>OZ005649.1:234682511-236067511 GCA_963930645.1 Salticus scenicus
TGTTTATCAGAGAAACGCGCTGGGTACATGTGGCAACCCTAAGGCAAAAAAATGCCTTATGCGCCAGCTCGTATATATAGAAGCCTTACTATACGTAAGCGAAATGATGACGTCACTGGCCGTCCGTGGAGCCATGAAAAAGATTTCCTATGTTAATCGTTCATTGGATTTTTTTGTATTTTTTTTTTTTTTTTTTTTTAATTAACGGAAATTATCTTCCGAATTTAATTCCCATATTTGGGTACAGTTATATTATATATAAATTACTGTCTACATGTGTTAGATTGAGTTATTTTTGCTGTAAAATTGATAAAATTTTAATTTCAAATTTAAAAACTGTAGAAAAAAAAATGGCAAACTTCCAGTTTCGATTGTAAACATAAACATTTCATTTCAAAGGGTGATATTTACACATTAAATATCAAACTAATATATTAAATAAATGGTAAATGGTAAATATTCTATCATAATTTGAAGTTAAATTTGTTTTCAAATGTCTAAATAAAGTATCTGATATAATATACTAATATGTTGCAGCGGAAGATATTTGATATATGTCGTTCTGGGCGGAAAAAAAAATCGCCTAATTATCCGACGAACATATTTAATTCCTTTCAAAAATAATGGTTATTTTAACAACGTATATCAAGAGAGCGATCAATAATATGAAACAATATTTCATACAACAGATATTACGAAAATATACAACTGGTATGCATATTTTCGTATTACGTTTTTGATCACCAAGTACAAAAAACGCGAAGGGCGCGCGACATAGTTTTGAAATTTAAAATTAATTTTTTGTCAATTTGACAGCAAGATAACTTAATCTAGCACATGTGCATGATAACCAATTTATAATTATATCCAAATATGGGGATTAAAATCGGGAAATAATTTTCCACAATTTTTAATATTTTTTTTAACAAAAAATCCAATGGACGATTAACATAAAAAATCATCTACTTAGTCCCAACAAAGATCAGTGACGTCACACTTCAATTGCAAAATATTTTTTGCATCAATAAGAAAAAAGTAGAAAATATGGAAAAACTTTTGATTTCCGGTTTTCGATAAATTTGCAGGTTCTGAGATTTCCTTGCATTTCAATTAACTTAAATCGACTACCTATTTTTAAAAAAGTTGATTTATTACTAACTGTTGCATGTATAAGAAGAAAGTAGACGATACGGAAAAAAAAAATTCGATTTCCGTTTTTCGCTGAATTTACATGTTTTGAGCTTTCTTTACGTTTCAATTAACTGAAATTAACTACTTATTTTTAAAAAAGTGGATTTATTGCTAGCTTTTGCGTGTATAAGAAGCAAGTAGAAGATACGGAAAGACTTCTGATTTCCGGTTTTCGATGAATTTACACGTTTTTAGATTTCCTTGCATTTCAATTAACTGAAATTGACTACTTATTTTTAAAAAGCGTCGTTTTATTATTATTTTCTCTGCATACATAAGAATAAAGTATAAGATTCAGAAAAATTTTAGATTTTCGGTTTTTGATAAAATTACACGTTTTGAAATTCCCCGAACTCAATTCGGCCATTTTTGCAAAATATCTTTCTTTTTGAGTTCAAACACTGTATTTTATGAACCAATGGAATTAATTTAACAGAATTTGATATTTGGTTGTACCTTGGTTTAACATGGTGCCGATTAACTTTTGAGCTGTATCACCGAACAAAGGGCGTTTTCAAGTTGCGATCAAGTTGCGAAATATATTAAGTAAAACTCTGCTGATTCAGTTAGAGGGCATGTTGGCAAACAATTGCCACAGCTGTGTTGCAACTTAATTTCGTTAAGACAAGGCAATAACTTTGCTTTGCAATAAATAAATAAATAAATAAATAAATAAATAAATAAAATGGTCGAGTTTCGACCACTGGGCGATACTAGTGTTACTAAATCAGTTAACTGAGAAAATAAAATTGACATCATATTCATAAAGCATATTTAGCATTCTTGATACTTGTAACGTAAAATTTTGAAAAATTTTGCCATTGTACGCTATTTACTAACAAAAGCCTTATTACACATGATGCATTTTTTTTTTCTCAAAACTAATAAAAACTTTTAAATAATCAATACATATTATACTAAGTTGGTTACATATCTTTACTCCAGCCAATTGTTATTCTGTTCCAATAAGTCCTTTTACATGATATATAAACAAAAATTAGCCGGTTCCAGGCACCCCACACAGAGAAAATAATCTGAAGACATTTTTAAATTGCTTTACGTCTGCAATTTAAAAACATAGCAAGATTTTCCTTGTTTTACTCATAAGACTTATTTCGTACGTGGAAACACTTTCTGCTCATATCTCTAAATCTAATTAAAATTTTGAAATATTCCATAGGTATAATTTTATTTTGGGTACATGCCTAAATTCTTGCTGATTTTTTTTTTTCAATCTAACCGAATTTAAATGACATCCGTCAACCTCCTCCCCCACCCCACCCCCCCAACCCCGAAAAAAAAAGTCCAGTCACATCTCTTTTTCCACACATAAGTACATGAAGTATTCTGAGTTGATTTCATGCATCTTTTATGTTTGAATCATAAATTTATCACAATATATTTCCATTCAGCGCACTTTATTGACAAATGTTCTGCTTGTATGTCTAAATTTCATTAAAATTTTGAAAAGGTCCATAGATATTACATAATTGCATCCAAGCATAAATTCTTGCATAGTATCATTCAATTTCGTCCAGCCGTTTTCAAGTGATATACGGACAGAAAATGAAAATTAACGTTCTAGAGCCAACCCCTCCAATACACACTCACAGAAAATATTCTGAAACCACTTTTATCTGCTTTCATATATAAAATATAAAGAAATCGCAAAACGTTTGCATTTTACACGTTTTACTTACAAAATTTTATTGGGCTGGTGAGAATTTTCTTCCTATATCTGTAAATCTAATTACTATTAATATTATTTTAATCTTTGATAGATGTAATTTTTTGTTGGTACAGACACCTGTCAAGTTTCACTGAATTCCATCCAGGTACAGTCACCCAAAAAAAAACGCCACCCCCCACCTAATTTCGCCGTAAATTATCGTAGAAACATTTGACTGGTACCGATCGATTTGTAATAACGTCTAGTTTATAACGGTATAGTTAAATTTTGCCTTAGGGGTCGTCTACATATTAAAACTAACATTAACTTCATTTTCTTCAATAGCAACCCCTATTTTTGACTTCATATTCAGTTTTCTGAGATCAAGGCGGTTCGAAAAACATACCTATTTATATACCTTAAATCAATTTTAAATAGAGTTACACGTGAAAATGTATTAGGGGTCCGTCTATACATTTAGAAAATATAAATCACGATCTACCACCCAGAAAACATTATTTATTAAGTTTCACACCGGAAAAAAATTTCAGAAATGTTAATTATAAAATAAAAAAAATGACTAATTCATAGAACTTTCTGAGTTAGTTTATGGATTAAAAGATTTTTATTGGTTTCTATTGATTAAACATCATTCATACGAAGAAAATTAAATAGCTTGAATAGATATTAAAATATCTATCAAAAGAAAAAAAAAAGATGAATGGTTTTAAATTTGTTTGAAAATTCAAAATTATTTTAACTCAAGCTGCCGTATAATTGTCTGAAACGGCGGCACTCAGCCTGGTTCCCACGGCCATTTCACAGTGACAATGGGAGTTTGTTCTGATACTGCAGTACTTTCATTTTCTTTAATTGACTTTTTTTAAATATTAAAACAGATTTTTTTATTTTTATTTATTTATTTTTTTAATTAATTATTATTATTATTATTATTATTTTTTTTTTCATGACATTATTAAAAACTTTTACATAAATCTCCACGATATTCTTTTGCTTTTATATTTTATAATGTGTAACAAATTAATATGTAAAATAATAAATCCTACTACTTAATGGGATGTTATAAAATTCTACACTTTAACACAGATACCGAAGTGGACGGTGGGTGTAGAAAGGCTGACTACCCTTAATCTAAATCTTCACTTGAAAAGGTCAAAATGTTACATAACTTTTTTTTTTTTTTTTTTTTTTTTTTTTTTTTTTAAGGAAAAAAGAAGAAGATAAGGAGGAGAAAGACGGATCAAAACGAATATAAAGCATATTAAACGTTAATATCCTTTAAACACTGGAAAAAGGCGGGGGTTTGTATTGTGTGTCATTTGGGAACTGTAGAGTGCCAGAAAATTACTTTATGTAATAAAACTTTTCATTTAAAGGGTATTTAAAGCAGCATTATATTTAAAACATAGACTATTCAGAAAAAAAATACCATTCATCTGGTTCATGAAAAATAAAGAACATTTTCTGGCATTGCTCTATGTATATACATTCTTGTCAACCTATCCCGGAAGATTACTGGTTCCGCCCCTTTCCGTACATTTTTTTCACATCAGTCTTTTTAGAGCCGTGTCAGCCATCGGTGGCTGACACTGATCTTTCCATTTAGGCTAAGTCAGCCGGCAGTGTAAAATATGATATAAAACTACAGAACTTACATAGTTTTAAGTAATTACTGACAATTTATTTAAAATTTACTTCATGTTATTTTTTTTTTTTTTTTTTTTTCAATAGGATTTTTATAGGATTATATCGTTAAGGCCTAATGGGGTTTATTGGAACTCGATAAACATAACACGCTTCTAAGCAGCACGTGTGGCCTGAATGGGATTTCCATAAGAATTCGCGTGGCTCTCAATGAGTTAATCGTAAATGTATTTGAAGTTAATTACTCTAAAAATTAAATTGTGTACACACAGGGGCGGGAACTAACAATGTTACGGGTTAGGTTGGCAAGTATGCATATATATTTTGCTTGATTTATAAAAATTTATAACACATTTTCTTCTTTTTTTTTAGTATTTTGTGTTTATACCTCTCATTAAAAATAAATACAATATTCATATATAAACATTTCCATACAGTAATGTATATAAACATATTGATTAAAGAAGATTTGTTGATATTATATAATTATTCTTCTATCCGTATAGTATATTAACACAAATATATTTTGTAAATTTCGCAGCATCGAAAAACAGCGACATAGCTTCCATATGCATATCAAGGCTTAATGTAAATAGCCACGCCTTTTGACAAATTTTCTAAAACTTTATAATATAAAGCAAAATAATTTTGCATATTTGTAATTAAATCATTTAAGTTTTGTCTTCAATAATCGATGTAGTAAATACCATTGTGATTTATGCATACCAGCGTCACATACAGAGTCAAATAGGAATATGCAAATTTGTCTTTTTTTTAAAATAGTGTTTCAGCGAATCAGAGGCGGGGCTTCTTTTCTTTTGAAATTCTTTCACAATCCCTCGCCTACATTGTGATAACTTTACAAAAATATGCCAATTTGTATAATAAACATCGAAATATTGCTTAGGAAACAATAAAAATAACATAAAGGTAAATTAAAATAGTTTTCCGTCAAATTATATACAAACATTTACTTATAGAGGATACAGATTACAACAAGTGACGGCCCCCTAACAGGAATAAAAAGTGAAATATCACTGTAACTCAAAAAATAATCTTAGGAATGACGTGTAAATTTGGAAACCTATGTTTTTGATGATGCCCGTTCTATTCGTGCAAAAATTAACATAGGTCATAATTCATAATTTTTTCAAATATGAATTTATTAATAATTTTAATAATTCAAAAAATGTTTTTTTAGCAAAAATTTGCATGGAATATGTTTGGGTTACTTCATTCTAACGAATAAAAAAAACAGAATTTAAATATCATAATTATTTCGGAAGATATGATTTAATGTTTGTCACATTCATTTAACATTAGCACCCCCAAACTTTGATAGCTTATAACTCTATGAAAAATTGAGCGAAATATATAAACTATACCATTTTCCGTGATGATTTGATCCAAAGAATTCAAATAAATTACAAAAAATGGGGGTTACCATTGAAAAAAATGAAGTTCATGTCAGTTTTAATATGTAGACGCCCCCCTAAGTAAAATCTAACTATAACATTATAAACTAGACGTTATTACAAACTGATAGGTACCAGTCGCATGTTTCTACGATAATTTACGGCAAAATTTGTGGGGGGGGGGGGGGGGGGGGTGGCGTTTTTTTGGGGGGTGACTGTACATACTTGCCAACCAACTCATTATGAACCATACAATTTTTAGTACCCGCCTTCTTTTCCCACCAGCCATTTTAATCTTATTTAATCGAAACACATTTGGAGAGAATTATTCTAAAAATAAAGTGATGTGAAAAAAGGGGCGTTTTTATAAGGGGCGATAACAATTGTACGGTTATTAATGAGATGTTTGGTTGGCAAGTACGCAGGTGTTTTCACGTGATACACGAAAACTTAGGAACTCCCCCAACCATTCAACGAAAGCACATAAACCTCTTCTCAAGGCATTTTTGGCTTTCTTGATGTTTGAAACGTAATGATATCCTAAAATGTTTTTCCATTCCACGGGTTTTAATAACAAAAATTTTGCTGCGCATATACAAGCATTTCTTGCGTACATGTCTAAGTCTATTTAAAAATTTTAAATGCTCGATGTATATACTTTTAAGTTAGTTAAGTCCCTAAACCTTTGGCAAGTGTCATTAATTTCCGTCCAGCCGTTTCCTTTTAATGCCCGGACGAAAATCCTCTTACATGCATACAAACACAAACAAATACCTCCCCCCCCCCCCCCTCTCCAAAAAAAGAAAAAAAAAAAAAAAAAAAGAAAAAACACAACACGTACAATGTACTAGCAGAAAATATTCGGAAGGTATTTTTAGCTTCCCTGAAATCTGAAATATCAAGATTTAATAACTATATCGAATGCAACTGTTTTAAAAAGACAGGTACAATTTTATTAATTTAGATTTAAAATAAGTTGTGCGTTTTTTTAACACCTGGTAAAAAAAAAAAGACACTTACAATTTTGAAGCTTTTCCCTGTGAGTCTTGTTGGCATTTTACCTTCCAAACAAATAGACTGATTTAATTAAGTTATTTATTTATTTATATAAACGCTGATTTTGTCGGGATTATTCGTTGCTCTGTTTCATAAAAATTTGATCAAAGATTTTATAAATTATTATTTTTTTTTTTTCTTAGGTCACTTTGATTTTTATTTTAAAATGTACAACATACAGGGATGAAAGTTCCGCTTTTTTTTTTTTTTTTTTAACGAATACGAAATCTTGAATTCACGCCGGAATAAACTTCTCATTTAAGTGCATTTATTGCTACGCATTATTGTGTGTAAATATAAATGAATTTAAATGAGAAGCTTCTTCCGGTGTGAATGCAGAATTTTGTTTTCGCTAAAAAAAACGGGAACTTTCATCCCTGAACATAACAATTTTCCAGTTTCCAAAAAATCATATCATACATAAAATGTACGAATTGGTAAACTCCCAATTATAAAATCATGATAGATTGGAAAACAATTATATTATTATTTATTTATTTACTTATTTAATTATTGTAGTATAAAACGCTCTTTTTAAAATTTCGAATTTTGAATCTATTTTAACGAAAGTTTAAAATTATTTTAGATAGTTTAATAATTAAACTAAAAGAGATTTCTGTCTCTCTCTCTCTCTTTTTTTTTTCTTTTTGTAGAAATCATTTGCATAGTTTTCTTAAAGATAAATTATATGCTTTTATCAAAACATTACGTAAGAGTAATAATGAATAATGTATTTTTTTTTCGCAAACATAATTAGTTTCGAGAAATGAGCCAAATATAAAAACACGACAAATATAATTTCTTAATCAAATACATATAAACTGATAAAAGAGGAAAATATTGCATTAATTAAACATTTTTTTTTCCCTTCCTTAAACAATCTTTGTTTAAGATAATAATTTTACTGTCTAATAATCATGAACGAAAATTTTTATTAGGAATTAAATCGTTTAAATTAATTTACGTAAGGATTAACAATTGAATGAATATGCTGATTAGGTATAATGGCATAAACCTTTTAATGCCGTTTAAATATTGGAATGAAGAGTTAATATAAGTATCGTCACGTATTATTTTACTAATTCGAGAATATTTCTATTTATACATATTAGAACTTATATGATGGAATTTACGTAAGTCAAATTACCTAGCAATACATAAACATACATTTTATTCTACATATTAAAATATAAAAATTTTGCTGTTTATATGCTAAATGGTTATACTTAAAATGAACTGTGCTCAATATATATATATATATATCAGAGCTGCCAACCTTTCAAAATTTTAAATCAAATTTGACACCAATATTTTTAAATGAAAAATGTTATATATATTTTCGACGATTAATAATACAGGAAACAGCTTTAAAAATTTTCCGGTTTGAAGTCTTCCTTGAAAAATGGGAGACTTGGCACCTATTATGTATATATATAATTGTAATCAGTTACGGGGACCTCGGTTATATCGTCCAAAGTAGCTCATAAAGTCAAAAACATTTCCTCCGCTTGATCATTGCTTGTATAATCTTATGACCGCAATTTTAACGTTAATGTACAGTCGTGTTAAACAAAAACCAAAATTAAATAAATAAATAAAATAAAACAACTCTCGACGTAACTCCGTTGCTAATCGATACACAAACGTGCAATAGGTATCATTCGACAGGAAATTATGAGTACTTTTAGAAAATGAAGTGAAATTTTGAACTGGGAGTCATCTACATATTGAAACGAGCACCAACTTCTTCTTCTTCTTCTTCTTCTTTTTTTAATGGCAATACCCTATTTTTATTTTATTTTATTTATTTTTGGGGAAACGACAATGCGGAAATCTATATTGGTTGTATATTTTGCTCTTTTTTTTTTTTTTTTTAAGAGTTATAAGCGTTCAAAGTTTGCAGGTGCTAATGTTAAATTCATATCCCAAACTTTTATTAATATCTTCACGAAAAATGACTTGATATACATATATATATATTTACGAGATACACTGAATAAACGCAAACATAATCCATGATAACTTTTGATTCTGAAAAATATTAATAAATTCATAATCAAAAAAAGTATGAATTATGACCTACTTTAAAGTTTATATAAAATAAATCGTAATGTTGAAAAGTACGGGTATGCAAATTTGCAGTTGATTTCAGTTTTTAACACTTTCGTGACCGCTGATTCACGTCATTTCAATTTCTTTCGCAATTTGTATATGCTACTTATTTCTGTAAAATATACCAATATTCATATTTGTACACAATCAATATACTATGGATACAAATACTTTGATTAGAAAGACTATAATTATAATGAATATCCATTTGTAATATAAATGTGACTATAGAAAATTTTGTTCTGAAATATTGTAACCTAGGTGAACAACGCCCACAGGCGTACCTTACTGTCAAAATCATAAGACAAAATCATGTGCTCGCGAGAGTGTTAATTTTCGAGATATAAATAAATCTTTCTTTTGGAGTGGTTTAGGAGGCCGTCTCTTATGAGGTTCTGCATGAGATAACAAAGAAAATAGAGAAAACAAAACAAAAAAAAATAATTTTTATTTTTATTTACGTGTCAAACTATATGCAGAAATAACGTCAAATCCAAAGAAATGAAACAAAAAAGATGATTTTTAGACATTAGTGCTGGAAAAACAAAAAGAAAACCTTTCATCGTTCCTCTAGAAGAAAACAATAAATAAATAAATAAATAAATAAATAAATAAAATGTGACTGTGCATATTCGTGTTAAACTCTTTAATTTCATTTGGCAAAAATGTACACAAGTGCAATTTACCTCATCAATTACTGATGATAAATTTTGAATCCTTTAAACGAACACTGTGATAGAAAAATCAAATAAATAGGCAGGACTTACTGCTGAAACTAGAATAATAGGTTAAACGTAAAAATTAACAAAAAAAAAAAAAAAGAAAAGAAAAGAAAAGAAATGGAATGCAAGGCAGATTTGTGAAATCGCTTCATAACTACCGTGATACTTAAAGGGTTAATCATTTAGTTCATATATTTTTTCCTTTTTTTGTGATGGAGGGAGAAGTTTATTATTATTTCAAGGATACTTTAGTCTTGAAAATTACTTTTATAAATATATTTTAATTAAGAAACTGTATTTTCATAGAAATTACAAAACAAGTTGCATTGTTTCATACAGTTAAACTGGTCCAAAATTAGTAAGTAAAATGAATATTGTTTAATGTTTACTTCCTGATACCTTACAATAACACTGATCTGCAAAATAAATAAATAAATAAATAAAATAAAATAAAATTGATATCTCATACAATTCTTCCAGATTCCTATGTAAAATGACCTCCTGAATCCGAATCTGGCCCCCATTTTGCCCCATCACACATTTTTTTTTTTTTCTTGTACGCCCCCTCCCCCATTTTTTTCATTGTTTGGTAATTTCATACCCATCAGTTTGATTTGGAGAGGAGCAATGATTATTTTAACCGTTAAATGTCTTCTGACCTGAGTAGCTACAGATGTAGAAAGTTCTAAAACGCGAACATTTGTAGTAAGGAGGATATTTGAGGGGATTTGTGACCAGAAAAAAAAAAAAAAAATTAAAACAATCAGTTTCTGTTTCTTTCCTTTCTTTCCTTTTTTTTTTCAGAATATTTCTCTTATTTTTTACATATTCCAGCTTCCAGTTTGCCATTTTCTTACCAAAGCACCCCAAATAATAAAAATTATACAGTGCAATTTTTTTCAAAGTGTTGGTGAGTGGAGTAAAGGTCTCAAAGCCTTCGCAAGAAAGTTTGACTGATTCACTGCAAGACGTTTGCTTTCAAGAACTCCAACGTTAAATGTTTTGGGCAGTAAAACATGAACAGTAAAATATCCTCCTCTAACACGTGTTTAAGACCACCGCACAATATCACCACCGTCGAGAGCACCATAAAGTTCACTCTCTTATCGTAAAACGTGTGCTAAAGGTAGATAACGACTGACGACCACAATAATACGAGCAATGGTCTTTAACACGTGTCAAAGCAGGATATTTTACTGTTCATGTTTTACTGCCCAAAACATTTAACGTGAGAGTTATTGAAAGCAAACTGTTGATTTTCTTTTTCATTTTTCAATAAATAAATCAGGCTGGAGTCTTGAAAACGAAACATAGAACGATAGAATAATTTCAGTATTTTTAATCAAACTGCACACACTTCACATTTTACGATCAACTGATATTTCTGAACATAAACATTTGTATTTACAAGCTATAGGAACAAATTATATACAGAGGGCCCAAAAATTAAAGTAAATTCGACTAATACTCGCACAGTAGCGACATAACGATCAGAACATCAGAACTTTCTTCTACCTTCGCCGGTATCGGTAAACAGAGAGGCATTTCGGTTTCACCCGCTTCAAATGGAGCGGAGTTTAGTTGTTCTGCTTCTATTGCTGGCCTTGTGGAAAGAACTATTCCAACTACTCTAGCTTTGTAACACAAACATTGTACAGTGAATCATTCAAACTTTCTTGCGAGAAAAAAAAAAATCACTGGATAATTTTTATTACTTGGGGTGTTTTGGTAAGAAAATGGCAAGCTGGAAGCTGGAATATGTAAAAAAAATAAGAGAAATATTGCGAAATATTGCGAAATAAATAAATAAACGGAAACTGATATATATATATATTTTTTTTTTTTTTTTTTTTTTTTTTGTGCACAAATCCCCTGATATATCCTTCTTACTGCAAATGTTCGTGTGTTAGAGCTTTCTACCTCTGTAGCTCCTCAGGTCAGAAGACATTCAACGGTTTAAATAATCATCGTTCCTTTCAAAATCAAACTGAGGGGTATAAAATTATCAAACAATGGTGAAAATGGGGAAGTGGGCGTATCAAGAAAACGGTGGGTGATGGGACAAGATGGGGGGGGGGGGCAGATTCGGACTCAGACGGTCATTTTACATACGAATATGCTAAAATGGTGTCGGGGGCAATTTTCATGCCGACTAGTGTATTTTATCTGAAAATATTTAGTTTATGCATTGTTTTAGATATATATATATAGCTATATTATTTCGGTTCGTATGTTGTGTTACACCTGCAAAATAACGTGAAAGAAAATTTAAGCTTTATTGGTAATCAATATAGCCATGATAGACACTTTTTATTTGAAAAATATCGCATATTTTTCTAAGAACATTGTCTGACCAATCTTGGGTGTAATATATTTAAATATATCTAAAATGTATTATCTAATAAAGTATTTACTATTTAAAAAACCGAAATCAGGGGCAGCCAAGGTGTTGCAAAGATGATAATATTTCTTTTATCATTTATTTTTATAATTATTTCTTTCTTGAAAACTTTCTGGTGTAAAACAATAAAATTTTGTCTAATTCTTGTACGATCTTAATTTTATTTTTCTAGATTTACACCCCTAACACATATTTGGTTATAACTCTATGAATACTAAAGATAAAGTGTACAAACTGTATACTTTTCCGCACTGCCAGACTCTGAGAAATTCAAATATGAAGTTATAATTGGGTGTTGCTATTAAAAAAAAAAAACCCAACGTTGATGCTCATTTCTATATGTATATGACCCCTAATTTAAAATTTCATATCATTTTCAAAACGTTCACTTAATTTCCTGTTGATTGATATATATTAGTGTTGTCTGCGTCAATTAATAACAAAATTACAGCGGGTGTTGCTTTTTTTTTTTTTTTTTCTTTTCTTTCCGATTGTACAAAAAATTAATCATATTTATTTTTCCCTTTCGAGAAGAACACAAAAAAGTAAAGAGACAAACTGAATTTAATTTTTCATATTACTTTTTTAAATGATAATACGTACAGCCTTTCATATAACAATAACACTTCTATGTTTTCTAAGAAAGAATTTCCTACTTTTATGTTCAGTGAGTTATTTAGAGTGATTTCACTTGTTTTCAAATCAAACTCGATTATTATGTGACTCGTAGAGCCAAAAATGTCCCTGTTCCTTGAATGATGTTATAACTAATTTCGAATATATATATGTATTATAATATATATATATATATATATATATATATATATATATATATATATGTATAGCCAAAATTATTACAGCACCATCTACTATCCAAGAACTTTACATTTCCGAAGCTATTAATATAATTAAATGCAAAAATGCAATAAATTCCAAAGATGCTGCAATTTTGCCAATAATTTGGCACAATATTATAAAATAGTTAATAGTTTATTTCTGCTAATTCATGATGGTTTTTCTCCTACAATAGCCTCGTGTGATTTTTGAATAGTTCCAGCTTCCCTTATTTTTCTTAGATCGTTGATCCAACCTCTACCGGGCATTAAATTGCCTTTTCTGATATTCACGTTATTAAAAGACTTAACTGTGAATTGTGAAAAGAAAACATATTTAAAACTGCTCATTGGAAACGAATAATTAAAAATCCCTGATGATGCTTTACTATTAAAGCAAAAAGCTTTGGATAAAAATTGTTTTAACATCTATATATATAAAAATGAATTGCTGTTCGTTAGTCTCACTAAAACTCGAGAACGGCTTGACCGATTTCGATCATTCTTTTTTTGTTTTTTTCCTTTTAGGTCAGGGATGGTTTAGGAAAAAAAAAAAAATTGAAAAAAATCTTTAAAATAAATTAAAATATGAAAATAATAAACTTATTGACTTATATTGACTTAATATAAGCCATTTAAATTTTTAATTGTTGCCAAAAAAAATTTACGAGATGTATTTATTTATTGTTTTCAGCATAAAATGAAATATGGTTTCACGCGAAAAATAAAAAATTACTAAATGTTAAATTGGTCGATGAGAAAATGACACTTTATAATTTTAAAATAAAATAGTAATATTACAAATCTAACAAATTTCTTCTGAATTTTATTTCACAGCATTTTTTTATATACCTTAACTTCAGATTTTTTTTCAGTATGGCGGATGAAACACGCTTTGCATAAACGCTAATTCAGCAATATATTAAAGGTATTTTCTTATTGATAATTCTTGACAATTTTTTATAACTTTGATGCTGAAGTAGATCGGACATTTTTCGCCAAGAAAAAGAAAGAAACACGCAAGCGAAGTGATGACTCCACTGGCCGTTCGTGGATGCAAGAAAAATATTTCCTATGTTAAACGCCAATTGGATTTTTTGCAAAAAATTATTAAAAATCGAGGAAAAATATTTCCCGATTTTAATCCCCGTATTTAGGTATAGATATGTATTAGTTATTATGTCCATGCATTAGATTAAGTTATTTTTGTTGTAAAATTGACAAAATTTGAATTTTTAATTTCAAAACTAGAAAAAAAAAATGCCAAACTTCCATATTCGATTGAAAACACAAACATTTCATTTCAAAGGATGATATTTACACAATATCCAACTAATATACTGATTAAAAGGGAAATGGGTACAACTGTAGTATTTCCCCTCAGCTAGGTTTGGCGATTTTTCTTTGGCGCCGATTTGAACGATAACGATGTCGTTCTAAATTGTTTGCGATATAATATGGCAGCCTACATGCTATTTATTTTGGATTTATGATTTTATGATTTAGAATTTAGCTTACGATTTAATCATTTATGCTATATGATTTATGATTTTTAGATTTATGATTTAGCCATAATCGCCAACGAAAAATCGCCAAATCTAGCTGAGGGGAAATACTATAGTTGTTCCAGGAAATGATAAATATTCTATCATAATTTGAAGTCAAATTTGTTTTCAAATGTTTAAATAAAGTATCTAATATAAGATACTAATATGTTGTAGCGGAATAGATTTGATATCGGTCATCCTTGGTAGAAAAATAAAATATCGCCAAATTATTTGGCGAACATAATTTAATTCCTTTCAAAAATCATGGTTATTTTAACTACTTATTTTAAGACAGTTATGAATAATATGAAACAATATTTCGTACAATGCATATTACGAAAATATACATCTGGCATGTATATTTTCGTATTACGTTTTTGATCACCAAATACAATAAGCGCCAAGAACGACAGAGTTTTGAAATTTAAAATTAAAATTTTGTCAATTTGACAGCAAAATAACTCAATCTAACACATGCACACGATAACTAATACATATATGTACCCAAATATGGGGATTAAAATCGGGAAATAACTTTCTTCGATTTTTAATCATTTTTTACAAAAAATCCAATGGGCGATTAACATAGGAAATCATTTTCTTGCATCCACGGACGGTCAGTGACGTCACACTTCGCTTGCGTATAGAAACAATAATCGCATAAATTATATTTTGGTCTAAAACGGCAACAAAAATTTAAAAGTCTCCAAGGGCATTAAGGCTGTGCCATGATCAAATTTACGTATTAATTTATTTATTTTTCTATATACCAACTACTATTAACTAAGCATGAAGTATATATAACCACAAAATAATAATTGTCTCATGCGATAGAAGTAGCCGATCATAGCATATTGTAATATATTTGGCTTGAAATTGCTGAATTGCTGAATTGCGGAAATATTAATTTTTTTTTTTTTTTTTTTTTTTTTTTTTTTTTAACACGTTAATTATACTGTAATAATAATAATAATAATAACAACAATAATAATATTTTTTTTTCTCCTATAACGTTTAATTTTTGATTTAATTTTTTTTTCAATCAGAGTTTTACTATTACCGTCATTTTTACAAGCATTTAAGATATTTTAAAGCAAGCATTTAAGATATTAGCTGAGCACAACGCTTGTAATATCGCAAAATGGTTCTGAATGCTGAGAGGAAGATGATTAGACAGAACCAGACGAAAGCGAGAGCAGCAAACATTTCATATAATACAATGATAAGAGCTGCGTAAATGAACCTAAAACCTCAACCTCAGCAAAGAGGTTTTTTTTTTTTTTTTTTTTTTTTTTTTTTAGCTTTTAAACTTTGTTTTAGTATATTTATTTATTTATTTTTCATTCTTAACGATATGCTATTTTACTTTTCAATTATTTTAACATAGAAAAGCCTTCACGTTAATATTTTGTGTGTGTGGAAACAAATCTATCAAGCAGAAATACAGCGATAATTATAAAATACAACTTAGTCATACAGATTTGCGATAGTCAACACTTAGTAAATAGTTTTTGTGTTGTTTAGATCAAGCTATCATATTTTAATATATATAACACCAATGCATGTATAATCCTGAGTTTTATGTGTAACAAGCATGTTACACCGCGTTGGAATTTTAATGTAAGGATAAAAAGTAAAGTATTATTTTACAATCTTTATTTATGCCTTAGTTGAGTGTATTCTATTATCGTAATTTGCTATGCATGTAAATCCCGTAACAAATTACTCAACAGGTCTCAAAATATTACAAGAATTAGGCAAATGTCCTGGAGAGAAACAAATTTCCCTGTTTAAAAAAATATATATATGCCATTACAATAAATTTCTTAATTCACACTTTTGATGTTAGAAAGACCCACATGAAGGGCTTCCTATCCCTACCTGTGACCCAAGAGAAGCTAATTGGCCTTTATCTCACAAACCAAACATCAGCTTCAGAACTTTAATGTGGAATTTCATCCGGCTTAATAAAAATAATTTATAACCTTTCTTAAAACACTCTCTTTTTTGGTATGACTTGATTGTTGCAAAAGCCGAAGACTCAAAATATCACCTTGTCGAAGTTCTCACCATTAATATTTAAATTTTACCTGCATTAAAATTATGTGTGTATTTTAAAAACTTTTTTCGGTGTTTTCCCATTCTGTTTTGCTTCTTTTTTTTTTTTTTTTTTTTTTTTTTTTCAACATCTGACACCTAAGTTAGAATTTTTACGCTGAACTTTATTTTATTTATTTTTATTTATTTTATTTTATTTTATTTTATTTTATTTTATTTTAAGTGAGCATTTAAATATATAATTTTTTAAATACAAAAACCATCTGTATTTTTCTAAACTTTATGGTAGAAATACTGTGTCACTTGTGACCTTAATTTCTCATATATTTGAATTTCTAATTCCCAATGAACCTAAAAATTATCCCAATGTTTTTTTTTTTTTTTTTTTTTTTTTTTTTTTTGCCATTTTGATGTTATTCATGTAATACAATCTATTTTCTCTAATAGCAACAATATCACATTATATCTTCATCTCAATAATATATGTTATTTAAGGCAGATTTTTCACATTTCTCACAGTTATTTACAAGTCATTTCGAACTTCCACGTCAATGTGTTAGAATTATTTTTTGAACAAGAAATTTTTATCAATTGAAGTGTAGTGTTAAATATGTTTATCAATTATTAGGATTTCTAAACTTAATATAGTGTACGTAATAATGTGATAAGTATATGCTAAAATTAAGAAAAAAATACTATTGTGTTAGACATGCTGAACTTGTATTCAATTAAATGTATTTTTATAATCCGATTATTTGTAAATGTCTATATTAAATATGATTTTTTACAGAAATATGTATATGGATTTTTGGTTTAAAATTTCACTGTCATAAAAAAAAAAAAAAAAACAATTATTCTAAAATGTTATTAGAAAAAAATCTGAAAATATCTATCACATGCTTTTTAGAATCTCTTAATGATCACTTTTTTGTTCATAGATAAGGTATGGGTTAAAAAAAAGTTTAAATATACCATAGAATAATAATAAAGGAAGAAGGAGCACGCCAATAGTCTTAATGCTTACAAACCCCTTCTAGTGAAATGCCAGCGAAAGCACCTTTTGCTCCTCTCAATATTGAAGTTTGTTAATAAAGGCTTGTTAATAATCGCTGTTTTTTGTGGCAACACAACAGCTTATGTAGAAACCTTATGCTCCTTCTTCCTTTATTATTATTCTATGAAATATACATATCCAGGTGAAAGGTTTCCTGATTGATTACCAATTTTACATCATACTCGCTGTTTATCGTGTGGCACGTTCAGTTCTAAGATTTTTTTTTTTTTTTATAATTTTTTGATTGCAAAAAGGAAAAAGAAAAAAAAAAGTTATATATATATATATATATATATATAAGCATTTCAGAAGAGAAAAGAAAATCACTTTGATTTTAATTATAAATAAAAAATCTTTCAAAAGCAATTTATAGCACGTTATTAATTCTGCCACGTTCTAAAACATTTTGCTGTGATGCATATTGTAGCAAAATTGCTATTTCTGTTGCAGAAGCAATGAGTCCAGGATAATAATCAGAATACAAAACCTAAGAGTGTGGAATCGAGTTCTCAAAAGAAAAATATTTAAAAATGTTTTTTATTGAATTTTACGTTATATTTTATTTTTCCTTTAATGTTCTTATGTTGTTAATTATTTAAGTTTTAATACTTTCAGATTGTGGAATTTTCGTTAGTTTTATATAAGCTCATATACTATTCAGTTCAGATCAATAAATTCTCGTTAAGGTTAATATTTTCTCGTGCTAAGTAATTTCCCAAAACATTTAGTTAATTCTGCAATTATCTAATTTATGCCAAAGTATGGGAGAGGGATCCGGTTAACGACAGGTATAACATTTCAACGGAAGACATAGCAAAAAGTAAAATACTTCAAAGACTACCCCATGAGATTAAAAACAATTCCGGCAGTAATCCAACGTACATGCCTGTAGAAAATAATCAAAATTCCAAAATTTAACCAGTACCACTTTCGAAATATCAGCTTTCGAGAAATAAGTGAATTATTTCTAGCGAAGACTAGCATGTGGCTGAATCACTTTCAATAAGTTGCCATCTGTAGTTCCTAAGATAAGCAAATGCGCCTTTCGAACGTAATTTTCCAACGGAACAACCAGACATTAATATTATAACAATGAGGAAAAATTATACAAAAATTTTACAAATTATATCACACTTCAGAATTTAATAAAGAACACATTTTGAGGTACAGATTACTTATTAGCGGGAAGACGGTCGCTTAACCGTATACAACAAGCTGAAGAGACGACTGAATCGTGCATCCAAGACTGCACTATCTCTGTTATTGAAAATTAATCCCTCTGTGTCAAATGATAAAAAAGATGACTCATCTCATGAAGGGTATTCCGAATAATTTGTGTCCGATCCTCTAGGTGCAATATTATTCGACGATTGATGCTTTTATGAACATTGTTGCCAAAACAAAAATCCGTGATGAATGCGAACCAACTGGTCAAGATTACATAAATTCCTTAATGTTTCCACAATGTCACTTGGAATGGACATCGATGGCATGCGATCAGTGATACGCAATATTGCGAGGAAAGAGCTCAAAAAAGTTTTCCAGGAAAAGTAGATACCAAGACTAAAAACTAGAATCCACAACAGACATTACTTTGATTGTATAAGAGGCGGTCATGAATACTCAGATCTGAGTATTACATCGATAATCAGTTTCCGGGAAGCCTCAGTTAAGACGCGGGACTAGAAACAGCTCTAGTCCACAATGTAAAAAGTCATATGGAGATTTGCTAGTAACATACTAGTAACATACTAGCATCAAAGTTCAAGAAAATAAAGTCTTAACTAATCTTTTTTCAATGTGGATTTGAAATTTTCATGTAGCCACCACTTGAAAACAAACTGCAAAGCAACGTAGTTAACAAACTCATCTAAGATATTTGTAAGATAAATTTGCTGTATAACTTTGGTTCAACTTTGAGTATTATGTCGAAAATTATCTTAATCACAAAATTTCTATTATATATACAGAAAAACTCAATTTATACATTTTTTACATTTATACAACCATTTTTTAATTCATTAAATCAATGAAGGCTTTTCTCGCTTTGCTGGTCACTATATTTAAAGGAAACTCTTTTCTATATCGCTTTACAAACAAAAATAAAATTAAAGAAATCATGAAGCACTTTAAAACCCGCTTTGGTTCCCCGCTGCCTTCGGCAGCGACCCACTCATTCACAGACTCTCGGGTGTCTGTCCCTAATGTCTGTGACGATCGCTTACAAGTCGGCTTCCATTTGAGTGCTTATCAGATGACAGTTTCAAAAAGATTGAAGTAGCCATTTTATATTTGAATCCCAATTACATATGAACAACACTATATGTGGTGCATATAATATTTTCTTTCACGTTATTTTCTATATTTATTTTATTTATTCGATCAACCATAAAATGTCAACAATTTCACACATAATGAAATATGTAAACCTGATCATTGTACAGGCAGCCTAAATGTAGCTCCCGTTGGCGACTTTTGATTTTTTATCGTCACTTTAGACAAAAATACATATATAGATGAAGAAAATAATTTAGATTTTAAAACTTTGCATTTCGTCAAAAAACTATTTCGATAATATTTTAAATAGAGAACTGTTTTATAATTATGGTGATTCTATTTCATAATTGTTGGTAATAAAGTTACAATTTTATAAGGAGAAAATATTTCAATGTATTCATCCTTTGGACCACAAACAGTAAAATGTAAAAAGCAAATTTCTGATTGGCAACACTGCAAACAACAACAGTATGTTTTGTTACCCTTGCTTACTTTGCTTACCCTTGCTTACGAAATTATATTGCATTATTTTTAAAATTATCTTTTTTTTTTTTTTTTTTTTTTTTTTTTGTCTCGTAAAATCTTGGATTAATCTACATTTACATACATTATATTTCAGGTAGGAATTAGTATTTTAATAGTTTTATTTTACTGTTTATACACATTGTCCATTGTGAAGCACGTGTAAACTTTGTACATTTAGCTTCTCAGTTTTTTTTTCAGCTTTTTTATGTTTCTGATGCATATTTGTTCTTTTTTTATACACTGAAGATTAAAATAAATATTTATTACTCTAATATAATAGATTTTGTTATCAAAATTCTAGTATTTCATTTCCATATCTTGCCTTTGCGTATAGTTTCAGCTTTTTTGTATTTTTGCTAATTTCGTCCCTGGATTTTAAATTTCCCCCAAAATTCATCTTTTATTAAAATATGTATACCATGAATCATAAAATAATTCATGATAAAAAAAAAAAAATAAAACATTAGCAGAATTTTCTGAATCTATCCGCAAAAAAATAAAATTTATCTTCAAACAGTGAAAGAGGAAGGCACTCCCTCTCAGGCCTAGCACCGTGTAGTCAATCAGCCTTAATCCAAAACACAAACACACTCAAACCATGAAGGCCGAACCAAGTCTGGTATCACTAGGAATAATTACAATTCATAAAATTAATTTGTAGATGCAAATTTTACATAAATTAAGACTATACAATGTAGTAATCTAGAGCAGGGCGTGAAATTTTCGCTCACCATCTCGCGATTGGCGAGTGGAATTTTTACTGTGGCGAGTAAAAATTTGGTCAAGTTATAGATAGAATTCTTACACAATACGGTGACAGAAAACATTCTTTTTATAGATTTAAATATGACAAAACCTTGTGATCTTATAACCTCTCCTTTCTCTCTTCTCGGAGTGTTGAGTCTGTGTGTTGTGTATGCGCTGTCCGACGATCGCCCCAGCCTAGGAAAGGAAAAATGCTTAGTACATGCATAAAAGTTTTAATCTCTTCGTCAGTTTCGTTTCTCTCACTTTCATTTCTCCAAGCTGAGTGAGAACAGACGAGCAGAGCAGAGAGCCTTTTTGCCCGTCGCCCTCTATCGGAGAGAAGAGAAACACGAAAGTTTGCCTATGCGATATTGGTGCATGAAAATGTGCTCGAGCCCTTTTAAAGATATTGCTTATTTTTATTTTGTTGTATAATTACCAAAAACAGTTCACATTCTCCAGTTTTTCACTGAAATACCAAGGATTTGCGCTTGTAATGATTTGTACGCAACGATTATACCAAAAAAGTTATTCTGAAATGGTTATTTCAAATGACAATAATGAACAAACTATACACATTGACATTCCGTCTGATTACAAAAATAAAACGGACAAAAAAGATATTTCTGATGTAAAAAGTTAAATAAATACCGTATATTTCCATGTATAAGCCGAGAATTTTTGGAAATTTTTCGGAAGCTGAAGTCGGGGGTCGGCTTATATATGAGTACACATTTTTAGGAAAAAACGTACATTAGAAACAATGATTGAATACATATATTTTAAGCTTAAAAACTATATATAAAGTAAAATATTGAAATTAAACCGTATTTTTAAATAATTATCACATATAAAACTTTTAAATTAGCAATTTTAAATTTATTTCACGAAACGCTCGATGTAGTCACGTGTGTTACATTTTTTTTTTTTTTTTGACCTGCCGGTAACTGACATCTTCGGCAGATTGCACGAACAGAGTAACTACTCTGTCTGATTCAGAAATAGTATTTAAGAAAAACTTGAAAAAACAGGACTCCTGATCATATTTTTAATTTATACAATTAAATTATATCTGTTTAAAATGTTTCTAGGCTTACACTAGCAAAAAAAGTGGCAAATCTTCGTTTTTTTATATAGAAGTATTATTATTATTTTTTTTTTTTTTTTAAGATTGCCTTGAGGCACTGATAAAAATACTCAAAAGTAGAAATATACAAAATAATTTAGATATGTCATTAAAAAAAAATCTATGCAATCGGTCTTTAAACGGCTTATTTATGTAAACATCCAGCGGCTGCATGATCGACGTTAGAGTTAGGCCTCCCAATATTACGGCAAGGCAATAATCGTTTTTAGCTGCCGCGACTTGTGTGTGCGAGTGCGTCAGTGCTAGCCTCCCTTCTGATAGGATTGCCAGAGTTAAAATTATCGTCATTGGCGAACACACTGCAATCGTTTTAGTCATAGCTAAGCAAGGTAAGGAATTCTATTGGATAAGCATGCATTTCGTGCAATTTCATTGGACAGATTATCCTGAAAGTTGTGTAGATTGTCAATATTTTCACCGTTTTGGCAATATACTCGAACTTTAAAAGAGTACTTTTTCAATTCGGCTTGTACACGGGTTGGCAATTTTGGGCAAATTTCTGCAGGGAAAAACGTACTCTCGGCTTATATTCGGAAATATACGGTAAATAGGTAAATAAGGAAGCTTAACGTTTCAAATAAAAAGATTTTCACAGGATATTGTTTGACAAAGAGTTTTTATTCTTTAATGAATCTTTGCATTTTATGTTATTAGATATTTTCATCTTTTCAAATATCAAATACAATACACTATAATGATTTTTAATTATAGATGATTATGAGACATGATGATATACGACACACTTTTAATATATATAATTTTAGGCATATTTGTAAAAGCATTTCAAATAGTTGGGAAAAATAAAAAACACAAAATGCGTAAAAAAGAAAAAAAAATTGACAACCCTAATTTATGGCGAGTATTTTTTTTTTTTTTTTTTTTTTTGACGAGTGTAATCTGAGTTGAAATTTCGGGCCCTGATCTAGAGATACAATAAAAGTGTATTAAGCGTAAACATTTGTTTCTTTTGTTGTTAAATTGATCTGCAAAGTTTTAAACAATCTTACAACTTTTCATATCCACTGTATGTTTTTATATTAACTGTATGTTTTTATATTCACTGTATGTTTTTCATATTCACTGCATGTTTTTGATATTCGCTGTATGTTTTTGCTTTTCTTTTTTTCTAAAAAAAAAAAAAAAAAAAAAAAAAAAAAGTTTATGAAATTATAATTATTCCTAGTAGTAGAATTTTCTTTGCAGCAAAGTAAAACTTGTCTATGATCCTGAAATGCCAGACCAAGTTTGGTATTGCAAAAAGTATTAACAATTCATAAAACATGTAAAATTTGCATTTAATCACATTTCAATTACATTCAATCACATTTTTGTTGCAGACGGAAAATGATTAGAAATCCCAAGGCTTTTGCGAGGCGTTTGTTTGCCGATCGTGAGGGGTGATTTGTAAAAATGTAATCAAAGCGGTTGTAATTAAACTTTAAACTGGAAACATGTGAATAGATCACCACTAAATGTAAATATATATATATTATGTTTTTTATTACAATGATAAATCCCCAACATATTTTTATATGCCT
This sequence comes from Salticus scenicus, assembly GCA_963930645.1. Lineage (NCBI taxonomy): Eukaryota > Metazoa > Arthropoda > Arachnida > Araneae > Salticidae > Salticus > Salticus scenicus. The sequence continues at coordinate 234,706,469 of OZ005649.1, forward strand.
GCTATTAGATGGAAATAATCATTTCAACTTTTCACTTCAAAACAGAACATATTAACCACTTCACCAGCCACTGCAGTATGTGGAAGGCTACGTTTCTCCCAAGTTATCTCGGGATGGCCGGTGAAGTGGTTAAACATTCAGCCACCATTATTTTAACAAGTATACAACAATTTCCCTTGATCCACTCCCACTTTCCACCGACACTAGGCAACATTGTGTGAAGGAAACAGAGCTGGCAAGTTTCTGCCAGGGCAGTTTAAACCACTGGTTATAACTAGTTAAAACTGGCATCGCAGAAACTAGTTTCTGCCAGTAAGTGGCAATAAGTGGCAGAAACTTAAGAAATGATACAAATAAGAATTTTAATCTATAATAATCCATAAAATTTACATAAGTATTCAGTATGTAAGTAATTAATCGGAAATTTTTAAAATGAACATACCAAGAACTATGTTTGATTAATATATATATATAGTTGTTTCAAGGCTAAAGAATAACTTTCTTAACCAGATATTTTTATATGGTTATCCTGTACTAAACATTTTTAATTCACTAATGTTATTCAATGTTGTCTAATTTCTATTTAAAAGTATTTTTTAAAAGTTAAATTTACAAAAAAATTATAATATTTTGACACATTAGACGATATAAACTTATGCAAGAAATTAAAACTATCCACTCATACAAATAAAAATGATTCCTGTAAAAAATACATAAGTAAATAATTGAAGCAAAAAAAATTACATAAAGAAATAAATTTTAAGGAAATACTATACAATCCTTATTCTATGTTATTTACAAAATAAATTTATCATTCACATGTTATTTTTCTCCCGAAGTATTCTATGGCATATAACTAACTTTGCTAATATGCTAATCTATCTAAACCAAAATATTTCTTAATTTGTTCTGAGTGAAAGAAAATTTGGAAAATATTTTTTCAATACCAGCATTACTGAAAATTACATGTTTTTATAGAACATGTGTTTGTTAATATAATTTATAAATAGATTTCTTATTACAAGAGTAAATTACAATCAGTATGTATGTACAACCATTAGTGTGTTTTTATATTCCCTGTTCATTGTTTAACATAAAACATTAAAAGCAATGTCCTACTTTTTTTTTATAACTACAAAATTAAAATTAATCTAAATTGTGTATATAAAACCATAATTTAATAGCATGTCAGAAAAATAAGAATATTTGTGAAAAAAAAAAAAAAATCAACTTTTAGGATAATATATATTTTAAATCAAAATATTCACGGTACTTTATTTGCTAATGCAAATGTAAACAAACATGCAGCTTTAGCATAAAGCAATTTGTTATGTTTATATTTTCAAAATCAGAATGAGGAACAGCTATACTATAAAATAAGCCACCCATTGCTGTTGCCAATGTACAGCTTACCAGATGAGTCGATAGAGCGAACTGATACTCAGAATCATTACAAAACATCAAAAATACATTTTAAGAAAATAAATTGTTTCACTCTGGTGTTTGTTTTGAAATTCACTGAAATAAATTAAGCATATTTTTAAAATTAATAAAGCAAACATTTAAAACAGTAATAGAAATTTAAGCTACTTCACTTAAAAAAAAAAAAAAAAATCAGAGGGCTTTTAAGCTTTAGCACATAAAATTCAGTGTTATAAATGATGTATAACATGAAGATTTTCCACAAATTTTCAAAATTGCATCCTTGCATGAATTTGAAAATGCATGAAGATTTGTACAGAAGCAATCACAAAATAAAAAATAAATAAAATCACTGGATGCAGCTTATTCGTCGTACATGAATCTGAAAATGCATGAAAATCAGGGGTCGAAATTAGAATCAGTAAGTTGGGAGCCAAAAGGCAACTAATATTATTTTCTTAGTTGCAATTATGTTGTACTAAGATGGCATTTCGAAATTATCATTTACACATAGAAACATGTGCATAAACGTTATACATAAACAGAAATTAATTAAAATGCTGATACCATATCTAGTTAGTTTTTTCCATTTTCAAAATATGTTAGTGCAAATATTTTTAGAAGAAGGCTAGGAATTTAATTCTACTACTTCGTTGCTAGTGCCTTTATTTTCATCACACATTATAACTGCACACTGAAGGGGGAAAAAGAATGTTAGGCGTCAAAGTGATGATTAAGTATAAAATTATGGTCATCAAAATGAAATATTTATTTGCAAAATACAACTAACTACCACTAATTTCAAGCCCTGATGAAAATCTGTGCTGCAGCAGTCAGTATTCTAATATAAAAACTAAAAAATAACATCACTGGAAACCCCTAATTTATAGCGCACAAATCAGAAAATGCATAAAAATCTGTACCGGAGCGGTTAGTATCCCAATATTAAAACCAAAAAAACATCATTGGATACCCCTAAATTGATCGGACAAGGATCGGAAAATGCATGAAAATCTGTACTGCATCACTACCATGAACAATTTTTCCCCCTAAATAATTCCATTAATTTAAAAATAAAAGAATACACTCAAAAATTAATTTTTAAATTTCAAAAATGCATTTAAAAAAAATCATTCACCTCTGTTGCATTACAAGAAACATATATGAGCGGCTGACGCATAAAGAAAAACAAAATTCCGAGACAGTTAAACGAAGTTCCGATACAAAAAGGTCACTATTAAAAAGTGTCGATACTCAGTATGCTCATTGATCAGTAAAATCAATGAATAAATCAAAAATTAGTTACCATAGTAATAATAAAATTCTTAATTTAGTTTTAAGAAAATGACTTTCCAATTCAAAATTTATAGGAAGAGATTTAAGAAAAAATACCGTAAGATTATGTAATGGAATATTATCCATCTAAATACTTTATATATTTTTCATTTTGTCTCTAGATTACTGTATTTGTCGTGAATTCATAATTTTTTTTTCTTTGAAGATGCAAATTTTACATGTTTTATGAATTGTTAATACTTTTTACGATACCAAACTTGGTCTGGCATTCCTGGATCATAGACAAGTTTTACTTTGCTGCAAAGAAAATTCTACTACTAGGAATAATTATAATTCCATGAACTTTTTTTTTAAAGAAAAACAGAAAGGAAAAAAACATACACTTTACATACATACATACAGTGAATATAAAAACATACTATGGATATGAAAAGTTGTAAGATTTTTTAAAACTTTGCACATCAATTTAACAACAAAAGAAAGAAATGTTTAGGCTTAAAAATACATTTTTTTCTATCTCTAGATTATTGTACTGTATAGTGCAAATTTATGTAAAATTTGCATCTACAAATTAATTTTATGAATTGCTAATATTCTTAGTGATACCAGACTTGGTTCGGCCTTCCTGGTTTGAGTGTGTGTTTAGGATTAAGACTGATTGACTACACGGTGCTAGGCCTGAGAGGGAGTGCCTTCCGCCTTCACGATTTGAGGATAAATTTCATTTTTCTGTGGATAGATTCAGAAAATTCTGCTAATGTTTTATTATTATTATTTTTTTTTTATCATGAATTATTTTATGATTCATGGTATACATATTTTAATGAAAGAGGAATTTCGGAAAAAATTAAAAATTCAGGGACGAAATTAGCAAAAATACAAAAAAGCTGAAACTGTACGCAAAGGCAAGATGGCCGTTGCTAGTCGGACCATCGGTGCGATTAGTGTGGGGGCTATTCGGACCGCTTCCTTGTTACGCTGGTCATAATAATGATTTTGTTTGTTTGATCTTGAATTTTCTCTGTAATATACAAATGATTTTGCTTGTTTCAACTACAAATTCAAACTTTTAGCATTTTGAAAGTGTATAATGCGATTGATCTACAATTCATGTTTATTTCAACATTGCTGTTAGAAAACATTACAAAATAAGTACAAATGTCATTTTCAGAAAAATCATACATATATTTGTATAGAAAATTGGGTTTGGTTTGTATCGAATTATATTGGAATGGTTTAATTTTTTTTTTAAAGAAGGAAAATAAATAAAAAACCAATTGCATCTATGTAGTTGAATATACAGATTTATTCATATGTTATACATTTATTCATGTTTATGTATATTCATAAAACATATTGCGAAGATTTTTTCAAAGATTAAAAATACTCATTTACCAAGATCTGTTTTCATGTTGCATTTTTTATTTTTATTATTCAATTTTCGAAATCTTTATTATTTTCATTTTTGCTTTATAAAAATTATTTTGAGTTATTTTTTATGAAGAATTTTAACATCATTTAGAGTACAAAATTTCTGTGAAAATAATTAATCTCTACCACACTCCCACACTTGAAAAAAAGTAAAAAAGATAATTTTTCCTGCATGGGGACGAGACACATTGTATTATTTCTAAATTTCACTCTTTTATCAGTGCTAACTTATTCTCCTTGGAAAAGATGGTCCGAATAGCCTGTACACTAATTGCACCGACGGTCCGATTAGCCACTTCGAGGCAGGATATCGAAATGAAATACTAGAATTTTGATGACAAAATCTATTACATTAGAGTAATAAATATTTATTTTAATCTTCAGTGTATAAAAAAAGAACAAACATACATCAGAAACATAAAAAAGCTTTAAAAAAACTGAGAAGCTAAATGTAAATACGCAGTTTACACTTGCTTCACAATCATAATAAACGATGCGTATAAAAACTAAAATAAAACTATAAAATACTAATTCTTACCTGAATAGATTAGTAGATTAATCCCAGATTTAAAAAAAAAAAGACAATTTAAAAAATTAGAATTTTTATTCTTAAACAATAATCCGTGGCGATAAGAAAACAAACTAAACTAATTTCGTAGTTGTCTGCAGTGTTGCCAATCAGAAATTTTCTTTTTACATTTTACTGTTTATGATCCAGCGGATGAATACAGTGAAATATTTTCTCCTTAAAAAATTGTAACTTTATTATAAACAATTATGAAATAGAATCACCATAATTATAAAATAGTTCCCTATTTAAAATATTATCGAAATAGTTTTTTGACGAAATGCGAAATTTTAAAATCTTAAATATTTCCTTTATAACAAAAAAAAATAAAATATATTTAAGTGCAATTTTATTTCGTATATATACAATAAATATTTAAAACAAACAATAAAGTTTCTTTCTTGCATTAAAAAACAAAATCTAAATTTTTATTGACTGCATTCAGATTGAACCAACCAACCAACTACAAGACCAAACCGAATAATACCTATTGAGAATTCTGAGAATTAGCAATAGAAATCTGTGCATCGCGGAGTAAAAATAGTTCGATTTTTAAACTGAGTTATAAAAAAAAACAAGAGTTTTCCTAGGTAAAAGGGAGATGTAAGGCACATCAGATAAAAGCGATTAATATCATATATAAATTAAACGACATTCGCTCGAGCCCTATTCGAGAAAAATTTGTTCCTCACATATGCCGCCTATTTACAACTTAAATGAGCCAATTCCTATCTCGAAATATATTGCACGCAGAAATGTAGCGATTTCAGGGTAGGATCAGACAGAAGGTGAAAGACTATTTTGAAAATATCAGAACATAACCTGCCATATTTCCTGAGATATTAAGTGTCGGCTTTCAGCGATGTCTTTGATCTTAAACTAGCTGTATATATAAAGTGTCACAGTTTCGTTCGTTTTTCCGTTTCCGCTGAGTGTCGTGGCGTTCGTTTGTTTTTGCGCTTGCGTCACTTGAGACTCTATCGAGTCTCTTGATAAATTAGTCATCGTTCACAAGCGTTAGATTAAGTTATTTTTCTGTCAAATTTGCAAAATTTTAATTTTAAATTTCAAAACTCTATAAACAAAATGAGCATAGATTTGACATATGTTCGCCTTTGTTGTTTTGCGTATTTGGCGATCAAAAACTTAATTCGAAAACATACATGCGATATGTATATTTTCGTAATACATATATTTTCTGCAAAATATTGTTTCATATAATTGATTGCACTTTATTAAAGTAACCATGATTTTTGAAAGGAATTAAATATGTTCGCCAGATAATCTGGCGATATTTTATTATTTTTTGGGCCAAGGGCGGCAGATTGCCAAGGGCGGCAGATATCAAATCTGTTCCTTTGAAATGAATCTCATTCCACTGAATTTAAATGCTTATGTTTATATTCAAAAATAGTGGTCTGTCATTTTATTTTTCCATATTTTTGAAGTTTAAAATTTAAATTTTATGAATTTTACAGAAAAAAATAACTCAATATAACATTCACAGACAGTAACTTATATATAAATATACCCAAATATAAGGATTAAAATCGGGAGGTAACTTTCCTTAATGATTAAAAAATAATAATAATAATAATAATAATAATCCATAGGACGATTAACATAAAAGATGTTTTGTTTGGCCCCACGGACGGTCAGTGACGTTACCTCTTCGCTTGCATATAGTAATAAACCACTTTTTATAAAATAAGTTGTCAATTTCAGTTAATTGGAATGCATTATGTTTTTGCTTTAAAATATGTCTTCAAATTTGAGCTGAAGTAAATCACAAAAAAAACAAAAAAACTAGAACTTAAAAAAATTAGAAAAACATTTAGAACTCTCACAAATCAAACCTTTTTTTAATTTGCGTTCAATTTCAACACTATAAATTTTCGATCTACCACTCATTCACTCAAATTTCTACCATCTAATGGTATTTTACTCTTAGACTATAAAATCTGTAGTCGAGAGTATAGCGATGTTACATTAAACAAATTACTATGTCTATAGTAATATTTGAGTTTTCAGAAATTGCCAGATTTAACAACTTTCTACTTTAAGTATTTTTCAATATAAAGAAATACGCGTATAAAATGGAAACATGCATGAAAAAAAAAATTATTTTAAAGTACCCTCTTGACATCATAAAAAAAATAATTTTTATATTCTGCACATCTGGCTAATAATACCTTCCGAATGATACCACTTTCAAATCTCTACTCCCAAATTAATATACTAAAAGTGTACCACAAATTCCAAGCTTGTCTATTAATATATAAATAATAATGATAACAATGATAATGAAACTCTTTTTTTTTTTTTTTTTAATTCAAACGCAAATTATCAATTAGTAAGAAGTGTTAACAGCCTGCGGGCTGAATTTCTAAAATTTCAGAAATTGGTTTTTAGATATTTGCATTAGCTATATTTTAGAGCAAAAGTTTCACGTATATCTATTTTTTTGTTTGAGATTAATAGGATTATGCGAAATTACGTTTTACGCATGTGAAATCACATTTTGCCCACCCTCACCCCCTCCCCCCCTTGGGGACCGAATTTCTAAAATTCCAGAAATTGATTTTTAGACATTTGTATTAGCTAAATTTTAAAGCAAAAATTTTACGGATAGCTGTGTTTTTGTTTGAGATGTGAAGAATTTTGTGAAATCACGTTTTGCCCCCCCCCTCCCCCTTGGGGGGGCGAATTTTGTAAAATCGCTTCTTAGTGGATGCCTGCGTTATACAAAGAGCATTGTCACAAAATTTCATGCTTCTAGGTCCAGGGGTTTGGTCTGGGCGATGATGAATCACCTCCTCCCCCAATCACTCAGTCAGGAAGAACGATTTTATATATATAGATGATAATAAAACCTTTTTTTTTAATTCAAACGCAAAATATCAATTAGTAAGAAGTGTTAATTGAATTAAAAATAAATGAATAAATGTTTAATCCTAGAACTTTTCAGTTAAATGGATCAAAGCTATTTACGATCAAGCTTTAAAAATCCTATTATTTTAAATACTGCATATATAAAAGTTATTGAAATATGTGATAAATATAATTTCGTATAAAAACAAATAAAGCTAAGAATAAAATGTAAATAAAATTATGTATTATTTATTTATTTTCTAATTTGCACATAATCTCTAATGCACCTCCGTGTAAGGAATAACACAATTATAAAAGAAGACATACATTAATATTTAAAATCAGTACTTTAAAAAGGAGAGAAAATCGAATTATATCTTTCACTTTGTAACATACAGTCATCTGTGAAATAGAGGGAAATCATTATTAAATGTCAGCAGGATAAAGAAAGAAAAATTGAAGAAAATATACGTGATTACAAGAAAAGAACTTGAAAGAAGAACAATTTTAAATCTTTATTAGAACAATTTTCTCTTTTAACATTGCATGTCATTAAATTTCTTTATATTTTCATGGTACATTACTCTTCATCTTTTGTTCTCTTATAAAAAAAAAATTTTTTTATTTTTTTATTTTCAGACTAGTTGAGTATCTAGGCGTTATTTTAGTTCTTCTTTCGAGTTGTATCTTATTTTCTTTTCTCTATAATGTTTAAAAGAGAAAGATAAAATTTTTTATTAATCCTAGTAAGCATGTTTAATGAGTGCTATTAGAGCAACATTATTTAAAGGTTAATTGTACTCGATATTAACTGAGGTTTAAATTTTGTTTAGATTTAAATAAGAAACAATCATATGTAAAAGGTAAAAAGGAAATTAATATTTTATTTCAAAACTGTTAAAAAAAAAAAAAAAAAAAGATTTTATTTTTTTTCATTAGTATGTCAAAATAAAAATATATAGTATTTCTGTTTTAAAATAGATAGATTTATTTTCTATGTTATGATTCGAAATTTTTCTATGTTAAAATAGAGATACATTGAAAACATTTTCTGAAAAAAGAAAAAGAAAAAGAAAAATAATAATTTGTATACTGATGAAAATGAAAATGTGAATAATTATCTACATTTGACACAAATCTAAATAAATTATAACCTATTTATAAATTGTTCAGATTACTATAACATATACATGTAAATGTATAATGTACGCACACATATGTATAGCGCGTCTCATAAATATAGAGACTGGTGATTTTTTGAAATAACAGTTCAAAAAATGAAAAAATAATCATGAACATAATTAGAAGCATATGGAATCAGAATATAAAAGTTTTACATTAAAAAAATATAGTATTTAAAGAATTTTAGTAAAAAAAATTAAAAAAAATTAAAAATGATGTCTCAAAACATAAAGATTGTTCTAGTATTTGGTATTTAAATTCAAATTTTGCACCCATTCCTTCAAATTAACTTGAAAATTATATCAGGTATGCTTAAAACTAGAGTCTTGAGAATATGGCTGTAATAAGTACCAATTCTGCTTTATTTTTTGCTTAAAGTTCTGAATATCCAAAAACTGAAAGGCTATGGGCAAACACATATCGCGCAAGTACTTCACAAAGAATTTTATTTGGATTTAGATCTGTGCTGATGGCTGATCACGCTATAACAGTAATTTGATTCTGCATAAACAAAGATTTTTTTTTTTTTCAATAGGTGTGAATCGACACATCGTCCTGTTGGAACTTTAAGTTTACCCCCATTAAGACGTTTCTAAATAGAAGCACATTGTTTTTGAGGACATTTTAATAATCCCCAGAGCAATGCAGACCATTGGCAAAAGTAATTTCAAATATATTCATCGCTCTATTGAAACATAACGCACCCAATACCATGAGAGAACCCCTCTTTTCTGCCGATTAAAGAATTCATGAGGTTCTCGTTATAGATCATGAAAATAATATGCCCAACAATTACAGACAACCAAATGAAATACCATTACGTAACTGAAAAAGCATTCATACGTCCAACGATGACAACCTCATGAGTTCTTTTGTCGAGAAAAAAAAAAAGCAGATTCTCTCATGCTGTGCGTGGAGTTCTGTTTCAACGAAACAACGGATATTGCTGATCCCCGTGGCAGAAACACGGCGACAATGTCGCAGAAACAGAAATGTTCTTGCAGAAAGATTTTACTTAAGACAAATAAAATTTTGCCATTGTGTTTAATAAAAAAAAAAAAAAAAAAGAAAAAAGAAAAGAAAAGAAGAGAGAGAGAGAGAGAGAGAGAGACTGTTCTTTATAAACTGTTCTGCAGAACAAATTTTCGTTTCTGCAAGATACGATCGCCTCAATCCTGAATAAGGAGAGGAGATAAAGCGAATGTAACTCACTTGGGTTAGCTTTGATACGGCATGCATTAGCGATTCGTGATGCGGTGATATGATTCGGTTTATTGACAATTTTCACTGGTAATCTCTTCACATCGGAACTTCATTTTCGTGTCTCTAAACTTTGTTTTCGCCCCTCACCTGCCGCTCATGTCGTGTGTATTTATTGTATTGCAAAAAAGATGTTTTTTCGAAAGAATGTGGCTTTGCGACCATTTTCCGAATTTCATATTTCATGCATTTTTAGATTCATGCATAATGAAAAAACTGCATCCAGTGATTTTTATTTTTATTTATTTATTTATTTATTTTATTTTATTTTTTTTAAGTGCGTGATTGCTGCTGTACCGATTTTCGTACATTTTCTGATTTACGCACAACAAATTAGTTCCATCTAGTGATTTTTTTCTTTAATGTATGCGAAGCGTGCATACGTGCGTGGTAGTAAATACACGTAAATTTTTTAAAGCTGCATTAATTTTAATGTTTGGTTCAAACTATGCAATACATTTCACAAATATATGCAGAAACAAGACTATGGGGAAATTTGTAACGTCTGTAGTTATGCGCAAAATAAAAAATGAAGTTTCAAACCTTGCTTCAAAAAATAGAAATTAATCTTAATAAGAAATTAATCTTAAAAATACTTTATTGATATTTAGCATTTTATATGTAGTAAAAGATCTAAGCAAATATTAATGGGTATCTTAAGTTATAAAATTGGTAACTTTTCTAATTTTTACTTCCATTACCGTAGGTAGTGGAAGGTTAAAACCGTAGGTAAAACCGTAGTTAAAACCGTAGTTAAAACCGTAGGTAGTGGAAGCATTGTATTCGGTCTGAAAATTTGATATCGGGTTTTCACCTGATTTACACGGTTTAAGGTCCCCTGAGTCCAAAAATGTGGTTTTTGGCAATTGGTCAGTGTGTATGTATGTATGCGCGTGTGTGTGTGTATGTATGTATGTGGAGAATCTTCTGGCTATTATAGCTCAGAAACTAATAAAGATAGAGCTACGAAACTTTAGAATTGAAATACTATACAGATGAAATTTCCAAATTTTGGTGAAGATTGAAAAATCGGAAGTGGGACATCAGAAACCGGAAGTGGGACCGTAAGTCCGTATCTCAAAAACGGCTCTAACGATTTTCTTCAAACTTGCTATATAAACACTCTATTAGATGTCCTTTCGAATGATATAATTGGTTAGTTCAGGAAAATTGATAGGCGTCCTGTATAAATAGCTCAATTTCAGGCCTCGCAAAGGCGTTCCTTTAAAAACGGTTGTACGGATTTTTTTCAAACTCGCCATTTTAACTCACTTTTAAATATGCTTTTGTACGTAATTATTGTTTTCCTGTCAATAAAAGAAATTTATCTGAAAATATTTATAATTAACATTTTAAAAATTACTGAAAATAAAATCAAAGTTTCCAAAAACTTTTACTCAAATAATAAAATTAATGCAAACTATTTTCTAACAATATCTCCTCAGAATTTCGTAACATACCTGGAAAAGGATTAATATATATATTATTATTTTTCTAATTATTATTTTAAATAACTTATTTGACGGATAGAGCAATTTTGTTACAGATTTAAATCAAAAATGTATATAAAACGTTTATAATGTGTGTAGTACTGGGTAATGGAAGTCGTGTGGCTGTTACACACTAGATTTTTTTCTTTACTAATCAAATTGTTTTAATTGTGATTAAGATTCTTAGCTTTAAATTTTGTTGTTTAAGCATATAAAGTCGTTAAAAAAATTATTAATTTAGTTTGCAAAAATACTCTTATCATTAGTTTCTACAGCTTGTTCATTTCATTTTTTAAACATTTAAATTTTTAAAAAATGTTTATTACTTTCTTCTATCTTCAATAGAAGAAAGTATTGGATTCGTAAAAATTTTCGATTTCGGGTTTTTGATGGATTTACACGTTTTGAGAGCTGTAGAACACGATTTTACCATTTTTAGAAAATGTCTGTCTGTCTGTCTGTCTGTCTGTCTGTGTGTGTGTGTGTGACAAAATTTTGTGGCAACTGTATCTCTAGAACTACTGCACAGAATTTCATACAAATTGGTATGTATTTTCACCTTGACATAAATTAGTGCCTATCAACTTTTGATAAAAATCGTCTTACAGGTTGCGTTGCCATCCCGCTTTTTCTAAATTTTTAACAGGGTGATATAGGGCAACAATTTTCAAGATGGGTATCTTTCGAAAGGTCTCGTCAGTACCTTTAAAACGAATGGTTGAACTATAAATCTGTGATAATTTAAAACAAAGTTATTGATTTTTTTTTACTTTTTACGAAAAAAACTTAGAAAAAAAAATCTGCTTTTTTTTTTTTTTTTTCTCTCCCCTTAATTTTATCAAACTCCCACGGTTTCCGTGTTCTGACAAACTTAAACTAATTTTTGCTTTTTTCCCCTAATTTTGCCAAAGTCCCACGGTTTCCGTGTTTTGACAAACTTTAACAAATTTTCACATTTTACCCAAAATTTTGTCAAAGACCCACTTTTTTTTTTTTTTTTCCTCTCCTCTTAATTCTATCAAACTCCCACGGTTTCCGTGTTCTGACAAACTTAAACAAATTTTTGCATTTTTAACCCAATTTTGTCAAAGTCCCACGGTTTCTGTGTTTTGACAAACTTAGAATAATTTTCACATCTTACCCAAAATTTTGTCAAAGTCCCACATTTTTTTTTTTTTTTTTTTTTTTTTTTAATTTTTGTTACTGAGTGAATTTGTATAGGAAAATATAGAAGAAAGTCTCGTGGTGGCCACAACATACTAGTTTTTTTAATTGAAATATTGCAAATTAAATAGTTATTTTGAATAAAAATCAAACCAAAGATTTTGTTGAATATATATATAATTGTATGCAAAAGGAATTTTATCTAATAGTAGTTGTTTTGAATAAATACTAATTAAACAGCAAATTTATTTATTTATTTATTTTTATTTACTTATTCGTATAGATATCAATATCAAATATTACTTTTAATTCATTTCTATTTGTTTCATTCATCTGTAATCATTATTTTCTATTATAGATTTTAGCCATCAAATCTGTTACATTTGAAATTTCATTATTTCCTTAAAAATTAAATGTTTCACTTGCCTCAATCTTTATGAAAATATTTCGACTATGCTTTGTCTATAATTGTGTTACTTAAATCTTGTATTCTGTTTTACTTTATTTAAATGATGGTATAATTATAAATTCTGAATTCTTTAATGTCAAATCACATTTTTTAGATTTCAAATACTTTCATACCTTTATTATGCTATTTGTATATAATACAAAAAAAGAATCTTGTGTATTAGAATGTTATCGTGCATCTTTCTAATAATCTCAAAAACTATAAATGTTGTAAATTATTTATATTTCATTATGATATTCAGTATTCTATATTAATTTTTACTTTTAATTTGTTGTATTTTAATTTTGAGTTCTGTACTATATTTTATGTTGTTTGGATTGCACCTTTTGAAATAAGTGCATTTGTGTATTTAAATATATGTTTAATATAAAAAAAGTAATGAAATTTTAAAAGTATTCGTAACATTTGTTTAATTTAGACATTTCATGATTTAAATGCCTTAAAAAAATTTGCAGATTATTTTTGATGTGTTACTGCATTTTATGGTTTGAATTCATTGAATATTTTGTAAACAATATTGTATATTAATGTGAACAAAAAATCTGAAGCAATTAAGATCAATAGATTAATTTTCACCTTTCTTTTTAAAAAAAAAAGTATTTTCTTGCAATAGTGCAGATATATGAATTTGTGACTAGTTAAAATTTAAATACATTGGTTATACTGAATATTATTTACTATTTAAAAATAATTTATTTTGAATTCGTAAATGTTAACTTCACAAAATATTCCTGCAGAAAGATTTTGGTGTTGATGAAGCTTGTCGCAGAAAGCATAATAAATTTCTGCCACTGGGTTGCTGATATTCCTTTTCAATGGTCTACATTGCTCTGGGTATTATTAAAATGTCCTCAAAAGAAATCTATATTCAATTGGAAAATATCTTAAGGGGAGAGGGAATTGTAAATTGCAACAACGCGTAAGTAAAACCATACCTAATATTCAATAAAAGGATGGTTTATGCAGAATCAAATTGCTGTTATAGATTGGACAGCCATTATTCCAGATATAAATGCATTTGAAAACCTTTTAGCAGAACTTGCAATAGAGGTATATGCCAAAGGTTTACCGCTTTCGATTATTCAGAAATTAAAGCAACAGGTAGAACAGAATTGGAACTTCTTACAGCAAAATATTCTCCAAAATCTAGTTCTAAGCATGCAGGATTTTCAAAATAACTCAAAGGAATGGATGCAAAATTTGAATGTAAATACCAAATATTCGAAAAGTTTTTATGATTTGAAGACAGCATATTTTATTTATATATTTTTCTTTTTTTACAAAAATTCTGCAAAACCCATATTATATTTCCTTATTGTAATACACTTATATTCTAATTTCATATGCCCATGATTTTTTTCGTGATTATTGCTTCATTGTTTGTACTATTATTTCAAAAAATCACCTATCTGTATATTTATGAGACGCTTTGTATATATATATATATATATATATATATATATATATATATATATAGTCATAACGACTTATCCTAAATGGATTATATAGCATTTAGAATTTAGGAACCATGTAAAAGTTTAAAACTTAATATATTTTACATATATAGTTTTCTTAATATATTCATATCTTTTGAAGTTAGCCACGAATAAAAGTTTATTTTATTTATATTAATTTTTATTAAATGCATAACAATTTAATACTTATTTTGTGAAGCGGGAAGGCAGACTTTTTTCGCAAACATATTCACGCATTTAAAACAAATGTAAATTTCAATAGAGATTACAATATTATTTTATTATAACTAGTCCTACTTGTACCCGTCCGACGCACTGGAAATACCAATAGAATTTCAGGCGATAATTCGTCGTTGATGCTTGTGTACGGGTTAAGGTTGTCTACAACTACGAATATAAGCCTCTCCATGTAGGTCTTTCTAATACGCAATAGTCAACAGACACGTGAATTTCGGAGAGAACCATAGAAAACTTCATACGACTAGTACGTACGAGCTCGAAGAAGCCTTCGAACAAAAGCCTGCGACGAAAAACTATAATTTTAATTAGTATGTAAATTCTATGCCTAAATTTACTAAACATAACCACATTTGTGTACTTATAAAAAGTCTATTATGTCACACACATGAACAACCGCAGTCGGGATTGCATTTAAAGCTAGTCTCTTCGATGTATTTGCAGCCATAGTATAGCACGCATGTGTTATTTCCTATATGGGTTATCCAAAATTATCAGTGTATAGTAATGCATAGAAATAAGAAACAGGACTTTTATTTTCTAATATATACATATATATATATAATTTTCATTGCACTGATTTTCTCTGGAATTATGAGCGATTTTGCAAAAATGCGATTTTTAAACGCCATTTTTGTATCTACACTGTTTAAAAATTATCAATTTTCTGCATTTAGTACTTCAATGTAAAAAAAAAAGAAAAAAAAAAAAAGTAAAAATATAAAAAATTCCTTAACTTTCCAACGTACAATTTATGTTTTCTAAAACAACAGAAATTTTGTTTAAAGTTACGTTTCAATCTGTGAAAAGAAACATTTTTCCTGTAAATAGATAAAATCTGTAGCTACTGATACATATTGCATATGATGGTTATATCTGTATGCCGGTGGTAAAAACCACCATGCCTATTTTCTTGGGAAAAGTAGTTAGCAACAGTTCCTTGATGTGCATTTTTTGTTTTATTACATTAGTATATTATGTCATTAATAATGTGTTAAAGTATCATTAAGTGATTATTACTTGTTAAAAGAAGTGCATTTAAACACGCATTTAAAGCTGAAATAAAAATTAAAAAGTTGCTCTTTTGAAAAATTACATTTTGTGACATAGTGTTATTTACCTCCAAAGTATATACATTGTTTTGCATACAGAAAATTGCAAGACTGAAAAGTGTAAAGTTAATGAAAGCATTGTGCTTCCGTGGCTGACAGGTAACAGTCTTCTGTAATTCGGTCGACTCTGGATTGATTCTAATTGGAAGAACAGTAGAATTTTATTTAATCCGAGAATTTTTACAGATCATTTGTGTACGAAGAATCTCTGTATTGGTCCGTTATAGAAAATTTTAGGCAACAAATTTTAGAAAAACATAAATATATTGGAAACTTTCCTGCCAGGTTTTTCTTAGCATGACTGGATATTTTTACAGTGTTAACAGGGTATTATTTAATGATTCAACTTTTTAATAAATGTTTAGACTATTTGATAAACTGTTAAAGGTAGTTTTGTTTGACAATGATTGTTCGATAAAAAGCTTTAAAAAATACATATTTCTTATGTAGAAAACAATACATTAAAGATTCCGAAATTCAATATATAATACAATATTATTAAACTGATTTCCATAGAAATACATTAACTTTATAAATTTATAAAGGAAACTAGTATACAAAAACTCTTGAGAGAAATTAAAACTAGTCGAATGGATAAATAATAATTTTATTTTACCTAAACAATAGTTTTTAAAACAAATATTTACATTTATATATGCAATCGAATATAACTCCACTAAACTTAAGCTTGTCTTATTAGAATTACAATTCTGATTCCAATTTGCTGAATGTATTTGCATTTTATGATGCTTGTTATCATTGATTAGAAAGTCCAAAAGGAATCTTGTGAATTTAATCAATAGGCATATAGCTTTTACGGAAATTAAATCACAACATTTACTTATGCAATTCAGCTTAAAAGCAAATTATTGAATAACGAGTAACAAATGTTATAATGAAAGTGTAGTATACAGTTTCTAATGATGCAGTTTCTAATACAGTTGCTAATTCATAATCATGGTCAATTACATCGCATCTATTATATGAAAACATTATTCACAGATAAATTTATTAAATAATTAAACCTAAAATTTCAATTAATGGCTTGTATTTTCATTTCAATAAAATCTTATTGAAATAGAATTTTTAAATGCAACTTTTAGAGTATTTAAAGTTCTAACGGAGCTTTTTTTTAAATGCAAAATATCTAAATAAATATATTTTATTTATAGAATAATTATAAGTAAATAATAAAAAAATAGCAAATATTATTAGTATGTTGTGGCCACCATAATACATTATTCTATATAAACTTATATAAATTCATGCGGTACAAATTATTTATTAAACTATTATTCATTAAAATTATTGTCCATGATGAATGCAGGAAATTTTTATCTCACAGAATTATAACACTAAATATCGAAAGAAAGCCAATTTTGTGCCAACATCGAAAGAGATGTGATTATTATTATTATATATATTTTTTTTTTTAAGTTTTTTTTTCGTTAAAAATGGGGAAAAAAATTAATTATTATGACAGGTCTGTCATTCAACCCTTCTTTTTAACGATATTGCCGAGTTCTTTCAAAAGATAACTATATTGAAAATTTAACTCCGAGGGGGACAGCAATGCTCCTACATATACAATTTTTTTTCTAGTTTACTACAATCAATAATTCATATTAATCTTGCAATAGCGTATTAAAAATAACTCTCGTTATGTACTTTTTATACAAAATTTTGTCCTATACTCTTACGCTAAAAAAAAAAAAAAAAAAAAAAAAAAAAAACTAGTCACAGCGCTATCTGTTGAGCGATTCATCCCCAAATGCAATCAGCACCAGTTTAGGTCAGGGTCCAATTAAATACCATGTTAGTTCACTGGTTCGTGAGATACAGTGTCCACAAAATTTGTGATACACACACACAGATACACAAACGCAGAGACTCACAGAATCACAGGCAGGCAGACATTTTCAGAAAACACTTAAATCGTGTTCAGGGCATCTAAAATTTGTAAATCCATCGAAAATTAAAGTTCGAAAATTTTCACGAATCCAATATCTTCTTATATATGTAGAAGAAAGAAAGTAAAAAATAGCTTGAAACCCGAATAAACTACTACGTCAGAAACGCCAAAAGAAATATATTTGCGATGCATACAGCTGTTTCGGTAGCTTTAAGCGTACCGTCTTTAGTGCAAAAAGAATTCTGCATCTGGAGACGTGCTCGTATATATAGGAGAGCAACCGAATTTAGTTCAACCAATAGGATTACGGGAAAGGTGGAGTGTATGACCAATAGGAATTTAGGAATGTTAGCTGTGTAAAAAGTAGAAAAATTATGAAAATGTGGACTGAATGTAAAATTTTCAACAATCGGATAAATAAGAAACAGCGAAATCATAATTTACAAGGTTTTTAACATTTTTATAAATATGGAAAGCTTCAAAGAAATCGAGTTCATGAATGGATCTAGGTCTGCAAATTATTTTAGCTGAATTAAATTTAAAATTATGATTTTCCTCCCAGCAATGTTTAGCCGATTTATTGGTTTCTTGTTTGCGGACGTAATTCATATGTTCTTTTAGACGAAATTTAAGACTGCGTTTAGTTTGGCCAATATATGATAAACCACACTGACAGGAAATACTATAAATGTCCCAAGAATTATGCATATCAATGGAATCATTTAACTGAGAAAAGGTGAGTTTATTGGAAGGCGAAAATATTATTTTAAAATCATATTGTTTGAGAATTTTAGCTATGGTTTGACTGGATTTAGGAAAATAGGGTAAGACATTACTCATATTAGAAGAGCCTGATTTAATAGACGAAATACGAGGGAGCTGTAATTTTTGGATGGCTTTGTCTATAATGGAAGGGTCATAACCTCTGTCAATTGCAATGGCTTTCAGGTACTTAATTTCAGATTTTAAGAAAATAAAATTTGAATAAATATTAAGGGCACGATTTACAAACGTATAGAAAGCAGCCATTTTTTGGTTATGTGGGTGACATGACGCGCATGGGGAGGAAGGGAGACTGCAAAATTTTTACGATAGACGGTGGTTGAAAATCCATTTACAGTGCAAGATATGAGGATATCAAGAACTGGAAGGGAGCCATTATTTTCTATTTCATATGTAAACTGGATATTACTGTCAATTGAATTTAAAGTTTCTAAGACATGGTCAATATTGTGACGAGATACCTATATAAAAAATGGCTGCTTTCTATGAAATCAGTCTCTTCTAATATCAGGATTGTTTTACCCTATTTTCCTAAATCCAGTCAAATCATAGATAAAATTCTCAAACAATATAATTTTAAAATAATATTTTCGCCTTCCAATAAACTCACCTTTTCTCAGTTAAAAGATTCCATTGATATGCATTGTTGCAAATTGAATTGTCTTTGCATCCTCTCAGGTGGCGCTACTAGTCGTCATTTTTCGACGCGCCGATGTATGATTACTGACTAGTTGAGAATGTGATCTGAAAGGATTCGGTCATGCTTGACCGTTTAAAATATAGCGCTTAAGAAATATTTATGCTTTTATTGTGAATCCGTGTTATGTTATATGTTTTTTGTGAAGTGAATAAATAAAATGAAAAACAGAATGAAACCTTCATTATTAAGTTTGAAATGGATTTTTGTGACTTGTGTTTAAAGCAATATCGAAAAAGAAATTGTTTTTTTTAATGGAATATTATTTAATTATTTTTGTTTCTTGCAATGCTATTAAAATTGAGTTACTTCTGGTTTAATAGAAAATTATTTATTTAGTTTTGGTTTCATTAAATGCTATTTTAAATTGATTTACTTCTGTTTTAACGATATTTATTTTTTTGTTCTTAAATGATATTTAAAGATGATGTTTACATTTTTTGATATATAGACAATACATGTTTATTTTTATTTAATAAATATATGGATAGAGGTTATTATTAAGCAATTAGAAGGCTTTATAATTTTTATTTTTGTTCTCTTATTATGATATTGGGTTTAAAATGGATCTAGAAAGATTGAAGGAAAAAAGAAGAGGTTTAAGAACCTCATTTACGAAATATTTGGGGAAAATAGAAACAATCCTGGACTCCGAAATTACGGAGGAGTACACGAAATTAATGAAAATCGAGGAGCTTCTTAGATTAAAGGCTCAACTCCTGGACAAACAAGCAGAACTCGTAAACATCGATTATGAAATACAAACAAAAATTAAAGTTAAGGATATAGCTGAAGATGTGGCAGGCTGTGAGGAATACAGGGAAAAAGGGATCGATGTAAAAACAAAGTTAGAAAGGCTAGTGGATAATTTAAATGACAGGCCGTTGCCTGGTGTTATTATGATCGCTAGATCAAGTGATCAAACAGGGATTGGTTCAGAGAACCTAACAGTTAGAACTGAAACCAGAAGTACAGTTAAACTTCCGAAATTACAAGTTGCACATTTTCTTGGTGACTGTAGTTCATGGTTGGACTTCTGGAACTCTTACGAGGTAGCGATACATAATAATAATTCCTTAAGCAAAATTGAGAAATTTACGTATTTGAAATCTTTCTTAGGAGGTATCGCCTTGAGCGCTGTATCTGAGTTTTCATTGACAGAATCGAATTACGATGCATCAATACAATTACTTAAGGAACGTTTTGGACGAAGTGACGTAATTATATCGTCCCACATGCATATGTTACTATTAATAGAGCCGGTGAAATCATGCGCGAATGTTACTGAATTAAGGAGAATGTACGACGCGATTGAGGTACGCACTTACAGTAATCTGTTATGCCCTGTAATATTACAAAAACTACCGGAAGAATTAAATTTAAGTTATAATAGACAGCGTAATTCAGATGAATTGTTTGATATTTCTAAATTAGTTGATTTTATACGTAAAGAATTAGAAATACGAGAAGCATCGATAATTTTAGCGAATCCCAGAAATAATAGCGCAAATGAAAATAATTTTCGGAACAAAATGGCAGGCCACAATAAACCTTACTTAAATTCTAAAAGGAGCGAATATCATCCCCCTAAATCATCAGCTTCCGTTTTAGCGACTCAGGCGGAAAGAAATTTATCTGGTTATCATAATAAGTATTCTTATGATAATAATAGGCCTAAATTTAATAACAAAGGAAATGCGAGTTCATTTTCTCAAAATACAGGAGTTCAGGGCTGTTTGTTTTGTTCCTCGGCACATATGAATCATGATTGTTCTTTAAATGTTTATGATAAGAAAAAGGCTCTAATGGCCAAGGGATTATGTTTTATATGTTTTTCAAATCATTTGAGTAAATTTTGTTCTCGTAAAGATCATAAGTGCAAGTATTGCGCGTCTCCCTGGCATAACTCATTAATATGTAATACAGAAAGAAATGAATCCCGCTCAGTTGAGGATAAAAAACAAATACAGTCAGAAAGTTCTTTAAATTTGGTTTGTAATAAGAATAAAGAGCTTGAGGACACGCCGAATGATTCGGTGGTGTTGTAGACTGTAACGGCAAGTGTATTTAATATTCGGGCCAAATGCCATTTATTGAGGTGTCTTATTGACAATGGAAGTTCTAGGACATTTGTATTGCGCGAAGTGTGCAATTTATTGGGATTAAAACCAATCGGGAAGGAAACCCTTTTGATTTATACTTTTGGCAATGAAAATACTGAAAGGAAAACTTATGATATTGTAGAAATAGTATTACATAATGTAAGAGAAACTAATAAGAAAATTAAATTAAGGGCTGTGGTTATTGATTCAGTTACATTTGGGGAAATTAAAATTCCTTCACAATGGGTGCGTAATATCGCACTAGAAAAGGGCATTGAATTGGCAGATAAGGGTAATTTAAGTAAAATTCATGTACTTATTGGATCGGATTACATTGGGGAAATTCTCGGAGAAAGGAACGTGAGAATTTCTAAACGATTAATGGCAACAGATACCTTATTTGGATTTGTGATACAAGGAAAGGAAAGGGACCCTAAAGCACTTAAGAATTGTCAGAAAGTGCGCGTTAATCATTTACATGTTGTTAAGGAGGAATTGGACCATCAAAGGGTTAAAAATTTATGGGAATTAGAGGCAATTGGAATTAATCCGGACAAGGAACATTCTAAATCAGACGATGAAATTTTAGAGTTATTTAGGCAAACCATTACTTATAGAAATAAAAGATATGAAACGCGATTGTTGTGGAAAAATAATGTTAAGGAATTGGACAGTAATTATGAGATAGCAAGACGACGCTTGTCTCATTTGAACACTGTTTTTGGTAGGAATCCGGACTTATATTTTAAATATAAGGAAATTATTGAGGAACATTTTAAGGAGGGCATCATAGAGGAAGTAGCGTCGGATTTAAATGACAATACGGGTACAGGCTATTACATGCCGCATCATGCAGTAGTACGCGAGCAAAAGAAAAGTTCTAAGGTTAGGATAGTTTTTGACGGTTCATGTAAGGGCAGGGATGAATTATCTCTTAACGATTGTTTAGAGAGCGGTCCTAATTTAAATCCAGATTTACTCAGGATAATTTTGAGGTTTAGGTTACACTCTGTAGCGTTTTGCGCAGACATTCAACGAGCTTTTCTAGAAGTAGGAATCGCGGATGAGGATAGGAATTTTTTGAAATTTTTATGGAATGATGGGGAGGGGCCCGATCTTCATTCCGATGCTGCTAAACGAATTAGGACATTACAATTCTGCAGAGTTCCCTTTGAGGTGAAATGTTCCCCTTTTCTATTATCGGCAACAATTAGGCTTCATTTGAAAAAATTTGAGAATGACTACCCGGAAGCAACAGAAATATTAAGATCTCTATACGTCGATGATCTCATCTCTGGCACTGATGATGTGAACAAGGCATTACAATTATCTAAAGAAATGATGTATATTTTAAATGAAGATAGCATGAATCTCAGGGCTTGGATTTCCAATTCTTCTAAACTTAATCAGTTGTGGAAGACAGACAATTTCGAATGTCGAGAAGATCCGGAGGAATCCAATGTTGAACTAAAAATATTAGGGATTATTTGGGACAATACGACCGACGTATTACGGATTGACACTTCACAATTTAACAAATTACCGGAGGACAGAATTATAACAAAGCGATATATTTTGGCTGTTTGCGGAATGTTATTTGATCCATTGGGGATCATGAATCCATTTTTGATTCGCATAAAAATTATATTACAATCAGTATGGGAAAATGGTAAACAGTGGGACGAACCTGTTCCACATGAAATTGAAATGTTGTTTTTAGAATGGCTAAATGAAGCTAAAAATTTGAAGTTCACTGGAACTCCTAGGTTGTATTTTAATGAACTCTGCTGGAACTCAGTAGAGGTACACATATTTTCCGATGCTAGCCCAAAATGTTATGGTTCAGTGGCTTATTTTCGATTTACGAATTCTGAAGGATGCAAAACAAGTTTTATAATTTCTAAGTCTCGACTAGCCCCTTTGAAGAAGATTACATTACCGAGACTTGAATTACTTGGCACTTTAGTCTCAGCAAGATTGGGATCATATCTCAAATCTGTTTTACCTATGCTTGACCCCAGAAATATTTTTTATTGGACTGACTCTCAGATTTGCCTTCATTGGATAAAAAATTCAGCTAACGATTATAAGCAGTTTGTGAAAAACCGAGTGATAGAAATCAGGGAAAAAACTGATCCTGAAAAATGGCACTTTTGCAAAGGCAAGGTCAATCCGGCGGATAAATTGACGAGAGGTGTGAAAGCAAATTCCTTAATGAGTGACAAAGTATGGAGTCAAGGACCAGCTTGGTTGTCAGAATTAAGTATACCGTATGACTCTCTAGTGGAATTTTCCTGTGACATGGACAGTGTGGTTGAAGAAAGACATGGAGTTACAACACTTCAGGTTAACGTAGAAGCTGCAATGCCATTATTAAATCTGGAGAATTACAGTAGTTTGAATAGAGTTTTGAGAACAACCGCCTATGTTTTTAGATTTCTAAATAACATCAAATCTTGGTCTGAAAAACGTTCAGGAGCGCTGACAGCAAATGAAATATCTGCAGCAGAAAATTATTGGCTTCTATATGTGCAGCAAAGTGAATTTAACAAAGAACATACTACATTAAAGGCAAAAAATTCAGTTTCTCCTGATTCTAAGTTATATAATTTGAATCCCATTTTGACAACAGAAGGTCTAATAGTATTAAAGGGAAGAATTCAAGGCTCTAATTTTTCTGATGAATCTAAGCATCCAATTATTTTGCCGAACAAGGCTCGATTTACTAATCTTTTGATCATGAAGGAACACGAAAATTTAGGTCATTCTGGTATATCTGACACACTCACTCAAATAAGAGAACGCTTTTGGATCATTAAGGGCAGGCAAGCTGTGAAATCCTGCTTGAACAAATGTTTTCTATGCAGACGGTTTAAGGCCAAACAAGGACAGCAAGTAACAGCTCCGCTTCCCATATCAAGAACTAGTGAGGCTCAACCTTTTGAAGTCGTCGGAATCGATTTTGCTGGACCCTTATTCACAAGAGACAACAACAAATCTTACATTGCATTATTCACGTGTGCAGTCACTCGAGCAGTGCACTTGGAAATAGTCTCCAGTCTCAGTTCTGAACATTTTCTACTTGCATTCAGACGTTTCATCTCCAGAAGAGGTGTGTGCAAGGTTGTGAATTCCGATAACGCTCTGACTTTTAAAGGTAGTGAAAGGGAACTAAAGAAACTTTATACGAACAATAAGAACTTTGAAATACAGAACTATTTTGGTAATAAGGGTATCAAATGGAATTATATAGTAGAAAGAGCCTCATGGTGGGGGGGGGTTATTGGGAGCGAATGGTTCGTATGACAAAGGTCATTTTGAGGAAAATTCTTGGTAGGGCATTGGTTACATTTGAAGAACTGCAAACTATACTTGCAGAAATTGAATCTATTATTAACTCTCGACCTTTAACTTATGTATATAATGACCCTGTGGAGCCATTCCCTCTCACCCCAGCCCATTTCTTAATAGGAAAAAGGTCAACTGCATTGCCACCACAAAGTGGCCGTTTAGTGATTGCAAGCCAATCTAGTTCTCAAAAACTTTTAATTAAACGATACTTGTATCGTGAGAGACTTCTTAACGAATTCTGGAAGCGCTGGAAATTTGAATATATTTTGCAGTTGAGAAATGCTAATGTTGTAAAAACCTGTTAATCCAATTTCTAATTTTAATATAGGTGATATAGTCCTAATAGGTGATGACAAGGCCCCAAGACAAATTTGGAGGTTAGGAAAGGTAATTGAGACACATGTAGGACGTGACAATAAGGTAAGAGCTGTAACCTTAAAAACTTCATCAGGAATGTTAAAGAGACCCATTCAACTTCTTTGTAACTTGGAAGTCCAAGGGGACTTACCTTAATTAAACCAACTGTTCACCTGTAAGGTAATATTAATATTGTTTTCATTTTTCAATTGTATCCAGGTAACATTGATTTTTGTATTTGATAATTTCTATTTTCAGTATTATGTGGTTGTGAAATTTATTATTTATGTACTGTGATTTTTTTATTGGTTGAAATTCTTGAATTGTATTTGATTTGGATTTGTCAAAATTTTGTATTGAACTTAACTTACCTTTCGGGGCGGGAGGATGTTGCAAATTGAATTGTCTTTGCATCCTCTCAGGTGGCGCTACTAGTCGTCATTTTTCGACGCGCCGATGTATGATTACTGACTAGTTGAGAATGTGATCTGAAAGGATTCGGTCATGCTTGACCGTTTAAAATATAGCGCTTAAGAAATATTTATGTTTTTATTGTGAATCCGTGTTATTTTATATGTTTTTTGTGAAGTGAATAAATAAAATGAAAAACAGAAGATTACCTTCATTATTAAGTTTGAAATGGATTTTTGTGACTTGTGTTTAAAGCAATATGAAACATGCATAATTCTTGGGGCATTTATAGAATTTCCTGTCAGTGTTGTTTATCATATATTGGCCAAACTAAACGCAGTCTTAAATTTCGTCTAAAAGAACATATGAATTACGTCCGCAAACAAGAAACCAATTAATCGGCTATTTCTAAACATTGCTGGGAAGAAAATCATAATTTTAAATTTAATTCAGCTAAAATAATTTGCAGACCTAGATCCATTCATGAACTCGATTTCTTTGAAGCTTTTCATATTTTGAAAAATTTTAAAAACCTTGTAAATTGTGATTTTGCTGTTCCTTATTTGTCCGATTGTTGGAAATTTTACATTCAGTCCACATTTTCATAATTTTTCTACTATTTACACAGCTAACATTCCTAAATTCCTATTGGCCGCACACGCCACCTTTCCCGTAATCCTATTGGTTGAACTAAATTCGGTTGCTCTCCTATATATACGAGCACTTCTCCGGATTTAGAATTCTTTTTGCACTGAAGACTGTACGCTTAAGGCTACCGAAATTGCTGTATGCATCGCAAATATTTTTCTTTTTGCGTTTCTGACGTAGTAGTTTATTCGGGTTTTAATATTCCAACGCCAAGTCTCCTGTTATTATTAAAAATAGCTTATTTTTTAGATAGATGCGCATACATTTTTTTTTTTTTTTTTTTTTTTTACTTTTTGAACATGCATATGAAAGGAAAATATTGTAATTAAGTCATGAATCTTGGACTTCAGTTTTTTTTTCTTTTCTTTTTTTAAACGAACATATAAGTTTTGATGACTCTAGCACTGATAATTATTTTACAGGGAAACAACGGAAAGTTATTTATTAATATTGCTTATGGGCCCAAAATATTTAAAGTGCGATTGCGTCTGAACGCCTTATTCAATTGAGCTGAAAATTTATACGCATGTTATAGATCACCGTCGTATGATTTGTACAGATTTTTGTGACTCTAGTCCTTAAACTTTTTTACAGGGACACCACGAAAAATATCTTTTCATTATGACCTATGTGCTTAAATTAATAGAAGTGTAATAACGTAAAACTAAACAAGGAAGAAAATACTTAGAGATCCTATTATAATTTTCCCTTTTGTTTATTTAACGACGTGTCTTACTTTAATTTATTTATACAACTGTAATTACTTAGAATTCAGAAAGTTAAATACACTCACTATAGATGTATATATATATGTATGTTTATATATTCCTGAAAATTACCGTCTAATTTCTAAATGTATTTCTAATAATTTTCTAAGTTTCATACTTAAGTCTTCTTTAAGAGATTTTTCTTTTTAAAATTTTATTTTCTGTAAAAAGTTCATATGAAAGAGTATTTATAAAATAAAATTTTGTAAGTTTTTTTTTTTTTAATTAATTTTGTTATTTTCTCTTTAGATTTTTTCGTGTAAGAGAATTTTTTTTCAGTTTTTGTTTTTGTTTTAGAGCGCCTTTACCAACGGAATACGGAAATAATGTGTTTAGAATCAAGTAGTAAAATAAAATAATGTAATTGTAGTTAATGTGATACCAAAAATTACAGAAAAAATATTATAAAATATGATTTCTTAAAATGTATATATACAAGGTGGTTAAAAAGGTCATCTGCACGTGTGAGTGTGTCAAGTCATAAGCACTATGGTTTACATAAAAACTGGTGGTACTTTGGAAACGTGATTGTAACAGTGCATTTGCATCATGGACGTCAGAAAATGTAAAGGTAACAAACGATATAAAAAATCCTTTTTGTTACAAAAAAAAAAAAAAAAAAAAACGTTATTCGAAGTATGAAATATTAATGAAAAATGTTACAACTCATACAAAGTTGTCAAGATTTCGCCAATTAGCCTGGATGCATTGTCACATCGTCACTTGATTCTTATTACTTATTTTTTTATTTATTTTTAATTTTTTGTGTGCGCTTACAAGTTGTCCAAAGCTTATCGTCTTCTAGCAGGATGTAATCGCCTTTCCGATCCCTGGTACCTATGAAATCCTTACTCTTCATGTTTTGACACATCCACTGTCCGCTTAGGCAAGACCTTTCGAACCACTCTGTATATATATATATATATATATGTATATATATATACACTGCATAAAAAAAAGTAGACGGACACTTCTTTACAATTTTTTAAAACCCCGTCTTTGTTTAATAGGAAATGTCAATTAAAATTCTTTAACATGTTTATACTTATTAATCTTCATATTTTCGACAGACAAATAAAAATATTCAATTATTTATAATTTTAATGTAGGGAAATGCAGAAAAGAGAAAAGTTATGCACTTGCACAATATATTTTTTTTTATAAAAGTAGACGGACACTGGTCAAAAACTGCAATTATCTAAGTGAGTGTGTCTTGCGGAATACCCGTTTTGCATGTACATGTACATTTGGCATTTTCCCAATTGGTAACGTGCTTGACAAGATGGTTTTACGTTGTTAAATTTCTTGGAGATGAATGCGCCATGCCACGAGGAATTCTTCTAACTGATTACCAGAAAGGACAGATTATAGCGGTGAAAATGTTAATAAAGGATTCAGAGAAATTAGTAGGCAACTTCTAACAAGCAAAAGTAGCATCAGCGATTTTCTACGTGCTCCTGAAGCCCATGGAGTAAAGAAAAAGAGTGGCCGGACTTACGCTTAGAGACCAAAGAAAAATTTTTACTGAGCTGAAAAAAACTGGAGCATCAACTCCCAGAGTTTGAATAAGCACAGGAGTTACTAACGTAACTTCTCAGACAATTTATAACTACATTAAGTACTCAGAGCTCTTTCAATATAAGAAGAGAAAACATCATCCATGCTGGAAGGATCACAACGTGACAGAACGCCTACAGTGGGCTCAAAACCATATATCTTGGACTACAGAATGGACATCTGTAGTTTTTTTCAGGTGAGAAAAAATTTAATTTAGACGGCCCAGATGGATATCAATATTATTGGCACAGTTTGGAGAAAGAAGAAGGAGTGTACTCTACTCGGCAAGTTGGTGGTGGCGGCGTGATGGTGTGGCTCGCTGTTGGCTATGGTGGAAGGACAAATTTAGTGTTCCTAAGTAAGAAGCCGACTCACAAAGATTATATTGAAACACTAAGCAGTGAGCTTTTCCCATTTGCGTGTGATCTTGGAGGAAAAAACTGGATTTTCCAATACGATGGAGCGCCAATACACACCGCTAACAACGTTAAAAAATGGTTTAACGTGAACAACTTCAATATTTTTCCCTGGCCAGTCAAGAGTCCAGATATGAATCCTGTAGAATACTTTTGGGCTATACTTGTTCATAAAATTTATGAGGGTAGACGCCAGTATGAATCAATTCGCCAGCTCAAAGAAGATCTTACAAACATTTGGAAAATTTTCTGTCAAAGAAAGATTCAGAATCTCATTGATTCGATGCCTAACAGAGTATACGAACTTATTAAAGCAAATGGGAGACGAACCCCTTACTAAAAACGGTTTATTTTAGAGTTACAAGATGTGTCCGTCTACTTAAAAAAAAAAAAAAAATAAATACAGTGCAAATATGCACAATTTTTGTTTCCTAAATTTTTCCACTACATAATTCAAAATGATTGAATCTATATCCAAAAAAATAATAATATATGATGTCTCAAGAATATAATTATATTAGAGAAATGAACCTCATATCTCTAATTAAAGAAATAAACGGCTTTAAAGTATTACAAGTACAGTCGGTAACAAAAGTCTCCGAACACTAGCAAAAATTCCTATGTAAAAAAAGTAATGTTAATACTGTTTTGTTAAATAAATCCTTGTCGAATCTTGTTCTTAGACTGAGTAAGAACAGGATTCGACAAGGATTTATTTAACAAAACTGTATTAAGTGTACTTTTTTTATATAGGAATTTTTGCTAGTGTTCGGAGACTTTTGTTACCGACTGTAAGTGTCCGTCTACTTTTTTTATGCAGTGTATATATACACTGCATCTTCATAAAATGTATTCATGTTTACATTCGAGAATATTATTTGCAATTTTTAACTTTTGACTTTATTTTATTAATAATCAGAAATTGGTATTTATCTTATTTAATTTTATTGTAAATATGATTTATGTTATGATATAATGTATGTATACTGATATAGATATATATAATTAAATGTCTTCTACACTGCTATATTTTAATGCAGTTAGAAAAAAAAAATATATATATATATTTAGAAGATTCTTCCTTTCTTTTATTATTTAGTTCGTCAGGTCGTAATATTCATTTCAATCGGTTGTATTTGCATCTTTACTAACTAATATCTATCACCTTCAATGAACGTGCAGAATGTTTTGCTAATATATATTGCTGAAAGTTTGTCATTGTATTTATCGGAATTTTTTCCGGATTATTAGATTTTATCAAAATTCGTACATATAGTAATCAGGATAAAATCTAGCTTTAGACGTATTTTTTTTTTAGTTTAATCGAATAATTGGTTCAAAAGGGATTAAGTAAAAGGCCCATTTAAACTTTAATGTTTTTGAAAAGAAAAAGTAAATAAATGACAAAAATAAATATACAAATAGGTAAATATATTTATTTTTATTTTGAAAAGAAAAATGAACATGCAAACAGATTTTTTGAATAATTGCAGAAACGTCAGTGGAAGCCCTCTGTTGAGACTCAAAACGGTTTTGGGTTCCGTCTGTGTGTTTGTTTGTCTGCGTACTTGTCTGTCGCCAGATAGCGGCCACAGAAATCCAGCGATTGACTTGTAATTTGGTACACATGTTCATGAGCCTCGCCGAATCAGCTGTATAGTTTGGGTGGGCATTCCATTTGTAGTTCGTGCACAGGGACACGCCAAAATTTTTCTTATTATTACGGCTTATGGGAAGAATTTGTATGTTGCGCGATAGCGGCCGCAAAAAACCCGCTATTGACTTGAAATTTGGTACACATGTTTATGATCCCCACGAAATTAGCTGTATAGTTTTGGGTGTGCATTCCGTTTGTAGTTCGTGTACAGGGACACGCCAAAGTTTTTTTTATCATTACGGCCTATGGGAAGAATTTGTATGTTGCGCGATAGCGGTCGCAAAAATCACGCTATTGACTTGCAATTTTGTACACATATTCATGAGCCCAACAGAATTAGCTGTATAGTTTTAGGTGTGTATTACGTTTGTAGTTCGTATACAGGAACACGCCAAAGTTTTTCTTATCAATATGACCTATGGGAAGAATCTGTATATACCGCGATAACCACCGTGAAAATCAAGCTATTGACTTCCAATTTTTGCCGAAACGTTAGTGCAGGCCCTCTGTTGAGACTCAAAAAGATTTTGGGTTCAGGCTGACTGTCTGTCGCGCGATAGCGGCCACAGAAATCCCGCTATTGACTTGTAATTTAATGCACATGATTGTGATCTCCACGAAATTACCTGTATAGTTTCGGGTGTGCATTCGGTTTGTAGTTCGTGTATAGGGACACCCCAAAGTTTTTTATATCATTACGGCCTATGGGAAGAATTTGTATGTACCTCGATAGCGGCCGCAAAAGTCACGCTATTGACTTGCAATTCGGTACATATATTTATGAGCCACATAGAATTTTCGCTGTATAGTTTTGGGTGTGTATTCCATTTGTAGTTCGTGTATAGGGACACCCCAAAGTTTTTTATATCATTACGGCCTATGGGAAGAATTTGTATGTACCTCGATAGCGGCCGCAAAAGTCACGCTATTGACTTGCAATTCGGTACATATATTTATGAGCCACATAGAATTTTCGCTGTATAGTTTTGGGTGTGTATTCCATTTGTAGTTCGTGTACAGGGACACACAGTTTTTTTTCTTATCATTACGGCCTATCGGCAAAATTTGTATGTACCGCAATAGCGGCCGCAGAATATCTCCGATTGACTTGCAAATTGACACACACATTCAGGTTCGGTATAGAAATAGCTATATAATTTTTTACGTCTATACATTTTATGGATTGTGTAGGGACACGCCAAAATTCTTAACATTACGGCGTATGGTGGGAATTTCGTTTAAATGCGTTTTAACATCATTACTTTGCAATAAAGAAATGAAACTAGCGTACGTGGTTAAGATGCTTAAACTTATGTTGTTTGAAGAAAATATGTGCTTCTAAACTTTCTAATTAATGTACAGGACCTTACAAAAGTGACAATGTCACGTAGTTATCCAAACGATGTTAAATTTGGAACAATTATTAATTTTATACGCAAAATAAGCTGAATAGTTTTTACTGGTGTATACAATGTTTATGTTCGTTTACACAGACACACAAACGATTTTCTTGACATTAGAGACAATGGTCAAATTTTCATTTAAACACGCACGTTAATGCGTTTATGCTGATTTGAACTTAATATAATTAACATACATTATAAAGATACTTAAAATCATGTTTATTCTTAAAAAAGTGTATGTATAGACTAAATAATTTATGGGACCACACAAAATAATTCCGAGTATGTCAAATTAGTTTGAAAAATTATTGGTTTATAATTAATTAGGTTTATTCTTATTATTGGCGTTTATAATGACTGTGTCTAATTTTCCGGGATACATAAAATAATTTCGTACTATTACGGTCTATAGTTGGTATTTTTTAAAAGTGTATTTTATCATGGTTACACCCCATCAAATATAATGAAATTTTATTAGAATTTTAAGAGCATGTTTTCCTGTTGAAAATTGTGGGCATAGAATTGGTAATTAGTTTAAAGGTTACGCAAAAAATTTCCGATATGCTATGCATTTTCTTTTCTTTTCTTTTTTTTTTTTTTTTTTTTTTTGCATGAAATTTGGTATATATGAATTTCAGGGAAATAATACAAGACCGTTGTTTATTAAGAATACATATATATGATATACAGATAGGTATACAAAGAGCGATACAGCAGGGGGTTGAGGGGGGCCGCAGCCCCCCCCCCCCACAAGAATATATCTGATTATGGTAACAAGTCGATCGAACCAATATATACTATTATATAATAAGGAATAAATAAAATTGACCTATTGAATAATGTCTGATTTGTAGATAGGACGTTGAGGCTCCTGATTTGGAGATCCACAAGTTAAAATAAAATTGAAAAAAATTGTGCTGTAGAAATGAAAGAGCATCGGTACAAAGCCTCTCGGTGAAATTTGAAATTTGTCATCGAAGTTGCTCGGACGTTTCTATCCAAGATTTTTATTTACGCAATTGCGATAGCCATTTTAATTCATCGCCAAAATGACAACAAAAATTTAAAAGCCGCCAAGGGGGTTGTCACGTCCGTGAGGAAAATTCATAGCGAAGAGAGTCCGCGGGATACTTTCTTAGCCAAAATAGTTGAACATCTAAATTAAAATTATTATAAAGAGTAAATAAAAAGAAGAGATTAAAAGCATGAGGAAATAAAAAAGAGATATATAATAAAAATTAAAATTATATATACCATGGCTTATTAAAATTAATATAATATTGATTTTAGAAAATAAAAACCACGCTCACGTGCAGGAAAAAGAAAAATAAGAAAAAGGAGATCATAGAAAAACGGTTTAGTTTGGTTTTGGTATTTATTGTTTATTAGGATTTTTGAGGAATAATGACAGGAACGGAAAAACACTTAATATTTCCTGGAGCTCTTTTGAAAGTGAAATTTGAACTGATGTGATTATATTATTAGAAGAATAAATTGAAAGTAGAAAAATCGGCATAAGTTATTTTCAATTAAAATTAAGTGTACGACATTAATAAGTGGTGTCAGAAGTGGGATAATGTAAAGAGAGGAAATATATATATATATATATATATATATATATATATATACATATATAATTTTTGTTTTTGGCGGGGGCGTGTCACGTCCGTGAGGAAAATTGATAGCGAAGAGAGTCCGCGGGATAATTTTTTAGCCAAAATAGTTGAACATCTAAATTAGAATTATCATAAAGAGTAAATAAAAAGAAGAGATTAAAAGCATGA
Organism: Salticus scenicus; assembly: GCA_963930645.1. Lineage (NCBI taxonomy): Eukaryota > Metazoa > Arthropoda > Arachnida > Araneae > Salticidae > Salticus > Salticus scenicus. Next base: position 234,740,291 of record OZ005649.1, read on the forward strand.
GAAAAAAAAAAGATATATAATAAAAATTAAAATTATATATACCATGGTTTATTAAAATTAATATAACATTGAATTTAGAAAATAAAAAACACGCGCACGTGCAGGAAAAAGAATAATAAGAAAAATGAGATCATAGAAAAACGGTTTAGTTTGGTTTTGGTATTTATTGTTTATTAGCATTTTTGAGGAATAATGATAGGAACGGAAAAACACTTAATATTTCCTGTAGCTCTTTTGAAAGTGATATTTGAACTGATGTGATTATGAACTGATGTGAATAAACTGAAAATAGAAAAATCGGCATAAGTTATTTTCAATTAAAGTTAAGTGTGCGACAGGGGTCGTATGCTTAAGTTATACCAAATAAATGTTCAGAAATATAGAAACCAATGGTAGGGAATGAAACACAATTACTGCATACCTTTATATGGAAGATTATATAAAATATTTAAAATAAGTCCTGTTGTACTAAATTGAATTCTGTTTTGTGCAGAAATTTACACCTGTTATTCAAAAAACAAAAATAGGCTTAGTGTTTTTTTTTTTTTTTTTTTTTTTTAATAAAAGAAAAAAAAAGTTAATAAAGGGCGCTATATGAAGCAAATAAATAAATGTTTCTTTCTTTCTTTCTTTCTTTTTTTTTTTTTTTTCTTTTTTTTTTTTTTTAATGGAGGATCTAAATCATGAAACTATTTCGATTTTATCTTGTTATTAAGATTTGTATAAAAATTAGAAACAAATAAATTACAATGTTAGCATTAATGCTTGTATCACATATTGCTTAAATAATTTTATCGCAACCTTAAATGATCAATTGAAGCTTTACGCAGATTTCGGCCACATAAAGAATAGAAGAAAAGTTTAAGGTGTCATTTGTGACGACGACCGAATTTAGAAGTTCTCTGAGTATATAATATACTGTTGGATATTTACTTGTTTGGAAAAAAAAAAAAAAAAAGAAAGAAAGAAAGAAAAACCAGTTTTTTAATGAATTCTGTAATGTTTTGTTTATAGCGTCTTTTATCGTCAAAACTTTAAACATTTTTATAAGACATTTTCTAATATTATAATGAAAATAACCAATTTATCGAAAACAACAATAAAATCTATCAATAATTTCAATATTGGTCAATTTTTCAACTACAAGAATTTATATACAAATGGTTTAAATGATATGAATATGTCATTTTGGTGCAAATGAGATTTTTTTTCTCTTAATATTATTTATATTATCTTGTGCACATTATTTTTTTCTTATAATTAGAAGCTATTAATGTAATAAAAATGTATATTAGTACGAATTTTTTTTTTTTGAGTCATTTGAGCTACAATTTACAAAATAAAGTATGCAAATATAACAGTAGATAATCAAGTAGAATGTGAAAAAAAAGAAATAATATTATTTGAAGTGTATTTAAGCCTTGTAATTAGATTTGCATATATATGCTGTTCTGTTTCAAGACCACCACGCAGTATGACGCAATTTCGCAAATCATACACACGGTAAAATACAAGTATAATGATATCTGATAAATGAATTATTTGAAATTTTCTTTTCCCTTTTAAATTATAATTCTTAGTTTTTAAATTATATTTCTTACTATATTTAAATAATAAACAAGATTAATAAAATAGCACCACAGAACTTGTATTTAAAATAATGAGAACAAAACTTTGAATAAACACCATAAAATGCAACAAACTCGCAACAATTGTTTCGTGTCGAAAAAATACACGACCCTTCGTCAGGCGAACAAAGTAGGCACGAGTGCTGCAATCAAAGAGTCGATGATTGATTGCAACACTCGTACCTTTTTTTTTTTTTTCGCCCGACGAAGGGTTGTGCGTTTTTTCGACCAGAAACAACTGTTGCGAGTTTATTGCATTTTAGGGTGTACATTCAAAGTTTTGTATATATTACTAAACAAAAGGTCTTTTATTTTATTTATATTTTGACGGTTAAGCTTCATCCATGCTGATGTAACTCAATATGGTTACTGTCCTAAACAAAACCCTCTTAAAATAACTTTTTTTCTGTTTCTATCGATAAATTAAAATACATAAAAAGAGAAAACAATTATAAAATCCAAATAAAACTCCCGAGCCTTTTTTTTTTTTTTTTTTTTTAAAAAAAAAAAGATTGGAGGACTATTAGTTTCAATCTGAAGTTTTTGTAGACCAGTTTTGTGTAACACCAAAATATTAGAAATATCAGTCCTATCATTACAAATTTGGTACCAAATGAAAGGGGTTATTTTTCTGAATCTATGGGTGTAAACATTGTTTTGGCACGACAGTTAGATTTTTCTTAAAATTAACTAAAGTATGAAATTTAGGTGACAACACTTCACTTTAATTCATTTCAGTCATTTTAAAAAGTACGTGTCCCAGTTTTACGGTCAAAAAATGACATAAAAAAGTAAATAAAAAATAAAAAATAAAAATTTTACAAATTCATCCTTTGAGTTTTCTGTACTAAACTAAATTCTGTCTTTGACAGAATTTTTAATCTTTATTTTATTTTTCAAAATTAAGCGACAATACAAGTTTTAGATTACGATAATAATTTCTAGGTAAAATTATTTATTTTTTATCGTAATGATTTTGTCGAATAGTTAAGGAAAACAAAACTTCTTAGATTAAATAAATATTTACCATTCCACTGATTGAACTTACGGTACGTGAAATTAACCCTTTAGGCGGCAAAGCTCCGACTGCGGGAACAATTTTTTAAGAATTTTTTGATCTGCTAGTAATAAAGATAAATGCATTTTTTCTTTTTTACATTAAATATTAAAACGCCTAGCTTAGTTGGTAATTTTTTCAAAAAGTTTGTAAGGTAACTTCTTCTTCTTCTTTTTTTTTTTTTTTTTTTTTTTTTTTTTTCGATTATTCAAACGAAGATATTTGCATTTCTGCAAAACATCAGCAAAGAAAGAAAAAAAAAATCAGCAAAAATAATTCATTCGAGTACAGGGGTTTAAAACAATGGATTTGAATTAAAAGAAAAGCACCGTCTAATAAAATCAGCATCGATTGTTAATAAACTGAAATATAAAATAAATGAATAAAACAAAATAAAATAAAATAAATAAATGCATAAAGCCTCTCCAGCAGCAAAAAATATACATATATACAAACTAAACAAATAATTTTTATTGTGTCAGCATTTATTTAAAATTTTTGAAATGAAAAAGAAAAATGAACATAACAAGTTACCATATTTTCCGTCTTAAAAAAAAAAAAAAAAATCTGTAGCATAGTAACCATATAATAAGCACCCTTAACACCTGTAAGAAATTATATAACTGTTTATTTTCAAAGTGCACTAGTAAGTTACAAATTCGCTTTGCCAGCCATCACGTAAGTTATCGTCCGTGTCAAATTTTAGTATGATGATTTTCCGAAATGTAGCCAAAGGGACGCGGCTTCAAAGCTTGGAATTTTTCAGTCTGTTTTATGCAGTTTGCTGAAGAATAGACATACGTTTAGCGCTCAAGTTATAGCAAACAGAAACATGAACTGCAAGAGGAAACAGATAAAGAAAGCAGAAGACGTTGAAACAGAGCTTTTCAACTGGTTCAAAAATGCTAGACTGAAAAAAATATCTCATGGCTCGTGAAATTTCATGCCAAAAGCTTTAAAGTTCGCGCAAATGTTGAATGTTGAAAACTTCACTCCTACAGATTGCTGGTTGACAAGATGGAAGGAGCGAAACGATATTGTTTATCGTAAACTGCCCGGAGAGAAACAAGACACGAATTTTGACGCTGCTCATTCACTATTAAAAATTTAGTGTTAGTTTGAGCCAAAAATTGGTGCTGAAGTAGCTGCAACCACCCGATGGTTTAACCTTTTACCATGATTTGGTAATTTTATGTTGAACCAAATATCGGTATTATGCTTTAAACAAAATAAATAAATAAATAAATAACATTCGACGAGGTGAGGATCGAACTGAAGATCTTATTGTCTCAAGTCTAACACACTGGCATTGAGCTACACATCTGGTTAGTGATCAGTTGAATAAACAACTTCTTTTTTTTTTTTTTTTTTTTTTTTGTAATGAATATTGGTTTTGAATGACATAATCACACACGATTTCACTTCACAAATTTCATTTTCCCCCTACGGTTTACAGCTGGGGATTTTCAGCGTGCTTGTGGTACCATCTCCTGAATGCAAAGGGAATTACAATTGCATGTACGCCGAAACACTTGTCCAAGTTTTGTTGCAACTGAAATCCAATCGTAAGAAGTATAAAACGAAAAAGTTACGTAGGTTGAATTATATTATGGTATTACTTAAAACCTTACTCCATATAGTGGTTCATGTTAGAACTAAAATTGTCTATAGTATTATTGGAAAACAAATGCTTTGCAGTATTTGTTGAAATATTATGATCCAACTCATATTTTCAACATTAATGAATGGATGTAAATGTTTCGTGTGCATAATGTACTACAAACAGCAAAGCAAAATCTACTAGTCACCTGGATACAACGCGTTATATAAAAAATTCTTCGGGAAGAGCAACGGAAAACACAAACAAACAATGCTTCTTAGGGTGCGGTGTAAATTAGACGAAGAACCTTGAGAAAACTCTGTCATCTGTGATGGTGAGAAAAAAAAAATAACGAAGATTTCATTCGATGTGTTGCAATTGGTGAAGACCTTCTAGCTTTAAGTGACCTGTCTGATGCTGAAATTTTGAAGCAGATCCTATCTGTTTCAAGCGAACCACTGATTCTGATTTAGACAAGCTGCTGGAATCTCCACCTACAGCAACTGATGCGTGCAAGACTCTTATTACTTCAAGGAGGGTTTTGGAAAATCGGGGTGCAGAACTAGAAGTGTACGACCAGTATTATGCTTTTACTAGAAATATTGAACATCAAATTGTTCCGACTAAACAGAGTACCATTGATCATTTTGAGAAGTACAACAGGTAATTAAAGTGTACATATAAACTATTTTTATTTATAGTACGTATTTATTAATTTTATAAAAAAATATGAGTTTAATTTATTAATTTTAAATAAATAATTAATAATCTATTTTAAAAAAGTATTAATCTCCTTTATTTATAATCCTATAGATCGTTTCATTGGAAATTTCATTCTAGTTTCGAGGATTAGTACGTTTTTGTGTTCCAGATAGCTCGCCAGTTGTAAAAACCAGCTGCTTTATATTAATCACTTTGACTGAGGAGGAATGATAATTTATTAAGCAGCATGCACTGCATATATATACACATAAATTGTAGTTTGTTAAATAATATAAATATATTTTTAGGAATAAGAATTAAAATATTGACAATATGATCGTAATAAACTGACAAAGATTGAAAACTAATTTTATCTAAATTTGTTAGAATGTTCTAAAAAGATTTCTTTTCTTTTTTTCCTAGTTAAAGAGCAAAATTGAATGGTAACAGATCTTGTTTTTTTAATTTAACTAATAAATCTGAAATCATGTAATATAATGATAATAATAATAATAATAATAAACGCTGTTATCTCTCTTGCGGTCATCTGATTGACTTTTCAGTCGAACATTTGCCTCGGTAACCACCTGATCGGTTTCCTTCTTTTCTTAATCAAATTGCTGCGAGGGAAGAAGAGAAGGGGCCGTGAAAGGAATGACAGCATAACCAGTTAATATAATACTTGAGTGAACAATCTGATATCACGTACTGAGGAATCATAACTTCTGAAATTCTAGTGAGGTTGTCTTGTCCATGAAAATTCTGAGGTATTCTGCTTATGTTCCATTGTAAAGGTGAAGATTGCTTATCCATCAGCATGAATATATCTACGAGTTTTAAAACTCGGAGTTTGATTTCTCCTCTTCGGCGACTGCTGATATTGTGCAGATATTCTCTGTTACAACGATCCAAGGATTTTTCCTTCATTTGAAGAAAAAATTTCAATCTGTAAGAAATACTTAGAGAGAATACTTATTATTTTAATATTTAGGTAACTCTAATGGTGAAGAGTTAAATAACAAATTCCTTGAAATACGCACTACCAAATCATTGGGATCATATAAGAATTGCAATAGAGGTACGAATTAATACATATGTGTCACAGAATAAAATAATATCACATTTTTCATTATCTCCCTGAGTAATATTTGTGAGATGCTTCTTTGATAGGCTAATTGAATTTTTTTACAACATTCCAAAATTCAGGCATACGAAAGAATGAACTAACATAAAGTTCTTCTTTGTAACATAAAGTCCTTTACGCTGTTAACTTTTTTGGCAACATGAAAAGAACTGGGAGGAGGAAAATTATCGTCATTAAGAAAGTAAAAAAAAAAAAAAATAATAATAATAATGTCTATCGAGGAGTTAATATGGGTGAGTGTCCCGAAAGAAATTAAACAAATTTATGAAAAATGTTGGTTCAATATAATTATTTTAATAGAAAAATGTTGAAGCTTAGAAGGAAATGTTTTCATACACACGTACGAACACACACATAAATAAACAAATAAATGCAGTATATGTGTGGGTACGCACGCAAACACACAGACACATAATAATCTTTATATTATTATATAAATAAAATGAAAGGAGCAAATTAAATGTAACAAAGCTAAACATATTTCTTATAAACAAAATTAGGCATATAAATACAAAAGTCCAAAACAGCACATCACTATATGTTACATTTCAAATTAGAATTTTACTCTTTACTGCAAGAAGCAATATCTCAACTTTTGAAAGATCATCAATTATCTTAACATAAATACCTTTAAAATCTTTTCTTTCTAAGATATTCAATCGATCAATGTCACGGCGAGTATTAAAGAATTTATCAAATATTTAATAAAAATGTACATTGAAAGTATTTTCAAATATTTGTTTTGAGAATGTTATATATAAAATAATATTGCGTTTTCTCATTTTTCTCTTATTAGAAAGTATCATTAATTTATCAGGTAGCAGATTATTTTATGAGAAATGATAGTGGGTCTCAGAGATTTTGATATTCGTTCAAAAATTTCAAGAAAAATACAGAAGCTTTTATTAAATTTAATGTTGGTTTACATGAAAAAAATATCTCAATATCAGCTGATACCTTATACGTCTCATTCAATAAAATTAACTTAATTTTTGTATCAGTATTAGTGCGATACCGAGTAATATATAAAAGGGGATTAAATTTGAATTTCCGGTAAATACTGCATTCTGTAGCCAAAATTGATGAGATGATTTCTTCCAAACTTGGTAATATTTAGTAATATGTTTCAGAAAACGCGTTCATAGAACTTTGAAGACCAAAAATTTCAAAAATATTGCTGTGTACTCGGGGTTCGGAAATTCTCTGTGAATGAAAGGTGAATCTTGTAGAGGCTTAAAAGTTTATTTACAGAATATTCTAGAATATTACAGTTCTGTAAACCAAGTATCAACTTCAGTTTCATCAGAAAACACAGCTTAAACAACAGCTGACAACATCAAAATCACGGCATAAACGGTACCATAAAATTAACGCAAAGCAGTAGGCTGTAATAAAACAATAACAAGAGACCCAGTCAGGAGCTCTTCACATTTAGCCGTTTGGCGAGGAAACTGACTGATTCGTCGGAACGGGTTTCCTCTTACAGCATCCTATTAATGGAGAATTTTCTAGTAATTTCGAAATTAATCGTGTTAGAGTTTAGATATTCGAAATATCGATAGTAAGGTTTATCTCACCAAGGTCGCCAAAAATGTCGCCAATCAGAGAAAAAATCGCCAAGGTCATTACCAAGGCCATTACCTGAGTTGGTGAAGCTTTTTAACCGATTTTTAACAGAAAATGAGCTATTTTAACGAAAAAAAAAAAAACATTCTAGAAATGCAGAAAATTAGCATTTTATAACCTGGCCAAGCCACTTTGAATGTAATTATATAATAATTACTACTATTATTTACAAATTCGTAAAATATGTACTATGTAACACATTGTAAGAAAAACGGAATTTATACAAAATATAATGCTACTTTTGACATATATATAAGCATTTTGAACATTTATTGATAGGTTTCTAATCCTCATTTAATCATTCCACTTATGACTGTTTGCTATTTAAAATCAATATTTTTGATAAATCATGATTGATAGTTTTTAAACTAAAGTTATATACATAAGGTAAAGCTCGGAGAGTTTCCGCACAATTCAACAGAATGACATAAAAAATTCAAATATTAATTTTCCGCTAAGCTATTGCTGAATAATTTTGGTTTATTTCATATTCCATGCATTTCCGTTACTGTTTTGTTGTTATGCTATATTTCGTGAACATCTTTCACCCCGACGCTTTTGTCCAACGTAAGGCTCCTATATATACGAGCTGGCGCATCAGGCATTTTGTTGCCTTAGGGTTGCCACGTGTACCCAGCGTGTTTCTCTGATAAACAACGACAAAATTTTTTTTTATCGACTTACGTCACTTTAAAGTAACTTGTTTTGTTATATTTCATAATTTTAGCTAAGTAAACGATGCTACGGAAGTTTGTTTAGTGATAAACTGCTATAATCATTCGAGAAGTGAATATAAAGTGTTCGCAGACTGTGTATTTGAGTTTTGGCGACATTTTGTGAAAGAAACAGAAACCGCCCTAACAACACATCTTACCCTAGTTCATCCATAGGATATCCTCAGAATAAATTGACATCCTGAGAATGTACTGTGAAACAAATATGTTTTTAAGGATATTATTGTTGTTTATTGCTCTTATCTTGACCGGATTAGCTTCAGATCAAGATTTCATAAAATCATTAGGGAAGCGATAAGGACACCAAGCGGGAATGCTGTTGTCTTAGGAGGCAAAAAAATGGCGGTGATGCGCCGGCCTATTATTTTATTTAGGGGCTCTAGTCCAACGTAGGAAAAATTTTTGTCCGTATCTCAAGAAAACCACAATTCTAGATTATTGCATCGAAATTAATTAATATCTTGCTAGTGTAATTTATATAACAAAACATTTTGAGTTCATCATCATGTGAGTCCGTAAAAACGTTGCTGATATATATATATATACATATTTTTTTTATTTTTCTTAAATGTTTTTTTATGCTTCTAAATAATATTAAAAACATTCTGCAAAAAAATTAACGAGTAATTGTGAAGCTACCTCTTAACAACTATTATCATTATTTTTATTACTTTCTTCCATATTCTACAGAATAAAGTATTAAATTTGCAATAATGTTCAATTTCTAGTTTTCGTTAGATTTCCATGTTTTATAGGCCCAGAACACGATTTAATCAATTTAGAAAATATCAAGGAACGCGGTAGCGTTCCACCCCGCCAAGCTAAAACAAACACCCGCCAAGCTAAAACACACTTTAAGAGAAAAACAAATGAAATTTACAAAGTAGGAAAGTCAATGGTGAACGCTACAAGTGTATATTATGTCGACATAGCATCTCGGACTATTCGACTACCTGTATCTCAGCTCCCTGATCCCCAAGACTTATGATTTTTTGCACAGACCTTGAGCATATCCTTAAGACAAAACATACAAATTTGCATGTCGCTCCGAATTAAGGGGGGGCCGCGGTAGCCCAGTCGGTAGAGCGCCGGCCTCGTAATGGGAAGATTGCGGGTTCGGTACTCGAGCCGGCCAAAGACCGTTGTGTACACTAATGGTGGCTGGTGCACGTAAAATCTGTCGTGGCCGCAATGTCCTCCATGTTCCCATCAAAAATTATACCTCTGGGGGTCACCGAAGCGGGAGAGCCATCCCTTCCGTGGAGGATCAAAATTGTGATGGCATGCCTCCGGACCACCTCTAGGGGTGTGTCCCAGACCGTCGCAAATTGCCCATCTGCGCAGCACTAGTGCGACGTAAAAAACCAACCAACCAACCGAATTAAGGGGCCTGAGTTATATAACTTTGAAAACCCGAAATTTCCCTGTTACTTTCTTCTTCTTCTTCTTCTGCTTGTAATTGTTAAGACAAAAAATTTGACGGCAATTGAGCCTATAGTTCTGCAGCTAATGAGCTGAAAATTTGCATGGACATTCCTTCTGACCTGTTCTAGTGCCTTTTGCAATCAAAAATTTTTTTGGTCAATATACGGGGTAGTTATTTTCTATTATGTGATATTTAACCCAAAAATTTCGTGAATTCGTCAAGAGATGGCGCTTGTCTTCAATAAATTTAATTTTGTCATAGACATTAAATAGTAATTAATTCTGTTTTTATTTTTCATTCGTTACTTTTTTTCACAAAAATGGATTGAAATAAATTGAAAGACACTTTTTTCTTAATTTTTTGAAATTTTTACAAGAAACATGTTTATTAATAAAAAAAATCTGGAGTGATTCCACTCGACTTTCCGAACATTGAGTAACTAACAGTTTTGTAGATAAAATAAAGAAAGAGGAGTTGCTAAACAAACAAAAGAGAGAAAACCAAAACAGAGTCTTTGAGTATTTTTCTCCATATATCACACAAGGTTTTATTTAACGCTACTGAACATTGATCATAATCATCTACCCTTAGATCATAATGATAAAGAATTTTTCGTTGTGTCCCTGTAAAAATCTATAAATTCTGACAAACTTAAACAAATTTTCACATTTTACCCACAATTTTGTCAAAGTCCCATTTTTTTTTTTTTTTTTTTTTTTTTAATTATTGTTACTGGGTGAATTTGTATAGGAAAATATAGAAGAAAGTCTCGTGGTGGCCACAATTCACCAAAATGCTTATAGTTAGTGCAACAGTGATTTATAATATTCATACAAATTTTCAGCTCAATTGAATAAGGCGTTTAGATGCTATTGCACTTTTAAAAATTTGGTCTCATAGGCCATAATGATAAAGAATTTTTCTTTGTGTCCCTGTAAAAACTGTAAGTGCTAGATTCACCAAAATCTATACAGTTGGTTCAAATATGACCTATAACATGTGTACAAATTCTTTGCTCAGATTAATAAGGCGTTTAGACGCTATCACACTTTTAAAAATTTGGCGAATAATTTTTCTTTGTGTCCCTGTAAAAAAACTATAAGTGCTAGATTCTTCAAAATCTATACAGATTGAGTATCTGTGACCTATAATATGTGTATAAAGTTTTTGCTCAATTGAATAAGGCGTTTAGATGCTATCGCACTTTTAAGATTTTGGTCCCTTGGCCATAATGATAAAGAATTTTTCTTTGTGTCCCTGTAAAAAAACTATAAGTGCTAGATTCACCAAAATCTATAGGGTTCGTACTATAGTGACTTACAATATACGTACCAACTTTCAGCTTATTCGAACAAAGCGTTTAGACGCTAGCGTGTTCACTCACAGACATACACGCATACATACACACATACATACACACATACATACACACATACATACACACACACATACATACATCATCGTAAAAATAGTGAAAACGGACTCGTTGGACCTCGAAACGTATAGAAACATCAAAATCTCGAATTCGGATTTTTGACATGATTACAATACTTTCCTCACTATAGTGTTCGGAAAGTAAAAATAATTGATAAATTTGGATTTCGTAATAAATTAATGCTTAAAGGATGCGCTAAACAGACTTTTAAAAAAAGTAATGTGGCGGATTAAATAAAAGAGCGATTCGTTTACTTTATAAAATTACGGATGATGGAAGAATACATATAATTAAATTCCGATCATATATTACATACGAGGCATATTATCATGAAAAAATTCAAATTTGACATTTTTGTGTTTCTATGAGTTTTGAGGTCTTCTGAATTCATTTTTCGTTTTTTATAATAAAGAGGTAGTGTCAGTGAATACGATACCGTCTAAACGCTGCATTTGATATATATGCTGGAGGTGACCCAAAACTAATCATTTTAATGATGTAGAACTTAGTTTTTTTACTTTTTTTTTACCATGTTTTTATTAATTTCGATTCTGGTTCGTTTGTTTATTTGTTTTTCCAGTACAAATCTTGCAATCTCTTTTTAACTAACTTCCCGACTAGCTAGACAATTGAAACATTTAGGATAGCTCAGAACACGATAAAAATGCATATTTTAAATACTTTTAGCCAACTGTTTCGGGTTCCTTCTGCCATCGGCAGCGTTACCACTACAAATCTTGCAATCGATTTTTAACTAACATCTCGAATAGCTAAACATTTGAAACTTCCAGGATAGCTCAGAACTCAGTTACAATACATTTTTAACACTTTCAGTCAAATGTCCCTACTGCTTTCGGCAGCGTTTATATGATTCGACAGAAAATTTATTTAACTAATTTCTCAACTAGCTAGACATTTGAAACTTGTAGAATAGTTCCGAACACGGTGAAAATGCATTTTCTTAATGCTTTTAGCCAAATGTTTCGGGTTACTGCTGCCTTCAGCAGCGTTACCAGTACAAATTTTACAATCGAATTTTAACTAAGTTCCCGACCATGTAGATATTTGAAACTTTCAGGATAGCTCATAATACGGTGACAATACATTTTTTAACACTTTTAGTCGACTGTTTCAGGTCCCTACTGCCTTCGGCAGCGTTTATATGATTCGACAGAAAATTTATTAAACTAATTTCCCGACTAGCTAGACATTTGAAAATTTCAGAATAGTTGAGAACGCGGTGAAAATCCATTTTTTTAATACTTTTAGCTAACTGTTTAGGGTTACTGCTGCCTTCGGCAGCGTTACCAGTACACATCTTGCAATTGCTCTTTAACTAACTTCCCGACTAGCTAGACATTTGAAACTTTCAGGATAGCCCAGAACACGGTGACACTACATTTTTTAACACTTTTAGTCATCTGTTTCAGGTCCCTACTGCCTTCGGCAGCGTTTATATAATTCGAGAGAAGCATTTAAACTAACTTTCCGACTAGCTAGACATTTGAAACTTTCAGAATAGTTCAGAACACGGTGACAATACACTTTTAATGCTTTTAGTCAACTGCTTTCGTTTCCCGTTGCCATCGACAGCGTTACCAGTACACATCTTCCAATCGCTTTTTAACTAACTTTCCGACTAGCTGGACATTTGAAACATTCAGGATAGCTCAGAACACGGTGACAATACATTTTTACCAATTTGAAAATCGTTTGAGGACAAATGTTCTCGATTTTACAAATTTGTTCTCAAATGTCCTCAAATTAAAGCATAATTAACTCTGTCCTCAAATGGCCTTTCAATTTGAGGACGCTGCGATGATTTGTCCTCAATTTGGGTTTAAAAAATTTGGTCGCCTTAGTTAAACCCAGTATCAACTTAAGTTTCACCAGAAAACGTAGCTTAAATAACAGCTGACAACATATAAATCACAGCACAAACGATACCATTGTCATAACATTACAGAAATAAACTACAATTCAATGGTAGAGACTTAGTCAAGCAGAATTTTCTATTCCGTAAAGTCTTAGCGAGAAACTCACCTCATTGGCCGGAACGGGACCCCTTTTATAGCCTGCCATCAATCCTGAATTTTACAGTAACTTCCGTAATAATCGAGTTACAGCTTGGACAATGGGTCTATCGATAATAAAGGTTTTTCACCAAGGTCGTCAAAATAGTTGTCAAGGTGCGATAAAGTCGCCAAATTCATCGCCAAGTCCATTACGTGCCCTGATAAAGTGTGTTTTTAACAAAGAAGGATCTTTTTTTACGCAGAAACAAGCTAGAAATGCAAAAAATTGACATTTTATAATGTGACTAAACCTCTTAGAAAGAAATCACATAAAAATAACTAGTACTATTTATTAATCTGTAACACTATATTTACACCTATGCATAACACGCACTATTTTTATTGATCTTACACAAGTATTGATTTTACACAAATATATTCATTATGCATACCTATAATATTTATAAAAGCACATACATAACCTGCAAAAAGAAGTGATATCTCATAAAAAACAGTACTATTGTAAAGTCACCCCACCCAGCAAAAACTCTTACCTTTCTTAAGCAGCCAAAAAAAGGATTGATATCAAATTTCGCCGCCGCTATTGAATCCCGGGTACTCAATGCCTAGCTTAATGAAGATCTACCAATAACACTGCATGTATCTTTCTAATAAATCCTAATCTCTTTCAACATTCTTTGTTATCTGTGTTAGGTTTTTCGCTGCATTATAAAGTTATAATTTAAAACATTTTTATGGCGGGGTGTTAGTTAGTAAAGATTAGTTAGTTAGTAAATTTAGTTAGTAAAGATTAAAATATTATTACGCACCCCGCCGTAAAAATGTTTTAAATTATAACTTTAGAATGCAGCGAAAAGCCTAACACAGATAACAAAGAATGTTGAAAGAGATTAGGATTTATGAGAAAGATACATGCAGTGTTATTGGCAGATCTTCATTACGCTAGGCATTGAGTACCCGGGATTCAATAGCGGCGACGAAATTTGATATCAGTCCTTTTTTTACAATAGACTTTACAATAGTATTGTTTTTTATGAGATCTGTCTGTGCGTGACATTTTGTGTGAGCTTCAGCTCAGGAGCGAAAGTACAGAATTTCATACAATTTTATATGTAGTCGCACTTTGACACATAAACTAGTGCCATAGATTAGTGCCAATAATTAGTGCCAATTAGTGCCTTAATATTAGTGCCAATATGAGTGCAATATATACCAATCTAACTTTTAGCATATATTGCCTGATAGGTGAAGCTGCTCTACTGCTATTTCGCGAATTTAAGGTAAAGCTATATTCGAGCTTCTATTGTGCATAATTGAATAAATCTTAATATGTCAGAAGGTCGTTAAGAAACATTATGGTGATTCAATTTGTGTGAATATCTGCCGAAAGGTGACTCTTCTATATTTCAATCTCCGCCCCCCTCCCCTCTGTGCACGTTAAAGCTGTATCTAAAATTCTATTGTGTATAATTAAACAAAATTTAGTATGTAATTGGAGAAAAACTATGCTTATTCAATATGAGTGCATATCGGCCGACAGATGGTGCTTTTGTGTTGTCATTTACCCATAAATAAGTAGGCTAAATTTGATATGTGAGATAATCATTATGTAAATGAATGCTGGCTTAATTTGAGTAAATATCTGCAGACGGGTGACTCTGTTTTCGCTAAACTTCTCTGAATTTTCACTTTGTTAAAATTTCAGCATTTATTTGATTAAAATTGCATGAAATTTCATAGGTAAATTTTTTATTGTGAAAGCTGTGTTTAAACTTTTGTGCTTGTTAAACAGTAAATAGTGTTGTTATATAGAATGATGTCAAATAAAATTTCGTAATACCCACAGCATATTATTATTATTATTATTACCTTTAAAATATTTTGTAGTGTATGTTTAATTTTTAAATATAATATTATAAGGATAGAAACAAACGAGATGTTATACAAAGCAATAATTTTAACAAAATTACTGCATCAAAGTTACTTAATATCCTTGGATATTCCGAACGTGATTTATTGAAGACCAAATAATACAGTATTCTGAACTCCGTGCCCTCAATCTGCAGAGTAAACTTCGTAAGAGACATCGTTTGTAGCATCTCTTAAAAGGGAAGGAAATATGTACTAATGAGGACGAAAAAATTTCTAAAAAGAAATTAAATTAATATGAGTTTGATCTGACTTTTCCAGCTCAAATTCGTCATAATAATAATAATAATAATAATAATAATAATAATAATTCTGTAAAAGACAGAATTTAGTTTAGTACGGAGGACTATAAATTTCAATCTGTAAAATCTTTATTTTTATCTTTTTAAATTTTTAATTCTACTTTTAAATTTAGTTTTTATCTCATCTTTTGACCGTAAAACTGCGCCACGTGCTTTTTTAAAATGACTGAAATGAATTAAAATGAAGAATTGCTAACTAAATTTCATATTTTAGTTAATCTTAAAAAATCTAATTGTCGTGTACAAAAACCTGAATTGAGAATTATGATTTGCACCCTGAATTGAGAAAAATCGTCCCTTTTTATATGGTACCAAGCCACGTACTTTTTAAAATGACTGAAATGAATTAAAATGAAGTTTTGCCAACTAAATATCATACATTAGTTAATTTTAAAATATCGAATTGTCGTGTCGAAAAAAATGTTTGCACCCCTAGATTCAGAAACATCGCCCCTTATATTTGGTACCGAATTTTTTAATGATAGGATTGATATTTCTAATTTATATTTGTGTTACGCAAAACCGGTCTACAAAACTCCAGATTGAAATTAATAATCCTCCCAGAATGAGGCAAATCAGAAAACTAAATTCAAAACGGGTGTACACTCAACATTTAAACTTTAAATCTTCTTCACACACCATAAAATTGAAGACAGCACAACCGGTTTCGAAAGGACGTGGCCTTTCTTCTTCAGGTGCAAAAAACACGTGCTACTGCTTTGGAGGCAATACAAACAAAAAATATTGGTCAAACTATTAGAATAATTAAAACAATACTATACTGGTTAAAAAAAAAAAAAAAAAAAAAAAAATATCTTGAATGTCGTTTACAAGAACATTCTTGGTATGTTGTTAAACAGGAAATATCTGAATCTTCTTCGCGAAGCATAGTTGGGAATTTGGCCATAGCTGTTATTTTCAGCGTGCCAAAATTATCTTTTATGCCAAACGCATTGCCGAACTTAATTTTTTGGAAAATTTAGCTATTTACCTTAATCGTGATAAAATTGTCAATGAAAAATCTAATTCCACTTTGCTGTCTACAGCTTGGAATAATTTGTTTAGTTCGATTAAATAATTTCCTTCATAAATTATTAATAACAGTATTATAATTAATTAAAAAATAAATAAATAAAAGATAAATAAAAAACAGTAAAAAATTATTATTTCCCTCTCTCTCTCTCTCTCTCTCTATTTTTTTTTTTTTTTTTTTTTTTTTTTTTTTGTGTGTGTGTGTGTTACTTTCTTTCGTTATTTTGTTGTTTGGTTGTATTACTCTCTGTTTGGTCTTGCTGGATGCTTCCTATGGGATAGTTGTGTTGACCCTGTCCCTCTGGATTTCGCCCTGCTTTCAGTCTTGCTTTTGCCTGCAAGGTAGTAGCACGTGTTTAATCCTCCTGAAGAAGAAAGGTCACGTCCTTTCTAAACCGGTTGTGCTGTCTTCAATTTTATGGAGTGTGAAGAGTTTTAAAGTTTAAATAATAGTCCTCCGTCCTTAAAAAAAAAAAAAAAAAAAAAAAAAAAAAAAACATAATAAAAAAAATGCTCAATTCAAGTTTACAATTTTAAAAACGAGCGAAATTCAACACAAAACTCAAAATTTTTGAGTTAAACTCGTGAGCTCACTCCTGCACAACACTTGTTTCAAGAGCACGTTTAGAACTACTAAGAGAGTTAGAGTGCATCCACACGATTCAGAATCACATATTAATGCGGGGTCGAAAATACTTTCCAGGCGACATAATTTCCTGTTTTTTTTTTTTTTTTTCTTTTTTTTTTTTTTTTCTTTTTTTTTTTTCATGACGCTTCAGTGTAGATCACGCCAGGAAAGTATTTCCAACCCTGTATTGTATATAATTCTGAATCGCCAGGAAGGACCATTCTTATCCTAGAAGGTTTAAAACGCAGTATTTAAATACGCTGCACTTACATTGGCGTGCAAATTATAATAACAGCCACTAAAATTGTTTTCTTCTTTTGCGCATAACGTTTATGAAACTGAACACTTGAACAAAAAAAAAAAAAAAAAAAAAAAAAAAAAAAAAATCTTAAATGGCATGTTTGTTATCAAATATTTAATCAAATTCTATACAACTTTAACATAAATTTATTAAACAACATAGACAGAAAAATAAGAAGAATTTAATATTTATTCGTTGAAGGAATGGACAATTTATTTTTGTTCCTTCGCTAAAGAAAATAGCAAACATTTGTCCAACAAAAGATTAAAATATAAAATGCCTATTATTTGTTATTTATTTATATATTTTTTTAAATAACTTATAATATTTTATTTTAATGGTTTGTTAAGCTTTAAATCATTTTTTCTTACCGTAACTTATAAAGCACTTAAAATAAAGGATGAGTGATTGCAATTAGTTTTAGGCTTATATAAATTTGTTTTCCATAAAGATTAAATTTGAAAGTAAATTTATGAAGATCATTTATGGTAAAGGAAAATTATGGAACAACTAAATTTAATGGAGAAAAATAATGACTTAAGGTAGTTCCGGGTGAGTTGCCCCACTAGTAGAGATGCCCCACTTGATGTAATTTCGAAACGCAACGCTAGATGGCTCTGCGATTCCGATTATTATTTCATATAGCTGTTGAATGGTGTGTTGTGGAAGTTACGTGAACTCATCTCTTTGTTTTCTGCTGTCACAACAATATTTCAAGTAAATACCATGTTTTTTCTACTCTGTTATAAGAGTGATGTTGCATTGAAAGGCTGGCACTAGTTAATAAGAATATATATATATATATATATATATATATATTATATATAAGCTGAAAAACCTGTAGTAAGAAGTTGATCAGTCGACTTCGGGCATTGTGCGCCATTTTTGCTGTCTTGTACTTTGGTTAGTTACCGGGGCATATCTCCCATACCAAAAGAATAGACACCCCAGATTATATTCGAGTGAAATGCCCCACATATATTTTCAGGAAGAAAAGACTTTTAATTGTTTTTTTTTTTTTTTTTTTTTAATTAATAAAAATATGAAAATAAAACTTCCCATTTCTATAATGACGCAGAATGGAGAATCATAGGAGAAATTGGTTTATTTGGTTTTCATTGATTTGAGTGTATTTTACGTTGAACTAGAGCTAAGTTATTAGGAATGAGAAGAGAGTTGATTGATTTATTTTATTTTCTTTAATTTGAGTGTATTTCACGTTGAACTAGAGCTACGTTATGAGGAATTTCGAGAAATTTTATTGGTTTATTTGATTTTCATTGATTTGAGTGTATTTTATATTGAATTTTTAAACTAATATTTTTCAAATCATATTGTTTTTATAAAAAGCATAATATTTGTAAATCGTTAAAATTTTCAACTTAAAATTATTTTTTGAAACTATAAATTTAGATTAACATTCATCAAATAAAATTAAAATTCGCGTGAGCGCTAGAAGTGGCCTCAAAACGAAATCACAAAAATGCAGATTGAACCCAGATAAGAAAGCAAAAAGCGCTCAGGTATGTCAGACTGACCTTTGACATTTAAACTATAACGTAAACAAACTTGGGCACTAACGAAACTCTAGGTGGGCGGTTAATTTTGCCGGTGACTGTATATTATTGTATTTGTTCATGCAGTTGTTCAATGCTTATTGCTTGTTTCAGGAAAGATGCTTCCAGTGTACAAAATAAAATATAGTGGAGCAGCTCGTGGGACCTGGAGAGAAGATTATTTAAAAGAGGCTCTCAGGAGACTAGAAGCATGAGAAATTGGTGTCAATGAAGCTGCTAGGCACTATGGAATTCCTTTTCGGACACTTTGTCGTCGAAAAAAAAACAGATAATAATACGAAAACAAGTTCTTTGGGGCCACAAGGAGTGTTTGGAGTTAAAAATGAAAAACATCTTGTCAACACATCCAACGTTTAGAAAAATGTGGATTTGCACCTGACATAGAGACAATTATGACACTTGCATTTCAGTTTGCTGAAAAACTAGGTCTTAAGCATTGATTTAATTTAGAAGCAAGAATGGCTGTGTACGCCTGGCTGACATCATTTCTTAGAAGAACGAACAGAGAAAGTGTTGATCATTTTTTAAAAATTCTCTCAAGAGTGTTTGAAGAAAATGTATTCTTTACCAGACCCGGAAGTTTTATAATATATGGACGAAACCAGCTGTCAGTTAAATAACGTTCAAGGAAAGGTCGTGGCTACCAAAGGGGCAAAATATGTTCATGTTTTGACGTCTACAGAGAGAGGAGAAAATGTTACAGTCATTGTCTATTGCAATTCAGAAGGACAATATCTTCCCCCTTCAGTTATTTTAAAGGTGTTCGAAAAAAAAAAAAAATCTGATGGTCTTCAAACCTGGATCTATGGTGTTCATGAATGAAAAATCATCGTACATCATTGCAGATAGTTTTTTCAGATGGCTTAAAGTTTTTTTTTTTTTTTTTTTTTTTTTGTTCCAAGAAAACCCCAAGGAAAGACATTATTAATTTTGGACGGTCACACATCGCACTTAAACTGTTATGATTTGCTGGAATTTGCGGACAAGAATAACATTATAATTGTATACCTGCCCAGTCATACGACACTAGCTCTTCAGCCTCTAGACCGGTTGTTTTTAAGCCACTAAAACACTACTTTAAAGAGGAAGCAAGGAAATGGATTGATAATCATCCAGGAAAGACCATTGGGAGAATACAAGCTGCAGAACTGATTGGTAGAGCCTGGAAAAGAGCAGCTTCGGTTGTCAGTGCTATTAATGGTTTTCAGGAGACAGGAATTTTTCTTCTAAGCAGCAATTCCAATCGACTTCTTTCCCATAAGTGAAGAATCGAAACGGACGAGTGAACAATCCCAAATTTCTGAATCAACTGAACAAACGTCCTCCCTGACAAAAATATTGCACCAGATTTCCCCTGTGCCTAGGATAGAAGAAATATGCCGAAAAGGAAAGATACAGTCGGCTAAGGTTATTGAATCCTAAGACAACATCCAAGAAAAGAAGCTAAAATCCACTGTTAAATTTAGCAATGCGTTAAAACAGTTGGTGATGGACATGCCCATTCAAAAGGACGAAAATGATCCTGCAAACAGTTGCCTGGAATGTGAGGAGAATTATTATTTTACAAAAGACACAGTAGAGTGGATAAATTGCATAAAGTGCCATAAATGGTTACATGACTCGTGCAATGTTTGCGGGAAAGCGAAAATTAGAGAAGAGAAAAAGAAAAATATTATCTGAATAAATTTGACATATTTCGTAATATTTTTTCATTGTACTTTCTAAACTATAAATATGAAATTTTCGCATATATTAAATATATATATATATATATATATATTTGAAATATTTTTCAATACTTTATGTGTTTTAATCTAAATTTTACATCTTGTCTGTGGTAGCTAAATATTTTAATATTTTATAAATTAATGCTGAGGTCGTATTTTTTTTTTTTTAATGACTTACGTTTCATATGCACAGTGTTCGGAATTTCAAAAAAGCTGGCCAAAAGTCGAAAAATTTAGGCGCGTTTTTAGACGTAAGTACCGCGGAAATACCTTCAGAGGGAGCCACTGAATGAAACTGTGAGGTGGAAAATTTATTCTATCTACATATTTCTAAGTGTAGGCTGGCGGAAAACGTGACAATTTTTTCTTTTAATGCATTTTAACAGTTAAACAAATAGTGTTTCTCGGAAAATTTCGCAACAACAACATTCAACAAAATATGGCCGACAATTGTGGAGGTTAGTAGATAATATTTATGCTGTATTTTTTTTCATCAAGTGATCTCCTGAGCGGCTTTTTGAAGTTAACCTGAATTATAACATAACCAAAAGTTTCAAAGTATGGAAACTTTTTTATCTCGCAAGATCCCGCATTGATTCAAAGTGGAGAGTGTTAAGGGATGTCCATTTTATTCAGCCGTTAAAGAATTGGGTGCCCCCGCCTGCCCCTGTATGTGTAAAAGCGTTTTAACTTTTTAATTTAATTTTTTAATTTTTTGGACTTTGGTCTGCCATATTGGATCCGCCATCTTATTTTTGAGTGCAAGATCACTTTTTTTATAAAAACTGATATCAAATTTGAATTTAGCGCCCTCAAAAACCCTTAAATTTGAAAATTATCCTTCATCTATCAATTTTTTGATTTTTGATCCGCCATATTGGAACCGCCATCTTGTTTTTGAGTGTAATATCACTTTTTTTATGAAAACTAACGTCAAATTTGAATTCAATGCCCTCAAAAACCCCTTAATAAGAATTATCCATCTTATATTATTTTTTTAATTTTTTGTCTGCCATATTGGATCCGCCATCTTGTTTTTGAGTTTGCCTTTGAAGTTTTCAAGAAACCAATGTCAGATTCGGATTCAGCGACCTCGAAAACATATATATACATCACAATTTCACTTGTTTTCTTTAATTTCTACTTTTGGCCAGCTTTTTTGAAATTCCGAACACTGTGATATGTTATAAACTACTGAAAAATTGTTATAAACTATTGACCATTGTTAAAACCTTTTACTATGTTTTTTTTTTTTTTGTTTTTTTTTCAGGTATTGCATTTCTTACACGTGAGTGGGGCATCTCACCCGCAACTTCGGAAGAGGTGACCAAATGTAGTAATGCCGAAATTTTATTTTTGTCTTTGGAAAATTTACAATATGGCCCAAAAAACTATTTAGTATTAATAAACAATATGTATTATGTATTTAACACATATTTTCGTTGTCATTGTCAATACCCAATGTATTTTATAGCTCCCTTTCTTTAAGTGGGGCATCTGTCCTGGAATTACCTTAAATATTTTATTTAAAAAGACTTTTTTTTTTTTAAACCCTCCAGAGCACTGTATGTATGGTAGAAAACTATTGTTCGTTGCAATCAATTTATTTTACGCTGTGAATGACAATTGCGATTAATAAGAAAACAAATCGAGAGAATACCAATATTCGACTGTGTAGAATGCTATGGAAATTCAAAATGATGTTTTCATAAAAATACTTTACGAAAGGACAGTTGTTCAACAATTTCACAAAGAATTCTTCGAAAACCTCCACTTTTTCACAGTTGCACGTAGAAATTTGAGCCCAGAATGAGAATATGAATGACTGTAAATGACGACGTTTGTATATCCTGTGAGCTGGAAATACCATGTTAGTGATATTCCAGGAAGTACATGTTTCGATCAGTCAATCTGGTAAGTGTAGTGGGAAGAGCACTATACTCTTATCAAGTAATAGAAATTTTGTAGCTTGCCATTTACACATCACTAACTATATTTCAAAATTTTAAGCGATATTTTCAGCCATACCACCGTGTTTTCTGATCTTTGTGCACATATATTACTCACTGATGTGTGCTTGCACTTTCATCAAAAAGGAATTTTTCAAATACCCGTAGCTATTATGTTTGAATTACTAATATTTCGTGGGCCCAAATTAATATCAGTTGCGTTTCTAGATAAATGTTTTTATTCTGCATGACATTCTTACTCATCCATACCTTCAAGTTGTTTGAATAGCAACTTGTTTTAACGGACATCCGGGAATTGATTTTCTGTATGTGGTATTGCTGGAAGTACTTAACCTGTATTAGCAAATATTTTAAAACACGGATAACTCCAATATGAAGATATCTACTTCGAATAACATTTGAATACGCAAAAATTTCTTAATAGTAGGTATCTCAAACGATAAATTAATCGTAATGATCCCATTAATTAAATGCTTTTTTTCACTCCGGTATTATTTGAGATTTGTTTATTTTGATTTTATGTGAGTATCTATAACGGAAACCTTATCAATTTCTACAAAGACATTTTGCCCAGAGCTGCCTAGTTACTAAGAAATTTAAATCTGCTTCATACCTTACTCCAAAAATAGTAATTTGTCTTGCATTTAAACGAATATATTTCTTACAAAGAATACTATTCAAAAGATCCGGTATGAGAATTGCCAGGCGGTCCGTAATGGTATGGAACCTATATTTTTGCCCTGTGTAGGTGCTGGTGTCGTACGATAATCACTGCGTGTTTTTGTTAATGTTAATATTAAACATTCTCCAAATTTCACTTTTCAAGTTTTGTTCAGCAAACGTTTTCATCAATTCATAATCGATTAATTCAACATCTTTCAACAGTGAAACATAAGGGACTCTGTTGTCCTCAAGGTTCTATAACAGTGGTATTTGGAGTCCTCTATATTGTATCACTGCTTTCAAACTACACTAAACGCTAGATTATTGTCTGATTAAGGGTCTTGATTAAACATTTCCAATTGAAGAAGAGTTGCGTCATAGGTATTTTTGCATTATAGATACTTGTAAATTTTAATCATTATTATTATTATTATTATTATTATTATTATTATTACATTTTACGGGCAGTTGTTTATAAAACTTCTTTTACATAATTTATATGTTTAAATTACTGAAATTAAATTTTACTACATTTGTGAGTATGTGTATGAATATAACAAAAGTACACAGAGAGTTTGTGTTTAGAATACAGATTTTAAAATTAAAGTATTTTTGTTGCTTTCCTATAAAAGCATTCATATATGCTATTAACATGTGTATAAACTGTGTGAACTTGTATAAACTAGACTAACTTTATACTTTTGGTATACTAAACTTTATACTTTTGGACGACTATATTACAATCCAGGTTGTCTTTTTATTGCTGCCAAATATCTTAATTGTTTAGTTTTTTTAATTTTACACAAAAAAATATTCGGATGTATTATGATACATAAGTAAAATTTGTGCAAACAGTATTTCTGTTAGATTTTTTTTTTTTTTTTTAATTATAATAAATTTTTATCTTACCATACGGCTCAAATGCGAATTTTAGATAACATACAGGGTTACACTAAAACTGTTTTAAAATTTTCTTTAAATTTAGGCTTTAAATATTTTTTACGATATTTGTTTCTCTCATTAAAACAAATTACATTTTAAAACGTCATCATGGTGATAAAATATATTAAAGTTTTAAGTAATGTTATAAGTAAAGTTAGAAATTGTCATATAACGCTTGTGCTGGAATTCATGTTTAATGAAATTTAAATGTGTTATACAAAGGAAATACTTTATACATTAATAAAGTATTTGTATGTTTTACAGTTTTAATTAACATTAACAATGGATAAAATTTTGTGTGTAAATATCCTAACGTATATTTACATTTCAATTAACATTTTAATATAATATATATAAGCATGGAATTGTGAGTATTTTCATGCAATCGCAGTCTGAATTCTGAAATTAGCATTTTATGATAGCTTTAACATTGAATACCAATACTCAAAAGAATTTAATCAAGAGATGACGTAATAAATATTTATTATAACCGAATTTAAGAGAATTCAATAAATTCAAAATGGATTATATGTTCACTAATATGTATAACAAAACAGCATGTTTTAAACTTTTAATAAATTAGTACTCTATGTTTATAAATAAACTAAGTAATACGCTTATAAGGTGTATAATTTGTATATAATGTAAGTTTTATTCATTGATGAGACATTAATAAATTTATCGGGGTACATTGATTAAAATTTTCTACTCACGAAGTACTCAGTAATTTATTGTTATATAATTACATCAGGAGAATTAATAAAATTAAATATAAAACTAGAGCAAAAACAATTATGTAAAATATGCAAATTAAATTGCATATAATTTTATTTTCTATGTACATTACGTTATTAGATCCCCCCCCCCCACACACACACACACAACTTTTGTTGTTGTTGTATGCTAAAAATTAATTTTTTCAGCACTTTAAAAAAGTTACATTTTAGTTACGTGAAAAATAAATTGTTTTAATGCTGAATTAGCAATTTAAAAAAAAAACGTTATTGATTACTTAAAGAACAATTTATGTATATTTATATATATACAAGTATTATAACATTTTGTAACATATTGATAAAAAAAACAAGAGCTATGAATACTTTTTAATTATTAAAAAACGTCCTGCACTTCTTTCGACCACACAAACTTAATTCGTTTTAACTTAAAAAGGAACACAAAATATTTGTAAAATATGGGATACATTTTCCATACTAGGCACACATATCCAAAAATCTAGAAATTTGTTTGGAATTCATCAGATAAGTAGGAAAGAAGAATTGATCGCATTTAGAAGTCGGTTAAATGTTCATTATCAACATAAATTCCAGCAGGTCTTTTGCGTACGCCTAGACATTTTATTTAAGCCCAAGATAAAAAACATTGAATTGCATGTAATGCATAATCTTGAGCTCTGCAATGATGTAAAGACTTCCTTTAAAATATTAAGATGTTCCTTAAATTAAGATGATATTATAATTATATTATTTAAATAAGCATAGACAAATTAGCCCAGTTTGCTATTTGTAAAATCGTTTCCATGGCTTTTTGATAGGTAATAAAAGAAAGGAACCATCAAAAGGCATTTTTTAAAATTCTTTGTAATAAATGTTGTTATTGGAACATCCTCTAATTTCATTGTAATCGGAAAATACCTATAATTTTAGTTTAAAGTCGACATAAAGTCAGTTGATTTAATGGTATCCAACAAATTATCTGTAAATGGAGTTGGATATTGAATATAGTACGTAATGACATTTACTTATAGGTGTACTCGAATTCCAATCGAGTTCTCTTCGTGATTTAAAACCAGTTAATTATAATTTTATCTACGTAAAACAACCAGGAAAGTATACGAGGAAGTCACCGTCATGATCATTCATGTCATTAGACATTTATCCTATATGCCAATGAATTAGCTTCTGTTTAATTAGTCATATTTTAATGGTTTACTATAGACTGGTCTATGATTACCCGTATGAATTTCATGATGTACTCAATACGTAAGCCATGTGTATTTGGAAAACCATCAGTAAATATAAGAAACTGAAAAAAAAAAAAAAAAAAAACCTCTGGTTTGCAGAAGAACATTTTCCTTTATATTATCCTTACTTCTGCCGGCTAAGCAGGTTTAGAATTTAAACTTGACTCATCTATGTATAAAGACTTTATAGAAAAAATAAGTTGGACCTTTTTTTCACGCTAAGGCCAGTCTCATGATTCAGGGATATTGCAAGTTCAAAATCCTAAAAAATGACTACATAGTTTCCAGTTGAGAAATTTCCAATTTAAGAATACTTTACCTCTATTTATAGAAACCTGGCCTTGTCCATAATGACATTCAAATTCGTTTTAAAAAAGAAAAAGAAAATACGAAAAGTTTTGTAATTTAGGAAAAAGCGTTCAGCTTCCGTATCCCAGACTACTGGAATTGCACCATCGTACAATATAATGCTGAATTGAGGTAAGTCCACTGGACTAACACGTATAATATTTAAATAAGTAGAAGGAACTTAAGATTATCTTGGCAGTTTCCCCTCCACACTAGAGCCACTAATAAGTTTAACGGACTACATTTTCATCGTTTCTACTTATTTATCTCATCTTGTGGTCCAAGAACATTGAAATCATTCCTTACAAGGGAGACGGTCGTTTCGAGAAAAACGTCCATTTTTTTGCAAAACCTCCATCTCGCAGTTGTGGAAAATTTGCATTATTCCTGGGGGCCAGGAATTAATGGATTTGTTATGGTCTAATAAATTTATGAATGAATTTTGAGGAGGGAAACATTTTGTTCAAGCCGCTTGCAATTTCTTTCAGTATCAGAAGACAGTCCTCTGTTGATATTTTGTCAAGATTTGAAAATAGGCATCATAAAAATTTATAACTTTCATATATAAATATTGGATATTGCGATTGAGAAAATGGGTAGCACTATATCTAAAACAGCTGTAAATGAAAGATTAAATTCAAGTTGTTTAATAATGTCCAATTTTCTTAGCAAAAATATTATTGTTCTGTCATAAAACGTCATGCTGCGACTATAAATTTCATTATGTAACTAAGCTTTTCAGGTTACTTTAAAAGTTTTTATTTTATTCTACGCTATGAGCCAACATAAATAGGATTTTGAGTAAAAGCAAGAAACGCAATCGTCTCAAGCTTCATTTTTACGCCCTCATACAAAGAATATTTAAAGATATTTTATTTTTCATCTCTTGGCACTTTACTAATATATATATAAAAAAAAAAAAAAAAAAAAAAAAAATTGAAAGTACTCATCAACTTTCTGATTTCCAACTATTTCACTTCCTATATATGTTTAAATTTAATATTACCAACTTGTGTAAAAAACTAACCCGTTAATTAGTTCTTCAAAAGAAAGGGAAGGAAAATTGTATACCTAAATTAGAACTTTTTTCTTAAATGTAACATAAAACACTAGCTCACTAACACTCTCTTAATTTTATTGATTTGCCAGACAGAAAAACCTTTGCAAGAGTTTCGTGTCCAACTCAAAGCGTGTTCCTATTAAAGCCTGTTCATCTTCCAAAAGGACAGTTTATTTAAATAGTTTCTGGTGTTTATTTAAATAGTGTAAAGGGAGAAATACTTCCCTTCGTTCATTTTAAAACATCTTCACTTAAATTATTGATATTTGAGTGAAAAATGAAAGTACTTTCTACATATAACTCCAAGTACACCATAACCCACTTCCTCTGAAACCAATGGGAAATAAAAGAAAATCGAATGAAAATCTTAACTTCAACTGAACATCTTACCCAACTCTCCAGGAATTATCTACATTTCCTCCGAAAACAACATCAGCTGAACAAAATTCAACCGGACACTTTACACTGAACCAACCAAACTCTCCAGAGACAATTTACGCTTACAACCTCACTGTGATATCGATCGAGAGGGTGGGACCTCACTACTTTACAACTCTATAATACGGAAATTTCACTAGTTTTATCGAAAGCTTTGTAAAATACTTAGGTGTACAAAATGCAACAACTACTAATAAAGCTAAGTTTTTTTTTTCATCTCTTAGAACTAAATTGTATCAGTTACTGAAAACGTTGATGGCATTTCTTCAGACCAAACATTATATTAATTAAAAAATTCACTTAATAAACGTTTGACTCCCCCTACCTCAACGTTAATTATATCCAACACCCTTAATTATACCTTCTGGGTTGACAGTTTTGATAACAGTAATGATTCAGTTAGAAATTAAGTAATTAGATATTCATAATAATTATTAATTTTTCAACTTAAATTACACCCTTATCACTTTGTTAAAAAGACAGAGAAAGAGAAAAAATAATTAAATAGTTAGCAGCTAGTAAATAGTAAATCATAATAATATCCCCCCCCCCTAGGTAATTATTTTCCGATTACCGCTATGTCTAGTATGCCGAGATTCAGATTCTCTTCCTGATTCTGAATCTGCTTTTACATTTTACATATCTAAATTAGGTAGGAAGTTATTTAACTGTAATTAATTTTAGCCCTTTTATTGTTTCATTCCCAACTACCTCCATATTTACTGTCTTCCCCTTCCAGACCCTTTTTGGTGGAAGGAAGCTCTCAAGAGTTTGGAGATTTGTTGATGGCTGTGGGGGAAGTATGAAAAATCGCGGAAAGCGAAGAGGAGTTAGCGTTTTTTGCTAGCAGCTTGGAGAGACAGAGGGTAGTGGTTGGTCGTTTGGAAGAGGGATAGCTCTGACTCAATACGAAAAGAAGAGAAGAAACATAAACAACTGTCTGAGATAAACAAATTCCTGCCTGTATCTACCGGCTGTGACTACCCTTTTCCTGAGAAATATGCTGCTGTCAATAATTAGAGTCTTGCCAAAAAAGAAAAAAAGATGTTTATTATTATTATTATTATCATTATTTATTTTTATTTCTCTCGGTAATTCATAACAATTTGGCGCCAGTGACCAGGATTAAATGTATTAAATATTCAACCTGGCTTTTGTTGCATTGTGATCAGAGTAACATTTTAGAAGGATGAGGACACATTTTATATATATAATTGTGATTGTTTTGGTATATGTTTAAATGCACTGAAGTGAGACATCCTGAGGTAATAAATAAGGGAATAAGGATACTTGTAGATAATAAGAGTTATTAAAATAAATGTACAAGTAAAATAAGTAGTCTATAATATAATTAATAACTTGTTTATCTAAGTAATTAAAATATTTGAGGGTTAAAACTTAACTATATAAATAAAGAAAATCTTTATTTTTTCTGAACTTTCTCTACCCTCCTATGTTTTTAAGCTCAGGATGGTGTGTGGGAGTGAGAAGTTCTATAGCCACTGAAAATAGTTCTGAAGACTCAGATATAGGAATCAGGGCAAACAGGGACTACGTGGGACAAGAAATAAATACGTCCCTTCTCAATAGTCCTGCGGAACTATCCCCTCTTAGGATATTGCCTACATTAACTCCAGATCAGTGTATTCGAGCCTTAAACCCTTTTCAAAACTCTATAGCAGTGGGGGTTACTTCTAATAATAAGGTAACGGCCTTCTTAGGATCTGTCCCATATTATGATGGAAACTCTGCTCTTCTGGATAATTCTTTTCAAGTTCTAGAGAGAATCGCCGATTACGGGTAATGGGAGAATTATGACAAGGTTTTTGCTTTATCGCTAAGATTGCAGGGTGAGGCCGTTAGTTTTTTTCAAAATAATGTGGCAGAAAGGGAACTAGGAAATTACCCTGAAATTAAACAAACTTTTCTTGACAGATTTCAAAAGATAGAACTGCCACGGAGTGAACTTAGACAGCTCAGTCTGTCTTATCAGAAGCCTAAGGAGAGTGTACGAGAGTTTGCTGCTCGATTAGAAGCTCTCTCGCTTAAGGCTTTTCCTAACTCACAGACTAATTTGGGTGGAGAAGAGGCTCAGCAAGTGTTTCTGTTGGGAGCGATTGTTGATGGATTGAGGACTGGGCTTAAAAGAGTTATCCGTCATTTAAAACCTCGATCTTTTGAAGAGGCGGTTAAAATTACAATCGAAGTAGAAGAATTATTTGAAGTTCGGGAAAGACCCTATTCCTGTTCCGAAGAACAATTTTACGTAAAATTTGCCCAGGTGCCACCAACAGACCAGTCCCAAATCTTAAAGTCTCAACAAGAAGCCATCAATAAACTAACTGCTACTGTAATAAACTAACTGCTACTCAATTAACGAAAAAAAATATT
This sequence comes from Salticus scenicus, assembly GCA_963930645.1. Taxonomy (NCBI): domain Eukaryota; kingdom Metazoa; phylum Arthropoda; class Arachnida; order Araneae; family Salticidae; genus Salticus; species Salticus scenicus. The sequence goes on from OZ005649.1 coordinate 234,770,968, forward strand.
ACATTAGATCTACAGATTATAAACAATACAACTACCCGGCCAAAATCCACAATTCGATGCTTTGGATGTGACCAAATAGGACATATTCGAAAATTCTGTCCTCGGCAAATTCGAAGGGATTCTCACAATAATAGCAAACAGGGAAACTGGTGAGGGACAATCGTCCATCAGGGCAAATTGAAATGATTTGCCCTTACCAGTGCCTCTTCTTAATATAAATGAAAACTTGGCGGGTCGGTTACCTATTATTGCTACCAAAATTTTAAACAATAATACTAACTGTCTGGTCGGCACAGAAACATCGATTAATTTGATCTCCACTGAGGTCTTGAGTAAGTTTGAGGAGGTTAAATAACAACCCTGTTACTTAGAAGTACAAGGGTTTTCTGAAACTAATTTAAAAATTACTGAATTGTGTGTGCTTACCATCTACCTGCTAGATGTCCCTTTTAAAATTAACTTTTTTATCACTTCCCTTCCCTTTTCGTATAATTACCAAGCTATTTTGGGTTTTCTATTTTCAAATCAAAACAAATTTTGTATTGAACCCGAAAGACTGATTCTGAGATCACCTAAACTAGAAATCCCCTTTCTAAAGATGTGGCCAACATCCAATAGTGAGTCCATACCTTGTCAAACAGTCATAGGAACTCTGGTTTATAAGACCATGGTGCCCTCCAGGAGTGAGACTATTACCCAACTTCGATTACCAAACCAACGTTTTCCCCTTAATTCTTTAGTTATTTTAGAGGGTTTAATTCATAATAAATATTTAGTCGCCCGTTCCTTCTTTAATATAAACCCCACCAATCAGGTACCGATCAAAATTTTAAATGCTAGCGCATATCCCATATATATCAATAAGGGCACTAATGTGGCCCAGTTTGAAGTACTTTCAAACTTAAATTCTCCTGTTAACTGTGTCCGTATGGATGTTGATGCATTCAGTCGTGTAGAGGAAGATTTTGAGGTCTGGGGCGATGGAGGTTTGAATCTTATGCACTTGACTGAAGAACAACGTACAGCTGTCACTGAACTGTTACACAAGCACCCACGGCTTTTAGCAAAATCTGTTTTGGATTTAGAGGGATGTAACTTTTTATATCACAGGATCCAACTGAAAGACTCGGTACCAGTTAGACAAAAGCCATATCATGTTCCTTATTACCATAAGGAAGAGTTAGATCGCCAAATTGAAGAACTTTAAGAGGCTAACATAATTGAGGAGAGCGACAGTCCATACACTGCGCCAGTTTTATTCGTACGAAAGTCTGATGGTTCTCATAGGCTCGTTACCGATTTTAGAAAATTAAATGACAAAATCATCGAAGATAATTTTCCCTTACCTAACATGACTGAAATGAAATTTTCACAAGTCTCGACCTAACATCTGGATATTTTCAAATGCCTCTCCATCCTGATAGTGTGCCTAAATGTGCTTTTAGTACTTACAAGGGCCATTATGAATGGAAAAGAGAGTCATTTGGATTACGTAATGCCCCATTCTCATTCCAGAGACTCATGCAGTTAGTATTAGTTGCGTTACAACCATTTAAGATAGCTACTTACCTTTATGATATTGTGGTCGCACTTTTGAGGAACATCTCGAACGGTTAGCTGTGGTCTTTGATCGGCTTACTGCTCACAAGTTACGACTGAAACCTTTAAAATGTAAAATTGCTCAGTCCCAGATTGAATATTTGGGATTCAAGATAAGCAAGGGTATAGAGGCTCCGGTCCCATCTAATCTTGAAGTGGTAAAAGCCTTCAAAACCCCAAAGAGTAAGAAAGGAGTCAGGGAATTCCTCGGTGTGACTGGATTCTACAGCTGTTTTGTAGAAAACTGTGCTAAAATAGCCCTTACATTAACCAACTTAACTAAAGATAAAATAAAATTTACCTGGGGAGAGGAAGCCCAAGAGACTTTCGAAAAACTGAAGGAGACCCTTCTCTTCGGAACCTGTCTTGGTTTTGCATGACTTCTGTTCTGTGCACAGATGCTAGTCAGTTGGCTCTGTGTGCTGTTCTCACTTAAGAGAATGATGATGGTCATCTCCTTCCGTTTTCCTATACTAGACGCAAGCTGAAGGACGTGGAAACCAGATTGTGTTGCGGAGAAGGAAGCTTTGGCAGTTGTCTGGGGGTATCTCATTTTCGACAATACCTGTTGGGCAGAAAATTTTTGGTTTATTGTGACCAGGCTTCCCTTTCTCACGTTTTCAATCTAAAAAATCCTACTTCTTGCATTGCCCGATGGAACATGACTCCCTCTCAGCATGATTACATCATAAAGTAATATCCTGGAAAACTTAATTTAACAGCTGATTACTTGTCCCGAGCAGTTAATGTAATTAACTACTGCCCTCAAGAGCTCACAATAGATTCTCCTCTACGTCTGAGAATAAAGAATTAACAAGCCTGTGATGCAAATTGTATTAAGGGTTATTTATAAGTTTCACTAATAATTCCCTCTCTATGTCTCAAAAATTTTTGTTTTATGAGAAGGATGGCATTTTTTATTGTACCTACCGCAATCCTAAAAATCGAAGTTAAAGATCTGAACATTTAGTTATTCCAAAATCTCTAACATCCGAAATCATTAAATTTTGCCATGACGATTCCACTGCTGCCCCCCCCTGGTTTAGCTAAAACCTTTTCCAAAATACGTATCTTATTCTTTTGCCCGGGTATGTAAGCTCAAATTCGGAAACATGTTTTGAGCTGTTTCTCAGGCATTAGCCGTCGCGGTCATGTTAACACTAGAAGCGCCAAGATTTCTCCCTACCTAGAAGCGCCAACGGCAGTCAATTTGACTGCTCCGTGAATTAAATGCAGATTTGAAATAACATATGTTTAATAAAACTTTACACTATTTTTAATTACTTTATAGAATATTTTTAAGAACTTCTTTGGTGAAAAACATATTAATTTTTATTAAAATATACAATTATTTTACGTAAATTTCCACTTACCTTCTATAAAAAAAACATTTTATTGCTCTTTACAATTTTTACACAGCACAACTTTATCTACCTAAGACGTACATTTCCCACACACATAATACGAACATTTTTTACACGTATCACTTGTTTTGTTGTTGTTACAATGTCCTATCTGGCACTGACGTCTTTTCTTTGAGAGTCTTATGCTGGGGCTGGGGATTTTCACAGGCAATTTTGAGCTGGTTTTTCTATTTAAATGAATTTCTCTTAATCTCTCCGCTAACTGAAATAGGAAGTTCCGCCGTGAAATGTTTTTATCAATTAATTCTTCATAGATGACAAAAGCATTAATTGCTGCTAAGTCTAGTACATTATAGAAAGTATGTACTGGCCACCTTCTCGAAGCAGCCCGAACAGAATATTTTCGCGCCATCTGGTCGACAATATCAACACCGCATTTAGTTTTATTGTAGAATTCTACAGTTTTTGGAAGTTTCTTCTTATGTTCCCAATCAATTTTTACATCTGGATGCAAGGTACTTAGCAACAGAACATTTTTTTTTTTTTTTTTTTTTTTTTTTTTTGCCTTGATAAGCTGTGAGTGTAGATTCTCCATTCTTTAGTAATACAAATTCATACAGTGCAGTTTTAGAATTCCTTATTTCGAGAGGAATTTCTTTTCGATGTCTCCTTACTATGCCAACGAAACTCGTTTTTTTTCTTTTCGAGTTTTTTAGCTAGAGATAATGATGAAAAATAGTTATCAGCCGTCACATTTCGGCCTGTATTCAAGTAAGGGCTTAGAAGGCGCATAACTACACTTTCAGGAAGACTTTCGTTTTCATTTCTTGATTCATCTCTTCCAAGATACGGAAAAGCATTGCACATAAACTTTGAGTTTACATCAACTAGCATCCAAAATTTGATCCCGAATTTGTCCGGTTTGTTTGGCATGTATTGTGTGAACTTGCATCTAGTTTTCGATGGAAACAGTTGTTCATCCACAACTAAATATTCACCCGGGTTATAGGAACTACCACAGTTTTCTCTAAATGTGTTCCAAATATCTGAAAACAAAGCAAATTTATCAGTTTTTAAGCGTTCAGACCTCGTTGATTTCATGTCAAACCTTAGATATTTCATTATATCTCGAAAACGATTACGAGGCAATGTTTCACGAAAAAAAGGTGGGCCCCACGTATTATTCCAGAGAAAATCATAATCCATATCATTGGATCCGTATGCTCCTCTAGCATATATGATAGCAATAAAAGCATCAAGTTCTTCTAAAGATACACTCTAATTTTCTTCATTATGTGAAACTGCATTTGCTTCAGTGCATCTTTTTATATGGAAAAACATCGACTCATCTACAAACAGTCTCCATGCACTGGTCACATTTTTACCGACTTTTCTTTTTGCATAGGATGTTGGACCTGGTACCTCTTTCAGCACATTTTGGGAACCATAATTCCCAGATTTTCTTTCTAAGTCGGATATTACTGTCCAGGAAGTTCCGTCTTTTGCGATATATGTAGATCCTTTTACATGGTTTTTGATATTACATCCGGTTCTGTTTCCTGATTTTGAAGAATCAAGTTTTCTTTTTGATCCTGTATGTTTTGAAGTACTGGAACCTATAATAAAAAATATGTAAATTATTATACATACATTTTTATCATTAATATTTTTCAAAAAATCAAGTACTTCAAAATCAAAACATGAAAGAAAAGAAAAGAGTAAAGAAATATATTTTTTTACCTGTTTCAGCAGATGAAGAAATTCGACCAGGCTGAATGTCCAGGTCCGTTGCCTGCTCATCTACACTTTCCTCAGAACAGTGGGTACATGACACTTTGGTCCCGCCGTTTTGGTCCCGCCACTTTGGTCCCGCCGAATTGGTCCCGCCACTTTGGTCCCGAGGAAATTTTGGTCCCGCCGTTTTGGTCCTGCCGTTTTGGTCCCGCTGTTTTGGTCCCGCCATTTTGGTCCCGATATTAGGAATAATCAAAGTATTACAGAAAAAAAGCGAAATTATTTTTCATATTTCGAATTTTTGTCATTTGATTCGAAAACATGGGGGTAGGAAAAGTCAAAATTATTATTATTATTATTATTATTATTATTATTTTGCAACAGAAAGTTGTAGTAACAAATAAAACTGAAAAAACGTCTAAAATTTTGAAATTTAGAGTTTTTCTTTGTACGATAGAGGAAAAAGGACAGCAAATACTTGAGGGAACTTCGGGCAAAAGAAAACTTTGACGAATGTTTTCAATTGGAGAGTTGAATATCTACAACCTTTGATGAAAATGATGTAACTATAGGACACATGGAACAGAAAATTTATTATTTCGGATCAAATTTTGAATGATAAAGGTCTAAGTCTGCAAAATTTCAGTTTAAATAGAATACAAGGTTTTTAATATAAAACACTGTAATGCGGCTATTAATTATCTCATTCATATTTAGAGTGCTCGAATACAAAATTTGTAGGAAATCGATGCTTTATCGAAGTATCTCCTAAATGTTAGAGTTTAATAATAAAAGAAGATGCGAGGAACCTAAATAATGATCTCGGGAATAATTTGTACATATCTGCTAAACTTAAGTTATTTTCTTCTCTGTCAATCTGGATATATTTGCCAAATACAGGAAATAGTTACATACTATAACCCCTTATAATATTGTTTAAGAAAATGTCCATTAAAAGCCCCTCCCACCCCCTTATTTTCTTCAAATGCGCTGAAACAAAACAGTGAAATTCCTTTTCATTGTCTGTGGGAGAAACAGGTGTGAAACGAATCCCAAGGTGCTACAGAGATTTCAATGCGGCAAGGCCCGACTAACAAAAAAAAAATTAGTGCCCTCCTCCCCCCCCCCCCCCAAAAAAAAAAGGCCCCTATTATTATACTATGATTTATAACAGGCGAGGCAGGCTGACTGGAAAAAGTTTTTGAACAAAATAATTATCTGTTTCTGTTTTTAGTTTTAATAAAATTACTTCACTGAGCCAAATATAGATGTTTCCGGATTATCGATGCTTCACCGTACGTTAATTGTACAATTTCATGTATTTCAAATGATCTTATGTACAGTACCAATCAAGATTTTATTTTAAAATTTTATTTATAAAAATAAAACGCAGTTGAATTAGAAAACGAAAATATAAAAAAATAAAACCTAGGGGATTTAGATCAGATATTTTTAACCATTAGTAAAATTTTGTGCCCCTCAGAAAGGGCACGAGCCCCGGGTGCCCGTGCGATAATCAGGCCCTGCAATGCGGTCATTGTTTTTAGTCATAGAGACATATCAGATATATATATATATATATATATATATATATATATTTATTTATTTATTTATTTATTTTTTAACATATATTAAACTAAAAAGATAAAAAAAAATTGTACATCAACATTTTCTGAACATTTATGCTTGCAATGCGAGCAGTTAATTAAATATTGGACTACTTACATTTTTTTTCATTTTTAAAATAAAATAATCGTAATTGAAAGAAAAGTAATTTATACACATATATACACGGTTAACGTAATTAAATATCACGGACAAACAAACATGCATTTTATTATTATTATTATTATTATCAATATAACACAGATTTTGAAATAAATTCCTCTTAATGATAAAACTTAAATCACAATCAAATCGAATGAAACATCTCTCTCTCTCTCTCTCTCACACACACACACACACACACACACATATATATATATATATATTCAAAGATTCAAAGACGGAAGGAGGCCGTTCACCACTATGCAGCAGTTTTGAGCGATTTTAACCTCCAAAGGGGCGCTCTGACAACAACTGTCACATAACAATGTGAAATTTTGAAAGAGCCCGTTTCTAGATGCTAATTCTCCCCCGTTGTTTATTGCATAAACATTAAAAAAAAAAAAAAAAAAAAAAAAAAAAACATTTGCTGCCGGATATAAAATTCCACGCGACAGAGGACAGCAATTAATTAAAAAGACAACATATATATATATATATATATATGAATAAATTCAAAAACTTCATAAATGATCCCAAGCTTATTCTTATGAAGAAGAGTCTATGATGGGAGCAGACCAATAATTAGTTCTTTGAAAGAAATAGCTTTCTACCACTAAAAGCAAATTATATTTAATATCGTAAGTTTTTCTTCCTTTCTTTTTCCCTTTTTTTAAACAAAAATTTTCTGAATTTTATTATTTTTAAAATAATTCAAACTTTATCAATAAATATAATTAAATGGGGATTCTTTTTTTAATAAGAAGGTACTGTTGTTATTGTTAACAACTTTTAAAATCACAAAATTTTGTCACTGATAGTAAATTAAAAATTAAATTACAATTGAAGCAAGTTAAATCGAAATCAAATGAAAAAAAATCGCAATTAAAAAAATAAAATAAAAAATAAATAAAAAATAAAAGTGTAATTACATAAAATAATAATAATAAATAAATAAATAAATAAATATAGTAAATGCTCGTAAAAAAATTAGTACAAAATTCTCCGAATCTCAATCGCTAGGCAGCAATCGTAATGTCGAAAATTTATATATTTATCTGTAAGATATTCCTTAATTAAAGATATTCTAACAGCACTTCAATTTTCCCGTATCAATAAATATGTTATCATATTAAAAAACTGATATATATTTAAAAAATTGAAAAAAAAAGTGGCGGGACCAAAATGTCTCGGGACCAAAATGGCCAGGGACCAAAATTTCCTCGGGACCAAAATGGCAAGACCAAAATGGCGGGACCAAAGTGGCGGGACCAAAACGGCGGGACCAAAGTGTCCTGCTTCGCACTAGAACTGTTTTTCTCAATATTTCCTACACATTCATAACTGATTTCATCTAAATTGCTTTCTTCAACTTCGGAATCATCGTCGGATATCTCCTGTAAAACTCGTAAATACTCATCTGGACTGAGATATTTTCGTCTTCGAGCAGCCATCATACCGTCATTGAAAGAACAAAATTTCACAACTCAGTGAACAAATGCAAAATTCAAAATGATATCTATTACAAGTCGCAAAAGAGCAGGTGTGAAAGAATAAGAGAAAGAAAAAGTTGTGACGCATTTCCTTTTTCAGCGAATGAACAAAGCGTATTATCTTTCGATATATTTCGAAGAAAAGAACGAACAGTAGACAGGTGTCTGGAATAAGGGGGGGAGAATTCCTGCTTTAGCAACAATAAATGAAAAGAATGTGTAGGAAGTATGTTTTTCTGAAAATAGATACGTTTGAGAGTAAAAGAAAAACTCAATCGACTCATTTTTAATGGCAGTCAATTTGACTGTTCGTGGCGCTTTTAGGTATAGCTAAGCATATCTCTGTTAATTTTAACTCAATTCATTTCATATTTTGTACCGTATATTTTCAGGTTATTTTAGGCAAATATAAAAAGTTCTGAGTTCGAAAGATTACAGGATTTTTTTTTAAATACAAACAAAAAGTACAAACAGTCAAAATGACTGCTCTGGCGCTTCTAGTGTTAAAAATGCCTTAGCTCCTCTTCAAAGAATCCCTATAGCTCAAAGACCTCTAGAGAAGATAGTCATGGATGTTGTATGGCCCCTGCCCTTATCCTTAGAAGGTAAGAAATATTTATTGGTTGCTAATTATTTTACTCGTTACCCAGAGGCATACCTAGTTTCTGATGTGAAATCTTCTACAATAGCTAAGGTACTTGAGAAATTTGTTAGCAGCCATAGGGTTTCGAAAGTGTAATTACAGATAGAGGAATTAATTTTATATCAGAAGCAATGAAGCAAGTTTATGATAGGTTAGGAATAAAAAAACTCAACCAGTTACCACCCACAAGCGAACGGGGTTTATGAACGATTAAATGGACTTTTGATTTCTTCGTAAAGTCATTTGGTTGAAAAGAGTGGTAATGATTGCTGTCGCCATGTCTCCTTTGTCCTTCTGGCACACCGTACTGCTACCCACACTGCTACTGGAGAGAGCCCTGCTTTTCTGTATATGGTCGAGACTTGACATTACCGGTTCAAATGCTGACTAACCCACCTTAGCGATCATACTCAGAAGTTCAAGAATATGTTGATGATATGCATATCCGAATCCAAATGGCTTTCCAGGCTGTTAAAAATAAATTAGAGAACGTAGCTGAACAACAGGAAAACCTGCGGTTGAAGAAAGTGAGGGATAAAAATATACAAGTTGTTGAGATAGTGTTTGTATATTTTCCAAATGTAGTGACAAATAAATGCAAAAAATTTGCGAAGAGAAATAAGGGACCTTACCGGGTTGTAAAGCGAAGCTCTCCTGTTACATATGCAGTTGAGTTAGTATCCTTCCCTGGGAAAATTGTCTCCGTCCACGTCGATGGATTGACTAGAGTACCCTATTCCCTTGAGGAAAGTGTTAGCACTTCTGAAAAACTCTCAGATATGGAAGACCTTGGAGGCAGTTCTTCTACTGCTATCACTACATATGAGCTACGTCCTCGTGATTCTAGAGGATCTGTGATTCCAAAACAAAAGAATTGATTAATATTCAAAGGTGACTTAATATCCTAAATATGTTTTAAACCAGACACGTATATGAATTTTTTTTCTTTCTCCCCCCCCCCTTTATTTTTTTATGTTTTGTAAATATATATTTTCACTGATTTATTTTTAGTGTTAGCATACATTATTATGTAATTATACCAGTGTATGAAGATTACATGCTATACTTAAATCTATTAAACAAGAATGTGTAATTATTAACTGTATCAAAACATCTGAAGCATTAATTCAGGGGCCTATTGTCTAGACAAATAGAAGGATAAATCCTTCTATTATATATGTGTGTCATACTTGGTTGTCAATATAGCAAATTATTTCTACTATTAATTAATACAACATTGTAGTGGAAGGTTCTCCTTAAGTGAGTTAGAGGAACACCTTCCATAATTTGATTCCATCCTTCCAATATAGGTTAAAATTTCTTTGTTTTATTTTTACTTACTTTTTCTTTTGGTTGTTATTGATGTACCCTTGTAAACATAATATTTAGATACATGTATTTAAATGATTGAATGAGATTGTGTTCCTTTATTTATTATTTTTATTTTTATTATTATTATTTTCACTGGAAGGGAAAAGTAAATATGTTGTGACAGTTTTGATAACAGTAATGATTCAGTTAGAAATGAAATAATTAGATATTAATAATAATTACTAAGTTTTCAACATAAATTACACCTTTATTACTTGGTTAAAAAAAGAGAGAGAGAGAGAGAGAAAAGAATTAAATTGTTAGCAACTAGTAAATAATAAATGATAATATTATTTTTTTTCCCCTAGGTAATTATTTTCCGATAACCACTATGTGTGGTATGTCTAGATTCAGTTTCTCTTCCTGATTCCTGATTCTGAATCTGCTTTTACTTTTTACATATCTAAATTAGGAAAGAAGTTATTTAACTTTGATTAATTTTAGCCCTTTTACTGTTTCATTCCCCTTCCTCCCTATTTACTGTCTTCCCATTCCAGCCCCTTTTTGATGGAAGGAAGCTGTCAAGAGGTAGGAGATTTGCTGATGGTTGTGAGGCAAGTATGAAAAATGCGAAGAAGAGTTAGCGTTTTTTGCTAGCAGCTTGCAGAGACAGAGGACAGAGGTTGATCGTTTGAGTCATTCATATGAACTCAACCCCCTCCCCCTTTTTTTTAATAAATGTTATTTCCACTCTTGCCTTCAAGTAACCTCAATAGTAAGTGGCCTATATATATATTTGTATTTGAAATGTCTCCGTTAGCTTCATTTAATTAATATATTTATTATTATTGTTTATTAGATAGATGTGTGTTAATATAATTATGCCTGCAATAGTACAAAATGTCTCTGATTCATAATGCCTAGTCCATGATCGATTGCTTCCCCCATTACTTCCTTAGCAGCTACGAATATTTAGTTTTAAATAGGTATAATCTTGTAATGCATTTTAAATGGAAATTCCTAACAACGCAATATAGGTACTTTAGTTAGTTAAACTCTAGGAGTAAATTCTATTCTTCTCTTAATTCAAAACCTAGGGTCTTTGACCTAAGTTGATCTTTGACCTTCAATATCTCAAAAAGTACACATTTAATTTTCATTCAAAAAATTATATTCTGTTCTTACGTTTATTATCTATAATTATTGTAAGTTTCAACATGGGATGGCCATTTTTTTGTAAAATGTACATTATGTTAGAATGGAAATACTGGTAGAGTTGCATTTTAATTTATAACTCAGTATCCCATGGCCATCCCATGTTGAAACTTACAGTAATTATAGATAATAAACGTAAGAATAACATATAATTTTAAAAATAAAATAAAATTTGTACTTTTTGATATATTGAAGTTCAAAGGTGAAAATGTTTGACCTTAAAACTAAAAATTTTAAAAATATATACAAGTGATATATCATTTAAAAGCTATATTATAAGCTTTCTAATGATACCAATTAATATCTCTAAGTTACTTATGGTACAAAATATGGGTAAAACTTATATTATTATAAAAATGCATATAGAGGGTTGCATTTTAATTTGTAACTCAGCATCCCATGGACGTCCCATGTTGAAAAAAAAAAAAAAAAAAAAAAAATGGATAATAAAAGTAAAAATAACATAGAATTTTTAAAAGAAAATTAAATATGTACTTTTTGAGTTACTGAATATCAAAAATGAAAATGTTTGACCTGAAAATATCTACATGGGATATATCATATGAAAGCCTGTATTATAAGTTTTGTAATGATATTAATCTTACACCTCTAAAATAATTAGGGAAATAAATATGGGTACATCTGTAGTAGAAGAAATATGAAAATTTGCATTTCCCCCCCATTTTTGCCGCCCTGTATATCAAAAACTAAAACAGATAGGGACTTTTATTGGTAACATTTATCAATAGAGCAATTACTTATTAGAGAAAATAAATGAGCCCAATTTCACGAAAATCTGAGGGAGAGTGGGGAGGGGTCAGGTTAAAAATGCAGGATTTTTTGTATTGATTTGATATCGAATGACACTGCGATGTGTTTTATCATAAAAGCATTTCGGAATTAATTTTTAAAAACATATTTTGATAGGCAGTGATTTCAAATAGAAATAGTAATGTGATAAAATCAAATCAATTAAAAAAAATTGTAAAAGCTTGTTTAATTTTCGTAGAAATTTAAACGTTCGGAACTAATTTTAAAAAGCTTAAATAATAAAAAACATTATGCTTAAAATGTTTAATTGTGAAGTTATATTTTGACATTTAAACCCTCAATTATTAAGTTTAATTTATACAACATTTCTGTTTGTTTGAATTCTTATTATCTAGAAATAATTATTTGAAGTGCCTTAGGGATATTTTTTGAAATAAATTTATTATGCAATCGAAAAACAAATTAGGTATTAGGGAATAATTTCCGAAAATTATATTCAATAAACTAAATTGGAAATGTTTTATGTTAAGCAACTAACCGTAATTTATATTTTATTTTTAATAGTATTTTAATAATTTATTATAAATATAATTATTTTAAGATTAACTTATGTTATATTTTTTTTTTTGTTATTGACTTATTATGAAATATTTTTAATAAGAAACATAAAAATTCATTACAACTATAAAATTACAGACAAAGTCTACTAAAGTAATAAAAAATAAAATAATGTTAAATAGTAAAAATAAAATTATTTATTGAGATATCGAATTTGTTCTAAATGTTAATCTATGGTAAGAAAATAATTTATTTAGAGTAGAACAAAGATATTTAACGCATCTTTATGTAGTGTAACTACGTTTCCTAAAATTAGCGGTGAGAACGGGTCGAAAAGCTTGGAGGGGTGCCAAATTGTCCGACTGGTTGGAATTCGGAAAACATCCAGTCAATCAGAGTTCTAATATCGCTTATTTTCTCTTAATCAGATGACCACCCCCCCTCCCTCCTGTTTTAACACTGGACTCGTTGAGTCAAACACTTGCGAAGGACTCATGGACTCCATGGACTCAGGAAATCTGGTCGGAGAATATATTATTTTATTTTTTATGTGGTACAAATTATACAGTGTACAATTTTTCTAAATATATATAATTGAAGTACTCAACATAGTGGTTTTATTTGCTCATGCAGTTCAAAATTTAAAAATTTTAAATGTTAAATCTCAAGACATGTCTTAAAACCTCTCGGTATATTTTTAAAAACCGTTTGTTGAAGATATCTATACATATAAAAGAGTAAATTCACTGATTCACTGACTCAACACGGCCGTGGCGATTCTATGGGAGATAGAGTCACAGTTTTTGGTGAGCAGGTAGATTTTAGGACCCTGACGCTCACTAAGACGGGATTTTACGACATACTCCCGTTCGCCCCCGGGGGGGGGGGCAAAAGGCAAAAACCACCTATATAAGCATAACTCGTCTCCAAACTACTTCACGGTGAAGAAATTGCAGATGGAGAGACTAGACTTGAAAACAAAAAAATCCTTTTCTGCGATTTTGAAATTTTGGATTTTTAAGGGGGGTAGGGGGTAAAAATGAGATTTTAGGAGGCGCATAAGGCAAAAACACATTCATGAGCATAACTCGGCTCCAAATTACTTCACAGTGAAGAAATTGTAGATAAGGAGACTAGACTTGAATACAAAAAATCACTTTCTGCGATTTTGGAATTTTGGATTTTTAAGGGGGCAAGGGGTGAAAAAGATTTTCGGAGGTGCAGAAGGCAAAAACACCTTTATAAGCGTAACTCGGCTCCAATTTACTTCACAGTGAAGAAATTGTAGATAAGGAGACTAGACTTGAATACAAAAAAATCACTTTCTGCGATTTTGGAATTTTGGATTTTTAAGGGGGCAAGGGGTGAAAAAGATTTTCGGAGGTGCAGGAGGCAAAAACACCTTTATAAGCGTAACTCGGCTCCAATTTACTTCACGGAGAAGAAATTGCTGATGGAGAGATTAGACTTGAATATAAAAAAATCATTTTCTACGATTTTGGAATTTTAGATTTCTAAGGGGGGAATGAGGTGAAAATGATTTTCGGAGGTGCAGAAGGCAAAAGCACATTTATAAGCATAACCCGGCTCCAAATTACTTCACGGCAAAGAAATTGCAGATGGGGAGACTAGACTTAAGTACAAAAATAAAAAAAAATCATACTCTGCGATTTTGGAATTTTGGATTTTTAAGGGGAAAGAGGGGGAAAAATGGATTTTCGAAGGCAAAAGTAGCAATGCATGGATTTTCGAGTAAAATTCTAGCAGTAATAGCTCAAAGATATTAAAAAACAAAAAACGCCAAGCGTCTTGTTGAAATTATTTGCAAAACCTAATTTTTGATTTTTTTCGGATTTTCGATTTTGGGGGGGGGGAGTTGCGAGGCGGCAAGTTAGACTCCTCTTTTAACGCTAAATTCATCCATGATAATCTATGACCTGAGGTCACAAATTTTAGTGTGTGGCTTATTTACGTGTGTTCAACACCCATTGTACCGTGATTTTGTGAAAGTCCCCCCTTTACCCCTTTTGGGGTGGAGTGGGGTGGGGTGGGAATAAAAAAGTAAAATCATGGATTCACTGACTCAACACAGTCGTGGCGATTCTATGGGAGACAGACTCGCAAATTTTAGTGAGCACGTTGGTTATAGGACACTGACGCGCATTAAGACGGGATTTTGCGAAACATCCCCGCTCGCCCCTGGGGAGGCAGAAGGCAAAAACCCCCTTAAAAGCATAATTCGGCTCCAAATTGCTTCACGGTGAAGAAATTGCAGCGAGAGAGACTAGACTTGAGTGCAAAAAAAGCATTTTCTGCGATTTGAATTTTGGATTTTTAAGGGGGGGGGGTATAAACGATTTTTGGAGGCAAATTTAGTAAAATACGGGCTTTCGAGTAAAACTGTACCAATAACTGCACAAAGATATAGAAAATCACCAAGAGTCTTCTTAAGGATATTTCCAAAATCTCAGGTTTGGTTTTTTGCGATTTTCGATTTGGAGGGAGTTACGAGGGGGCAAATTCGAGCCCCCCTTTTAGCGCAAAATTCATCCGGGGAAATCTATAGGAGCTGAGGTTACAAACTTTAGTGAGTGGTTTACTTACGTGTGTTCAACACCCATTGCAATGGGGTTATGGGAATGTCCCCCCTTTTCCCTTTGGGGCGTGGGGGACAATATAAACACGTTTCCAAGTATAACTTTACTTCAAATTATCTCAGCAAGATTAATTTGTATATGTGGGTTGTTTATGCTTTCCCAACACTGACAGTAAAAAGATTTTACAAAATTTCACCCTCCCCCCTTTAAGGGAGGGGGGAGGCAAAAACACGCTTATAAGAGTAACTGTGTTCCAAATTATCTCTGGATAGCCATTTTTTGATAGGTCAGTTGGTTATGCGTACTCAAGACACATACTACAAAGAGATTTTCTAAAATTCCGTCCTATCCCTCCTTGGGGGTGGGGTTGCAAAAAGCATGTTTCCACGCATAATTTTGCTTCAAATTATCTCAGTAAGATTAATTTTTACATGTGAGTTGTTTATGCATTCCCAACACGCATTATAAAAGGATTTTACGAAAATTCCCCCTCCCCTCCTTCAAAGGCTGGGAGGGGGCAAAAAACACTTTTAAGAGTAACTCTTCTCCAAAGTATCTCAGAATAGTGATTTTTTGATATGTCGACTGGTTATGCATACTCAAGTCACACACTACTAAGGGATTTTGCAAAATTCCACCTTATCCTCCCTTTAGAGTGGGGGTGGGGCAAAATCATGTTTTCATTCGTAACTCTTCTCCAAAGTACCTTAAGCGATTTTTTATGTGCGGGCTGGTTATGCGTTCCCAACACGCACTACAAGGGGATTTTGTGAAATTTTCCTTTTTCACCCTTTAAGGGCGGGGTTTGTAGGGGGTCAGATACACATTTTAAAGAGTAACTCTGCTCCAAATTATCACAGGAAAGCGATTTCTTGATAGGTTGATTGTTTATGCGTACTCAACACAAACAAACTGCAAAGGGATTATTTGGAATTCCGTGCTATCACCCCCTTGAGGTTTGAGGGGATTAAAAACATGTTTCCATGCGTAACTCTGTTCCAAACTATCTCAGAATGTCAATTTTGGATCAGTGAACTGCTTATGTGTATTCAACACACACTAGAAAGTGATTTTTTTAAACTCCACCTACCTCAGTTATATGTAAAAAACTGATTGTATAAAGACATTTTGCAAAATCTCTCCCTCCTTTCCTTTAAGAGCGGGCCGGGTGGGGGGGGGGGGTCTAAGAGACACGTCAAAAAAAAAAAAAAAAAAAAAAAAAAAAAAAAGAAAGAAAAAACTTTGCTTCAAATAATTTTAGAACTCCGATTTTTCAATATGTGGTTTAGGTATGTGTATGCAACATGCGCTATAAAGGGATTTTGTGAAGTGTGGCCAGTGGGAAAACCGCTATCGAAGGTATCGAGAACTTTAACTTAGATTTTGACTGATTTCAATGATTTTTTTATTATTATTATTATTAATGATATGGTATTTTGAGACTTCATTTCAATATAATGACCAGCGAAGCGGGCGAAGCCTGCTAGTTAAATATAAAGGGATACTACAGCTCAAAAAGGAAATGTCCACGTAAATTTGAATGAATGCAAATTAATTTATCTGCTTCAGCTTTATTATCCAGCCATCGAAAGAGAAACAATATAAAAGTCTGTGAAATGAAACAAAAACTTTTAATTTGCCGAAAATATGGCTGGAGCTACTCAAATAATACACTAGAGAAATGTAATAATAATAATAATAACTTATCCAGGAATCCATAAATGGCGATGAAAGGAAAAACGAAATGTATTAAAAAGCGAAAGTTTATATAGAAAATTAAATTATTTTGAAAAAGTTACCTAGAGGTATTGAAACATCTTTTGACATTTCAAATTTTTTAATTTCAAATTTTCTTTTTTAGCAAAAAAAAAAAAAACTGTATAGTCTTTTATTAATAATTTCCATTAGCTAAATTATAAAACGTAAAGATATAGATTTACTTAATAATTTGAAATGTATTTGAAGTGTAGATTACAGTGTATGCCAAATAAAAATTTACATTTCCAATCAGATTCTTGGGAAATTACAACAGAATAATTTTATGAAAATTAAAATAATATAACGAGGTCATGAAAAATGGTAAGCAATAATGTATAACAGAGATAAACACCACTAAATAATGTACAATTATATTTTACAGATTCTTTTAAATCCTACGAATTTTATTGCCATCATGTTTAGAAGATACAATCAGCGTCGTACCCATTATGATCTGTTGCGTTCTTGAACGAGGTAACAGTAAGTTAACGATTGAAAACGAATTAATATAGCAGAAAATTTTACGCACGGGATTTTTTTTTTTTTTTTTTTTTAGAAATATGTATAACTTGGTCAGGGAAGAACATGATTGTGAGGTGTTCCGTAGATAGAAACTAAAAAGATTAATGTCAGGTCATACTGGCGTGCAAATAGTAGAAAAATTATAGTGAATAATTATATTGTCAGTCGCATACTATTAAATGCACCAATATTCATACTGAAAATTGTTTGTGGAAGCATATTACAATATTTTCCAATCTAGAATTTAGCCCCCCTCACACAGAACTAATTATCGCATAAAACTCTTCTGAAGCCTAATTTGAATTGTTTAGCATAGGTTTACATGACAGTTCACGTTATCTTACCTCTTAATCTGCAACCTGTATTTATAGTATTAAATTTCAGGGTAAGAGATAGTCGTGTGAGTGACACACCAGATTATTATTATCGTTTGCACGTGACATAAGCATCAGACTATAAATTTTTGCAATGAAAGCTATAGAAAATGTCGGCTTCAACACAATTCACGAAAAATCACTTTTTAGCTTATAACTTCTAAGCAATTGAAGCTATCGAAAAAATTTAAATACAAAAATTGTTCTTTAGGGTAAGGCGGTAATTCGCCTGATTTGAAATTTTTTCCTATTTTCAATATTAAAGAAATTATGGGCACGAATTTAAAACGAATGGTTGAACTATAAATCTGTGATAATTTAAAACAAAGTTATAGATTTTTTTTTTTTTTTTTTTTTACTTTTAACGAAAAAAAAACTTAGAAAAAAAAAATATATATATATATATATATTTTTTTTTTTTTTTTTTTTTAATATTGAGAGTAAAATGGACTTTTTTTTGGATATTTAGCGTTATACTACCTCTCTAATATGGAAATCGTCTGCATTATCATAAAATATATATATATATATTTTTTAATAAAAATTTTAATAAATTATTTTTAAAAAACAGAATTATTTTTTAATAACCGAATTAAATTCTATATAAATGTAGGTGCATTAATGAAACGGGGGGTTGAGGGGGCAGTAGCCCCTCTCAAACAGAACTAATTATCTTATAAAACTCTTCTGAAGCCTAATTTGAATCGTATAGCATAGTATTACATGACAGTTCTCGTTATCTTACCTCTTAATCTGCAACCTGTATTTATAGTATTAAATTTCAGGGTAAGAGAAAGTCGTGTGAGTGACACACCAGATTATTATTATCGTTTGCACGTGACATAAGCATCAGATTATAAATTTTTGCAATGAAAGCTATAGAAAATGTCGGCTTCAACACAATTCACGAAAAATCACTTTTTAGCTTATAACTTCTAAGCAATTGAAGCTATCGAAAAAGTTTAAATACAAAAATTGTTCTTTAGGGTAAGGCGGTAATTCGCCTGATTTGAAATTTTTTCCTATTTTCAATATTAAAGAAATTATGGGCACGAATTTAAAACGAATGGTTGAACTAAAAATCTGTGATAATTTAAAACAAAGTTATAGATTTTTTTTTTTTTTTTAATTTTAACGAAAAAAAAACTTAGACTTTTTTTTTTTTTTTTTTTTTTTAATATTGAGAGTAAAATGAACTTTTTTTGGATATTTAACGTTACACTACCTCTCTAATATGGAAATCGTCTGCATTATCATAAAAAATATTTTTTTTAAATAATAATTTTAATAAATTATTTTTAAAAAACAGAATTATTTTTTAATAACCGAATTAAATTCTATATAAATGTAGGTGCATTAATGAAACGGGGTGTTGAGGGGGCAGTAGCCCCCCTCACACAGAACTAATTATCGTATAAAACTCTTCTGAAGCCTAATTTGAATTGTTTAGCATAGTATTACATGACAGTTCTCGTTATCTTACCTCTTAATCTGCAACCTGTATTTATAGTATTAAATTTCAGGGTAAGAGAAAGTCGTGTGAGTGACACACCAGATTATTATTATCGTTTGCACGTGACATAAGCATCAGATTATAAATTTTTGCAATGAAAGCTATAGAAAATGTCGGCTTCAACACAATTCACGAAAAATCACTTTTTAGCTTATAACTTCTAAGCAACTGAAGTTATCGAAAAAGTTTAAATACAAAAATTGTTCTTTAGGGTAAGGCGGTAATTCGCCTGATTTAAATTTTTTTCCTATTTTCAATATTAAAGAAATTATGGGCATGTGAAAATTTCCACCCCCCGCCATTTCCACCCCCTTTGAGCTGGATACCCCATCTACGAACTCGACCGAGATTTTTACTGTCCTGACAACATATCCTGAGCTGGTTAAATTTAAATAAAAATTACTCCAGTTATCGTGTTCACAACTTAACATGGAAAAAAGCGTTATACATACATACATATATATATATATATATATATATATAAACTTTTGACCGGAGGGTGGTTTTGGGTTCTAGGGGACATGATCGGTGAAGATATGAAGAAATTTTCCAGAAGTCGTGTCATAAGAACCATTGCAATACGTAGATCTTCTATAAGGAATCTACCTAATTATATGCACTCTTAAAAAATAATGATGATGATAATGTGTGCGTTAACATAACGGATCTCTGTGTCCTGAATCCGGGATACATTAGGTTTACATGGAAAGGTATAGCGGGTCAGATTTTCTTTCTTATATTTAACTATTATAACTTATATTTCCTTACAATATAACAATTTCTTAGAACTATTCTATTCTGAAGATTAAAAAAAAAATCATTATATAAAATTTCACAAATTTGAAAGATCGCTAAATAAACGACTAAGAAAGTAATTAAATTAAAGGAATATCTTAAATGAAAGAAAAAGGAATGTGCTATATTTTAAATTTATTAATGAAATACATAAAGATATGTTTGAAAAATCATTCTAGAATTTCCAAAGGACATATTTCAGTTAAACAGTATTAAAGATAAACTTCTTCGGGGATTTTAGTTATATATTTTTTAAATAAACAGTAATGATAATAATGTTATATTATTATTTTCATATTTAATTTTGTAATAGGACTATTTTCTATTCTTCTTATTAAAATACTTAGGTATTTATGAAATATCTATATTAGTAAGTATAATTTTCAAGTTTTTGTTATTTGCACAAATTAAAAATAAATAAATAAATAAATAAATTGAAATTCCGATCATTATTATTTTATAAAATAATTGCATATGATACATAAATGTGTATGCGGGAAATTAAAAAAATAAAATAGTAAATCCTTAATTTTAAGCACAATGATAGGTAGCCACTTTGGCCCGTTTAAAAGCAAAGCAATCAACACTATTAAAATTCTATATGGGTTATAAACATGCGAATACCTTTAAAAATATAAAACAATACTTTTTTAACATTCTGGAATGACTAAGCAATACCTTAAGTTAGTGAGTTATTTAATAAAAGGAAAAAAATAATCCAAGGTTAAAAATTTTTTTGAAAGTTTTAATATATAAATTATGTAGAATAAGGCTTTTTAAACTTTTCTTTTTCGATATTTTTTTGCAGTACACAACTAGTACCACATGGCATCTATGACTCTAGATAAGATATAAAATCGATGGATATATATATAATGTAATTTTATTAAAATAAGTTAATCAGTTTATAATACACAGTTAAGAATACACAATTTTCCTTGATTTAGCATTAAGATAGCCCGTTTCCCTTTAGAAAACCATTAAAAATCTGCACCAAGGCGACGGGGAAATTATTTTGATGACAAATTTGACGTTTCTTTTGACGGCTTTCTTTTGAGTAGTTGATGAGAAAATATTTATTATCTATATGTCAATTGTTGAAGCTCTGAATCAAATACTTCACGATTTAGTCAGAAAGTTTATTAATTTATTTATTAACACTTAACACTTATTTTTTAAATGCCAACACATTTTGCTATTTACATTCTTCGCAAAAATTAATACTTCAATGTGCTACAATATATCAAGAAAATAAAATTCATTTAAATTATTATTTTCTTTCAGTTGAATGATAAAATAATTTTTAAAGGTTATATATTTTAAAAAATTATACGAAATAATAAGAAGCTATTAAAATATTTTATAATTTAAAAAATATCTTCATCTTATATCTTTATCTGTTATCTTAAAAATAACTTTATTTTTGCTATATGTTCTTAAACATATATTTAAATAAAAATTTCTAAAAATAAAATAAAATAAATAAATAAAAAATCAAATAAATAGCTTTAAAAATGAATAAATTATATAAATACTTTGATTTAAAAAATCACTATTGATTTAAAAAATATATGTAGCAATTTAGAAATGTGATATTTCAGATGAAAAATATAAATACATTTACAATCAATAAGGTTTTTTTTTTTGTTTTTTTTTAGATTTATTTTATTTTATATATATATTTTTTTCTTATTTAGAAATATTCAGAAAGTTATCTATGTATCGTATATATTTCGAATTCATTAACTAGAACGGTACCCATTAGTTTAATAAGCGCTGACAGATAAAAAATAGATATTTGTGGTTATTTTCTGCTGCGACTTTTTATAGTTATGTGAAAGTATTATATGGAGAAAAATAATTTTTATTCTTACTGCAGTTGAAAAATTCAAAGTATTATTCAAATTGCTTGTTAAATAAAAATATATTATATTTATAAGTACTTAAAATGGTATAAATATTTTAATTGTACTCTTATTATTTTAATAATATTACAGTAGTATTTTTTTATTAATACAGTAGTCCTATTATTTCTACCCATACAGTGTGGTGGTTAGCGTCTCTGACTCTCACTATGTAGGAGCCGAGTTAGAATCCTGGACAAGGCATAGATGCTTCGCCATGTGTTGTCCTTGTTAGAGTTAACGATGGCCGCCTATTGGGTGCTCTTTTTTAAATGGTCTTCAATTCGGCGACCTCCCGGCGAAAAACCTGTGGCAAAAAGTACCACGACATTGAAACAAAATAGTAGTCTTATTAGTATTACAGTTCAGTAGATTATAACAACGTTTTTCAGTAGTCTATTAGTATTATAGTAGTCTTATCATGTTATATTTAACTTAGTATTTTAAGACAAAAAAAAAAAAAAAAAAAAAAACACGCTTTTAAATTACTTAAAATGTCTGAAATCAAATAAATTTGATGAAATGTATTTTCATCCAGATGTAAAAGTGCATTATTCTTATAATTGTTAGTTAATGAAGTTCAAGACATTCCAAATGTATTTCTGTAGATAAATGTGTAGTTGTATTCGTAGACAAACAGGCAAAACTAAATCATAAAACTTTTAATTTCTGTAGGAAAAGCTAGATAGGGACAAAACTAAATGAAAAGTGTCCTGGCGCGTTTTCAACTTACATCCTGTAATGTATCTGATTCCTTTTGTGAAGCACTGTATAATAATCATTTAAGCAATTTATACTATACCTCATTGGAAACATATTTCTGTGCCTAAAACAAAATATTTTGTTTTCTTTACCTTCTAGACAGTATAATGATTTAAAATAACTCTTTAGTAATTATATATATATATATACATAAAACTAGCAGGCTTTGCCCGCTTCGCTGGACATTAAACTTAAATGAGTTGTCAAAATCCCATGTATTTATTAATAACCTAAGTTCCCGCTGTGATTGGTAGAGGTTTTCTGGCTCGCAACGTGAGGAGTCTGGGTCCCCACTGCCTTCGGCAGCAACTTACCCACTTCTTACTTCCCCTTCCCCAGCGGGTGAGTTCGAAGTTTTGCGAAATCCCACTAATGTACATAATGCGTACACTTAATCAATATTCACACACCAAAATTCGCCATTCTAAGATAATTCAAAGCGAATTAAAACGGAAAAACATGTTTTTAGACATGTTTATTGCTCTCCGACTCCGAGAAGTTTGGGGGGGGGGGATTTCGAATTTCGTGAAATCTAGTTACAATAAGTGCCGGATGCATTCAAACAATTTACGCACCAAATTTCGTGACCACAGAAGTCCTTAATAGAAAATATTATAAAGAAATAAATACAAAAAGCACAGCTTTAGGTGCCCTTTGGTGACTTTTAATATTTTTAGTCGTTTTTGGGAGGAACTGAATTGGCAATCTCAGTTGTGCAATTAAAGCTCTTGGCGAGAAACGTTCGAGCTACTTCGGGGCCAAATTTCAAATTTTGCCAAAGGGATCCGATACTAAAGCTGTTAAATACACAAAATAAATAAATAAATAAAATGAAATAAAAACTCTTTTCCGATATTTACAAAATAAAAATAAAAAATCTTAATAAAATCCAAATTATAATCATTTACAATTAAGGGGGAACATAAAAGAACCTCATAAGGTACATAATAACAACAAAAAATTTTGTTTTACTGCAGGAAAGAAAAGTACTGCTTAATTAAATAAAAATATTAAACTAGTGCCAAATATCTCTATGAAAATATTTATCCACATACAAATTCCTGATTAAAAATAAATAAATAAATAAATAAAATAAATCACCCAATTATGTAGGTATTTTTCTCTCTAACTTTTATTATTATTCACGTGAAATAAAAAATATTTCATTTTATTTCTGGAAAAAAATATATATATATAAATGCGTATATATAAATATAAAACCTTCTACCGAATCTGGGTTGAAAACGGAAAAAAGAGTAAAATAAATTAGAAATATCGGACCTATATTTATAAATTTGATACCAAATGAAAGGGGCGATTTTTCCGAATCCAGGGGTGCAAACAGATTTTCGATGCGACTAATAGATTTTAAAAAAATAATTAAAGCATGGAATTTAAGTGGCAACGGAAAAACGGAAAAAGGGAAAAATAAATTAGAAATGTCAGACCTATCGTTACAAATTCAGCACCAAATGAAAGGGGGGATTTTTCTGAATCCTGGGGAGTAAACAGTTTTTCGATATGACAATTAGATTTTTTAAAATTAACTAAAGTATGGAATTTAGCTAGCAACACTTCATTTCAAACTTTTCATAATTTGTAGAGCGAATCACGCGAATAAAAAAGTCTTAACTTAAAAATTTATTTTTATCTATTTTTTTTTTTTTTTCCATTCAAAGCGTTTTAGTGAAAAAATATTTATGGCGCATGCGCAGGCGTTTTTTACCCACAATTTAAACACTAGTTATAATTCTGAAAATTTTTATAGATACAATTTTAAGTTGGGTGAAGACCTAAGTTTCTGCCAATCGTCGTTGAATTCCGTCCAGCCGTTCTCGGGTGATGCCCGGACAAAATGGTTAAAATTAACATTTCATAACCTTACTAAGCCTCTTTGAATGAAATTTTATAAAAATAACTACAATTATTTACAAATTCATAACAATATTGATTTTTTTTCTTTCTAATTTAGATAATTAACAATATGCTTTATGAAAACACAGCTATAAAAAAGGTAGATTTTCTAAACATAATATGATATATTTTAAAACCGAAATAATTGAAATTAATGTATTTTCATACATAAATGCGCATTTATTTAGAATAGTTGTATGAAAATAACGTATTCAAATTCAGCATATCCAATGCTTAAATTCGTATTGTGAGGAAATTAAATTCACTAAGCTTTCGTTAGTTTTAAAATACTGATATTTATGCAGAAAGTTAATTACATGTTTCAAGGATATTATTTTCTGCCCACGACAAAATTTTACATAGTTTGGATTATTTTATTTCAAGGAAGTAATTACTTTTAAAGCTGTGCATGCAAAAGTATTCCCCGGTGGCATGATAATTCACACTTATTTAAAATGGTAAAGAAAGACTATTTATAAAACAAACAAAATCATATTTTATATTATTATGTATTTTTGTGATATGATATTAAAATTTTGTTTTAATTTACATACGTCTTTATTATCCATGTATAATTCATTCTATATTATATATTTTTTTAATGTAATATTATTCCTATAGAAAATTATATGGTATAATAATTGTTTGAATTTTACGTTGCTTACATTGTAGCGTACTGCGAAACACGTGTGCTACACAAAATTGAATAGTCAGGTGTGTATTGCGGCTAACGAACAGTCGTTTGAATATGGCAAATAAAAGTTTCTTATGTTAATTTAATTTTTAATACGACAGGTTGTACTATTTTTTTTTATACCGCGATTTTTCGTTGTCGACCTTTCCAGCATCACGCTTTATTTATGAACGTGCAATCATTTTTTGTTTTCATCTAAATATATAAAGCTTAATGTTAGTCCTCGTATTAATCCAGATTTTAAGTAAAATTTGTATACTTATTAATCAGGATAAAACCTACAGAGGGTGTTCACACATTTTGTAACGATTTTGTAAAGATATATATATGTAAGAAAATATAGGAATTTTATTTTCTAATACGTTCAGTTTGATAGCCCCTTTGTTGAACCATCATATTGCATCATCATTTCCAAGATAACAGAGCATTTCTTAAAACATGAAGGTTGATTTTGTACTATTCTTCCTCCAGACTCTTCCATGGTCCATCCAATGTTTTTGGGTTGCCGTTTAAAAAAGGCTTGTTTAAAAAGACCAAATGCACAGGAATTCATAAGAGATACGTGAGTGGGCTTTGATGGAATGCATTCAAAGGAGTACCTTCAATTCCGGATTCATTTATAATTTTTTCAAAAATATAGAGCAGTGAATTCAAAAGGTATCGCTTGTACATTTATCCTGATGGAACTAAACACAATGAAGATTGTTTGAGTAAAGGGATGGAATTTATTCTTTGAAAATATGAGCTAAAACATACTTCTGACAGTTACCTGAGTTAAGTTTGACTCTTTTTTTCTGCTTTCTTAATTGTAAGTTTTACGTTGTAAGAAAATACAGAAATAACCATAAAACCTTTAGCCAAATTTTCCTTGTTTTCTCTGAACCAAAATTTTAAATCTTTTTTCTCTTCTTTAAATCGATATTTTTCTATTAAAATCAGATAATAATATCCAAGCCTCAACAATTGTAACTATGTATTTCCATTTTGCGTATGTCAAATAATTTTGATACACTTGCGTTGAGGAAAATGTTTCGAAGTTAGGGGATGATCATCATTTTATATATATATATATATATATATGATTAGCTTTTAATCATATTTTATTATACTATTCATAGTTCCTGTAGTTCCTATAGATAGATTTATAGATTTTGCGATAGCTCTTTGGTGGTTTTTTTTTTTTTTTTAAACATGAGGTCTAAGTCTCTACTATTGAATTGCAACCTATTTCTGTATGTTATGACTATGGTATCGTTTGTGTCATGATTTTTATGTTGTCAGCTGTTATTTAAGCTGTGTTTTCTGATGAAACTCAAGTTGATACTGGGTTTAACAGACCTGTAATCTTTCGAAATATTTTGTAAATAATGTTTTAAACCTCTGCAATGTTCGTCTTTTATTCACAGAAAATTCACGAGCCCCCAGTGCGCAACAATATGTTTGTCTAATGCGTATATATATTACGTGAGTGTGTAATTCTTAGGGAACCCATGTTTATGAATATGTATTTATATGATGCGTGCGTTTCATATTGATATTCGAATGAATTTGCATTGTATTTATTTCTGTAAAATCTACTTAAAGGCACTTATATCATTTTCATTTCTTGTAATTTCATACTTAAAAATCTGAAATGACTTCACTCGACTTTCTGAATATTTATTAATTAATGATGTTTAAAAAGGTTGAATCGGAAGAATAATTTAGTAAGTAACCGAATCTGAGAACTTTTTCATTAGAAAACTGTCATGTCATTTGGCACATTTAGCGATCGATGCCCACAATGAGACCGAATGGTAATTCAGTCTAAGGAATAAAGTATTTCAGATGCTTTTCGCTAGTGTAATTCATAAACAATTGTAAAAATTGTGCCTTTAATACAGCCAAGATCGTAGTCAAATAAAAATTCCAGAGTACGTTCAATATTTAGTACGTAATATTAAGCGTATTAAGCGTTTAAAATAAAATAAAATCAAGAAATTTTTCTACAAATCTGCAAATTGTTTCTAAGTTTTTAAAATGACCAATACTCTTCCTTTAGCTACGACCTTGAATAAAGCTAAATGTTTTAAATTTTCTTTGGCAGTTCATCGCATGGGCCATGAAAGAGTGTTAATACTTCCGCGACCGCAAGTTGGCTAAAAGTATTTTTAAAAAATGCATTTTGACCGTGTTCTGTACTATTCTGAAAATTTCAAATGTCTAGCTAGTCGGAAAGTTAGTTAAATAAATTTTCTGTTGAACCATATAAACGCTGCCAAAGACAGTAAGGACTTGAAATAGTTGACTAAAAACATTAAAAATGTATTGTCACCGTGTTCTGAGCTATACTGAAAGTTTCAAATGCCTAACTAGTCGGGAAGTTAGTTAAAAATCGATTGCAAGATTTGTGCTGGTAAAGCTGCCAAAGGCAGCAGGAACCCGAAACAGTTGTCTAAAAGTATTTAAAAAATGCATTTTTTATCGTGTTCTAAACTATTCTGAAAGTTTCAAATGTCTAGCAAGTCGGGAAGTTTAGTTAAATAAATGTTCTGTTGATTCAAATAAACGCTGCCGAAGGCAGTAGGAACCTGAAACAGTTGACTAAAAGTGTTAAAAATTGTACTGTTACCGTGTTCTGAGCTATCCTGAAAATTTCAAATATAGCTAGTCGAGAAGTTAGTTAAAAATCGATTGCAAGATTTGTACGGGAAAAACAAACAAACGAACAAGAATCGAAGTTAATAAAAACATTGTAAGAGAAAAAAAAAAAAGACTAAGTTCTACATCACTAAAATCATTAGTTGTGGGTCACCTTCAGCATACATATCAAATGCAGCATTTAGACGCTATCGTATTCACTGATACATATACATGCATACTTCTTTATTATAAAAAATGAAAAATGATTTCAGAAGACCTCAAAACTCATAGAAACACAAAAATGTCAAATTTGAATTTTTCTATGATAATATTTCTCGTATATTATATATGATCTGAATTTAATTATATTTATTCTTTCGTTATCCGTAATTTTATAACGTTAACGAATTGCTCTTTTATTTAATCCGCCAATTACTTTTGTTAAAAGTCTGTTTATCGCGTCTTTTAAGCATTTATTTATTACGAAATCCAGAACTCAAATTTATCATTTTTTTTTTTATAAACTTGTTTCTTGTAAAATTTTTTAAAAAGTTAAGGGAAAAGGGTCTTTTAATTTATTTCCATCCATTTTTGTAAAAAAAAAAAAAAAAAAAAAAAAAAAAGTGAAGAAAGAAAGAAAGGAAGAAAAATAAAAACAGAATTTATTACTATTTTAATGTGTTAAATGACAAAATTAAATTTATTGAAAACGAGCGCCATCTCTTGACGAATTCACGGAATTTTTGGGTTAAATATAATAAAATTGAAAATAACTACCCTTGATTGCAAAAGAAGCTAGTACAGGGCAGAAGGAATGTACATGCAAATTTTCAGCTCAACAGCTACAGGATTTTAGGCTCAATCGCTGTCAAGAATCGCTGTTTTAACAATAACAAGAAGAAGAAGGAGAAGCAGAAGAATGTAACCGGAAAATTTCTGGTTTTCAAAGTTATATAACTCAGGTCCGTTAATTCGGATCGACATGCAAATTTACATGTTTTTTCTTTAGAGTATGATCAAGGTCTGTGCAAAAAATTATAGGTCTTGGGGATCAAGGAGCTGAGATACAGGTAGTCGAAATGTCCGAGATTCTATGTCGACATAATATACACTTGTAGCGTTTCTCCATTGACGTTCCTACTTTGTAAATTTCATTTGTTTTTCTTAATGTTTGTTTTAGCTTGTCGGGGCGGAACGTTACCGCGTTCTTCGATCAAAAATATTTTAAGAAATTAAAATAGTAACCAATGCTAGGGAATGAAAAAAAGTTAGAACATGCATTAATATGAAAGAATAGAGTAACATAAGACCTGGCGTACTAAATTAAATTCTGTTTTGTACAGAATTTTACATCTATAACTTAAAAAAAACAGAAATAGGCATCGGGATGTTTGTACTTTTAGCTTATCAAAATGTTACATCAGAGGTTGTTTTCTTTCTAAGATCATTTACTTGCTTTCCACTGTAGGAAATCGCAAATAAATGTATACATGATTTAAGCCTTCTGTTAGTGCTAAGTAAATGATGATTTATAACTTAAAAATCCCCTTTATTCTCGTATATAATACCGTCTTCAGGAAAGGAACGCTAATTGTGTATTTTTTCCTCAGGTGGCGTTGTATGCGTGTTGCATCGAGCAGTACATAGCTACTTTACTATATATAAAAATGGGAAAACACTTTTATAACTACCAGCTGTCCAAAATTTTAAAGTGTGAGACCAAACATTATTGGGAACTTTGTATACAAGCATACAAAACTATACTTATCACAAAATAATAAGTAAATTTCTAAAAAAATACTTTAAGCTGATTATACAACGATTTGTTACTTGAAAATAACGCACATCTTTTGCTATTTCAAGTTTTATATACGTATAAATAAATAAATAAATAGTTATATATGTATATATATGTATATTTAATTATATATATAATATATATTTAATATATATGTAAATAATATATATATATTCTCCTAATTACCATTAACGAAAACCAAATATGACATAAATATCTGTAGCAAATGATAGAACACGAAAAAACATATACCATAGAATGTTTTTTTTTTTTTTTTTTTTTTTTTTTATATAATTTGTACATTAAAACATCATTGCTCAGTGTTTGAGTATTGTTTACGGTTGCGTATAGTTTATTTTTCCTTGAAGTTCGTTTTAACTTTTATTTGATTCGATGCACCATTATTATTTACACCATAATTTTCATTCTTTGAAAAAGAAATTTCTTATAGACTGAAAGAATTATGTTTAAATAAGAAGAAAAATTCATACAGTGCGCATTGATTATTAACTCTTTCCAAACGTACGTACTTGTTGGTCGTATAACTTTCGTTATTCATTGCATACGTTATCACACAACGGGCAGTCAGGAGAAATGAAAGGCATAATGAGAGACTAAATGAATTCAGAATCATTCTTAAACATCGTTAGAAAGTGTTAAAAATGCTTATCGCAACCGAAAATGCAGCCCTAAGTTTCTAATCGCAGCCTTTAATCTATCTGAATATTTTAGTGTAATCCTGTAAATTTGAACGTTAACTATATCTTTTAATATTATTCATTAACCCAATTTTAAATAGGAAAGATTCCATAGTGCATTTTATAATAGTGCCAGATATAATAGTGCCAGATTTTATAATAGTGCCAGATATAATAAAGATTCCATAGTGCATATATAATTAGTTTTCTTTCTAATTCTGAAAATATTTACGATCTCTGGAGGCGGGCAGACAGTCTGACAGATAGATACAAAAATTTAAATCATATTAGCAATTAAATATTGGTAGACTTTCTACCAATATTTAATTTTTAATATGATTTGAATTTTTGTATGACAAACAACAACTTGAAAACAAATAAGGTATAGGAAAATGCAATTCCAGCAAATTTCCAATTATATCCCTAAATGTAACTGAATATTTTTATATGGCATTGTAAATCTTAATGCTAATCATTCCTTTGTGAATGTACATATTTTAATTTTTTTAAGATTTCTGCAAATTATAGCTTGTAGACTGGAATATATCCATATTGAAAAGGAAATTAGTTTAAAGTTCTATTGATGAAATAATTTGTATATTGCGAAACTAAAAATAAACTTCTTTCTAAAATAACAGAGGCGAATTCTTCTTGAATATATAGAACATTTACTGAAATTTATTTTGAAAAACATTCAATAATATTATTAAAATTAAAAGCAATAACTATGAAAACAATTCAGGTTCATAATTTTATGGAAACCGTTAAAAGTTGCGGGAGAGAGAGAAAAACGAATTACATCTTTACCAGTCGAACAATTTGAGTAAGAGTGGCCAAAAGACCAAGATTCATTTCGTCTTTTTAATAGCCAAATCTAGCAGCCCTATAAAAATATCAGCGCAGAGCGCCAAATAAAATTTCTTTGTCTTAATGTTAATTCAATGTGAATTTTTATATCTAGAAAAGACGGTTAAAAAAAAGCAACCATAACTTGCATATATCACTGCGCCAAAATAACGGTTACAAACAGGTGCAGATAATCATGAAATTCTAGCGACTTGATGTCTAAATTATGAGTCATTTAGACCATCTCAAACCGCAATTAATTATATTATTACAACGGAAATTGTTTAATGGAATTTTTACAGCTATAAATATAAATAGATTTATTGAGAAACGCAGTGAAATAGAAATTTAAAAAATAATTCTTTTCAGGGAGAATAAAATTAAATTGTGTTAAAGATCCCCAATATATATATTGCATTATGCTAAAAAGGAGATCAATGGATTTATTACTGAATTCATTCTTGAAACTACAAAAGATTAACCATTTTAATTTCCAACAAAGAATTTAATAAATTTGAAATAAATCTGACATATATAAAAAGGATTATTAAAAGTTAATAATTTTAATTGTAAATAAATAGATATTTAATTTCAATGAAATAAATTTGATGAAATAAAAGCATATGGGAGCAACTCGCTCACATATCTCCCAGCAAATTTCCAATTACATCCCTAAATGTAACTGAATATTTTTAAATGGCATTGTAAATCTTAATGCTAATCATTCCTTTGTGAATGTACATATTTTAATTTTATTAAGATTTCTGCAAAGTAAAGCTATTAAAATTTGGTTTAATAGAAATATCTCTCATAGAACGCGATGCTTTAGAACACTTTCGGGTGAATCTTTACTCAGTAAGTACCACTGGTGTTACTTATTCAATTTTCTATAGAAAACATCCAATAGTGAACATAAATAACATGTTTTAATTTCATTAAGATTTTTCTAAAGTAAAAATATGAAAACATGGTTTATAGAAATATTTCTTATAGAAAAAATGCTTTGGAGTACTTTCGGGTGTCCCTGTATACAGACCAGTTGAGATGTTCTCCTCATTTTTAATAGGGAACATACGATAGTGAACTTGAATAACATATATCAGTTTCAAGAAATTTCATGAATATTTACGCGAATTAGAGCGTGGACAAAAAAACAGACGGACATGCAGACAGACAAACCGAGGTCATTAATACTTCTCTCGGGAATTAGAGCGCGGACAAACAGACAGATGCACAGACAAGCGGGAAGTAGGGATGTGCCGGATCTTCAAAAACTGTGATCCAAGGATACGGATATGAATACGGATATCTGTTTTTCTATATCCGCGGATACGGATACGGATCTTTGAAAAATCTATAATAATTAAGTACTCATGCAAAAATTTTTGCTTCCATTTACCCGTTTACCGTACGTAATGGAAGTAACCTATTCGGTTCCGATATCGATTTTTCACCTGATTTACATGTTTTAAGGTCTAAAAAAGTGTTTTTTTTTTTTTTTTTTTAAATTGTTGATTGTGTATGTATATGTGTGTAGGGGGTGGGCATGTATCTTCTGAGAACGACTGATGAATTTTCTAAATTTAAAGATAGAATGACGGAACTTTATATGTAAAATTTCATATTTTAACTTTTGGTGAAAAAAAAAAAAAAGAAAAAAAAATTAAATGAGACAAGGAAAACCCAAAAAGACAAATCTGCATCTTAAATAAATCTGTAATACACACACACACACACACACATATATATATATATTTCAATATTGCTATATAAAGCCCATTTCAGATATGTGTTTCGTTTGCGTTAGTCGATTTCTTCAGGAAAATTAATAGGCAGTGTTCGTGAAAATAATAAAACATAGCAAAAATTTTTCATAAATTACATTCAATAGAAAAGAATTATTTTAGGTAGACCTGAATATTGTCTATAAACTATATGCTTGTCGTACTGTGTTCTTAAATTTAGTTTTATATGAAAAACACCTAATACAAAATGAAATAAATTTCCAGCAATTTCCAAATTCAATCTCCGTATATCCAATAGTTTAAATAGCACTGTAAACGAATGATGAATGATTTCCATTCCACAATCTGCACAAAACACTTATTTATGAATATATATAAAAAAATGTTTATTCTATTTTTTTAGGGTAGCCTATAGATGTTATACTGTACTTACCAAAAAATTCCCCCATAGACGTAATATATTTGAATTATCTTGGATGTCGCTGTACACGAACCATTTACTTGATCGTAACGAAAAGTTTAGTGTGGAATCACTAATCTTTGTGGAATTTAGAATACAGAGTTTGGACTGCCTGCTACTATTTGTTCGTAAAATATTCTAATAATAGACACACACAAACCAACTGCTAAAAACACGATTTTCTGATTTTTAGCAGTCTTTTTTTTTTTTTTTAATGCATGTTTGTATAAAATTATTATTGTTTTTATTGTAATCCTGTAGAATAATTTAGGTAAATAACAAGAGATGATTTTTTAAAAACAACATTTTTTTTTTGAAATTATATACAAACAAAAGAACAAACTTTTGTTTCTAATAACAACATTTCTTAGAAACAAAATGTTTCATAGAAAATGTATCTTAGAAACAAAATGTCATTTTTACGAGAATACTGATGTATAAAAAAATATTCAAAAATAATGCGTAATTTTAATTAGAATTTCTTAAGCTTGGATTCACTTTTCTCCTGCCATTGCAATTTTTTACCTCATACTTATAATTTATTTTTCTATCTCAAATTCTAAAATATATCAACTTATTTGGAGAATATTTTCCTAAATACTTTCAAAACAGTAGCTATTTAGATACATTTTTTTTTCAATATAGTTATTATAATAGGCATCTCTGTACATTTACAAATGAAAAAAAAACAGTTCTAGAACATATTTATTACAAATATTAGTGAGAAGTTTCAATATCTTAAAAGCTAATGGTACATTTAAACAATTATTTGTTTCATTTAAAAATAAAATATTCTGTTTCTGTCATTCTCCTCAGCATCTACAAATGTCATTTATATCATAAGAAGGGAGCATATGAAAAATAAATTATTACGAAAAGAATCATCAAATTATATACACTATCTTTGGTTGTATTCATTACTTTGTGAGTAATAAGCATTACACTATCCTTCATAATCTACATATTCCTTAGTACATGCAGCAAAAGGTATCCATTACCTTAATAACCTTTAATGGATTGGGGAAATATAGCGTAATTCCTGTTATCTAGTTTCCCTTGTTTCTCAAAGAGTACATTTTTGTAACAGATAAATGTTTTCAGAAAAAAAAAAGTTTTTGTATAATTTGCTTCCAGATATATTTTTCAGAATTTTATTATTATTATTATTATTACTATTCTAATATTTTTAGAAGCAGGATTTGTTGTTTAACAGAATGAAACTTTATAATTATATTTACTTAAAATATTAGAAAATATACTCTCATAGAAGTAAAAATTCATAAATAGTATTGTAATTGTAAACGACGTAAAAGTAAAGACAGATTTTTTACTATTATTAAAATTGTTTACAATTCGTATAAAATGGAAGTTTTAATAGTCGCATAAAGAATAAGAAAAAATATATATATTTTATTTTTAGTGTATTATGTATGTATATCTCCCATATGATTTCGAAATTATTTTTATGCGTATTTTTCTTTTTCTTTTCCTATTTGATATTAATTTTTCTTAAGTGGATAATTAAAGTTACTTGCTGTAAGGTTTTAACTCGATGCTACTGCAGATCATGATTTATTATTATTATTATTGTTATTATTTTTATTATTATTAAACTATAAAAGAAAGAAATATTACCCTTATAATGTTTTCTGATGACATAAGAACATGGGTGAAAATTTTAAATATCACGTTTCCTAAATAAGTTTTTAAAGTAGATTTTTAAAAATATTTTTTAATGTGCATTGTTATAAAAAATCTATATGAACAAGATCAAAGCTAGGAAATATTTTAAAGAGGAATCGAGTATAATTTTTATTGATCTTTATTTATTTATTTATTTATTTATTTATTTTAATCTTACATGATATTTAATGCATTACTCTTTTTAGTAAAAAGAGAGAGAGAAGAAAGAAAAAGCATGCCATAATTTTTAAAGGAGTAAATCTATGCATTTGAAAAATAATTTATTCACAAGAGCTTCTATTAACGCTTTCCTATACATAATAAAACAATATTTTGTAAAAATTTTCAACATTAACCATATCTAATTACAGTATATTGTCCCTAATATAGTATGTTAAGTTATCTAAAAATAATGCTGTTTTTGTCTGAAATTCCTGCATATATTATATATATAACAAATAATCAATCGCTGCCTCTGAAGACGTATTGTTTTAGAGTATGATTTCATCCTTGGATTTTGAATACCTAATTTTATTTATAGAAATTTGTGTGTAAGGTTGAATTTTTACCAACTATAAGAAAAATGCGGATGCTCTACAGAATCACCCTCACTGATTACCAACTCAGCATTTTCCACAAATTCCACAAAAGAAAAAAAAAAAAAAAAAAACCTTATACTTTAATTTATCTAAATAAATATTCTTGGTTATTAAATATTTATCTTATTTTAATTAAATCTTCCATTTCTTCACGTGACATTTCACTTTTATCCCCTGTGAAATGCTTTAAATGTTTTTTCATATTATATATATATATATAGCGGGTGCGCCAAAAGTTCGTGAAAACTTTAGAAATTCATTAAAAAAGAACAAATGATGATAAAAAAGTGCGGTCTGCACGAATGACATTAAAAAGAGGGCGGATTATTTTAAGAACAAAAAAAAAAAAAATGTTCAAAAGATGACCGATAGGTGGCGCTGCGTTGCATACACGAATCTCATTTATGCAAATTAGGTTTTAATAAAACACCTGAATAAACATGGACTGTTCTGGGATTCATCCAGAAATGTCTAGATGTCAACTCAGCTGTCACATGTGTTGTGACACGCCTTACTTGCTTCATACAATGTAGTGGAGCTCATTTTGAACGACTTCAGCTTAAATAAATTTTTGAAAATGTAGAATTGTACTGGTATTGTATTTCTGCTCATTATATTTTAATGTATGACTCATCTGTATTAATTTGCTTAACGTATTCAACATCAACGATACCTAACGATCATTTTTTGAACTTTTTTTTTTTTCTCTCTGAAAAAAAAATCCGTCCTCTTCATGATGTCATTCATGCAAACCGCACTTTTGTATTAATATTTGTTCCTTTTTAATGAATTTTTAAAATTTTCACGAACTTTTGGCGCACCCGGTATGATAAATATACAGAGAGAGAGAAACATACAAATCTTACGAAAAATTTGAGATGTTGTTGAAGAAACCCTTTTATTTCCATGCATATATATGCTTAAAAAAAAAGAAAAGTATCCTAATCACATGGTACAACTAAATCTACTACCTATTTCGACTTTGTTTATTTATTTATTTTCTGTAGTTATTGGAGAAAGTAAGGAATTTCTTAAAATATCGACTCCCTTTTTTTACGCATTTACATGTTTTGAGCTCTTAACAAGATTTGATATTGTTTAATAAAATACCGTCTGTCTGTATGAATATAACACAAAGCTGCTGAATTCATAGAGCTGCTACATAGAATCTCATAAATATATATATATATATACATATATATATATATATTTAGTTGTATATTACCATACTACGTTTATATCTATGGTATATATGGTACTTCAATTTATATCACACAATATTGACGAAACTACAGTGTTGCGAATTCCCCATTTTCAGGAACGCTATATTTCAGCTTCTATTGTATAAACTTCCACAAATCTTGTTATATAAATGGATAATTATGAAATTCTATGAAATTCCATGTGTGTGCATAAGAGCAAGCAAGTGACACAGTTAAGCGGCAATTTTCAGTGTACGAAAATGTAATATCTCAGCTTCTAGAGAGTATGAATGCATCAACTTTGATATTTGAGATTGTCATCATGAAAATAATTCTATCTTGGCATGGATTTAGATGTATCTCGAAAGTCAGATAGCGGTATTATTACATAATTCGAATTTTAAACTTCTTTATCTTAACCTCTGTTGGGTAAAACTGTACTACCAC
Source organism: Salticus scenicus (assembly GCA_963930645.1). Classification (NCBI taxonomy): domain Eukaryota; kingdom Metazoa; phylum Arthropoda; class Arachnida; order Araneae; family Salticidae; genus Salticus; species Salticus scenicus. The sequence continues at coordinate 234,808,353 of OZ005649.1, forward strand.
AGTTGCTCAAAATTGCATATTTGACTTTATTACGAGAAGCTATTGTTTATGTTTTGTGCGTATTGAACTGCGGGAAACACTGTTTACATAGAGTAATATAGAAAGAAATTTTGTGACTTCCACAATATATTTGTTTTTTACAGAGTGAACGAAACATCATTTTTTTTATTTTGTCCATTTTTGTATTTATTTTATCAATTTTTGGCTTTTGAGACAGAATTATCACTCAAATATTTGAGGTGTAACATATTATATATATACCCTTAATATTTCAGGATAATTTAAGTATTTATAAAAATGTAAATCGATAAAAAGACAGTTACAGAGAGAGATATATATATTTGAAAAAGCGTCTAACAACAAAAGTGACCAGTAATTTATGTAAAGGTAAATTCTATATACAAGGTGCCCCATATATAGCGCCCAAAATCTGCACAGCCAAATTCCTCGTTTGGAGTACATAAAAAACGCTCAAAGCACTGTACCTGTACGATCCATAGTCTACGAGAAAAATACGAAAAACAATGCATGACGTCACAGCCGGTGCAAGGAAAAAACACCGTACTGGTCAAATCAACAGCAGTATTTGCTTATCTTCGATATGTACGGCGGACACTTTGAACATCTGTCTTTGTAAATAATTGCAAATATTGCTGTTGATATGTCAAATAAAGTGTTATTTCCTTGCACCAGCTTTGAAGACAAACTTTGTTTTTGTATTTTTCTCGTAAACTATGGATCATACAGATACTGTTTTTTGGGCATTTTTTATGTACTCCCAAAGAGGAATCTGGCTGTGAAAAGTTTGGGCGTTATTTATGGGACACCCTGTACATATATAATTTTCTTTAAAAACATCAATGAAATAAATAATCTCTACTGATTCAAAAACTCCAAAAAGTATTCCGTAAAATTCTTTAACTGATATACATCCATAGATTCTATAGGCAAAAACATTCTTTCGAATTTAGACGTTTTATCAAACATACAAAGTTTTTTTTTTTTTTTTTTTTTTTTTTTTTTTTTTAACTTCTGATCTTTACAGAACACGTCATAGCTCAAGTATTCCGCAAGAGTTTTGTTTAGAAGGAATAAGGACCAGAAGCAAATAAAAATATGATGTCTGGAAACCTTCTGCATGTTAATAATAGAAGTAATAATAATAATCATAATAATAATAATAACGCGTGAATTATTTGCAATTGAAACAAATACGAATATCCATGAAAATGTAAAGGTTTCTTAAACAATATTCACAATTCTTCGTAAGTTATTAAATTAATTTGAAAAGCTATAAATTTTGTAAACAGAAAACAGAATTATAACTGTCATGTCCTTGTTAAAAAAACTTTCTTTCTCCATGAATATACTTCCTCTTAGCATATTAATGAATATGAAAAAAGTAAAGGAGCATGTTAATCATATGCAACAGTTGCAAAGCATGTCAAGTATTTTTATCTTTACAAAGTACTTCCATTTATTTTTGCTTCTTTGAATTCTTCCTGATTCCCTTTTCATAATCAGTATAAAACCTTTGCTTAAATTTATTACCATTAAGAACAATTTTTTATCCCATATAAGTTATAAGCCATACCGTTTTTCTTAAAATAAGTTATTATTATTTTTTTTAATTGAAATGGTTAAAAGACTTATTTTTATATAGATATATATAGATATAGCTGCCATCATTTGTAATATTTAAATTAGAATAATTACCATAATTTTTAAAAAGAAGTTTGTTACATATATTTCCGATGATTAAATAAACTGAAAACATTTATAAAAATTGTCTGGTATGAACTCGTTGAAAAACAGGAGAATTTGCACCAATATATACAAACCTATATATATATATATATATATATATATATACATGTGTGTCAATCGGCTGAGGTCACCCCACTCTCCTAACTCTGCCATTTAACGCATGAACCAATAAGTTTTGTCTCTCCAGAGTTTCAGCTCAATTCCAGTACAATATTTGTCTGCTAAAAGTGGCAACATTGAGAAATATAGAAGAACGCCCGTTTAAAAACGAAGAGACCGCCCAGAGCTTCTCAGATGAGAGGAGCTAGAGCAAGTTAGCGTCCTTAGTAAAAAAAAAAAAAATATCCTTGGCTCCGAGTTATTGGATAATAATGATTTTGAGTTTAAATCCCCTGTAAATAACAATACTTAAATTTATTAAGTATGTTGTTTAGCTTAAACTTCTGATTTCATTCTGTCCCTCTCTTACACACACACACACACACACACATATATATATATATATATGCATGTATAAAAGAAGTTCAATAAAAAGGGATATGAAATAATAATTTTTTAAACAAATAAATTGATTTTACTATTATTATTATTATTTCACGTGAATTTCTGTGAGTGCTTCAGACAATGATCTGGCTTTTATGGAAAATGGATCATAAAGCTACATTAAAAAAAAAAAAAAATATAGCACTCGAATAACACAAAAATAATAAAAACATATTGAATATATTCTAAAAATAAAATATTTATATATTTATATATATAATATGTGAAATATTAATTAAAATAACAGAGCATTTCTAAAATGATAATGTATGAATGAATACAAAAGAATAAAAAAAAAATATTTGTGGGTGCCCTATTCAAGTCTGTTGTCTTGAATAGTTCGCTTCCAGTATTTTATAATGTATCTTTTCATACACAAGTTAGTCATAGCAAAATTTACTATAATTTAAACTTAAAGTTTGTGTGACAAAACTTGCACAAATTATTTAGCTGATTTATTTAACATAACTATTTTGAATTCACCACAGCTGACATAACAATATAAGATAATAGAGACGTTATGAATTTTAATGATTGACATTAGCTATTAATTAAAAGCCTTTTTTTAGAGCGCACAAAATTTTTCTTATTAGTACTATGTCCGGGATCTATAAAGTACCTGGTTTCTCCTGCGCTGAGTGTCTCGTGGGACATTTATCATTGTCAGTGATGTAATACTCATAAGATGTAATACTCCTTTATATTATCTTCGAATTCAATTTCACTAAATGCAAAAAAATATTGTTAAATGTGTTTAGGCTCATTTCTCCAAAGGTTTCTTTTTATTTTTCTTCTTCTTTTTTTTTTTTTTTTTTGCGATTGCAAGAGAGCTATTGGGTACACAGACTTCGTTTTATTCTTTAACGAAAGCCAATTAGATTTTCTACAAATTCATTACGCATGACCATTCTCGTAGGATGAGAGATCATGCCGTTATTCAGCTTGAAGCAAGAGCAAAACTTAAAATATATTTTCCTTTTTTCAACAAATTGTTCAATTTTGATGTGTCATACCTAAGAAACAATTAGACATACAGAGATATAGTTGGTCTTAAACTGTTCCATATTTAATGTGCTTTAAAGTGAATAGCACCGAATACCATAAAATATTGGATAGTTTATGACTTATAAAGCAAACCCAAAAACAGAGTTTTTGACAAGTTATGCTGTGCGTACAGGTTTTACGTAACTGCAAACACAGATCGACATTACACTAACTTTTCTTAACAGCATATAAAAGAAAAACCATCATGATTTGCGACTTTAGCCCTATTTATCTACAGTTTGACTATTATTATTATTATTATTTTATTTATTTATTTTTATTTATTTATTTATTTGTATTTTTTTTTACAAAAATTTTATACGTAAGAAGGAAGTAGTGGATTTGTAAATATTGTCGACTGTCGATTTTCGATTAGTTTACATGTTTTGAGATTTCCTGATCGTAATTCAACCATTTAGAAAAAATGCCTGCCTGTGTATTTTTTAGGAAACTTTTGTGAAAGTTGCTTTTCGCGAATAAGCCAAACTTGATATTTTTTTAGACAATAAACAAATTTACCCATAACAAACGCTATTTTACCAAACTTGATATTTGTATGTATGATAGTTTAAATTGGTGCTAATTAGCTTTTCGTATATATCACCCAACAGGTGGTGGTGCTGATGTTATGAGATTTCCTTCTATTTAAAGGTAATCTTAGTCTCAGCTTTTAGTGCATAAACACAAAAAACGTGGTACGTGAAATGGACAATATGTAAAAATATGCTGAATTAATTTGAGTACATATTGCCCAATACGGCAATCTATCATAATTCCGATCGAGGAAAGGCAACATTTCGTCTTTTATGATATATAAATGCATCTGAGATTAATATTAAGTAATGCAACGCAGATTTTTATCGGGTGTACATCATATGACCGATGGCGCAATCTGACGATATAAATTACAATTTTCCATATAGTTCTCTCTAAACATTTATTGATGAAATGTGCACCAAATTGTATATATATATAAACTGTCAAATGTGAGAAGCTATAGGGATTGTATTTATGTACAAATTAACTGGTAGGCTGCGCTATTTTATAGAATGATATAGAATGATATTTTGTGATTGCCACAGCATACTAGTTTCTTAATGTTTTAATGGCATTAATCCAATTAAGAAATTAACAACCATCATATATTTGATAAAATTTAAAACATCAAAAGAATGTCAATCTGCACTTGGATATAAATTTTATTGATTCACAAATGAATTTTAATGCTTAGATTTTTTTAATAGAAAAATTTATATTCGAATTTAATATTTCAAACTTATTTCATATTGCTATAACCTTCATTTTAATAATTGTAATTAATTCGTAAATTTTGACATTTACACTCACAGTTATCTAGTTCAAATGACAGTATATTTATATTTCTTTGAATTTATGTTATCTTGAAATAATTATTTCAAAAGCCTAGGGACTTTTCAAAAAAGTAATTTTTGAACGAATTAAAAACAAGTATATCTTGGAAACAATTTACAAAACATATTTAATGAAATAAATTAGAAATGTTTTACGTAATTTAATTGACTATAATTTACAGTTTACCATTAAAAACTTTTTGTACATTATCTTAAAGGCAATTATACTCAAGAGTATTTTATTCTGTTTTTAAATTTACTTTCTAATTGTCTTATATTAAAAAATATGAATATATTTATTGCAACTAATGGACTAGTGGTAGAATTCTGAGCATGTAATAAAAGAAAATTAATGTTAATAAAAACAATCGATTAAAAAAAATAAAATTATCTAATAAATGAAAACTATAAAGCAAGTATTTGAATTTAATAAAAGTAATATGAAAACAATGAACAATATATTGTAGCTAATCTCAATTTAGAAGTTTTGAATTACCTCCCGCCACCTTTTCCTTTCTCTAAAGAATGCATTTTTTTACACCTGAATACTAATATTAAATATATTTTAAACGTAAATATATAAATTAGTGCGTAAAATACATTAAAATATATCTGAATTAGCATTAAGGTTATAGGTTGTATCAATCTAGTTGGCTTCGCCTACTTCGGTGGTCACTATATATATATATATATATATATAATAAAAAAACAAAACAGAACACAACACCGCCACTGGGAGGCTACCCACATTTCAGTTTAGAGTGCGGACCTGCAAGCAATAAACTATAAACAACATTCTAAGAATGCAATAAAAGAAAAATTAATGTTAATAAAAGCAATCGATTAAAAAATAATTTTTTTCTAATAAATGAAAACTATAGAGCAAATATTCGAATTTAATAAAAGTAATATGAAAACAATGAACTACATATTGTATGTTAATCCCAATTTAGAAGTTTTGAATTCCCCCCCCCCCCCACACACACACACACTTTTCTATTCTTTTTTCTGTAGAATGCATTTTTTACACCTGAATGCTAATATTGTAAACGTAAACATATAAATTAGTGCGTAAAATACATTGGGTTTACATCTGAATGCGCATTAAGGTTATTGGTTGCATTAATCTAGTTGTCTTCGCCTACTTCGCTAGTCACTATATATATAAGATTTAAAAAATAATAATCATCACTCTTTTTACTTTCCGAACACTATAGTGAGGAAAGTATTGTAATCATGTCAAAAATCCGAATTCGAGATTTTGATGTTTCTATACGTTTTGAGGTCCCCTGAGTCCGTTTTCACTATATTTACGATGATATATGTATGTGTGTGTGTATGTGTGTATGTGTGTATGTATGTGTGTATGTCTGTGAGTGAACACGCTAGCGTCTAAACGCTTTGTTCGATTAACCTGAAAGTTGGTACGCATATTGTAAGTCACCATAGTACGAACCCTATAGATTTTGGTGAATCTAGCACTTATAGTTTTTTTACAGGGACACAAAGAAAAATTCTTTATCATTATGGCCTATGGGAGCAAAATCTTAAAAGTGCGATAGCATCTAAGCGCCTTATTCAATTGAGCAAAAAATTTATACACATATTATAGGTCACAAATAATCAATCTGTATAGATTTTGGAGAATCTAGCACTTATAGTTTTTTTACAGGGACACAAAGAAAAATTCTTTATCATTATGCCTATGGGGCCAAATTTTTAAAAGTGTGATAGCGTCTAAACGCCTTATTAATCTGAGCAAAAAATTTTTACACATGTTATAGATCACAGTTGAACTAACTTTATAGATTTTGGTGAATCTAGCACTTATAGTTTTTTTACAGGGACACAAAGAAAAATTCTTTATCATTATGGCCTATGGGACTAAATTTTTAAAAGTACGATAGCAACTAAACGCCTTATTGAATTGAGCTGAAAATTTATATGAGTATTATAAATCACTGTTGCACTAACTATAAGCATTTTGGTGAATCTAGCATTTATAGGTTTTTACAGGGACACAACGAAAAATTCTTTATCATTATGATCTATGGGCTCAAAGTTCAGTAGCGTTAAATAAAACATCGTGTAATAGATGGAGAAAAATACTCAAACACTCTATTATGGTTTTCTCTCTTTTGTTTGTTTAACAACTCCTCTTTCTTTACTTTATCTACAAAACTGTTAATTACTCAATGTTCGGAAAGTCGAGTGGAGTCACTCCAGATTTTTTATATCGCTCTACAAACAAAAAATAAGAGGAAAAATCTAGCGAAATTACTCAAAACCGCACTTCTGATCCCCGCTGCATTCTGCTAGTCCACAAAATCGTGTCCCTATTGCTGCTAATATACCTTACTCGTGGCTATCATTTTGGACATATTCGAAACGGACTATGTCGAAAAAAATAAAGTAGTTCATTTATATTTAAATCCCAGGTACATATGAAAAACAATATACGTACTATGTATAATATTTTCTCTCCAGTTGTTTTCTCTATCTTATTTTATTTATCTGGTCGACAATAAAAAAAAATGACAGCAATTTCAAACCAAACATAATATTACAATATGCTATGTGAACAAGATTTTATTTATTTATTTTTACTTTATTTATTTATTTATTAATTTTTTATTGTGTGTGTGTGTGTCTGTTGTTACGTATATTTTCCATTTCAAATGTTTTATAGTTAGTTAATAGTGGTTAGTGTACAGAAAATAAATAAATAAACATATGAAGCTGAACATTGTATACAACTTTATTAAAGCTCCACTTTGGCAATTCTTGAATTTTTGTCGCCCGTTTTGCGATTGACTTTTCTTTTGTACAATTTTCTGTGTAGAAAAGGGGGATTTTTCTAGTTCTTATTTTGCAAAATCTTTTACAGAATGCACCTTTTATTTAAATTATAAAAAAAAAACTTCGTTTTCTACTTACATTTTTTTATTTACGGCTAGGCTTTAAATAATGCTTGTAGAAAGAAATTGTCTATTATGAAAAGTGTATTTTTTCTATAAAATGATATAGTTGTACAAAATAGTTAATTTATGCGATTAATGTTTCTGCTTCTTTCTTTCTCTCTTTTTTTTCTGAATTATTTTATATTTTATCATTTGATGCGTTAATAGGTTTAAAGTAGCTGTTGCAAAAGTAAAGTTCTCGGTGAAAAATGTCGGTCCCCTTCAGATTTAAAATCTAAAAAATTACTTAGGAGGTTTTATAAGTAAGGCTTTTTTTATTAGCGTTCATACCAAGCATACTCTTCGTGCCAAAAACGTAGAAAAAAAAATCTAAAATTGAGGTATACTAAAAAATCTTAGAAAACAAAATTCGGAAGAAACATGCAGGGGTATTATTAATATTTAAGTTTTAGCTTATAATGACGTCATTTTGTTATATGCAAAAGCAAATTTTATTTTTGATTATTCATGTGAAAATATATTTCTTTTAATGTCGAAAAAAAAAAAAAAAAGGAACTCGTAATCTTTTTTACGGTAACAGCTCAATTTAAATATAGCATTTAATTGTTTAATTTTAAAGCTAATGTAGGGCTATTTTTTCATACTTTAATTGATTAAAAAAAAAAAAAAAAACTAATCAAAAATTTGGAAATCGAGCATCGAGGTACATTTAGACACATACTAGGGTATTTTCTTTTCGAATCACGTACCTGTTCTTGTTACTGTCATTGCGCTACACTGTTCACAGACGCACAGACACACATCCAGGCAACGCTTTTATATATTTAAAACTGAAGTTTACATTTTTAGACAGTGTTTAGGAATCTTATAACAGAAACATTTTAGAAAATTAATATATAAAATAATATTATTTAAAAACATAAACAATTTTTAAGGGATGTTTTTATTTTTATAAAACAATATCATTCTAATATTCACAAAGAATGTTTAAAATATTATTCATTATGTCGTTCATCTTCTCGAACAAACAAATAACTTTCCTTAAAAAAAAAATAAAATAAAAAATAAAATAAAATAAAATAAAAATAAAAATAAAAAGAGAAAGAGAAAGAGAAAGAAAGAGATGTGTAAAATTAAACTAAGTAAGGCCACATATTTGCGGTATTTTACACAGATACCAAAATATATTATGTCTGCAGACGTTGCTGATCATGTCGCAGAAATATGATGGCCGATGATTATACTGCAAATAAAATACATTAAGTACATTCTTTATACAGAGAACAGTTATTCATTTATTTTTTTACATATATATTATATAGTACTTTATTCTTTGTAGGTTGAAACAAACAAATTATTATTTATTTTTTAAATACAATGATAAGGAGTTACTTTTTTCCCTCGCCTTTGATCAAATTTTTATTGAATTTTAAACGCAAATTTCTTCTGATATTCATATAAAAACAAACTAAGCGTAGTAATAATTACAATAACAAAATATTTTGAATCTTCCCAAAGATATTGTTAAATAAATTAAAAGTATATATTCCCTTAAATTTAATATAATTTAATTTTTATTACTTTTATTATTATTTTAATGAACTAGATTTTTTTAATGGATACCTAGATCAATAAACATTTTAGATTTAACCGTCGTGATAAAATTTCATCATCATATTCACCTGATAAAAATGGCAAAACTTTACCTCAGTGAATTACTTTGAAGAATTTTGAAATTATCGTATTTTAGAAATTGTGCATTATAAACTAATATATGTGGGGATATATATATATATATATATATATATATATATATATTTAAGGTATTGACTTTTTAATACTTTTCATTTATCGATTTTTGGGTAGTAATCCATATCTTATATATTTTTAATAACAGTACATTTTAAAATCTTGAAGTGTATCTATTAGTTTAATAACTGTTCATAGATGAGACACGAATATTTTTGGGGGTTTTCCGTTACTATATCGGTTTTATTTTTAAATAGTAATATAGATTTTAAAAATAAATAAATAAATGTAGGTTTATTTTAAAACTAAATCAAAATTTCTTGCCAGTTTCATCATCATTTCGTTTGATTAGAGTCGTTCATTCAAGGCAGTAATTATTTTAAAAGCTCCTTCCAAATTAACTAAAGCATGAATTTTAGAAGGCAAAATCATTTCAACTGCCAAACGACTGCCTGCGATGAAAATGGAAATGACTGTAACCAATTAAGATGTCACGTGTTTTATAATAGGGGGGGGGGATTACAATTTTCAAACTTTTCATAATTTCATTCACTTTACATTTAAATTAATATTCGGCCTATACAGCATATTATAAAGCTACAGTTCAATTTTCATGAAAATATGTGAATTAAAAAAAAAAAAAAAAAAAAAAAAAAAGAAAATCTGGAGTGACTCCACTCGACTTTCCGAACTTTGAGTAATTAACAGTTTTGTAGATAAAGTAAAGAAAAAAGAGTTATTAAACAAACAAAAGAGAGAAAACCATAATAGAGTGTTTGAGTATTTTTCTCCTTATATTACACGATATTTTTTTTTCACACAACTGAACTTTGAGCCCATAACATCATAATGATAAAGAATTTTTCATTGTGTCCTTGTAAAAACCTATAAATGCTAGATTCACCAAACTCCTTATAGTTAGGGCAACAGTGATTTATAATATTCATATAAATTTTCAGCTCAATTGAATAAAGCGTTTAGATGCTATCGCACTTTTAAAAATTTGGTCCCATAGGCCATAATGATTAATAATTTTTCTTTGTGTTCCTGTAAAAAAACTGTAAGTGTTAAATTCACCAAAATCTATACAGTTGGTGCAACTGTGACCTATAACATGTGTACAAATTTTTGAAGTGAAAACTTCTTTAGGCGCATTGAGCACTTTTGGGTGAACAAAAATCATGAAACTCGCGTCATCGTCAGCGAAGGTTTTCCATTTGAAGAGAAAACTTCTTTAGGCACGTTGAGCACTTTTGGGTGAACAAAAATCATGAAACTCGCGTCATCGTCAGCGAAGGCTTTCCATGAGAAGAAACATATTTTTTACCAATTTATATTATCGAAAGTTGAATTCGAGATTTTAGCTGATTTACAGTTTTAGAGGTGTCCTGAATGGGTTTTCTTTTGTATCTCAGATACTCATTAAAATAATTTCATAAGTAATACATCATTTGAAAGCTTTGTTGAGTTGGAATCGAACACTAGCTTACAGAAATTTCTACCGCCAGATGGCGCTGTAATATTTTAAAATTTTAATATTTTAATTTCTAATTATGATTAAATTATTTTTAATACATCCATCGAAAGATATTTTAAAGTTCTTTTATATTATCGAAAGTGGAATTCGAGATTTCACCTGATTTACACATTTTGAGGTGTCCTGAATCGGTTTTCTTTTGTATCTCAGCTACTAATTAAAATAATTTCATAAGTAATCAATATTTTTACGTAATATAAGACTTAGTTAATTTAATATGGGTAGCTACAAATATTGTGCCGAATCGTGTAATACAGATCATAAACACTTCTTTACAAACCAAAAATAATTCGAAAATAATAATCTAATAGTTCGACGATACAATTCACAAGTTACTTAGTTTTGACTTCTATCGGCAGTCCCGAAAGACTGCTTTGAATTTATTTTATTTATTTATTTTTTTTTTCAGAATAATGTTTAGACGCTATCACACTTTTAAACATTTGGCCCCATAGGCCATAATGATAAAGAACTTTTCTTTGTGCCTCTGTAAAAAAAAAACTGTAAGTGCTAAATTCCCCAAAATCTATACAGTTCGTGAAACTGTGACCTATAACATGTGTACAATATTTTTTACTCAGATTAATAAAGCATTTAAACGCTATCACACTTTTAAAAAATTGGCCCCATAGGACATAATGATTAAGAAAATTTTCCTGGTGTCCCTGTAGAAAAAACTATAAGGCCTAGATTCACCAAAATCTATAGGGTTCATACTATGGTGACTTACAATATACGTCCCAACTTTCAGCTTATTCGAACAAAGCGTTTAGACGCTAGCGTGTTCACTCACAGACATACACACAGACATACACACACACATGCACACATACATACATACATACACATACATACATCATCGTAAAAATAGTGGAAATGGACTCGAGGGACCTCGAAACGTATAGAAACATCAAAATCTCAAATTCGGATTTTTTGACATTATTACATTACATTCCTCACTGTCGTGTTCGGAAAGTAAAAACATTTTTATTGGGAATTATATTTATTACGACTCACGTGACTAAAAGTGTATACACTATTTAGCTCGATGTTACGCAAGTTTCAGAGAAAAGCCACGAAAAAAGCAGACACATTTTTTATGATAACAATGCTAATATTACCTTTGTATCTCAGCTTCTAATTAACATATTTTCATACGCAAAATATCATTTTAAAAATCATTTAAATTGAAATTGAAGAGTACATATTCGAAATTTTTGTCGTCATAGGGCTCTTTGATATTTTAATAATAGAATAACTGCAGTTCTGATTATGAGTAAGTTACTTATAGAAAGAAGATTGGGAGACCCCACCGGATTGCGGATTTGCCACGATCAGAATTTTCGAATTTCCTTTACATGGTGAGCGAACAAGCTGTTTCCAATCATGAAATGTAAAGCAGCGGCCACAGAGCGGTCCCCATAAGAGCGGAAATTTGATACAGTTTAAATTTTCAAAGCTATTTGTACTATGAGCGAGCAAGCTGTTGTATGTTCTGAAACGGGCATAAGGCGCCGCAGTCGCCACCGAACGTCAATTTGCTAAAGTCAGAATTTTAAAAGATCATAATACGGTGAGCGAACAGGCTGTTTCAGATATTGAAACGGGAGGAAGGCGCCGCAGGCTCTACCGAGCGGGAATTTACTGTGGTTAAATTGTTCAATATAGCTATTTTCACTATATAAGCTGTTGTAGGACCTGAAACGTGAAAAAGGAGCCGCAGGCGCCACCGAGCAGGAGTTTCGTAAAGTCGGATTTTTCAAGAATCGAGAACCAGCTGGTCGCTGAAGGTGGCTAGCTATATAATAACTAGCTTGCAAAACTTAACAATGCAGTAAATATACTTATATACTGCAGTAAATATAAATAATAAGTTCATTTAACAATGCAGTAAATATTCCGCGTTTCTTCCACAAAATTTTTATTTTCATAATATTCTCAAATATCGCTCTCTTTTATAAATACATACATAAATTAAATTTGCGTAGATTTTGAATTTAAAAAAGTTTTTCCCTTTTTTCCATACCACTTATTTTTTAAGGTTAATTTTTTCTTATTTTATTGAAGGAAATTGGAGAAAAAATTTCTATAAATAAAGTGGTGTGAAATAAAGGCGGGGCTAAAAATACTCCGGAAAAAATTAATATATTGGTATCTATGGTTAGTGGGGTGGGAGACGGGAGTAGCTGCGTAAAGCTGCGTACAGAAGTAAAGCGGGTAAGTCATAAATTATTCATTATCGGAAAGTGACCCTTGAACTTTTGGACATGTTTACAATGAAAGACATTAATTTTTGTTGTTCGTTTAGGAATTTTACAAAAGAGACCCAAGTTCATCCTGCCAGTTATCACAGTAGGAGGTTTATCAGAGGAGAAAACAGCTCTTCCAGCTTCGCGACAACTCAAATCAAAGATCAAAGTAATTTGAATAGAGCCCGCCCTTGTCGCCCTGAAATTGGTGGTATTTGAACGCACCTTAAGTCTATAAAAGGTTTCATTGTAATATTTGAAATATAGATGTTTTTCAAATAAGTGTGATTAAATCATTAGTAAAACTAAGAATATGTTAATAAGTTCACATTAAAAAAAAAAAAAAAAAAAAAAAAAAAGGCTAAAACTGGAATTAATATAAGGTTAAAATTGACTAGAAAAAAGTTATCGAAGTTCGGAAAGGGTTTGGGATCGGGGACCTGAAGCTATTGTCAAGGGTTTGCTACGTCACGCCTAATATAAAACTACAAAGGATTTTTACAACGAGACCCAATGAATTCGCTTATCCAGTTGCTAGAACTGAAATAAAGATAATGTAATTGATGGAGAGAAAAAAAAATTCTATAGACACTTTTTTTTTTTTTTTTTTATTTCTTTCATCGTTTAGTTGAATTTTATTAAAATGCAAAGTTACAAAATGGGAAAAAAAAAAAAAAAAAAAAAAAACCAAGATTTTTAAAGATAATTTCTTTAATAATATGTATTTTTAAATAAAGAAGTTGATATTATAAAATGTTACTTCATTTTAATGAAATAATAAGTTGTAAATATAGAATATTTTAAATAAATTTTACTCTATATATTCTTCGAAAAGACAAAGCATTGTTAAATATTATGTAATAGGTTTTAACAAATACATTCATGATTTTTACGTTTTACTGAAAATTCCTGATTGGATGTGTAATTTTAAAAAGTGTATTTCCCCCAAGAAAAAAATAAATCTAATTAAAATTTACAAAGCTATTAATTAGTAAATGATAAATGGTCATTTGTGGTTTTTTTTTTTTTTTTTTTAATTATCTTTACTTCAGAATAAAAATAATGACTTTCTATCGCATTAAATAAAAATGAAATTTGTCGACTAGAAATAAAAAGATTATACGTATATTTAATAAAATTGTTTAAATAAATAAATAGTTAAAATTTATTAATTCCAATTAAATTATCTTAATAATACAAATATATTTAAATGTTCATTATCTCAAATTTAATTATTAACATCGTATTTATTTTTCTAAAATATTTAGTTTTAGTTTTTACACTTCCTTTTAAGAGATTTGTTAACTTCCTAAAAGGTGAAAGTTTAAAGATTTGTTTTAAAAGAAAGTGAAAGTCTGCATTTCTCTCTCTCTCTCTTTTAATTTAATTTATTTTTAATGTATTGAAAAAAAAAAAAAATCTATATTTAATGAGTACTTTTCGAAATAAATTTTATAGAAATTTAACAAAAGTAATTTTTAATTTATTGCATGAAGTTAGAGAATTTGAAACTTTTTTTTTCCCTCTTAATAATATTAATAAAGATAGTTATCCTCTCTGAGCTATCCACAGATATGAATTAACAAAGTTTGTTTTCGACGAAAAGACGGATTTATTTACTAAAAATAAATGTAGCAGGCATATTCTACATTAAAATTCAGCTCATCACTGTGCTCATCTCTAGTTTTTATTTTATAAAATTTTTGTTGAATGCATTTATAAATAAGTTATTTTATAATAAGATTGTTTTTAACTGTTCTCATGAATCTTTAAAAATTTAATAATGTTCGTTTTTCTATTTGTCTGCAATTTACTATGTTTATCTATCTATAATTTTGTTTCATCGAATTTTAAACCCTCAAGCATTGTATACGACATATACTTTTTTACCATAATCTTGAGAGATTTTTTTTTTTTTCGGGGTGGGCGGTGGGGATGGATGGTTGGGTTTTACGTCGCACTTGTGCTGCGCAGAGTGCAATTGGCGACGGTCTGGGACACACCCCTAGAGGTGGTCCGGAGACGTGCCATCACAATTTTGATCCTCCACGGAAGGGATGGCTCTCTCGCTTCGGTGACCCCCAGAGGTATAACTGTAGGCGATGGAGAGTGTCATTCGTTAAATACTCAAAATATTTTCATTGTATAACTTCAATCAAACTATTGTTGTAATAAACAGGAATGTTTATTATAAAATCAATTAATGTAAACAAATTATTCATTTACCACAAAAAATTTAATTGTAAATATCAAGCTTTGATATAGCATGGAATTTCTGATCTGCATTTGATACTTAGATAGAAATTGTCTTAAATTTATTTAAACATTCGAATTCTACAAACGTTTGAAGTGTACGTCAAAAATATATATTACACTTTGATTTTAATAACCTAACAAGATTATCTACATATTACTAAATTTGGTAAATACAGTTTTATGTATGTAAATAGCAATTTATTGCTACAGTTAAATCTTTCATTTGAGTTTCTTTTAAAATGGAAATGATAAAAAAGTGTTCAAAATTTCTTCCTATACTTTTATATATATATAAGATAAATCTTAAAAATTAGATGAAATAAAACTTGAATTTAAATACAAAACTGGAGCAGAGTATTTATAAACCCATGCGCAAAGCAACAAAAGGAAATATAAAACTGTAATGTTTAAGAAAACTAACCAAGGATAAATGAAAATTAATTCCAAAACACATGAGGGGTTCCAAAACACTTCAGCCCCCCCCCCCCCTGTAGGGAATGAAATATGAAATTTTTCTGACGAAACCTTGGCTATTTAGCCGAAAATCACCTTTCTAGCTCCCGACTTCTCACAGATGGAAACAAGAACATACAACAAACGAATTGAATTAATACAAGGTATAAAAAACAATTAAATTCATCAATAAAGTACAAAAGTAAATACATTAATAAAAAATACAAGAATATAAATAAATACAAGGACAAACTTAAATAGTCAGTAGATTGAGAAAAATTGAAGCTCCCCAGCCCCCAATCAAAAATATAGAGCCCCTTTCGGCTGGTAGGATCACTTTCAAATATAGATATAGTAATAAGACATAGATTGATCAGCTAGAGTGAAAAAGTGAGGCCTTTTTTTCTCGGGAAAAGTTACTCTAATGGATGCTTTTCCCCGAGTAAATCACACACAGGAATAAACACGGATAATTTAGTAAATAAAATTTATGAATAATTTATTTACTCTGGGGATGTAAGAAAACTGGATCTTTAAACATGAATTTCATTTTGAAAAATTTCTTTAAATGATTTTGGATTAAATATCATTAGTGTTTCATCCCCCCTCAAAAAAAAAAAAAAAAAAAAAAAAAAACTAATAATAATTTGGCCTCTGATGACATAAAATTTATATTGGGTGGTGAAATTGGAATAATAATTATGAGTTTCAAATTTTAAAGGTAAATAAAAAAAGAAATAAACTGTGAAAATTTCACCAGGGTTTGCTAGTTTATTTAAAATTTCTTAAGAAATTAGTTTGTTCAATTGAAATACCATATTTCATAACTATATATTTTTCCTATTTGGTTGAAAATGAAATTGTGTAAGTTCATTTAAAAACATCAAAAGTATCAAAGTATATAATATAAAGTATAAATATATAAATATATAAATTTGTAAATTTATTTTATATGATATTTTAAAAACAAACGCATTATGAACTTAAATCATATTAATATTTAAAAAACTTAAAATGAGCATATTAACATAATTCAATATTTTTCAAACCATTCAAATGCAAACATTTCCATATGATAAAAAATGAACTACACCACTTTTAAAGGAAACACTTCATATAATGAAAAAGAATGATAAATTGTTTTATATTTCATAATTATGTAGCAGTAAACAATTTATGGGGTTATTTTTCATTTCATTTAATAGAGTTTAGATAATAGTAATAATAAATCATAAAATCAAGTTTTGCATTTTTTTCCCCTTACAAATTCAGATTTTACTTTTTTTCTTAATTAAGCCTGAAAGAATGAATAAAAGAAAAAACTATAATTTTAATTATAATTACCTTATAATAAATTAATACATTTTATGAGTATGGTGTGATTTAATAACTTCCTTAATGAGCTACAATAAAGAAGAAAAGAATTATTATTATTTTTTTTTTCGTTCAAGTTTACTTTTTCTTATCAATATAATGGTAGAAAAAATACTTTTTTTTTTTAGTCTCATTTTCAAAATTGAGTTTTCTTATGTTTGCACGTTTTAAAGCCCTAAATCCACAATAAAGATCTGTGTGCGTGTCTGTATATGTGTGACTGTGTGTTTAAGTTTCTTTGTGAAGGTATTTAAATTGGCTCTCGAGTTATAGTCTTAATCGAAGACATATCTTAATTTGGGATCAGTTAGAAATTGCTTAACGGTGACTGCTTCCATCACAGTTAAATAAATTATTGCGTGCAAAAAGGGCTTCAGTCAAACTTTTTCAAAATGAGTATACCAGTAGTTTCATTGTGTTTAATGGTGCACCTACCAATGTATATAGAAAAACATTCCAGTCTGATGATTAGTTAGGGTATTACAGTCAGCAGCTAAAGTATCCGAGCACTAGCGAAAATTTCTATGCAAAAAAAGTACTCTTAATACAGTTTTGTTAAATAAATCTTTGTCAAATCCTGTTCTTAGTCAGTCTAAGAACACGACTCGAAAAGGAATTTTTTTAACAAAACATAATTAAGTGTACTTTTTACTTCCATTATCCTACTACCGTACGTAATGGAAGTATTGTATTCGGTCCAATAAATTCGATATCGCGATTTCACCTGATTTACACGTTTTAAGGTCCCCTGAGTCCAAAAAACTGGTTTTTGGCGATTGGTCAGTGTGTATGTATGTATGTATGTGTGGAATCGTCTGGCTATCATATCTCCGAAACTAATAAAGATAGAACTATAAAACTTCAGAATTGAGACAAGTCTGGTGTACAGATGAAATTTCCAAATTTTGGTGAAAATTGAAAAATCGGAAGTAGACCATCGGACACCGAAAGTGGGACCACAAGTCCGTACCTCAAAAACAGCTCTAACGATTTTCTTCAAATTTGATATATAAACACTCTATTAGATATCCTTTCGAATGGTATAGTTGGTTAGTTCAAGAAAATCGATAGATGTCCTGTATAATTAGCTCAATTTCAGGCCTCGCAAGCACGTTCTTTTAAAAACGGCTGTACGGATTTTTTTCAAACTCTCCATATTAACTCACTTTTAAATATCCTTTTGTGTGTAATTATTGTCTTCCGGTCAATAATTGAGTTTTGGTAAAAGTTGGTATCTCAAAAATGAACGACTCTCTTGAAAATTGTTATATAAATCCATTCCTTTCTCATGTATTACGTGGTTAGTAGAGAAAATTTAACAGTCATCCTGCTTAGGTAGGTCAGTTTTAGATCTCGGAAATTGTGCTTCAGAAAATAATTCTACCATTTTTTTTTTCTTATTTTTTACCTCTCTATATGTAAGCTTCGTTTTATATGTCTTTACATGCGTATAAAGTTTCTCTTACTGGGAAAAAAAATAAGTTTCTGCTTCTTTAGGTCGCATTTATGCCTTCTGATCACATTATCTCCAAAAAAGGCATATGATGTGTGTAATAGTGGGTAAGGGAAGTCATGTGGTTGTTCCTAAAATGTGAGACAAAAATTTAATCCCTGGAAGGAAAAAAAAAATGCTCAATGGAATTTTGAATTCCTCCTGTTGCGTCTCGTATGACCCGAATCGGGCTGACTGCGCCCGCCACTCCATACCGCTGAGAAATCCCAACTTTTTGAATAGTAATTTCTTCAAATCCTCCATAGATATCGATAGTGTAGTGTCCGGTGTTTAGTTAGAAGTATTTCAAGAAGTAGATTTTTTTTCATTTGTTCATGTTTATAACACATTTCAAAACTTTAAACTTTTTTTTTTTTTTCGATATATGATTTTTTAAAACGGTACGCAGTATAAAGCTAACAAATTTCAATATTTTTATTTGAAAAATTTATTGTAACTTCGTAAATGCACCAAATAGTGGATTTTTCATTAGTTAATTTAAACAATATTTATTAAATCACTGTCTTTTTTCTTTCTTTCTTTTTTTTTTTTTTTTTTTTTTTTTTTTTTTTTGTGTGTGTGTGTGAAATTTGAAATAATTTATTCAAACACTCACCAATTACACAAATATCAATATTTCTGAAATCTCCTACGTGGTGGACTAGCTACACTCCTGTAGATTACACAGATCTTTTTTTTTTTTTTTTTCTTTTGTCTAGATTCAAACTGGCACCAGTTATAATTCGTGCCGCAGATCACCTCAAATCCAACATGCCTCGGGATAATTGCTGCAATGTTGCCATTTTGTAAGATTTTCAGACAAAATTCTTTTATAACGTACATAAATATATGCCCATTAACTACCCCAAGTATTATTTCTCTACCATTATTCCTTCTCCAAAAAAAATAAAATAAAATAAAATAAAATAAAATAAAATAAATAAGCTTCTTTTTAAGCCTCTACAATGTTGTTATATCTTAAATCATATAAGTTCGTGTTTGATTTTTACAATTAAATTTCTCGCATCTATGTGTCGACTTATGAGGTTACCTCACATAACGTAAATTTACAAATTATACACTCATGCATTATTATTATTATTATTATGAATTCGAGAATATAATATGAATCTACCAGGGAAATTGTGTTAAACAACTGAAATTTATTGTCACTTATCATAATATTGAGCATTTATTTAGTTGAATATCAACAACAATTGATAAAGATAAATGATGTTGTAACGTTAATTATTCGAAACCTTTTCCCCAAAATGAATTTAAAATTGATATTCTGAATATTCCAATAATCGCGCTTGAAAATATCTGAAAAAAAATTCTATTAACTATTACAAAATTGTCATAAAACGTTGATTATACATATATGTATATATATATATATATATAATTACAAAGCCACCTCTTCAGCTAAGGTCTTGAAAAATGACGTTTATTTATTGGAAAAATGACACAATTACACTAGCGTGTTTCAACATTCAATTGAAGTGAAAAAATTTCACATTACATTGACAAATATAACAGTACATGAATGTATCTGAAAGGAATTTTCATTATTAACTTTATAGACAATTCGACATTCTATGTTTTAAATTTACATTTATTACGTTTTAATGTGAATAATTTCAAGTTAGCTAGAAGTATTTACAAAAATGTGTATGAAAATAACACTTATATTATTTCTACAGATCTCTGGTAATGTTATATATTTCTTTTGTGCATACTTTTTTTCGATTTGAATTCGTCGTATAAGTAAATCCCGTGCGAAAATAAGTGTTTAAATTAATTTAAAGTTATTGTGTAAATAATTTTGCATTTTATTTATCTACATTCTGTTACTTTGTATATTTAAATTTTTTGATAAAACAAACATAAAATTCCATTGATACCTAAATTTCTAAAACGCCAAATTTTAAACACACATTTTAAACTGTAAAGTTTTCCATGTATACATGGAAAACTTTACAGTTTAAAATGTGTGTTTAAAATTTGGCGTTTTAGAAATTTAGGTATCAATGGAATTTTATGTTTGTTTTATCAAAAAATTCAAATATACAAAGTAACAGAATGTAGATAAATAAAATGCAAAATTATTTACACAATAACTTTAAATTAATTTAAACACTTATTTTCGCACGGGATTTACTAAATATACTTTTATATTACATTATTCATATTTTTTTAATTACAAAAAATGTAAAATTTTGTTACCACATATACTAAAATTACTTCAATCTATTAAATAATATTCAATCCTATATCTAATATTTTCGATGAAAATTTACCTTTTGAATTTCAAAAATAAAAGGAAAAATCGCTGATTCAAACCAAATGGCTAAAGTTTCTACACCGTCAATAAAAACTGAATAATTATTTCTTACTGATGTAGATATCCAAACTATAATTATGTGTTTCATGAAGGGTAATTTTAATCTTAACAGAAGTTAACTGTTTTATTTTAATCTACCAGATAGAACAAAGATATATTCAATTGTCAATTTTCAAAGGTTTTGGCATTTAAAAAAAATAATCATCCAAAGCATTTTTATTCTGTTTGTTACGTATTTTTTCTAAAAATATCTTCAAAACGTTTGCTTTCTAGAAACATGTATAGGAACCATATACATAGAAATAAACATGTATATAATAAGCAAGTATAAGAAAGAAATATTTGAAAACAATATTTATACTTATAAATTCGAAATCATGTGACGAACAAATAATTTACACTCTGTGTCTTAAATGAAAAAAAAAAAAAAAAAAAAAAAAAAAAAAAATAGAGATTCTCACAAAGAAAACTTAAAATAATCAATAATGATGAAAATTTGTGTTTTTGCACATTTATATCTGGAAAGAAAATACGATATTATTTTTTTCAGCAAAGCTAATTATTCAAACTCAGATTGTGGAAAATATAAACTCTCTCTCTCTCTTTATGTTTATATATCAAAATAATTTGCAAAAATAACAGTCAATTTGTCAAGTTTTTAATAGTTTAACTTGTTTACCTTGTGAAATATGTCTTATAATTTGAGAAAAAAAAATTACTATCTTTCATAACTGTCAGAATTTTAATTTTATTTCGCAAAGTTTTTAGTGCGTGCTTTTTCCATACTACTTTTCTTGAAGATTAATTTTCTTCATACGTTATAGTCATTATTTACTGCTGAAAATTACTCTACAATGAGAGTGACGTAAAAATTCTGTGGGTATTAACAGCGTCACTGAATAAATTTCTAAAGTTGGCAGCTATGATCTTTCTTTAATCTCCGATAACCCTGTGATATATTTCTATTTAAAAATTGTATGACAAATCATATCATGTAAATGTATTATTTTTCATAGAAAAACTCATTAAAAATAATAATAATAATAATAATAATAACAATAATAAAAATGAATAGATAAAAATCTAAATTCATTTGCTCGATTTTAAAATATAAAGTTATTTAAATTTAAACTGCATAGATTTTGGTGAATAGCAATTATAGTCTTTTTTTTTTTTTTTTTTTTTTTTTTACAGGGACATAAATGAAAATTCTTTATCAATGTGGCTTACAGGCTTAAAATATTCTTAATGCGATAGCGTCTAAACGCCTCATCCCATTCAGCTGAAAATTTTTATACATGGTATGGATCACAAACGCTTGAACTTTGCAGATTTTGGTGAGTCTAGAATTTATAGAAATTTACAGGGACATGACGAAAGTTTATATTAGTATGACCTATGGGCTCAAATTATTTGAAGGGCAATAGCGTTAAGTAAACAAAATACTATATAGATAAAAATACTTAAACAGCATATTATAATTTTCTATTTTATTTATTTAACTACTTCTATTTATTTAATTTATTTCTACAACCATTATAATTACTTAGCATTTACATAATGTTCGGCAAGTCGAGTGGAGACATTCCAGCTTTTTTTTTTGTTTTTTTTTTATCTTTTGAAATGTCACTGTTAATGCTTATTATATTTATTCTCTCATTTTTTTTAATTGTGAAAATGTGTATTATATGTCCGTATATACGTATATATGCGCGAATATATTATTAAATAATATAAATATAATACATATATTTTTTTCTTATTTTTTGTTGTTTCAGCGGATGGATTTACTTTTCACCTTAATACTTCAAAAGTGAATGCTTTCTAATAATTTTTTCAATACTCAAGAATATATGTTCCAAAGTATCAAGAAAATCTTTTCTGCTCTAAATGTTTATGTAATCATCTAATTGTATTCGTTTCATCAATTTTATAGAACCATTGTCCTAATCTTCTATAGTTAACAACCATAAATCTAATAGAACTTGTATATTTTGTGCCCAGCCAGATCAAGAATAATGATGTACTATTGCCTTTTACTTTTATTTATGCGTGTTATTCTTACTGTATTTTTACTGTGGATAGTTCCGTAATATATGTTTAGAATAGAAATATACTGTATTTTTCTCTCATTATATTTATATAGGCTAAGTACGTTTTCATCTATAAATGCAGAAAAAGACTTCAGTATCTTGGAACTTCCAAGGGAATAACGAAAACACAAACAGATGTTTCGGTAACGTTGAACATACCATCAAGAGTGTGTGAGTGCAGTATGAGCGCTCCGTTATTGGTGCATTCGGTACCATTGACGGGAAGCTTAATGCTACCGAAAGAGCTGTCTACGATTCCATTATTCCCTTTGGAGTTTCAAGACATTGAAGACTTTTTCTGTTTTTATGGATCTAGCTCTGAGTTTCATATTAATATATTTTCATTTGTTTTCAATTTCACAAATCACGAAGTTATGGGATATTCATGGGACACTCATTATATATTGGAAAATGGAATTTTGTAATCAAAATGTTTAATCATTTAGAAATTATTTTTCGCTATTTATTATTTTTGCTGCAAAATGTTAAAAGTTTCTGGCAACATAGCAATAATATTATACTTTATAATTAGAAATTTTTATTTATTTTTTCTTGAATGATACTTCTTCTATGCGCCATTATTGTTTCGCAAATTCATTACATAGTTTTCAGGTTTCTGTATTGCACAGAACAAATGCAGTACATTCTCGAAATACTTTTCGTATTTGACGCATTCTTTTTGTAAGCCCATGGCGATTATGGTATGCAGTGCTCATTTATTAACTTAATTAGGCTATAAAAATTTTATTTTCTCTGTTTATTTTTCACAATTACTTTAGTTTCCCACCAGAAATAACTGCTCGATAAACTCATTTTTATACCACTCATAAATTACTTTTTTTTTTTTTTTTTTTCAGTATGTAGAATTATTAATATTTGCAATTTAATTATTCAAATATATTTTAAATTATAAATCATAATTAAATTCATACATTTTATAGTACTGTGTACGTTTTATTTGAATTTTTACGAAAAAAAAAATCTTTGGCTTTTATAAAATTGTATAACAGTTTATGTAAATTAGTTGATTTACAATTACGTTATTCAAATTTTAGGCGTATACTTTATACATTATTAAAAATGGTGCAATATTAAATATTAAATTTAAATATTAAATGTACAATAGAGACAATAGCTTAAAAAAATGTTTTATATATTTCAAATCTAAAGAAGAAAGGAAATTTATTGCATGACACGAAAGGCTTATTTTTTGTAAATATAAAAATGTAAATTTTATTATAAACTAGCAGGTTTTGCCAACTTTTCTGTTCACTATATTTAAATGAATTTAAAAAATGAATTAAAAATTATATATATGTATATATATACGAGAGTGGTTCAGCGTGAACTGTCCTTTACACAAAACTACCCTTCAATATAGTCACCATTAATTTCCACACATTTGCGCCATTAGTTAACCCAGACACCAAAACCATTTTGGAAAAATTCAGGGTTTTGCTTCTTGAGCCATGATTTTAACGCTGTTTTAACGTCATGTAAGTCATTGAATCTGATACCGCGCAAGTTGTCTTTCATAGGTTCAAGCAGGTAAAAGTCAGAATGTGACACATCAGGGCTGCAGGATGGGTGAGACACTACAGACCAGCCCATTTTTGAAATTGACTAGGTTGTGGAAAATGATGTGTGAGCGTGCATTATCATGATAAAGTCTGAAGGAATGAACGTCTTTTAGAAGTCTCTGCTTTCTTATTGCCTCCTTAAGTTTCTTAAGTGTTGTTACATATGTTTAGCTGGTGATTATGGCACGAGGTTGCAAAAAATAAACAAGAATAACATCTTGTGTATCCCAAAACACTGTTGCCATAACCTTCTGTACTAACCTGGTAGACTTGAATTTTGTGGGACGTGGAGTGTCACTGTGTCGCCATTACTTAGATTGTACTTTACTCTCTAGGCCATACAGGTGCACCCAGGTCTCATTCGCAGTGACCACGTTCTTGAAGAAGTCCTTTTGGTCTGCTTCAAATGCATACAGGAGCTCTTGACAAACTTCCACTCGCCTCCTTTGATTATCATCGGTCAGTTGCTTGGAAATCCACTTAGCACAAATCTTGTGATATCCTAACACAGCATTTATTCCTTCGACAGAGCCATACGAAATGTTCAATGCATCAGAATCATCCGGAACTGTAACGCGTCAGTCTTCTCGAACCAATTCATCAGCACGTTCTCGATTTGCATTTGTGACTGATGTTGTAGGCCGGTCGCTTCTCCGTTTATCTGCAATTTCCGTTTCTCTGCTTTTAAATTTCTTCACCCAACGCCACGAATTTCTAATGTCCATAACAGCGTCCCCATAAAAATTATTTAAGGGATTATGGATTCCTATAGTTGTGAAACCTTCTTTTGCCAGAAATTAGTGACGGCTCTCTCTTTTAGCTGGTTCCAATCCATGGTTCCAAACAGTTAACCTAAAAAAAAAAAAAATAGACCGTATAATTAGAGCAAGGTTAGCTTTATAATACCATAAATATATAGTACAGTAGCTGTGAAAGAAGTAAAATTTAGAGCGATGGAGACATTACTTTTTGATCCACCCTCGTATGTACCGGGTGCGCCAAAAGTTCATGCAAACTTTAAAAATCCATTAAAGGATAACAAATGATAACGAAAAAGAACGAATGGCATCAAAAAGAGGGCGGATTTTTTTTAATGAAAAAAAAAAAATAGTTTAAACAATGGCCGATAGACTGCGCTGATGTTGAATATGTTAATCAAATTAATGCAAATGAGTCATACATTAAAATATAATGAGCAGCAACACAATATCAATACAATTCTACATTTTCAAAGATTTATTCAATCTGAATCTCAACATGACCCTCACCACGACACTACATTGTATGGAGCAAGTAAGACGAGTCACACACTCGATCCTGCAGCGATAACACAATGCCGAGTCCATTTGCATTCAGGTGATTTATTGACAACCTGATTTGATTAAATCAGCTTCGTATATGCATCGCAGTGCCACCGCAGTGCACCACCATCGCAGTGCCATCAGTCATTTTTTTAATTTATTTTTTTATATTTTTTTAATGTTCTAAAAAAAAAAAAAAAAAAAAAAAAAAAACTGCCGTCTTTCTGATGCCATTCATGCAAACCGCACTTTTTTTCATCATTTGTTCTTTTTTAATGAATTTTTAAAGTTTGTACGAACTTTTGGCGCACCCGGTATATGTTATAAATAAAAACTTATAAAAATGCTATAAAAACAAAGTTTTAATAACCGTCTTTATTTTAGTGACTATTTTCAAAAAATCAAAACCATGACCAAATACCATCAAAATGTAATCAAATGTAAATAGCATTTTATTTTTTCACTTTCATTATTTAAAAAAAAAAAAAAAAAAGAAAGAAAGAAAGAAAGAAAAAGAAAAATTCAGTTAGTTTAAAATAAACTTCATGGTACTTTACTTTCGATAAAATTAAGAAACATGCATGTTAGAGTAATCGTTAACGGGTTAAACACTGTCTCCATAGAGGCATTTTTTGTAAGCCTTTCAAACGTCGATATTATTTATGGTAATTTAAAAAAAATGACTACCGCTCCTGTAAAACAACTTGATTAGTGTAGATCGATCTTCCACTTCTAAAGCCAAGTCGAAGAAAAGAATGATTTTATGACATTCATTACTGGCATTTTTAAAACGTACCAACTTTGTAAAACCTCTTTTCCACAGTGTATTGAAAGCACCATCTATCTGTCAGAATTTGAAAAAAAAAAAAAAAATACTGCAGATGTTTCTCCGAAACTCAGTATAACACATAGACTATTTTTAAAAAATAAAAATAAAAAAATACGTCTTCGGAAACGGGATCTACACAGGTCTAAACAGGGTAATTTTAGTTATAACTACCCTGTATTAAGAATATAATTGATTTATAAATGATAAGTTGATATATAATGTTGTTGTATTTAGAATTCTGAATTTAGACTTAAAGCTAGTGTTTGTTTTTGGGTTATGCTAATGATAGATGCAAATATCAATTATAATCGTTATGGATATAATATTATGTTTCTTGTATTAACTAGACTAAACAATTAGGAAATACACAACGTTACATCATAATATTTTTTGATATATTTGAAGAAATAAGAGGGCACCGGTGAAAAATGTTAAATTAAATCCACCAAACATGAGCGAGCCGTTTCTCTTTTTTTACATACAATTTCTATCAATTTTAAACAATATTAAAAAGGGAAATAAGGCCTTATTTTGCCTCTAGATATTTTTAGACTTTTTATTTTAAACATAAAATAAAACTCTACATTTTGTGAGCGCTCATAGGAACTATTTGGCGATAATGCCAAATGTTACGAAGTGGTTGTGAATGAATTACTCACTTTGGATTGTTCTACTGGTCGAATCAAAGCATTAGTTTCGATTAGATCTTTCTTGATTAGGTTGAGATGTTAGTTACAGTGGGAGTTACAAAATCCAGCTTTCGGTAAATTTTCGTTTATGGTTCGATCCAAAGATATTTCTAAGGAAGTTTATTATAACAAATAATTAAACTGGTACTCCAGTAAGGACATATTCAAGCAACGAGTATTTCAAGATAGTTTCGTTCGATTCAACTGTTGAGTTCCAAAATGTTCAGCTTCCTGAGAGTTTCAATAGATCTTTCTTCTCGGTGAACTGCTTTATAATTTGATAAGCGCTTTTCTACAAGCAAATTATTTCAATTAAAGAGGTATATTAATTTGTTTAAGTAAAGTTTAACTATTTGTAGCCAACTTATTTATACACATAAAATTTTCGCATTTTGTTGCATGGATTGTAGCTCAAAATTTAGTATCTTGGGATAATAACTTTCCCTCTTATTGAAACTTAGAATAAATCTTATTAAGTATTGCATTCCACGTTATTTCTTGTGCATGATACTCATATTCCAGTTATCACTATATCTAATTAAGAATATTCAGATAAAACTACATCACAAATTACACTATATTATTATTATTATTATTATTATTTATTTATTTATTTATTTATTTTTTTAAGAAGCTTTTATGAAAATGGATAATTTATCAATAAATTACTCAACTTTCTTTATTTTTCATTATTTTATTTTATTTATTACAATTATAAGTTTTTTTTATTAAAATAACATAAAAAGTTTATTAATTATAATGATAGAAAAAACATGTCATTTAGAATGAATTTATGCATAATCGCAAACTAACTGTTAAAGTGTCTTAAATTTCTGTTAAAAGGGATTAATTATTTAATATTTATTGCCGCATATTTTATGTAAGAAAATTTACATATAATTTTAAGTATAAATAATATTTAAATGAAAAGTTAATTTGTAAAATAAAAGTTCTTATAATGACAGATGATTGATTTTGTTTCAGGGTATTTACCTTATAGGGTATTAGGGTATAGAATCTTTAAAAGCTTCGTTTAGCTAATTAAAAGACTGGGGATTCCATTGAAAAAGCTTTTCTGTAATCTTAAGGTGAATTTGTGCAAGCTCGTTTCCTCGAAATTTGAAATAATTAAGAAGATTATTCGAGTAACATTTTGAAAACATTTTAATAAATTCGAAGAAAGCTGTCTTGAAAGATATTTCTTATAATATATAATTAAAATGATTTCGAATAATTGTGAATAATTTCATAGGGTCATTGATACATGATAGTACATTCTTAAATTTGTAAAAAGCAAATAATTTTGAATATATCTAAATAAAATTACTGTTAATTATAACAAAAATAATACTCATAGTTCATTATTGCGGATATTATTAACATCTAATATAATTGTGATGTCGATTATCACATATTCTAAAAAAATATATTATCATAGTAAAAAATAAATTAAAATAAATAAAGTAAATAAATAAATAAAATAAAAAAACTAACACATTTTATGACCTCTAAATTGCAACTTAACCCGTTAGTAGTCGCTATAGGCAGCGCCAACTATTACAGATTGCGCACTTTTTTTTTAACTCTCACCAATAATTTTAAGAAGTGATGTGATCGACGTTTCTTCGATTTTATTTGTGTTTTACATATATCAAATGCCACTTCTAAAAATTTTTGGTGGTTATTGAATAAAAATATCTAGCATCACTGAAGGATGGGCGGCAAATCGACCAACTAGCGACTACTAACGGGTTAAATTCACTTACAGCATGTTCTTTAAATTTTTACATCCTCCCTCTTCCCACATATGTATCTTTTGCTAATTGTAACTCTATCGAAACCTTTGTTCATGTATTATTCTTTCTTTAATGTAATGCAGATATACAATATCATGTTATGACTTTTTCCAATTCGGTTTCTTTCCATCTTGCAAATAAATACAGTTTGTCGCCATGTATGCATTCTTGTCTCACAATTTGGTACATTAATTTTGCTTAAAACTTCTGCCTTCCCATGGCGAGGGTTGGTTGTTATTGAGGATCGTTTGAATTATAATTGTCTGGTAACGTTTTCAAAAATCGTATGTGTTTATACATTACACAATTACAACAATTGTTTATCTACTTTGTTGAATTGGGCTTCGACGAGTGCTCTGGCGAAATTAATGAAGAAATCAGAGCGTCACTTCATCACCATGACTTGACCTAAAAAGTAGACGTTTTGGGCTCCCACTCCAATGTTATTAAAATTCACTCCATTTATAATTATCAAATAATAATAACTTTATAAAATGGCCACCGATACAAGAGTAATATATCAAATAAAATGTTAAATAAAAATTTGTGTGATTATCTACAAAAATGCCTGGATTGCTGATCACTGTGTTATTGACGGTTCACTTTGCAAGAATTCTAAAGCTGTTTTCAATTTAAACTTCAATAACCAACGGCCATCTTCAATCGTCCTTACAATAATCTTTTTTTGATTATTATAAGCGTGGTTTATTGGATTCTAATACACTGTTATTTGAAATACTTGTGCTTAATGTAGAATTATCTTTGTTAATTTTTCGCCTATATACACAAATAAAACATTTTTAATGTTAGCAATAATACCAATGTTTATGTGTAAATAATTAGAACAATTAAGATAAATAATAATAATATTAAGAAGAAAATGATGATTTAGTTAGTAATGAACTGATTATAAGAATTTCATGTTATTAACTTTTGTGTATCGCGTCTTTTTTTCAACATTTTAACTGAATGTCATTAAAATAAAATGTCAAAATTTCTGAAACGTTTAGTTTGAATTTTTACAGGTATGCATATCTAATAACAATCAGGTTAAAGAGAATATCTCAATAAAATAGTTATAAGTTATACGGTACAATCTGTTATCCCACAGCTGAGAAACCACAGAAGTTAAAACTGTTTTTTTTTTTTAATTCTTTAAACACACAGATAATTGTAGAACTAAAATTTCAAACATGCATTATAATGATAATAATATTTATCCTTTAACATAGATTTATTATGGTTATAATACTGAATTAAAAAATCGGTGTACAATCAATATTTAAACGTGAAAAACATCTTTACACCCCATAAAATTAATAGAAGCACTACTGGTTTCGAAAGTATGTAGCCTTTCTTCTTCCGGTTCAAAACACGTGCTACTGCCTTGGAGGAAAAAGCAAGAGGAATGGAGAAGAATGCTTCATGACAGTTCTCAACCCACACAGCTGAAGTTTCAAGCTAAATTCAGAAATTTAATAACCAGGAGTTCAGCCAAATTCCCTACTTCTCAAGCTCAGTATTGTCTGAGTGTAAAGCGTCACCTTCCATGTCAGAGAATTTTAAGAGAGGACAAAGGAATATGGGAATAAGGACATGGCTAGCATTCCTGATAGGATTTTTTTTTTTTTTTTTTTTTTTTTTTAATGAAATGTATATGTAAGTTCGTCAATTAAAACGGCAAATGTATCTATATCGGTGAAAACTATATAGAAAAATAGTTCACTTCATAACATTTTAGATTTGGCTTAAAAATCATTTGCAGTATTTCCATTTTCAAAATGGAACTTACTTCCCGGGAATGTATGCAATTTCAAAGAAAGGACAAAACATTTTCAATAAAAGTTGTTTAAGGGGGTTACATTTGTTTTGAAGACTAAACAACATATTTTCTCTAAAATTCTTTAACATAATAAGTAACATTTTTTATTCAGAATTTTAAGGACACGAAAGAGCAACACTTAAGCAATGTAATTTAAATTTTTTAAATAATAAACTTTTTATTAATAAATTTGGAAAACTCAGCTGGTGGATCCTGGTTTTTGGAGACCTTTCAAAAAAGCGGAGGACACGATTTCTCAAAAGTTAAAGTACGAATCTTAATGAAATTTTGCAACCATCTTCAAATAAAATTTGATTAGGGCTTGAACGAAGGATTTTCTTTTCTTTTTTTTCAATTACAACTAATCTCACAAGGGTATAGTCGAATATCTTGAAAAATACTTAATGTGTTGCTATTGAATTTTATGAATAAGGAAAGCATGATTTTCCTCATATTTTTCAGCAAAGAAGATTTTGTCACGAATGTCCTTAGGGGATGAACAACAAATTCAATAAAATAAAAAGTATTTCTGATTACCCAGTGTTATGGGCAAGCATCAATTGGTCTGCAAATTTTAGATATGGTTACAAATGTAATATTTTGTACGTTTGTAGAGTTTTGTGAGGATATTTCGAATATTTATAGAGTTATTAATAGTTTGTTAAAAAATGTATTTCTTTTTTCCATAACTCAAAAGGTTTTTCTTCAGATTTTATGAAACTTTTAGAAAATATGGCAACGTATGCATAAATCATTATACTATAGTTTAAATATATATAACATTCAAAGAAATATGGACAGATGTAGAAAGGAATTTATTGCTGCTCATGCGCAGACTGTAGCAAAAAAACTGACATAGTTTAATATTTAGCTGTATAGAACTCCTTATAAAAAATTCCAGTTGAATATCACAAAAATTCATAGCGATATGAATGA
Source organism: Salticus scenicus (assembly GCA_963930645.1). NCBI lineage: Eukaryota > Metazoa > Arthropoda > Arachnida > Araneae > Salticidae > Salticus > Salticus scenicus. The sequence goes on from OZ005649.1 coordinate 234,840,498, forward strand.
TTAATTGAGCTGCTTTTTAACTGTTTTCTAAAAAGCGTCTATGTGATAAGGGGTCAATCACAAATGAAAATTTGTATCAGAAAAAAACTATGTTAGACAATGAAACTTAATAAAATATCTGCGATGCATTTTTCTCTTTTTCTTACATATATATATACAGATATGTACGGTATACCCATAAAAAAACGAAAAGGAATTGTTTGAAAAGAAAAATTATTATTATTACCATTTTATTCTTTTTTTTTTTTCTGATACAAATTTTTATTTGTGAACGACCCTTTATCGTAAAGAACTTTTTCGAAAACATCTGAAAAACAGCTCATTTAATCACCGATATTTCTATGAATTTCGCGATATTTAACTGTTTTTTTTTTTTTTTTTTTTTTTTTTTTTTTTTTTAAACATGGTACTCTATACAGTTGAGTTTTAAACTATGTCAAAGTTTTTTTTTGCTACAGTCCACTCATGGGTAGTAAAAAAAGATTTGCTACAACCGTCAATATCTCTTTGAATATTAAATATATTTGTTTTAAACTATAGTATAATGATTTAGGCATAGGTTGTCATGTTTTCCGAAAGTTTCATGAAATCTCTAAAAACTCTTTGGTGTTATAAAATAAAATCATGCAATTTATTTTTTCACGTTTTAATAAAATATTAATAACTTCTTAAATATTCGAGATATCCTCACAACATTCTACACACGCATAAAATATATCATCTATAACCATATCTAAAATTTGCAGATTAATTAGCGCGTTTCCATGGATAGAATAATCACAAATACTTTTTATTTTATTGGATTTGTTTTTCGTCCCCTAAGGGCCTTCGGACAAAATATTTGCTGAAATATATAAGGAAAGACATTTTTTTTTCCTATCCCCAAAATTTTACAGCAACATGTTAAGTATTTTCAAGATATTCAACAAAAGCTAAAAAAGCGAAAGTGTTTCAATTATTTTGTGTACGTGTTGTGAAATGTACTACAAATTGTACTGTTTATGCATACAACTTTGCCAAAACTCGAATTTCATTTTTTTAATCATTCGTTCTAATTCATTCTATTTTAATTTACATTTTTATATTCATTTATCAGATTCTTAATTGTTACATATCAAGCAAAATTTATGGATCAACTGATAGTAATTTCATTATATGCATCAATTATATTATCACCTCAAGAAAACTATCCACTTTTATTTATTACATAAAATTATTTCTACGCTTTAGCTGCATAAGTGTTATTTAGTAGAAACAATTACTTCAACTGTAAGCGTTAATTCAGTATAACAAACTTAATTACTCTAATTTTCTGCATGAGAGAAAATAAATAATTTTAATTCGTCAGTTTCACATTTATTGTTACAATAAATTTTAGTAGAAGAAAATAGGTATATATATATAAAACATATGAAATGTAATCAAATTTGATTAATTTGTGAATTAATGATCCTTATTTTTCTAAATAGCTAATAAAAAAATGTGCTGAGTAAACAAAATTTCTATCTTTGTTTTAAAGATAAACTTATAATTTTATGAATGTTTCTAAAAAGGTTTTAGAGTTAAATGCAAAACATAAGCATTAATCAATTTTCTGCATTAATTAGCAATAAGCATTAGAAATAATAATAATAATAATAAAAAAAAAAAAAAAAAAAAAAAAAAAATGTAAATTTTCAAAATTACTTTCACATACCTTTAAATGTAAATTTTATTAATAATACTGTGAAAAATATTATTATGTACTATTGCTATGAAATAAAATAAGCGCAAGTAATTATAAAAACTAAGCATTTTTTAAGCGTTTAATATTTAACCTAATAATTATATATTGGACCACCTCAGACCCTCGCCAATTGCCCATCAGCGCAGCACTAGTGCGACGTAAAACCCAACCACAACCTAATAATTATTTAATAAACTATATGCTTCTGTCCCTTGCTCGTTCCGTTCACCAACCCCCTTTTGAGAATTTCTTTCTCACTCACTCCCTTCACTTTTTAACCTCTGCCCCGCCTATTTGTTTCTTTTCCCCAAATTCTTATGTACTTATTGTCATTCACTACGGTATGTTTGTGAATCTCAACCAAATAAAAAATGCGCCTCTATTTTAAGGTAAATGCAAGTTTTTATATTTGTCTCTCCGTGGCTCAGGTGTTTTGAGCGCCATGTTAATAATACGGTGGTCCCGCGTTCGAAAACCTGAAGGTCCGAAGTGTTAACTTTTGCAAAAAATTAGTAGAAAAGATGTCAATTGATAAAAGAAATTTTATCGTTGACTACACAGTATCCTAAGAACTTGTGAATAGTTTTTTTAAGAAGCCGTTTTCTTGCATGTCTTTTAAGAAGCAAAAAAGAGTTTTTTTGTGGACTACAAGCGCCTTCTATTTTGCGGAATATTCACTAAAATGTCAATGAAACAACAATACAAAATAAAAATGATTAGGAAAAACACATAAACATTAACCATATCAGTAGAATGTTAAGTTATAATATAAAATAATAATAATAAACTAAAATAATAATAAAAAGGTGCCTCAGACGAATAATTAAATTGCAGATATTGGCCCTTAATCAGAAAATGAAATCACGAAACTTATAGGCAATCGTGTGGTGCTGCCATCTGTTGTGAATTTTAAGAAATAATTTCTCTTTTCTTAACACAGATCAAATTTCCCCAATTTTGTTTAATAAACAAAAAAGTTATAATTTGTTTTTTGGAAAATTAAATTTTATTCTAACTTCGAAAAGATTTATATGATACGCTATAATAAGAGTTTGAGTTTTAAAAGATTTTTTTTTTTTTTTATAGATTATCTTGTTTCTTTTTTTCCCCACTGGATAGGAATATTAATAACGCATAACATAAGACAAAAAGCAGAAAAATGTTATAGAAATCCCCCATATTCAATGTCAAATTGAAATACATAATATTTAATCATTCTTTCTCTTTTCTTTGTTTTCTTTACTTTTTTTTTTCTTTCCTAATGATTTTTTTTTTTTTTTTTTTTTTTTTTTTTTTTTTTTAGTTAATGTAGAGCAGTATATAATACTCTGTACGTATTTTTAATGAATATCCACATAATAATTTTACCCATTCGAAAATATCTGAAAAGAAAAAAAGTTTATTATATATATAATTTGGATATATCCCCTACAACTTCAATTTTTAATTCTCTCCTATTTACTTCTTAAAATAGTGAAGGATAATATTTACTCGATTCTTTATAAGAGTTTTGGGTGATGAATATTCTCCTTGCAATAATTAGGAATATGAAATGTATCATAGAAATGTCTAATTATTTTATCTTAAAAAAATTATCAATCCAAAATTAGAAGATGCTGTCATTTATAAATGAGTTTCAATTTCAATCTAAAATATATTTTTATGCCATAATATATCCGAAGTATTTAAATAAAAAGATAAATAGATTTTAAAGACAAAATGAAATGCAGTGAATTATACAGACATGGCATTATTTCGTTATTCACAAAGAAAGGAAACATTTATATATATATATATATATATATATATATATATATATATATATATATATATATATATATATATATATATATATAAACATAAGAAATTGCCAGTATGAAAATTAATTTTCTAAAAGTAGGTAAAAAAGATATCTACAGGAGACAAATCACAATCCTAAATTCCTTTTTTTCATTTAAAATATCTAAGGCATCTCTTTTAATTATTTATTTCCAGACGAAAAATTTCTTTAATATAAATTACAACCTTCACATTTATTTTATTTATTTATTTATTTATTTTATTATTATTTTTTTTTCTACACGATTGGTTACATTTGAATTTTCCTTTTGAATATGATGCCAGAGTATTGAAAGAACAACGATTTTAAAAACTTTTTGCAAAATGGAAAACAAAGTATCTTTATCACCTCAAAGTTTTTAAATAATAACTGCGTTAATTAAGATGACAGAAATTTCTAACTGACTGAAATATCCTGTTTGCAGTACTACACACATTGATACCTCTCATAACACTGAAAACACTGCCCTCTGCGAGGAGTTGCGGTCGCAGACAAAAAAACTTGACGCCAGCGACAATAACATTTTTAATATATATATATTGTATATTTTAAAAAGGAACTTCCAAATCTGTTAATTCTTATCTGAATTATATATACATGAACTAGTTTGTTTTACATATATTAAGTTACTATTTTTCTTTCTTTCTTTTTTTTTAGCTTAGAGTTGATTTACATTCGGCTAAAAAAAAACTCTAATTATATATATAATATAAATTGTTTTAAAAAAGTAAGTCTATACTATTCATAAAAATTCCATTTTTTATGTCGAAAATTATATAATATCTTTTTAAAATTCATCGACTTTGAACTCTTTCATTTTTTTTTTTTTTTTCTTTTTAATGGCTGCATAAGGATTTATCGTACACAGCGTATTAACGCAATGCGCCAGTAGTTTAAGATGAGAAAGTTTTACAGTCGGTAACAAAAGTAACCGAAGACTAGCAAAAACTCCTATATATATATAAAGTAGAGTTAATACTGTTTTGTTAAATAAATCCTTATCGAATCATGTTCTTAGTTAGTCTAAGAACATGATTCGACAAGGATTTATTTAACAAAACAGTACTAACTTTAAATTTTTTACATAGGAATTTTTGCTAGTGTTCGGATACTTTTGTTACCGACTGTGCATTTGGCAGACAGTTTTTTCAACGTTACTATTCCGGTCTTTTTGACACGTTAAACTATTTGCAAAAGCTCTTGTTTCATTCTCAAGAATCAATCATCATCTAGTTTTTATTATTTTTTTATTTTAATTTTTTTTTTAATCAATATTTATGTGCTTTGTTCATTTTATTTACACCTATCTTTCTATTTACACGGTATATATTCTACACTTATCTATTCATATGTTGAGAACTGTATTTACACGTATTTGTATGGCAGCGAATTATCGTATTGTCAGATTCTATTTACGCTACTTTTATATACACAAACGCATTCAAATGAAATGGACAGTCTGTGTAAATAAAGGGATCACTGTACCCCGAAAATAATTATTTTTATTTAAATTGTAATGACTAATATATGCTCTAATATTAATTTAATATTTATTCCTAAGAAAGGCTTACTTTGATAAGAAATGTTTGCAGAAAAAGAACAAGACTTTGTCATGAAATGAAAATAATCAATTTTATTTCATAAAATAAGAAATAATACTAATATATGTACATAGTATATAAATCATAAAAGAAAAGAAAATTTGACACGTTAAATAAATACATTGTAATGATATCCACATACTTATCTCTCAAAATATTGTTTTGAACAATTTATATGCAAAGAAAATTTTTTTAAAGATGCTTAGAGCTAATTTGCCGGAAAATTCGTTTGAATTCATAAAAAAAAAAAAAAAAAGGGGGGGGGAATTCTTGCGTTTACAAATATTTACAATTTCTGGATTTAAAAACATACAAGTAGGCATAAAATAGGAACTCTATTACGGTATGCAAAATAATGCTCATAAAATATGCGACTTTTAGTTCTACATCACATAAAATCTCAATACCCTTTGTAGTAATGTTTACATGTTCATATCTGAATGAACGGCTGGTGACATTTGGAATATCTTAATACTTTAATGCATAAAGATCTAGGTTAAAAGTTTTTTTTTTTTTTTTTTTGTATTTCAAACACACCTAATCTGTATATATTTCATGTAAATCTATTGTACATGATTGAGTTAAATGTTTTTGGTATATAAAAATGTCAGAAAGAAAATAATTAATTAATATAAAACAAAGGTAAAAATTTTAATTGTAATCGATAAAATAGAACTTACTTTATTTATGATTTTTGAAATATCTTAATACATTAATGCATAAAAATCTCGGTTAAAAGTTTTTTTTTTTTTTTTTTTTTTTTTTTCCGAACAAAACTAATCTCTATATATTTCATATAAATCTATTGTACATGATTGAGTTAAATGTTTTTGGTATATAAAAATGTCAGAAAGAAAATAATTAATTAATATAAAACAAGGTAAAAATTTTAATTGTAATCGATAAAATAGAACTTACTTTATTTATGATTTTACATTTTTATCATTATAATTCTGTCGTTAAAATTTTACTTTTATCGTGTATAAAAAATGTACTGTTTGTAAATTATCTTTCATTTTTCACTTTTAACAATTTAAATTTGTAAAACATATTAATAAGATATATATATAGATAGATAGATAGATAGATAGATAGATAGGAAAAAAATAAATAAAAATGTTATGATTTAATTTATATATTATTTACGTTAGAAGTATGTAGAAAATAATATATAGCATATTTATGTATTTTAATAAAGCTAATCCATTTCTTTTAATTTAAAATGAAAAATATCAACTCTTGTATATTATACAAATTGTTTTATATGATATTTCCCGAATGTTTTTAGATAACGTGACAATCGTTTATTTTAAGCTAATGAAGCGTGCAATTTGAGATGAAAATATTTAAAAAACCGTTTACCATTTAAAAATTTAAATGTTAGACAAAAGTGGATACATAACCCAAATAGCAAATAATTATTGGCCGAGTTTCGGCCGAATGTCCAAGTCTGACCATTTTTCGTTCAAACGACCTCCCTTCCTGACGTCGGCCGGAAACTCTTTATGTCCGCCCGGCAAACCATCTATCGATCATCCGATCTGGAGCATTTTTTAATCAACCCTGAACCTCTTCCCTCCCTTATTTCGACCGTTTGGTTGACAGTTGATTATTTATCGACGTTATATGGTATTGTGTTGATTACCTACGGATATCGTTTGTATGTGTTTTTATCAAATTTTCGTGTACTTTCAAGGGGCTTCATACCTTTTAAAATATCATGGTATGTTTGAAATTTGAGTCTGTTTTTATTAATCCCAAGTTCTTTCAATTTTTATTAAAATTACACAAAAATATATTTAGCGTTTCAGACTTATTTCAGCTTTTAAAAAATACAAATTTAAGATTTTTAATTAACTACAAAAATCTGCAAAATTATTAACAAAACAAATTTTATGTATCCGTGACATAAATTAGAGTTTATGTAGTATCCGCGACGTAAATTAGAGTTTATGTATTAATAATAAATTAAAATATTTAAGTAATTGAAATAATTTTAATGATTTTTTAATTAAAATTTTCTTTTTTCCCATTTTTTTAATTTTTATTTTGTTTATAAATTTTTAATTTGTCTGCTAAATAAAATTGAAATTGTATGATGAAAAAGAAGAAATTATATGATGTTTAAAGCTTGTTTTAGCGTTTGAAAAAAAAAAGCAATATTCTTAATTATAATTACATAAAAAAAAAAAAAAAAAAAAAAAAAAAAAAATCGAAGTTATTTTTGTAAGATATTTTGGTTTAGAATAAAATTATAAAAATTATTTGGTTTAGAATAAAATTATAAAATCCTATATAATAGAAATTATCCGAAAACTTTATTTTCTAAAATAAATTTGTATATAAAAATCATCTGGTATAAAGTAAAATTATCAAGAAAATAAAAAATAAAAAATTTAAGACATTTTGGCTACGTCAATAATTAAAAGAAGTTAAATTATTTAATTATCTTATAGATGATAATTTTTTATTATTTTCCTTAAAAAAAAAAAAAAAAAAAAAAAAAATCTAATTTACCACTGAAGATTCTTATATAATCAATTTATTTTACTAAATGTAGTTTTGGGATCTCCATAATGCAGATTATGCTATTATGTAAAATAAACGCATTAAAATTATAAATTATCTTAGGAATATTGAAATAATATTGAAAATTTGTCTTCTTTTCAAATTTTGCTACTTTTTTTTTTCTGAAATTATGTGTATTATTTTTATTTTTTCTAAAGGCTAAAACAATTTTTAAATTATACGTTTTTGCGTAAAGAAAAAGAATGTGTTTTTACTGCAAATAAAAACATGGAAAAATTTATGAAATTTTCAACTAAGCAATCATAGAAAATAACGAAGTAATTTTAATTATCCTAAATATTTAAATTCATTCTTAATATGTAAACCCTAAAATAAGTTATCTTATAATTAATTATACATTTTATTTATTTATTTATTTATTTAAAGTATTAAATGTATAATTTTTCAAAAGCTGAAATAAAACTTAAATATTATACAATTTTTTGTGTATTTTTAATAAGCAGAAAAAGAAATCGGGATCAATAAAAACAGTCTCACACTTCGTACATACTATGATATTTTAAAAGGAATGAAATCCTTTAAATTAGAAACAAAAATTTTTATACCTTAATTGTTTTCATATCCTATAGTTAGTTCTCTTTTCGATTATCTATTAAACCTTTAAAAGAAATTGTAATTTTCTAAAGTAAATGAACAAAATACCACTGCTTAGCTTTATCGTTTGTAATAGATTTTCAGATACACAATGTCAAGTGTGAGGCGAATGTGAAAAAGTAATGACCTCGGCGTACAAAACAGTACGCCAAACTCATTTACTAAGACTAACCATTTGCTCTTTGATATTCTAGCAGGAGGGGTTTCTGTTATGGAAAGTAGTAAAGTCTGTGTATATATATATATATCTATAATTCGAATAATTTAATACCTTTGTATATATATACATACACATAAATCACAATTTTATTTATTTTTTTTTTTATTTATCATAATGGAAATTATATATATATTACTCCGTTTTTAAAATGAAATTATTACGGATTTCTTTCTATGTGACAGTAATTTCAAATAAAAATTACTTGTGGAGGACTATGTTTTCATAAACTATTCAATTTTATTGATTATAAATGACTCCTCGAAGAAAAATAATATATTTCTTGTATGGTTTGGTTTGGTTTGATGAGTACATGAGATTTATTGCTTGCCTCTAGGGCCGCTTATATCTCGAATAATCCACACCACAAGGATTTACAAGTTTTTATTACAAGAACTGATACAAGAACATGGACAATACAGACATCCATGCCTTCTCCGGGATTCGAACCCGGGCCCAACTGTGTAGAAGTCAGGGACGCTAACCACTCCACCGTCTGGGCGGCTTCTTGTATATGTTTGAAATGTTTGAAATCACGTTATTTACTTACACACACGTTAAATAAATAAAAGAAATGTCTCTCGTTTCACAATCTTTATTATTATTAATAATAATAATATTATTATTACTATTAAGGCTCATTGGACAAAAAGCTACAACTTTAAAGGAATTCTATGCCACTACGAACATTCATGCTTGAACGGGGATTTGAACCTGACGTGTTAAACATTTGGCTACCAAATGAGCTATACGGTATAAAAGGAAATGAATGCAGTATGGTTTATATATATGTATTATAATAAAGTTGTAGAATGCAAGAAAATAGATGATATTTTAATCCGCAAGAGCCGCTAGTTTTGTGGATTAGCTGATATATATATATATAGAGAGAGAGAGAAAGGGATTTCAATATATATATCTTAATAAACAAGGAAAAAATGTGTAGAGTATTCAATATTATTGTAATTTAAAATTTTAAATATATATATATATATATATATATTAATCTGGGGCATAAAATGAAATTTGCTTGTTATGATATAATGTGATAATATGACACTTTTTCATTCCAGTAGGAAAGTGCTAAATAATATTTTATGGAATAAGTTAAATTTTGATTGTAATAGAATATGTCGGGGTCAGTATTCGCTTTCATTTCGAAGTTTACAGCGTATTTGGAGATTAGATATTAGATATAAGGTATAGATAGCTATTTTATGTATCTGTTAGAATATCTATTTTAGATATAAGACATCAATTCATCATATTAATTTTTTAAATCCAATGTGTGTCTCTAAAATACTATGAAAGGGCGATTTTCTACGTTAGAGAAAAGGGTAAAGAAGAATGCTTGATGAGGATGTGCGCTAGTTACTTACTTGCATTTAAGAAACTAATGTTGCCTTTCTTTTTTTCTTTTATTTTATTTAATATAGTTCAGGCATTTTGTTGAAATTTCTAAGAAGAATAAAATTATCATATATTTTATTTATCTTTTGAGTTAAAATTTTGGTATTTTATATACAGACTGACTATGAACTATGAGATGATCGTGCCCTTGGGTGGAATGCCTAAGTGGGAATTTTTCTAAGTTTTCCTAGCTCGCATTCACGCGAGTTTCGAAGGAAATTTCCGAACGTGTTGGCCAAGGCGCGCGACTTTGAATCGAATACGGGACATTCCATCTAACAGTTCGGGAAGCATAATATCTCACTCACGTGTAGAAATAAATTAATGAAATAACATGAAACTGATATGAAAATGGTTATATCAATTTCATTTTAGGACTATGATAACATAAAAATAGGCATTTTAAGCCAGTTTTTGAGATTTCATATTCAAATAAGTTACCGAAAAGTATGTGATAAACGGATGGATGAATGGATGGATGATTGGGTTTTACGTCGCACTAGTGCTCCGCAGATGGGCAATTGGCGACGGTCTGGGACACACCCCTAGAGGTGGTCCGGAGACATGCCATCACAATTTTGATCCTCCATGGAAGGGAATATGTGATAAACATAGTATCTTTTGCAAAAAGAAAATTTTAAATGTTATTTCATTTTCTTTCTCTTTTATTTTAACACCAAAGTCTGAAAATTCTTAAACTTTCGCCAAAAAATAAAATTTTGAGCGTATTTAAAGGTTTTGCGTTTAAAACAATTTCATTCCTAAATTCTAAGAAGTTTACATTTAATGAGCATATGTGATTTGTGGCATTATGAGATGTTTTTAAGATACTAAGAAATTGAATAGCTTTTTTCATTTTTTAAATCCAAGTGTTATCACTGAAATAATGTGAAAATATACATTTTAAGCTAGTTCTCGAGATTTATATCATGTAGCTCATTTTACATTATTCTTTATAATATTTGTTAAATATGTCCCTATATAAAGTAGAATGATAGATTTTTATTCATATATAATTTTTTATTTTAATCTAGATAAGATATTTACGATAGATTTTTTTTTTTTTTTTTTTTTTAACATATATATATATATATATATATATATATATATATATATATATATAACATATGGCTTGTAAGTTGCAAAAAAGTTCGATTTTTTGCATTACTTTAAATATTTTTTAATGTATAATTATTTCATTTAATTTATTTTATTAATTTTTCTCCATTTTTGATGAAAATGCAAACTAGAAAGTTTAACATATAATATTTTAATTAAAATTAATTAATATTATTTTTTAATTTAGCTTAGTATTAGTATTACTTTTTAAATTAAAATTCTTATAATCTGAGTCATTTAAAATAAAATAATTATTAAGATGTGGACAGCAGTCATTTATGAAAAACATGGATTGATCATTTTTAAAGAAAGTTGTGAAAACGTATTGCCTAAAAGTTATCTCATACCTCAGACATGCTATTTGATAAATTTGACGATTGCGAGTCCATAAAATTGTAAATGTTAAAAAAACATATAATAGCGCTCATGAATAATTAGTAACAATAATAATAATTATTATTATTTATCGTTATTGCTGCTTCTGTTGTATTATTACAAATGAAAGAAGTATATGCTTAATTATATTAATTGCCACAATTTTATTAGTATCAACGTTCCTTTGTTAATGAATTTATTAGTAATTTTAAAATTTGCGTGGGGAAAAATATGTTTTTAAAAAAGGTTTTTATTTTTTATACTACTTCTGAGAGATTTCCTCATAATATACTATGATGTTAAATGATTTCATATATCTGTATGGTAACTGTTTATTTCTAAATACAAATGATTATTCAATATATAGATAGAAAAAAAAGCAATTAAAAATTCCCGTTCAGTTAGATAAAAACGCGCAGATTTAACTATTTTTTCCCCCTTAAAAAGCAGGTGTTGTCAGCAGGGTTCAACTGGATTGTTTGTACAAAGAATTTTTCGGAATTCGAGATATTTGCTAATGATCACTGTAAACGTTTACGAATACAGTCGGCAGCAAAATTATTTGACCGCTAGCAATAATTCCTATATAAAAAAGTATACTTAATACTTTTTTTTTTTTTTTTTCTTTTTTAATAAATCCTTGTCGAATCATGTTCTTTGACTGACTAAGAAAATGGCTCGTCAAGGATATATTTAACAAAATAGTATAAAGTATACATTTTAATATAGGAATTATTGCTAGCGCTGAAATAATTTTGCTGCCGACTGTATGTTGTGATTATTCGATGTATCATAGTATTAAAGTGCGAACTTTTATATTTTTGCTTTGAAAGTAGCATAAAAAGTATGACAGAAATAATAATTTGATTTCGAAACTTTTTATTACCGATTCATACTTGCTTATAGCAATGTCTGTAAACTGTGAAATACTTAATAATTTTTTATGTTGAGAAAAATTGCTAGATTTTTTTGCATTTATTTAAACAGTTTGATTTTTTTTTTTTTTTTTTTTTTTTTTTTTGAGTAAATTAAAAAGCGTCTGTTATATACCACGGAATGTAATAACGCAATGAGAAACAATTAGTAATTCTGATTTCTTATTATAGAATACAACAGATATAAAATTATTTCAGCCAAATTATGTGAATTGCTTATTATAGATTTGTAAAGAATGCACATTTTTATTCCTTGTAATGCGACTTTTCTGAAAAAATATGTGATTATTATGCGATAACATTTAACATTTTTTTTTTTCTTCAGAAATGTTATTTTAAATCAAATTGAAAACAGACAAAACGCATTAGTGATAAATTAGTGACTTTGTAACTGCTGATTAGATGCAAACTGTTTCAGTTATATACAGTTATAATTTTTTTTTTTTTTTTTTACCTCACAACTTTTAATTCCAAAACGTTGCTTACAGTGACGTAACAGAGCTCGCGCCATTTGTAATAAGTATCCTATTTTAAAGTGCAACCCCTCTTTTTTTTTTTTTTTTTTTTTTTTTCCTTAATAAATGTATGTGAAACACTATGCGTAATGTGCATTACACTTTGAGTGCGGAAACAATATTCAAATTCTATTTAAAGCGCGCGCATATACACACACATTTATAAATATAATTTCTCCAATGACAGATTTGATAATCTGTCATAGGAGATTCGATTCACTCTTGTGAAAATGAAAGATTTTGCGCCTCTAAATCTAAGTATGTAAGTACAATGCTACATTTGATTGAAGTTAAAATCAAAATATTTCATAAATATTGGATTTTAAAATAAATATTAAGTCATCCTTGACATATCGTTAATCGCGAAACAGCATTGCGCGCTATTATAATGAGTCGGATCTTCGTCTGGTTATAGGTCTTAGTTCGAATGTTTGCCTGATCGATTTTGTTCTTGTGAAAATCTATTGAATTTTTCTATCTAACGGTCGAATAGTTCACCAACATTTGAGAATTAAAACTGTTATAGGATGAATTAACTTTTTCGGAGTTTTCAATTTTCTTTCGCAGAAAGTCTACTCTGCCCTAAACTTATGCATGAAATAATCTCCGTGAGGATTTTTCTAAAAAGTCATAGAACTTATTTACGTAAGTTACTGCGAAAACCTCGGAAAACTCAGAAGAGCTAATCTGAGTAGCGTGACATGGAATCGAACCCGGCACATCCCGTCTACCAGCTTCAAGAGAAGAACATTTCAAGCGCTGGTGGGGCTGAGAAGTTTAGAGATCCATACATATCAAAGTAACATTTTATTGCGTGTAATAATAATTTTAAAAAAAAAAGTATGCAATGAACAAACAGTCGCAGCTTGGTTTTATATCTTAAGGTGTTTATTTGCAAAGCTCTTTTCCTTTATGTTTTATATCGTATTTATATCGTTATATATACATCGCAGTACACTGTAAAAAAAAAAAATAATAATAATAATAATAATAATAATAATAATGATAAGATTACGGGAAAAGCCCGGCGGCAGAGATTCCAGACAAAGTCCGTAAAAAAAACATTGGTTTTACGGGCAAAATGTTTTTTTTTTTTTTTTTTTTTTTTTTTTTTTTTTTTTTTTACAGTGTAGAAAAAAAAATGCACACAAAAATTTGTTGAAAATAGAAACGTTGTGCAGTGGAATAAGATTTTCAGCATTTCTATACCAAACATAAAGCATATAATTATAATGCGCATTCGTTCCATGTACGAAAATATGAATTACTTAACATTTTAATTTAAATAGAGTGCTTAAAAGCAATGTTTGTAAAATCCATTTTTTTTTTCCATCTCAAAACGTCATTATATCAATAAAATGTCGGAAATGCAGTAATATATACAATAACTGATGAAGATAAATTTGGATAGGCATGTTGAAAGTAGTCGTTACCAAGAATTACACGGATTTTAATGAAAGTAAGTTTTTCAAATCGTTTAATGGCATATGACATACAACTGATAAGTGATTTAAAAAATTGGTATAGCATTGCAACTATACAAGAAATTGCATGCTCGCTGTTTATAATTTTTATACAAGGAAGAACAAAAAAAAAAAAAAAAAAAAAAAAAAATCCGAATTATTTTATGATTCCGTGTTACAATTATTGTTCCATATTGCAATTTATTGTACAAATACACGAATTTAATGAAGTTACACATGTCGCCCTACTGTAACTTTCGTTTTTGTTCACTGTTAAAAATGGTTTCTTAAAAATAAGCTGAAGTGTCCCAAAATAGCTGCGAAACAATATATGCTTAAATTTGAAAACCCATGTACTCACTTTTGAGTTTATTGACATGTGAAATATGGTGATATTTGGATTCTGATTGGTCAACTCCATTTTTGAGCATTTCAGTATACTCAAAAATGAGTACATGGTTTCTCAAAATTAAGTACATATTGTTTCGGAGCTATTTTAAGACAATTTAGCCCATTTTTTAAGAAATTATTTTTAACAGTGTTTATTTACGAAAATAGTCAGATTGAAATTTGTTTATTAAACGCCTGTTAACTAATAAATGTAAGAAATATTGAATAGAATTACCTTAGATTTTTTAAAGTAATATATATATATATATATTTTAATTTTCTATTTTAGCAGTTAAGATGGTTATCTTTAAGGGGGGGGGGGGAAGTTTCATATTTAGAAACTTAATAGACGGCAAATGTTGATGTTTTATTGGTTTTAACAGAAAGATAATATTAATTCTTTTTATAAATTATTGTCTTAAATTTGCATTTATATGCGCTGAAACATAAAAGAAAAAGAATAGCATTTAAATTATTGATTATTAGGATTTTTTAAACTAATAAATTAAAAATATATTTACTATTTTATTTTATTTTATTTATTTTTAATGTCTTATGTGAGTAGATTTTTAATTTCAATTTTTTCTCTACAATTTTTATAGTTTCAAAATATATTCTAAACATATTTGGGTATTACACTTTGTGAATTCAATGAAACATTACTTAAAAAAAGAAAAAGAAAAAAAAAAGTTTCTGCTTTGATTTTTAAATTTAATGCTACTTTGATGCGAATGCGAAATATGGTTTTTCAAAATAAAAATCGTGTATTTGAAATATCTATATCAAAATGAAAAGTAAAATAGACTCACAAATTAATTTAAATGTCTAAGAAAAATCTTTATTATTATTATTATTAATATTATTATTATTATTCACTGAAATTAAGACGCGAGGTGAAATTTTAAGAAATTCTAAAAAATATCGGCTTTGAAAAAAATCCATTTAAAAGATAATTCTTTAGTTACCTATAAAACTCACTATTTTAAATTATAAATTTTCTGTCTTATTTTATTTAACATATTATAAAATATGAATACTTCGTCTTTCAATCGATTTTTCTTAATTTCGAAGTTTATCGTTCCATAAGACTATTTTTAAATCCACATTGCTTAGTTTATAGAAAATCTTGCATTTTTGTCTTTTTTATGCAGCGCATTTACTAAGACTTATGCAGCGCATTTACTTTATTTTAAACCACATACGTGAAAATAAAATAATATGTTGTACGAATACTTTATGATTAGTATTTTTATTTCAATGTGTCTTACTCATTAAATTAGATATGTATACATACATTACAATATTTCAGCATATATTATTAATGGATGTTTAGCAAATATTATAAAATAAAAAAGTAATAAATATTTGTAAATGAGAATTTCAATCGATTTATTATTTTCAAATCAATCATTTAATATTATCTTAATTTTTAAATATTTTATGTGATTAAAAAAAAAAAAAAAGCTTTTAAAAAAAATCTTAAACAAAAAAGTTGCTTTATTTTCTGGTAATACTTTAAAATTTTCCAAACGTGTAAATTTAACGCATAAATCAAACTTATATTACATTTGATATTGCGCTTAGTTATACCTCTAAATATTTTTTATAACAGTAATAAAACATTATAAATTGAAAAAGGATAGAAATATGTAAATAATTTCAGTCTAAATAAGTCACGTGAAAGTATTAATTCCTTTTAAAGTCACAAACTATTCTTAACTTGCTTTAGACTGCAGTTAACCCCCAATACCGTTTAAAAGGGGCAAATGCAAACAGTAATTATCTCTTTTCCGTTATCTTCGTAGCTTCGACTTTCCCCATAATCTTCAATTCATCGCCTTTATTTTTTTGCCAAGACATGGAAATTATCACCGAAATGAGAGTGCAGTAAATGAAGGTGACATTCTGTCCGGAAGTATGACCACACAGCAGAAATTCCTGAAGCAAGCGGGGGGTCTACGGCGGGAAAATAAATGGTTGGATTTTCGTTCACTCTGGATTAAGGCCTAATGTCATGCTTGGAGCATTTTTTGACTAATTGATATGGTACATTATTTCGATATTCAGTCGATGTTTGATTTTAAGGTTAGCATAAAAGATCGCAATGAATGCTCGAAATGATATTTTGAGAATATCCTCAAATGATTACCGACCATTTTCCAACAATTCTGATAAGCGGCCGACGTGATATCGAGATGTTTTGCTGTCTGGGAAATAAATCTATATATTTTTTAATTCATAAAATTAATCACACGAACTATTTCAAGGCTACAACGTCATATCAAAAGTGAAAAATCATTTTAAAATAAGGGAAAACAAAGTAAAGAGATATATCACAAATGGGAATACGATATGAAATTTTAAATTTTCTATAAATTATTTAATTAAAAATTAATAAGGAATATAATATCATTCTTTAGAATGCATAAAAATAATGTCATGTAATTAAGAAATAATAAAATCGTCTTCGTACAGTGCCTAAAGTTTTTATCTACTTTACTTCTCTTAATTACTACTACAGGTAATGGAAGTTTTGTTTTTGGCCAAAATAATAGTTATTGAGTTTTCATCTGATTTACATGTTTTAAAGTCTCTTGAGTTAAAAAAAAGTTTTATGAGCATTTTTTTCAGTGTCTATATGTATGGGGGCGGGGGGATGTTCTGACTATCACATCTTAAACTTAAAAAAAAATATATATATAGCAAAACGGAAAATACTGGTATTTTCCAGGTTTATCTCTCTAATTGCCACACTAGACCACCTCTAGGGGTGTGTCCCAGACCGTCGCCAATTGCCCATCTGCGCAGCACTATTGCGACGTAAAACTCAACCAACCAACCAACCAATTACCACACTAAACTTTGCTAAACTATAAAAAAAGATACAAAATGAGTCAGTTGAGTTCAAATTTATTAGCTATGTTGTTGACGTTGGAAAACTCTTTTATTATCTGTTAATTACGGTTCCTTAACAAACGATGTTTGTGTTCTAAGTTTCTGTTTTCGTGGCATATGAGTTTCGTGTAAAAATATAGCTTCTAGAATTTACATTGAATAAAATGCATTCATTCATGAGAATTTCCTTGTTTATTTAAACCTACATTTATGCAGAAAATTGTTTACTTTTTATGTAGAAAAATTATATATATATATATATATATATATATATATATATATATATATATATATAATATTACAAATAATCTCCATTTTTTTCAATGTCTACAAGTAAAAGGCCAAAAATCTCAATAGTTGACGCTCTTTTTGAGTACTAGAAACTGGTCATTCTATCATGGATTATCTTCTGAAATGACAGCAGTGTAATTTACACGAGTGAAAAGCCTAGCATTTTTCAAAAATTAAAAATAAAATTAATTTTAATTAGATTCTAAAACAAATAATTTCAAAGTAAATAATTTTAACAAGATATAGTAAAATCAGAATTCCAATATATAAGAAATTTCTAAAAGTAAAAAGATTTTAAACGGATTTGTGTGAAATTTCCACGCATCAAAAGAAAAAAAAAAATAACACTCTTTACATATTCCTTTCTGCATACGAAGCGCCAAGTGCAAAGAATTCGAACTGTAGCGATGTAATGAAGAACGTGGTAAAAATAATTTATTTATCTGAAATATTTCACTTAATTTATCAAGCAGCGAGTGGCCTCTCTGCATTCCTCTTATTTACTAAAATCGCCATTCGCATTCACATAAATATGTCACTGAAATACATTTTAGGCATCAAAATAAGTTTATTTAAACCAATTTGCTATATACATATACAGGGTGATCAGTTTAGAAGAGTACCCGGTGGTTTTTCTTATTACCCTTAAATCTGACGGATGTGGCAAATATTCTAACATTGAAGTATAATTGTTTGAACTTTGTTTGAGTGTGGGAGACAATTTCTATCACTGTTGGACTGTTAAAACTTTATTTGGGAGGTAAAACAGAAATGGAGACGCAAAGTGTTAGTTAATCCTGTGATAAGTTTATTTAAAAAAAAATAATAATAATTTAATTCAAATTCTTTACATTATCACTTCGTACAGAAAATGTTGAAAATATTCATAACCATTTTGAATGCAAACATGAACACGTTGAACCAAGCTTTTTGACGCACTTCCCAGAATTGTCTGTGTTATTGATGAGATTTCTTCAGTTAAGATCTGTTTTAATTCATCAATGTTTGCAGGACTTCTCTGGAAAACCCTATGAAATAATAATGTAAAAATGATAATGTTAAAAAAAACTGAATTAAATTTTGTTTTTCAGAAATAAAATTATCACAGGATTAAATAATATTGCGCGTCTCCATTTCTGTTTTACCTCACGAATAAAGTTGTAGCAGTCCAACAGTGTTGGAAATTGTCTCCCACACTTAAACAAGGTTGAAACAATTTTACTTCTGTGTTAGAATAGTTGCCACATCCGTGATATTTAAAGGTAATTAAAAAAAATAAAAAAAAATCAGCTGGTACTCTTTTAAATTGATCACCCTGTATATACTGGTAGGTTTAATCGACAATAATGACTGACATGGAAAAATGGCTGATACATGATAACACAATAAGATGTATTTTTAAATTGATTAAAATAGCGGCTAAAAACTACTTCTTTTTTTTTGGATCAAAACCTTAAAATAAAAAACACACACACTCACAAAATGAAAAAGAAAAGCACGTTTTAGAATTCGCCAATTTAAAACTAAATTTCGTCAATATATTTACACAGAATCCTTTATTCTTTCACGAAGCGCAGATAAAATGATTATTAGCTCTTTACTTAGAACAGAAAATTAATTTTAGTGACTAAGATTAAATATTATGCATGGACAAATCTTGTTTCAATGTTCATTATTAATAAGGCAGTTTGTACGAAATTGAAAAGGTAAACTGAGGGATAAATATACCTTTTAAAGCTTAAAATAATAAAATTAGCATTTTAAATGTCTGCTGTAGTTTCGAAAAAAATATTTATAATTAAAAGCCAATAAACATTTTCTAAATAACATATTGTTAACGTCAGTTATAACTGTTTGTTTGCATTTTTCTTTGTTAATAATATTATAAATCTGTAATATTTAAATATTAGTCCAAGCAAAGTGTATAAAGAAATTTTTACTTTCGCATTTACCACCCTTAGGGGTGAATACAAACCGTTGAAAATTGCCCAATGTTTAATTACAGAGTGATGCAACCTACTGAATTTAAACATTAATTATTTTTACATCAAGGGTCATAACACATTTAGTATGAATTTAACATAAATAAAGTATGCTTACAAAAGCTAACTTCCTTTAATATTTAATGTAAATTTAATATCATTTTTTACATATATTTTACATTAACATTTATGTAAAAATCACATAAAAATTGAATTAAAACGTATTTTTTTTAATACTTATGTAATTTTATAGTAACCAAATTTAGTAATTTGTTTTATAATTATTTTTCCATAAATGAAAATTTTATAAGGTGTTTAGTCTATTAAATGTTTTTAGAGTTACATAAACATATGCACAATTTTATAGTGGGTGTCAAACTTTTAATAACAACAAAAATTTTAAATACAATTTTTAATATTTTATATCACGAATATCCTACCAACACTATCAATATCACCAACACTATTTATTTGTTCATAATTTCCTTAACAATTTTGAGGTGAATTTTTTAAACAATGAATTTTAATATTTCTTAATAAAATAACTGTGTAAAAGGTTTACTATCTACTTTTTTGCTAATTTATCAAAATCACTTATGCGATTCCGCAATTAACAGTTTCGCAACCGCTGACGTACATTCATGTCCCTTGGCAATCTAACTCCGCCAGTGGGCGTTTCTTTTACAATTTGTATGTTGCCGTATTTCTTAAGATTATTTCTTACATTCATATTTGTATAAACAAAATAGTATGGATAAAAATACTTTCGTTAGAAAGAGTAATTGTTATCTATATTCATATGTATATAAATATGAATACAGAAAACCTTGTTCTGAAATAACGTAGCTTGAAAAAATAATATACACAGTTCGGACCACACTATCAGTAAGATGAAAACATGCGGTCGCAAAAGTGTAAAATGATTTCTGAGATTGTGAGATGTTTAAGTTCGTTCTTACTTTTGCCAGATTTGGAAGAATTATTTTACAAGCAGGGATATAAACATCTTATATTTTGAGCACCACTATTTTTTAGCAATATTTTTTAACTTATTCTGAAATGTCTGCTATTAAACAATAAAAATAATAATAATATGAAAATAGTAGTCATTAAAATATCGGACGCATCAGTCAATGCATAATGAACTATTAAAAATATTGAGCATATAAGCAAAACTTAAGTAAGTCTATTTCAAAAATTTCATCTGCAAGAAAAAGATCAAACTTGTGATATTTTGGCTCTAGGTTAATGTTTAAAATAAATATTTTACGCATGAGTTACACGAACAGATAATTTTTGCAAAGGTCGATGCATCAAAATACTTACAACAAATAAAAAATATTCTACATTTTAAATTGGATATATAGTTGCAAGACTCAAGCCGGGCAAAAGTATTTATAAAAATCCTGCAGTATCTAGATATCCTAAAAATCATTAGATGGCTCGATTACCATGATTGAAACAGTGCCATAAAAATATTTGATTACAACAGCCAAACAACAATTTGGTAATAACGGTTTGAATGTCTTATTCAGAGATTTAAAAAAAAATGAAATTGATAATCCGGATAATTTTGCATAATATTTGCAAAACTTACAAATTGAATTAAATACTATATATTTAAGAAAATATATAGTGTTTCCGTAATTTTACGTGGAGTATTCCAACAATCAATCTCTCCCAACATTCATCAATTATAATAAAAATTTTGGCACCAAACTTGGCAATCAATTGTCATCAAAAACTGTCGAAATATACTTGCTTGTAATTTGCTTTCTATAGCGCAAATTCTTGCTTCGGGTAGATTAAAATTTTTTACAGCAATATGCCTCTATTAAATTTCCATTTAATTGTTGTAGTGACTTTTTCTGTAAATTGTGTAAATTTTGAATCGGTCAGTAATTATTGTTTACCTAAGTCTACAATTTGAGACTAATACTCTAATTAGAGTGTTAAATACAAAAAAAACTGCAAATAAAAGTGATTCGTTAAAAAAAATAAAAATAATAAAAAAAAAAATAACCTGAAAAATATTCAAATCTTGATTTCATAGATAGAATAACGTTTATATCAAATAATTCAAAATGTAATGCAACATTGATCAAACGTGAAATTTTTTTTAATCTCCCTATGAATATAAATAACAACTGTCTTAAACTTTAACTTCTTAAACTTTTAACTTCTAGATACTTCTAAGGTCTAAAATTTATGGTCTCACTTACTTGACACATTACTTGACACACTTTCTCTTTCAACACATTTGTAATATAATTTTCAAAATTAGAATTTTTATCAAAAATAAACATTAGAGCAAAACAAAATTATAGATTTCGAAAAAATTTTTGCGCATTCAGAAAAAAGAATTTCTTTTCGCACCGTAAAACTCCAGTTTCATTAATGTCTGGACGTATGTGGAATATCTTATATTTTACAACTAAAAATAACTTTTTTTTTTTTTTTTTTCAAATATATTTATCAACGTTGACTTTTTTTTTTCAGTCATTTGCTCCCTTTTTCCTCCTAACTAAGCCTTTTTACCCATAATAAAAAAAAAAAAAATAAATAAATAAAAAAAACTGCACTTATAATGCATGAAAATCATGATTCAGAAGGATTAGTACTTTGCCTTAATACCGTTTAGCCTTAATATCCGTTTTGCCTTAATAGTCGTTTTACCTGGAATACACTTTCTTTTATTGATGTTTACTTACTATAGCTATACGTATAATATGTAACAGAAGGGATTCAAGAGGTTTAGCGACTGGTTTTGTTACCAACCACATTGTCTTATCCGAATATTTAGATAATTTCTGTCCACCAACCGTTCAGGGTGAGAATTATTTTTTCTCTAATTCTCAATAGTTCTCAATATTTTGCTGATCTCAATACATATCTCTAGTTTATTATATTTACTTTATCCATACTGAAAAAAGACATGTACATTAAGAAAAAGAAAAATACTTCTCGCACGCTACTTTCCAGATGATCTGCAATCTGCAATTCTCAACAGAATCCCCTCTGGCAGTTGAACGTTTAAAGATTTTTCGGTCTGACAAGCACCTTATTGAAATAACACTTTTGGTTAGCAGATCACCACCAAAGCACGTTTGTCTGTATCACAATATGTAAAATGTATGCATATGTGATGTTAAAAAACATCACATATCCCTTTTTAAAATAAAATAATAATATAAATTACATTTTATTTATTTATAATACAAGCAAAAATATTTCTTATTCTAAAAGAATCTAATATAATTTTGTTTAACTCGTTTAAGCTATTTTATTTTTATTTCTTTTTCATTAATCTGTAATTTCATATAATTTATTGTCCCAGCATTATAAACCGCAATTCTTTTCCCTGCTCTAAATCTCATCAAGTAATAATTAAATAAAATATCAAAGAAAGAGAAACCCATTCATTTTATGCTTTAAAACCGCAGACGATTTTTTTTTATTGTAGCTTCCTGTCTCCAATCAAACGTTTAAAGATTCCGTTGAATCATTATAGCTGAAAATAATTTCTAATATTTTTTATCAATTGATTTCGCACTTTTAGCCAAATTCTGGATGCCTGACAAAATTTAATCACATCCTATGACGTAATTTAATTTTTAGCCAATCCTTTAACTATTATTTAGGTTTACCAGATATAAAATTTAAAATGTGTTCAGCCAACTTGATTTTTGATATCAATGAGATTTGGCGAAATAAATTAATTAGCTTACTGTCTGTTATTCTGAAAAGATGTTATATTTTATCATTGACTCGAAAGGTCGAAAAGTGTTTTGTTTAACAAAGAAATCGTAATGGCTTCCATTCTTCTTTTGGATGTCTGTCTTGAAATAATAAACAGGAATTCTCCATCGTGAATGTTTTCGAATCTACTTATTCCACTTTGTCCAAGAATATCATTAATATATGTCTTATAAGAGTAATTAAACATCTCATTTTCTAAATGGATAATGACTCGATGCTACATTTTACGGAGCTGATTGAACCTGGTTTGCTATAACGTACATGGCCGCTTCTTTTTATATCTGCATCCCAGCTCTTTATCATAAACAATGTGGTGCTTGATCCAGGTCGGATAATATATCCGGATATCCAAATTTTTTTTTCGTCTTGAAAAATTTGTGCATCGAATGTGGAACTACTATTAACGAATATAAACAAGTGTACTGCAATACTCGAATTTCTGTTTTATGCATCTGTGCTTAGTCTGAATATACTCAGTGAATGAGTAAATGAAATAACTTAGTTCTACAGTAGCATCATCACCGATTTCTTTGGAAAGTGCGAATATAGAATTTGTGTGTTCCTCGATTCTGCACCACCGATTCTTATTGCCGATCATCCTGCAAAGTTCGCATTTTGAGATCGCCTTATTCGTATATTATTATTTCAATATAAATTGATCGTTGATTCATCACTGCAAGGAAAAATGCCCGACATATGTCTTTCTAGCAGGTGTGCAGTTAAATTACTACTTTAATTTTTTTGTTGCGCGCACTCATACCGGATAAAGGCATTATGTTATTAAATAAAAGAATAATAATAGTAATAAAAGTAAATGAATAAAAAATATATAGATAAATAAATAAATATTTCTTTTTAGCAAAAAGAGAATACGGGAAAACAGTAAGTTTCTTTCATACTATTTATGTGAAACAGTAAACAAAAAGACATTTTGAAAGTTTTTTTTAATATTGACAGTTAACTGAACTCAATTTATTTTCGTTTTCAAATTTTTTTTTTGGAAAAATTGTTTTATTATTGATATGTTTATTCTATGCTAGTTTTTTTTTTTCTTTTCATTTTTTTTAAAGAATAATTAAAGTTATAGCCTAATATTGCACATAATATATATTTCTTTTGGAATCTGTTATTTACAGATAATTAGTGAAAACTTTTATTTGCAAGAGAAAATAAAAGTCAGATATCATTTATTTTTCCTCATATTCACAATAGTATATATATATATATATATTTTCATATTTTGATCTTTTGGTTTACAATATAATATATGTTGACATTATAATTTTCATATATTCATTCTTTTTTGGTTATTATTCATTATATTTTTTAAATATATCTATAATATATATATCAAGACTTATATATGCCAATTTCATGGTTGCAAGATATAATGATATACATATAAAAATATTAGAAATAATTTCTATATTTTCGTTAATTTTGAAACTTTATCATGCTTAATTAGAACAAATATATTTTACAATTTTTTTTATTTTTAAGTGTCTTGCTAATTTTATTTATTTTATGATAATTAATTGAATTCTTATGCATATTATTTTTATTTAACTTAGATAACATTTTTATTTTGGAAAAACATGGCACAGAATCGAAACGCGTTTTGCTCCGTTCCTAATTTCGATGGGGACGCGAGATTTGTCAAATTTTTCTTTGATCAATTTTGATCCTTTGCCATGTTAAATAAACTAACAAATGACGCGACATTACATGTAATGAAAGAAAAACTTCGTGATGCCGCGTTGGCATACTTTATTGAAAATGAAACATTATATAACTCGACAGATCTTGCAGTCATCGAGGAAAATTTCTGTAAGTTTTTCAAGGAATCCTTATACAATACTGGAATATCGGAATTTCATAATTTAAAAATTTTGCCGGGGGAGTCAATTAAAAATTTTGCCCATCGTGTAAATGTTGCTGTACCTAAGGCTTTCCCTGACCTTAAAGACAAACAATCCCTTGATAACATTAAACTTCCGAAATTTTTAGAGTGTGTACCATCAAATATTAAAATTAAGTTAATGGAGGAAAACATAAGAGACTATAATAAGGCAGTTGAATGTGCTCAAACATTATCCGAAATATATGATTCTTTCAACAACACTACTAATACTAAGACTGTTCTTTCTTGTGATAATAAAAATGACTCTGTAATATTAAACACATTGAAAGATTTATCTGAGAAAATTAATAGCATTTCACTTACAAACAACAATCCACCCTCCCATAATGAATCTTCGCACGTAGTTCAGTCAAGCAGACCCAAATTTGATCAAAGAAATTATAGAAATAATTACAAAACTAGACAAACCAATTTTCGTTCTTCCTCTAGAAGAAACTTTTCTAGAAATAATTTGATTTGTCAACTTTGTTCCAAACATGGTCACGTTGCTTTAAATTGTTATAAATGGAGAAATAGAGATAATTTAACTTATAAAACACGTAATTATGAAAACCGTAATTTAAACTAGAAAAGAGGTATGGAGATGCTGATGCTGCCATATCTCGAAAACTAAGGGTCTCATCAGCGAATGAACATAAATTCACAAATGTGTCATCTTCAAATTCTCTTCCAAAAATTTCACATACTAGACTTGTAAATTCAGTTGGATCTCAAACTGTTGCTAATATTACTGTAGCAGATAATAAAGCTACCCAAACATTTCAAAACTTTAGTCATATTTCTAATACAGGGTATATTCCAAGTGACAACAATGAGAGTTGCACAAATAATATTCAGGATCATATTTTATTTAATGTAAACAAAAATTCTCATACACTTCCTATAATAAAAGCTAAATTAGCCAATAATGATATAAAGTTTCTTATTGATACCGGAAGTAGTTGTTCACTTTTAGCCCAATCAACATTTGATAATTTAAAAGCAAATTTGAAATATAAAAGACTAGGTTCGTCTATTACTCTTAAAACGGTCAATTCTTATGTTGAATTTTCTTCATGTATTCGTGCAACTTTCAAAATTAAAAAAAAGTTTTTCCAACACAATTTCTATATTATTGACATACCACATAGTTCTAATTTTCATGGAATACTTGGCATGGATTTCATTAAAGAAAATCATGTCACTATTGACTTTTCGAAAAACTCCATGAGAATTGGAAAATTAGACTTTACTTGTTCCTTATTTGATTCGGGAAATGAAAAATTAGATGTATGTAATTTTAACTCTGACGATAATAATATGAATGTTTACCTTCTAAAGAAAGTTATAATACAAACTGGTGAAAATATCTACATTACTGCAAAAACAAATAATAAGTTACAAGAAACGAATTACATATTTTGTACTGACTTAAAGGATCCTGATATAGAAATTTTAGATTCTATTGTATCACCGAATTACAAGAATGAAATTAATTCTGAAAATAATAATTCTCTTTTTACGTTACTTATCTCAAATAAGGGTAAAAATTCAATTCATCTCAATAAAAATATGCATATTGGTAAATTATTTTTGATTGATGAAATTAAAGAACCACATTTAGATAAAATTGAAGACTCTTGCTCTAGTAATAATAATATACAAAATATTGAGGACCATATCCACTTAATTCAAGCTTCAGAGGATATATTACTAAAACGTAAAAATGATTTATCAAGTAAAGATTTTTGTTTGAATCATTTAACCCTTGATCAACGTAACACACTTGAAAATTCATTTTTAAGCAAATTTGCTGCTTTTTCCAAATCTCTCAGTACTCTAGGACATACTGATAAAATAATTCCTAATCTTAAATTAATTAATGATTTCCCTATTAAAACACTTCCATTTCCGATTCCACAAGCTTTACAAAAAGAAGCCCAAGAACAGATTAATGAATTAGTAAACGCCGGCATAATTGAGCGTAATTGCTCCGAGTGGGCTTGTCCCATATTGCTGGTAAAGAAAAAATCTGATGGTTCAAAGAAACAACGTTACAGACTTGCTTTAGACCTTAAAATGGTCAATACAGTCATACAAGGTTCCTCATATCCACTTCCTAAAATTCAAAATATTATTTCAAATCTTTCGTCATTCAAATACTTTACTTCGTTAGATTTCATGCAAGCGTACCACCAAATTGACCTTCCTAAAAAATATCAAGATATGTTAACATTTACATCTATTTTTGGCAGTTATCGATACAAACGTGTTTGTTTTGGTTTAAAGAACGTCAGTTCTATATTTCAGTCTCTAATGGACACAATACTCGACGAGATAAACATTAATGGCATATATGCTTATCAGGACGATCTTATTATTGGATCAAATTCATTTGAAGAGACTTGTGAAGAAGCAAATAAAGTTTTAGAAATTCTTGTGAAATATAATTTAACATTATCCCCATCTAAGTGTGAATTCCATAAATCAGTAGTTAATTATTTAGGTTTCCATATTGAAAACCATACTATTTCACCCATCACCGCTAACATCGTAAAGATCAATTCTTTTCCACCACCAACGACAAAACGACAATTAAAAAAATTCTTGGACTTGCTAATTTTTACAAATGGATTTTACAATCTTTCTCAGAACTTGCGCAACCCCTTGTGGAACTCACAAAACCCAAAACAACATTCAAATGGACAGAAAAACATCAGAGTATTTTTCAAAAAATTCAAAAAATATTCTTTCTTCCCCCAATGGTTCGACTTCCAGATTGGGAGAAAACATTCTATGTCAACACGGATGCATCAAAAACAGCCATTTCAGGAGCACTTATGCAAAAATTTAATGGTAAATTACTTCCTATAGCATACTTTTCCAAATCTTTAAAACCTTCTGAAAAGAAATATCCTGCGTTAAAATTGGAACTTATGGCAATTCATAAAACTGTCGCCGCCTTCAAATACTATTTATATAATCGTGAGTTCGTAATTTTGTCAGATAGTGCTCCCCTTGAAAAATATAAGAAAACTACCAATCCCGCTGACGTTACCACCCGATGGTTAATGGACTTATCTGAATATACATACGTTTTCAAACATATTCCTGGAAATTTGAACATCTATGCGGATTATTTATCACGTTGCAATTTTGAAAACAATCAAGAGGATCTCAAAGCTAATCCAAAATTAATTCATGACATACAACCACTACCAATTGTTGATGTTGATGAAAATGAAAACAGACTTGAAATTAACAGTAAGGATAAAATCAATAATGAAAATCAAAACAAATGCTCAGAATATGTTAATTATATGATTTCAGGAAATTCGAACTCTAAAGACCCCTTGCTAGAAATTTCAGACCAAACATTTGTGTCCGAACAAATTAAGGATTCTGAATTAAAAACAATTTACGAAGAAATCTTAAAAAACGGAAAGTCAGAAAAATTTCCCAATTACTTTATAAATCCTGATTCTAAAGTATTAATGCTCAAGAAAGAGAATATTCATAACAATTCATTCAGTTACTTAATTATTGTCCCAAATTCTTTAAAAGCGAAAGCATTGTCCATCGCGCATTTATCTCACTTCGGTTTAGCTAAAACCTATGAATTTCTTTCTAGAAGATACTTTTGGAGGGGCATTTATACTGATACCCTTAATTTCGTCTCTTCATGCACTAAATGCTTACAAGCGAAACATCACAAAACACCTCCTGCTCCATTACAAAACACATATACACCCACTCATCCAAATCATACAATCTCCACAGACTTGGTGGGTCCTTTTAGTAATGGTCAATACGTCTTGACAATAATTGATCATTTCAGTAGACACTTAGAACTTTACCCGTTATCTAATATTACTTCACCAAAAATAGTTCAATGTTTGTTTTTATACATTACAACCTTTGGTCGCCCTGCATGTATTCTATCAGATTTAGGTCCACAATATAGATCTCAAGTTTACAATACATTTAATGACACTCTAGGCATAAAAATATTACATTCGTCTGCTTTTCATCCCCAGTCGAACTCTATTAGCGAACGTGTAAACACATCAATTAAGTATTCAATTAATATATTATTAGAAGAAGGTCATTCATTTCAAAATGCACTATATATACACAAATCTCTCTACAATGGATCTACGCATTCTTCCACTCAATTCTCGCCTAATCTTCTACATTTTGGTAGAGAACTGGCACTAATTTTTGACACTTATAATTCAAATTATAATTATACCTACCTGGACTCTAATGTAAACATCTATAAATTAATGCAAGACCTTCAGGAAATTTATAAAAAAGCGTACAATAACATTCAAGATTCCCAATCAAAAAGAAATAAATATTTTCAAAGAAAAGCTAAACTAAGAAGCATCTGCACAAAAGATATTGTGTATCTGAAGTCTATGGATAAATTTAAACCTAAATATACAGGTCCTTTCATTGTCACAGTTAAACATTCCCCTGTTTCATTTTCAATTAAACGGTTACATGCTAGTGATGATAAGGCATTTCGTGTGCATATAGATATAATTTTATTGGCACCTCCACGTAATAATCACTTATTTGACATTTATAATAATTCTAATTTTAATAAGAATCTCATTATTTCCAATGATACACATCAATATAATTTACGAAACAGAAAGTAATTTTTCATCAATTTTTTCCTTAGATTAAAAGTTACACAGTATAAATTTTTAATAATTTATAATGATTAAAGATAAATTCAGAGCTGCCAACCTAATCCGGCAAATTGTTAGTACCGCCCCTTTTTCTACACCACTTAATTTTTAGAGTAATTCTCTTCAAATATATTTACGATGAATTAAGAAAACAAATACTTTAAAAATATATTGGTGTAGAAAAAGGGGCGGTACAAACAATTTGCCGGATTAGGTTGGCAGCTCTGTAAATTAAATAAATTTGATGTATACTTTCATCGCAACAGACCTGATCAACCTGTTGTGATTTTTATTTGTTGTGAAATTTCGCAGCTTGGATAATCAATGGCTGGTCCAGGAAATTATATTCTAAGCTGCATTGTCTTACAACAGCAGTGTATATCACTTTTATCACTGTTTCTTTAACTTACGTGTTATTTATAATTGCATATTAATAATAGTTAACATACTAGAATAATATTGTTTATTTCAAAAAAGTGCTAATGGAATAAAAAAAAAAATTAAAAAAAATGTTTACGTAGACTTTTGGTGCCTGTAATATTTTTATCATACATGCATGCATATGTCTCATATATTCCAATTACAATTACCTATAAAAAAAAATGAATAAATAAAAACATGTGTTATTATTACTTTCTTTCAACATGTATTATTTCTTTAAACATTTTAATGAATATAAAAGGCTCACTATATATATATAATAACATATAAATATACTTGATTTTTATTTTGTCAATCTTTCATATTAAAATTGCTTATACATTTGAACTATGTATTTATTACAACAAATCCTTGTCCTACATGAACTGAAATGGACTCGTCAAAGTTTCTCGCCATGCATGGTAACATAAAAATTTACTGATTTCAGCATCTTACCACGAACTGATAAAATATATAATGACTGAATTATTATAATTTTAAATCAAAGGACTAGAGCTCATTTTGTTTGTGGATATATTCTAAAGACTCTTGTGTACACAGACTTATGGCCATACAACATTATATCACATCACCGTATATCCTTATTTTCGGTATTTGTATTTTATTATTGTATAAGAATATTATTTTTTTTAAGTATGCATACTAGATTTTCTATTGATAATATGACAATGTACGTATTTTATTTGTATTGGAAGCCATTCGTTTTTTGTTTTGGTTTTGTAATCAATCTATTTTACAAGATTGGAAATAATTTGATTTAATTTTAATTTTTGCTGAGTTTTCATATCATAGACGATGTAATGGCTGAACCCATTTTTTTTTTTCGGTCGACGGGGAGAAATATGTGATGTTGAAAAACATCACATATCCCTTTTTAAAATAAAATAATAATATAAATTACATTTTATTTATTTATAATACAAGCAAAAATATTTCTTATTCTAAAAGAATCTAATATAATTTTGTTTAACTCGTTTAAGCTATTTTATTTTTATTTCTTTTTCATTAATCTGTAATTTCATATAATTTATTGTCCCAGCATTATAAACCGCAATTCTTTTCCCTGCTCTAAATCTCATCAAGTAATAATTAAATAAAATATCAAAGAAAGAGAAACCCATTCATTTTATGCTTTAAAACCGCAGACGATTTTTTTTTATTGTAGCTTCCTGTCTCCAATCAAACGTTTAAAGATTCCGTTGAATCATTATAGCTGAAAATAATTTCTAATATTTTTTATCAATTGATTTCGCACTTTTAGCCAAATTCTGGATGCCTGACAAAATTTAATCACATCCTATGACGTAATTTAATTTTTAGCCAATCCTTTAACTATTATTTAGGTTTACCAGATATAAAATTTAAAATGTGTTCAGCCAACTTGATTTTTGATGCCAATGAGATTTGGCGAAATAAATTAATTAGCTTGCTGTCTGTTATTCTGAAAAGATGTTATATTTTATCATTGACTCGAAAGGTCGAAAAGTGTTTTGTTTAACAAAGAAATCGTAATGGCTTCCATTCTTCTTTTGGATGTCTGTCTTGAAATAATAAACAGGAATTCTCCATCGTGAATGTTTTCGAATCTACTTATTCCACTTTGTCCAAGAATATCATTAATATATGTCTTATAAGAGTAATTAAACATCTCATTTTCTAAATGGATAATGACTCGATGCTACATTTTACGGAGCTGATTGAACCTGGTTTGCTATAACGTACATGGCCGCTTCTTTATATATCTGCATCCCAGCTCTTTATCATAGCATACTTTTCTTGATTTGTGCATTAAGTAATCTCTATTGTAAAGTCTATTGAAAATAAGTTTGAGTTGAATTTTTAAACAATGTCAAAGGCTCACTCTGTAGTACCATACCACGAGAGTTAAGCCAAAGAATACTATGATGAATATTGCACGTTTCGATAAATACTTGTACCATTTATGCTTTGATTTATAGTTTAAACTCATCTTACAGTCGGTAGCAAAATTACTGAAACGCTAGCAATAATTTGTATTTAATGAAGGGCACCTAATACTGTTTTTTAAGTAAATAATTCTCGAGTCATTATCTTAGTCTATGACGTTTATAAAGATGTAAGCTGTTGATAAAAATTAGCTATCAAACTAATATATATATATATATATATATATATATATATATATATATATATATACATAAAATGTGGATGTTTGTTTCGAAAATTTTACTTCCGATTGTATATAGATTTCAGTGGGAAAATATTTATCATTCCCTAAATAAAACATATATCATGATCTATATTAATCGTAAAATTCTTGATTATTTTTTATTAATTATCAGATCATGAGTTTTCTATTTTATTAATTAAGGTATAAAACGTGTTTTCTTATAAATCAAATTATTTTTTGTTAAAAAAAAAAAAAAAAAAAAAAAAAAAAAAAAAAAAATCAGGTAATAATTTATCGATTCTTTTTTAACAACATTATTTTTTTTAATTGAAATTAAATATACTGCATATGAATTATAAGTAATATTAAATATATATGTTTATATAGATTAGTCAATTTAATATAATTCTAATTATTAATAATAACGAATCAATATAATATTTATTTTCAAGAACAGACATTGAGAAGTTTCTAGTTTATTTAATAGCACTTTCATATAAATAAGAGTGAGTAACTTAGTTTTTTTTTTTTTTTTTTTTTTTTTCACATGCATAACACTTTTTGATGAAAATATGTATTCCACAAAAAGTATGCTTACATATTCAAGTATACTTACAAAACTCACTTTTTGTAAATTCGGAAAACTGAATCTTTTAAAATGTACTTTTAAATTTTTAGCATGTATAAAACAGTTTATTTTACGTTTAAATTACCTTTAAAAACACAGAAACATACTTTAAAAAATGCTTAGGTTTATTTAAAATATTTACATGTGATTTCGATATTGTTTATTTTTAATTTTTATAAAGAATTACAATTCTAATTAGTATTCATTGTGATTTTTTTCAACGTAGTAAATATTAGTATTTAACATAAATATAACAATATCGTAATAAAAGGACAAATATAGATGACAAGGAATTTAAAAATTGAATACCACTGTTGCCTCATAAAAACTCAGTTTTAGACATACATATCAATATGAATTTTAAACACGGTTAATGAACTTTATATAAGAAAATAAAGTTTTAACATAATAAAGATATATGATTACGGCGTCATTACATTTTATGTTATGTAAAATTAAAATAATATAGCTTGTACAATTTTCTTCTTTATTATTATTTTTATTCTGGTATAATTAAGTTTATTTTTATACAAAAATGAACCATATGCCTCGCTGTAAATTAGCGTTCCGATTGTAAATTAGTTTACAAGAATTGTGAATTAGTGTTCCGACCAAGATTTTGAATAAAATAATAAAATAAATTATTATTAACAGAAGAAAAAATCATACGATATGTTTCATAACCATAATAGAAACTACATTTTAAATTTAATAATAAATCAGTGAGAAAGATCATCATAATTTGATTATTTCAAACATGCTTATGTTAGTTTCTAAAATAAATTTAACAAATGCACACTCTTTGCATCTGTCATAATGTATTTCTTTTCTTCTCTCTCATTATTTGGGGATACAATATTCATTAAATTATTTTATGAATATATTTTGAAAAATACTAAAATAAATAAATAAAAAAATAAAAAAAAAACACTTGTTTTGGAGACATTTTGTATTATTTTTATATAAAGTAAATTACAATAATAATTGTATTACAAATATTTGTTCTGCTAATTTTTATTTATTTTTCAGAAGTATGTTGGATATAATTTGACAAATATGTATACTCTATAACAAAGAAAGAAAAAAAAACGACTCACCAAGAAGGAGTAATGCAAACTGGACACAAATTGACATACATAAATGTTTCGATGGAAAAAGCTAAATTTTAGAGTCTGGCTACCATTGAATAAGCATGCTATTATGCAGCGCATCTTAACTGCGCAATTGGCAGAATATTAAAAACAAGAAATTTTGATTTCAGGTCATACATTTGTTGAGAATTTTACTCCGTCTACTCAGAAAGACAGTAACCTATGCCTACATGGCGATTAGAATCTTAGTAACTTATGACTCGCATACAGGTGCACAAACAACATGCGCAAATATCAACATTTGAGTTTGTTGTGAAGCTGGGCTCAAAGAAGCCGGTTGGTCAAATTTGCGAATTTTTTTTTACAATTGGATTGGGGTAGTACCACTATTAGATGATATTGAAAGGAATGGGTGAACCATGGCCGAACTCAACGAGGACAGATAGTGAGAACCAGTCAATCGCAAAGCGGTACTCAAAGCTCCATTTCATCATTATCGTCGATCCTACGTACAACTACTACTTCATTGACTTCAAAGACTCTTAAAAGGCGGCTCAGTGAAATGGGGTTGAGCTCAGCCCCTGGATCTCTCTTCCACTGAGAACGTTTGGAGCATCATTAAAAGGGTCCTATAACCAGCTTGGGATTTTGCTAATCTAACGCACCAATTAGACAAAATTTGGCGCGATACTTCACAGGAGCACATCTGCCAACTCTATCAATAATACCAAGATGAATAACTGCGTACATAAGGGCCAGAAGCGGACCAACGCGTTATTGACTTGTTTACTTTGTGAGGCCCTTTCTCTTGATTAAATTATTCAAATGTTCTGAAACTGTCATTAATTTTTTTTCTTCGCATGTACATCACATCTATCAATTTTCGTCTCATTTAATAACTCCTTGGTGCGGCGTCGTTTTTTTTTTTTTTTTTTTTTTTTTTTTTTTTTGTCATAGAGTGTAGATTTTGTTTTTTTTTTTTGTGATTTTTCTCATTTTTTATTCTAAATTTATTAATTAATTGTTCGTACACATACCTTTTCAAAATGCTTTTTCTACGTCTTGTTTTATTCGTTTTATATAGTAAAAATTTACAAAATTTGACCCCAAACAATTATTTTCTTGTGTTATATGAATGAGGGAAACGTAAAATAATACGGAATGTCAAAATTAAGCTTTTATTATCAAGTAATTTTTATTATAATTTATCGGTTTGTGTAAATAATAAAAATAAACAAATAAAAGGTAAAACAATTTCAGTTATGTTTAAAGAAAAAAAAAACTCTTTTAATATATTTGCTTAAGAAATTTCTATTTTGTTATTAATGCATTCTTTTCTTAAAAAAAAAAAATAATAATAATAAAACACGATAAGAATTTATTCGTGGCGTAGTATTGAAATGAAGAATGTATAAATATATATCGCGTTATGTCAGAGGGAATATTTTTAATGATTTTTTTTATCCGTGAACAAATGATTTTATAATTTAAATGTAAAAAAGAGAAAAAAAATGTATATTATATTTTTTTGTATGTATTTTATTTTATTTTTGGTTTTCTATTACAGAAAATACTTAATAAAATAAATAGAAAACTTAGAGGATCACCCGTTAATATATTTTCTGTTTTTCTGAAGAACGTGTATTAGTATAAAGCATTAAAAAATAATAGTACAAGATTACAGACAATAATAATAAAAATAATAATTTATAATAAAAATTAAAGGTTACAAGTATTTTTCTTAAATCTATTAGGAAATATATTTGGTTATACACGAAATAAATTAAATAAATAAATAAATATTAAGTTTAGAGATAAAAAAAAAAAAAAAAAAAAAAAAGTAATAATATTTTTAAAATACAAAATTCTTATATTTATAGGAGTTTTATAAATTTACCATCTTTTAAATATATTTTGTAAATTTTTATTGTTAGCGATGTTTTCTATGTAACGACTGCCTATATATTATAGCGAATTGTAAGCTGAATTTATAACAGGATTTTAAGTCTTTCTCAGTTTTACTTCGTTTAATACATGCAGCATTTTTTTTTTTTTTTTACTTATTATTTTTTCTATGTCTAACGTTCAACCAACTCTAAAATACACTCGTTCATAATACATACAATACAGTTTCTAATTTAAATATTTATATCATTTTATTCTTATTGTTCTGAAGTATCTGTCTAGGTGATTTTCAAAGTACATATTTTTCAGATGAGAAGGATTTTATAATAATCTATTATGTGTGGTTTGTATATAACGTAAAATGAAAATTACCAAATATCATGCCTGTTATATATAGCAACGCTTTCCAAACGGCGGCATACGCGTATGTGATTTTATTTATATTGCATTCATTTT
This sequence comes from Salticus scenicus, assembly GCA_963930645.1. Classification (NCBI taxonomy): domain Eukaryota; kingdom Metazoa; phylum Arthropoda; class Arachnida; order Araneae; family Salticidae; genus Salticus; species Salticus scenicus. The sequence continues at coordinate 234,877,469 of OZ005649.1, forward strand.
TATTTATACATATGTAAAATACTTATATTATTTTGATGTAGTAATTTTGCATTCGATTCTTATATTTATATTATTCCAGTTTCAAAGCTGGAGGTTTCAATTTTGTATGCATGTCTTTCTCGTCCGTTCAGTCATTGTTATTTTACTGTGTGCTTGAATGCTTGAATATGTGCTATAATCCATTAGGAAACTCAAAAGTACAGTCGGCAGCAAAATTATTTAAGAACTAGCAATAATTATAAGACAGCACCACAGAACTGGTGTGTTAAAGTTATAAGTACAAAACTTTGAATAAACATCATGAAATATAATAAATGCAATAATAAATGCATTAAACATAATAAGTACGTTGCCGCTTTGACTGCAGCTCTTGTGCCTACTTTATTCGCCAGACGAAAGGTGGTGTGTTCTTTCAACTTGAAACAATTGTTGCGAGTTTATCGCATTTTTTGGTGTTTATTCAGAGTTTGTACTTATTACCCTATCAGTAATGTCTGTTTGGAAAATGTGCATCTCATACTGTTTTGAAGTAAATATTTGACGATTCATGATCTTTGTCTGTGTGCTGTTTATAAAATAGTAAGTTAATGATAAAAATTATCGACCAAAAAAAAAAAAAAAAACGAAAAATGGGTGTTGTGTGTGTGTGTGTGGGGGGGGGGGGGTTCAATAATTTATCTGCCGACTGTAGGTAAACAGGCCCAAGCACTCCCTCCTGTAGAAAGCTGCCATTTGCTTTCAGATTTTAATTTGTTTGTAACACTCACAATTAATGTCCCCCCTTCCCCCACCAAAAAAAAAGATAAATAAATAAATAAAGGAAATGTTAGCTGAATATACCTGTTAAAGATCTTCATACACCTTAATTTATAAATTTTCTTAAATACTGTTTTTAATGTGGTATAAAAACAGTTGAACTTTAGTACCTCTTGAAACAGATAATTCAACGTTGAAAAATTATGTTTAAATCACCTTAGTTTTCAAGTCTTAGAGTTCAGCAATAAATACAAATTAATTATTTAAGATTTTTGGCTAAAGTGCAGATAGCAAAAGAAAAAAAAAAAAATATTGGTGTTAGAGAAGTTACATAAAAAAATCCTGATCTATTTTGAACACCTGAAGAAGTTTTTAATATGAGTAAGAATATTTGTAATTTAATCCTGACCTAGTTTGAAATCCAGCGTATGTTTCTGGAAGAAAGACTATGGGTGGAGGAGATTTTCAAGAAATTTATTATACATCCAGGGAAAGGGTTGAGTTGAGTTGAGTTGTGGGGATTAAAGCCGATTCACTGCTCTAGAGTCCTAAGCCTGAAAGAGGAGTGCCTTCCGTTTTCTAAGGGGTCCTAGCCCATATTTACGCATGTTTTGGAGAAAACCACGGAAAACTCCGAACGGCTAGGCCGACGAGCGTAACCTAAGATCGAGCCTGTTACCTCACCATCCAGGGAAAGGATTTGAGAAAAACTACAAAATGTGTGTTGTTGAGGTTATTTTTACGTTTTAAACTAAATATTTTATAGAAATAAAAAATCAGTTTTGTTACGACAACACAAGGTATATTTTTACGAAATTTCAATTTTTTTTTTTTCATTATTATTTGCTTATAGTAAAAATCATTTTATTCAACTTTACATTTTTTTTTCTATTTCTAAGTACTTTGTAAATTATAAAATATTTAAGAGACTAATCTTTAGGTTTTATTGCCGAGATCACAGATTTACAATTTCACTCTATAACGCTAAAATAACTTTTCTATCCGCTGAAATCATCATTAATGCATTTATATGTTTATGTTATAAAATTACATTTTGTAAACTATGAAACAATTTAGTTGTAAATAAAAAATACAAAATGAAACTTTCAACAAAATGAAACCTTTTGAATAACGCAAACTGCTAACAATTATTTATTTCGTAGCTTTCATTACGTAAAATAATACAATGAAAGGAATTTGACAATTGATCATTTATCATACTTACGCAGAAAATGAAAGTCATAGAATAGAGAGATGTGTTATCTACTGTTATTTTGAAATCAGATGACAAAAGGATTTTTATTTCAGATAAATTATATCAAACAATCAGTCTTCAGGTAATTGTAGAATCTCAATGAAAATGTTTTGATTAAAGAATCTCCCAGTCTTGAATTATATGTTTTTTTTTTTTTTTTTCCTTTTTCGATCTCATTTCATATGCTGTTTTATGAAAGTGTTTTTTATTTTATTTTATTACTTTCTTTTATATTGAAAGTCGAAAATATTGGTTTTCTAAAAATGTTCGGCTTCGAGTTTTCAATGAATTTACGCGTTTTGAGACGCCCCAACTACGATGTAAACATTTTTTGAAAGTGCATGTATATGATAAAAAATATTTTGACAACTATTCATTGTAATGAATGTAATCATTATGATTTAAATTTCTTTGATGTTGTGGAGAGTTTAATGATTGATTCATTTCGACCAAATTTAGTTTATTCAGCCGACTTGTGAACTGTTTAATTTATTCCTTGATATTTTTAGTTCCCACCTTTGCTCACATGAATTTTTTGGGGAGTAATTGTTTTCTTATTTAATCCTAATTACAGATTGGAGAAAATTACTTTATAAAAAAAACGCTACGAAATACATTAAAAAGTTGACATTTGTGATTTTAGTAGAAATAGCAATATTGGCGCAACTTTAAAAACGCCAATGTAAAAATTCTTAAGTGCAGACTGCAGTTTCGGTAGCGTAAAGCGTACCGTCATCAGTTAAGAATGTCGAAGGGGATTATTGTTCATATATATAAAACAGGGAAGCGGATTATAGAGTCATAGTAGCAACCAATAGGAGTTTAGGAGACTGGAGCTCTAAGCCAATAGGAATTCGGGATGAAGAAAGCTATGTAACAATTAAGAATATGTAGATTTTATGTAATTTTTCCAACAATCTGAGAGAGGGGCTACAGCAATATCACAATTTATAATATTTTTATGATTTTTATAGAAAAGGAAAGCTTCTAGAAAGGCGAGTTCATGTAAGTGTTTAGACTGACAGATTGTTTTAGCTGAATTAAAGGTGAAATTATTTTGTTTTCCCAACAATGCTTAGAAATGGCCGATTTTTTTTAGTTTCTTGTTTCTGAATATAACTCATGCTTTCTTTAAGGCGGAACTTCAGTTTATGTTTTGTTTGACCAATAATGATTTTCTACATTGACGAGGAATACTATATATATACGCCAAGTGTTGTGTGTATCAATAGGATCTTTTTTTTTTTTTTTTTTTTTTTTTTTTTTTCTAGAAATGGCTACTTTATTTATGGGTGAGAAAATTATTTTAAAGTTATATTGTTTAAGAACTTTAGCTATGGCAAACTTGATTTAGGGAAAAAAGCAACACATTACTGATGTTGGAAGAAGACTTAGACGTAGAAGGAAGTACGATGAATATTGGTATTTTGTAATTTAAAAAGAGCTTTATCAATAAGGGAAGGGTTGTAACCTTTGTTAATAGCAACTGCTTTAAGATATTTGATTTCAGAATGGAGGGATTCAGGATCTGGACAAATGTTAAGAGCACGATTGACAAAAGTATAAAATGCAGCCATTTTCTGGGTAAGAGGATGACATAAACGAGCATGAAGAGGTAATTAAACAGCAAAATTTTTACAATGAACAGTAGTGCAAAAACTTTTTTCAGTGCGAGAGGCCACTGCATCTAGGATAGGGAGTGAACTATTATTTTCAATTTCATATGTAAAATGGATATTATTGTCAAGTGAATTTATGATCTGAAATAAGTTATCAATATTGTTTTTAGAAGTGTCAATCAGAGTGAAATTATAATCTACATAGCGGATCCAAAATGGAAAAGATATTTTTTCAAATAGAGAGTTTTCAAAATAATGCATGCAAATATCATCTAGTTCTTGAAAGCTGTTGTTAATGTTGCAGATGTTGTTGTTGTTGTCGTCATTTGTCAACAAACAATGCTTAGCAATGAACATTTTAGAAAGTACATCCTACGGACATCATCACTACCAAAGTAGAGACTATAATCTTCAATATAGAATCATTCTGAGATTTCCTTAGGGACATAGTAAACTTTGAGTTGGAAACACTGTTATTCTTCCAATCTGAAAGCGTTGTGTGCATCGAGAGAGGTGGAGCTCAACTAAAAGCGCAACTTTTGTTACGGTATACTGAGCTTAGATCAGTTGCAGAAGCACTAAGAAAATTGCATACGTTACCACGGTAAAAAGAAAAGCTCTAAATGACAAAGTTTTAATTCGATATATGATGGGATTTGAATTAAAAACTGAAAACATAACAGAACATTAGAAGACAATGTCGAACGCATAAACTTGCTTTAAATCAAAAGTCCTAAAATGTCGATTGCTCATCGCAGTTTAGCATTAAAAATTCCCAAATTATTAAGAATTTTGAAAAAATTGTCTGCTCTAGGAATGACTGGTTTAAAAGTATGTAATTGTGGTATTGTTTTTTTAGATGACACCGTAGAAGATTTATATAAATGTATAATATATATATATTTTTAAATATCACGATTACTTTTTAGATGAAAAGAAAAAAAGTCACTAGTAAGCTAAATTGTTAAAAGCAATGTATTAAATTTGAAAGATATACACTCTAAATTTTTTAGGTTTAGATGAAAATAAAATGTTTGTTCCTTTCCAGAACCAAATATTCAAGAAAAATATCTGATGCGATGACTTTCCTTTTACACCCACACTAAACTATACATATTGTCACGAAAATATTGACATTTTGTGAGGGGTAACTGATTCAGAGACCTCTGGACAGCCCCCAACAACTTGAACTAGGCCAAGTTTAACGGGTTTATTGCTGTCCGCAGGGAAGAAAAACGCCAGATCCCCGCATGACAACCACCTGCACTACAAGAAACCTAAGCGTCCCAAAAACATGAGCTATGTTTGGAACGTCATCGTTCAGTCTTCACACTGAAGGTTTCAATCTCAGGGAATGGGACTAGAACAATGCAATTTCAGTTTCAGAGTTTCATCTTGAACACAGCTGGACTGGTACAACCAAACTTTCAAGACTGCACAATTGGGAGCGCCCAGAACGCGCACCTGAATGCAGGCATTTTTATCTATGTGCAGAGCTAGCTGAGAAAAAAATAAAAATAAAAGATGAATGAATTTTCAAGAGAGAGAAACGGCCAGGGATTCCACAGTAGGTAGTTGTGCACGGTAAATTACAAGCCGAAAAAGTAACGTTGGAAAGGAAAACACAATGGCAACCCTGCAAAATCCCTGAACGAGGAAAAAAGATGAAGACTAATAAAAAGGAAAAATAAAATAAAATAAAAGACACAGAACTTTACTGAAAGTGCCAATGGAAGAGGAAAAATAATTATGAATATATACATTACTATAGAAATTAACTCACTCTAAAGTTTTCTCCACATTAGATCTAGCTAGTGGATATTGGCATATTCCTATCCACCTGAAAGACACAGAGAAATTAGCTTTTGCAACTGCTTTTGGCTTGTACGAATGGCTTGTATTACCATTTGGCTTAAAAAATGCACCTGCCATATTTAATCGTACCATAAGGAGAATTTTACAAAAATACAAAATTGATTTTGCTTGTAATTATTTCGATGATATCATTATATTTTCTGAAAATGAAGAGGAGCATATGGCGCATTTAGAAAGAATTTTTAGAATTTGTATAAATGAAAATCTGAAACTAAAATTATCTAAATGTAGATTTGTTAAGTCTAAAATAAACTTTCTTGGGTATAAGGTTTCCAGTGGTACAATTACACCTGACAATGCTGATATTGAAATAATCAAAAAATTAAAACACCCCAAAAATGTTAAAGAGGTACAGAGATTTTTAGGATCCATGAATGTTTATAATAAATTCATTTCAAATTTTTCAACAATTTTGTATCCCTTATATAACTTACTTAAGAAAAATGTTCCTTATGTGTGGACTGATAAATGTGAACAATCATTTCAAAAATTAAAAAAAATGTATCAATCGAAAAACCCATTTTGAATTTGTATAACCTCAAGAAACCGTGTCATTTGTTTGTTAACGCTTCAAGTCATGGAGATGGGTGTGTACTTAAACAACCAGATGAAAATGAAAAATTACCCCCATAGCATATATCATTCACGAAATTTAAAAGATTGCGAAAAAAAAAAAATTCAATCACAGAACTCGAATGCCTTACAATTATAGATACGTTGCATAAATTCTATCATTATTTACATGGACAAAAATTTAATATTCATACAGATCATGCCGCTCTTAAATGGCTTATTTTTTTTTTAAATCTTAGAGGACGTCTTTTCAGATGGTCATTAAAATTTAGCATGTTTGATTATGAAATAAAATATCAAAAAGGATCTACCAACATTGAAGCCGATATGCTGTCGAGACTGCCTGAATCCTTCCCAGCATAACTCACATTATGTCCACCTCCTTGACCTAAATGAAATTAAAAGTATGCAAAAACACGAAAATGTAATTATTAATAGTAAAAATTATATGGAAATTAATTGTAACGAAAGAGAAAAGTTTGTATAAGATTATTGTTCCAATGTCACTAAGATTAACTTTATTAAACAAGGCCCATACACAATTCGGTCATCAGAGTATTCAAAAGATGATAAATTTAATTACCCCTCAATAAATAAAGACATTGAAAATTTTGTTAAATATTGTCATACGTGTCAAATTAATAAGAAATGTAAACAAAAAAGATTTGGATTATTACAGCAGGTACCCGCAACAGACAGGCCCTTTGAATATTTGTCGTCAGACACTGTTGGAGGATTTAAAACTTTAAAACAGAATTAAGTATGGCAGGGAATTAAGGGACGAAATTAAGAGGTGCTCGAGATCTTCCGAACAGGACAGAAAACCGAGACCATCTAAATTTTGATCCATCACGATGAATGGTTCCCTGCGCGCGAAGGTAGCCCGACAAACTGCTAACGACCATATCGGGTACTTGACAGTGCAGCACAGACTAATGGGGACCATACACCGCCACATCCTCTGTTCCAAATGGAACAAACATAAAATTAACATAAAAGAGGTACTTGGTTCGTAAATAAACAGGCAGGTTCCAGCAAATGAACTTTCCCGAAAACAAGTCCCCAAAAAAGTACTCCAATCACAAAGAACACAATAATAGGATTATATTTATCGCAGTTAACGAAATTAGTAGCTTGTTCAGGAAAAGTATTCATCTTATTACAGAATCTACTATTGGCAAATACAAAGTTAAAAGTTCAATGAAGTATCACTTGAGTGTATATGGCCTACGTTTGTTAATTTTGATTCTAGCTTACCCTCAAATAATATTTTCCGCCAAATTTGTTCGCCAAATCACCAAGGTTTCGACCAATGGAGAAATTTGGCGAACATTTTTAGGTTAGGGTTGCCAAATTTTAGAAAATTTAACTGTAACAAAAACAGAGTCATGGAATTTTCCAGAAAGATTTATTGGTTTCTAGCACAGAACTAACTTCTTCGAAAGTGTTTTAATTGACTACCAATTGACTATACTTGTTATTGAGGATTGTAGACTAGAACTTGCCTATATTTCTTTACGTGCTACTTTCTGTACGGTAATGCAGTAAAAATGGAAACGCCAGTTTTGTCATTTCCACGAAAGTGGGCGCTAACTTTTCTTCAAATTAAACAATTTGGCATCTAAGTTTAGTGAAAAGTGGTAGTTTAATGTTTCCAAAGTTTGCAATCTCTAACTTGAATAGTAGTCGAGTTCAGAAATTTTCCGAAATAATTCATGTGTTTCTAGCACAGAACTACCTCGAAAACTCTATAAACCCCTGACAAGACTCTCGATGAATTCAAATTTTATTTAGACTTCGAACTGTGGGGTATTGTCTCGAGAATATTCGTTTATTATTAAGGTTTGTGGCACAAAAAATTGTCTTATTGAATTGTTACCAGAGAATTCATTCGTCGACTAGAATCTTCTTATATATTTACGACATAGTTTTATGTCTATACGACTCTGCATGCAAAATTGTCGACATTTTTCATAACAATATCATTACGGACTCTATCATTAGCTTGTTTTCAAATCTTTATGACGATAGGTCATTTAGATATTATAAAAAATCTATTACGTCAATTAGCAATATTTTATTTTCAACCGTTTTTGAGTTATGCGAGATAAACACACACACATACTCAAATACAAACGTCACGAAAAATTGCGTAAAATCGTAGATATCTCTAAAAGGAGTTCGTGTAAAAACCAAAGTTGGAGATTTAAACCTTGTCGTCATGACAGTCACAAATAAAAATTTGTAACATTTTACGATCTATCGACGTTTTTGAGATAAGCGAGATATAAAATTCGTTTCGCAAATCAAGATTATAATACTTCCTTAAAAAAAAAAAAAAAGAAGTCACTTTCTTTTGGAAGCCCTTTTTAATATTATATATATATATATATATATATATTCATGTTTTCTTTTTTTTTTTTTTTTATTAGTCTGAAAGTTTTACTTGGAAAGTGATAAACGTAATATAAATCACAATTTTACACTTTCAATAAAGAAGGTAAAGTACTAGCCAGTAGCCAGTAAATAGCTCAATAAATAAAACTACTGGTGCGTTAAAAAATTTCGTAAATTACTTTTGGTAGAATTTTTTAAAAGGTCTTTCTACCGCTCTACTGTTACATCAATATTTTTTTTATCACATTCGTTTAAGATATTCTATATCTTTATCGACTAATTAAGGTTAGATTTTTAACTAAATTTTTAATTACACACCTATTCCCATTTAAATTATTTAGTAACTTTTATTTTTTATTTTGATTACAAAATTTCCTTTTATAGGCAGTGAAATATAATTCTAACTATACGATTTCCATTCAAGTAAAAAAACTCCATGCATAATGAACATCACGTTTAAAGGGATATGGCACCTTCATAGTGGCCGTTCCGTTCCGCTGCCCGCAAGGGTTGATCTAGAATGTAACGAGTGATAACTTCTTATACAATTCAGTTCGATGCAATCTCTTATTCAGTAGGTAGTTATCACTCCTTGCATTTTAGATTAGTGCTTGTGGATAGCGGAGCGAAATGGCCACACGCATGCATTGACAACAGCATTAAAATGGCTGCCTACCGTCGGAGGTGATTTTTTTTTTTTTTTTTTTTTTTTTCAGAATTGAAAAATTGCCTATTTATGTGCATTAATGATAGAATATAGTAAAAAAACAGAGAATAACCTGAAAAAAAATATGCAAATTTCAAAATAATTTAATATTTAAGCTCAAAATATGCATAAAATTTTCGAAAGAAAAGCCCTTTTACAAAACATCATAACTCAAATTTAAAAAACGATATTTTTATTCTGTAAATTTTATTTAGATTATTGAAAGGTCCTTAAGGGAGTGAACTACTCTCAAAACTATAACCATGTTATAGAAATGGTGGTCATAGTGTACCATGTGGTCATAGAAATACCTCTCATTGAAAGCAATGCTTTGGAATATTTTTGGGTGTCTCTGTATACAAACCAGGGCCGATATTTACTCTTTTTTCAATGATGAACATCCGATAGTGAACTCGAATAACATATTTCAATTTCATTAACATTAACATTTGTGTAAATTAAAGGCATTAAAATATGGTTTATAGACATACCTCTCATAGAACTCAATGCTTTGGAATACTATCGGGTATCCCTGTACACAAACCAGTAGAGGTATTCACTCTATTTTCAATAGGGAACATCCGACAGTGAGCTTGAATATCATATATGTAAGTTTCAAGAAATTTCATGAATACTTATAAGAGGTAGGACGTGGACAGACAGACATAAAAACCAAAGTCGTTAACACTTTTCAACCTTGCTGGAAAGGGTTAAAAATAAAAATAAAATAAAAAATCAGATTTCTAAATAAAATCATTTATTCTTGGTACAATCTGTCACACAAAACTTTCTAATTAATAAATTCGTTTTCGATAATGAAAAAACAAAATTTTATAACATTTTAACGGCATTGTATCAGATTTATGATGAAATATGCAAAAAATAAAGTCTCGTTATAATAAAACTAACTCATTTGAAATGAAAAAAAAAAAAAAAATCGAAAACGGAAATTTATTCGAAAACAGAAATTTATTTTCAGAAATTAACGAAGTTAATTAAAAATACGTAAGCAAACAGGCATCTTTATCAATGCTTGATTAGCTTCACTTCCTCTGGTTTTAATTAAATTCTTTTATGATATTGCTTTAAGCTGTTTTTTAACAAATGCTGCTACAGAAAAATTAGGCATTTATTTCTCGAATAAATGTTCATTTTCTTTTGTATGGGATAAATTTATTCCCAGAAAACTTTCAGAAAATTAAAACATTTAGGAAAATTTTCAAATTAATGAGATGTGTGGCAACATTTTGAATTTTTGAAATTTTACGTTGATTTCCGAAAATAAAACGCTATCTTTTTTTATCTGTGAGAATATACTAAATAAAGATATATATTATATTTTAATAAGTATATATTATACATAGAAATAATGTAATAAAATTTGAGTATTAAAATAATAAGAAACATATGGTATAACAGAATGCATATATATACGAAGAGTGTTCACCCGTGTTTGTAATGATATTGCAAAGATATATAGAAACAAATACAGTACCCGCCGCTTATTAAAATCACATTCGTTCTGAGCAAAAGTGATTTTATTAAGCGGATGATTTTTTTTATCCGGAGAACGTTCCTGCGCTCAAGAAAAAGGTATTATTTACCTGAATTTGCAAAGAATTATTAAAAGGAACCAAATAACGGAACTAATAAACAATATAAATTAATTTTTGACAGATAATTAATTGATTGCTCCTTCAAAGTAAGTGAAATAAACACATCTCGAGTTTCGATGCGATTTCCTTTGGGGAATAGTATCAATATTTTGCTAAAAGTTCACGTTTTCTTTTAAATTTAAAACCTTTCCGTTTAAGCTTCTCGCTTCTTAGTTATTTCAGAATGACAACTAGAAATTGTTTTTTATTAATTAAACATTATAAAAAAAATCACTTGGGAATCAAATCAAATTCGTAGCTTATTACCGCGCTTTGAAAAATACGTTCCTTGAAGTAGTTACTAAGACAATTGATGGGGCTTGTTCAATTGCTGTAAATGTAAAATTTTCAACAAAGAGAGATAACAGAGGGATTGCTATATTGTATTTTCTATTTTATTTCAAAAATAAAAAATCATAATGTAAATAAAAGTTTGCTTATCTTTGCTTCTGAAAAGGTTTTTTGAGTTTATTAACTGGCGATGCTGATTTTATTAAGCGGCGGTTTAAAATTGGTTTGCATTGATTTGTTTTCGGTTCTTGCAATTTGATCAGATTAAGCGGCGGTTACTGTATAAGAATTTTATTTTATAATATTATCATTCTGATAGCCTTTTTGTTGAACTACCATATTACATCTTGATTTTCAATATAACATAGTATTTCTTAAAAAGTCAAGGTTGAATTTGCTTCACTCCCTTCCTACAATCCCCCATACCAAAGAGCTTGTTTTAGAAGTCCAAATACACTGTAATCCATTAAAGCATGTCAGGTAACTATATAATGGGATGTATTTAAAGGAAATAGTTTCCATTATGGTTTCACTTCTCACTTAAAAAATAAATAAATAATTAATTAAATAAATAAAATAAAATAAGCAGTAAATTTAGTGGTATGATTTGTAGCCTTACCTGATGGAACTCAAGAAGATTGTTTGTGTTAAAGAATGCAAGGAACTATTTCAAAAGCGGTATTAAAACATAATTCTGATAGTAAATTGAGTTAAATTTGATATTTTTTCTACTTTCCTAACTTTATTTTTTCCGTTTTAAGAGAATTCAGTAATAACCATAAAAGCTTAGGAAAAAATTTCCTTATTTTCTCTGAACATTATACGTCTTTTTTTCTCCTTTACCGGTAATAAATCGATTTTTTTCTATTGAAGTCAGATAATAATATAAAAATCTCATCAAATTTAACTGTTTATTTTTATTTTTCGCCTGTGAAATAGTTTTCATACAACAATAGCTGCATAGTCTTATGCTACCGAACATGTTTCGCTGTTAGACTATAAAAAATTTGTTTTGTTTTTCTTTGGATTAGCTTTAAATCAGATTTATAACATTGTTCACAATTCCTACAGAGATATTAAAAGATTATTCTAAAGCTCTTTGAGGAGGTGGTGGGAGTGGATCTTATTTTTAACCTGAGACGCAACTTACAATTGATATGTGGTGTAGGTATCTTTGTTGGGCATGCATTTTTTACTTTTTCTCCAGTCAAATGTACACTTTGGCGTTTATTTATTTATTTATTTTATTTATTTTTTTAATTTATCAGATTATAGAACATATAGTGTAAGCACCCCCTAAGAAGCGATTTTGCGAAATTCGCCCTCCAAAGGGACTCCCCTTTGGAGGGCGAATTTCGCAAAATCGGCAAAATATGATTTTACAAAAAACTTCATATTTCAAAGAAAAAAACAGATATCCGTAAAATTTTAGCTTTAAAATATAGCGAACACAAATATCTAAAAACTAATATCTGGAATTTTAGAAATTTGGTCCCTAAGGGGGCAAGAGGGCAAAACGTGATTTCACTTCACAAACTCCTATGTATCACAAAAAAAAAAACAAAAACATATACGTACGTGAAACTTTTGCTCTAATACATAGCTAATACAAAAACCTAAAGACCAATTTCTGGAATTTTAGAAATTCAGTCCCCAATAGAAGAGAGAGGGGGCAAAATGATTTGAAATGATCCTTTATATCGCAAGCAGAAAAAGAAAAAAAAAAAAAAAAAAAGATCTATGTAAGATTTTTGCTCTAAAATATAGCTCCCACAAATACATAAAAACTAATTTCTTTAATTTTAGAAATATGTCCCAGGTGGGGCGGGAAAGAGGGCTATGGGGCAAAAAAATAGAAATACAGTTAAACCGTTCAAAATTGGTACAGATTGGTTTTAGAGGCCTGCAAGTCGAATGAGGATATTTTCTAAAGCGTACAGCTATTAGGAGGGTCAGAAAGAATGGGGGGGGTGGGCGTAGGTGCCAAAAAATGAAAATAGATTTAGACCGTTCAAAATTGGTACATTAGAGGTTTTTGATACCGACAAATCGATTGCGGATACTTTCGAAATTATAAAATTATTAGGAGGGGCTGGAAGGGGGAGTGGAGGGGCAAAAAATAAAAATAAAGTTAGGTCGCTCAAAACTGGTACATGGAGGTTTTGCGGATATTTTCGAATTTGTAAAATGATTAGGATAGACGGGAAGGGGGAGGGGCAAAAATATATAAATAACAGTTAGAGCGCTGAAAATTAGTGTTGTTAGGTTTAAGGCCCGATAAATCGATTGCGGATATTTTCGAAAGTACAGAATTATTACGAGGGGCTGGAATGGGGGCGGGCGCAGGGGTAAAAATTAAAAAAAAAAAAAAAAATTAGACAGAATGTTGGAAATTAGTATTATTAGGTTTAAAAGGCCGAGAGAACGATTGCGAGTATTTTTTAAAATCTAAAATAATTAGGAGGGGCGGAAACGGTAGATGAAGGAGCATGTGTGCCTGCATACTCTGCCGCAAGCAGTGGAGGCCCGGACCGATTATTCCACCGATGGGAGAAGACTTTTTTTTTTTTTTTTTGTATTTTATATTTATGTTTTTCCCTCATGATAATATAGTGATTCGTTAAGAGTGTCGAACATAAATGCGCGCGCGCAGCGCACACTGACCTGCGCTGGTCCGCACACTGACCCGGTGCGACATTTTTTTCAATGAGAATTTTTTTTTTTTTTTCGCATGATAAAAATTAATGAAATTTTAAAAATTTCTTAACTACAGTGATTCGTTTAAAAATAGTGACCAGCGAAGCGGGCGTAATCTGCTAATATAGTCGAAAAAGAGCATTAATCTTCGGAAAGCGCAAATCTATAGCAGCCGATCGATTGTTTATTTTCCTGCGACATTTTATAGCAAAAATATTTTTAAGGCTGCAGAAGATAGTTAAAACCTATTCCAACTCGATATCAGTCACGTTTTTATTTTAAAACTTATATTTAAATTCAAGGAGAAATACAAAATCATTGTAAAAATGTGGAACACCCTCTATAATGAAATATCGAGAAAATATCATAGAACTGGTTAAAATATTTTATAGAAAATTTAATTGCATCCAAATATAATCTTATATATCACATAAAAATTATTATATTATCGCTACTTTTGAATCTGATATAATATAATTAAATAGTGCAGTTACTGATTTATGAATTTATTCGACTCGAAATTCGACTCTTATTGCTTTTCAAAACATTTAAATTTTCCTTTTTTTTGTGCAGATTGCATATTGTATAGATGTTTGTATGTTTTTAACAAGACTCGTTGTGTTAGAATATATGAATAGCATTATGTATTTATCAAAAATATTAATTAAACTAATTTTACTATATACTTTAAATGCATTAGTCAAATTATTTTTTTATAGAGGCGAAAAGAAGTTCGACGAGGCTTCAAACTTCAATCTAAGGGTTAAATGCCCAATTTTCTATAAAAGCAACTGATCGATATCTGTCAATTACAATCTTCTCGTTTCAAGAACTAAAAGAGACCAATCTGGCATAGTTGCGTCAGTTATCAACCAAGAAATTTCAGATAATGGAAACATCAGATGTTAAACCAAAAGAAATTCAGTTTCGAATCCTGAAATGGTCCATTTTACCGCTTATAAAAATTTATTTGGGCATTAAATCGAAAATACGCACAAAAAAAAAAAAAAAAAAAACTTGCAGCTGTTATATTGATCATTTATCTGTATTTCATTTAAATTTTATTATTTCCTGTATATTTAGCCACTGGCGCTTTCCTTTATTATTACAAATTTTAGAATTTGTCAAAAATGTACAATTGAGACGATAGTTAATCCCTGTCAGTATTTCGACTATATTTTAATTCATTTTCAAATAAACCTTAGTACAGTTTCGGAAATTCTTATCTATATGTATAAATAAATTTTACTCGCGTATTAAAAAAATGAGCAAAATACATTCTATTACAATTAATAAAATATTTTAGCAAAAAAATTGGAATGTTTTATAATTAATACGTGCTGCCCACATTGATAAATTATATTTTTCACACTACTCTTTTTGAAAGGTAAGTTGTTTTTCTTATTAAATTGAAATTGAATAGTGCAAACAATTACTATATAAAAGGTTTGTGAAAAATCAGACGGGCATAGCCAGAGTTGGCAACTTTTAATTTATTCCGAAGCATTTTTGCCCCGCCTTTATCTAATACCGCTTTTTTCAATAATATTTTTTTTTCTTATTTTAACGTAGTATTTTATCGTAGTATACTGGAAAAAATTACTCTGTAAATAAATTGGTGTGAAATAAAGGCGGAGCAAAAATTGTTCTTAAAAAAGTGATGTGGAAATAAAATCGAAACTAAAAATGCACCGGACTAAATTAAAATGTTGACGACTCATAAATTCAAAATCAATTTTCTCCAATATATAACTAGATAAAATAAGAAAAAACTATGAAAAAAAAACTGTAGTATTGAATAAGAGGGACTCAAAAAAATGCTCCTGAATAAATTTGAATGTTGGCAACTCTGGTATAGCAATGCTACGGAATAAAATATAGTAATGTTTTAAACTTTTTTTATTACTCTCTTAAGGTTAATCCTGAGTAATCCCAATAATTCTTTTATAGATTATTTTCAGTTCTTTTGCGTTCCTACAAATTTTTTCGTGTTTTATTATACTGCCACCACTATCATTAAAAGAAAAAAAAAAAAAAAGGCCCTTTTTCTTGTAGGTTTTAATGTTAAAAATTACGTAAAAGGGTATTGTTTTAAAATAGTTGTGGCAAAATAATAAAATGATTCCTAAAATTGTAGGAACGCTGCGTATACATTAAATTAAAATTTTGATTTTTTTTTGTTGTTGTTAGCGTTGTTCATTTAAATTTATTTCTTTGAATTATTTAAAAATATTTCACACGTTGTTATAAATTGATAGTTTTTAGCAAACTGTGACGTTACAGTGCGAATTACATGCTCACAAGCAAAAAGTTTTATTCAAATAAGAATTTGAATAAATGGTTTTTCAAAAAAAAAAAAAAAAAAAAAAAAAAAAAAAAGATGTAATCTTAAAAAGAACAAACAATGATTGGATTTAAAGTCGGCGCAGAAAGTTGCTATATATATATATATATATATATATATATTATGTAAATCTTTCAATTAACCTATCATTTGCCATTAACTTCATTATGGCCAAAACTGAAAGTGAGTTTGTCTTTTTTATTAAATAACTATTCATTAAAGTTCGCATATAAACATTGATATTTGAAGCACTACTCCAAATGTCCGTTTTCTTGTAAAAGAATTGAAACGATTTTGTCACACTTTATAAGAAAATTGAATCTAATTATCAACCAAATTCTTTCATATTTAAACTAAAATTGAGTGCTTCTTACTACAATTTTAACTTTCTAAATATAAAAGACAGGTTTATGTTATTATAAATAATTTAATGCAGGATTTGTGTAATAGGTTCATTATTATATAATAAATTAAAGTTAATTCTTACTCCTAAATCTAAGCACAAATAAGTAAAAATAATAGAGGTATACTTGGCACATTTCCTCTGTTTAGCAAACATAGTAAAAATTTATGATCCACTTAACACTGCAACAAGTTTATTCGTGACAAAAACCCGTAACTGTTGAAGCACAAATTTACGAAATGCTCATAAAATATAATAAAAAGGACCACGCCTTTTCTATATTTAATCACGATAAACACAGTTTTCCTTTTACGCCTGGGGAAGAAAAAGTCGTAAAATATTAATAGCATGTTTCTTAAAGAACGTATAACTTAATAGATACATTCACAGACAGCATGCCGCTTTGTTTCCTTCACTCAAGTTTTCCTACAGATAACAAGAAGGACAGTTTATTTTGTGTTCTGATTTTCAAATAATGTATGGTTAAAATTTCATTTTCAATTTCTTTTTAATAATGATTTCAGTACATTTCAATTATATTTCATTTGTGTTTCAATAATACAGGTATCATACTTCCTGCCATGTTTTCAGCACGTTTTTAGGGATGATTTTTTTTCTTTTTCTTCTATTGCAATTTTTATACAATAATCTCTATCATATTTAATCTCTACACATTACTTTAAAAATGCGATGAAGATTTCTGCATAAAAATAGTGGTAGAAGAAATATTGTATATTTCTTATCCATGAGAAAAAGGCGGAGATAACGACAACTGAAATAAACTAAATTAATATACGTTTTAATTGTATTTATTAGTTTAATTTTATTTATTTTTTAATTATACGGAAAATATTTTAAACGTACCTGGAGAAAACTAACAAGATATTATATATATGATGGAATATTTCTAAACAAACAGACAATTTATTCACAGACAATTTATTCCTTTAACGTATCGATTTTTTTTCTTTAATACCAAACTTATACCTATAAGTATAAATAATAAAAATGAAAAGATTTATAAGCATATTCTTTAAAATTAAAGTTAAAAATACCTATAGAATTTTGTAAGTTATTGTTAAATAAAACTATGTCATTTGTTGATTTTTTCACCAAAATGTACAAAGAAAATATAACATTCATTAGAGTTTTCTTCCTAGTACATACTTCAAACCAAGTGAAAGTAAATTTTAGAAATATTCTTAAAGATGTAATTGTTTCTTGTTCTTCTAACTCACAGAAAACTATGCATTGGAATTTCACTGTAATGAAAATCTTTAATTAAATTTTTTTTATAAACGCGTGTGCAGTTTGTCTAACAAACAAAAGAGAAAAATTATCAAAAATACTGAATTAATTAAACATTCCCAGAAAAATATTTTTTTTCATCTTTTAATAAAAACATAATTTAAAATAAAGATACATTTTCATGACCTTCAAAAATTAATATTCGAAGAAAAAATATAAAATGAAGATTAAATTAAAATTAAGTCCATGGATCGTTTTAAATGTGCCTCTTTCAAAGAAAATATATTTAACAATCCTTTATCATTACAAAGCCTTTACTTTC
The DNA here is from genome assembly GCA_963930645.1 of Salticus scenicus. Lineage (NCBI taxonomy): Eukaryota > Metazoa > Arthropoda > Arachnida > Araneae > Salticidae > Salticus > Salticus scenicus. The sequence continues at coordinate 234,895,610 of OZ005649.1, forward strand.
TTTTATCCATGGAATGGAAAACGACGAGTTATTCAAAGGTCAAATTTGATTTTTTTTTTTTTTTTTTTTTTTTACACTGAATACTAAATTAAAATTAAGTCCATGGATCGTTTTAAATGTGCCTCTTTCAAAGAAAATATTTTACAATCCTTTATCATTACAAAGCCTTTACTTTCTTTTATCCATGTAATGGAAAACGACGAGTTATTCAAAGGTCAAATTTTGATTTTTTTTTTTTTTTTCATTTACACTGAATATTACCAAATTATACTTCGCTTTTCCTAATAAACTTCAAATGTATTTATCTTCTCCGAATTCTCTCGTGGATTCTTCTATTAAACCTCGAAGAAAAAGTACTCTAAGCCTCTGCTCTCAGGAATAAAACCCTCCTTTCACGTTGAAAATTGTCCTTTTTACATAATCGCACACCAGCAGCCAAGCAGGCTGGTAGACGTCATGCTTGTCGGCCTAGCTGATTGCAGTTTTCCGTGGATTTCTCCGAAACTTGCGTAAATACGGGCTAGGACCCCTTAGAAAGACCTCACGGATGACACTCCCTTTCAGGCCTAGGATCCTTGAGCAGTCAATTGGCCTTATTCCTTTTCAACCCAACTCAAACTTTTACGTAATCTTCTTTTAATCATTATTTAAACAGGACATTACTAGAGTGTCATTTTAAATAACTGATACAGTGGTGGAAAAAAAAAAATAAGACCACCATCGAATTTTTTTGTTTGTATACAAAAATGAAAATATTTTTATAAGTTACCTTTACTTTTAATATATAAAATGTAAGAAAAAAAAAAACTATGAATTTAGAATTTAAAATACGTTTATTTTCAATATAAAGTAAAAATGTGTAAAGTAATAAAATGAAAAAAAAACTTTAAGACCAGTTTTAAAAGTGATTGTTTGCATAATGAGATGACGTCACATTTGTACGGTTTTGTGCGGGACAGTTGTTAGAATGGAAAGAAACATTTTTTTAATCATTTAGCTGAGTGTTAAAGCAGCTGAAATTATGGGTTGAAGAAAATTACTGAGTGATGTTGAATGACGGAAAATCTTAGCATTTCAAGAAAGTGGCATGAGTGAATGGCAAATAGCTAGCAAAATCGGGAGGTCTAAAACTGTAGTTCATCTATTTCTCGCAGATCCATGCAGATATGATACAAAAAATAGAGGAGGAAGGTCTTCAAAACTATCAGCCAGGAAGTAAAGAAGTGTTAAAAGAATGGCTTTTAAAGAAAATTCATATTCTTCAGCAATAAAATCGGCTCTAAAGCTTCAAATAACAGCTAAATCTGTTATAAATGTCCTGAATTGTGCGGAAAACATTAAATATTCAAAATTAAAAAGCAAACCTAAGCTTGGGAAACGGAATATTAATGCAATATTCAAATTCGCAACATCTAATGTTTCAAAACCCAACTTCTGGAGAAAAATAGTGTTGACAGATGAAAAGAAATTTAACCTAGATGGACCTGATGGTTTACGAAACTATTGGCATGATTCAAGACAGGATTCTACGTATTTCTCAAAGCGAGTACAAGGAGGGGGATCTGGATCTGTCATGATTTAGGCAGGTTTCTGTACTCGAGGTAAGACTAATATTGTATTCGCTAAAGGTAATGTGAACTCTTTTGACTATAAAGATATACTAGGTAACAATTTTGTTCCATTAAAAGCGAGATTATGGATCAAAATTGGATTTTTTTTGCAGGATAATGCGTCTGTGCACAAATCTGCTTCAACCATTTAATGGCTAACTGAAAATAATATAAGTTTTATGGAATTTCCGACTAAAAGTCCAGACTTGAACTCCATAGAAAACATGTGGGATATCGTTGCTCGCATGGTATATAAAAATGATAAACAATACCTATCTGTTTCTGAGCTCAAATCTGTTATTTCAAAAGCATGGGATAAAATATCGACTCTAACATGCAAATATCTAGGAAAATCCATCCAAAATCGACTTTTAGAAGTAATTTGTGTAAAAGAAAAACATACGAAATACTAAAAATTAGAATGCAACATTTTTACTTAATGTTTAACTGTGTGGTCTTAAAGATTTTTTTTTTCCACATTTTCATGTTGTGAAAAAGAAAATCACTTGCGTACAATACATGTTTATAACCATTCTTTTATAAAAATATGTAAAGATTTATTATTTTTTATTCTGTTTATACTAAATGACGTTTCTTTTCTTTAGTAAAATTACATTTTTTGCAGTTTTACATGTGGTCTTAAAGTTTTTTCCTTAACTGTACTATAATTAACTTTCTTTAAAATATTTTCTTCTCCAACTACTACATAAAAACTTCGCCAACAGCTAGAACTCACTACCGTCGCATCCTTAACTACCCTCTAATCTAAACCGTCTAACTAACTAATTTTAACTATCGTCGCAACTTTATTCACAACGATCTTATTCCACCTAATACCATAGGTGGTAAAATGTATGGTGTTTTTCACACCACTATTTCTTTGTAAAAAAAATCCATCATGCTTATTGCACAAAACTGTTAAAACAATTGTTAAAAATTTCTATTAAAAATTTCTGGTAGCCAAAAAAAAAAAAAAAAAAAAAAAAAAGTGCATGTTGGCAGCTATGTAATACTTTGCTTTAACCCAAGGAATCCTTCGAACTAAAAAGAAAATTCTTTCAAATGCTAATTGCCAAATTTCTTGAAAAAAAAAAATAATAATAATAAATAAAAATTCAGAAATTATTTTACATTCTACTTAATTCTATTGATAAAATTTTATTTATTGAATCGCAATAAAAAAAAAAAAAAAAAAAAAAAAAATGTGCAATTAAGATGTAAATGATACATTTTGTATACCAAATACAAAAAAATCATAACCAAATTAAATTAACCTTTGTTCATGGATGCTAAAGAACTTAAATATTAGAGTATAGCAGTTTCTAAAATCTAACAAGTTTCATTCAGTAAAATTAACGAAATGTTTTTATGTAAATCTAGAACTTTCATTTTTTTTAATATAAATTTTCAATATTATATAGATTTAAAATTACACAAATATTAGATTTCATTTTTATTTTACGTTATATTACATCACACTACATTTGCTTTACGAAAAAACTACTCAGCGTGTGTAGTCATACTAGTTTGCAGAAAATAATAATAATAATAATAATTAAAAAATAATAAAGAAAGTAAGAAAAATAAAGAAAAATAAAATCGTTTTAGAATATTTGATTAATTAAAATTAACATGTAAATAAATAAAGAAAAAAAGAAATATTTAAAATGGCAATTACGAATGTAAAAATACCACTTTACAGTTGTTTACAATTCTGGCAGTATATTTAGTCTACGCATAGCCTCCTAAACTAGATGTCTTCCATGTGGCTCGGAAACTTGGCAACAGTTCAAGCGGTAGACAACGCCACCTGGTACATATCGCGCGAATTTTTTATTCAACAGCCACCAAAAATTTTTAAAAGTGGGATTTGATATACATAAAAGGCGAACAGAATCAAAGAAACGTCGATTATATGTATCATATATAACTTCTTAAAATTATTGGTGACAATTAAATAAAAAAAAGTCGCGCTATCTATACTAGGCGGCGCTGTCTACCGCTTGAACGGTTGCAAATTTCCGAGCCACGCGGAAGACATCAAGTTTAGGAGGCTATGGTTTAAGTGTATGGGGATGGGAATAATCTATACATTTAGTAAAAAAATCTGTGCTGCAATTCGATTGTAGTTCAACTACAAAATCTGTTAATCTTAACAAAAGCTTGACTCTCAGTAGATTGTATTGGAGCACCAAAGCGACAGTACATCTACATGTACTTAATCCTTTTAGCAAAAGTAAACGAAAGCCGCAAAAATAAACGTACTTTTTTTTTTTTTTTTTTTTTTTTTTAAGTATATAAACAGAATTTAGGAATTGTTGTATAGATTTTTCATTCCTACTCAGCATCTAATATCTCAGAAAAACCGTAATTGTGCTATTTATAAATAAATCATGCAACACTTTTGTAAATAATAGTCGTTATTTTTGTGTAATTTCATATAAAGAGGCTTAGTCAGGTTATAAAATGTTAAATTTTCTGCCTTTTTTACCTTGTTTTGGCTCAAAAATAGCTCATTTTCCTTTAACACGTTTATTGCCAAGCGGAAATTCGAATTTCGTACAGATAAAAAAAAAGTCCTTCCCTAATGTTTAAGATAAATATTACGCGCCGTTTCATTTCATCGTGGCCGCTATACTATTCCACTTGAAAACTCGATAGCGACGTCCATGCGATAACACGTGATCGGCCGTTTGGTGAGAACTCACATCACGCGATATCGCGTGATTGACTGTTAACGAGTTATAAACCCGTTAAAATGCTTCTTCAGGGCACAATTAGCCTTGGTGGTGAATTTAGCGCCATGTTGGCAAGTCCATCGCCCCTTAGCAAATTTGGCGAGAAAATACTTATTATCGATAAATTAATTATCTAAGATCAAGATCGAATTTTTCGTGAAATACCCTAAACATTCACGAAATGTATAGAAGGCTATAAATAGCTAACATTCCAGCCGTAGAGATTCAGTTCAATCCTAGTCATTGCGCTGTTAAGAGTTTCTGCTTGACCGAAACTGGACTACTAAATACAATTTATGCTGTGTGTTTTATTAGTAATACAATTTCTGCGGTGATTTTTATTTTGTCATTTGAACTGTGTTTTCTGGTAAAACTGAAGCTGGTTAATAGACTTGTAATCTTCTGGAATATTCTGTAAATCTTAAGCCTCTACAAGACCTGCCATTCATTCACGGACAATTCTCGAACCCGAGTACACAAAAATATTTTTTCGCAAAAATTGGCGATTACCATCTCAAAGGGTTTCTTTCTAATTAAATCATTACCAAAACTTTGCAATATTTGTCATTCCTGAAAAATTCTGTCTGTAAGCGCTTACAAAGTAAATATAAACCACCTCACATAGAAATATATGTCAAATAAAACTGTTTCTAAAACAATGAAACAGCATTTAAAATAACTTCTTTTAAAATACGTTTATTATACATTACTTATTACCTTACACATTAATCTGTAATTTGTCTTAATAATATCCAAATGCACATTAGGAGAAAGCTGTGTAATTGCCACACCAGATTATTTTTTAATGCTTATTATGTTACTATATTTACAGAATGAAATCTATATACATTTTATATATGACTGGGTCGGGGCGGTAAAGTGTCAAGCCACATTTTAGGGGGATTATATCCAACACGGTAATATAATGCTTATTTTTGTAAATTATAATATTTTAAATGTTATGTGCTTGTAAAATCACAAGGTGTCTTCATATATAACAAATTTCATTCTGATTCAGACATTTCTTTTCTTTTTTTTTTTTTTTTTTTTTTTTGAAAGAAATATTTAACACATAATAGCGATATTATATCTATTAACATTTATAATTTATTGCGGAGCATTCTTAGTCCCGCACTGTTTTCACAACACTGTGCTTTTAAAGAAATGTTCTTCAATATGTAATTATGAGGAAATGAGATGAAAAATGCTTTTATGATATACTGGTGAAAAGGATGGTGCTTTTATAATATACAGATGAAATATCATTAAAATAATGTTAGATTGTCGTTCAAAATGTCTGATAATGTACTAATAAATCGGCAAAGCACTTTATATTATAAAATCTTGATGACCGAGCTCACTCAGTTTCAATATAAAAATCATTCATACTGTAAATACCGTGATCTTATTCACCTGAAATATATTTCTTATTTGTTTGCCCTGGACGGAGTGTGGATTTCAACTGGAAATTAATTATCCTACAGATAAGGAAAATTCTAATAGAATTATCTTCTCAAACACTTAATTGTAAGTTTTTTTTATCAAAATTGCTCTAGCAGATTCCTAAAAATGAAGTTTATGCTGTATTTTCTTTCATACAAAGCACAGGTTACCAGCGACTGCTAATTTCCAGAAAAATCAAGTTTCTGCCGTATTTTTCCCGGATGAAAAGCGAATTACCAGTGAATGCTAATTATCCTGAAGATGGGGAAATCTCAAATCGAAACGTCATCTCACATTATGTCTAAATTTTTATCACGTACGTTCGAATACGTAAAAAAAAAAAAAAAAAAAAAAAAAAAAAAATGAAGTTTCTGATTTGTTTTTTCCCAGTGCAAGGCGCGGAATAGTAAACTTTGATTGTGGTAAAGAAGAGGACAATTCACGCTGAATTGTAAACTTAAAAAGCACCTAACTTTAAATTATTAAATTATTAAAATTATTCAATCCTTCTTTTTTTTTAAAAAAAAAAAAAAAAAAAAAAAGTATCTGCCATATTTTTTCTACATGTGGGACAACGGTTAATAATTGACGATAATTTTCGCAAAGATCAGGATCGCTTGATGTTCATTCTGAATGAAGCAGCATAGTTTTGCTCAGTATCCATGTCACATGCAATGTTTTATGCATTTAGACACTGTAGAAGCTTAGATATAGTCTTCCCCAAAATGGGATTAAATTGCAACATAGCAAAGCTACCTGTTGGCCTTTAAACAGTGAAATTGAATCAGCAGAGTTATACATATTATATATCATAAGTAATGTTTTTCAAGTTGTCAAATTTCGAAAAAAATCATATAAAATATTATCCTAAAATGTAAATATACTTTCATTTTATTTTGTACTTTTATGTACGTATATATATAGAGAGAAAGAGACAGAGTAGTTGCTCCAGTGATTGGCATGCCCCCTTAATTGACATCTATCCTGAAATAATTAATAAATAAGAAAACTAATAAAATAATATATTTTACATATAAGAATTTTAACATTTTACGTCAAACACTGGAGCATAGTCTTTCATATCATATGTACTATCTTAAGATTTCCAAAAATATTTTCTGATGATTAGAACATTAAAGACACGCATCAGAGATTTCTCTAAAAGTGTCGATCACTGGTGCACTTACCCTATATATATTAAAAATATTTGTTAACAATTGTTGAAAATAATAATAAATTAAATGTCAAATATCTTGCTTTGAAATTAAAAATCTTGTACATCTAAATTAAGTGCAAAATATCCTGAAATTTGTTTTATTTTAAGATATTTGAAATAAACCGATGAATATTTTAAATAGTTTGGTTATATCATTAATACCTATACGTTTCTCAAATATTACAAAAAGAAATTAAATGAGTTCTGCTAACAGCTCTCATTAAATATAATTATGTGACAGTTAATTTAGCGTTTAATAATTTTTAATGGTGTATTTTCCAAATTATCGAATTAATGATTCGAAATAATCTAAGTATATCATAAGTTTTCAAACTAACATTTCTAGATATCAAAGTTAGACATTTCGTGATATTAATGTACATGAATCACATTAATAAATTCCATCAAATTTTAATAAATTCTAATAATGATATTTTAAATGAAATTTTTCATTTCAAAATTCATTTCGTACAATATATTAAAAAATTATTATTATTATTATTGTCTTAATTTTTATTTAATTTTGAAGAGTAAAATTCGTTAATATGAAATATATATATATATATTCTTTTTTCTTACTAAGAGATCAAAATAATGCAATAATATATATATAAAAGAGAGGATTCGATTTATCAAAACATTTTCGTACAATTTAAAGTTAAAAGGCGAAAAATGTCACAATTAATTTCGTTCTTTTTTCTAAATTACTTAAAGAAAAAAAAAAGAAAAAAATATTACTATTTATATTCTCATTGTTTAAAATAAAGTTTTATTCCTGTAATATTTGTTAAAATATTTGAAGATACAATATTTTATAAATTAAGAATAAAATCTAACATGCTATGATAGTGGGGGAGAAATGCATAACATAAAATGTCGCAAATGATGTTGGTATCTAAATTAAAAATATTTATAGTAAAATTCATCTTATAACTTGACAAATACGAGGACGAATCAAGAAATCCTTTCTCTGTTTTTTATTCGTCAAAATAAGAAACGTTGTTTAATTATAAATATACGTACAATTCGATGTACTTTGAAAATGCCGGCAATTATTGTTCCACATTGTTACGTCTGCGGGCTGTCATAAGGTGAAAGAGCCGAAGGATTCTCGATGTCGACAATATTGCAATCCTTCAAGACACTCAGAGCAACTGACAAACTCTGGTCATTTCACTGGGAGAGTCTGGACCATACACCATACAGTCCGGGCCTTGCTGCTAGTGACTTATACGTTTTCGGTTTTCTGAAGAAGTTCCTGGCAGAACAAAAATTCATGTAAAACGATGAAACCAAGATAGCAGTTCGATGATATTTCCACAATACGTTGGACGAATTCTACATCAAAAACATCCCAAATTTAACGTTTCGAAAAGACAAATGTCTGAATTGGTTTGGGGACTGTGTGAAAAAATAGTCTACAGTACTTAGAATAGTACGTATATTGGCAATCACCTGTACATACCTGCCAATATTATATTTAATATTCCGTAAAATTGTTAGTACCAGCCTCTTTTTCCACACCACTTTATTTTTAGATTAATTCTCTCCAAATTTAATTAAGATGAAATAGGAAAAAAAGTACTCTAAAAAAAGATTGGTGGGGAAAAAAGGGCGGGTACTAACAATTTTAAGGAATACTAATTAAATTGTTGGTAGGTATGCCTACATGCATAGATTACTATACAGATAGGACACTCCCAATGTAACCAAAATGCAAATTCAGTAGTAACCATAAAGCGACTATAGTAACCCTGTAAACAACGGATGTAAGTTTCTCGAGCTCTCCAGCATACACAACCGCTCGTCTTATTGTATCTATATTTTCTTTCGGCAACTGTTAATGTTTAAAAACTTGATCGTCAAAACCAATTCCTTTTAAAAGACATCTACTAAACATTAAGCAAATAAGTTTTGAAAAAATATATGAAACAAAACATTTTTCCTTTGAAAGCATTTAGTATTATTCAAACAAGCAATGTTAAATATTTAACTATTTCATACCGCTATTTCAGAATTACGGTATGGAATTTTTTCTTGTACTTTATTGTGAATGTGTTTGGTCCTGTATATATTTACACAAATATAAAAATTAATTTCATTCCTTTAATGAATAGCTGTGGTGTTTTTGAGTATGATTTTGTGAATTCAAAAATAATAAAAAATGTAGAAAAAGAACAACTTTATATACTAACATGCTATGAATTCCTCCCGAAATAGAAAAACAAATTTTGATTAGCGATTCATATAGACCTAACGCATGAATAATTTTATAAATTATCTCTGTTGACCCTAGGGGTGCTACTATCGCCCTGGTTCGTGTTTTAGCTTCCCTGTCATATCTGTATAGTAATCTGCGGCCTATGTGTCCTTTATTTTGGGTAATAATAAATAGAGGCAAAGACTTTCTGATTCTCACGAGTACTTATAGAATAAAAAATATGCATCGGAAAACTTTTTTTTTTTTTTTTTACTTTCCTTAAACAAGTGATAAACTAGTTTCCTAGTGAAAAGAAGAATAAACAATTATCAAAACATTTTAAATTGTTAGTATCAGTATTTATTTTTAACGTATTGTATATCTGTGTCCTTACAGAATAAAAGAAATTACTCATTTGGAATAAAATATGTTTAATGATGAAACTTCAAAATTTGCTCAATTATATCTTCCATTTGCATTTACAATTATTTATAACAAACAGTTGGATAATGACATATTGTATTTCTAATGTAGAATCACGCTTCAAATAAACATTTTCAAGAGTCCCTATAAGTTTCACTAAATTGCTTAAAATGCGCTATAAACAATATAATTTATTTCAAAATGATCCTGGAGCAAAATTTAAATGCTAGCTATTACTTTATCGAAATTGTTTATTAAAATTCGAGAAAATTACATAAATCTACAATTATCATTATACTTCTCTTTATTTCTTTGTAGCATTTTATTTATTTTATTTTAATTTTATTTATTTCTTTACTACAGAAAAATAGTTATATTCTTTTTTTCTTATAAAATGTTTATAATATTATCCAATTATACTTAAATATATTAATTTTTTTCGCATAAATAATAATATTTTATATTAGGGGTCGTACTCTCCCCCTTTTTTCAGGACTCTCTCAAAGATAAGAAACTTACGCTTTTTTTGCCACCACAAATTTCATGCAGAAATAATTCAGGTATATTTAAGTAAATGGGCCATGATTTTACAGAGTAGAGATTATTTTATAATAATTGTGGTGGCAATAAATTTCAAAATTTCTCATCTATGAGACTGTCCAGAAAAAAGGGCGGATAGTACGACCCCTGCTTTAATTTATTTCTTTAAAAACTATTTAATGAGTAATTCATATTGATGGTTGACATTAATTTTTTTTTCCTGATTCGCTGGACGATATAGTTAAATGAATTAAAAACCAGAATCATTCTTTATTATAACACTTTATGAACAAAAACTAAAAGAAAATATATTGCAATTGCTCAAAACTTCACTGCCCTTCTGTCTTCCGAAATGTCCTCCTCACCCACATGATCTACTCTTTGCGTCTGTTTTGCCTGCAAAAACGCTTTAGGTGTGGATTTTAATTTGGTTGTTTATCGGATGTCGGTTTCGCAAATGACAGTGTCGAAAATTTTGAAATAGTTTTTTTTTTTTTTTTTTTTTTTTTTTAAATTCCAATTTCATATAAACAGCACTATATGTATTATACATAATATCTGCTTTCATGTTATTTCCTTTGTTTTATTTGATTTATCCCGTCGACCATAAAACATAAGCAATTTCACGCCAAATGTAGTGTTTTAATATGCTATGTGCGCTATTTAAACCGTATAAGACAACTAATTGTTTTATACATATAGGTGTTTGTGATGATTAACACATTGATGAGTCTTTCATTACGAAAATAAACTCTTTAATAACTAACAATCAATAAATGGAACAAGCACGCATTTGCGCGTGGCGTACTATAGACTGGCATACGACGGGACCTTTCCCGGCAGAGACAGCAACAATGTTCTGAGAGTTGAAGTTGAAGTACATCTTCTGAAAGTGAAAGTAGAAGTACATATTCTGAAAGTGAAAGTAGCAATTGTTGTAAATAAAATATAGATCTCGCTATGATCACTACAGGAATATCCCCCCAGTTAACAAGGAGAACGATAAAAATTCACAAAATACTAATACAAATACAATTACAATTACAAATGCAATGTGATTGTGTATATATATATATATATAAAGAATAATAATAATAAAATGCTAATACAATAGAATATTGATGCTAAAACACTTAAAATATATATGTACACATATGCAATAACAGAATGAAATATATGAAAAAGTATTGGTAAGAACAGAATTGTTTAAAATATATATACATACATACACATGTGCATATGAAATGTTATATTACAGTAAATAAACACGGAATATGTACAATATGTAAAAGAATAAGTGATAATATAAACAAGTACAAGATTTACAATGACATTAAAAATAATCTGTTACTAAATGCTTTGGAAAATGAGCTTTACGACCGGATCTAGTTGTAATTATTTTCTGCTGTTGTGAGTTTTCTTAAGAAGCAGAAGTATTAGATCTCAGTTCATTTAAGTCAGAATTTGTGTTGTTATGGCAATTAGGTGGTGAAGATGAGTTGGCGTTATCTGAGAACCGAAATGCAGGCTTTAACCTGTCTATAAATACTACTGTAGGTTTTCCATTAACTTTAATAACAAAATTTTTATTATTTCTTTTAAGTACAATATGAGGTTAAGTGTAAGGAGGAGTTAATGGTGGATGAATACTATCTACGCGCAAAAATACATGAGTACATGTCTGCAAGGATGGATTTATGTAAACATTAGAAGTACCATGACTAAGGGGATTAATGGGAGAAAGTTTTCTCATGGATTCACAGAGTTGTGAGACGTATGTTAAGTCAAGCGATGTTTTGTAGTTATCTATTCTGAAAAAATCTGAAGGAAGTCGAAGTGTAGTATCATGAACTAGTTCAGCACTACTCGCCATAATGTCATTTTTAATAGCATTTCGAACATCTAATAAGACAATTGGCAGTGACTCAGTCCATTTCATATTGTCATGGGTTTTGAATGCAGTTTTGAGACAGCGATGGAATCTTTCACAAATTCCGTTTGATATTGGATGGTACGCTGTTGTGCGTATACGCGTGGTTCCAAGAATATTTGTTAATTCACAGATAAGTGTGGATTCGAAGTTTCGACCTTGGTCTGTCATGATGGTAACCGGACATCCGAAACGCGAAATCCAACCATTTACAAGTGATTTAGCTGTTGTTAGACCTGTCATGTCAGATGTTGGGATTACTTCGGGCCATCGAGTGAAACGATCGACAATAGTCATGCAAAATTGATAACTGTCAGATGGATGAAGTGGACCAATAAAATCGATATGTGTGTGTGAAAATCTTGCATCTGGCAGGGCAAAAGTTCCGAGTGGAGCTTTCGTATGCCGATGTATTTTACAACGTTACGTTGACATTTATCACATGACTGGACGGAATTTTTAATGAATTCTTTCATGTTTTGCCAATAATATCGCTTAGTTATTAATTTAGTTGTGGCAGAAACTCCGGAATGAGAAAGACTGTGATTATGATTAAATATTTTAGATCGAAAAGATTCTGGGATGAAAGGACGCGGTATGTTTGTTGACATGTCACAGTATAATGTTACATCCTCCAAAGAAAAATAATGCTTTTGAATATTACATGTATTGTCAGTAGAATTTAAAATGTTTTTCAATTCTGGATCCTCGAGCTGTGCGAGAGATATTTGTTTGAAATTTTAAAATTTCTTCTGAAACTGAATCAATTTCAATTCTAGATAAGGCATCAGCAGTGGAGTTTTCTGTACCATTAATATGACGTATATCTGTCGAAAATTGAGAAATAAAGTCAAGATGGCGCAATTGACGAGGAGAACATTTATCCGGTTTTTGCTTAAAGGCATAAATTTGAGGTTTTTGTTCAGTGTAGATTGAAAAATCTCTACCTTCAAGCATGTGCCGAAAACGTTTAATTGAAGTATATATAGCTAAAAGTTCGCGGTCGTAAGTGGACCAATTGTACTGACTTTTAGTAAGTTTCACAAATAAAAATGCTATTGGTTTCCATAAAGAATTATTATATTGCATGAGCGTACTGCCGACAGCAAAATCCGAGGCGTCACATCTTAAACTTAAACGAGCACCAGGAATGGGATGTTTTAACAAGGTGGCATCCGCAAGTGCCGTTTTATAGGTGGAAAAGGCAGTTCCTGCTTAGACAGACCAGTCAACAGGTGCTTCAGATGTTTTTGAACGTGAAGATTTTTTTTTTATTTTAATGACCTTCCAAAAGTTTTACTAGGGGTGCTAAAATGTGGGCAGCTTTTGGTATAAATCTTATATAAAAATTGTACATGCCAAGAAAGCGACGTAATTGGGTAATAGTTGTAGGTCGGGGAAATTTGTTTATTGCTTCAACTCTGTCAGGGAGGGGTAAAAGTCCTTCGACACAGATATTAAATCTGAGAAATTTCATATTAGATACACCTAGAGTACACTTAGATGGTTTAATAGTAAGACCATAGTGACTCAATCGTTCAAAAAGGGCTCTGAGATGTTTAAAATGCTCTTGTTTATCGTTAGATGCAATAAGGTATCATAAACAAATGCATAAGCACCATCTAAACCTCGAGTAACTTCATCGATGAATCTTTGAAAAGTACTAGAAGCATTGCAGACACCAAATTGCATCCGAGTGCTCTCGAAGAGTCCGAAAGGAGTACAAATTGCTGTTTTATGGATGTCTTCGAGAGCAATCGGAATTTGATGATAAGCTATAACTAAATCAATGTGAGAAAATATTGTGGTCTCATGTAGCTCGCTAGTAAAATCAACGATATTAAGGATTGGATACTTGTCCTTTTTGGTTTGAGCGTTAAGAGCTTGATAGTCACCAACGGGACGCCAATCATCGCTTCCTTTTCCAGGGACCATATGCAAAGGGGAAGCATAATTACTTTTGGATGGGCGAATATGACCTAAATCCAACATGTGCTGAAATTCTAATTTTGCTAAACGATCGAGAGCAAGCCAACGTGGTTTAGCAAAAACGGGAAAGCCAAATGTTTCAATATGATGCTTAACAGAATGTTTAATAATTTGGTCTGCGCATGGAGGTTTAGTAATACTAGGAAATTAATTTAACAACTGAGAAAAAATATTATCACTAAATACAGATTTTATAGAATATATATGAGTAGTATTAATCATACCATTAGACTTTAATTTTGTGTTAGCGTCGATTAATCGACGATGTCTAAGATCTGGGCTATAAGTTAAAAAATAGTGTAAAAAATCTGCACCAATTATAGTTGCAGACACATTGCATGCGTGAAAAGGATAAAGTTTTTTCTTAAACCTAAATAGAGTGATAAAAGTTTTTGTTTATATACATTAATAGAAAAGACGTTAGCAGCTTTAAAAGTTTGTATAGGATTGCTTACCTTTTCAACTGTGGCAGCTGGTACAAGAGAACAATCGCTACCTCTGTCGATAAGAAAATTAACATTTGACCGACGATCTCGTACAAGACGGCGACGAGAACTATTAATATACCAGTCGTATGTCGCCGCTATTCCTGGGGTGTGTTGTTTTCCTGGAAGGTACACGGTGGTGAACATTTATTGGCTTTATAGCCAAATTTTTTATGCTACCAGCACGATAAATCGTTTTTCACAGACGGGCTTCTTGGTCGAAAAAAAAAACCGACGACTACGAGAAATACTTCTCGAAGGTCTTAGCGACGCTACTTCTTTACGCAGAAGTTTAATTGTGAGTCATTGCTGCTGGAAAGGTTCGAATCGAAACTAGTTTCTACTGCACTCACATGTGCAGGTGTGATTTTGTCGGCTATTTTAGCAGCTTTTTGAGGAGTGAGAGGAATTATAGACGCCAAAATTGATTGTACGTTTGAAGGCAGTTGTTGCAGGAAAAGCTCAAGCAGCAGGGCATCTGTGACGTTAGGGTTCTCTGCACGACGTTGCATAAGACGGAGCAGGTCAGAGGGCTTCCGATCTCCCAGTTGTTCTCCTGTAAGCAACCGTCGAATTTCTTGCGATTTACTTTCTCCACACCGAGATATCACCTCACTTTTTGACTTTCCATAGGGGTCATTGCTGTCAGGAGAAATAATGATGTCCCTGACAGTCATTGCAACATCTGGCGGAAGATTTGCTACACAGTAATTATATTTTGTTTTGGATTCCGTTATGGCCTTTGGAGTTGCTAATTCAAATGTAGATTCGATCATAGTAAACCACAACGAGGGGTCTGCTGGAATAAAATTAGGAATCTTGACTGCAGAAACATCAATCATAGTGAAACCGTATCAGAAGAGATTCAAAAAAGAAGCAATAGAAAGTTAAGATTGGTTTCGATTTGAAACCGAAACTCTAGCTGCACGTAAACATTACACAGAAGGATAAAAGTTTTTTTAGTCCAAAGTCATCATTTCCCATACAGCACAGAATGTTTCAGTTATGTTGCAAAAATCTTACAATCTTTCAAAAACGTAACACGTTTTAGTATGCTCTCTGATACCTTTCTGAAACTTTCGCCCTTTTTGATTTTCTATCTGTTAAGTGATTGTAACGTTTCTGTTACGTATCTCATTTTTTTTTACGATCGCGGACATTTCTACGTTTTTGAAACTAATCGGAAAGCAATCTGAACGTTTTTAAACGTTTCGGAAATGTTTATAATGTTTCAATGTTATATGATTGTTACGTTTCTGGAACATTTTGTGCTGTTAGGGTTATAGGTGTTTGTGATGATTAACACTTTGATGAGTCCTTCATTACGAAAATAAACTCTTTAATAACTAACAGTCAATAAATGGAACAAGCACGCATTTGCGAGGGGCGTACTATAGACTGACATACGACGGGACCTTTCCCGGCAGAGATAGCAACATTGTTCTGAGAGTTGAAGTTGAAGTACATCTTCTGAAAGTGAAAGTAGAAGTACATATTCTGAAAGTGAAAGTAGCAGTTGTTGTACATAAAATATAGATGTCGCTACGATTACTACATACATATTTTCCATATTAAATATTTTACTGTTAGTTAATAGTAATTTACATATAAAAAGATTAATAATTAAATATGCAAACTTGATCATGGTAAAGCGTTCTTATAGCAACGATCCAGCGACTTTTTTATTTTTGTCATCGTTTAGATGAAACTTTTTTTTTTTGTATAATTTTCTGTATAAAAAAGGGGATAAATTTTGTGTACTTATTATGTTAATCATTTTAATAGCTAAACAATTTTTCTTTAATTTATAAGTATACTTAATATTCTGTTTATATTTTTAATATACGACTAGGTTTAATATACTGCTTGTTGTATTAAAAAAAAAAAAAAACTGTCTATCAATAAAATTGCATTTTTTCTGTTTCATTCAGACAAAATTTATTGTTTCTGTTTCCTTCTTTCTTTTTCTGCATAATTTTATAATTTATTTATATTTTCATAACTGCCAACATTACTAATTTTTAAATTAGATTCATCCACCAGTATTCTTAAAAAGTAATATGAGAGATATATTTACGACAATTAATGAAACTAAATAAAATAAAAACATTTATAAAAACCTGTCGGTATGAAGTATCCATTGAAAATAACGGTGACTTTGCACCTATGTATCTTTGATAAGCTACTTGGCTTAAAATGGCTGTCGCGAATGTAAAGTCCTTTGCGAAAAATGGCCGGTTTACTTCAGCGTCAAGACACAAAAAATTTACTTATTTGCATGCTTCTCTGATATTTTAAGCCTCTCCTGTATTCTGTAGGTCAAACGTATTTTCAGTTAATTAGAGATTTTATTCATTTGAATCTGCACAACTTAACATTACTGCGTAAACATTACACAGAAGGATAAAAGTTTTTTTAGCCCAAAGTCATCATTTCCCATACAGCACAGAATGTTTCAGTTATGTTGCAAAAATCTTACAATCTTTCAAAAACGTAACACGTTTTAGTATGCTCTCTGATACCTTTCTGAAACTTTCGCCCTTTTTGATTTTCTATCTGTTAAGTGATTGTAACGTTTCTGTTACGTATCTCATTTTTTTTTACGATCGCGGACATTTCTACGTTTTTGAAACTAATCGGAAAGCAATCTGAACGTTTTTAAACGTTTCGGAAATGTTTATAATGTTTCAATGTTATATGATTGTTACGTTTCTGGAACATTTTGTGCTGTTAGGGTTATAGGTGTTTGTGATGATTAACACTTTGATGAGTCCTTCATTACGAAAATAAACTCTTTAATAACTAACAGTCAATAAATGGAACAAGCACGCATTTGCGAGGGGCGTACTATAGACTGACATACGACGGGACCTTTCCCGGCAGAGATAGCAACAGTGTTCTGAGAGTTGAAGTTGAAGTACATCTTCTGAAAGTGAAAGTAGAAGTACATATTCTGAAAGTGAAAGTAGCAGTTGTTGTACATAAAATATAGATGTCGCTACGATTACTACATACATATTTTCCATATTAAATATTTTACTGTTAGTTAATAGTAATTTACATATTAAAAGATTAATAATTAAATATGCAAACTTGATCATGGTAAAGCGTTCTTATAGCAACGATCCAGCGTCTTTTTTATTTTTGTCATCGTTTAGATGAAACTTTTTTTTTTTGTATAATTTTCTGTATAAAAAAGGGGATAAATTTTGTGTACTTATTATGTTAGTCATTTTAATAGCTAAACAATTTTTCTTTAATTTATAAGTATACTTAATATTCTGTTTATATTTTTGATATACGACTAGGTTTAATATACTGCTTGTTGTATTAAAAAAAAAAAAAAAAAAAAAAAAAAAAAACTGTCTATCAATAAAATTGCATTTTTTCTGTTTCAATTAGACAAAATTTATTGCTTCTGTTTCCTTCTTTCTTTTTCTGCATAATTTTATAATTTATTTATATTTTCATAACTGCCAACATTACTAATTTTTAAATTAGATTCATCCACCAGTATTCTTAAAAAGTAATATGAGAGATATATTTACGACAATTAATGAAACTAAATAAAATAAAAACATTTATAAAAACCTGTCGGTATGAAGTATCCATTGAAAATAACGGTGACTTTGCACCTATGTATCTTTGATAAGCTACTTGGCTTAAAATGGCTGTCGCGAATGTAAAGTCCTTTGCGAAAAATGGCTGGTTTACTTCAGCGTCAAGACACAAAAAATTTACTTATTTGCATGCTTCTCTGATATTTTAAGCCTCTACTGTATGCTGTAGGTCAAACGTATTTTCAGTTAATTAGAGATTTTATTCATTTGAATCTGCACAACTTTTTATTTATTTATATTTTTATTTTTTAACACGGGATGTCCCATAATATTGTAGATTTATTTAAAACGACTTTAAGGCAAATTAAAATGGTATTTTTGTAAATTTCTGTTTAATTTTGAAACTATTTTTGACTTTCAATTTCAATTGATGGTTTTATATTTAAAAAATACTATAAATGTAGATATTTGTCTCAGACAATTTTGTATCTTTCCGATACTTGGATAATAATACAAAAACACTTTTCATTACGTTTAAATACGTGCATAAAATTAAACTTTTTTTTTTTTTTTTTCTAAATACCCGCATATAAGTATTACTCTTTAGCTTTACCAGAAAATATATAATTTATTTTTTGAAAATTATTGTCCGAAATTAAAGAAGATTCGTTTATTCATTATGCCTTTCATCATTTAAAATAAAAGGAAAATACTATTTTTTTTTTTAAGTTTTTATTTATTTATTTATTTATTTATTTACTTTATTTTATTTATTTATTTATTTATTTATTTTTTACTAAATAGAACCTATTTATTATTTTGCTACTTCAAAATTTACAAAATCTTTCTGTATGATTGGATGGTCGTTTAGTTGGGCCTAACGTCGCACTATTATTACGCTATGGTGGCGGTCTGGGACGCACCCCCTAAATATGGTCTAGAGACATGCTTTTTCACATAACACGTCATATCTTAAACACAAAAAATAGATATAGTTAAGATTTTTTATTGAAAATATAGCAAATATTTTAAAAATATTAAAATATTTAAAATATCTTATCCAAAAACTAATTTCTGGAATTTCAAAAATTTGTCTCTACAGGGGCAGGACAGGGACAGGGATTGGTTTTCAAGGGGGAAAATTCTAATTCCTCCACTTTTGTGTTAAATTTGTCCTGTGGAATCTATGGGAGATGCATTCACAAATTTTGCTGGTTATTTGTATCAAACACCAACTGTAACGGAATTTTTATAAATTCCCCCTTTCCTCCTAAGATAGAGGGGGGGGGGGCAAAAAATCTGTTGAAAAGTAACTCTAAAAGGATATCGCTAAATGTCTCTTTGGCGTGTAAAATACACTCATCTAAGTATAACTAAATACTCTAAATTATCTCAGGAAGGCACCTTTTTGGTACTTGAGTTGATTAGGCGGGCCTAACACACTTTATAAAGGGATTTTTCTAAAATTTCCCACTTCTCTCTCTAGAGGAGGGATTTAAAAAATACGAATCCAAGCGTAACTCTGGATTTAAAACATGCATTCAAGCATAACACACACGGGTGTTAAAAAAACATGTATCCATGTATAACTCTCGTAAATTTTTCACATGAAAGTGAAATATTGTGTTGGTGGGTTTGTTACTCGTACGCAAAACACACTATACAGGGATTTTGCAGGATTTTTATAACTCGCCTTTAAGCAGAGGTGGGATGAAAAACTGTATTTCGAAACGTATGCTATATAGAGCACTGCCGCAGGCAGCGGGGAACAGGAATCAGCATGTTACGGACAAGAAATTTGCTACTGAAAGCAGTGGAAAGACCAAACGAGGTTTTGACTCATTTCAAATACTTTTTTTGTATTATTATTGAGATTTTTATATTAAAATGTGATATGGAATTTTGAGAATTCATTAAAATATAGTAACCAGCGAAACGGTTGAAGCCGACTTAAAACGTAAGCCGACTCATAACGACTTAAAACGTATTATTTAGTTTCTTCAGTAACGAATTAGTAGTATCTGCAATATGTGAACCAAATCCTAAATGGTTTCGCGAAATTTAGGAAATAGAATTAAATATGGAAAATTTTGACTGTTTTGGTTTATATTTAATCTCTTATAAAATGCTTTTATTCATTATTAATTCCCTGTTTACTCTGTTTAAGAAATGCGAAATCAATAACATATTTATAGCTATTGTAAACTTTCTGTGCATTTAGAATTTTACATATAATTGCGTAATTAGTTATAATTTTTTTTTTCGCATATATGATTATAAATTTATCCTGAAATTCTTTAATGATGTGTTTAAATATTGCAATAATATGATTAGAAACTTAATCATGATTTTTTATGTATAGCTCTCTCAAATCTGTTAAAATATAGTATTTACACTCATTAGACACACTTAAATGGGTAAGTTGCGTAATATATAAATTATAAAACAATTTCAAAATGAAAAGTCTGTATTTTTAGTAAGTTTTTCTGACCAGTGTTTTATGACACAACTGTTTTCTTATTTCATGTAGTTACGAAGTTAATTTTTTGTAAAACTTTTGTTTTTCAAATACGTAGATCATATATATCTATAACTTTCATTAACATACTTAATTTACTTCGTTTCTTCACAATGACAAATACAATTGTATATTCTTGTATGTATACACGCGCAAGGTAAATTGAGGAAGACGCCACATTAAGCATGGTTTGCTTAGAGCAACCAAAAATTGAAATGATATGATAAGAAAAAAAAAAAAAAAAATACACCATGTTCATCAACGTTTAATTAATTATGTATACCTTTTACTTCCTTTCTCAGTCTGCACACAGTTGACAAATTTAATGTTAAACAAACTTGTGTAATTATGGCAGCTTCCCTCATATATATGGGGGCGATTCCACCAGTTATGAGGTAAGATACAACGCCACATAATATAGAAGAATAAGACAAATATTTGAAAATTACCAGTGAATTAAGAATAACTATGGAGAAGCAAACAAATTTGAAAACTGAAATTTTTGGAAATTTACTTTGCTAAAACTAATAAGGGTACAAGTTTGAATGTTAGCCTGCACAACATTTAATTTAGTGCAAATGATCACCATTGCAATCTTCGTGCAACCATTCCTTGCATTCGATGTGCAAAGCTAGTGGAGATAATGCCTTTCTGTGCTCTTGGAGACAGCTGTTGATGACAGTCGACCTCTTGCTCTGCTGGTGGGAATAACTGCTGGTATAGGCCTATTGTCACATGCGCCGTTTGTGAAAGTAACAGCTGTATCATTGGTGGAACCAACAGGGATAGGACAGTCATGATCTGGGATTACTTGTGGGTTATAAGGATAAATTCTAGTAGCTGAAAACTCACAAGTTTCATTTCCTACTGTGGCTGCCTTGCTCCGAGCTGCATTCAGAAAAGATCCTTCCTAAGACATAAACGTTTGTTAAAATAATATTATAAAATTTATAATTATTATAATATTATAATTATATTTATTAATACATTTATATTTTGAACTATAATATACAGTATATAAAATTAAACATAAAATTTAAAGGTTATTTAGTTTCTTTCTGAATCATGTTCTATTTTCCCCCAAGTATCCGGTGAAGGTACCATACGCGCTA
Source organism: Salticus scenicus (assembly GCA_963930645.1). NCBI lineage: Eukaryota > Metazoa > Arthropoda > Arachnida > Araneae > Salticidae > Salticus > Salticus scenicus. The sequence continues at coordinate 234,917,374 of OZ005649.1, forward strand.
ATTTTCTCCTCATTAATAGCGCTGCTCTGCATGAAAATCGTTCCCAACACCATTGTTTCAAAATACTTATTGACTTTTTTTTTTTTTCTTTATAAGAAAAAAATATATTTACTCTGGAACATTTAGCAAAGGAAGTAACTTTGATAATCTCACTCCTTTATAATGACAAACGTTAAATGTAAAGGCAAACAATATAAATTAATTATTTATTTTTTTTATTTTTTTTTTCTTCAGACAAGAGTGTCATTTTTAAATTTCAACGTAAATGTTTCCAGTTAGTTAAATTCTAAGCATTATTTGATTTGAATTAAGAAAATTGGAGGTCTTTTTGTTGTTATTGTTGTTGGTGTTTTTAATTGAATTAATTGATATTTTTGAACATATTGAATATTTAGATTCATTGTTTCTAAAGGTTTAAATAAAAAATCAATACGATTAAATTCTTGCTACGTATTTGTAAAAGTACAATTTACTTTATTATTTTTGTGGTTGTTTTTAAAGAAAATATATTTTATTTCGCTTAAATTTATGATATTTGTATTTCTATATTACGTCTTAAATGCTAAAGTAATTCTTTCAAAATATTAATTCATACGTTTCAACCACCTCATTAATAACATTGCACTGTATGAAAATCGGCCCGAACACCATTTTTACATATTCTTATCTAATGTGACCTCCTGAATCCGAATATGACGCCCATTTTGCCCTATCACACACCATTTTTTAGGATGACTACTTACTTTTTTCCCTTTTCGGTAATTTCACGGCTATAAATTTGATTTTCAGGGAAGGAAAGAATTATTTTAACTGTAAAATATTTTCTGAGGGGCTACAAAATTGGAAAATTCTAAAACATGAACATTTGCAGCAAGGGGAAAATTTAGGGAGGGGGGGGGGGGGAGATTTTCCCCTGCAATCATACATTACATTTTTTATGTTTTATTAATCACTTATTATTATTATTTATTATTTATTATATATATATATATATATTGTTTTTAAGTGTTAAAATAATTCTTTTTCATTCTCCAAATCAAATTCATGGTCATAAACTAACCCAACAGTTACAAAAACTGGGGGAGGAGGTGACGTCCCGAGAAAACGGTGTGAGATTGTGAAAAATAGGGGGCATATTCTGATTCAAGAGGTTATTTTACATAAGAATCTAGAAGAATGGTATCAGAGCTTGGGAAAAAAAAAAAAATGCAGCGCAGTATAATCGGAAGATTTTTAGTATCTGCCTTTTTTTTTTTTTTTTCACACTCGTCTTATTTTAGAGTAATTTTACACTCATTTAATCACAACTACATTTTGGGATAATTACTTTAGAAATAAAGTGGTGTGGAAAAAGGGACGTGTATTAAAAATCTTTCGATTCCTAATTAGATGTTGGTAGGTATGTTATTAAATAGTATGTGAATATTATCAGGAAAAGTTTTGAGCACACTTTACATAGATTAAATATTGCTTTATAAAATATTTTCTCAGCTTTATATAAATTTTGTTGAATAAGAGATACTTTTTCTTTTATATCATAAAAATTTTCGGTCGAATTAAAAAATTTATTCAACTAAAAAAAAAAAAAAGTTAACTTATGTTTTCATTAATATGTTATATCGAAATTTACTTTAGAGTAAATGTTATAAATATGTTTTAAATATTATTCTAAAAGAAAAAGTAATTTAATATTAATTTTTACATTGATCTTATTAAATTTTTTTAACAGTTTCTGTAATAAATAAGAAAACTAATTTTTTAAATGCACAAAATTTACATATTTATCTAATACAACTTAATTATTATAGCTTAAAAATAATCTATAATATACTCCTGCAATTCAAGGTAAAAATATTTGAAAGAATACAAAAATGTTATTTAAAAAAACTATCCCTTAGGGTTGCCGAAGCGAATGATCCACAGAGGATCGAAATTGTGATGGCTGGTATCCGGACTTCCTTAGGAGGAGAATTCAAAACCGTCGAAAATTGCTTACTGTGTAGCTATAGTGAAACGCAAAATCCATTGAACTGAACTCAAAAACATTATGAAAACGAACTCATATATTCGTCTTTGCTAACATAAATTTTCAGATTCACAAATAAAATAAAATAAAAATAAGATAATTACATTTCAGATTGAAATGTATATTCAAAATACTGTAATATTGCAGTATTAAACACACAATTTAATACAAAATTTTCATAATTTTGTAACGTTTCTCATTAATTAGTTTCATTTTCTCATTAACTTTTAATAATTTTTTCTTATCAAGAAATCCAGTTCATTACAACAGTTTAATTAATGTTCAAATCTTATGCTGAAAATCAACAGTAAAGTTATTTTACTGCTCCAAAAGCACATACGTCATACCTTTCAATTTGCTTCACTTTCCGTTTTAGAGTGAATAATGGGGAATGTTCATACATGTAAGATATATACATGTTATTCAGTCCTAAACGAAATAAGTAATCTATTTTTAAAATGTCTACAAATACTAATTTTAGCCAACCGTAAAGTTGAATTCAAAGCATGCTTCATTTAATCACACATATTGTAATATCTCTACTGTTTTGTGATAGCTATTGAATTTGGTTAGAAGTTGCTCCAGAAGTTTCCGTTTCAGTTAACACATAAGTGATTTAGTTATCTTAGGCTCTTCGATTTCATGAAATTGTAAACGAAAGCAATTCATCACAAACGACGTTAATCATGTATATTTTGCAAACATATAAGATAATTTCTAATAATGAATAATTTATTAGATACACGTTCATCATAGAGTCCACATTTCCGACAAACATAAACAGAGAATTTTAAAGAAGTTTTTCTTAAGTTTATGTATCAAAAATATCAAAACAATCTAGTTTAGAATATGGTTCTAATTAAACTACTTAAATGGGCTGTGTACTATAGCCCAAATGCACATACACTTTGTTATTCGAGAATATATATATATATATATATATGAAATAATCTATGCTGATTAATTTCGAGTGCATATCAGCTGACGTGTAGCGCTGTTATATAACAAAATGCCATTTTCAGGAAGACCATATTTCAGACTATTTGAATGTTACCAACCTCACAAGTAAACCTTCTCTCCTTTGATACCGGTTTTCCGGAAACCCATATATTTTCTGAAAGCTTATGTTACAAGTAGAAAAACTGTGAAATCTTAGGGGCAGAGGGATAAGCGTTTAGGAGCTATAGGAGATACAAAGTGTCAGTAAAGTGTTGGAAACATGACACCAAAAGTCGCTAAAATGCTCGTTTCCCGTGTTTATATGAACTAATAATATGATAAGGAGGTGGAGACCACAGTTTAAAGGAAGAAACAACTCGTTAAACAGAAACAATATGCGTTGGGATGTTGAAATTTGACTTGTTATTGACTTCAAACAAAATCTATTACAAGAGACAATCAATGTTCAATTCATCAAATAAACAGTTAGACGAGCAGAAAGACGGTACACAATGGGCACATTTTACAAAAGTGATAGCCGAACATATTGTACACTCATCATTTGTCAATGAATCAAAGCAGTAATCCATTGGCGCAATCCACATTGCAGGTTCATTGTCCAAGTATCCGCCCTTAAGAATACTTAATCAAGTTCTTGAAACGAGGAGTGTTGAATTCATATAGGGAAAAAGGACGTCTGGGCCAGAAAACTATCGCGATTCCAGAAGTTCTCCTGTGTTTCGATAATGATTGTGTCCGTTATGCAACGAACAAAAGATCTGTAGTGTCTGAAAAAATTAATATCCAGAGGCTGGATCTTACCCGTACATCCTTCAGGTACGAGTTCTTTTTGTAGGACTTACCATCAGGTACTTCGGAAACAGATGATGCAGAATCTTTGTTAGAACACCAGGAATCCACTAAAATCAGAATTTTCTTCCTGTCATCAGGCATACTTGGCCAAAATACGTCACAATAGAAGTGGAGGACTGCGACTGTTGCGACGAGCCTTGCTGTTCCTTATCGACACCATCATCTTCGAAGTTCATTTTTCTCCTCCCATTCTTCTCTGTGGCCTCCAGCAAATCCTAATATCCGTATCTCTTCCACAATCTCCATATCATTTTCCAGGAGAGTGTTGTGTGTTTTATCATCTCCGATTCCTGGATGTTCGGAGACCGATTGCTTGTTCTGAATCGGGAGACCAAGGCAGCCACCAACGACTTTAGAACCCATCGAAAATGTAAGAAAAAGCATACAATACGTTTGTACTTGACGCAACATACGGGAACATACAAGAAATAGAGACGTCATTGCAGGAATATGTCCATCTGAACACACTTTACTGATTTTTTGTGGGTCCTACAGCTCCTAAACGCTTGTCCCTCTGCCCCTAAGATTTCACAGTTTTTCTACTTGTGACATAAGCTTTCAGAAAATATATAGGTTTCCGGAAAACCGGTATCAAAGGAGAGAAGGTTTACTTGTCAGCATGAATAGGAAAAAGACGTTACAAAACATTATGCTGAAACTACTAAAGTGTGTATAAGAAGGGTTTGCACTCTCCGCCCTTTTTTCAGGACACTCTAAGGAATGAAACTTTTTGGAATTTATTGCTATCACAATTTTTATGCAATAATCTCTAGCTTATATAATCATAGCACATCACTAAAAATATATACAGAAGTATTTTTTCATAATATTAGTGGTGGCAAAAAAGTCGAAAATTTCTTATATTTGAGAGTGTCCTGGAAAATGGGCGGATAGCACAACCCTTGGTATAAGACGACAATTTGCACTGCATTTATTCTCTTTATAAGATTTCATTTTTAGATGGCTATATCTCAGTATTTGTAGTTTAAAATGGGCAATATCATTTTTTGTGTTCGAGGCTAAATGATTCACATTATGTGATTTCGTTTTTTTTTTTTAATTTACCTCTGAATTTCCCAATAAGATATAAATCTTTCCCTATAGCAGGGGTCGTACTCTCCGCCCTTTTTTCAGGACACTCTCATGAATAAGAAATTTTTTAATTTATTGCTTCCACTATTTTTATAAAATAATGTGTACCCCGTGTAATCATGACATATTACTATAAATATACCACAAGTATTTCTGCATGAAGTTAGTGGTGGCAAAAAAAGGCGAAATTTTCATACCTTTGAGAGTGTCCTGAAAAAAGGGCGGAGAGTACGACCCCTGCTATAGAATTTAAGCATTTTTCCATTCAATACAAATATAAGCATTATAATGTTGCAGTTTTCCCTGAAAAAGTCACCTGTAAAGGGATTTATGACTTTACAGGGAAAAAGTCCATTTCCCAAAATTGTACATTTGACTTTTTTCTAATGAGACTGTTGTTGTTATTATGCTCTTTGGCTTAAAGATGATTGACTATTCTAGGATCCTATGTCTATAGTTTATTGTGAGAAACTTTGTTTATTACATTTTGTGCATATTAACATGAAGATAGCGTTATTACGTAGATGGGATAATTTTCTAATATCTACACCCTACCAGATTTTTTTTCTTATAATTTTATAAGTGTAAATTTATTTATTTATTCTGAAACGATGGTTTCTGGCATTTAAATATAACTAAAATTTTAGTTAGTATACTGTCTAAAAGAAAACACTTTATAGTTTAGTAATATGAAAAAAAAAAAAAAATCCAAATTGCATATTTAAACTTTAAAACATGTCTGATAAAATATGTTCAAAATTTTAAAATTCAATTCTTGTTTTGTTTGTAAATATTTATATTTTTGAACTGATTCCTGAAATATATTTCAAACGATTTTATAAATAATTTTTTTAAACATTTTTAGAGGAGATTCAATATCCGTTTCGTAATATCTTTCAATATTTACAAATTCATATTTTATATACTTGTTTGTTTTTATAAAACATATTGCTTTTGGGAGTTTCGGAAAATTACATTCGCTTGAATGCAGTTCTAAGAATTTTACGTTTAATGAAAGAAGGTTTTTTTTTTCCAACTCTAAATTCTAAAATAAATTTTAAATTTGTTTTGTAATTTTTAAATTATTAAAAATATTTATTACGTAATAGGTTATGCACCAAAGAAATATAAATTAGATATTGTAACACAAACGCACACACACACACACACGCACACATATAAATATATATAATATATATTTAAAAATTAAATTGTAAATTATATATATATATATATATATATATAACTGTACTCGAAAATATATTACTTTATTTTTATATATAATATTTTAGCTATCATCAATAAAAATTACAGAAAAAAAAAAAAAAAAGAAAGAAAAAGAAAAAAACTATTTTACAATCCGTCTCAACAAACACTTATGGCAGCAATTTTACCTACAAAGGTTGGTTGTAACTGAACTCCAACAATATACACAAACGTGTAGAAAAATCGGCCGAGCCGATTGTCTCTATCGGTATATATAACATTCGTAAGATGTTCATAAGTAATTTAAATAATGTACACCAGGTGGTAGATTGCATTCAAAAATATTAAATTTAACAAATGAAGTGTTAAATCAATAGCTGATCCGTAACTGTTGAAAATGCTTTTTAATTCCTATCACTGTAAAAAAATAACTATTACCAGCTGCAAGAATCTCTCTGTAATTGGAGAAAATAATTATTTTCTCCAATCAGAGATCAGAGAGAGTTTCTTGCAGCTGGTAATAATTATTTTTTTACAGTGTAGGAATGAAAGAGTTCCGACTTTTGTGCCATTAGTATTTTTATATAGAATATTTTATTATTTTTTTTTTACAGCTATTTTTGTGATTTTTTAAGGTAGAAAGTTCTGCAGGAAAATACCGGTGGTAAAAAAATCTTCATCCCTGAATTTCTTACAAGGCATACGAGAAAGTGAGCAATTTTCATTTCCTCAGGCAAAACACCACCTAATGAGCATTTCTGAAAGTAATATATATATATATATATATATATATATATATATATATATATATATATATTGTCTATACACATAATTTGTTGCGCGTTCAGATTAACTGCAATGTGTTAAGGAGGAGTTTAAATAGAAACAAATGAGATGCATGCACGTATGAGAATTTAAAAACTTCCATTTTTACTTCTGAATGAAAATCTCTTTTTTAAATATAATCCACCAAGTGAAGGTTTGCATACATTAAATTTAACAACTGAACTGTAGATAATCCATAAATGTTGAAAATGTTTTTAAATCCCCCACAAGTCATTAGACAAAGCGATTCATTGGAGTCGTTTCTATTTCCTCATGCAAAACATCACCTAATGAGAATTCCGAAATCTTTTTGTTTGTTTGTTTGTTTGTTTGTTTGTTTGTTTTGACTATATGCGAAATTTGTTGGCACTTCGCACGTTCAGATTAACTGCAATGTAAGTGGAAGTTTAAATAGAACCAAACTGGATGCATGCACATATAACATTTTAAAAGAATTTCCATTTTTATTTTCTAAAATGATCTCTTCTTTGGGTTATTGAAAAAAAAAAAAAAAAGTATTTTAAATTTGTTTAAAAACATAAAACATTAGCTCAAATTAATTTAGTATTTTTGATATGCTTCTTTAAATATCATTATACACTTCTTAAAGTTGTATTAGAACCAGTATTGCTAGATCTGGCGTATTTTTCATTCAATAATCACCAATAATTTTTAATTGTAACGATCGACTAATCACTTCGAAGCTTGATAGTCTGTTATGTGTATCAAACATCAGATCTCAAAATTATTGGTGATTATTGAATAAAAAATCATCCATATCTAGCAACACTGATTAGAACGTAACTTTTACATTTTTGAATTTTTATTTAGATTTTTGTAAAATTCTCAAGTCGAAAATTCTGTTGATTATTTACAAAATACGACATTTAATTAACAATTTCATTTCATGGCATATTATAAACTTTTCTTTTCTTTTCTTTTTCTTTTTCTCTTTTACTTTTTTTTTTTTTTTAAAGTATTAATATATTAAAAATTATTATGTAGCATAAAAAATAATTTGAAATTTCAGTATTTTTAATAATCAGACACTTTTAATAATACAGTGTGGACCAAACATTTCTGACACATTATAAACTTTAATAAAAATCCATAATTTTGCGTACAAGAGTACGGTTTGTATCGTAATTTTTATTAGAATGAAAAATTGTGTTTAAGCAAATAAAATATTATTTCCAAATTTTGCTAATAGATGCCGATATACCTCCAAAGGCAAGATGAAGCATCAAAAGTGCAAGGCAAGTATTTAAAAAGTGTCTTTTTTTTTGTGTGTGTGCATGTGTGTGTGAAATTTAACATGTATACTCTTTATAATTCAAATCACACCGAAAGGTAAACCAATTTAATCTACATAATAACATTTATTGTGGATGGGAGTACATTAAATAACTCATTCGTGTCTTCAGTATTTTAAAGTCAGCTGCTGGCAAAGCATACAATTTAAATTTCACATATTCCCCACAAAAAAAAAAAAAAAAAAAAAAAAAAAAAAAAAGAGGAGAAAAGTCTAAGGTAGAAGCCCCATATGAAACTAAATATCCGTTAATTGAGTGAATTTGCACGTGGTATTTTATAAGCTTCATTCGAAACGGGAGACAGTCAGTAGAAAGATTGCGTCTTCAGCCTTTTATTTATGTCCATTTAACGCTGCAAATTTGAAGTGCTGTGCGACAAATGAGTTTATACTATCATTCATATGGCTTCCACGTATTCCTAGTTGAATTCTACTCCTGAATGTTTATTCAGCAGTGAACTATACTTCGACTATCTGTATTTTGCGATTATCGAAGCCGAAAACATAGAGTTAGTTTCAAAGTACTACTTTCCAAACAAAACGTTTTGCACCAATAAGCATTTATACCAATCAAATAATACAAAGGTAAGCGTTTCAAAAAAATGCTGCATAAGAGACGACTGGGTTAGTAGACATTGCCTAAAATGTGTACCATATGTTTCAATTACTACATGTTTCCTTCTCGTAGATTCATTTATCTGATGTACGCAGATTTTCCACACTTGCATTGGTGTCTTGTACAGGAAAACATTTAAAAGTATATATGTATAGAAGCACACTATTGTGTATCTATGCTGAGAGTTGAACTTCACAAGCTTAGATAAATCAACAGGTTTCAGTCTTCTTGCTTCTGGTTCTAGATCCGATTCGGACACACATATTTTTTTAACTTAGTAAGTAATCTCTGTAACATCAGCGTTCTTGAAAATGATATCCTATCCAACAGTTTTTAAAATTATAAATTTTACTCCTAAATATGTTGGGGCCGCGGTAGTCCATTTGGTAGAGCGTCGAGCTCCTAATTAGAAGATTGCGGGATCGATACTCGACCCAGTCATAGACCGTCGTGTACACTAATGGTGGCTGGTGCTCGTAAAATCCGTCGTGTCCGCATTGTACTCGGTGTTCTCATCCAAATTATACCTCTGGGGTTCGTCGAAGCGCCGGAGTGATCCCCTCAGTAGAGGACCAAATTTGTGAAGACATGTCTCCAGAGCATCCTTATGGGTGCGTCCCAGATCGTCTCCAATTACCTATAGTGCGACGCTAAACCCACCCAACCAACCTAAATATATTGAGTTCATTTTTTTTTTTACAGATGTACTAATAAGTATATTTATTTGTTCAAAAATCTAGTCTCTCTATACTCGGTGATACAGAAAATGTGATCTTTCCTAAATTACACCATAGCCTCCTCAACTAGATGCCTATTGCGTAGCTCGGAAACATAGCAACAGTTGAAGCGGTAGACAGCGCCGCCTTGTACAGATTGCAAGATTTTTTTATTTAACCGCCACCAATAATTTTAAGAAGTGATATATGATTTATATAATCTACGTTTCTTCGATTCAATTTGCTTTTTATGTATATCATATCCCTCTTTTAAAAATTTTTGGTGGCTGTTGAATGGAAAAGTCGCGCAATCTGCACCAGGTGGCGCTGTCTACTGTTTCAACTGTTGACAAGTTTTCGAGCAACGCGACGGACATCTAGTTTAGGAGGCTATGATTACACATACTATCTGATCAAACAATCAATTAAGACCATCTAAAATTATTTTAGTCATTAATTTTGTATTTCAGACTTTTTTCCCCTCATATAAATGTAAATTCATTATAAAAAAAATAAACTAAAATTGTTAACATATATATAGCTGCCAACATTACAAATTTTTTAATCAGATTTATCACTGTCATTATAAAAAAAAAACGATCTCATATACTGACGATGAATAAATAAAATTAAATAAGCTGAAAATATTTGTTAAAATTTTCGGTATGAAGTCCCCGTTGAAAATAACGGACACTTTGTATCTATGCATATAAAAAAATTGAAACTTTATTTTTTCTTATTGTAAGAGACAACAAACAGCTTATTAAATAATTTTTCACTCATTATCTCTGCTAATTTAAAATATTTAATTGAAATATATTTATTACATATTAATGAAGTCAATAAAAATATTGCTTTTAAATTATATATATATATATACTCGCATCAGTTAAACTTCATATTTTATTCAATATTATTGTGTATATAACTACAAATAATAAGTAAACCATAATAAAAACATTGTGGTATAAAAAAAAATGTAAAAAGTTTGAAATATAATGGAAAAAATATTCCTAAATTGAAAAGGCTCTGTCAATCTGCAAAATAATCCATTCCCAAAAATTTCTTAACATACATGTTAATATGTAATTATTAGTAATTGTTCCGCAACGAGTTTCAGGAAATATGGGAAGTAGTAGTTATTTTAATGATCGAGAGAAACCAAATGAAATAACTATTTGCATGCCGTTGATAGAAATCCTACTTTTATGATGATATTAAATAGGAATTTTGTATGGTAAAATAATTAATCAATGTGCAGCAATTTCAAAGACCTTTTAGCTTTTATTATATATATATACTAGCAGGCAACGCCCGCTTCGCTGGTCCCTATTTTTAAATGAATCACTATAATGAATTCTCAAAATTGCATTAATTTTTATCACATGAAAAAAAAGAGAAACAAAATCTGAGTAGGAAAAATGTCGCACCGGGTTCTCACTGCCTTCGGAAAAAATTCCCAAAATGCTCTAACTCTTATTTCTATTATTTTCCCACTTCGCCCCCCCCTCCTGTCTATCCTAATAATTTTACAAATTTGAAAATATCCGCAATCAATTTGTAAGTATCAAAAACCTCTATGCACCAGTTTTGAACGATATATCTCTATTTTTATTTTTTTACCGCTCTACTCCCCCCCTTCCCGCCCTCCCAATAATTTTAAAAATTCGAAAATATCCGCAATCGATTTGTAGGTATTGGAAACCTCTATGTAATAATTTTGAATGATCTAACTCTATTTTCTTTTTTTTTGCCCCTCTGCTCCCCCTTCCCGGCCCTCCTAATAACTTTACACTTTCGAAAAAATCCCCATTCGACTTGCAGGCCTCTAAAATCTATCTATACCGATTCTGAACGGCCTAACTGTATTTCTATTTGTTTTTGACCATAGCCCCCCCTTCCCCCCCCTTCCCGCCCCACCTAATAATTTTAAAAATTCGAAAGTATCCGCAATCGATTTGTAAGTATCGAAAACATCTATATACCAATTTTGAACGATCTAACTCTATTTTTATTTTTTTGCCCCCCCCCCTCTCCCCTCCCCCTTTCCCGGCCCTCCTAATAACTTTACACTTTCGAAAACATCCCCATTCGACTTGCAGGCCTTTAAAACCTGTCTGTACCAATTTTGAACGGCCTAACTGTATTTCTATTTGTTTTTGCCCCATAGTCCCCCCCTTGCCGCCCCTCCTAATAATTTTACAAATTCGAAAATATCCGAAATCGATTTGTAGGTATCGAAAACCTCTATATACCAATTTTGAACGATCTAACTCTCTTTTAATTTTTTGCCCCCCCCCTCTCCCCCCCCTGCTGCCCCACCTGGGGACTGAATTTCTAAAATTCCAGAAATTGGTTTTTAGATATTTGCATTAGGTATATTTTAGAGCAAAAACTTCACGCATATCTATTTTTTTGTTTGAGATATATAGGATTATGCGAAATCACGTTTTTACGCATGTGAAATCACGTTTTGCCCCCCCGCCCCCCTTGGGGACCGAATTTTGAAAATTCCAGAAATTGGTTTTTTGACATTTGTATTAGCTATATTTTAAAGCAAAAATTTTACGGATATCTGTTTTTTTGTTTGAGATATGAAGGATTTTGTGAAATCACGTTTTGCCCCCCCTCCCCCCCTTGGGGGGCGAATTTTGTAAAATCGCTTCTTAGTGGATGCCTACGTCATAGAAAGAACATTGTCACAAAATTTCATGCTTCTAGGTCCAGGGGTTTGGTCTGGGCGTTGATAGATCACCCCCTCACTCACTAACTCACTCAGGAAGTGTTCTTTTATATATATATATATATACGTATATATATATATATATATATATATATATATATATATGAGAGATAGAGAGAGAGATTTAGTATAATCTCTGATTTAATAGAGTATTATGTTTTAAAAATCAATCAGTAATACTTTTTTCTAAATAATAATAATAATAATAATAATAATAACCCCACAAACATTTGACATTTTCTTGCGTGTAATAAAAATTAATTTCATAATAAGAAGTGTATAAATACTTAGTGAATTTAAATAAACGTTGATACAACTAATAACTAAATATTATTCATGATATAACCATAGCCTACTAAACTAGATGTCTGTCGCGTGGCTCATAAACTTGGCAACAGTTGAAGCGGTAGACAGAGCCACCTGGTACAGATTGCGCGAATTTTATATTCAACAGCCCCAATTTTTTTTTTTTTTTTAAATGGGATATTTTATGCATAAAATGCAAATGGAATCGAAGAAACGTCGATTATATATATCATATATCACTTCTTAAAACTATTGGTGCTGGAGAATAAAAATGTTGCCCATTCTGTACTAGGTGGTGCTGTCTACCGCTTCATCTGTTTCCAAGTTTCCGAGTCACGCGACAGACATCTAGTTTAGGAGGCTATGATATAACTCACTTTCCAAAAATATAAGTTTAAAAATGGCTTAATGCGAAGTACAAAAGTGAAGTATGTTTGTATTTTATTAACGACACCGAATGAATGGAAATGTGTTTTACTGCTGTTATTTGTTAAACCAGAAGTCACAAGAACACAATTTAATTTACAAACACGCTACAAATAATATATATATATATATATATATATATATATATATATATGTGGGAAGTTCCGTGCACAGCCTACAGATGGCGCTGCCTCGGATGCGTATCATTGAACGAGATGACAAACGGAGGAGTTGAGATCCGGCTGCAGTGGAGATCGGTTGAGACCTTCAGCGCGTAGGCTGACAGGCTCATTTTTCTGCTAATTAGAGCTTGTTGTGCTCTGCATAAGTGTGTAGAGCCATGGAGAGCTCTATACCATAATCTCACTTATTAGAAATAGTACGCGTAGGTACTAATGTGAATTGTAGAGCGAGTCAGTGCTCATATATGTTACTTTCTGTTAGTCCTAGTAATGAAGAGAGCTTGTTATGTGTATTAGGCCTCGAAACCAGCAAATGTTATTGATGGAAACCCTGCTAATATTATCATTTTATCTTTGTGTAAACTGTGTTGTGTACGTAATAAATGTTTTTAGTTATCTTAATCGCACCTCTTCATTGCCCCACCCCTAGACGCCCAGCCAAGATTCTACAAGTGGGGACTCTGCCGCGATATTACCACCAACAAGTTAAAAAAGGTAAGTGTTATTGTTATATATTTATCATTGTGTTTGATAATACATAATAATGATTAATGCATTGAGCAAAAAGAGTTTGAGTTACTATTTTGAATTAGAAATTAATGGTGAAATATTTGAGAACACTTTTGGTTTCACTGTGTGATGAAATTAAATAAATATATTACTTGAGAAGAATGAATAGAAATAAGAATTATGATTGAAAAAAATATTCTGAGTAATCTTTTATAATTTTGCTTATTACTGTTTGCAATAATATTTTAACAATATTATAACAATATTATTTTAAAACGAAAGTGAAAACAATAATTAAAGAAAGAATAATGATAATGGTGATATTATATGAAATATGTGTATATAGCAATAATTAAGAAATATATAAGTTGTTCTAAATATTCTATTAAATGGTATAAATTGTTCTGAATGTGTTTATTTAAAAATCATGATAATTTTGATTTGAGAACAAAAAGCATAGAATCATTTTTAAGAAATATGTTCTCATATTATTTTGTTCCTATTTAAGTATGATATTAATTTGGTAGAAATATTGAAATATTTTTGGTATAAGTAATTATTTAGAGTTATAATGGCCCAAAACGTGTTACAAGGCATTAGAAAAGCAGATTTAAGAACAATTGCTGAAGAATTAGGCCTAACTGTTCCGGCGGAAGCTAAGGTACTTGAAATCAAAACTTTAATTGAGAGTTCTGATATTTATAAAAATGATTTAGAATTTGTTAGAGGTGTTATTAAAATGTTACTAGAAGAACAAAAGTTGAAATCTGTAGAAGAACAAACCAAAATTGAGATAGAAAGAATTAAATTATCCCAGTTAGAAAAAGAAATAGAGTTACAGAATTTAAAGTTACAGGCTGCAGCAAATAATTCTAGTAATAATGTTGAGCAATCAAATTCAGAAACTACTTCACAATCATTAGAAAATTTAATTAGAAGTATTCGAACATTAACCATTTCAGTACCTGAGAAACCGGAAGCTTTGCACTTATTTTTTCAATCCCTTGAAAAAGCATTCGTTTCTAAAAATGTACCCCCTAAATTTAAATCGGAAATATTGATTAATTTATTGGGAGATAAATGTAATCAGGTTCTGTCGTACGTAACCACCGAAGAAATTAACGATTATGAAAAAGTTAAGGAATTAATTTTAAGACAATTTCAACCAACGCCGCGTGAATGTTTAAGTAATTTTAAAAATGCGTTCCGTAATCCTTCAGAATCTCATGTCCAATTCGCTTCACGTCTAAGCGCTTCTTTTGATTACTATTGTAGATTGAGAGGGGTTAACGACGTTAAGCAATTGTGTGATCTTATAGTTTCTGATAAATTATATGAAACGTTGGATTCTAGAACTAAGGAACATATTAGTGTTCGAGAAGGTCAAAATTGGTTTAAACCCAACGAATTAGGTCGGGAGTGTGATTTATTCTACTCTTCTAGAGGCAAATCGTTAATTGAAACTAATAATAATACGCGAAACGAAAGTTCAGAGAATAAGCGGTTTGTAAACAAAACTCCTTTTAGAAAGACA
This sequence comes from Salticus scenicus, assembly GCA_963930645.1. Classification (NCBI taxonomy): domain Eukaryota; kingdom Metazoa; phylum Arthropoda; class Arachnida; order Araneae; family Salticidae; genus Salticus; species Salticus scenicus. The sequence goes on from OZ005649.1 coordinate 234,932,680, forward strand.
CATTATAATAATAAAGATCCCATAATACGTAATTCGGTATCTAATCAAACTCACGAAAAGCATGAAAGAATGTGTTATATTTGTGGTGCAAAAGGGAAAACATTTCATTTCGCCAGAGTGTGTCCTAAACGTAGTTCAGAGAAAAAAGAATTCCGTGAAAATCTTCCAACAAATTCAGTAGTTCAATCCGAAACAAGTCCGATTAACCTAATTGTTAATGAGCTCGAATATGTTGATATTTTAGTGGATGATATTCCACTTAAAGGGTTAAAATATTCTGGTTCTTCGATTCTAATTGTAAATAAAAATAGCATTCCACAGACTAAAAATGTTATTTCTTCAACCACTCTAGTTAGCTGCTTTAATGAAAAGAAAGATGCAAATCTGACTGAATTTAAAATAGCTTTACCTAATCATGATTCAATAAACATAATCGGTGCTTTATGCAACAATTTGACATGCGACGTAATTCTGCCTAATAATATTTTTCATATTTTGAAACAACAAAATAAAGAGGAAACACATGTTTCGAATTCCAGCGACGTAGCAGGGGGGAAAGAAAATTTTTCGCGTTCGGGGGAAAGCAATTTCGATGAAGCAGGTGGGTGTTCTTTTCCTGTATTCGATCGAAAGGAAAATGAGATAGATTCTTTTTTTTCAAGTATGTGCAATTTTTCAGAAGAAGAAAAATTCGATGTCAGTTATATTTTAGATAAGTCGTTAAAAGAGAAATTAAGCGAATTAATAAAAAGTTATAAGCCAGTTAAAACAAAAAGTACTGATTTAAAAATGTCCATTATTTTATCTGATGATATACCAGTGTGTTCACGCTCTCGCAGATTATCATTTGTAGAGAAATCAGAGGTGGACAGACAAATTGACCAGTGGTTAAAGGATGGTATAATTAGAGAAAGTACATCAAATTATGCTTCGCCAATAGTGGTGTGTAGGAAAAAATATGGAGGAATAAGGTTATGCTGTGATTATCGTGCTTTAAATAAGAAAATAATTAAAGATAAATACCCGTTGCCAAATATTGAAGATTTATTTGATAGATTAGGGGAGGGTAAAGTTTTTTCGACACTAGATTTAAAGAATGCGCTTTTACAAGTTGATGTAGAGGAAAAAAGTAGGAAATATACAGCTTTTGTGACCGACAATGCCCAGTATGAGTTTCTAAAAGTTCCCTATGGATTATGTAATAGTCCCTTAGTATTTCAAAGATATGTAAATTATGTGTTTAAAGACTTATTAAAAGAGGGTACTGTAATTATTTATTTAGATGATATAATTATTCCATCTAAAGATGAGAATGAAGGGTTAGATAAATTAAAACGTGTGTTAGAAACGGCATCAAAATTTGGTCTAGAGTTAAATTTAAAGAAATGTCAGTTTTTGAAACGTAAGATCGATTTCTTAGGTCACATAATTGAGAATGGCACGATTAAACCCTCAGTAGAAAAAACTCTCGCAGTACAAAATTTCCCAGAACCCCGTAATGCTAGGGAAGTGCAGAGTTTCTTAGGTTTAACGAGTTACTTTAGAAAATTTATTCGTTCATATGCCAACATAGCAAGACCACTCAGTGACTTATTACGTGCTTCCACTCCATTTAAATTCGAGCAAGAGCAGAAATTAGCTTTTCAAAAGCTTAAAGACATTTTATCTAATGCACCTGTCTTACACCTTTTTAAGCAAGGCTATAAGTTAGAAGTTCATACAGAGGCATCTAAATTAGGATTCGGTGCAATCCTATTACAACAAGATGACGATGGACAGTACTATCCAATCCATTATATGAGTAAAAAGACCTCTGTACAAGAAGAAAAATACTGTAGTTATGAGTTAGAAGTGTTAGCGATAGTAGAAGCCCTTAAAAAATTTAGGAACTATTTGTTAGGTAGTAAATTTAAAATTTATACTGACTGTCAAGCGTTCACTAAAACTTTAGATAAACGTGAATTGACACCTAAGGTAGCCAGGTGGTCTTTCCTGCTACAGGAATTCGACTACGAAGTAGAACATCGACCTGGTAAACAAATGCAGCATGTTGACGCTCTTAGCCGACACCCTGTAATGGCTGTAAATACTGATACCCTTACTCATCGTATTGCTACTGCTCAAGAAAATGATGAGTTTATCAATACTATGAAATCTCTTTTACAACAAAACCAAAATGACGAATATGTGTTAAAAAATAATGTTTTATATAAAGTGTTAAATGATAGGGATGTACTAATTGTCCCAGAGATCATGCAACTTGAGGTCGTAAAGAAATGTCATGCCTTAGGACATTTTTCGGCTAATAAAACTGAAGAGTTAGTAAAAAGAGACTACTATTTTTCTAATATGAAAAAATGCGTAGATAACGTTGTAAAAAGTTGCGTAGAATGTATTCTCGTAAATAAGAAACAGGGAAAAGGAGAAGGTTTTTTGAACCCTATCCCTAAAGGAGATACACCATTATCCACGTATCACATCGATTTTGTGGGTCCATTACCAACCACTAACAAAAACTATAATCACATTTTTACAGTCATCGATGGATTTAGTAAATTTTCGTGGCTATACCCGGTAAAATCAACTTCTTCAGCAGACGCCTTGCAAAAATTAAAACAGCAAGCTGGTATTTTTGGTAACCCCGCAAGAATAATATCCGATCGTGGACCTGCGTTCATATCTAAGGAATTTGCAGATTACTGTAAATCAGAGGGAATTGAACATGACACCATCACAACTGGAATCCCACGAGGGAATGGTCAAATTGAGAGACTTCATCGAACAATCATTCCTGTATTATCCAAGTTATGTATAAATGACCCTAACAAGTGGTACAAGTTTGTTGAGGCTGTTCAGAGAACTATTAATTCCACCACATCGAGAAGTACCAAAAGAACTCCTTTTGAACTACTCACTGGAGTAACAATGAGAAGGAAAGAAGATAAGAGAATACTAGAACTTCTCGAAGAGGAAAGGATAAATTCCATGCTTGATAATCTTAACACCATTCGTGAAGAAGCAAGAAAAAACATTCTTAAGATTCAAGAAGAAAATCGTCGATGTTACAACAAGAAGAGAAAGAAAGCCCATGTATATAAAATTAATGATCTAGTTGCCATCCAGCGAACTCAGTTTGGAACCGGCATGAAACTAAGACCAAAATTCTTAGGTCCTTATAAAGTTGTGCGAGTAAAGTCCAAAGACAGATATGAAGTCGAGAAGATAGGTGATCACGAAGGACCTATACATACTAGTACTTCTGCAGACCATATGAAATTATGGTCCACAAACTAAATAGACTGAACTAAATGGACTGATAAACTTTACAGAAAAGTTAACTGTGAATTTTTATGTACATAATTTGTTTAATGTCTGTTTCTCTTTTTTGTTTTTTTTTTCTTTTAATTGTATTTTGCAGATATCCTTTAGTATCCCAGGTTGGTTTACGGTGAGGTCACCGCAACATCAGAATGGCAGAGCGTTGTGGGAAGTTCCGTGCACAGCCTACAGATGGCGCTGCCTCGGATGCGTATCATTGAACGAGATGACAAACGGAGGAGTTGAGATCCGGCTGCAGTGGAGATCGGTTGAGACCTTCAGCGCGTAGGCTGACAGGCTCATTTTTCTGCTAATTAGAGCTTGTTGTGCTCTGTATAAGTGTGTAGAGCCATGGAGAGCTCTATACCATAATCTCACTTATTAGAAATAGTACGCGTAGGTACTAATGTGAATTGTAGAGCGAGTCAGTGCTCATATATGTTACTTTCTGTTAGTCCTAGTAATGAAGAGAGCTTGTTATGTGTATTAGGCCTCGAAACCAGCAAATGTTATTGATGGAAACCCTGCTAATATTATCATTTTATCTTTGTGTAAACTGTGTTGTGTACGTAATAAATGTTTTTAGTTATCTTAATCGCACCTCTTCATTGCCCCACCCCTAGACGCCCAGCTTATATACTACATATATATATATATATTTATTTATTTATTTATTTATTTAAGGGGCACTATTTTTATAAAATACAAAATTTAAATTTTGTACTGTATTTTTGGAACGATACTTTTACAATCAATTATCTGTAGAAAACTGCTACACTCCATCTAAGAAAGAAAATGAAAGAAACCCCATTTCTCAGGTGAAACAGTTTCTCAGATATATAATTTTAGAAATTATAACTTACACAACATTAAAATCCAAAGTAAGATACATCAGTTTCAAGGGAAAATTTGTATCACACTTTCAAATGAGATCCACAGAGAGATAGACAAAACTAAAGCGGAAATACGTTTTAACTTTTTTTAATCACATTGAAATCTCTAAAAAGCGCGTTTTGGAGGATTGCAGATATTTGTTTTCGTTAGAATTCTCAAGCGCAGTGATACTCAACTTGGTCCCTACACCCTGTTAGTCTGTATTCAGCTTTCATGGTGGGTGGTATGAGTTTTGTCCGATATTGACGTACTTTTCATTTTATATATTTACTTATTTATTTATTGGTTGGATTTATTGAAGTAAAGATAGCAAGGCGATTCTACACTTTGTAAAGCAGTAATAATTTTTTTACGGAATTAAAATTCTATGAATAAAATACAGCAGCCATATCTAAGTACCCATCTTTTAATGTTGTTTTTCAAAAATAAAGTTGCGGCATGTCTTTGTAAAGTTTAATCTACACAAAGGCTTTAAGAAACGTTTCTTAACACAAGGTATTTCTTTTACAGCAGCATATATTTCGATAACTTTTCCAGATATTCCATGAAAGCTACGAACTAAATAAGTAATAGATAGCATGTTTGGATAAATATTTTTAAAGAGTTCATTCCTTCTGCAAGTTTTAAATACATGCTTAATTAGCATTCTATGTCTATTTCATGTTTGGTAACTGAGAATAATAGAAAAAAAAAGGTAAAAGGTGTATAGAACAACAAATTTATGGAATACCCAACGCGAGTTTAAAAATGAAAAAAATATCAACTAAAATTCGTAGAAATATACAACTAAAATAAAAATATAGGCTTTTATGCAAAATACAAATAAATAGTCAAACGTACAAACACATGCAAATATGAAATTGCCCATAATTCTCTCTTTACTTATAACTAATCCTTTCACTGTTTATTTAGAAATTTTTGTTGGTGAGAAATAAACTCAAAATGACATTCTTTCAATAATTACAAAAACTTTCATTTTCATATTATTCTAAAAACATTTCATTTGACTCTTTTATTTCTTCATGCATATATACATCTACATTGTGACGACGCTATGACGCATTTGTTTTCTGATTGGCCGTCTGTGTTTCTATGTACATGTAATAATGTATTTTTCATTTTTTTTTCTCCTTCTTCGATGTTCAGTTTTTCATAATAAAAGATGTGATTAAAAGGATAATACGTGGGTTCATTTTTATTCCCACAAAAAGAATGCAACATAAAATAATATATAATTTCCTAATACACAAACCAAGCTAAATGAGGCTGGTTTAATTAAATTGAAACATCATTATTTATATATTTGAAATTATCTTTTGAATAGCTTAGCAGAAAAGATGTTTATAAAAGAAAATAGAAATTGGTTCTTCTTTTCATACATGGAATAAATTCATCTGGTTCTGCAAGCCTCATAGGATACTCATATACAGGGTAAGTGCATTTTACTTACCATATAAATCTTGAATTTAAATATTTGATAAAAGTTTCTTCTGTGAATTCTAAAAGATTATGCTACTGACGCGCTAAATCGAAACTTTGAATTTATTCTTGACAGTTTTTTTTCTTTGCATATTTGAAGAAACATTTGCTTCATTTAAAATAATATTATTTTGCTAATAATAATGATAAAAAAAATGTAAGCGAAAATAAATAAATATGTTTTTCTTTTTGTTTCTTGAAAACGAAAGTATAGAAATAAAAGAATGTTTAAAATAAACATATGAATGATTAAATATAAAATTGTAGTTATTATAAACTAGAAAGAAAACAAAATTGAAATATTAAAATGAGTATCCTCAAGGACACTATAATTGAAAAACTTAACGCACAAAATTATGATGTGTGGAAATTTAAATTAGAAATGTTTCTCCAAAAGGAAGATTTATATTCCGTGGTTCTTAACGATGCTCCGAATCCTATTACGGACACATGGAATAACAAAAATAGGAAAGCACGAGCCATTATAAACCTCTTAATAGAGGATAATCAAATAATCCATGTCAAAAATCTTGAGACCGCTAAAGAATGCTGGAACGCCTTAAAAGCTGTACATGAGCGTTCAACCCTCAGCAGTAAACTATTTTTGCTTAGAAAGCTTTACTCTACGAAATTAACTGAAGGTGGCGATATGATAGACCACTTAACTAACATCTATCAATTGCGAGATAAGTTAGTATCGCTCGGAGAAGAAATAAATGACAGGCACTTTTCAGCCCTGATGCTCTGTTCCTTACCTCCAAGTTATGATGTATTAATTACCGCTTTAGAATCGCGTGATGAAAAGGATCTTGTACCAGAGTTTATACGCTCGAAATTGATTGATGAATTTTCTAAAAGAAAAGAAAACAAATCTGAAAATAATTCAGTGTTAAAGGTTAAATTTAAACCGAAACCAGAAAATTCAAAGTTCTGCCGTTATTGTAAAAAAAAATCGCATACAATTGAAGAATGCTGGCATCTTAAAAATAAAAATAAAGAAAAGACTCTGAAACAAACAAAAGCCAGCAATGCCAGATCAACTTTCAAATCTGGTATGTACTCTCAAGACAGACATAACGCGGATAGGGCTCTTATTGCTGAGAGTGAAAATAAAAAACCTAACGATAAAATATTCACTCTATTTATCGGTGAGAAATCTAACAATTGGTATGTAGACTCAGGTTGTTCAACGCATGTATGCAATGATAGGAATAAATTTCATGAATTTAATCATAATAATTCACGCGTAACAATCGCAAATGGACAGGAGATAGAATCCCTGGGTCATGGGTCTGTGAAATTAAACACCATAAATTCCAATAACACACATAATACTATAATATTGAAAAATGTTTTATATGTACCAGAGATAGAGACAAACCTCATATCTGTAAAAGAAGCTACTGAAAATGGTTGTGTAGCAATATTTGAAAACAAATCATGCAAAATAATGCATGAAGGAGAAACATGCATTGAAGGTTACATTAACAACAATTTATACGAATGCAAAGTTAACTATGATACAACACACACTATAAACATGGTAAAAATATGTGAAAATACAAATTGCATTGATAAATGGCACATTAAATTAGGCCATAGAAACATTAGTCATATAAAACGATTGGTAAACAACAACATGGCAGTTGGGATAAAACTAGACAACTGCAAACATGATAATGCATGTGAAACTTGCATATTAACTAAATTAACGGACAATCCTTATCCCAAAAAGGCTCAGTTTAGGGCAACTAAAGCACTAGAGTTGGTACACACTGACTTGTGTGGACCAATGACAACCCCCACGGTCGGTGGAAAATACTATTTTTTAACTTTTATAGACGATTTTAGTCGATTTACAGTAATATACCTACTGAGAAAAAAGGATGAAGTTTTTGCAAAATTGAGGGAATATATCGCAATGACATCAAATAAATTCGGACGAACTTTGCATGCAATCCGCTCCGACAACGGAGGAGAGTATACCGGGACAGAATTAAATGAATACTTAACAAAATTAGGTATAGACCACCAATTCACTGTTCCCTATTCAGCTTCTCAAAATGGAACTGCTGAACGTAAAAATCGTACCTTAGTTGAAATGGCACGTTGTTTATTAAAAGATGGCAATTTACCAAATTCTTTCTGGGGGGAGGCAATAAATACCGCAGTTTACTTGCAAAATAGACTCCCAACATCTTCGTGTGAATTGACACCTTATGAATTATGGACAGGTCGAAAACCTGACTTATCAATGTTAAAACCATTTGGTTGTCGTGCCTATGCATACGTACAAAAGGTACACAGAGGAAAATTAGATAATACGGCACAGGAAGGTATATTCGTAGGGTACGATAACAGAAGTAAAGGATATAGGATCTGCACAAATGGGAAAAACATAATTATTAGTCGAACCGTAAAATTTGTAGAAAATGAAAAACAAGCGATACTTAAATATGACACATCACAAAACAATGATGAGAAAAGTGATAATAAAAATCCATCACCAAATTTGCAAATAATAGACTCAGAGATAGATGAAACTAATGATAGTGTTGTGTCAGATAATTCTCAAAATACTCCACGTAGATCACAAAGATCTAATAAAGGGGTACCACCAGATAGATTCGCATTCACATTACACAATGAAAGAATAAGTGAACCAAAATGCTGGGATGATATAATAAGTATGGAAAACCCTGTAGAAAAGGAAAATTGGATCAATGCTACATTAGATGAAATAAATTCACTCAAGCAGAATGACACCTGGGATTTAGTTGAGGTTTCACCAGGGATGAAAATAGTAGGGTGCAAATGGGCATTCAAAGCAAAATATAACAGTCAGGGCCGTGTTGAAAAATACAAAGCTAGGCTGGTTGCGAAGGGCTTTTCACAGAAATATGGAATAGACTACGATGAGACTTTCGCCCCAGTGGCGTCTCACACAACCTTGAGAAGTTTTTTGGCAATGAGTCTTTATAAGAATTTAAGTCTTAGACATATTGATATCAAGACTGCATTTTTACACGGTAAATTGAGTGAAGATGTTTATATGCATCAGCCAGAAGGATACGTGGTATCCGGGGAAGAACATAAGGTGTGTAAATTAAAAAAGGCAATATACGGGCTAAAGCAGGCCGCGAGAGCATGGAATTTAAAATTGAATGAGTCATTACTTAACTTAGGCTTTATTCAAAGTCAATTCGACAAGTGTCTTTATAAACGTAAACAAAACGATGTAACTACTTATGTACTTGTGTATGTCGATGATTTGTTAATAGCGGGGAATGATCAACAAATAAATGAAATTGTAAACAAACTAAAACAAGAATACCCGTTAACAGACTTGGGAGAAGCAAAACAATATCTTGGGATAAATATTAATCGTCCTAATGAAAATACAATGACTCTTGATCAAACACACAAAATACAAGAACTTATAGTCAAATACGGTTTAGAAAATTCAAAACCTACAGACACTCCTATGGACACAGGTTACATAAAATTAAATGACGAGGAAAACCTTTTACCAGAAAATACACAATATAGACAGGCTGTAGGCGCATTGTTATATATTTCAACCGTGTCACGTCCGGATATTAGCGCCGCGGTAAATATTTTGAGTAGAAGAAATGAGCGCCCAAGAGCAAAAGATTGGGAAGCGGTAAAAAGATTAATGAGATATTTAAAAAGTACAATTAATCTTAAATTGACATATAATAATATTGAAGAGCCTGTCTTGAGGGTATATGCAGATTCCGACTGGGCAAACGATCCCAGTGATCGTAAGTCTACAACAGGAAATTTGTTCTGCATAGGAGCAAATACTGTATACTGGACAAGCAAAAAACAAAAATCTGTATCAATGTCATCAGCGGAAGCGGAATATATTTCTGCAGCAAGTGCCGCGCAAGAAGTAAAATGGCTTATAAACCTTTTTGAAGAAATTGATATGCAACAAAATTGTCCTATTACACTCTATGAAGACAACCTTTCTTGCATTAAATTAGCGGAAAACGACAAGTTTCGACAGAAAACTAAGCATATCGAACTAAGGTATCATCTGATTCGAGACCTTGTTGAGCAGGGCACAATAAAGATTGAGTATGTAAGCACGGAAAATATGATCGCCGATGTGCTCACGAAGCCTCTGCCGAGACATTCTTTTCGAAAACTGCGAATTTCCTTGTTGAACTGTGATTAAATGTCATCGAGTTTACGCAGGGGTGTTGGTGAGAAATAAACTCAAAATGACATTCTTTCAATAATTACAAAAACTTTCATTTTCATATTATTCTAAAAACATTTCATTTGACTCTTTTATTTCTTCATGCATATATACATCTACATTGTGACGACGCTATGACGCATTTGTTTTCTGATTGGCCGTCTGTGTTTCTATGTACATGTAATAATGTATTTTTCATTTTTTTTTCTCCTTCTTCGATGTTCAGTTTTTCATAATAAAAGATGTGATTAAAAGGATAATACGTGGGTTCATTTTTATTCCCACAAAAAGAATGCAACATAAAATAATATATAATTTCCTAATACACAAACCAAGTTAAATGAGGCTGGTTTAATTAAATTGAAACATCATTATTTATATATTTGAAATTATCTTTTGAATAGCTTAGCAGAAAAGATGTTTATAAAAGAAAATAGAAATTGGTTCTTCTTTTCATACATGGAATAAATTCATCTGGTTCTGCAAGCCTCATAGGATACTCATATACAGGGTAAGTGCATTTTACTTACCATATAAATCTTGAATTTAAATATTTGATAAAAGTTTCTTCTGTGAATTCTAAAAATTTTTACGGGTAAATTAAATGTAGCAAAAATATATAGCATCTAAAGTTGATTTTTTTGAACGTGTTTTTTTATCACCTAAATCTATATATTGAAAAAAAAAATTCTTGTATACCTAAACTCCCATAAGTATGTAGATGTAAAATCTGTAGTAATAAATGTATAAATTATTGAAATGATTTCGTTTAAAATAAATCTACAATAATAAAAGAAGATGTCTTTCTCTCTATCTCTCTGTTTGTAGATCTTTTTGTTCAACCCCCTCGGAATGTAAAAATACGAAAATTAACATACAAGTCCAGAAAAGTCTTCCGGAGGGGATAGTAAAAATATAAATAAATAAATAAATAAAAAATAAGGGACAAGACTTTTCCTAAGTTATTATATTCAAGTGCATGTTCACAATTAGTTCATTATAAATGATAAATTCAGATGATTTAGCTTAATATTTATAGATCTGAAGACTTCAAAATTGATTATTGTTTAGGAAGTTATTCTTTAGACTTTAATTTTAGACTACTTTTTTTTTTTTTTTTTTTTTTTATATTGCACATTACAAAGTGATACAGCTCTTGTCTTTCCGGAAACTTCAAATCGAATATCTTTAAACTTAATGATTAAATGTCTATAGTGTTCATAAAAAAAAAAAAAAAAAAAAAAAAAAAAATAGTTAAATAGTTTTGCAAGTTATTTAAAAAAATATAACATATTTACTATGTTTTATTATTTTTATTATTTCATCAGTTCTTATTTTAAAGTGTCTAACAGTGTTGGTCCATATTCCCTTTTGACCACTTACTCACTGTGATTAGTCAGTTAACATCCGATGCCGACAGAATTTCAGTCTCGACATTCTACTTCCGATATGTGCAGATCTGCCAACCTAATCCGGCAAATTGTTAGCACCACCAACTTTTTCTACATCACTTAATCTTTAGAGTAATTCTTTTCAAATGTATTTACTATGAATTTAGAAGAAAATTACTCTAAAAAAAGACTTTTGTGGAAAAAGTTGTGGTACTAACAATGTCTTGATTAGGTTAGCAGCTCTGTATGTGCTTCCGTTACGTTCGTTGTAGGGCGAAAAATGACTCTCGACAAGATGATGGCCTAGATCTCGCAAATTCGATATAGTGAAGTTTCCATCTCGGAAAAATTTCGACATATTCGTTGTAGGACTCCAGATAGATGGAGGTACAGACGTCACCGAGCGGGAATCATCGCGGTTAGAAGTTTAAAAGCGGTTTATAAATAAGAGGAGGGTATATTATATAATACCATTTACATTTCTTAAAATAACTTTACTTGTTTTTAATAAAAATCCCCAAAATCGTAGTGTAATTATTTGTAATGAATTGTCAATGAAAAAAAAATGTTGTTATAAAAAGTTTACTTAAAAAAAAGTTACAAAGAGAGGTTAATATGAAGTAGTCGCGTAATATGGAATAGGTGGTTTAAACTGTTTAAACCACAGAAAAACTAATTAGACTTCATAAAATCATCTTCGGAGAATTTTCTGGGACAAAAGATACATTCGGCATCTTTATTTTCTGTTTCTTTAGTTGAATGCATGAATTCAATTTCAGATGATACTATGAAATACCTATTATTCCATAATACCCGACACGCCATCTTTGAAAATAAACTTTTAAAGTGATGGACAAAATATTTGCAGCTAAAAAACGACCAACGTATAACAAAATACAATTCTTTGAGCATATATTATACTGAACATCAATGTTTAAACCTCATGTGTACTAGCTAGTTTAAATGTTTAAAAACTTACCTGAAAAAACTTTTAAAAATCACAAAACATACTTTGTACTATAGAGAATGGTACGACAGCAACAAGCGGTTGCTTCTTACTGTATTACGTCATGGAAACCCTTCTTGAGTAATTCATAGTATTTTGAAGAGATAGCAGCGCCAATCAGAGCCGAAACGTCGGTGTTTCATATTTCCCGACTATTTCATAATACCCTCCTACCAGTTGGTCGCCAGAGGCAGCTAGTCATCATTGGCTTATCATTGGCTTTCAAAAAACATAAAAAAGATAAATAGGAAATTGTTGGTGGTACTTGGGTGAAAACAATAATATGCCTCAACATGAACTATGTAGAGCCCATTATGATGGTGATTGGCATACTGATAGTTACACCATATATGTAAAGATTAGTAAAATGTGGGCAGTAGTTGTGTCATTGTGAGATATTCGAAATGCACTTTTTTCTTTATTGGTTAGCATATTATAGGCAATATGACGTGTTCTTAATTGTAGATATTCCAACATTTTTACCTATTACGGAGCACTGGCATTACCCGTCATTTTTTACATCGCATTTCATGAAAAGTATTTTTCTTCTTTTTAAATCCTACTTGCCTATTGGATAAAATTACTCTACAAGTAAGAAATGTGATAAAAAGACGGTTTTAACCCTTTTGCGGTGCAGGGTAATTAGGATCATTTAAATTGCACTCCCACCGGAATTTACGAACAAAATTAAAATAAAAGAAATTTTAAATTTTCTGGTTAGAAAAAAAGAGACCTTTTCTGCTATGTTATAAATGTAAATTTTTGCTAAAAAATTTCCGGGATGAGTTTGTGCCCTTGAGAATTAAAATTAGGTGTTCCATCAGCGTGAACACTGCGACTGAAAGGATTAAACATAATACAAGAAGAACCCTGGAAAAAATTACAGAGTTGTCAAAATTATTTCAGAGCATTTTTAGTCCCTCTTTTTCTTCATACTCATGAAAAATGTTCTACAAAAATTCTGGTGCGAGAAGAATAAGTTATAACAGGTGGCAACTCTGAAATTAAGATGTTAACACGTGTGTAATTCAGAGATGCTAACATTTAATTTATTCCGTAGCACTGTTAGTCCCCGCCTTTTTTTCATAGCACTTCATTTATAGAAAACTTTTATTTAACACGGACGTACAATTCATACCGGTATTTGTTTAAGAAATTTCTCCACCTATAATATCGTTGATTTAAAAAGTAGAAAATTTTCTTACATTGATAGTGGTATGAGGTCTGCGCCCGTTTTCCACCTCTGAATATGTAATTACGATTAAATAAGAAAAAAACCATTTTTTTTTTCTTTTTTTTATATTTAGGTGTGAAAGAGAGTAGCACTCGGGTACTAAAAGTGCTACGGAATAAATTAAAATATTGCCGTCTCTACAGTATTCAAATGAAATATCAAGCAGGCTTTACAAAGAATGGTTTAAGCGCATTTAGTGTTCTCGCTAAACGTATACTGTTTAAATTTCATTAATATGAAAGTTGTGTTGAACTTATGATTAATTAGTTTTACGAAGACTCAAAAATTACGATTTATTTATGTACAATCGGGAAAAAAATAAAAAACACCCCCGCCCATTTAGTTTCGCCGTAAACTATTCTGGAAACATGCGGCTACTATCTATTGATATCTAATAACTTCGAGTTTATAACGGTGCAGTTAGATTTTGCATAGGGGTTGTCTACATATTAAAACTGTGATCAATTTCCTTTTTTTTTTTTTAAAGGTAACCCACATTTTTCTTTTTTTTTAATTACTTGTATCAAATCATCACGAAAAATAGTGGCTACGTGAAGTGCTCTACCCGTACATGTCATCGTAGTCTCTGTTTGATTCAATGACTAGGCAGATATGTGCTGTTTTTGCTCCCAGAGGTTGCTGCTTTATGTACTGTTTTCTCAGTAAATATTTCTCCGAATTTCCTGAAATTTTAATCAATTGTTCTTCCTACTACATATTTGCCAACCTAACCCGGAAGATTGTTAGTCCCGCCCCTTTCCGCCTATTTTTTCGCACCAGTCTTTTTTTAGAGTACTTTTCTTCTTATTTAATCGTAAATATATTTGAAGACAATTACTCTAAAAATTAAGTGGTGTACAGAGCAGCCAACCTAATCTGGCAAATTGTTAGTTCCGTCCTTTCATCTACACCGCTTAATTTTTAGAGCAATTCTCTTCAAATGTATCTACGATGAATTAAGAAGAAATTCAATAAAAATTAAGTGGTGTAGAAAAAGGAGCGTTACTTGCAATTTGCCGGATTAGGTTGGCAGCTCTATGTGTACAAAAAAGGGCGGAAACTAACAATCTTCTGGGTTATGTTGGCAAGTATGCTACTATACTGTATGTGCCCAATAAATATCATTCTGTAGGCCGCGGTAGCCTGGTTGGTAAGAGCAGCGAGTTCGTGATCGAAAGATTGCGGGTTCGGTCCTCGAGCCGGCCGAAGACCGTCGTGTACGCTAATGGTGACTGGTGCACGTTAAATTCCGTCGTGGTCGCAAAGTCCTCCAAGTTCCCATCAAAAATTATACCTCTGGGGGTACCGGAACATGCGTCTAACTCGCTCTGATCCGGATCAAAATTCGAGTTGGGCTGGTGCTGCCATCTTTCACCAGCTTATGAAACTAGAAGTCGTACTTCCTCCCTATGAAGCGTTCCTAATAACGGAAGACGCAACCCTCTTGCCTTAAAGTCCGGTAGTTCCACTACCGGGGCTCGGAATTTCCGAGTGGCACACGACAACAACAACAACAAATATCATTCTGATATTCGAATTCCTTCTTAGTGTTGTAATTTTAATGGCCAGTAGTGCATGTTTCAGTATTTCTTCGTGAAATAAGTGATGACAAAAATAGCAAAAATTTCTTTTATCTGATAGTGTCCTGAAAAAAGCGGAGAGTATGACTCCTCACGAATTTGAAACTCCGTTTTAAAACTATTATAAAAAAAAAAAAAAAAAAAAAATTAAAAAAATTGAATTTTTGTATTTGACTCTATATGTGATGCTGGTATAGAAAATGACGATAGTAAATTATCGCATAGAAAAATTTTAAATAATGTAATTTCGAATATGTAAAATAAATTTGTTTTATAGTGTATTTTTTTTAAAGCTTTAGACAGTGATGACTTTACAAAAATATGAATATAAGGGGTCGTAGTCTCCATCTTTCTTTTCAGGACACTTTCGAAAACGAGAAAGTTTTGCCATGTTTGCTACTACTATTTTTATACAATGATTTTTATCAAATGTAAACATGGCATATTACTTTAAGAATACAATAAAATTTTCTGTAAGAAAAAAGGGGTTGCAAAACAGGCAGAAATTTCCGAGCTTTTTATATCATACCAATGAATTTAAAGAGTGATAATCTCCAAATACAATTAGAATTAAATAAGCAGAAAAATAATCTAAAAAAAAAATACTGATATTAAAAAAGGGCGGGGTTAACAATACTACAGAATATTAATTAGGATGTTGGCAGATATGCTTTAGGTTTAAACATCTTCTTTAATTTCAAACCTTTGTGTATGATTTTACTAGTGCTAGTTTCGATGCAATGGATGTTTGACTCGGCGGATTTTCTTTTAAGGTCAGACACTTCACTTTCTTGATATTTACCTACGTTCGAACAGTATTAGGATGAAGTTTCGCAGTCATGTTTTCAGCTTAACCATTTTTTCGTTCACTTAGACTGTTTTTTCTTTCAATTTTAATATATTATATATATTTTTTTCTTTTTAGAAATACTATAACCGCGTTTTTTACACCGCTTTACAATTTGTTTATACGAATATTTCCCCTCAAAAAGCGCAGTTACGTAACCTTCGAGCCGTTTATTAATTTTAGGGGCTATTTTCAAAATAAATCTTTTATTTTTCCTTTCCAGTGAAAAGATAAAAGTAGCAGACGATTATTCTAAAGTTGTAAATTTTATATTAAACTGCAAAAGAGAAAAATAAATGATAAAATCGTTTCTAGAGAATGTGAACGACCTTCTGTGTGTGTGTGTATATATATATATATATAGATATATAAAAGAAAAATACTTAAGAAAGAAATTATGTAAAATTAATAAAATTATATAATATATAATAATTAATAAAGAAATTATATATAAAATAAAATAAATAAATAATTTATTTTATTTTATTTTATTGACTCATGATTTCTAGAATATTTCGATATATAGTTTTTATAGTCTTAATAAACTTTTTATTGTCATATTTATGTCACAATTATACAGGGTGATCAATTTAAAAGAGTGCCCGTTTGTTTTTCTTGTTACCCTTAAATATGACGGATGTGGCAACTATTCTAACACTGAACTATAATTGTTTGAACCTTGTTTAAGTGTGGGAGACAATTTCTATCACTGTTGGACTGTAACATCTTTATTCGTGAGATAAAACAGAAATGGAGACCCACAGTGTTATTTAATCCTGTTATTTAAACCTTTGTTCCTATTTTTTTGTCGCGGTGTGTAGTCTTAAATTAGAAAAAACATTAATCTTAATTTTTTTCTAAATTAGTTTTAAAACAAAAATTAGTCCAGGAATAGTGTTATTTTATGATAATAATAAATGATAATCACAATTTAGATAATGCTATTTTATAAAAATTCAAAGCATAAACCCTTTGTACCTATCTTTTTGTCGCGGGGTATATATATATATATATATATATATATATATATATATATATATACTAGCAGGCTTTGCCCGCTTCGCTGGACATTAAACTTAAATGAGTTGTCAAAATGCCATATCTTTATTAATAACCTAAGTTCTAGCTGTGATTGGTAGAAGTTTTCTCGCTCCCAATGTGAGGAGTCTGGGTCCCCACTGTCTTCGGCACAACTTACCCACTTCTTACTTCCCCACCCTCAGCGGGTGAGTTCGAAGTTTTGCAAAATCCCACTAATGTACATAATGCGTACACTTAATCAATATCCACACACCAAAATTCGCCATTCTAAGATAATT
Organism: Salticus scenicus; assembly: GCA_963930645.1. Classification (NCBI taxonomy): domain Eukaryota; kingdom Metazoa; phylum Arthropoda; class Arachnida; order Araneae; family Salticidae; genus Salticus; species Salticus scenicus. The sequence continues at coordinate 234,949,976 of OZ005649.1, forward strand.
CAAAGCGAATTCAAACGGAAAATCATGTTTTTACACATGTTTATTGCCCTCCGACTCCGAGAAGGTGGGGGGGGGGATTTGGAATTTCGCGAAATGCAGTTACAATAAGTGCCGGATGCATACAAACAATTTACGCACCAAATTTCGTGACCACAGAAGTCTTTAATAGACAGTATTATAAATAAATAAATACAAAAAGCACAGCTTAAGTGTCGGAACCCTTTGGTGACTTTAAATATTTTAAGCCATTTTTGCGATGAACTGAATTGGCTATCTCAATTATGCAATTAAAGATCTTGGCGAGAAACGTCCGAGATACTTCGGTGCCGAATTTCAAATTTTGCCAAAGGGATCCAATACTAAAACTGTTCCATATCGAATCTGGGTTGAAAACGGAAAAAGGGTAAAATAAATTAGAAATATAAGACCTATATTTATAAATTTGATACCGAATGAAAGGGGCGATTTTTTTGAATCCAGGGGTTCAAAAAGTTTTTCGATGCGACAATTAGATTTTTAAAAAATAACTAAAGTATGAAATTTAAGTGGCAACGTAAAAACGGATAAAGGGAAAAATAAATTTGAAATATCAGACCTATCATTACAAATTCAGTACCAAATGAAAGAGGTGATTTTTCTGAATCCTGTAGTGTAAGCAGTTTTTCGATACGACAATTAGATTTTTTAAAATTAACTAAAGTATGAAACTTAGATGGCAACACTTCATTTCAATCTTTTCATAATTTGTAGTGCGAATCACGCGAATTCAAAAGTCTTTAACTTAAAAAATTATTTTTATATTTTATTTTTCCATTCAAAGCATTTTAGTGAAAAAATATTTATGGCGCATGCGCAGGCGTTTTTTGCCCACAATTTAAACACTAATCATAATTTTGAAAATTTCTATAGATATAATTTCAAGTTGGGTGAAGACCTAAGTTTCTGCCAAGCGACGTTGAATTCCGTCCAGCCGTTCTCGAGTGATGCCCGGACAAACGTGTTTTAGTCTTTTACCCCCTAGGGGGGGGGAACCGGGAGGAATTTCTGAAAAGTTGATAAATATAATTTTAAGTTGGGCGAAGACCTAAATTCCTGCCAAGCGCCGTTGAATTCCGTCCAGCCGTTCTCAAGTGATGCCCGGACAAAAAAAGCGACATTCGGACATGATGACACACACACACACACACACACACACACACACACACACACACAGGCAAAATTTTCTGAAGTCATTTTCGGCTTTCATGGGGTGTGAAACGTGAAGATATCGCAAAATTTTTCGATTCCGACAAATTTACAGACAAAAGTCTGATTTTATTAATATAGATAATATACAGGATGCATAGGAAAGTCCCTTTAATCTGAAAATACTTGCGAACGGAGAGTGCTACAGCCACAGCAGTGAGGTAACGGTATAGTAAAGTGACTATGCCCGAGCTAAGGCAAACGATAGCAGCGCCCCTAGTGGCAAAATTTGGAAGTTAGCCATTCCAAATCGAAAACGAAAAGAGATAGAGCAAAATTTCCAATTATAATGTTTTAGAGCATCAATTAATTAGTACGAAAATATATTTGGTTCACATGGATAAGATAAATTGGCGCCTGAATACCCAAAAATGTCCGTAATCTATGCGGAACTTTTCTGCTCTACATATTCTAATTTCGGAAATGTAGCAGTGTGAAAATGCAGTTTGTGACTTTGTACTGTACTGTAATGTCTGAAAACTTTAATTTCCAATGCATTTAAAATTTTAGTATAAAAGGTGTTGGCGCTCGCTTGATACAAACAACATAATCTCATAGCATAAAATTATTGATGGCAGACGATAAATTTATTCCTGATGTGCGAGCGCTTTCATTTTAAAAATTTTATTTTCTGTGTTGTGGCAATTTCAATCGTTGCCTAGCGATGGGTAGAAAATATGTGTTCTTTTTTTTAAAGTGACAAATCAAATGGAATTTTGAATGATCCTAAATGAATGAGATCCTACAAAAGATACATTTCTTAAAAATAAACGTTTGGATTTTGAATGTTGGAGCTGTGTGAGAATGTCAAGCTTCACTAACTTTCAATATTGCGAGATGGTGCTTATTTATGGCGAATGTCAACGAAACGCAATGCATGCTGCACGGGAGTATGCCGTTCGTTTTCCAGGTGGGCCACATGGGCCCAGGTGGGCCAAGTGCAGTTACCATCGCAAATGCAGTGCGACGGCTCATGGAGACAGGAAGCACTAAAAGTCGTCCGCGTTCTGGTAGACCAGTGAGTGCAGGTATGCGTATACCGCCAGAGAGTATTTTGGCATATGCACTAGCCCATCCACACAGAAGTACAAGAGAAATCAGCATAGCTTGTGGCTTAACACGGGCCCGAGTATGGCAAATACTGCATAGTCAACATGCACATCCCTATCATGTCACTCTGCAGCAAGAACTGTTGCCACGGGATAATGAGCGTCGATTTGATTGGTGCAACTGAGCATTAAATAATGTTGAAGATAAATCAGATTTTTTCTCCAACATTGTTTGGTTGGACGAGGCACTGTTTCAGCGTACCGGAGTACTAAACCGACATAATGCCCACTACTGGGTGCTGGAAAATCCCTCGTGGGGACTATCCACAAAACACCAAGTGCGTTGGTCCATTAATGTGTGGGGCGGTATCTGGAAGGATCGCTTTCTGGGACCTGTGTTCTTCGAAGGCACACTAAACGGACAGAGGTACCTCCAACTATTACAGAATATCATACCCGACTTTTTGGATGATATTCCCCTGTCCGCATAACGGAACATGTGGTTCCAAGAAGACGGTGCTCCTGCACACCAGCCAGCTGGAGTGCGAAGCTTTTTAAAAGATTGCTTTGGACAACAAATTATTGGGTATGGTAGTAGTATTGAATGGCCTCCACAATCGCCGGACCTGACTCCGATGGATTTCTTCCTGTGCTGTTACATAAAAGATCAGGTTTATGCAACTCCACATACAAGTCTGCTGGATCTACGTCATCGTATTACAGATACATTCAATAGTGTAACACCTTCCATGCTGATAAATGTGCAGGCAGAATTACTCACACGAATACAAACGTGTATTGTGAGCAATGGCGAACTTTTCGAACATTCTCAACATTAACTGTTTATCACTATGAGACTTAGAGTTCAGTTTACCTATTTTGTTTTTGTGTGTGATGTTATCAAAATGTATTGATGTAAGTACATAGTATTTATTCATTAAATTGTGCATATTTCTTCTTTCCTCTGGCTATTCCTTTCAAATATTTACACAAAATGAAGTGCATCGATTTTGGATATTTTTTGGGTATACAGGCGTCAATTTATCTTATCCGTGTAAACCAAATATCGTTTCGTACTAATTAATTGATGCTCTAAAACTTTCTAATTGGAAATTTTGCTCTATCTCTTTTCGTTTTCGATTTGCAATGGCTAACTTCCAAATTTCGCCACTAGGGGGCACTGCTGTCGTTTGCATTAGGTCGTGCATAGTCGCTTTACTATACCGTTACCTCACTTGCGTGGCTGTAGCACTCTCCGTTCGCAAGTATTGTCAGGTTAAAGGGACTTTCCTATGCACCCTGTATATATGTATATGTAAAATATTAAATTTGCTGTCTATAAAATAATAATAATAATTTTTAATTTTAAATGTTACGAAGAGATATATAAAGTGCGTAAATTTCGCTCGGGCTCGATTGCAAATGAAATAATACGCAAGCGAAGTGATGACGTCACTGGTCGTCCGTGGATGCAAGAAAAATATTTCCTTTGTTAATCGCCCATTGGATTTTTTGTAAATAATTATTAAAAATCGAGGAAAATTATTTCCCGATTTTAAACCCCACATTTGGATATAGATATGTATTAGTTATCGTGTGATTAAGTTGTTTTTGCTGTAAAATTGATAAAATTTGCATTTTAAATTTCAAAACTCTAGAAAAATAAAAGACAAACTTCGATATTCGATTGAAAACATAAGCATTTCATTTCAAAGGATGATATTTACACAATAAATACCCAACTAATATACTAATTAAAAGGAAAATTGTAAATATTCTATCATAATTTGAAATCAAATTTGTTTTTAAATGTCTAAATAAAGTATCTGATATAAGATATTAATATGATGCAGCGGAATAGGTTTCATATCTGTTATCCTTGGCAGAAAAAAAAAATATATCGCCAAATTATCTGGCGAACATATTTAATTCCTTACAAAAATCCTGGTTATTAATAATGAGTAATGGATAATATGAAACAAAATTTCGTACAATACATATTACGAAAATATACATCTGGCATGTATATTTTCGTATTACGTTTTCGATCGCCAAATACAAAAAACGCCAAGGACGACAGAGTTTTGAAATATAAAATTAAATATTTGTCAATTTGACAGCAAAATAACTCAATCTACCACATGCATACGATAACTAATATATACCTATAACCAAATATGGGGATTAAAATCAGGAACTAATTTTCCTCGATTTTTAATAATAATAAAAAATACAATGGGCCATTAACATAGGAAATCTTTTTCTTGCATCCACGGACGGTCAGTGACGTCACACTTCGCTGGCGTGTTAAAGCGAGAAATGAAAAAAAAAAAAAAAAAATGAAATGATCATTTTTCAACGTGCGCCTTAGTCGTCCTACAACTAAATAGTATATTCGCCATTTTAAAGGCGGTTATCTGGACGGACGAAAATATTCACAAGTTTCCCAAAATAAGTATTTACAGTGACAGTCTCTCGGGTCTGTAGGCCATTGCCCGCTACAGGAGTAGCAATCCCTTAATTCTAGAAATAAAATCCAAAAGTTCCCTTTTAAAAAATAATTTAACCCAGGCACACGTTTCTGCCCACAGGGGTGTCGTTGGCAATGAAATGGCAGATCAACTAGCCGAAAACACAACAGAAAGTCCCAATATTCAATACTCTTTCAGAGCCCAACCATCATATATAGAACAAACTCTAAAAACATCTCTCAAACAAAACTGGGAAAATTTTTGGGGCTATTCTGAAAAAGTGAGACATACCTTTAATCTGGTTTTAACGGTTTCTTTAAATTCTTGGTCTCTCTCCCCTCAAATTACAGCCTTCCTCACGGGCCACGGCCCTTTCCCCGCTTACCTTAACAAATTTCACCGCCGACGCTCACCCCTGTGTTCTTGTGGCCAGGAAGGGACTGCTTCGCATTATTATTATAGATGTCCGCTTACCTCTTCGGATCACTTAGGGAACCATCCTACTAAACCTCCCAACTGGTTAGAGAACATAATTACTAGACCCTCTTTAATTCAAAAGCTAAACAAAATTATTTCTCTTCTTATGGGAATTTCAAACTTAATAGGCTAAGTCTATACTGCTTATGTTTCTTTTCAATATTTCTGTTTTCTACTCCTCTACTGGTTTTCAATTACTACTGGCTGAATCAACGTATCACAATTTTACCATAAGCAGTCTCAGTAAATCTTTGCCCGCAATTCAACAGCATCCTGACTAAGTGCCCCTTGTCGCGAAGGGTTATGCCCTTCACTGTCTTAGCCAATCTCTGCTCTGCATTGGTGCCCCTTGTCGGGATGAGTTTCAGCTCGGCACCTACTATACTTCATCATAGTGTACTTACTGCACCCAGTAATAAATTGAAATATGACTTCTTTACCGCCGCTCCTTGTCGCGTGGGAGACCTGTCTCTAGCGGCCCTTGTAATTTTTATTTATTTATTTATTTATTTATTTATTTAGTTTCTAAATAAGCGTTCCGGAGGAGGGGACTAGCATTGCTAGAATCGCTCGACACCACTCTTGGAGTGGTGAGCCGCCCCTTCTCCCTGTTAACCCCTGTTAATAATAATAATAATAATAATAATAATAATAATAATGATAATAATAATGCATAATATATGTCGTTCCATGCTGAAGGTGTTCTTTTCTTTAACAGGATATTTCTCAACGCTATTTTGATTATATATATGTATATATATATAAAAGTTTGCACTTTTTTTTTTTTTTTTTTTTTTTTTTTTTTTTTTAACATAAGAAAAAATATAATTAATTGCTCATTTTTTGATTTTTGACACTTTTTTTTATATTGATTTTAAAGTTGCAATGGATTTCTATTTAATATCTTTTGAATCAATATCCTATTTAATAAAAAAATAGATTTTGTCCAGATAGATTTTGTTAGCTAGATTTTGTCCTGATTAATAAGAGTACCGATATACCGATATTTGACATTATCTAATAATCCAGACTAAAACCCGCAGTGATACAACGGCAGACTTTCAGTTTTATACATTTAGATATAAACAAAAATGTTTGCACGTTCATTCAAATGGAATACCACAAAAGGAAAAATCGTCGTTTGAAAGACGTAGTGCAAACTTACGTATGAATTTAAAAAAAAAAAAAAAAAAAAAAAAAAAAAAAAACTTATTGAGAATATAATACCCATTATATCTATTTAAATATATCACGCCTAAGATTGGTAAGATAATGCTATTTATAGATTATGAGTACATTTTATTTTAAAAATTCCTAACATGGCGCTAATAATCTTAAAAAATAAAGTCATCGCTTGTTTGTATGTCTATATACAAACAATTGTATGTTTGTACAATTGTTTGTTTGTATTATCTTACACCACCTCCCAAACCATTGGACCTATTTAAACCAAACATGACATAGTAGTTTTTTTATGATCAGGCTTAAAGTACTGTCAATGTTTTAAATTTCTAGTGCAAACGCAATTGGGAAAGGTGAGAAAAGACCCTTTTGAAAACCATACTTTTGTATGATTTCATCAGTATTATTGTAAATGGAAACTTCAAATTTGGTATAGAGGTTACTTTTAATGTATATATTCTCCGTAGTATAGGTTTATAAAATTTATAAATTAAAAAGGGCTAAATTGGTTTAAAAGTAGTTGTTCTAAAATTTATGTTTCACAAAAAATATGTCTGCGATTTAAAAAATAATTTCTGCAAATAAATCAAAATTAATTAGTGTCTTAATATAAATTTAAAAAAATTATAAGATATTCGAATGACGTAACTTTCAAAAAATCTCCCAAATGAAGTACTATCATCTTCGAAAATGAGGCACATTTTTAGATATAAATCGATAGAAAAAGTACATTTTAGTATAGACAACTGCTACATTTTACTATAATTGTGTGGAACTTTTATTTAATAATAATCCTAACTCTAAATTATAATTCAACTATCAGTTCTACCAGTTTTTCACTCAAGGAAAATTTGAAAAAGAAAAAAATTAAAACAAACTTTAATTTGACCATTGACAAGAGATTGTTCATTCTGATTTCTGATGAAGACCGAGCTTTGTTCAAGTCTGCTAAAATATTATATTGGTATTGGAAATATCTGCAATTGTTAGCAAATGAAGAACAGGTGAAAAAGTTAAACAATCTCTTTTCTTCTTCTTACCCCTTTAAGTGTTAAATTTCAGACGGGTCTTATATTTTACCTTTTTTAGGGTCTAAGAGGAGACATTTTTCTAAATTTTACGCTACTGCAGGGAAACACAACGGGTAAAAATGCTAGACACCTCTATTATACATTTAAATTTCGTAAAATTCCAATTATTTTACTAAATTATACCTCTGGGGGTCGCCGAAGTGGGAGAGACATCCCTTCCGTGGAGTATCAAAATTATGATGGCATGTCTCCAGATCACTTCTAGGGTTAATCCCAGACCGTCGCCAATTGACCATTGTTCAGCACTAGTGCGACATAAAACCCAACTAACCAATTTTTTACTTCAGTTCGGGACTAAGAAGAAACATTCTGCTAAATTTGAAGTTTTTATTGGAAATTAATGCGATTTTCCACGTGCAAAGAATTAGCAGAACTGTTAGATGTCGCCATTTCTTCCTTTAAGGGCTAAATTTTAAAAATTTCTTATTTTTTGTCTTAATTAAGCGTTAAGATTAGAAATTTTGCTGAACTTCAAGCTTCTAATGCAAACCACTGCAGAGATAATGTGATAAGATTGAAAAGCTTCGACTTCTCCTTTTAGCCATTTAAGAGTTAATTTTCATATTGAGCCCTTACGTCATAAACAGAACCAACTGTCCAAACGACATGCTTTTAGATTTAGCGATTTCGACTCGACGTTGCTGATGAATAAGTGAATCAGTTATATTTTACCATTATATAAAGAGATATGAGAAGGTCCGTTTTAGTTAAATATTTTTTTTCCTGAATAACAAATACTATCTCTCACGGAGTAATATTAATAGGAGTTGAAGGTCCAATGGGAGAAAGCTACGAAACTGTGATGTAATTTTTTTGTAAATATTGAGGGCGCCACTTGTCATTACTCCCTACCTCGGCGCGGATATAGTGTTGTTTTCAATAGAATTTTGTTGGAGTACATTTAAAATTTTTTTATTTTAAGCAATTTAATTTTTTTGTAAGTTCTTAAAACTGCATAATTCGGATGTTTCAAATAAATGCTTCATTCCTAGTTGTAAAACAGGCTATGATAGTGATAAGGAAAAAAAAAAAAAAAAAAAAAAAAAGCCCCTGGATATAAATAATGTCCGAGTTCGTGTTTTCTGCACCTAAAGTAAGTTTTTTTTTTTTCTTTATAAAATCTCATCCATTCTCCTTCCTCCCAATTGTCTGTTTTAGCTATACTCGGGGAACGCATAACTTGTCAGCATTGCAAAGGCTACAGAGACCTGTTTACGCACTTGGCGGTAATTGGGTTGCGATATCGGGCGATTTAGCGATGATTTCGGAAAGTTTTTCCTTTTTCTTTTTTTCGAAGTAAAAATATTTTTTCAGAGTATATTTTTTAGTTTCTTTAGAAATGAATTTACACTAAATTCATTACTTACAATTTATTGTAAATCCATATTACTGCAAATTATGTAATATACTACATTTTACCTTGAGAGAAAAAACAAAAACAAAAAGGTTAATACTTAAATATTTTGAAAAAAGGAAAAAATTAAATAAAATATTATCTGTATGTACATTTTTTGCCTTTGTTTTCTTTAAAGAGAAACCGATTATATATATATTTATAATTTAAAAATATCCTTTTAAAATATTTCGAATATATTTTGGCAGAAAAATTATTTTATCATAAGATTTAAACTGTGATTTTTAAATGGCAGTATCTTCTGTGGAGAAAATGAACAAAAAGTTCTAAATGAACAAAACGTAATAGATTTTCAATTTGCATTATTATTTACCGGTTAATCAGTAAATGTTAAAAGCGGTAAAAAAATGAGAAAGTGGAAATAGTTTAAAGCTTTTATGAAAATATTTTAAAAATATTAATTTAAAATAAATAAATAAATAAATATAGTGAATTTTCATATGCAGAGGCAATCTCTGTTTACAATTTGTTTATACATTCATTTTGTCTGTATCCCGATTTTTTATGCTAAATGTGAATATGAGAATTTTTATATATTTATTTCTGAATAAAATTAAGAAACTCACAATTTATATGAAAGGGAAGCGAATTTTAATTTACTTGTAAATATGATTTGTCTTGATGTATTTATTTAATACTGATAAACACACACCTTTACGACTGCTATTTTTAAAAACTGAGTTGAAACATTTATTTTCATAGCATTTTTAGGAGGTTGGAATGAGATTTTTATAGATGAGAAAGAGGGAAATGTTAAGTTATTCTATTCTTTGGAATAGGAATGAAAGCATGTCATTTCACGCATTTTTCAATTTATTTTGATATATTGAATGGATAAGCATGCTTTGATATTAATGTGTGATATTAAATTTAAAAGCAATCTTAAAATTTTCAGAAACAATGTTTCCACACTTTTATTGAGGACTATTTCTTTCCGACAGCATAGACTAAATAAAAACGATTTATCTTTTTATTTTGTGATTTTGTTTTCCCTTTGGCACAGTTAAAAAAATATTAAAGGTAAAATTGAGAGATAATGTTCGACAGAAATTTTCAGAAATTTATATAGTAACCGTTTCAAAGGGCTACAATTTATAAACAAAGTTAAGAACCCCCTCCCATTTTTTTAAGGATATTTGTATATTTAAATCGAAAAATAACTATTGTAGTAAATTATGTAGAGCAATTGTAGAAAATGAGTCAAAATTCCGTCATACTTGATACTGAAAAACTTAGCAATTGAATGAATACCAGTTTTGTAGCAATTTGGAATTATTTTAGATATCTGAAAATAAGTTTTTGACTTTTGTGTAGCTTTTGGAAGAACTTCGAGGCATTTTTATGAATTTAGGAGGCTCTTGGCTCTAAATTCAAATCTCAAAAGATAGATTTATAAGGACGAGAGAACTATTTCTTTCAAAGAGCCAATAATAATAATAATAATTGTGTCGTTAAAATTTTGCGGTAGACTACCTTAATTAAAGCAGGCAGTGTCAGTACATTTTCATGCATACACAATAAATAAATAGGCCACTTTCACAAAATTATACTATGTGTAGGACAGAATTTAAATTTCATTTCAATTCACTTGACCACTATCAGCCTTTATTTATTTATTTATTTTTAATTTAATTTAAATTAATTTAATTTATTATTTTTGTTAAATAATATAGTTTTTATTCACTTGATGAAATTATTTTACCAACTAAATCTACAGAATTATAAGTAATAATTCTATTCAATGTAAGCTTTTTCTAATCAAAATTTTTTATAACGGTATCTTTAAAAGTAAATATTTTACACTGCAATATAGAAAATCCTACATAATTGCTTTACATATCTTTAAAATTTTGTAATTACTCTCCAAGGTATCGATCAATTTGTTATAAAGTCTCAAACAGTATTTATTTCCCAATTAATTTTCTTTAAGTAAATATCCATTAAAATAAAATTTGTTTTACAATGTAATGCTTGCTAATTATGTAATTTCGGCTTTAAATAATTGATCTGTCTCCCATTTATATATAAATTTTACATATATAAGTCTGATATATATATATATGATAATTATTATTATTATTATTATTATTAAAGATAATTATGTTTTTCTTTTATTGTTCTGTTCCAGAAAAAAAAAAAAAAAAAAAGTAAAATCTTTAGTATATAGTGCATAGTATAAATTAATGTAAACACTATTAGTTGTTTATATTGGAAATAAAAATATTTTATATAACAATGCGTAAACGAATTCAAATTATATTATCAATGTAATAATAATAACGAAAAAGAAAAAGTATTTGTCGAAAAATATTTTTCCTTATTCCTGTTAGCTTGAATATTTCATTGACATATTTGGAGTGAATCTGGTGTGAAAATTTCCCAAAAGTTCAAATCCGTCAAAATTTTTACTCTATTTTTAACAGTTGTGAAATTAAAGAAGCGGACTGTGCATTAATTATCTTCAAATTTTCGAAAATAAAGTAATCTATTAGCCCCACCAAACTGTTTCGCACTCACAATAGGGGTTAAAAGGTTGCTTCCGGTATTCCCTCTTCCGCCAATATTTCGCCAACAGACTTTCTTCGCGAAACAATACATTGATATAAGTTTTATGCTTATCTATTACAAAAAATTCCATGTGTTAACATAAATATGTTTAGTTTAAATAGTTAATCTTTTTTCAGTTTACCAGAATAAAAAAAAAATCGAGAAAAAGTTTATTACACTTAAATATAGTAAAGAACTATTTTCTTTCGCGGATGTGTAATTTCTACAGGCTAATACACACTGTCAAGTTATCCTTTCCCCGAGTATAGCTTCGGTTCATAAGGATCGCCATTTTTTAAAAGCTCTCTTTCAAAGTAAAATTAGTATAAAATGGCTCTTAAAAAAAAAAAAACATGTTGGTTAAAATACTCTATTTAATGAAATTTGCTTTCAATCGAATTTTTTTCAGCTTGATATTATTTTTAAAAAATAATTAAAACAAAACATTTCCCCATTGAATAACATTGCGGAAACTGGAGAGAAGGAAGTATTGTACGCTGGCGCCATCTGTAAACATTATAAAACAACATCACAAAATTTCAGCGTTACCTTCTTCTCCTGTCTTATTACTCCGTGCTATCTCTTTTCTTAGAATAACAAATGTTCTTTTTTAAGAATGTTGCCATTTAATAGTTATGTTTTACAAAAGATTTTTTTTTTTTTTTTTTTTTTTTTTTTTTTTTAAATAATTCATTTGTAGCAAACGATAACTGTTGGAGCTTTTGAGGCTTATTAATAAATATAGGAATTAATGAAGAAGACTTTATTATAAAAAGAATTCCTTTACATATAGTAACCAGGTAAGCGGGCTAAGCCAGCTAGTAAATAAAGCTTATTAGGCTTATTAGAGCTTTTGAGGCTTATTAATAAATATAGGAACTAATGAAGAAGACTTTATTATAAAAAGAATTCCTTTACATATAGTAACCAGGTAAGCGGGCTAAGCCAGCTAGTAAATAAATAAAAAACATTTGAAAAGCTAAATAAAAGTTTTGATTTTTATAATAATTTGATATTTTATATTAAAACTGGAATTTATTTTTTTTAAAATATTCGAATTCAGATTTTTAAATTAAAATTTTCTCTGTTAAAAGCTTATGAATAAAAGAATATTTTTTTACGTACTAATACTAATGAAATCTATAAGAAAATAATTAATTCACTTACTGTAGAGAATAGTTTTTATAGACATTTTAAGAGAAAAAAGCATGTTATATTTTATTAAAAAAAATCTTGGTAAATATATAGAAATGAAATTATAAAAATTTACATATTTACTGTCACTTCAAAACAGAGAAATTATGTTTAGACCCTACCTTTATTGGAAACACTTTATCAATATATCTTACTTTCTTAACATTTATGGTACCTAAAGCAGCTTTTATAAAAGCTTTGTAACAACAAATTTTGTTTTGCGAAACTTTTGTCGTAAACCCTTTTACTTTTTCTCTCAAAATTGAAAACGTGCACGAAATATTAAAACTAGTAAAGGGAAAATTTCAATGCATGTCTATACGTATATGATGCTTAGACCAAAATATTATCTTCAAAATCAATTTTTCTTCTTATATATATGCTACATAATTCAATTGTTTAGAAATATATATATATATATATATATATATATATATATATATATATGAGTGCTTATCCCTAAAATTCAATCGATTTCTGATCACTGTACAGCTTGGTCCTATAAAGCAATGGTAATGATTTTAAATGACTTTTAAATGTTTATTATAAAATAAAAAAAAAGAAGTATATATGTAAAACGTATGGTGAACTAGTGAATAACCTATGTTATAGAGTAATATAGAATAAAAAGCATTAAATGGAAGAAATATTTTATATTTTAAAATACATACACATTTCATTTTTGTTTTCAGAAGGTAACGTTTTTGGCTGTACTTTTACATGTTTCTTTCAAAATTATTAAATCATAGATTTTTTTTTAATTTATCATAGAATATTTTATTTATTTTATTACATAGATTTCTTTTTCTTCAATTATACGATATGAATAAACTTTCCTTAAATTTATTTTTATAAAAGATATTTTTAAGATTGTAGAAATGTATCTTTAAGCGTATAATTAGGCTTTTATATATATAAAAAAAAGTTACCTTTTAAATGACGTTTATTTTATAGTTGTTGTTTAAGTGATTTCATTCACAATAGTACTTTGAGACTAAAACGTCAGTTAGACCAAACCATAAGCATACTTGCCAACATTCTCAATTTTTAAATCAGATTTATCATCACTATTTTTTATAGATATATTTCATTGAAATTTTTCACAGTGAAATATTATGAACATTTTTATCGAAAATTCCTGATGTAAATCCTCCCGCTTAAATCGAAAGACTTAGCAACTATGTATAATTTTTTATATCTATTGGGATTAGCAAAGGCTAGCATACACGTTGTAGCTCCCATTGATAGGGATATAATTAAATTTTGCAGTATATGAAGATGGTGGTCATAACATTCTTTTTTTCTTTTCTTTTCTTGTCTTTCTTTCTTTTTTTTTCTTTATTACGGTTCCAGGGTTATGCAAATTTGCATACGTATACTTTAAAAGTTAATAATAATAAGTATGATAAAATATTTCACAAAAATATTTTATTTAAAAAAAAATTAATTTTTAAAAATAATTTGGGCGCACGTTTATATCATTTTGTATTAGGTTACGCTTTACAACCAGTAATTTGTTCGAGAACTTTGAAAATTGAAAGATATAAGACGTTATAACTTATATCTCCGTCAACTAATTAGTTAGTGCTACTAATTGATAATTCATTCTATTACATGGTAAAGCTCAATCTCATCGAATTAGAATGGTTTATGAATATCTTGAAGATAAGGATTTGAACTGAATAGTATGATATAAAGATTACTCGCAAATTGCTATTACCCAGGATTGTTAATATTATTCAGATATTAATTCAGTCCGTACTATGTATGAGAAGCATTAAACACAGTCATACTAATTATTATATAAAAAAGAAACTTAAACCAGTAGAATTAAAAAAATATTTTGTGTTTTAAAGAACAAGCTTAACTCTTTTTTTTTTTTTTTTTTTTTTTTTTTTTTTTCCTTTTTATATAAATTTCCTACTACACAAACGATATACTTTCATAAACTTTACTCCTAGTTTTTTTTTTTTTTTTCAATATTTTTTATTTATGACTAATACGTATGAAAATTTACGCGAACATAATATTAAATTTATTAAAATGACAGTAATTCTTTTTTTTTTTTTTTTAATTTGTAGAAGAAAATAAATTTTCAATAATTATACATATATAGTAATTTATTATTATTATTATTTAGTTAAAAAAATTTTATAGGAAAATCATTCTATCTTTTCAGAGATAAAACCATAAATATCGAATAATTTAAACATAATAGTTAAAATTAAAATATTCAAATACCCTTTTTAACAGTTTTTAATTGATATTATGTTTTATACAGTTCAATTACGTAAACTTTCATTCAATACTAAGTCATTTAAAGAAATTTCCTCGAATGGTCATTCTGAAGTTACAGTACAATAAGAAGTTTTATTCAAAGTTAAATAAATAAAAAAGTAAATCTATTACTTTTTAATAAATATGCAGATACATAAATCGGTAATAAATACTGCATACAAACACAAAAGCATATTTCGCAACTACTGTGTTAAAATTAGTTTAGATATGTCTTTTTTAATGTTTTTATATAGCCTTTATAATAAAAATAATACTTTTCCTATAAACTATTTATTTATTGTAAATGCGTAAGAATTATTTATATCTAAAAAAAGTTAAAATAGCTTCCATTCACAGATTTACGGTACTCAAAAAGAATATAAATCAATATATTGCTTTCGTTTAAGAAAATAAAGTAACTCCATTTAACGATTTTCACAGCAGTAGTCTGAAAGGAAAATGAAGTATTTATATGACATATACGTTTATAGTACAATATTCTTTTTAAATATATCGATTGGCTGCGTAAGCTTGGAAGTACTTCAATTGTCCAATAAAAATGATTATGAGAGTATTTTATACATAGCTATATCAATAAATTGTGCGATATATTACCTTCCCCAGAATTGAAATTTACTTTAAATGTTTCTTTATATCTAATTGACAGAAATATACATTATACAGTTTCTTAAGTTTTACATATTAAAATCTTATATTAACAAATAATGATTAATGACCTTGTACGTAATTTAAAATTTATTTTACTTTCATATAAAACATATTTATGAAACAAATAATTTAGAAATCATTTCACTGTTACTTATCGACTGATGTATCTAACATATGTGAGGGGGAAATTATCTACTGTATCGTAAACGTAAATGCCCTTCCCAGACTGCCAATCCTCAAGAATAATCTATACTACAAATCTCTTAAATTTTCTCCGGATTTTCGATAAAATATAAAGTACATATTTCTATAAAATTTACTGGTATTCTCAAATGCGGCAATTTGGCAAATCTGCGTGCCCTCCTTTGCATCCTTCATGGTAAATCTGTAAAGGCGTGTCCATAGTGTAAATGTTATCCTTCTCGAAGGCGTGCTTTTATCGTAAATCTGTAATAAAATAGAGAGATTAAAAATGAACTATTCTACTTTTCTTCACACTTTATCCAGACTTAGTACTAGCAATTCTGCTTCACAAGTAACAGAAGTATACAAGTCACAAAATAGAAGTATCTATTTAAAAGTTCGAGGAACGTCCTTCGTTGTCACATATAATAAATAAACGAAGGACTATACTTTGTTCTTATGTTACATAGATGCCAACATTTTAATTTATTCTGTAGTATTTTTAGCCCCGCCTTTATTTCACACCACTTTATTAAAAGAAAAATTTTCTCCAATATATATAACTTCGATAAATTAAGAAAAAAAATTACTCGTAAAAAATAAGTGGTATGAAATAAAGGCGGGGCTTAAAATGCTCCGGAATAAATTAAAATGTTGGCGTCTGTGGTGTTATATGTACAATATGTTATATGTACAAGAATGTAAGAATTTTCTTCGTTGTCATGCTGTTACAATGAATAAATTGCAAGAGTGTTCTTCTGATGAAGAATGCTGCAGTTATAGTGCGTAATTTACTTTAGGAAAACTTGGTTGATGTTCGCCGTAGTACTGTTTGACGTAGATTAAACCAAGGTGGACGTCCTAGATGCGTTGGAGCAAAGAAACCGTTGATTAAAATGTTGACCTTTTGGGTGTCGGAAAAAATTATAGAAATATTTAGTTTATTTAATCAGTGAACGCTAACGGATCTCCCTAATAAAGAAAGAAATATATATATATATATATATATATATATATATATATATATATATATATATATATATATATATATATATATATATGTATATATAATTAAATATTCCAGAAGCCCAAAAGTGCCAAGTTGGCAATCATATAAATAACTATAGAAATGTTTCTTTACATTTAATGCAAAAATGGCCTGCACGACCAACAAAAGTTATTTTTCTCTTAATCTAAGAATTTAATAAGTCACAATAATTTTTTTTATTGGTCTCATTAATGTTACAGAAAATAAACCCTATATGTTAAAAAAAAAATACTATAGTTATATATATATATATATATATATATATATATATTAAGTCGTTGCAAAAGTTCGTGCGGACGCAGATCCTTTTATTGCCTCCAAAGACGAGAGCTTCTATCGCCGTGGTATACATTTGGTACCCGAAAAATGGCAAAGGTTGTAGAAAGTAATGGAGAGTATTTTGATAAGAAATTGTAATTTGATTTGATGTATTTTTATGAAATGGAGCAATAAAAAACCGCACGAACTTTTGCAATGACCTATATATATATATATATATATATATATATATATATATATATATATATATATGTATGTATGCTTCATCCACAAAGCATCCCATAATGCAAACTGCATCAAATTATATTATCTTGATGATATCCTCAATTAGTTAATTTTAAAATGTCTTTTATATGATTACAACACGCTTAAAAATCACGAAATTAATAAAGTATTTCTTTCTAGAATGTTTGAAATAAAAATCTGGTGCAGAAAACTTTAATCAAATTTTATTTCTTACAGTTCAAGTAGTTTTAAATATATTTGTATAATAAAAAATAATATAAACAATACAATAAATTACTATAAATAAGTTGTGATGATTTATATATATATATATATTGTTTTTATTTATAAATATCAAATATGTGGCCACAGTGGCCTGGTTGGTAAAATACCCAGCTCATATTTGGAAGATAGCAGGTTCGACATCCGAGCTCGGCGAAGACCGTCGTGTAAATTAATGGTGACTTGCGGTACACCAAAAATTCATCTCGATAACAATGTCGTCTATACTTCCATCTGAAACAATATATCTGGGGGTCACTAAAGCGGGGGAGCCGTCTTCTCCATGGAAGATTAAAATCGGGATGTTATGTCTCCGGATCACATTTAGGGATGCTTTCGCCAGTTGTCCATAGCGTAGCACTAGCTCGACGTAAAATCCACTCAAACACTGCGTCGATGATGTAATTTATGTATCATACGCTAATCGTTTCTCATTTCTATATCTGTTAATAATTTTTACAATTTTCCTTTGTTATTCCTCTTTCTTAGGATTCCAGTTTTACGCTGAAAAAAACAAAATATGGCTAACATAAAGAACCTAAATTGTGGCTTTAATAAAAATAGTTCCATGTCATTCTTTAAATTCGAAGAGTGTCATTCTTTAAATTCGAAGAGTGTCATTCTTTAAATTCGAACATTAAGAAGAAGAAAAAATAATAATATATGTTTATATTATATTTGTGTATTAAAGTACAATATGCGGTGTACTTTCGCATATTGGTTAAATATTTCGCGACATTGACAAAATTCCTTTTCTTAATTTATAACAGTTATTCACCTAAAAACCATTTTATCTCTAGAGAATTGCTTCGTTAATAAATAACTCCTTACTTTTAATTTTTTAGCTTCTTTAATTTAATGCAAATGTTTTTAATCTCCCAGAAAATGATACAGGAATTCAAAACAGAAGCAAAAGTTGTCAGATAAAACGCGATGGAATTTTATCTCTTTAAAATGCAGTTCAAAATATTTCTTTCTTTTAAAGAATGTTTCGCATATCACTGCTTTGGATTACTATGCTAGTGTTTGGGAAAAGCAAAAATCACATATTTTGCATTTTTATGATTAAAAACGTTAAAATTATGTATTCAAAACAGCAATAAAATATTCTGTTTTCCAGCTTCGAATTTCTGAAAACAAATCAAAGAAGAACGTAATATTCAATTTCTTCGACGTGATGCGGAGTAAAACAGATAAAATATTTTATTTATTTATTTTTTTTTTTTTTTTCATTCCACACAATGCCTTAAGCACTCGTTGTTCTAGTAAAAGGGAAATGCAGTGGTTAAATATAAACAGTAATACATGACTATTTGTAAATTTGAATATTTACATTTCCTTTATAGTGCTTTTATTAGATGATTTTTTTTTTCTTTTTGAAATATTGTATTATTGTTTAATATTTTCTTGCATGAAAAATGGAAGACACATTGTTCTAGTTGTGTAAATGTAGGTTTTATGACAGATTAAATAGACGATGGACCTAGGCCTTTCTGAAGTGCTTTCTATGGAAGTTTCTAAAGGGTGCTAGCCTGTATTTCGACGAGTTTCAGAGAAAACCATGAATAAATACGAAAAGTTTGAAAAACGAGTGTGGCTTTGCAGCCAACATAGAATTTCGACTAAATCAATTTATGCATTTCGAATTAGGGTTGATTAAATTTATAATCTCGGATTAAGGATTTCGAACGAGTTTATTTAAATTCAAATTTGCAACTTTTACTTAAACACAAATCAGGATATAATTAAATGAGAATAAGTTTAAATCTACTTACCCCTCTGCCAGCAGTCCGGGATTAGTAAAACTAGAACTGCCAATACATAGACTCTGAAACCTACGATATCCTTGAAACTACACTTTATTTGATACATGACTGATTTAATATTGATTATTAATATTTAAGAATGATGAATGGAAATATTATGAATACGATTATAAGATTTTTAATAGTTCAGATTCTATTGTTCCGAGATACCTTGTACCTCGTCCGGATTCGAAAACCGACTGAAACAAAACTGCTCAGCGCCGTTCTAAATCAGTTCCTATGTGCGCACCTTCTCCTTCTCCTCCTCCCCGACATCCTCCGGGGGGGGGGCTGAGCATGGCAGACTGGCGACTCTATTCACCGGTCGTTTGATGACTCCAGATGGTGTCTTCAGAGTGACGATTCTTACGATGCCATCATCTCCAGGATGGACTTCCAGAATTCGGGCAAGGGTCCAGTGTGCTGGCTGAATAGAAGGTTCCAAGACCAGGACTAGCTGACCAGGTTGCAGATGTGTATTGCCGCTCGTCCACTTTTCTCTTGATTGGAGTGACGTCAAATAAGACTTGGCCCATGTACTCCAAAATTGCTTCTTGATCTGCTGGACGAGTTTCCACCTGGAAGAAAAACTGGTACACAATGGATTAGTTTGGTTAAAAGAGTGTTCAGGAAGCTGGAGAAGCGGAGCCCCAATTAAGAAATGTCCCAGTGTAAGCACTAAGAAATTATTGGGCTCGGTGGAAAGTGGGACTAAGGGGCGAGAATTTAAGCAGGCTTCAATGTTAGTTAGACTCGTAGCACACTCCTCAAACGATAGGCAACTGCCTTTACATGTTTTAAGTAAATGGCGTTTAGCCAATTTAACGGAAGATTCCCATAGGCCGCCAAAGTTAGGCCCGTAAGGTGGCATAAAATGCCAATGAATTTGTCTATTTGCTACAAATTCCTGAATAGTGTTGGTTTTTGAAAGTGTCACGAGTTTCTTCAAATGGGCATGGGCACCAACAAAGTTGCGTCCGTTGTCAGAATAAATGTCAGTAGGATAGCCTCGACGCGCTATGAATCTTTGTAGGGCATATAAAAAATGTTCAGTTGCTAAGTTCGTGACTAATTCGAGATGAATTGCCTTGGTGCTCATGCAGATGAATAGACAAATATAGGACTTAAATTTTGTTTTTGTTCGTTTATGTTCACACTTTGTTTGAATAGGGCCTGCATAATCAAGGCCAACATGTTGAAATGGTCTACAAGGGTTGACTCTTGCACTGGGAATGTCACCCATCATTTGTTGAATTGGGGTCGGTTGGACTTTGGCACATGTGACACATTTACGAAGCTCCTTTTTCACAGTGGATCTACCATCAGGAATCCAGTAAGACTGGCGAATGAGATTTAATACTAGGTCGACACCTCCATGAAGACTATACGTGTGAAAATGTCTTATTAATGTCGATGTAAAAGGGTGATTCTTAGGTATGAGTATTGGATTTTTAGTATCATAGGGCAGAGTGATGTTTCTATCAATTCTACCTCCCACTCTCAATAGATTTTCTGAATCAAGAAACACATTGAGATTTTTTAGTTTACTGCTGTTTGCCACGGGTTGGCCGCGCTGCAAAAGGGCGATTTCTGAAGCAAAGGACCTTTGTTGGACGAATTTAATAACCATTTTTCTAGCTTCTGAAATTTCTTGTACTGAGACTGGTCCTTTCAATTTTGTAGCATTTCTAATATTATTTATAAATCGCTTCATAAATGCAATTACACGAAAAAGTTTATTACTTGATGAAAATTTTGAAACCAAATCCTCTATAACGGATTCTTGCTTTGGAATTGACTCTATTAGTCCAGGAATTCCCACAATTGTACATGGGACTGAGGTAGCAATCTTGGACTCATGATCTGAGACCGGAATCTTTGACCAATCAGGTCCAGACCACCACAAGTTAAAGTGGTGTAATTTGTCGGGTAACAGCCCACGGGTTGCACAGTCTGCTGGGTTAAGTTTGCTTGGTAAGTGATGCCATGATGTGGGGTCTGTGAGAGCCCTAATTTTGGTTACTCGGTGTAGGACATATGTGTTGCCCTTTAAGGGTGGATTTAAGATCCAACTACGGGCGATTGTTGAGTCTGTCCATAGGAGAATGTCCTCAACCTGATAATCCAGCGAGCTCTGGACGACTGCCAAAAGTTCCGAGAGTAATACAGCCGCGCATAGCTCCAACCTAGGCAAGGTAATGGGTTTTAAAGGAGCTACACGGGTTTTAGCTGCAATCAATTTTAAAGATGAGTTCTGACTTGGGCGTATATAAATTACGGCAGCATATGCCTTTGTGGACGCATCACAAAATCCCAGAATCTGGAAAATAGGTTCAGACTTCAGGTCTAAAAATCTGGGTACTGACATGGCCTTAAAGGAAGCAATTTTTTCATAAAATTCGTTCCACCTGGTTTGAATGCCTGGTGGTAAAGGATCATCCCAACCAAGTTTTAGCTTCCAAACATCTTGTAGAAGCAATTTTAAAAGAATAGTGGCAGGGGATAACAGACCCAAAGGGTCGAAGATGCGTGCAATTACGGACAATAATTGTCGTTTAGTTTTAACGTTTTCTTCTGTGTTGACGCCAACCTGCAGTGTATCCGATGTTAAATTCCAGTTTAGTCCTAAAATACGTTGGGATTGATCGGGGTTTAAGGATAATTCCTGATTTGTTGATTTTAAAGGTTCTGGGACCTGAACTAGAGCTTCCACATAATTTGAAGCCCATTTTCGCAGCTTGAAGCCCCCAGCATTAAATAATGCCTGAAGGTCTGTGACCAATGATTGAGCGACTTCGATTGTTTCAGCACCTCCAAGGAAATCGTCCATATACAGGTTGATGCGGGCAGCCTGCACAGCTACGGGAAAATTGGGTTCTTCATCGTTTAATAGCTGTAATATGGTACGCAGGGCTAAAAATGGAGCACAGGCTGTGCCATAAGTAACGGTGTTCAATTTATACACTCTGAGTGGATCTGAAACATTGGCCCTCCAAAATATTCTTTGAAAGTCTGTATCAGGCTCTGCGACTAGAACTTGCCTAAACATTTTCTCGATATCACTCGAGAGGGCGACTTTATTTAAACGAAATCTAATTAGATTGCTAAAAATACTGGATTGGAGTTTTGGCCCTTTGTACAAATAGGAGTTCAGGGATTTGCCATTTGTAGTTAAGGCCGACGCATTGAACACTACCCGTAGTTTTGTAGTGCTACTATTTTCATTTATAACTCCATGATGGGGCATATAATAATTGGGTTGGCGATTAAGCTCTTCAGCCCTTAGTAAAGTCATATGACCTAGATCGGAGTACTCACACATAAACTGAGCATACTCCTTTTTTAGTTTGGGATTCTGCGCAAATCGATTTTCCAGTTTCTTAAACATTTTTAGTGCACAGTTGGCACTTTCCCCCAAATCTATCTCATCATGGAGGGGTAATTTTACAACATAGCGACCTTCGGGGTTGCGCTTGGTGGAAGATTTATATAGTTCCTCTGCCGGATCGGCTTCGGTGTCACTCTTAGAAGATATTATGGGCTGATTGTCAAAAAAATCGTTCAAGTTAAGGCAGTGTAACGATGAGCTATATGTTGATTCTGGTTCCATTCCATCCCTTGAGAGGGGGCCACTGAGTAAATACCCAAGTGAACTGGGAATGGCAGATGGTTCTCCTGGCCTTCCCGATATCGGTGTGCCACAAATTAGTGACGCAAAAATATCTGCACCTAATAAAACTTCGATGGGTTGTTGCTTGAAGAAATTCATATCAGCTAATTGAAGATTGTTTGTATGTGGCCAAGACGTCGTTTGCACCCGGAAATTCGGCAGAGGGGCAGTAACCCTATTTACTACTAGCGCTTTTAAGTTCCTATACTCGTTAGCGAAATATGGCGAGAATGAGAATTCCGTAAAATTTAAAACAGTTTCTGCGGAAAGACCGTTTATGCCTATAAGTCGATGAGAAGTGCCAAACAAAGGCAAATTTAGCTTCTCAACGCAGTCCTTTGTTATGAGACTATTTTGTGAGGCACTATCAACTAACGCCCGACATTGAATAATTTTGCCGTTAGGTGACCTAACCTTTATAAGGGCAGTAGCCAATAACACCTTTAGGTTACTAAAATTTGCATTAGATTGTGAACTATTGGCCACCGACGTAGTAACAAGGCCGCCTCCCTGATCTGCAGAATTCTGTGTATAAATGTGCAGAAGAGTGTGATGTGAACCTGCACATACTTTACATTTAATATTAATTCTACATTGACGCACTTGATGATTAGTTCGCAAACAATTTTCACACAGTGATTTTGATTTAACTAAGTCCCATCGCTCTTGAACACTAATTCGATTGAATTTGGGACATTTAAACAATTGATGTACTTGAGAACAGGCGACGCATTTATTTTCTTTGACTAGGATTGAATTATTGACATAAGATTTTTTTACACTATTACCTTCAACTGGCTTCTTAAACATCCCTGGTTTATTTTCCAGTTTTGTTTGACTCGAAGCTTCCCTTTCAATGAATGTACGAAACGAATTTAAATCGGGAATAGTTTGCGTATTCTCTAGACTGAGCTCCCACCTATGCCTAACGGATGAGTCCAATTTTAAAATCATGAAATTTATAAGAATAAGATCGCTAAGAGGATTAGATTCCAATCCGAAGGTCGATAAATTTCGCACCGCTTCGTTACAAGTATCTATTAAATTGAAAAACGATTTAGGATCATCCGCTTTGTTTACTTTTACTGAAAAGATTTTATTTATTTGAGTTATAGCTAATTGACGTTTATTTTCGTAGCGCTGAGTAAGAATTTCCCAACAGTGTTTAAGATTTTCCGATTGTAACGAACATCCACGAATAAGTTTTGATGCACTACCTCTTACACACGATTGGAGGTATTGTAGCTTTTCAACCTCACTAAGGCTGTCATTATCCAGAATAGATGATTTAAATAAATTTTTAAATGACAACCAAGATTCATTATCCCCGTAAAAATAAGGAATTTCAAGTTTAGGGAGACTAATATGCGAATTAACAGAAGTCCCGGGTTTGGTACGTGCATCATTATTTACATTTGGAGTATTTGATTGCGATTTACTCTCTAATACAACGGATAATTCTAACAGAATGTCCCTATTCTTTAACACCTCTTCAGAGTTTTCATCGTTTTCCTCTTCGGAAAATTTTGTAACTATTTCCTCGAATTTAACCTCCAGTGCATTTACCTTATCTTTTAAGATTTTTAATCTGGCTTGATCGCCTTTATCACAATCATTGACTTTCGATTTTATAAATTCTATTTCTTTATTTACATTTTCAAATTTTATCACTTCATTAGATTTTGGGAACAACGCACTCTGTTCATCGTCATTCGCCCTTGTTTTTCCCTTTCTACCCATCTTATGAGCAAACTAATTACACACAATTAAATTTAAATATGAATTAATCGATTGAATTAAACTATTATTCTGCAGATCAGGAAGTAAAACAAAACAAAAAATATAAGAACAAATGAAAAGAAACACACATAATAGAATAGTTCTTTTTTTTTTTTTTTTTTTTATTGAAATAAATAAACTAATAAAATATTAAATGCACCCCTTTCATTCTCATACTCTCATTTATTCAACAATTACTTAACATGAAAGTTTATTTCTGAAATTCCAAACCAAAACTTTCGGTTTGAAACCCAAACTATTTTGAATTACGTTTTCTCTCAAAACAAAACTTTTAAGTATGCATGAAAACGAAACTACTTTGAATTACGTTTTATATCAAAACAATTTAGCTTTGTATTAATGATTTATTTCCACAAATTAATTTTAATTTACTTTAAAGTTCTTATACAGATAATTTAATCCTACGTAAACAAAAGAATTTTTTCACTTTACAATTTTTTTTTTTTTTTAATTTAACGAATTATGATTAATTATCTAATTAATAGGTAATTAAGCCTCCGTGAATCGACGGACCACTATGGCTTTGCAGCCATCATAGAATTTCGACTAAATCAATTTATGCATTTCGAATTAGGGTTGATTAAATTTATAATCTCGGATTAAGGATTTCGAACGAGTTTATTTAAATTCAAATTTGCAACTTTTACTTAAACACAAATCAGGATATAATTAAATGAGAATAAGTTTAAATCTACTTACCCCTCTGCCAGCAGTCCGGGATTAGTAAAACTAGAACTGCCAATACATAGACTCTGAAACCTACGATATCCTTGAAACTACACTTTATTTGATACATGACTGATTTAATATTGATTATTAATATTTAAGAATGATGAATGGAAATATTATGAATACGATTATAAGATTTTTAATAGTTCAGATTCTATTGTTCCGAGATACCTTGTACCTCGTCCGGATTCGAAAACCGACTGAAACAAAACTGCTCAGCGCCGTTCTAAATCAGTTCCTATGTGCGCACCTTCTCCTTCTCCTCCTCCCCGACAGAGTGCTACATGGAGACGTACCCTGCGCAGTCCGATGTCTGCCAATTTCAAGATCAGCATCTATCGGCCACTGGAAATATGTCTGTAAACATAAAAATTAACTCAGACATGTTAAAAAATATGAAGTAATTGTGAGACTATTTTTTTCCATAATTACTTTTATTTTTAATTCATGCAATAATTTATCAAAAAGTTAATTTCACTTGTTGATATAATTATCTTTTTTTCTCAAAAATTGTTTAAAAGATATTTTAGCACTTCCTAACAACGTTGAAAATTATTTAGACTTCTTCTGATCTGTCTCTTTGCATTTTCATGTCAATAAATAATATTGAAATTCCATAAAAATTATATAGGTGTCAAATTTAGTCGGGTATTTTTTAATATATTGCTGAATTATGTTTGTTAAAAGTCATACACTCAACACAACTCTTTTCTCTGCAATGTCAGTCTACGCAATGATTATTTACATCTGAATTTTAACATCTCCATACTGCGCAAAATGAATATATATTTTTAAAATACATGTAATTTTGTTTCCTGCTGAAAATCATTCAATTAGCATGTGTTTTGTTCATGTGTTTTAGTATTTATATTTTAAATGATGGTGTAGGTAAATACTATTAAAATTCTTTGAATGGAATTCCAAAAACATTTAGGTAACTGAAAAATTGCTTAGACGCAAGGACAAAGCGAAGTTATACAAATTTTTGAACTCTGTTCCTAAGTGTAAAAATTAACTTTCAAAATATTGCTAAAAAATGGAAAATAAACTACATCTACAGAGGAAAATATTGTAATATATTTTTTTGAATTATTTAAAGCATCAAAAAATTAAAAATTTGCAATAATTCTAAAGACTGTCCTGTTTGTTTTTGAAATTGTATTTGAAAACGAATATTATTGAATTGTTTATGAATATTTAGCTATACTTTGGTAAATGAAAAGGCTTTGATTATTATTTTTTAAACAAATCAGTGAAATAAAAACTATTTTATCAGAAACGTAAAATAATTTATCATACACTGTAAAAAATTTCTCTAAATTTACGAAAATGTTTATCCCGAGTCTATGTAAATTTACAATAATTCTTACGTAAAAGAAAACAAATCAAGATTTTGTTCTTTAATCTGTAACTTTTTACCTATTTTTATCATTTAATTTCTCAATAAAAATAAAAACTTAATGTTTCTAGTTTAGAAAAAGTATTCTAAGTCACAAGTATAAATCATAAATATATTATCGCCAATAATTATTCAAATTAATATTAGTCTTTAAATTTCATAAATAAACTACTTTTTTTGACATATCCGTTTAATTTTCTCTGTAATTTTGCATAAATGATCGCCAGTAGTTTTCTATTGAAATTTTTAACAATGTGGAATTAAAATAATTATAACATACGCTTTTTTTTTTATGTTGTTTAGGTTTTACTGATTTTATTTATGGCTTTTGAGCAAAGAATATATATATATATATATATATATATATATATATATAAATTATACATTGCAGTTAGATTTTCAAATTTCTCTCAATTTCTTTTGAAATCGGAAATAATACATTTTAAAATGTTTCTATGACTTTTTCCAGAATGGCAGATAATACCGTAAATGATCATATTATTATTATTATTATTATTTAACGTATTTTAGATTGGAAAAAAAAATACTAGACGAAATTGCCTGGATCTCCACACATACAAAGAACATTTAAAAACTCATTGTTTCCGTTATCGATTTAGTCCAAAGGGCAATTAGGGCACCAACCACAAATTGAAGAAAAGCGAAAGTACTTTGGATCACCCTATGTCATGAAAAGTTACAAATGGCCTGTAACTTTGATACATTATTGCACATACCATGTACAACGTTTGTATCATTTGGTGCGGCAATTTTGCAAGTAATTAGGTAGAATTTTTTATTTATTTATTTTTTTAATTGCTGACATTTTTGATAAGTTTTTTGCGTATAACTAGAACGGATTTCAATAAAATTTTATAAAACTTGCCGAAAAATTGACAAAACATTGGAGAAACGTTATTCTGAAACATAATATTCACACACTTAATATTCTTTGAGATATAAGTATTTTTAGTAAGTATTATTTAACTGCGCATGCGCGAAATGTTTTTATTGCATAGCTTGAAAGCTAGATATATTCAGTGGAAATTTCATAAGGGGTTTTTCGCATGCTGTGTATTTAGAATAAACATCAACTTATTTCAACAACATTGCAAAAGTTATGTTTTTTTTTGTTTGTTTGTTTGTTTTTTGTTTTTTTTCCTGAAAAACCCCTTATAGGCTTGCAACTTTAACATATTTTTCTAATATTTGTGAGTTCATAAGAAATTTTTCTTAAAAAAAATCTTTCCCAACGTGATTGAAATAATCGGATCTTCAAATTACATACGTGGCATGTGTAAAACCACTAATGAAATTTCAACTCTAGAAAACCCTTAAAATCTAGTTCATTCTTTTGCCAACAATTTGCTTAATTTTTACTACATCCATATGAGCTTCTGGCAAAAGTTGCTCAATATATCTAGCTTTCAACTTATACAA
The DNA here is from genome assembly GCA_963930645.1 of Salticus scenicus. Taxonomy (NCBI): domain Eukaryota; kingdom Metazoa; phylum Arthropoda; class Arachnida; order Araneae; family Salticidae; genus Salticus; species Salticus scenicus. Next base: position 234,978,452 of record OZ005649.1, read on the forward strand.
TATATATATATATATATATATATATATATATATATATATTATATTTACTCTTGCATGCGCAGTAAAATAATTTTTTTTAGAAATGCTCATATGTTAACGAATATTATACGTGTGTACTTTATGTTTCAGAATGTTTCTCCAATCTTTTGTCAATTTTTCTGCAAATTTTGTAAAAAATAATGGAAATCCGTTTAAGTTATAAACAAAAAACTGGCCAAAACAATTTGCAACTTTTGAAAAGAAAAAAAAATATCTGCCAAAATAATTGCTCAATTTCAGCACTAGAATATACGAATATTGTACATAGTATATGTGCAACGTTGTATTAAAGTTACAAGTCATTTGTAGCTTTTTATGATACGGTGATTCACAGTTTTTTTGCTCTTCTTCAACTTGTGGTTGGTCCTCTTATTACAATCTGAACTAAATCGATAGTGGAGAATATGAGTTTTTAAATGTTCTTTGTATGTACGAAGTTCCAGGCAATTTCGTCAAGTATTTTTTTAAATAATCAAACAAATGTGAACAAAAAAAAAAAAAAAATCTAATAAGTATATTACCCACTGTAGTTTTTACAAAGGTCCATATACTTTAATTTCGAAGCTATGACTATATGTGAATAAGCTGAATAGTAATTAGAAATTAGAAATTTAAAAAATACTAAATATTGTGAAATGAATATTAATAAATTACAATTCTTTTATAAATATCTTATTTAGTGCATTCTCACTAATCAGTTCATGCTCAAACAGAAATTTTGACTTACCGATTAATATCAGAGAGTAAAATTTACTTTTAAAGAAATATTAAATAATGATTAAAACGTTAATGTTCGGTTAAAAATACATTTTCATTTTTATGAGACTTCTCTGGTAAAGGAATTTTCATTTTTATACAAAATATTCAATTACCTCAATTGTTAATTTTTTTCTTTTATTTAAAACTTGAATCAAAATTTTCCATATACCTGAAGCCTTTAATAGCAAATCTGGGTCAGTTTGACTCTGATTTATAAAATCCACTTTGATATGCAGTAAAAAACGCTCTATTTGGACGGTGATGACATATATTTATTTTTAACATTTGTGATAAGTTTAATTTTGCATTAAAAGTAAAAGTTATTATAATAAAAATTTAAATAATGTAAACATATGTTAAAGCTCTTTTATATCAATGTAGATATTGAAAGATAACACCTGGCTAAAAAGATTAAACATAGCTGTCAACTCTTTAACACTACAAGGCACCCAGTTCTATATGTGGAACACCGAGTTTAATCGTTCCTATAGCTAGAAAACTATTAGTAGCCACATTTCTTGACGTCTTGATAGAAGCTACTGACATTTAGCAATGTAGTAATACGAATCTTTACTTAAAGATGTCGTTCGTGTTTTTGTTTATTGGTGCACTCAATGTGGAATTTGAATGAAAGTGATACGTTAGTCGTTTGTCTGAATTCAAAAATAAAAAAAGAGTAGTTATTGAACAGTTTTGACTCGAAAAAAAAAATACTGTGTGTTATAACGAAGTGTATATTTTGCAGAGGTAAGTTTTTTTTTTTTATTACAATAATAAACGTATTAGTAAATTATATTTTTATGTATGTTCCACATACGGTACGTTGAGCTAAAAAGTTGATTTTTTCGTAAAATATGGTTTTATTTTTATTTTTATAAGTTTTCCATATCTTCTGATCACTAATTACAACCTATATATTTTTGTCGCGCAATAAAAAAAAAAAAAAAAAATAAAATAAAATAAATAAAATGAGCCTTGTACGGTTAACTTATCCATTGTCCACACCCACCTTGATTCTCAACACTTTAATATTTTAAGTTTATACAGTAATTTTCAGTATTTAATTAAGGTTAAATAAAAATATTATTTCTCCTTCAAAAGTGGTTTGAAACAATAAGCGGCTGCTGAAAAATGTAACGTAATAAATAAAAATATTCACAGCTATAAGTTTAAATAACCATTTGGAATGATGGTGTAGATAATGGAAGGAAAACACAGGCTAATCAGGATGTTTAGAAGAGAAGTATATGGATCGCTTTTAAACCTATAATCGAAAGCAAGTGCTAGAGATCTTTCTTCACAGATTTCAAGCTCTACATGTTTAATTTGATAATCTTTCCTTTCTATATAAAAGCAAATTTATTTTAACCACGATTACCAAATTTAAGAAAAAAATAGTAGTTTTTTATTCAATGAAGTTTTTTCACCACTTCTGATGGACAGCATTTACTGTGTTTTGAAGATGTAAATGTGGAGATCTTAGGAAAAAAAAAATGAAAGCATTAGATGTTCAGTGCAGAAGATTTTATAAATTTTGCAGCTAATGTAATGTGAATATTTAGATTTCACTATCTGATTCATTTTTCCTTTACAGAAATCTAGATTTGAATTTTTCTAGACAGTTTGAATTCCAATCTGAAACAAGTATAGAGCAGCAATATTTTTTGCGATATATAGACTAACCAAATATGTAAACGTTGCCCACTAATGTCCAATCTCACCCATTTAAATTTTGAATGGATAAATATATAGTCATAAATGCTGTGTCTAGGATTAGTACATAGCATATGTCTCTATTAGATGTCTGGTGAAAAATGGTAAAATTAGTGTTATTATTCCAAAAACGTGATAAGATGAAAAAACAAATAAATAAAGTTACAGAGCATCATCAAATTAGTGCGAAAAAATACTTTGTAGACATAAATGCGGAAAACAGAACACTTAAAGCATACAAGTATTTGTTCGTGATTTCCTACACTGTGACCTGAAAAAAACGACTTAAAAAAAATTCGTTAGATACTTTATTTTTCTATGTTTAAATTTCTGCCTTTCAGCTGTAATGCACATTTGATCTCTTTTTTTCTTAACTTTACGTAGATTACATGTCTTTCGCAATGCTACAAAATGTGCATGGAAAACTTGAAACGATGGTCCTAATATGCATTGCAAATGACGGACAGAAATATGAAAATCAAGTATTTGGTGATGAATTAGCATATTTATTCATTCTAAAATAGTTTCGCCACGTCACTGTGTAGGAAATTACTGACAAAGAAATGCGCGTTTTAAGGGTTCCGTTTCGAGTATCCCTATCTACAAGGTGTCTTTTCATACTAAATCGACGATTCTCTACAGCTTTGATAGTAGGGACGCTAACACCACTATTCATCATCAAGTGGAGCTGCAAGTGGTTGTACCACAACGCTCTTTAATATATTTAGACACCACTTTTATGCCTGAATCTGTAGACGTTGTGAAGTAAAAAGGGCATTAAGATTTACAAAACCACACAAAAATGTTCAGTTACATTAAGGGCTATATTTGAAAATTGCTGGAATTGCATTTTTGTTTCCATTAATCGTTTTTAATATATTTGAACGATGTTTTAGAGTGGTTATGACTTGAATTCGTCTATCTGTCTGCCTTTCTGTTCGACGGATTGTCTTCTCTCTATCAGTCCAACTCCAGAATCCGTCTAGAGGATGTCTTTAAAATGATAAAGTGTTATCCAAGTTAATTATGGCATGCATAAAAAATTATGGTCAATTATGCCATGTTAATTATGGCATGTATAAAAATAGAGTCAATTTAACGTACATTTTAATCCGTTTGTAAGATCAACCAAATAAAACAAATAAAATTTAATGTTTTATTTTATTTTATTTATTTTATTTCTTTTTAATTGAATGTATCGAAATATTTTAATGACGTTTTAAAGCACTAAGCGGCTACAAAAATAATTTAAGTCTACATGTTATTAAATTCAAAATAACTTTTTTAATTTTCTTCTGTGTAATACCTGGATTGTTAGTATATATCCCTTAATTTTTTTCACACACAAAAAATAAATAAATAAATAAATAAAATAAATAAAAAAAAAAGAAAAAAAAAAGTGTGAATATCATTACTGTATGAAGTGATGACATATTAGATCAATTAAAAAATGGACGTTAAACACAGTCAAAACGTCTGGTTTCCCAGTTTTATTTCATTTGCATTTAAGATGTTTCCTAGCGCAACATGTACCAGATGATTTTTTTAAATTGAAAATAGTTATTCAGTTATTTATTTATTTTATTTTTATTTTTAACCACTTTTCTTAAATTGAATATTGTATGAGATTTTGTACACAAGTTTTATACATATATAATCTATATATATAGCATCATTCCTCCTGAGTGAGTAAGTAAGTAAGGGGGTGATTTATCATCGCCCAGACCAAACCCCTGGACCTAGAAACATGAAATTTTGTGACAATGTTCCCTCTATGACATAGGCATCCACTAAGAAGCGATTTTACAAAATTCGACCCCCAAGGTAGGGAGGGGACAAAACGTGATTTCACAAAAACCTTCATATCTCAAACAAAAAAAAAAAAAAACATTTATCCATAAAATTTTTGCTTTGAAATATAGCTAACACGAATGTCTAAAAACAACTTTCTGGAATTTTAGAAATTCGGTCCCCAAAGGGGGGGGGGGAAACGTGATTTCACATGCGTAAAACGTGATTTCACATAATCCTATATATCTCAAACAAAAAAAAATCAGATATACGTGAATTTTTTGCTCTAAAATATACCTAATACAAATACCTAAAAACCAGTTTCTGGAATTTTAGAAATTTATATCCCAGGTGGGGTGGTAAAGGGGGTGGGGGGTATGGGGCAAAAACAAATAGAAATACAGTTAGGCCGTTCAAAATTGGCACAGATATGTTTTATAGGCTTGCAAGTCGAAGGGGGATATTTTAAAAAGTGTAAAGTTATTAGGAGGTGCGGGAAGGGGAGGGAGGGGGGAGAAGCAAAAAAATAAAAATAGAGTTAGATCGTTCAAAATTGGTACATTGAGGTTTTTCGATACCTACAAATCGATTTCGGATATTTTCGATTTTGTAAAATTATTAGGAGGGGCGGGAAGGGGCTATGGGGCAAAAACAAATTAAAACACAGTTAGGCCGTTTAAAATTGGTACAAATAGGTTTTAGAGGCCTGCAAGTCGAATGGGGATATTTTCGAAAGAGTACAGTTATTAGGAGGGGTGAAAAAATAAAAATAGAGTTCATTTAAAAATAGCGACCAGCGAAGCGGACGTAGCCTGCTAGTATATTATAAATTATATTAACGTAATATAAATTAGTTCCACATATAATTTGGGAAAAAATTAAAACTGATAAAAATACTTTTAATTGAATCATTCTGAATTAATTATCTATTTATTTCAGTCTACTAACAAATAAATCAGAAGGAAAACGCATTACTTTTATAAATTTAATTGAGAATACAAGATTTTGAAGTTTTTTGATTAAATTTATCTCATTTTTATTTAATTAAGTCTCTTTGAAGAATTTCATTAAGTTATTTCTCAGTCCGGAGGTATTGAATAAGCACTTTTAATGAATAGTATTAAAAAAAAATAAAAACGCGTATTTATATCTATATGTGTGTGTGCTTGTGAAGTATTCAAATAGACAACTGTATTTGACGATTAACCTTCAGATGCAAAATTCAAATTTTAATTTTGAAAACAATTAGAATTTTCTCATATGAATTTTGGATTTTTTGGAAAGTTGGAAATGTTAAGTAAATATATATATATATATATATATATATATATATATATATATATTATAAGATAAAGCTTCGAGCCATGGCATGGTCGGAAAGATAGAGCGTATATGTTGTAATTAAAATTACACATTTATTTATATACATAAATAAAACAAAAATGTGTGAAATTTAAATATATATTTATGTATAAATATTTTATGTTTGTGTAATAGAATTTAAAAAGTGATCTGTATATAAATATTTAGAGGTAAAAATGTTTCTTTTAAATAAGAGCAATAACTTGCTATATTTAAAAGTGGAAAGCTATAAACTGTAAAATTGAAAGGGGAAGAAGGGAAATGTATTCTTGATAGGAATCTACGAGACGGACCGGTGACGCAGTATACACAACAATACGGTTGATATTAAACGACAAAAGCTCACGAAAATGTTTTATTGCGACTATAGATGAAGAAAAAAGGGATGGAGCAGATTTTCGAGAAACTGAATTTCTAAAAAGAGTAAGATTTTGGCAGAAGGCGGAAAAAATAGGCATGTAAGTGAGAAATAAAAAATATAGTGAGGTGATGGAAATTTTTTGAAAGAGAGATAAAAAAAAAAAATGCAACTCGTAATATAGCAGAGATTTGGAGCTGGATTCCCTAGAAATATGATGTTGGAACCGTAAAGCGAGACGAGAAAGCTAGGATGCTAGACCGGGAAGCGGTACGCTCATGATTCGAGGATTAGACATCGAAGCTGGGGATTCGCATTAATGGAGATTAAAATAAAGGATCCCTCTAAGGTGAATGATGCTGGAAGAGAAATAGAATGCTCTTGGAATCCTTTCATCAAACCTCTTCGCAAGTTACGCAGATCATCCTCCAGATTTTGAAGTCTCTGGATCCCATGAATAAAAGGTTGGAACCTCGCCGCAGATATGATTCTCTGGGAAAATTTTAGTAAAAGTTATTTTAATAAGTAGCGCAAATCATACTCCTGATGTCCTAGTTAGAACAGAATATAGGTCTCACTTCGAGCACTGAGTTCTGGCCAAATTATAAAAGATACATAAATCTGCATTTCTTTCGAAAAACACACATATTCTTGATATAAATCATCCAGTGCTTTTTTAAACCATAAGATCCCTCCGGATTAAATTTTTTTTCTTTAATACTACTTTTTGCCATATGTGGGTTTTTAAAACATTACATAGTGTAAATTACAATCTTGAATTAACACTTTTTTCCCTGATTATTTTAGTATATATCTCATGTTTTCGCACGATATAGATGAGGTTACATGACCTTCAGCTTGCCCAAAATGCTTTAAATATTAAAATTGTGATATTTTGTAACATTTTTCCGCATTTTATATTGGCAAAATAAATTTGGAATAGTGCTAATATAATAAGAATTTATTTGAAAAAAAAAAAAAAAAAAAAAAAAAATCCACTTTTTTTTTACTCGTTCCTTTACTATTTTAAGCTTGCACCTGTTGCTTGAAAATTTTAGAAAGTTTGTAATTTTTAATTCATTTTATGAATGTTTGAATTTTTAGTTACTTTCCTGAAAGAAAGTACGTAGTTTTTAATTGTACGATAACATACTAAGGTTACCATCAAATTTATTTTGTGATTTTAAATTGTTGACTCAAATTTAAGAAAAAAAGCAAAAAAAAAAAAAAAAAAAAAAAATTATGTTAAAATTTCACAATTTATGAGTTTTGCGCAGGCTGAGATTGATATAATATAACAATAGTAATAATTAGTAAAAACCTTTATAAAACCAAGCTATAACTATTAATTACTTAACATTTGAGCTATGACGAGCTTATTGCGATTCTCTCTAATGCCAATGGGCTTTATTGATAACACGAAAAAGTACTAATAAAAAGTAGAAGACATGTATCATTCTCTTATACTAAACGATTTAATCGCGAAACTTGTTATATACGTAAATGTCTAAAATTCAGTCAAAAAGTGTCTTAAACAGGTCACATTTTGAGCGGAAAAAAAAAAAAAAAAAAAAAAAAAAAAACAGTTAAATTTTTAAGACACCTTTTTGCATCTGAAATTAAGATATTACAAAAGTCTTAAAACACAGCCAATAATTTTAGACTTAAAAATACCGGTTGTCAGACTTAAAGACATTACCATGTTAGGGTCAAAAACACCACCATATTTAAGTCTTTTTAATAAATAAATATATAAACGTGGCGTATTATTTTATTTTTCTGTTAAACACAGATTTTAGAATTTTCTAGAGCATAAATAAAATATTATTAAATTTTAAAAGAAAAATTCTTATTACCTCGTACTGGAATGGAAATTCGAAAGCTGGTTTCAGAATTAAGTGCCATCAAGAACCAATCATGCTATTGCAAAACACAACATAATTCGAAAATATATTTCTCAGTATTAGGTTTTAAGGGGACTTGGCACTACTGAATGTTTCATATAAAAGTTTACAATTCCGTTTTATATTTATTAATACGACTATATTAAGTTTATTCAATAAAATATAGATTTAGACAATGATTCTTATATATATATATGTATATATATATATATTATTTACAGATTTAAAATATTTAAATTGTATTTTTTCATTTCGCAGCTCAGAACACGGTGACAATACTGTTTTTAATACTTTTAGTCAACTGCTTCAGGTCCCTACTGCCTTCGGCAGCGTTTATATGATTCAACAGAAAATTTATTTAACTAACTTCCTGACTAGCTACACATTTGAAATTTTCACAATGGTTCAGAGCACGGTGAAAATGTACTTTTTAAATACTTTTAGCCAACTGTTTCGGATTCCTGCTGCCTTAGGCAGCGTTACGAGTACAAAGCTTGCAATCGATTTTTCACTAACTTCCCGACTGGCTAGATATTCGAAACTTTCCGGATAGCTCAGTACACGGTGACAATACATTTTTTTTTAGTACTTTTAGTCAACTGTTTCAGGTCCCTACTGTATTCGGACGCGTTTATAAGATTCAACAGAAAATTTATTTAACTAACTTCCCGAGTAGCTAGACATTAGAAACTTTCAGAATAGTTTAGAATACGGTGAAAATGCATTTTAAAAATATTTTTAACCATATGCTTCGGGACCCTACTGCCTTCGGCAGCGTTACAAGTACAAAGCTTGCAATCAACATTTAACTAACTTCCCGGCTTTGAAACTTTTATAATAGCTCAAACACGATATCAAGGAATTTTTTTAATACTTTTATTCAATTGCTCCGAGTTCCCGCTGCCTTCAGTAGCGTTTATATGATTCAGCAGAAAATTTAAAAACATGGTATATAAAAGTTCTTTTTACCTTGTAATTATTTATCTGTTAGTTTATTTATTTATTTTATTTTATTTATTTATTTTTTATTAGCATAGCTCAACGTCTCCTGTTTGTACGTAATATAAAATTATTAAAAATCAACGAATAAACATGATTAAAAAATCGAAATTCAGCCTATCATTCATAGTTGCCAATTTAGCACTTTTGGGGTACCAGAAAAATTTAATAGAAATATTTTTTTTGGGAAGTGTAACAGTTTTTATTGATTAAATAATATATATATATATATATATATATATATATATATATATATATATATATATATATTAAAAATTCCCAGTAGCTAAGATCGCATCTACGCTTCCATTACAGATGCTATCCGTCAGATATAGTTTTCTCCTACCGGACATTTTAAAATGTGGAATGATGTAAAATACTGGTTTTATTAATATATTTTGAACTAAAGGATGATTTGAGATCAGGTTTATCTCTCACTTATATTAGACTAGTGGATCTGCAGTTCAAGGACCTCATCGTCCTATTTGCATAACACATCATTCAACGGATCGTTTTTATTTATTCCTTATTATATAACATATATTTTAATTCAATTGACTTGCTACATAAACAGACGTTCCTGAAGGAGGCTGCAGCCAACTTCAGCCCCCCTCCCCCCCCCCCCCCGATATCCGTATTTTTATTCAAAAGGACAGAACTTTACTTTAGACCCATTATTATTAAAATCGTATAATATTTTTATTTACCGTAAAAATATCAAATAAGTACAGTATTACAGCTCGTAGTATGTATACATATAATGGTAATTTTCACGATGTATACATGCATTAATTCATTTTTAATTATTGTCATGTTTAAAAAAAAAAAAAAAAAAAAAAAAAAAAAAGTTATTTAAAATTAATTAACAAAAGTACGTACTTTTTGCAAAGGATTTCTTTTTGTTTTGTTAAAATAAGGTATTTTTTTTTTTTCAGCGTGTATGATACTTTTTTTTTTAAATATTTCGCCACGTTTTCCGAAAAAGTAAACATTTTGCTAAATGAAAGCAATAATTTCTGCTTCATGAAGAAATGAAAATTCATAGGAAAGAAATCATTAAGTAGAAAGTGGAAGAATTATTTGAAATCGTGATTATTCGGAATAAAATTCTAATCTTTTTTTCGAGAGAAGCGTTTCTTTATTTACGTAAGTAAAGTAACAAACCATCTACTTTTAATGTTTTTCAAAATTACAAAATAAGAATATCTTCTTCGTTTAACATTTTATTTCCTCGTTATTATTTTCTAATCTAATATTCCTTTTTACAAATTATTAAAGTTAGCTTGACTAAAAGATGTTTTATATTTTTAACCAGTCCTCAATTTTTTTTTTTTTTTTTTTTATTTTCAGTCATTATCAACACAATGTTTAAAAAAAAAAAAAAAAAAAAAAAAAAAAAAAAACATTTATCATGACCTTATCTTATCATGAAAAACGGCAGTTTTTCGAGTGACGCAAGCGGAAGGACAAACGTACGGAAAGCTGCGAACTCATATATACGGCTAGTTTGACATCAAAGAGATTGGTAAAAGCCGACACTTAATATCTCAGCAAATAAGCCATATTTTGTTCTGATCTTTTCAAAATAGTCTTTTATCTTCGGTCTTAATCTATCCTGAAAATTTTACATTTCTACATGCAGTATGTTTTGAGATCTGAATCTCAATTTAAAGCCAAAAAGGGAAAATGTGGGGTGTAAGGATGTAAGGATGTAATGGACTAAATTCATGAAAAAATATCTCTAAAACCGCTCGAACGATTTTAATTTAATTAATATATGTTGTTAATGGGATCTTTCTGAATCTAGTAACGTTTTTTTTTTTTTCAGGAAAACTCTTGTTTTTTGTAAAAGTTGCTTTAAAAATAGAACTATATTACTCCGCCAAAATGCATGCTTTTATTCGGTGAAAATGTCGTAATTCGGTTCTTACTTTCAAGGCACGTTGGTTGGCTGATCAACGTGAATGCAGTCAATAAATTTTTGTTATGAAGAAAATATTTTTAATTTTAAGATTTCCCATTTCGTCAAAAACGTATTTAGATAATATTTAAAATAAACGAAGTATTTTTTAATTATAAATATTCTATTTCATCGTTATTCATAATAAATTAAAACTTTATTAAAGCGAAAAAGTTTAAAGCACTCATGAACAAGAATTTATACCATGGTCCATGGTCTTTGGCGCGCATGCGTACATCATCCGGATGCGTACATCCTGTAGACGCTAAGCTAATTGCTTGCACTGTATCTCTACGCGTCCGCGTTGTTTGTTTAACTTGTTGATAGGAAATGTTATGTTACTTTTATGCTCGCAGTTTAAGTTGGAATGGGACTAAACCTTTTTTTTTTTTTTTTTTTTTTTGTTTGTTTGCATGATTTAGTGGTAAGTGTTTTATAATTTTATATTCTTAAAACTTGCTTATATTTTTAAACTTAATTTTACGTATATGTAATTATAGACTTCGTCTGATGGCCGAAAGTATTGTCAAACCAGTGTTTTAATATTTTGTAGTCGCTTTTTTCGCAAAATACTACTCAGTTTTCTGTAATATGATAATTAAACAATTTTTCGAATTTATTATTATGTTTAAAATTACTATTATTATGTTGTTATTGGTAATATGTCACCTTTTAGCTTAGCAATTTTTGGAAAAATAAATTTAAATGTTTCGTATAGATCCTAACTAATCGAGATACTAAGAGATACTTCGATTACAGTCAAAAATTTATTTATTGGAATAAAATAGCTGTATTATTCTTTTAAAAAAACATAATCCGAAAAACTTTATTTTTGAATTTTACATCCTTGTAAAACGAAGCAACAAAAATCCAATACAAATAACATGGGAAGGGAGAAAGGTAGCTATCTGACTGATGTACAGCCTTAATTAGATACATCACAAGTCTAATGTAATGGGATAATTGGGGAATGTTGTATGCACTGTAAAATACATTAACACTGAATATTGTTAAATTTTAAATGAATTTCAATGTCTTAGTTGTGTATCATAATAATCATTTATAATGTTTTTGACGGATATAGCTAATGTATGAAAACTGCTTTATATCAACAGGGTTGCCACGCTACCAGGAGAACCTGGAATATTTTTTTTTACTTTTTAATAAATGAAATTATTTAGGGGAAAAAAAGTTTATTCTTGTAATTGATGCAGTATAGATTTTCATGCATTTTCTGATTCATGCGCCATGAATTAGGAGTATCCAGTGATGTTTTTTTTGGTTTTAATATCGGGATAGTGACCGCTGTAGTACTGATTTTGGAACAACTTTGATATACACCCACAACGATGTTTGGTGTTTATGGCTAAATCTAAATCATAAAACATAAAATAACAAATCTAAAATAAACAACATATAGGCTGCCATATTATATTGCAAACAGTCCAGAACGACATCGTTATCGTACAAAACGGCGCCAAAGAAAAATCGCCAAATATCGTTGTGGGTGTATATCGAAGTTGTACCCATATTTTTTATGCATTTTCTGATTCATGTGCTACGAATTAGGGGTATCCAATGATATTGTTTTGGTTTTAATATCGGGATACTGATCGATGGAGCAGGAATTTTAAGATTCGTGCATGACGAATTAGCTGTATCCAGTGATTTTATTTATTTATTTTTTTTGTGATTGCTTCTGCACAGATTTTTTTCATGCATTTTCAGATTCATACGCCATGAATTAGTAGTTACCAGTGATTTTTTTTTTTTTTTTTTTTTTTTTTTTTTTTTTGCTGTTTTAATATTCGGATAGTGACCGCTGTAGTACAGATTTTTTATCCATTTTCTGATTCATGCAGTACGAATTAGGGTTATCCAGTTGGGATACTGTCTGCTGCAGTACATATTTTTTGCATTTTCTGATTCATACGCTACAAATTAGAGGTATCCAGTAATATTGTTTTAGTTTTAATATTGGGATACTGATCGCTGTAGCACGAATTTTCAGATTCGTGCATGACGAATTAGCTGCATCCAGTGATTTTACTCTCTTTTTGTTTGTTTTGTGTTTGCTTCTGTACAGATTTTCATTCATTTTCAGATTCATGCAAGGCTGTAATTTTGAAAATTTGGGGAAAATCTTCGAGTTATTTTATGTTATACATCATTTATAATGCTGAATTTTATGTGTTAAAGCTTAAAAGCTCTCTGAATTTTTTTTTTTTTTTTTTTTTTTTTTTTTTTGTGGTGGAGTAGCTCAAATTTCTTTTACTGTTTTAAATGTTTTATTAATCTTTAAAATATGCTTAATTTATTTCAGTGAATTTCAAAAACAAGCACCAGAGTGAAACAATAATTTATTTTCTTAATATGTGTTTTTGATGTTTTGTAATGATTCAGAATGTCGATTTGCAGTAATCGACTCATTCTGTGAAATGTACATCAGCAACAGCGATGGGCGCCTTAAAGTAAAGCTATTCCAAAAATAAGCTAAATAAAACTTATCAAAAGCTTTCTTACTTAAATTTCTTTTTCTTCTTTTTTTTCCCCTATAGCAGTTAATTTTACAAAAACACCTTAAAAATTAAACCCACTTTCAAGGCCTGCATTATTTATCAATAATAGATTGCTCACACTGTTTAATGACAGTTTGTTTATAATTTCATTTCTTACCAAATTTATGTAACTGAAGAACTATTTTCACAATTTGTCCGAAATCATAATATTTTCGAAAAAAGTTCATACTGAATTGGCTCTTTTGTGAAAGATTTTTTTTACTTTCCGAACACTATAGTGAGGAAAGTATTGTAATCATGTCAAAAATCCGAATTCGAGATTTTGATGTTTCTAGACGTTTCGAGGTCCAACGAGTCCGTTTTCACTATTTTTACGATGATGTATGTATGTGTGTGTGTATGTATGTGTGTATGTATGTGTGTGTGTATGTGTGTATGTATGTGTGTATGTCTGTGAGTGAACACGCTAGCGTCTAAACGCTTCGTTCGAATAAGCTGAAAGTTGGTACATATATTGTAAGTCACCATAGTACGAACCCTATAGATTTTGGTGAATCTAGCACTTATAGTTTTTTTACAGGGACACAAAGAAAAATTCTTTATCATTATGGCCAAGGGACCAAAATCTTAAAAGTGCGATAGCATCTAAACGCCTTATTCAATTGAGCAAAAACGTTATACACATATTATAGGTCACATATACTCAATCTGTATAGATTTTGGAGAATCTAGCATTTAGAGTTTTTTTACAGGGACACAAAGAAAAATTCTTTGCCAAATTTTTAAAAGTGTGATAGCGTCTAAACGCCTTATTAATCTCAGCAAAGAATTTGTACACATGTTATAGGTCACATTTGAACCAACTGTATAGATTTTGGTGACTTACAGTTTTTTTACAGGGACACAAAGAAAAATTCTTTATCTTTATGGCCTATGAGACCAGCGATAGCATATTCAATTGAGCTGAAAATTTGTATGAATATTATAAATCACTGTTGCACTAATTATAAGCATTTTGGTGAATCTAGCATTTATAGATTTTTACAGGGACACAATGAAAAATTCTTTATCCTTATGATCTAAGGGCTCAAAGTTCAGTAGCGTTAAATAAAACCTCGTGTGATATATGGAGAAAAATACTCAAACACTCTGTTATGGTTTTCTCTTTTTTGTTTGTTTAGCAACTCCTCTTTCTTTATTTTATCTACAAAACTGTTAGTTACTCAATGTTCGGAAAGTCGAGTGGAGTCACTCCAGATTTTTTTTTAATTATTATTATAGAATTTAATGTAATTCTTTTGTTTTAATGTGTGATCTTATTCTTTAATTATCGTATTTTGGATAACTGTCTATCATTTTGCATGAAAAGCGACTGTAGTGGAAACACTGGTTTGTTTATATTTGACAATATTTTTGTTCTTCATAACAGACGAAACATGTAATTACATTTTATGAAAAACTAATTGTAAGTTTTAAGAAAGTAAAACTATAAATATATATCTTACCGCTAAGTCATGGAAGGAGGTGGAAGTAGACATTGAGTAAATATAAACAACTCCTGCTGCCAGGGATCACTCTAGAGCGTTTTAGTGGTGCGAGCTGCCACAGGGTTGGCATAATACTTACTGTGTAATGGTGTAACGGGTTTTATCAGTTTTTACCGCCTTCATTTATTTCAAACACTTTAAGGCTATATTTTAAAGTTTTTAGTTCTCAATGTATTATTTAATATTTACTATGAAATTCCTATTTCTGCAATTTCTAAAAACATTAAAAAAAAAAAAAAAAAAAATAAAAAATAAAGCAATGTTATAAATAGTTGGACGAATACCGAGTGATTGTAAGAAAGAATAATTAATACATATCTGAAGAATTTTGCACATCTTGAAATTAAAAAAAGAGTCTTCTAAACACAAAATTTAGTTAATTGGTAAACAGCATATTTTCTTGCAGAACTTTATTAGTGTATTATTATAGATATACATAATTAGATTCATTGCTATATTTGATACTTTCAGTGTGCAGTGGATTACTAAAACCATAACTGACAACTTTATTCTTAAAATCTTTCTCAGATGCGAGATTATTCTTAGTGAATATAAAAGTTCCTATGTACTGAGACTTAATTTAAGATGCATGAAATTTACATATGAAATGAGAACATTAAAAAAAATATTTTATAATTTCAAACATGATAAGCTTCATTAATCTTCAGATGTAGAAATGTTTTTGGGTCATAATTGGCAAAACAACAGATTTGATTTTTAAAATATATATTAAATAACATTTTAGTGTATTTACTTTTACATACAATATATATATATATATATCTTAAAAGTGCCTTCACTTTATTTAATTGCCCCCCCCCCACTCCCTTTCTGCTTTTACATTAATTTTATTTGTTCTTAAAATACCAAATAAACACCCTTTATGCTCAGCAGTAGACTATATCCAAATAAGTGATAGTTTTTTTAACATTATTATTCACCTTTGTATTTATAAACATTGATTTGTATTATATAAAATCGGACACTTGTTATATGAAAATGGAATCCGTAAGCTTCCTAAAATAGGTTTTTTTCTCTTGGATTGTGGGTGCCTAGCAGAGAGGCTCTCTGCATCTCTATTTTCACTCCGCTTAAAGAAATCACAGTGGGAGAAACGAAACTGCCTAGAGATTAAAACTTTTATGCGTGTACTTTATGCATTTTTCCTTTCTCAGGCTGGGACGATTGTCAGGCAACGCGCACACAGACTCGACACTCAAAGAAGATAACAAGGAGAGGTTAAATATGAGGTTATAAGATGGCAAGATTTTGCCATATTTAAATCTATAAAAAGAATGTTTTCTGTCACCTTATCATGTAAGAATTCTATCTATAACTTGACCAAATTTTTACTCGCCACAGTAAAAATTCCACTCACCAATGGCGAGCGGAAATTTTGCGCCCTGTACTAATGATTTTGTTGGTTTCAACTGCAAATTCAAACTTTCAACATTTTGAAAGTGTATAATGCGATTGATCTACAATCCATGTTTATTTCAACATTGCTGTTAGAAAACATTACAAAATAAGTACAGAAGTCATTTTCAGAAAAATCATACATATATTTGTATAGAAAATTGGGTTTGGTTTGCATCGAATTATATTGGAACGGTTTAATTTTTTTTTTTTTTTTCTTTTTTTTTCTTTAATCAAAATTATTTTTTTAAACAAATGAATAAATCTGCATATTCAACTACATTTGGTTTTTTATTTCTTTTCCTTCTGGAAAATAAATAAAAAACCAAATATAGTTGAATATGCAGATTTATTCATTTGTTATACATTTATTCATATTCATAAACAAACATATTGCAAAGATTTTTCAAAGATTAAAAATACTCATTTACTAAGATCTGTTTTCATGTTACATTTTTTATTTTTATTATTCAATTTTCAAATTCTTTATTATTGACCTTTTATGAAGAATTTTAGTATCATTTAGAGTACAAAATTGCTGTGAAAATAATTAATCTCTACCCCACTCCCTCACTCAAAAAAAAAGTAAAAATGATAATTTTTCATGTACGAAGATGAGACACATTATATTATTTCTAAATTTTACTCTTATCAGTGCTAACTTATTCTCCTTCGAAAAGATGATCTGATTAGCCACTTCGGGGGTTTTTCAGGTTTCGTTTGATAGTTTCTTCCCTGTTTATTAAATTTTTCACATTTAACAATTTTCATATTAAATGTAATTAAAAATATTCTTTAATTATCGTCTCACTACAATGATTACAGTGTTGCATTGTTAAAGTTTTCAGAAATTTTTTTAACATTTTATTTTTATTTATATTTTACATTCCTTGACTCGTAGTTTTTTTTTTTTACATTGACAAACAACTGTTTTTTCTTGATTATGTATATATAAACTAGGGTGATCCTTATAGTGCAGAATAAAGATTTTACACATGTTAACTAGGTAATCTACACATTAGCAGCTTCTGTATCGTTAAAGTTCAAAAGTTTGTTTCTATCATTTCCTTTCCCTACTCATTACCCCTCTCCCTCCACTTTTAGTTTGGTGTCACTGATTAATTTTATCTCTCACTAGCCGCCTTCAGAGACCAGCTGTTTCACGTGTCTTGAATAATACGACCGTATGAAACTTTCGCTTGGTGGCGCCTGCGGTGCCATTTCTAAACCTATAACAGCTTTTTGACTTATAATGCAAATAGCTATTTTAAGTATAGTAAACTCCTGCTAGGTACCTGTGAAGGAGTTTTCACACATACATTCACTTTTTAATCTATTTCCTTTGAAATTTTGAATAATTAAATTATTTCATTTTTCATGAGAACATTTCGTTTTAAAATTAATTTTATTTCATGTTAGTTTTCCGAATCCTAATGAAGTTTACTTTTTGATTCAAAAAATAAAATAAATTAATTGTATTATATAGTTAATTACGTAAACCAGATTAAGATAAAACTTTATTAAATCTAAACTTCATTCATTTTGGAATTACATTAATAGAATCCATAAATTAAAGATTTCGTTTTCATTTAGATTTTAAATGTAATACTTTATTAATAACTTATCATTTGAGAGATATAAATTAGCTTAATATTCTTATAAATAAAAGTGTTCTCAAATAGTCATAAAACAAGAATACTCATTGTCAGAATTTATATTATTGCAACACAGGATATACTTTATTTTAAATTACCCAATTTCAGTTTAATAACGGTCATTCTCTACTCAACCTGATGCAATAGATTTTAAATGACTCATATAAAAGTAATTATCTATTTCCTGTTTCACAATACTCATAAATCACCTCATTCTCTTGGCTCTACACAAGCGCGCCAACGATAGGGTTAATATTTTCCAACCGCCTCTCAAAATTTAAAAGTTTATATACATTTCAATTCATGAACAAAGAATAACACTTGGCGGTTATTTGGCGACTACAGGATCGTATGATTTGCAGGCTTGCCAGATTTGGCTCGGCAGGTCGTGCGCTTGCTGTACTCTCCCCGGACACTCGACGAAAAGATCTTGACTTGAGAATACGTGAAAAGGATACCTCTCTCTCACAGTATTTTTAATTGTAGCACATCCCCGAAATCCATTCAATAATATTTTCTAAATGTTTAAATAAAATTTTAGTCACCTCCTGACTTTGCTTTGAAGTGTTTTATTTTGTATGGATTGATTTTGAACCTGACAACCACTAGTTTTATAAGATCACGTGCCGATTCATCAATAGTAACGACAAAACTTCTTTATAGTACCCACTTCCCGTTTCAGATATAAAACAGTCTGTTTGCTCACTGTGTTATTAATCTTTAGAAATTCTGACCATAGCAAAGTGCCGATCGGTGGTGCTGTGCAGATTAACGAGTGTCTAGTTGGTAATTCACAGATTACCTAGGTAATTTGAGAAATGAAACGGATCACTCTAGTTTCCCCTAGCACTTTAGCAATAACATCAATAAGTGCTTTAGTTCACCCTAACACTTTACCGGTAACATCCATAAAATCACAATCATCACTTTACGCCTAACTTTTGGCAAGATTTAAAAAAATCAATTTTGTCAGTTTTTTTATTTACAAAATGGTCTTTTTTTTTTTTTTAAATATATATATATGTATTTATATCATATAAAAAAATTCTTACTTTCTCAGTTTCAACATATATACTTAAAATCAAAAAATCCAGCAAGTACAAAAATACATAAATGCTGTTTGCAGAAAAATATTCCAAATTATGAAAAATTTCAAAAAAAAAAAAAAAAAAAAAAAAAAAAAAAAAAAAAACTTATAGCTTTTACTTAGTTTGTATACAACCAAAAATTTGCCATCATGATAATTTATGAAATACTGAATTAATTTGAACCAAATTTTTGCTTATGGAACCTGAAAATATATAAATAGTTTAAATGGATATTTTATGGTAGTTCCCATTTTGCTTGAAGATGAAATACATGGTATTTGACTTATTTTAAAAATCAGTTGACCAGCAGATAATTAAAAATTTTCTTCTACTATTTGTTCTAAGTAAGTTTTTAATATTTCAATTCATGATAGTTCAGAATCATTAAGATGAAATATTTAATAATACTGGGATTTTCAAAGGAATTTAATAAAACAGCACTTTGTTTTCAACGCCAATATCCTATAGCTTGCAAAAATTCATTTTTAGCCATTAGTGAGAAAACTTCCAGTTAAAAATAGATTTTGTTACTCATTTTTAAGATAAATAACACATAAAAATTTCATAAACGACTAAAATTCAGTTTTATTGACAAAACTGATATTTACAAAAAAATTGTTCAACCTTTGAAAGTTTTCAAAACATTAAATCTGCGAAGAATTTGTTTACTTTTTTTTCACAAAAAGCTGAAAATTCATTAATAAAATGAATTTTAATCCTTCATAATAGTGCTATGTTCTATTTATTAAAAACAACAACAAATGAACTAAAATATTTCTTAATATTGTGTAAAACCAATTTTTGGAAGCTACCAGATACATTAGAAAAAAAGTGTTTTTTGTGAAATTCTCAATGGCAGCTATGCGATAGTAAAAAAGAATCAACCTACCTTTCCTATGAGCTGGAAGGACTTGTTTTAATCTTTAGATCAGTTGATCATTAACCCCTAAAAAGTAATGATATCAGAACAAAAACCCTTAACGGGTTAAAAGTTTGTGACGCAGCATTTTATTTCGATATGAATTGGAAATATGGGTCTTAAAAGTAATGATATCAAATTTGAGTGACGCTTTGCATTAATTGAAATATATTACATAGATTTTCTTATTTCATCATTTGTTTTTTTCTTCTATTTACATCACAGTGTATACATAATATTTTCAACTTCAGCACGAAAAAATATATATAATTTACTCCCTGATACTTTTTCATCTGCACCTCGTGAATTCAAAATATGAGTTTGAAAAGAAATGATATAATTTCTGTGACGCCTTAGTGTTACTTTAAAAGATTTATTTTTAGATTTCATTACAATTACTTTTGTTTTGTTGAATAAAGTATATTTACGCATTGAAATAATGCTTTTAATTATCAAATATACTGTCAAATAATCACACTTTTACTGAATTTATATTATAAATTGAAATTATCTAGTTCAATAAATTGATTTGTCTATTGCGTCACGCTATCCAAAACTGTAAATAAAAATTATGTAAATGTTTCCTTTGCATCACACAATCTCTTTGCACACATTTTCACTTAGTAGGTACTATGAAACAAAGTAACATTTACAAAATTTTTACTTACAGGTTTGGATAGCGTGACGCAATAGACAAATCAATTTATTGAACTAGATAATTTCAATTTATAATATAAATTCAGTAAAAGTGTGATTATTTGACAGTATATTTGAAAATTAAAAGCATTATTTCAATGTGTAAATATACTTTATTCAACAAAACAAAAGTAATTGTAATGAAATCTAAAAATAAATCTTTTAAAGTAACACTAAGGCGTCACAGAAATTATATCATTTCTTTTCAAACTCATATTTTGAATTCACGAGGTGCAGATGAAAAAGTATCAGGGAGTAAATTCTATATATTTTTTCGTGCTGAAGTTGAAAATATTATGTATACACTGTGATGTAAATAGAAGAAAAAAAAAAAAATGATGAAATAAGAAAATCTATGTAACCTAGTTCAATTAATACCAAAGCTTCACTCAAATTTGATATCATTACTTTTAAGACCCATATTTCCAATCCATATCGAAATAAAATGCTGCGTCACAAACTTTTAACCCGGTAAGGGTTTTTGTTCTGATTAAATATATACATCAAACAGAGACAGTAAATTACAAAGATGAGCAAAAATATGAAGACGAAAAATGTAAACACAGTGCATTTAAAATATTTTTTTATATAAATCTTAAAAGGGTAAAATTACTGTTACTAAAATACGGCGCTTTATTATCTTAGAGAATTTTTTATGCTAAAATATAAGCGTCGTGCTTGTATGAATGCGTTTCCAATTCAGGACAATCAACGAAGAAATAGTAAACAACACATCAAATAATTAATAGTCAACAATACATCAATCAAGAACATGTTCGCTGTCTTATTGTTTACTACCCTAACAGCACAGTTAGGCTTAACTTATCCACAGTACATCTTAAGGACGTTTCTAGGATGTCTTTTCATCCAGAAGACATCTTGAAGATATCCTGGGGAAGCGATGTGCTGTCTGGGTATTTATTAGTTTGTTAGTTGTATTGATAGGACACACATCAGACTTGTATGCTAGACTGGAGGTCCGCTTAAAAATCTTGGTCGAGATAATGACATATAGAACTTGATAGGACTATAACACAAAGACTTTTTGAAAAACACCCAAAGCCAGCACAACAATCGACCTTACACTCGTACGTCAGAAAGCGATTAGTGGAATGGCAGCATAACCACACACCCACATAGAGTTCCTATTTATTTGTACTCGTATAACTCAAGTTTTCAAACAGTACTTTAATACATTTGATATATATTTACGAATAATATATAAGATTTGTTATTTTATGCAGATGAAAAATAAATATTTTGTATTGTAAGGATTAAGCTATACGAAGCTGTATTAACACTATCAACTTAAAAATATGACTACTTAACTCTGATGATTAAAAGAATATTGCGCATATTAACGACAAAATTGAGATTAATATTTTTTAACATTGTAAGTAAGCTTTTTATTTGAATTTTATAAATTTTAGCAGTAAAATTATTTTTTTTTTTAGTTAAGACATTACTAGTCTCGTATTTAAACGATATAATGAATACATTTTCAACAAATTCAAGGATTTGTTTTAATTTTATTGCCTCTACACTGTTAAAAATTTCTGTAAATTTAATGTAAATATTTATCCAGAGTCTCTGTAAATTTACAGTAATTCGTAGTTAAAAGTGAATAATCGAGATTCTCGATCTTTATTCTGTATTTTTACCTAATTTTATTATTTAATTTCTTAATTAAAGTTAAAAATGACTGTTTCTACTTCAGAAAATGCAATCTAAGTCCGAAATATATTCTCAACAATAATTAATTAAATTAATATTAGGTATTAAAATGAATGTATAAAATACGTTTTTTAACATCCCCGTTTATGTTTCTCTGTAATTTTATGTAAGACTTAAGATAATAGATTACACAGAGTTTTCTGTTGAAATTTTTAACAGTGTAATATGTTGAAAAGGTCTCGACTGTATATATATGTACATATGTAATAATAATAGTAACTAATAATTATAATAGCAACTCACAGTTAAAATAATAATAATAATGCCATGATCGTAAAAGGAAAACAGAAACGTATCAGGATATTTTCTGTCTCTCAAATTATAGAAGATAGAAAATTGTAAATGTTTCAAAAATATATCAGAACACTTTCCTGAAATACATGTGACGATAATGCAAGACTGAACATGACTCAGACATTTTGTGCTGTGTACGTAGAAAAGCTGAAATAAATGTGTTATATTTTTAATAGCTAAATACTTTTATAAAGCAAATTTCTTCTTTGGTATGTAAAGCATTTCTCACTATTCTGTTAGTCTTTATAGATGATTTCATACAAAACGATGAAATTTGTATGCAGTATTTTTTTTTTTTTTTTTTTTTTTGCAAAAAAAAAAAAAAAAAAAAAAAAAAAAAAAAAAAGTATTCTTTGCATATGCACTTACGCCCTAACACCGCTCATAATTAACTTATATAAATGAATAAAACAACATTTTAAACTTTAAAAAATAAATTGAATTATTTAAAGTAGAAAACACTTAACAGATATTAATTTAAAGTTATATAAAGAAAATAAAAATCTACTAAGTTTCAAAATTATAATTTTGCACATTTTCTTCATTATTAAGATAGCTTTTCATGTTTAAAATCTCAAATAATAATTTTATAGTTTAAAATAATAACAAGTTATTAAAATATGCTCTCAGTATATATGACATATAAATAAGAAATTGCTTACATTATTTTAAGATGTAAATATTATTTTCTTCATTATCAAACGCTGTAGGCTTGTAACAAAATGAAATCCTTCATCATAAAGTTTACTGTAATCGAAATTTTTATTAATACTTCGGAATAGTGAATGGCTTTTATAAATTATCAGAAGTTCGAAAACAATAAACATAATCTTTAGTGCCTAATACTTCAATAAAAGACGACTTTAATTATAGTTTATTACCTTTCACATCATGCGCACAAGATGTTCCATTTTATGACTTGCCTCTTATAATTGATATTAATAAAAATCTTCCGTAAGCGAAATAAGAGTTGATGTTTACTTTAGTGAATCAAGTTAGAGCATCAGAAGAAAAAGGTTTTCAAAGTTTATAACTGATAGGTTCACCTTATTTTTTTTTAAACATTAATTAAAGTGCAACAGGAGAATTTTATTTTGTTGGTTGATATAAGCAATGATATTTTTAGCAGGTCTTTATTGAAACATTTTAAAAGATGAAAATATTTTAGTAGCACGTATTGTTTCTAAGTCATTACTTAAAATTGTTCCTATAGTTTTCGTTAGTTGATATAATATTTATTTATACGTAAAGGAAAATTAAAAATATTTGATGGTTAATTATATAAAACGTCACAAATATATTTTTATATAATAATAGTTATTATTTATAGTATCATTGGCAAGTCAATATGAATATTTTTTGAAAAATGAAGAAAAAAAAAGTTAAAAATATTAGTTAACTAATTTTAAATGATATTTTTATTGCCGCTGTTTTTTTTAATATTTCAGATATATCATTGAATTAGTTATAATCATTTATTAAACACAATATTCAATTAAGCTTGCCTTTTTGGCGTTCCCCTAAAATGTTATATTCATTAACAAATTATTTGTATATATTCGTGATCGAATTATTTAATGTTTATCTTCAGCAATCAGTGTCGTAAATGCCACTGGCGTATACATACACCGGAAGCACATATAATGTTAAACACGAAAACATAAAATCGTTTTTTAAACTAAAGTAACTTCTTAAAGAAAGGCCTAAAGTCGGGATTCGTTTTTCTTAATTAAAAAAGAAAAGTCACACTTTATGTAAATTTAAATAATCTGCCAAAATTTGATGCAAATAATTTTTATTAAATAACTGTTCAGAAAAATTCATTTGAGCCTTTAAATAATATTTGTAGATTCATTCCAAAGTGAAAATATTATGTAATATACATATAAGTCAATCGGCTGAGGTCAGTCCACTCACCTATGTACGTCCAACTCATAAGCTATTAGGATTTGTCTCTCCAGAGTAGCAACAGCACTTCGGCCAAGATTCTTTTAGGAATCTGGAAACAGCGAACAAGTTGGAAGAATCCGCCGAATAGATCGGCAGAGTGAGATTTCTGCAAAGGAGGAGATAAGGTTAATAATGTTTTGCAGCTGAGTGCTGCCTGAGATTATTAATATTTTATGTACTGAAATAATAATTATCTGATTTAGAGTACCTCTATAGTCAAACCGCCTTCTTATTCAATAAACTAATATTTAATCTACTCAGCCTCCTTTTTCCATTTTATAAACTGGTGTCAGAACAGCTCACTCACTGATAATCCGCGCCCGTTTTCTCTGGAATTATATTTACACTGTGATTATTATTTTCTTTAGTTCTTTTTAAGTAATGGAGATTTTTTTTTTTTTTTTTTTTTTTTTTTTTTAAGAATATGAGGCAGATGCCATTATCCGTGTTTTAAACAGCTGCGTTTTTAATCTGCATGCTTCCTGAAGTTCGAGTTTATCAGTGTTTTAGTTCTAGATTTGATTTAGACAGGTTCACCCAGTGAGCTTAAAAAAAACAAGTCCTTCCGGCTTATTCGGAAGGGTAGGTTGATTTCTTTTTCCTTATCAAATAGCCGTGATTTTGTTTTAAAACGGCGGCTACAAATTATTAATGCGCTTGGTAGAAATATAGATGTAGGCTATGCACATATGTAGTTTAAAGCAAATCGGTTCGTAAATACCTTTTTATGTGAATTTAAAATTTTCAAGTGGCCGGCGCTTGGAAACAAAATGGCGAGTTAAGTTGACAAATATATGAAATGTACTTGTGAGATAAGTCTACTGTACTCATACAGTTCGAATTAATTCAAAATCTCAAAAGTCACCGTGTTGAAAAATTAAGTGGCTGCCACTTCGATCAAAATGGCAGAGAAAGTTGCTCATTTAAGATATCGTTGCAAATTTGAAAATAATTTTTTTTTACAGAAATTCTTTCAAAGAGGCTTAGTAAGTTGATAAAATGTTAGTTTTCTGCATTTCTAGTTTGTTTTAGCATTAAAATAGCCTAATTTTTCCCCAAAAACACATTAAAAAGATCAAGTAACACAAGTAATGGATTTGTCGCAAATTTGGCGACTATTCACCTATGGCGACTTTTGGCGAGAAAATACTTATTATCGATATACCAAAGATGGACGCAATAACGTGACTGGTTCACGAGTTACGTGAATTTTCTAGATTTTTGCTGTTTGAATGATAAATCCATTTTTTAACTTTGATTTGAATTGATTAAGTATTTCTAAAGTTACCGTGATAACAAATTTTCAAGTGGCGGCCAGTTGGAAACAATACTGTGGAACAAGATGCCCAGCAAACAAATCCAAGTTATTTGAAAAATAGGTTCACTGTCCAACTGTGGTTTAAATCAGTACCGTGTTTCAAAAGTTATTATTATGGCTAATTTTCAAGTGGCAGTCTAAGTGGCTGCGACTTAGAAACAAAATGGCAAAACAACTTTCCCAGCGAAATCATCCAGTATATTTGTATCATAAGTTCGTTGTCCAGTTCTAGTTTAAATTAAATCAGTATTTCAAAAATTATCGTCATAAGAATTTTCAGGTGGCACCACTTGGAAAGAAAAAGCGGAGTGAGATGCCCAGTGAAATTATCTGAGATATTTGAAGGATAAATCCACTACCCAAATTTGATGCGAAGTGATTCTGTATTACTAAAGTTACCATAATGACAAATTTTCCAGTGGCCACCACTTGGAAATAAATTTGCGGATCAAGTCACCAAGTGAACTTATCCTAGATATTTGAACCATAAGTTCACTATCCAACTTTTATTTGAATATGTTTAGTATTTTAAATGTTATCGTGATGGCATATTTTCAAGTGGCAGTGTGACTTCAAGTGGCTGGAACTTAGAAACAAAATGTCGGGACAAGTTGTCCAATGAAAACATTCAAGATAATTATATGATAATAGCATTGTCCAAATTTGGTTCGATTTGGAGTATTATTTCAGAAGTTAACGTGATTTTAAATTTTCAAGTGGGAGCCTGATTTCAAGTGGCCCCGCTTAACTTAAGATATCTGCCACTTTATTAAAAATGGCGGATATAGTTTAAAAATAAACTTCAATGAGATCCTTATGTGGTCTGTAGTTACATCAAAATTCAAACAATTTCGGAATACGCTTTTTACAATTTAAATTTGAAATTTTCAAGTGGTCTCCACTTGAAAACAAAATGGCGGAGCAACTTGGTCAGCAAACTCATCTAAGATATTTATAAGATAAGTTAAGACAATGTTCAAATTTGGTTCCATTTTGAGTATTATTTCGGAAGTTATCATGGTTTTAAATTTTCAAGTGGTAGCCTGATTTCAAGTGGTCCCGCTTAACTAAAGATATCCGCCACTTTATTAAAAATGGCGGATAAAGTTCATTAATAAAGTTATTTGAGACATTTGTATAATCTATGTATACATAAACAAAAAAACAAAAAAAAATCGGAATACGCTTTTTACAATTTGAATTTGAAATTTTCAAGTGGTCTCCATTTGAAAACAAAATGGCGGAGCAACTTGGTTAACAAATTCATCTAAGTTATTTATAAGATAAGTTAAGACACTTTCCAAATTTGGTCCGATTTGGAGTATTATATCAGAAGTTATTGTGATTTAAAATTTTCAAGTGGTAGCGTGATTTCAAATGGCGCCGCTTAAGTTAAGATATCTACCACTTTATTAAAAATGACGGATATATTTCATTAATAAACTTCATTGAGACCCTTATGTGGTTTATATTTACATCAAATTTCAAACAAATTCGGATTACGCTTTTTACAATTTGAATTTGAAATTTTCAAGTGGTCTCCACTTGAAAACAAAATGGCGGAGCAACTTGGTTAACAAATTCATCTAAGTTATTTATAAGATAAGTTAAGACATTGTCCAAATTTGGTTCGATTTGGAGTATTATTTCAGAAGTTATTGTGATTTTAAATTTTCATGTGGTAGCGTGATTTCAAGTGGCCCCGCTTAACTTAAGATATCTACCACTTTATTAAAAATGAAGGATAAATTTCATTAATAAACTTCAGTGAGAACCTTATGTGGTCTATATTTACATCAAATTTCAAACAAATTCGGAATACGCTTTTTACATTTTGAATTTGAAATTTTCAAGTGGTCTCCACTTGAAAATAAAATGGCGGAGCAACTTTGTTAATAAACTTATCTAAGATATTTATACGATAAGTTAAGACACTGTCTAAATTTGTTCGATTATGAGTATTATTTCGGAAATTATAGTGATTTTAAATTTTCAAGTGGTAGCGTGATTTCAAGTGGCCCCGCTTAAGTTAAGATATCTACCACTTTCTTAAAAATGACGGATAGATTTTATTAATAAACTTCATTGAGACCCTTATGTGGTCTATATTTACATCATATTTCAAACAAATTCGGAATACGCTTTTTACAATTTGAATTTGAAATTTTCAAGTGGTCTCCACTTAAAAACAAAATGGCGGAGCAACTTGGTTAACAAATTCATCTAAGTTATTTATAAGATAAGTTAAGACATTGTCCAAATTTGGTTCGATTTGGAGTATTATTTCAGAAGTTATTGTGATTTTAAATTTTCAAGTGGTAGCGTGATTTCAAGTGGCCCCGCTTAACTTAAGATATCTACCACTTTATTAAAAATGAAGGATAAATTTCATTAATAAACTTCATTGAGACCCTTATGTGGTCTATATTTACATCAAATTTCAAACAAGTTCGGAATACTCTTTTTACTTTTTGAATTTGAAATTTTCAAGTGGTCTCCACTTGAAAATAAAATGGCGGAGCAACTTTGTTAATAAACTAATCTAAGATATTCATACGATAAGTTAAGACACTGTCTAAATTTGTTCCATTATGAGTATTATTTCGGAAGTTATAGTGATTTTAAATTTTCAAGTGGTAGCCTGATTTCAAGTAGTCCCGCTTAACTTTAAATATCTGCCACTTTATTAAAAATGGCAGATAAACTTCATTAATAAATTTCATTGAGATCCTAATGTGGCCTGTATTTACAACAAAATTCAAGCAAATCTTGCTTTAATTATGCTTTTTACATTGTGTCGGTTTGAAATTTTCAAGTGGCTGCCACTTGAAAACAAAATGTTGGAGCAACTTGGTTAACGAACTCATCCAAGATATTTATAAGGTCAGTGCACTGTCCAAATTTGCTTCGATTTCGAGAATTATTTCGGGAGTTATCGTGATGACAAAATTTTCATTATATAGGGGAGACCCGTGTACCTAGGGCCACCCCACTTTATTTGAATAATATTTAATTTTAAGTTTTAATACCCAACAGGGCAAGTAACAACACCAGTTGCTACTTTTATAACTACTTTGGAATTTTTGAGGAGAAAGTTTTGACAAGTTACATGTAGAAAACGAATTTACGTAGTTTGAAGTAAAATTTTGCAGCTCAACTCTTTTGCTATTTTACAAAGGCAAGTCAAATGTTTTTCTTTCTTTTCTAGTGTATAATTTTGTTTTTTATATTGAGCAATAAATTAGATATTTAATTAGTCCTCTCTGCCTGTGGATTTTTTAGTGGACAGCATTTTGAATGAAGTTACCAAAACTTGTACCTAGGGCCAGTGTGTTTGGAACTTTTGACACTTTCACAACCGCATGTTTTTGTATTTTTGACTGTAAGGTCTTTTTGACTGTAAGGAGTTTTTCTCATAAGTTACAATTTTTCAAAACAAATTTTTCCGTATTCACATTTATATTACAGATGGATATGCATTATAATCATACTCTCTCTAATCAAAGAATTTGCATCCATAGTATACTGATTGTACAAATATGAATATTGTGTATATTTTTTAGAAACGAATACCATACAATTTCCATGAAGAGAGTAAACCAACTGGATGTCTCTGTTTCGTGTCCTGTTGAAATTTCGAAATTTTCAAAATCTAACATCTTTTCGTGTGTCATGCTTTAACAGGTACGAACCTAAGCAAAACCTTTACCTAAAGCAAAACCTCCCACATCAAAGAAATGATGTGACCGAAAACCAGAGAGATCTATAAATTGAGACACTCAAAAAAAAAAAAAAAAAATTCTGTTAGAATATCCCAAAGAAAAAAAAAAAAAAAGAAGTGAAAAATTTCGTGTTTTAAATTAAGGCAACAACATGATAATTATTATATGATAAATAAATATATTTCTTGATATTGTTTCTTTTATAAAATACATGTTTATATGCTTATTTTATACTAGCAGGCTTTGCCCGCTTCGCTGGACATTAAACTTAAATGAGTTGTCAAAATCCAATATCTTTATTAATAGTCAAAGTTTTCGCTGTGATTGGTAGAAGTTTTTCTCGATCGCAACGTGAGGAGTCTGGGTCCCCACTGCCTTCCGCAGCAACTTACCCACTTCTTACTTCCCCTTCCTCAGAGGGTGATTTCGAAGTTTTGCAAAATCCCACTAATGTACATAACGCGTACACTTAATCAATATCCACACACCAAAATTCGCCATTCTAAGATAATTCAAAGCGAATTTAAACGGAAAAACATATTTTTACACATGTTTATTGCCCGCCGACTCCGAGATTGGGGGAGGGGGGGATTTCGAATTTCGTGAAATCCAGTTATAATAAGTGCCGGATGCATATAAACAATTTACGCACCAAATTTCGTGACCACAGAAGTCTTTAAAAGAAAATATAGTATGGGACCCCTTTGGTGACTTTAAATATTTTAAGCCATTTTTGCGATGAATTGAATTGGCTATCTTAATTGTGCAATTAAAGATCTTGGCGAGAAACGTCCGAGCTACTTCGGTGCCAAATTTCAAATTTTGTCAAAGGGATCCGATACTAAAGCTGTTCCATACACAAAATAAATAAATAAATAAATAAAATAAAATAAAATAATAAAATAAAACAAAAACTCTTTTCTGATATTTACAAAATAAATATAAAAATAAAATTCTTAATAAAATCCAAATTATAATCATTTACAATTAAGGGGAGAACATAAAAGAACCTCATAAGGTACATAATAACAACAAAAAATTTTGTTTTACTGCAGGAAAGAAAAGTACTTCTTAACGAAATAAAAATATTAAACTAATGCCAAATATCTCAATGAAAATATTTATCCACATACAAATTCCTGATTTAGAAAAAAAAAAAATAATAATAATAAAATAAAATAAAATCACCAACTTTTGTAAGTTAATTATTTATTTTTCTCTCTAATTTTTATTATTATTCACGTGAAATTAAAAATATTTCATTTTATTTCTGGAAAATAAAAAATATATAAAAATGCGTATATATAAATATAAAACCTTCTACCGAATCTGGGTTGAAAACGGAAAAAGGGTAAAATAAATTAGAAATATCAGACCTATATTTATAAATTTGATACCAAATGAAAGGGGCGATTTTTCTAAACCCAGGAGTGCAAACAGTTTTTCGATGCGACAATTAGATTTTTAAAAAAATACTAAAGTATGAAATTTAAGTGGCAACTGAAAAACGGAAAAAGGGAAAAATAAATTAGAAATATCAGATCTATCGTTACAAATTCAGTTCCAAATGAAAGGGGTGATTTTTCTGAATACTGGTGTGGAAACAGTTTTTCGATACGACAATTAGATTTTTTAAAATTAACTAAAGTATGAAATTTAGATGACAACACTTCATTTCAATCTTTTCATAATGGACCATATTCCTGTGACGTCATGGTCACGTGATGTGAGAAAACAATGATATTACCCACAATATAAGGCGTGCTAAAAAGCAAGGTCACTTTTTTTTCTATTTTATGTAATGCCCACAGCAAGCCCACTTAGCAAAAAGATTAAGTAACATTTGAATAGGATATAACACCTATGTAAGCACTGGAATGTACTCATAAAATTAAAATTAAAACTTTGCTTATACATTAAATTATTCATCAAGTTTAATAAGAAATCATTTATCAAGCACGCTACAAAAAACAAACGTATAATTTTGAATTGTATCACAGCAACTACTTTCTAGGCGAAGCATACAATCAATGTACTATATTCTTAAAAAATATATCAGAAAATTGTACAGGGTCTATTTTTACACAGTGGTCGCTTTTTTTTTTGTCTCTGTTTTTGTTTAACTTTATTTTTTGTTGACATTCATTTATTGTTAAAATCATATGAATATTAAAAAATATGAGGGCAATCCTCCTCTTTACATCTTCAAGTTTTAAGAACATTATATTAGGTGATGTATAAATTTATGCATACGCATATATACATAAAATGGACTTTAATATTCAAGTTTTTGCTATAAGCAGCATTAATTAATTGTAAACATCTTTGGTAATTTTAAATATCGACTATAACGAAGAGTTTCTACTCCTTATATATACAATTTTTCTCTCTCAGATCACATATAAAAGAACATTATACAGTGTACTTCATTTCGATTTGCAGATCTTTTCAAGTTAAAATGATGCTTACTTTAAAACTTATGTATTCATAAAATGAGTAAATTGAGAATATAAATGTTCATAAATAAGATTACCAGTAAAATAAAATGTAAATATGCAATCCGAATTTCAAATGATGTTTATAACGAAGGATCTTGCTTCTGCGTAAACCGCAAAAATGTAATAATTTAAATTTTTTCACAAATTGGCAACATCAGTTCATTTCAAACTTTGTGGCATAACAAAATTACTTCTAAATTTCATAAATAAAACAAAAATTTCTATATATATATATTTGCATAACATTTTAATTTTTTAGGAATCTATAAATTCATTATATATTCCTATGAAGAAGATGTAAATTGTTTGCCTAAACATCTGATATTCTTGTAACCTCGAACCCAAAGTGGGAATATGGTCCATTCGTAGTGCAAATCACGCGAATACAAAATTCTTTAACTTAAAAACTTATTTTTCCATTCAAAGCGTTTTAGTGAAAAAATATTTGTGGTACATGCGCAGGCGTTTTTTAACACCTATGTAAGCACTGGAATGTACTCATAAAATTAAAATTAAAACTTTGCTTATACATTAAATTATTCATCAAGTTTAATAAGAAATCATTTATCAAGCACGCTACAAAAAACAAACGTATAATTTTGAATTGTATCACAGCAACTACTTTCTAGGCGAAGCATACAATCAATGTACTATATTCTTAAAAAATATATCAGAAATTTGTACAGGGTTTTTTTTTACACAGTGGTCGCTTTTTTTTTTTTTTTTTTTTTTTTTTTTTGTTTAACTTTATTTTTTGTTGACATTCATTTATTGTTAAAATCATATGAATATTAAAAAATATGAGGGCAATCCTCCTCTTTACAGCTTCAAGTTTTAAGAACATTATATTAGGTGATGTATAAATTTATGCATACGCATATATACATAAAATGGACTATAATATTCAAATTTTTGCTATAAGCAGCATTAATTAATTGTAAACATCTTTGGTAATTTTAAATATCGACTATAACGAAGAGTTTCTACTCCTTATATATACAATTTTTCTCTCTCAGATCACATATAAAAGAACATTATACAGTGTACTTCATTTACGATTTGCAGATCTTTTCAAGTTAAAATGATGCTTACTTTAAAAGTTATGTATTCATAAAATGAGTAAATTGAGAATATAAATGTTCACAAATAAGATTACCAGTAAAATAAAATGTAAATATGCAATCCGAATTTCAAATGATGTTGATAACGAAGGATCTTGCTTCTGCGTAAACCGCAAAAATGTAATAATTTAATTTTTTTCACAAATTGGCAACATCAGTTCATTTCAAACTTTGTGGCATAACAAAATTACTTTTAAATTTCATAAATAAAACAAAAATTTCTATATATATATTTGCATAACATTTTAATTTTTTAGGAATCTATAAATTCATTATATATTCCTATGAAGAAGATGTAAATTGTTTGCCTAAACATCTGATATTCTTGTAACCTCGAACCCAAAGTGGGAATATGGTCCATTCGTAGTGCAAATCACGCGAATACAAAATTCTTTAACTTAAAAATTTATTTTTCCATTCAAAGCGTTTTAGTGAAAAAATATTTGTGGTACATGTGCAGGCGTTTTTTACCCACAATTAAAAAACTAATCGTTTTTTAAAAAAATTCTATAGATATAATTTTAAGTTGGGTGAAGACCTAAGTTTCTGCCATGCGCCGTTGAATTCTATCGAGCCGTTCTCGAGTGATGCCCGGACAAAAAAAGCGACATACAGACACGATGACACACACACACACACACACAGGCAAAAATTTCTGAAGTCATTTTCGGCTTTCATGGGGTGTGAAACGTGAAGATATCGCAAAATTTTTTGATTCCGACAAATTTACAGACAAAACTCTGATTTTATTAATATAGATTCGTTACAAAGTGAAATCTAAATTTGAGAGAACGGCCCTAGGTACAATGAGGTCTGCCCCCAGGTACAATGAGGGTGTTGTACGAGTGAAGTTTTTTTAAAAACCTTCTATTTGTCGGAATTTATTATTTTAGGTATTTATGTTAATCCCAATTGGAAGTAATTAGTCCTGAAGATATGTACATATCAGTTTGATAATTTTAAACAGGTCAAGGGCTCTGTTTTTGGGCATTGAATAAAAGCGGCCCTAGGTACACGGGTCTCCCCTATATATATACATACATACATATATATATATATATATATATATATATATATATATATAGATAGATAGATAGATAGATAGATAGATAGATAGATAAACGAAGTCATTGCAATAGGTCGATTTCTAAAGAAATCAACCTAAAAGAGCAAAGAAAAAGGAGAAAGTGTATTCTGGTCATTAGTATGAAAATTTCGTCATCGTAAGTAAATATTTCTTGTATTATTTCAGAAACAAGAAATAAAGGGCTTTTTTCTTTCTAATATCTGAATATACTAAACAATAACTACTTTTACAGTAAAGATTTTTCTTTTTATCTATATAAAAACAAATAAATATATAATTGAAGTTATAACAGTATCTATATTCAAGGCTAAATATTATACTTTTGCATTAAATGAATCATCTTTTTGTAATTAAATTTGAGATTCGAAGAAAATAATACATATACAAAAACAGAAAATAATTATATATATATATATATATATATATATATATATATATATTTTTTTTTTTTTGTTGTTGTTATGTTGTTGTGTTTTATTCTATGCATTCTAAAAATAAGTGATGATAATTTATTTTGTTATTGTGTTCGAGAACAAGATTTTTCATTTTTATTTATTTGTTATGATTTCGAAATCAGAGTAGCAAAGAAAAAAAAGAGAAGCAAAGTAGATTGATCTTTCTGTGAATAAGTTGTTCATTTGTTTTCTAATGAATAAATAATAAGGAAAAGATTATTTTTTATTTGAATTGAAAAGTGTTTTATTATAAATTGGTATAAAATAAAGATATATATAATCTGGTTAAACGATATAAGATACTTACAATGTATTATAAACATTTCAAGTATTATAAAATCCATGTTATATAACATTTTTAAATGTTATATAATGTTCTCGAGTGTCAAGCAATTTGATATTTAAATTAATAAGAAAGAAAACAAATTTAAATTTTATAGCAGTGGTTCAAAGAGACATTATTTCTGGAAGATGCATATATATTTTTTGTTTTTTGTTCTTGTGGAATATTTTCAAGTGAAACTTTGAGGTGAAATATATATATATATATATATATATATATATTTTTTTTTTTTAATTTGGAAAATATATACAACATGGCAAAACGCTTAAAAGACATTCGAGCTGTCGCTGCTTCTATTAAATCTACCCCTACAAATGCGATATCACTTCTTAAGAACAATATTTTTTTGGAGCCCCACGATCGTAACACTAGAAACATATTACGTGAAATTTCAGGGGCTTTCTCCCGAACTAAAAAAAAAAAAATAATAATAATAATAATAATAAAAAAGAACAAAATTTCTCATTAGCGGATTTGGTGCAATTCGACAATATCTCACATCTTGAAATTTCCACTGACCTTTCTGTTTTGCGCGACACCATTCTTCATTACTTGTCAAATTTGCCTGAGTTACAGCGCGACATAAAGATCACGAACACCATATCCGATATAGAAACGGGTGTGCCAAATATGTCACTACTTTACCAGATATTACCATCGGCGTTTACACAAACCTTAACCCCTGATAATATACCTGTTCAAGACAATTCGTCTTCTGCATTTAGTTACTCAAACAACCCGCAACAGACCGCATATGCATACACACTACCTCACCAACAACGGCAACATACCTTGGTTTATCATTGAAGGACCTAGCCAACGAAATTCCATGCTTTGACGGTACTTCCTTGTACCCGGTTGAGAAATTTATAGATTATGTGGCTAATTTGAGTTTGTTATATAATCTCACAGACTTACACTCATTAACTGTTGTAAAAGTCTCATCACCGGTATAGCCAGATATTTTCTAGATTCGTTAGGCCATATAAACTTACAGTTCATTCAAAACATTACTTCTCGATGAGTTTAAAGAAATTATGGCAGTTGTAGATGTACATCAAATATTGGCGGAACGCCATCTCTGTAAAAGTGAAAATTGCCTAGAATATTTATTAAAAATGCGCGAAATAGCCTCTAAAGCAAATATCGACGAGAAATCTGATTGTGAATATGTTTTACAAGGTCTTCCAAAATCACCGAATAAATTTCTCCTTTACGGGTGCCACACATTTAAAGACTTAAAGCAGAAATTACCCATATTTGAAAAATTACTTCATGAATCCGTTTCCCGATCACAGATTAAATGTTTTACTCCTCCATTACAGACTCGTAGAGACATTTTTCGCCGATCGGCTTTCAACAACAAACCTCAACAATCAAAAAATACTTTTCTTAAAACACCCATGTCGGGCCACCAGACCACCAACACCACCCGTTGTTACAAATGCGGAGATCATAATCATCTTGCTACTTCTTGAACCTTCTCTAGACATCTGTTGTTTTTACTGTAAAAAATTCTGGCAAAAAATTTCTAATTGTCCTAAAATGAATAATCCGCCACATCATCGTCTTCGTCAGTCCTATTCGAATGTCCATCAAGTGATCACTTACACTACTCCTACTCCAGCATTGACTTTCAGAATTTGCATTTCGAACACCTTCATCTCAGCTCTCGTTGACTCTGTCGGTCAATATTCTCTGCTGCGTCAGTCCATATACCAGACACTAGGTTCCCCATCACTTCAAGGTACTACGCTAATGCTTAAGGGTCTTGGATCTACCACCTTCCAACCGACTATCGTTTTTTAATACGAACTTTATAATTCAAAACACTAATTTCAGTTAAGATAGTTTCGTAATTCCCGACCACCATCTTTCTGATGACGCAATTTTGGGTCAAAATATCCTTCAACAAGGTGAATTTGTCTTCAACAAATTGGGAGTTAAACATATTGAGCGAGCTTTACAAACGTTCACTGTCCATTTTTGCATACAAGCAAATCCTCTACCACCAATTGATGACAACTTGCCTTTTCCAGATATTTCCTTTGCTAGTATAATTTACAATTCTGAGTTGCTTGATCTAGCTCATATTACAAACGAAGCTAAACGCTCTGAAATTTAAGCCCTAATTAACTCCTATAACCCTACAAAAGTCAACTTTCCCGACGTCCAGATGCATATTGTTTTGTCGGATGACAATCCAGCTCATCATCGTGCCCGTCTTCTTCCGAAAACAGAAAAAAAAAATGTTGAATTCCAGGTTCAGGCTTGGTTAGATGAAGGCATCCTTAAACCCAGTTGCTTAGATTATAGTTCACCTGTTGTACTTTGAAAAAAAAAAAAAAAGATGTGTCACATCGTTTATGTATTGATTACAGACGTTTAAACAAAAAATTATCAGAGACAGATTTCCTCTTCCCCTAATTGAAGATGTTATAGACCGTCTTAAAAACTCAACCATCTTTACTAAATTGGATTAACGTACTGGATTTTTCCATGTTCCTATTCACCCAAGTTCCACTAAATTTGCTTCATTTGTCACACCGAATGGCCAATTTGAATTCTTGTTTGCTTCTTTTGGATTGTGTGTTTCTCCAATTAATTTCCAGAGATCTATTTACGCTATTTTTTGTCCATTAATGGCTCAAAATATTGTGGTTATCCACCTTGACGACTTTATTATTCCTGCGAAAACTGAAACTGAAGCCATAGACAAACTTAGATCCGTCCTCAAAGTAGCCTGCGAACATGGTGTCGAGCTGAATTTTAAGAAGTGTGAATTTTTGCAAACCACCATCGAATTTTGGGTTACGTTATTCGTAACGGCACCATCCAAACATCTCCGTTCAAAACAACCGCTGTCCAAAATTTTTCAATTCCTCGTGACGCCAAACATCTCCAAAGTTTTCTTGGACTCACAGGCTACTTTTGCAAATTTATTCCCCACTATTCACTCATTGCTAAATCTTTAACAGACTTTTTACGTAATAATGTTTCATTTCACTTTGGTAAAATTCAGCGTCAGCATTTCAGCATGTAAAAGATATTCTGTTCCGATCCCCAGTTCTACACATCTTAAGTCAAGGCTCTAAGTTGGAATTACATACCGATGCTAGATATCATGGGCTAGGCAGTGTCCTCCTACAACAAGAAGAATATGGTCAGTTCCACCCTATTCATTATATATCTCGAAAAACAACCCCTCAGCAAGAAAAAGTCTCCAGCTACGAACAAGAAGTCTTGGTCATTATGGAATCAGTCAAAAAATTTCGCAGATATTTTTTAGGTTCTAAATTTACTATCGTTACAGACTGTCAAAGTTTCAAAAACACTTCCCAGAAAATATGTCACTCCGAAAATTGCCCGGTGGTCAAATATCCTTGATGAATTTGAGTATGAAGTTGTTCACAGGCCTGGTCGTTCAATGCCCCACGTTGATGCCCTCAGCCGTTATGCTGTTTATCTGATAACCCGACAATCTGAAGTTACTGCTAAAATTGCCTCTTCTCAAACTGATGATGAATAACTCCTCCTATTAAAAACTCTCTGTGAAGATAACCCTAAATCAAAATTTTTCATTCGAAATAATGTCCAACATAAACATGTTAATCGACTTGACCTACTAGTAGTACCGCTTCAGATGCAAACTCAGCTCATCTGTGATGCCCATTAAAAGGACATTTCTCGGCTGATAATACAGAGAATATCCTTAAACAGTCATTTTATTTTCCAAATATGCGAAAAATTGTTGAACATGTTATTGTGAATTGCGTAGAATGCATATTAATTAACAAATAACGGGGCAAACCTGAGGATTTCCTTAATCCTATCCCCAAAGAGGGTACGCAATTTGAAACCTTCTACCTTGATTTCTTGGGACCTTTGAATTCTACTAAAGAAAAAAAAATATTCTGGCTGTCATGGATGCATTTACAAGTTTTGTCTTGTTATATCCAGTGAAAACAACATCGACTAAGGAAGTCATTCAAAAACTATCTCTCTTACAAACGACTTTTGGAAATTCATCTAGGATACTCAAGGATCGTGGAACAGCGTTCACTTCAAATGATTTTTTACAGTATTGCAAAGATAATGACATACAACTGCATCACATAACCACTGGCATACCTCGAGGTAATGGCCAAGTCGAAATAATGTTGCAAACCGTCATTCCAGTGTTGGCCAAACATCTATATCTGACCCCCTGAAGTGGTACCAGCACGTTGCAGCGATACAACGAACTTTAAATAGCACCATCAGCAGCTCGACCAAGAAATCCCCATTGGAACTGTTCACAGGTGTTCCACTAAAACATAAACAGGAGTCACACATCCATCAACTTCTACTGGATGAATACATTAATTCATTTATGGATCAAAGAGATATTCTACGTGCTATCGCCAAAGAGAATATCCATAAAATGTAAGGAGACAAACAAAAGGACATACAACAACCATAGAAAAATGCTTCAAAAGTACCAACTTGGTGACATTGTAGCAATCACCCGTACCAAGTTTGGCACAAGATTAAAACTCCGACCTCGCTTTTTTTTAACCCTATAAGATTACTGCTGCACAGCCTCATGATAGATATCAAGTTCAGAAGATATGGAACAATAAAGGCCCCCAATGTCACTTCAACAGCAACTGATTCCATCAAACCATGTGCCAATCCATGACCTTCCTGTTGTTTTCGCCTTTATTTATTTATTTTTTTTTTTTTAGTTTTTCCTTTTGTTTAAATACTTTTTTTTTTTACTATTTTGCTAACTGTTTTTTTCTGTCCTGTTATTTTTTCTGCTATATATATATATATATATACCTGTGCGCCAAAAGCTCGTGAAAACTTTTAAAATTCATTAAAAAAGAACAAATAATAATAAAAAAGTGCGGTTTGCATGAATGGCATCAGAAAGAGGGTGGATTTTTTAAAGAAAAAAAAATTCAAAAATGACCGTTAGGTGGCGCTGATCTTGAATACGTTAAGCATATTAATACAGATGAGTCATACATTAAAATATAGTGAGCAGAAAAACAATACCAGTACAATTCTACATTTTCAAAGATTTCTTTAAGCTGAAGTTGTTCAAAATGATCTCCACCACATTGTATGGAGCAAGTAAGGCGAGTCGCAATACATGTGACAGCTGAGTACAGAATATCTGGATGAATCCCAGAAGAGTCCATGTACATTCAGGTGTTTTATTGACAACCTTATTTGCATAAATGAGCTTCGTATATGCATCGCAGCGTCACCTATCGGTCATTTTTTGAACTACTTTTTTTCTTTAAAACATTCGCCATCTTTCTGATACCATTCGTGCAAATCGCACTTTTTTATCATAATTTGTTCTTTTTTAATGATTTTTTAAAATTTTCACGAACTTTTGGCGCACCCAGTACATATTTTGTGCGTGTTTATTTTAATGCCTAGAGATTACTTTTTTTTCTCTGTTTTTCCCTCTTTAGCCCCCTGTTTTGTTTTTGTTTTTTGTCTATTTTGTTTTCTCTGCTTTATCTATTTTCAGGTCCGGCTGGTCGGGCGCCTCGCTGTCAGAATAGCCGAGTGGCAATCGGCTGAGGTCACCACACTCTCCTAAGTACATCTAACTCATAAGCTATTAGGATTTGTCTCTCCAGAGTGGCAACAGCGCTTCGGCTAAGATTCTTTTAGGAATCTGGTAACAACGAACAAGTTGAAAGAACCCACCGAAAAGATCTGCAGCGGGAGATAATTTGAGCAAGGGAGGAGAGAAGGCTAATTCTGTTTTGCAGCTGAGTGCTGCCTGAGATTACTAATATTTTAAATATTGAAATAATAATTATTTGATTTAGAGCCCCCTGTGTAGTTAAACCGCCGTCTTATTCAATAAATTGATATTTATTCTACTCAGCCTCCTCCTTCCTTTATATATATATATATCTATATCTATATATCTATATATATATATATATATATATATATACATATTAATTTAAACTTAAAGGGACTAAATAAGAAATAATTTGAAAATTTTATAGAGTGAAGCTATATCTACAACCCAGTTTAGCATTAAAAGAAAAAAAAAAAGAAAAAAAAGGAGGAAAAGCGTTTCTTAGTACATAAATGAAAGAAATTATTAAACGCGTGTATGAAAAGATAAGATAACAGATAAGAAATAATAAGTTAATTCCATTTGTTTAAAAATATAAATTTATTACCTTTTTGATTGAAAGGAAACAATGAGCTATTTATTTAACAAAATGTTTATACTATTAAGGCTAGGATATATCAAATAAATTTATAAATATTTTACAAAGATGCAGTTTTATATGTAAAAAATAATAATAATAATAATAATAATAATAATAATAATAATAATATGTATATATATATATATATATATATATATATATATATAGGAGCTGATTTTTCATTTTATTTAATATTTGCAATGAAAATAATGAAGATGCTGCTATTACTAAACGTTTACAATTCGTAACAATAAGTATTTTACGTTAAATATAAAACGACTTGTGCTATAAAATTTAAATAGAAGTTGCTCAAAATGGGTTTTCCTAAATTTGTACAAATGGTTATACAGATTAAAATGTACAATATTTACTATGGTAGCTGTAAAAGTATTTCACACCTACTAATGTCTGAAAAGAGTAAATTCTAAAGTTATGAATTGTATTAATTAAGAAATCGCAAACTGAATCGAGTATTACAAATGAGTGTCTTACAACTTAAGTCAAAACAAACTTTTTTTTTTTTTTTCTCGTGGCACATTTAACCTCTGGAGACCCGAGGAAAAAAAAAAACTAAACATTGTTTTTAAAAAATTCTAGTATTATTTTGATTAAATTTCAATATTAAAATGGAAAAAAAGCGAAAAAGTACTTTTCTACATTTTAATTAGCTTAAATTAAATAATTGTGTTTACAAATAGTGCAATTGTAAACGAAATATTTTCTACAAAATACAATCCAAAATTCTTAAAATTACCTATAATATAATAATTATACAACTCTTAATATAAAATAATGTCTAAAACATTCAAATTTCATTTCTTTTATTAAAAAATATAAAAAGATATTTTTCTTTATTTTCTTTGTTGTCGACGTGTCAACGTGTTTTGCTTTTACGGTGTTTTACGCTGTGATAAAGTTTACCACTTCACGATACAGTACTGCAATATCTTGAAAAAGTTTTAAAACAGTGTTTCCCAAAAAGTGTATCGTGGATTTCAATACTAGTAAACATAATCTTTTCATTTTACACGAATTTTGTGAAAGAACCCAATTGGGTACTAAGGGACCCAAGAGGATAAAGTACTGTATTAATACCATGAGTACGACCTCTAGAACAATTTCATAGAGGCTATGTCAGATTACACGTATACAAAAATGTCCAGATGCATCTATTATATACTCAAGCAAATAAAAACGGATATTGTACCTTTTTTTTTTTTTTTCTTTTAAGCTATCCTACATTCTATGTGATTCATAGGAGGCTGCAGGGATATTTCTTTCTTTCTTTCTTTCTTTTTTGCAAACAGATTAGGAAGAACCTT
Source organism: Salticus scenicus (assembly GCA_963930645.1). Lineage (NCBI taxonomy): Eukaryota > Metazoa > Arthropoda > Arachnida > Araneae > Salticidae > Salticus > Salticus scenicus. The sequence goes on from OZ005649.1 coordinate 235,021,257, forward strand.
GTTAAATGTTAAACTTCGCAAAATTGGATTGTGTTCTATATGAAGAAATTATGCGACACTAGGTGAGACAGAGGCCCAATTGTCATATATTTTGATTTTAACTCTTTGGCTACAAAATAATGTGTGGCCCATCAAATAAATAAGTGTTTTAAGAACACCAAAACACTTTTTTGAAAGCTTTTAATTATGCCAACTAGTACCACGCCTGAGGCTAGTTGGCATATCCATAGGGGCGAGTTCATATAACTTGTTATGAATAGATAAATTTAGACACAGCAATTTTCGAGTAAAAGCATTTTATTTTTTCGAAACATCTTATTTTAATAATATTTTGTCATAGTTTTCTGCTTAAATGTATAAACAAATTACTATTTCGCCAAGAAAAATGAATTCTACATATTATTATAGCTATCTCTATAGATTCAAATAGAATTAACTAAATGTTTGAAATGAACCATGAGTATAGGAGTTGTATTCTTGTTTATTTCAACACGTGAGTTCCAAATTTTGAATATTTTTACTTTGCTTGAACAAATTTTAGTGGTTCTGGTCTGACTATCTTCTTTTTTTTTTTTTTTTTTTTCCATTTTTGACTATGGTGGACATGCGAATCTTACTGCCATCGGTTTCTTCAATTTTCCTAAGATACAGACTGGATTTTTATTTGACGAAAACAAAGTAATTTAATTTGTATTCAGGGTGGTCAGGAGGCTCATAATTTTATAGAGGATTCGTGGAATCATTGCCAATTTTTTTTTTTTTTTTTTTTTTTAATCGGCATCTTTTTCGTGTATTTCAAGATTCGTAGGTATTTTTGAATACAAACTCTGACCATCGTCTTGGCAGGAGCCTGAGGGTGAAGTCTCTTCATCTTGGTGAGGTTCTTCAGCAATTAAAATATCTTTAAAGAAAGTCAAACTATGCCTTATCTATGTTATTGCGATGCCAACTAGTACCATACATAACTATACTAACTATCTTTACAGAGACACCCTACATAAGTTGGATACCACAGAATCTCAAACATCAGATTAAACAGTTTATGATACATGCATACAACAAAAGTTACCCACTCTTTGGAAAACGTCCACAAGTAGTGCCTCAAGTTTATCTACAGGTTTACCTAACAAAACAAATATACGAGAAAAAAAATTAAAAACAAGACTGTAGTCTTGCTTTTACATTCAAGATAGTAGCATGTGTTTTTTGCACCTGAAAAAGAAAGGTCACGTCCTTTCGAAACCAGCGTTTCTTCCACTTATTTTCTAGTGTGTAAAGAAATTTTCATGTTTAAATATTTATCGTATACCAGTTATTTAATTTATAATAAAATTTTTAACTTAGATAAGATTCCAAAGTACCTGATCAATATGAGATAGTTGAACAAGTAATTAAAGCATGTTAATTTTTTTTAATATACCAGAAACATATCAACTTACTTAAAAACAATATTTTGCATATTTGCCAATATTTTAATTTATTCCCGGGCATCTTAAATCTCGCTTTTGTTTTGCACCGCTTTATTTAAAGAATGATTCTCTTCTACATGTAACTACGATAAAGTAAGAAAAAATTACTCTTTAAAAAAAGTGATATGAAATAAAAACAGGGCCGGAAAAAATTAAAATGGTGACAACTCTGCTGTTTGACTGAAATACCTTTAAGAGAATTTCAAACTTTATTAAAATATCTTTCAATTACAAAGTAAAAATTTTCGGTTAGAAAATGTCAAAATTCCCCTTTAAAATTCTCAAAATATTACTGAAAATTAATATTTATTTTTATGCACATATTTTTCATTGCATTATATTTTCAATGCGCTATACTTTTAAGACATGTTCAAGCGAGTGCATTATTTGTTTTTATTGTCCTTTGTATTTCTCATTACAAAGCATTTCTCATTTCGCTTTCATTTAATTAGCATTTTTTTTTTTCATTTTTAAATGTATAACATTATCCTCGTGTCGTGAAAAGTGTACCAAACATTAATTAAAATTGTTATAAAACGCATTCAAGTGCTTAAAAATGAAATTTTACTAATTAAATGGAAAATGCTATTTTAGCAATTAATGTAGAAACAAATATTTACGTATAGTATTTTATCAAGTCTACAGATAACTAATTTTAATTAATAAATATTTATTTTCCTTATTTTGTTTACTAACTTAGTATAGATAAAAATTATTAACAAACCAAATTGAAATATTGCTTTTAATTATACGCAGGGCATAGGGATTAATCATAATTATTCTAATAAACAGTTAAAAGTGTACACATAAAATATATTTAAAATTTTTAGATATTCATTTTTTTATTAGATTGATACTTTTAAAATACGAAAACTACTTATAAATGATTTTTCGTCATCCAAATAAGAAACTAGCATATCTATAGTTTTAGTTAGACCTAACACAGGATGTCTACAGTTGAAATTTTTTCCCTGATTCTTCCACTATAATTTTTCATTCGAAATCATTTGTAGTAAGTTTGCACGATTAATTAAGTAAAAAAAAAAAAAAAAAAAAAAAAAAATTATACAAATATACTGGTAGGAGAATCAAGGGGGGGGGGGGATTTCGACTTTCAAAACCCTGTAACAAACCAAACTTTTTTTTGTAATAGTATTTGGATCACATTTCAATTAAAAAATAATAATAATAATAATAATATGTAAATAATATGAAAAAAAGTCTTTTTTTTTCTTTTGCAGGCCAAATCAAAACAAGATATAATATATTATGCTTGCTAAGGAGATTTTAAATATTGTCATATCTTTCATGTAGACAAAACTTTAAGCATATTTTAATAAGGTATATTAGTAATACACAACATCGGCGTCGAATGCTGAAAGACGGAAGCACCTGCCATCAAAATCACACATCTACCTCTGCATTAGGATGAAGACTAACAGGGTAGAATTTCCTGAAAATAAATTACACTGCCAAAGAAGAACAGATAATATAAAAGAACGCTAAAAAATAATAAGGGTCCTGGGAATAAAACAGATATAGGAAGCACAAAATATAAAAGTGAGAAAGTTTCAGAATAGTACTACAAAACTCTTAAAAAGATTAGGGACAGAAAGATTACTTTTGTAATTTAAGAACATGCTTTATAATTTCTATTTTAAATTTTAATAGGAATCGCAAACAGCTTGCATCCCCATTCCAACCTGTCTGGGACAAAATCGTCTTGAAAAAGCAACTTTTCGGCTACTATGCAGAACTGTAGACCAGCTCACTCTCACTCGCAAAGTTTTTATTGGATTAAAATAATGTTTTTCCTTGTATTAATAAAACTGAAATTGTATTGTCAGGAGAAGTTGCATGTTATACGTTGATTGATGCCAACAATATTACTTAAAATTTATAAAATCAAAATTTTTTTTTTTTTCACGTTTTTAAATTAATTAGTCAATTGAAAAGACAGAACTAAATTTTTCACTAAAAATTTAATAATGAAGTATTTAATTGAAAGAACATTTGCGAAGCTGTGTTCAGTTTAAGGAAATGTCTGCTATGTAAAGTTATAACAAATTTAAAATTTGTGAGATAATTAAACTATATTGTGAATGGATAACTTAAATTCTACAAGTATCTATACATTAAAATAAAGAAAAATCATGCAGTTTACACAGATTGTAAACGCTTTCCAACTGTTTCAACTTACCTTGCATATTTCAACCGTTGTGTTTTGCCTACGTTAAGACAGCATAAAAACATTTTGTTTTTAATTAAGAAGAATGATAAGTCTGTTCTCATTTTAATTAAAATAAATAAATAAATAAAATAAAAACATACTTTAAATTGCTTTTCTATAACCCTCATCAGGGATTGCTTTTGTAGTAGAATATTTTCTAAAAAAGAAAAACTAGAAAGCTATATTTTGTTCTTAAGTATGTAGTACGCAGTAATTTTTTTTTTTTATTATAAAACAGGTACATTAGTTTCATAATGTGTGTAACACAATGTTTGTTAAATTACATATATTAAATATATGTAATTTCGAACATAAAAGGAAAATATTATTTACAAAAAATGATTTTATTGTTTTAAGAAAAATAGAAACTTCAAAGCTAGTTCTTTTCTCTTTGTCTTTAAGACAATATCAATAGCAGGAAGAATTTTTTATATTTTTTTATCTGGATAAAAAATATAAACTGATTTTTTTTTTTTTTTTTTTTTTTTTTTTTTTTTTTTGGTGTGTGAACATGAGCAGACAGACCTTTTTACTGAGAAAAAAAAATAAATAGATAAAATAAAAGAGATCAAGAAAGTACTTTAATATTAGACTTATTGATAATCAATCACGTTTATTGGTATATAAATCATTCCTTCTTCCTCTTTTATTTGTAAGAGTTTATTCGATGCGATTGAATTATTGTTTGACTGCACTCATATAAATTAATTTCTTTTAATAGTTGTTTTTAAAATCATAAATAATTGATAGTTGATGTTTTTTATTATTATTTTAAAATGCAATAAAGATTATTTGCAACTTAAAATTACAGTACCTTTTTAATAAAAACATCCGAACTTTAATCTTCTTTCAATACTAATAAAAATGGAAATGGAAAAAATCGCTTTTTTAACTATTTAATAAGATCTATTATAATATGTGCTTTGCAATATGTAAGTTAATGTTCTGTAAAAATAGGTGTTTTGTAAAGCAATTCTCAACAGTAAAACCAAATGTACAATGAAATTTCTTGCAGCATGAAAAATTATATAAACACAAAGTATATGACAGGTGTGATTTAACATATCCCTAATTTCACAAACTTTTATTGTGAGAATAATTGGTTACTGGAAAAAAAAATCTAGTTGTAATGTGTTATTTAAAATGCAGTCTTCTTCGTTTCATATCATATTTGCTGCAAAAAATGTTTTTAGCATTAAATATAGTCCTCAGGAATTCATGGATTTAAACTCAATTTCTTTTTACAATTTAATTTGGGAAATCTGTTTGGATTACATTAGATTGAAAATTGTAATAACAAATCACTACAGCATTCTTTTTATTAAAAGAGCACTATAAAATAACTCAAAGCATCCAATAACAATCCTGAAGCCTAAATTGATTACGTAATGGGTAATCTGATGGTGCAAATCTAGTCAAACTAGAAACAAACTGATATACTTTTCAGGGCAGCAGCAGATTTTTTAAACATATATGTAGCATTTATATTTTTATACAGGAATTCAAAAGAATATACTGAAATACTAAAATTTCTATTGATGATCGAACAAGACACGGCTTGATACAGATTCAATAATTTTTGTGCTGGTTTATATAATGAAGTAAACTCATAAAATATCTACTTCCGTAATAAATCTCAGTGTAAAATAGGTTTTTCTGAGAATGTAGTGCGTAATACCATGCGTGTCGTGAATTCCATTAATTTCAATTAAGAATTCTCTCTGTCAGACAGCTATGGCATGGCATGACATAATATAATATATATTTATTTATAACTATAAGACAGATATTTTAAATGTTGCAGTCGAGTGATCATAGTGGTCAGACAATTGAAAAATATTGGTTTGTAACTATGACGCATCTGTTCGTCAGAACACCGCTACTACACTGAATCACATTCCGAGACCAGTAGCTTTACTAATAATAATTCATATTTTATAAATCTAAAGTTGATTTTTTTTTTTTTTTTTTTTTTTTTTTTTTTTAGGGCCGAGGACTATTAGTCTCAATCTGCGGATTTTTACGATACCAGTTTTACGATAGTTGGACATTTATCGAAATCTAAACTTTATCGAAAATATAATTGAATAATTTGAAAGCAATGTTATACAAGTTTCTTTTTAAGAATTTTAAATTGGAAAATAAAAAGCACGCGTGCAAAAAAAAACAAAAAACAGAAAAGAAAAGAAAAAAGATAATTAAGTTTCAAATTTGAGTTGGTAATTTAAAGATGCCATTGATGTACTCGTAGTAACTTTTTTGTTGTAAATTGTTTCTAATAAATTAAAATGCGGATATCATAATTGCGCTAGTAAAGACTTTTGCGAGAAACGCCCGAGTTATTTCGGTGCCAAATTTCAAATTTCGCCAAAGAATCCTATACTAAAGCTTTTTTTTTTTTTTTTTTTTTTCATCTTTTGCACTAAGAAAAATATATTTACTTACATATTTATTTTATTTATTTTTTTTATTTTTATTTTTATTTTTATTTTTTTTGTCCGAGCGAAAAATGTTCAGTCCGATGAATCGAAGTTGACCTGAATAAAATTATTCAACTTTCAACTCCAAAATTACGAAATAATAATTCGAGGTTCATAATTTGCTGTTCAAAGTAACATAGCATCAGAATTGTTTGCATCAATGTAAAGCACCAGACTGTAAACACTTCCTTAAGTCCGCACCACATAATAAAACTTTTATAAGAAGGAGGCATGGATTAATGTGCAAACGTGATAGCCATTTCCGATAGTGCATATGCTAATTTTGGGTATTTACACAATTGAAAGTAAAATGGTGCTCATTATAGCTATATTACTCTTACTCATTATATTATTTATTTTGAATACTACTACTTTTAAATAATTTTCTTTGTATTATTTAAATAAAAGTTTTTAAGCTTTCAAAAAAAAAAAAAAAAAAAAAAAAGGTTAATATGACTTTGTTTAACCACAATGTATTATTCCATGGCCATAGATTCCCTATTTTCGTTTAATAAAAATAAAGATTGTCAAGTTGACCATACCTCAGAAACAACTACTAAACAGGTGTGATATGAAAATGTTAGCACTTATGGATTTTTGTGAAACTGTATGCATAAAGTTAGACTATGCAACTTATGAAAAATTATCGATTAAACAAGTGACTACAGTTTGACTACTATTAATGGAAAAATTGAAGAGTCATACACGATCCTTCATTGCAAAATTGTTTTTCAAGAACTGATCAGACGCGTACTATCGGGAACTGTGCCTAATCTGCATTTTAACCCTTAAATGCATGAATTTTTATTTTTTATAATTAACGTTTGAAACCAATCGGGAAATGGGTGCAGTTCATGGGAAATAAAAAAAAATAAAAAAAAAAAAAAAGATTTTTTTTCAAAAAATAAAGAATTTTAAGAATAAGAATATATATATATATATATATATATATATATATATATATATATAAACATATTTATGTATTTCTACATCATAAAAAAGAGGCTATACTTTTCTTACATAAATTTATCAGTCTATGCAAAAATATAAATATTATTCGTTACTCTTTCTTTGTTTCTATCCAAAAACAATTTTTCCTGTATGTTATTTATTAATTTTTGTATAAATATTTGTAATTTGTTATACCCGCCATGAAACGAAATTGCACTCAGATAATGCGCCAACAATGAAAATTCTCACAGGTAAAGAATTAAACTGCCAAAAATGAGAGAGTCGACCGTCGAAATTTTTTTCTCCGAATCAGGAAAAAAATTTCGACTGTCGACATCCTAAAGATTCTAGTTGCGTTCGAAAAGGATAAAATAAATTTGGTAAAATTAAAATTAAAAAGCATTATGCTAAGGTTGTTATATAAAGATATATGAGGTTTTAAGCATAGATGCAGATCTACATCGCTATGCATTTAAGGGTTAAAAACAAATCTAATTTGTGGCACATGTGGCACTCCGTTTAGTTTGCATATTTTGCCGTATATATAGACTTTTTTTTTTTTTTTTTGACCAAAAAATTACATTTTTATGCGCACTAAATTTAAATACAAGCCATACCGACCAGCCATTCAACTAACGATTTATTCGTAGTAGAAATTTAATTATAATAATTTTCTATATAAAAACGTATTAAAGGAAGCAAGAGTAAAATTAAAGTACTTATGATAAATTAACCTGAATAAAGAATGTAGTTTTTAATGGTAAATAAAAACGAATGTATACGATTTTCTAAACTTTCATCAACATAAGAAATGTAATTAGTCACACATATTAAGAAATGTTTAGAATATTTCTTGAATATTGAAATATTGAGAAGTTAAACGATCAATGTATAAAGAATTAGCGATCCCATTTAAAGAAGCTTCCAAAAGAAGACGTGGGCAGGTTGTACAACTTTTTAACTAAAATGTGGAAGTGAGAAATTCTCTTTATAGTGAGAATTTCTCACTTCCACATTTTAGATATTACGTAGTCGTATATAAGTCGTAATATTAAAAAAATAAATTTCTATATGAATTGAAAGTGTAATTCATATATTATTATTAACTTTTATTTTTATATTCGCTAGATATTTTCTTTTTTACTACCGTTTTGCGGATAATTAAAACAAAGTTAATTAATTTAAGAAAAATTGTAATTTTATGCGTTTTAAATTTATGGTGTCATAATATTTTCACTTATTACGTATGAACGTTTTTTTTTTTCTTATTATTAACTCTTAAAGATTGCACACTAACGGCCTTATTCACCAAATCAGTGTTAACTCATGGTTCACGTAACACTTGTGTTCGAGTTAACACTCCCTTAACCCTGGGTTAGAAAGTTTTCGCATTCACCATCCGTGGATTAGTTGACCCCAGAGTTATCTGTATGAGTCTCGCTGATTGATCAATAAAAACGCAATGCATTAAAAAAGTAAACAAAAGTGTTTTCGCTGTAACTGTAATATGCTCATTTAACACCATAGATAACCGACCATTTTAGGAGACTCGCTGATTTTGCGAGGTGAATACCGATTTTGAGATAACCTAGCATATTCTCGGGTTAACATCAGTGTTAAAATTTGGTGAATAAGGCTGTAATTGTTTTAAATGTAGCGAATCTCGTCATGTACTAAATTCAATATTTTATAATTATTAATATTATTATTATTATTTTAATAATACAAATACACTCTAGCCAACTTTTTTAAAGACTATCTAAGGATTATAGTCATACCTGCCAATATTTTATTTAATATCCCGTAGTATTGTTAGTACATGCCCTTTTCACACCATTCTTTACTATTAGTATTATTAATTTAATTTTTTCTTTCTTTTTCAAGAGTAATTTCCTCTAATTATAATTACGATTAAATGAGAAGAAAACACTCCCCAAAAATACTGGTGTTCGAATAAAAGGGAGGTACTAACAACATTACAAAATTTTAATTAGAATGTTAGCAGGTAAAATTATAGATAATATAAATAAGAAAACAAAATTAGGTAATTAAAATTTAAATTGTAGTTTTTTGAAAAAAAAAAAAATAATAATAATAAGTTTCAATTTTTCATTAATACCAATACATTTATTAAATACTAACTACTTTATTTAATGCAAAGAAATTGCTCCGAGTGGATAAGAAAATTTCTTTTTTCATAAAGAAAAATAAAAGAAAAACCGAATAGTAAAAAAATAGCATCGAGCATCGTTATGAAGTAATCCTCTTTTCTGTTGATTTTATTTTATTTATTTATTTATTTAGATGCTAGTTTTATTACTGAAATACACACTTTCATACATATTCCTGTAAATATATATATATATATATATATATATATGATTTTATTAAAGAGTATGTTATATCCTAGAAAACACATTTATATTATATGTATTTTAACATATTATGCAAAGGTGCAACAGTTCCTGCCTCAAGACGGAAAATTTACACCACTATTTTTTATAAATATTTTCTATCATATTCAATCTTACAAATTTACTGTACAATAATGATAGAAATTATTGATAAAAAATAGTGGTATAAGAGTTTCTTCTTGAGACGTAAACTCTTGTACCTCTGATATTATGTCCGTAACGAACAGAAAAATATTGTATGATAATGCTGCTAAGAATAACTTATTTAAGATTTCTTATAGAATTTTTTCGTTTAACTTTTGAATAAACTCTCAAAATATAATACGAATGTATTTTTAAAAATATAATTATTTTTATTATTAAAAATAACACATTTCAAAGTCGAAATTACGAAATCACTTAAACGTAAATAAAGCATAAAAATATTAAAAATTCTTAGAACAAAAATCAGATAATTGTAGATCCTTATAATACAATTTAACTTCCCAAATAATATTTTTGAAGGAATATCCTTATTTACAGGGCTGCCGCAGGCGACTTTTTCCTTATTATTTTCGTAACACTATTTTCATACAATAAACTTGATAAAAAATTTACCAGTGCAGATTTGCCTGAAAAATGTATTATGAATAATATTTTTTTGGAAATAGTGGTACGAAAATACACACACACACACAGAGAGACACACACACACACATATATATATATATACATATATGTAAAAATCGCCTGTAGCAACCCTGTATTTACAAATATATCATGAAATAAGATATTTGTTTTTATGAGACGTACTACGAAAAAGATTTAAAAGATAAAACTAGACTTAAAAGATTTCGTTTTGCAGAGTTATAGATTTATTATTTAAAAATCTGTAAATATTTAAAATAAATTTCATCTTTATGTTATAATTCTATCACATTTAAAAGGAAAATGCTAGTTAAAAGTTTATAACGGAGAATTGGGCAAAGACATATTCATAAAAGTCTAAAATATATAATAAAATATTCCAAAGAGCGATTATGCTTTCAAATGAAAAATTTTATTTTAGCAATTTTGTTTCTACTACTTTCCATGTTTTTCGAAACTGAAAAGAAAATTCCTGGATGCTCAGGATTTTTCTTCCAGATTCAGCGTAAATTCTAAAAGCGAACGTGACTTATGATATAGCTAAATGTCAGTAATCGTGAGTAAATGTCGATATCTTCAGATTCGATTGTACTAAATCGGTTGTTATAAGACTAGAATCTCTTAAATAATTTATCCGCAAATAAAATTTCGATTCAGTTTTCTGAATAGATAAGAAAAAGAAAATTATTAAAGGAACACTTTTGTGGAGTTTTTTTTTTTTTCTTTTATATATATAATACATTTGACATGTTTAATTGTACTGAATGTTTTAAATTAAATATTAAGTATATTAGGAATCTACATATATATATGTAAAAATATGTGATAAATAACTATTTATAAAAAAAAAAAAAAATTAAGCATTGTTACTTGTAATAATAATAATAAAAAAAAATAATAATAAAAGTATTTATAACATTAATAATAATAATAATAATAACTGTAAAAAAATGAACTTGTAAATTTAAATATAATGTTTATATAAAAAAAAAATATACATATTTTAAGTTAGATAACATTCTGAAAATATGTGTGACTTATGCATACTTTATTGTATGTATATAAATTTAAAAAAAAATGTTTGAAGTACATCTGTTTATTGCTGCAATTTGCGCATTTTATGTTGTATTACTAATATTATTATTATTATCATTAATACTATTATCATTCAGTGTTTTACAATTTCATGATTATTTGTGTTCAAAAAGCTGTAAAAAATTCCATCGTTCTTCATGACAATACCACATTCTCGGTTTCCCCTTCTTCAGCAATTTGTGCTCGTTTTTATGCTTTACCTAAAGTTCATAAAAATAATGTTCCCCTCAGACCTATTGTTTCGAATATTGGTACTGTTACATATCCCCTCTCTAAATTTTTAGCTTCTATTTTTTCTCCTTTATGCAGCACTAATAGTCATACTATAAAAAATTCCTATGATTTTGTTATGAAGTTAAATAATCTGAATTATGTTAATTGCTCAATGTTATCTCTTGATGTGAAGTCTTTATTTACTAATGTCCCCACTGAAGGTATGCTTAATTGTTTAAAAAAAGGGTTACGCGAATTTCATTATTCTGACATTGAAATCAAAGAATTTGTTAATCTAACTAAACTCTGTGTTTCCCAAACTACTTTTGAATTTATAAAAAAATTTTATAAACAGTGTGATGGTTTAAGTATGGGTAATCCTTTATCTCCTATTCTTGCCGATATCTATATGCATTATTTTGAGGAAAAATTATTAAAGTTGTAAAATTTAAAATGCTGGTTACGTTACGTAGATGAGACTTTCATTCTTGTTGAAAATCCGTTTGATATGTCTGCCATTCTTAATATTGCTAATGCTATTGATCCCCATATTCAGTTTACCTTTGAGTTAGAAAATTGTAATCAACTTCCCTTTCTTGATGTTTTAGTTACTAGGTGCGATTCATCTTTTAAAACCTCTGTGTACAGTACAAGAAACCTTTCTCTGTTTCTAACCCTCCCCATGCTCTCTCAAATCATCCGGCTAAACAAAAAATTGACACCTTTACACTTACCTGTATCGTGCCCTTAAAATTTGTTCTGATACTTCTTCTCTTAAAGAAGAACTCAATTATTTAAAGTATGTTGCTATTAAAAGAGGTTTTAGTCCCTCTATAATTGATAAAGTTTTCAAAAAGTTCAGTAAGCCAACTTATAATTCTACTTTTTCCATTGTTGATAAAATTAAGCCTGATAATCTTGTTGTCGTGCCTTTTTATCCTCTCTTATGTTTTAAATTAGCCAAAGTTTTGAAGCGTTTCAATTTTCACGTTATTTTTAAACCTGTCAATAAATCCCAATTCCCTTCAACCAAATCCCCGGTTCTTGAGCTTCATAAGTGGGGTATCTCTAATGTCCCTTGTAATAATTGTGATTTATCTTATATTAGTAAAAAAAAAAAAAAAAAAAAAAAAAAAAAATGAAATCTTGAATGTCGTTTACGTGAACATTCTCGGTATGTTGTTAATCAAGAAATTTCTTAATCTTCTATTGCGAAGCCAAGTTGGGAATTTGATCATAGTTTTAATTTTAAGAGTGCCAAAATTATCTGTCATGCCAAACGCGTTTCCGAACTGGATTTTTTGGAAAATTTGGCTATTTACCTTAATCGTGATAAAATTGTCAAAGAAAAATCTGATTCCACTTTGCTGTCTACAGCCTGGAGAAATTTGTTTAATTCAATTAAATAATTTCCTTCATTATGTTTATAACATAATAATAGTTTTAAAAAATAAAAATACAAAAAAAATAAATCAATAAATCACTAAATTTTATTAAATTTACTTATTAGTACAATATTAATTAAATAAATAAAACAAAATAAATTTAATTGTTTACTCCTTCCCTCACTCCCCCCCTTTTTTTTGGTGTGTGTGTGTACGTGTGTTCCTCTCTGACTGGTCCTGCATGATGCTTCCTATTGGTTGTTTGTGTTGCTCCTCCCCCCCTGGGTTTTGCCCTGCTTTCAGTCTTGCTTTTGCCTCCAAGGCAGTAGCACGTGTTTTTTTTTGCGCCTGGTGAAGAAAGGCTACGTGCTTTCGAAACCGGTTGTGCTGACTTAAAATTTATGGTGGGTGAAGAAGTTTTAATAACTTTCTATTGATTGTACGCCAGTTTTTGAATTTAGTTCTGGAAGAATAATTAGGAACATTTTTTATAGATGCCAGAAAATAAAAATAAGAATGAAATAGAAACATTTTTAAGTCATTTTAAATCACTTCAAAGTCCTGTATTTTTTAAAATAATTTAACTGAAAGAAAGTTTCATTTTAGTTTTACAGAACCATTCAGAAATGCACCCAGACCTTCTTCTTTCCGCCGAGCGGCCATGCTTTAACTCTCGTGAGAGTGGTAAAACCACACAAAAAGTATTAACTATGTCTTGTGAGCATTGCTCGTGTCTTTTGGAACGTTGTACACTAATTCGTTTTCGCCCTTGCACAATTCGAGCAGGACTTCGGCAGTCACTAATTTGTTAAACCGCCCCGACCGAAATCCACAAGATCCAGGCAGACCTTTTTTCCAAACCGAGTGGGCAGCCTCTGAACCTTCGTGATCCAGTATATCCTGTCCCACTCAAGCTCGCCCAAAGAATGGCACGTGCTTTCCAAACTTCTGACTCTCTTCATTGATGACAACATCTTTGCGTTTATTATAGATTTGACGCGGTTTAAAATATAACGATTCGGTTCTAACCGAGTTGGTGGTTCTCCAAATCGGATCTGACGTCGGAACTCTATGGACCCAATCCACAAACAAAACTTATATTGGCCAACATTGAAACAACGGTGTGTGCTTTGTTGGACAACAGTTATAAGCGGCCGTTGGCTAGATGGATGACCCAATCGTTGGCAAACTGTTTTCCCGAAAACAGTATTTTACTTTGGAAATATATTTTGGTATTTACTTTTTACTATTCTTATATTTTCTTGCGAATATTCAACATTCTCGATATTATTTTAATGCGTGTAATAAAATTAGAGATTTTCTTTGAAGTTACGCAATGGTTAGAAAAGAGCCGTCATTTGAAAAATTAACACATCAATTATTGTTGGACTCATAACGTTATTCATTATGGTTGTCCAACCATAGCTACCCCAAAAAGTAAAATGACAACGAAGGGGACAAAAAAAATGATGTTGGGCCAACTGCAACTATCCCAAGAAACCAAGTGCCAACCACGCGAATCATTAGCTGCCGAAGTGCCAACGACAAATGGAGGTACTCTCGTACTGGTATGTTCATTCCATTTGTAGCAGAGATTATTTACCTGTGATAAGTATAACATTGCTTACCATTTAGACAAACAAAATATTTTTATTGCTTCTATGTTTGTATGGATTAATTTATTTTTTGATCATGTGAATATGAATACCTTAGTTAGAGAACCTTCTTATGATCATTAATTGAGAGAAAAAGAAAAAGACGAGTATAATAATTTTAATGATTTTTCTCTTGCTCTTTGTGTTAATGTTGAGTAATATATATTTAAGATAGCACTACGAGATGGATCCAATAAGGTTTTCAGTTATTAAATTACAGAAAATTTTTTAGAATCAAATTCCAAAAGCATTTACAAGAATGGGAATTCGGTACAAAAATCATATCACTTTTTACAAAATAAATTTTATTCTTTTTGATGTTAAGATTTTCTTAAGAAAATTATATATATTTATATACAGAAATTGTGGACAGAAATCTACGCCAACTTCCCATATAAGAATTTTTTACTATACATTAATACTTTCGCGACCGCAAGTTTCTGTCTTTTTTACAGTAAGGCCCGCCTGTAGGCATTATTCTCCTCAGTTACAATATTTCATAACAAAATGTAGCATATTCACATTTATATTACAAATGGATATACATTGTAATTATACTCTTTCTAATCAAAGCATTTATATTCATAGTATATCGATAGTACAAATATGAATATTGGGTTCATTTTTAAGAAATAAATAACATATAAATTGAGAAAGAAACGCCCATTGGTGGAGTTAGAGATTTTCAAATGACATGAATATACGTCAGCGGTTGCGAAAGTGTTAATAATAATTTTAGTCTCCTTCAGTTTTTTTTTAATGTATTTTAAGGATGCTTAAATTTGAATGCTGGTAAATAGACTACATTTTTTCAATTTCTTTTGAAAATCTGGTAAAATGAAAAAATATCTTATATGAATAAAGATTTATAAAACATTTTACAGAAAAAAGCATTCAAAAAATTTATGCATTTTTCATGCAAGCCCGTTTTTCTTTACGTGAAAACGCTTTTCTAGATTCTATGTTTTTTTTCTTCTTTCCGATAAACTTTTCTATGAAAAATGACATTCCACTTTAAATGTTCTTTTTGAAGAGCAAAAGACATTTATTCCCATCTTTCGTTCGCTCATACTTTCACTTTATAAACAGAAGAAGATTGGTATGTTTTTTTAAAGCACATTACACAAATACATTTTTATAGCATGTACAAGAAAAAGGTGTTTATATAGATAGACAGCCTCAAACATAAAGTTATGTTACATAATGTAGCACACATTAATACGAATTTAATTATAATAAACTAGATAGTGAAATTCATACATTTAATAACAAATACATATAGGTCAACGTCAGTGTTGCCAAAATTTTGAAACTTTTTTATTCAGTAATCACCAATAACTTTGAAGAGTGACATTTGATATATATAATAGACGATTAATCTTCAAAGCGTTTAGGCAACCGTTACACTTAAAATTTAGTGGTAGATATTGCGTAAAAAATTCCCTAAATGTAGAAACATTGATCAACGTTTATTTATAGTTTTACCGAATATATTACAAAATTATTGTTAATTATTTATATAAATTCAATGATAATAATAATAAAAAAATAACTGTATGGTAATTTTGGTAAATAAATATGTATTGTTTCAACTTTATTTTTAAATTAAACGTTTTAATAATTAAGATGTATTTTGACAAAGGATTTTTCTTGTTGTGATTTAATTTCTAACAAAATATTATAGCTTATTTTTCGAGAAACATTTTTTTAATAAAGGAAGCTAACAACTTTTAAAATTTGTATAACGTAAACATTTAAATCCATGAGACTCTATGTATGATCTTTTCTTATAAGAACATGAAATTTCGACTGTTAGTTCATAAATATCAGAAATTGGCACCATTTTAATGTTTTAGTTAATTTTCAAATACTACATTTATTCTCCTGCATACAGAATAAATATTCAATTAAATATTGTACTGTGAATACATAATGCATGACCGTGCTTCCTATTTATATGCTAAGCTTCATTTCACTCACTGATATGAAGCTTCAAGTTTTCAAAGCATTATTGAAAGTTATTCATATATGAAACTGCGCTGTCTAAGATTAAATTGTGGTAATGACAGAATGATATTCATGAAATTTCTAGTAAAAAAAAAAAAAATGTAATTTTTTTGCATAGGTATTTTGTGATATGTGGAATAATGACATTTTTGTCGAAAGCAGATATACACTGGTGGGCAATTATTAAGGGCGGGTGACAATAACTAAGCTATTGTCATAAGAATTGAATAAACATGTATATATGGGCGTTGTAATTTTATTGAATAAATGCTATTTTTAAATAAAATTATATAAAGTTGTTATTTACATGTCAAGTAGTCCTGACGAATGTGATATTTTATAAAACATCCTCTCTTATGAAGTGGAACTTACATAATTGACATATCATAGTCAATAACTTTTCCACGTAACCCCGCCTTTAAAACAGCAAACGTAAATCTGCGTTGCCCGTCTTAGACAGTCATAACGTTAAGACGAAGATTTACGTGGCCCGTCCGCTGAGAGTTAATAGAAAAGTAAGCCTCGCTGCGTTCATAAAACTTTACGCTCATTTTACTGTATTGTAACCACTAAATTAAAACAATACATTTTATATAATGTTTACACACAAAACTTCGAGATGAGTACATGACAAGTACCAAGGGTCAATTCTGGACCCCACACCTTGGTATTCAGATGTTAGAAGAGGAGATGACAAAGGTTCGTGATGGCTTAAAAAATAATAATAATAAGGGGATTTAAAAGGGGACCTGCAAGCATGTTATAAACTAGGAACGAAAATTCTGAGCTTATAGGAGAAAAGATGATTATAAAATACAGAATTCGCAAACAAATACACGAGAAGAAGAAAGTTTAAGTACAGCATTACTGACAACTAAGCATAAAGGTAAAAGAGAGTTTAAGTATAGTATTACGAACATTAAGTTAGAAATCTTAATTTTTCTTTTTCTTTTTTTTTTTTTATTGATTTTTGTTTAAACATTAAAACATTCTATAAAAATTCCTCATTGACGATAGTGTTGACAATATAATGAAACTCAGATAAAATGTTAGGAACGCTGAGAGGCCTAGAAAAGGTGTCAATTGATACAATAATATTTTACAGTGTCTCTATAACATCCTGAACTGTATAGAAGTGTGACAGGAAACATTATTAAAGGTATGTTGGTCGCTTTGTAGTCAAACGCCTGAAAGCAGTACTACAAAATTCTGTAGGGAGGTACATTTTGATCTCTTTTGACGTGATTAGTAGTCCGATTTTTAAAATTTTTACTAGATTTCTGTAATATAAATGTTTGCAGCTGAGGAGATTCTCTGGTGCTGCTATGTACACACATAGAGTGAAGATGATATTCTGTCCGAGAAATGTCTCACCGAAAAATGTAATTCTTGAATAATAACAGCACCCTACTTATCGTTCGGTTAACACATAGATTTACATGCCTGGTTAAGGCGCAAATGCAAACATTGGCGATCCGGTACCGACATAAGGTTTATGGGAAGCCAAAGCGATGTTTTAAGTGATTTTACTGGAGCTTTTTAGTTTATATATACATATATGCGTATGTATATATGTGTATATGTGTCCCATAAGTCTGTAGACACATTAAAAATTCAAAGCTATTGAATGAATTGATAGAATTGAACATGGTATAAGAAAAAATCATTCTCGTAAAAAGCGATATATATATTTTTTTTTTTCTTTTCTTTTTTTTTTTTTTTTTTTTTTTTTCTAAAGACAAAAATACAGTTAAATTTTTCTATCGACGATAGGTAGACAAATAGTTAAATTTTTCGCACGGATATGAAAGAAAAATATGCAAATAAAAGTCCTATAAATTATACAATTCTGTGATTAGAAGACTTTATTTCTTATTTTTCCTCCTACTTGTGCATACATGAAATTTTAATTGCGATGCTGACTTTGTGGATAAAGCGTTATTGGTGAAAGTGTTTTACCTCAGGTAAGAACCACCGACTGAAGCTGCAATTAGCAGTGTTATAACTCGTTTGCAATTTGTAATTTGTGGTGACGACGGACACATAGAATAGGATTTATATGCCTGTAAACATTTACATGCGAATAAGTACAGTTTTTTCATGAAAATGTGTGATCTGGCCACGCACAGCGTCCTTCTATCGACAAATAGCTTGCTTGCTAATTTTTTCTTTAAAAAAAAAAAAAAAAAAAAAAAAAAAAAAACACGTTTAATTCTATCAATAGTTATGGATTTTTAAAATGTCAAGAGACTAATGATGACCCTACATAAAAATTGATTTAAAATGCTGTGAACAATAGTTTTTGAAAATCCCTTTAAATATAGTGGCAGGCGAAGCCAGCAACGCCTGCTAGCAAAAAACACAATTTATCTTTCTAAAATAAAATTTTGGAGGTAATTATTTAAAATGATTTATTAAGATTCTGGTATTAGGATATTAAAACAAAAATATATTCAAAAAAAGAAGAAACACCGTTTTTTCTTCATAGAATCTTATATAAATGGGAATCAACACATTTAAATTTCCTTAACAACGGTAAAATATTTTGTCTCTATTATAAAATAATGATGCAGCATTTATCAGTTTTAAAACTTTTTTAAATAAATCATTTATTCTCTTATATCCGGAATTACTGTTCTATTAAATAATGCTTCCAGAAAACGCAATGCGTGACCGTGCTTCATATTTAAATGCTAAGCTTCATTTCACTCACTAATACGAAGCTTAAAATTTTTAAAGCACCATTGAGACGAATTCAAATATCAAATATGTTGTACAAGGTTAAATTCTAGTAATGAAGCAGAGATGTTCTTGAATTTTCAGGAGAACTTTCAGTAAAATTTATGCGCAGGTGCAAGTTTAGCAAAAAATTACTTTTTTTACAGATCGCATAGATGCTAAGATACTATCAACGAAAAGTAAGTTTCCCCACTTCTTAGTACTAACATAGCTGCGAACAATTTAATTAATATTCCGAAGTATTGTTAGTAACTGCCCCTCTTTCCACACTACCTAATTTTTAGAGTAATTCACGTTAAATTGAATTATGATTAAATAAGCATAGATGTCAATATTTTAATTTATTCCGGAGAAATTTTTGCCCCGCCTCTATCTCGTACCACATATTTTTTAAAAGTAATTTTTTCATATTTTATAGAAGTTATTTATTAAAGAAATTTTTTCTATAAATAAATTGGTGCGAAATAAAGGCGGGGCTAAAAGTACTCCGGGATAAATAAAAATATTTACAGCTATGAATAAGAAGCAAAATACAATTAAAAAAGGGATGGTGTTAAAAAATAAAATAAAATAAAATATAAAGGTGGTCAATAACAGTACTACGGGATATTAATTAAGATGTTAGCAGCTATGTAATAGTAAAATAATTGGAGATAATTATTACAAAAGAATACTATTAAAAAATTCCATATGAAGGTTACAGACAATCCTGTAATAACATTGTACCTCACAGATATATACGCATATTCGTAATAGAGCATGAAACTGTTTTATATAAAGTGTGAGTCTTTTTATTGTATGACACTAAAACAACTTTTCAAATTACTTTGAATAGTTTAAGATAATGATTCAAAATGATAAATTGTGATTCTTGCATTATTACATTAAAAAAAAGAAAAAAAAAAAAAAAAAAAATCAGTACATTTGAAAAGTTAAGAAAAATTTCAGACCTACATGTAAATATAGTCGGAAAAAGGAAAAAAAAATAATTAAAATATTTCATAAATAAAAGTATATTTCATATACAAAAATACGCATGGTATACATTTACTTTCTCTAATACAATAAAAAAGAAAATTTTAATTATTTAATTATTTTTTGTTAAGTTTTCGGAAAGATTTTAATTAATATCTGCCACATTCATTTAACATTAATATATTCAAACTTTGTCGGCGTAAAACATTCGGAAATTTTAAGATAAACAAAAATAAAAAGTATTTCCTTTTTTTGGCTGATTTCATTAACATTACTCAACACAAATTATCTGAAATGGATATTACAATATGCAAAGATGAATAGACGTAAATTGTAATATATAGACGATCCCCTAAGCAAAATTTAAGTATAAAACGTTATTACTGATAATAAATTTTCGTATACAGTGCGTCCCAAAAGTTCATAGACAACGGGTTTTGTGATTTTACAATTGAAAAAGATGAATAAGAATTTCAAAATCATTTTTAATTACAAGTAATTAAAAACAATAATAATACTTTGCAAAAACAATATATTATAATCACAGGCTTTGTGATAGAAACTAAAAATGAAAATTTACTGTCCCAAAAGTTTATAAGCAACTCTTTTTTTTTTTCAAATTTTTGAGCCATTTTTTCTAATCATTTCATAAACTCGATCAGGCATACTCAAACAAGAGTTTGAAATAATTCTGGCTTTAGAGTACATAAACTTATTTCAATTTGCAGCTTTAGATCTTGAACTGTTGCAAATTTACGCCCATTAGCATATACGTCTCTAGCTAATATTCCAAAATGTTCTCCATTGGGTTCAGGGCAAGACTTAGGGCTGGCCAGTCCATAACAGTTACTTAGTTTTGTCTAAACCATTGCACTGTAGAGTTTTACACGAGAATGGAGCAATTGTCTTCTGTTATTAACTTTCCAAATGGAAGTAACTGAACTTCTAGCATTTTTTGGTAAGACGACCTTTTAAAAAAACAATATTGGTAGTTTCTTTAAATTTAAATGCTCTCCACACCATGCGTGAACACCCTCCTAATTGTCTGCTGAAAAATGTTCGTGGTTCCTTGCGAATATCGTGCCAGCAATATGCCCACCCATCGGGGCCATCTAAATTTAATTTTTTTTTTATCCCTAAGCAGAACACTCAACCCTTCATCTAACCAATTCATATGCTTTCGAGCGCACTGAACGCGAGCGTCTTTATGCCGTTTTGACAACTTTGGTGAAAGACGCATTTTGCGATATGCAAACAATTTACTTACCTGCAGCTTTCAATGCACCGTGTATTTTGATATTGAAACGGTCACTTCTCTAGAAATTGACCATACATACAGGTTCCGAATTGAAACTAATCTGAAAATCTCTCTGCCATGCGGTTTAGTTGTTTTCTTTGGTCGCCCATAACGCGATTTTGCTTCAAAATATTCACCTTTTGACAGAATTTGGTAAATACCAGCCCTGCTGCGTCCAGCTTTCCTTGAAATGTCCACATCTTTCATTCCACGAGTTTTCAAACAATGAATTTGCAAAATTTCATTTTTGGAAAACTGCCCGTTGCGAGGCATCTTTATAATCAGTCGAGAAAGAAAGACAGCTTCGCTTTTATCTCAGTACTAGTCACAAATACATGACCTTGGAATATGCACATTTTCAGATATGTATTTCAATCAGCTTTTAATACCGGTTGTCTATATAATTTTCGGACAAAATTATTATTATTATTATTATTATTTTTTATTTTTTTTTTTTTTTTTACCGTAAATTTATGAGTGTTTAAATTTCTTTAAGATTTTTGTTATTTCTATTACGTCAACACATATTTGCATAATTCATTTCGCCTTACTTACTCGTTCATTTAGCTCTTAAATCCCCAAAAACGGTTGTCTATAAACTTTTGGGACGCACTTTATTAGACACACATATATATTAGAAAAGAGAAATATGTATTTAAAAAATAATAAAATAAAAAAATAAATAAAAATTTCAAAGCTAGTTCTTATTACTTTTTACCTTTGTCTTTTAAACAATTTCAATAAAATGATTTTTTTTTTTTTTTTTAATCTGAAGAAAAGTATGGATTAAATTACTTTTGTGAGCAACAATAATCAGAAGTTTTTATTTAATAAAGGCATAAAGAAAGTAACATTTACTTTCAGATTAGCCTTGTTTATAATCAATCACGTTTATTGATATATGTTCCATTAACTCTTTCCCTTTTCTTTGTAGGTTTTTACTGAAAGCAATAAATTATACAACTGAATACTTGTATGTCTGATTTCAGATAAATTAATTTCTTTGAATAGCTTCATTGAAAAAAAAAAAAAAAAAAAAATTGTTGTTTATTGATATTTTTATTATTTTAAAATATTTTAGAAGTTATTTCATAACTAGAGGTGGGAATTAATAAAGTTACCAGTTTTTATAATTGTTTTAACGTTACCAGTTTCTATTAGTACACGCCTTCTTTTCACACCACTTTCATTAAATAGTAATTTTCTACATAGTTAATCGTTGTCACATATTAGAAAATGTTATTCTAAACAAATTGTGGTATAAAACAAAGGGCGGGTATTATCAATGCTCCAGAATAAATTAACACATTGCTGTTGGGGTATTTTCTTATTTTGAACAGTGAGCCTCTATTTTTGGCGTTCCTCTAAAACGTTATATTATTTATTAAAATGACTTTACGTATTCATGATTAAATTATTCAAATTTTATTCTTAGAAATTGATTCTGTAAATGTCAGAGGCATTTATATACATTGGCAGCATATAAAGTGTTAAACACGAACACATAAAATCGATTTTTTAAATAAAAGTATTTCTTTTAGAGAAACGTTTGAAGGCGTGGCTCGTGTTTCCTGAAAAGCGTCATTTTACGTGATCGAAAACAAAGTGTTAACGGCCCTCTTCACTTACCGTCACTGGAAGCCAGAGCCAATGTTATTCTATGGGGAAATTTCCTTTACAAATAACTTATTAACTAATACATATTTTTAAATTCTGTTTTCACATTCAGAAAATTCCCAACTGTTAAATTCACGGACCTTTTTTAAAAAATATATATATTTTTTAATTTTTAATATTTTATTGTGAAATTGCAAAATGAAAAAAATTCACATATTGAAAATTCGTATTTTGCAGCTTCAAAATAAAATATAAAAAATTAAAAAAATATATATTTTTTTTTAATTTTCGTCAATTTAACAGCTGGGAATTTTCTGAATATGAAAACAGAATTTAAAAATATGTATTAGTTAATAAGTTATTAGTAAAGAAAAATTTCCCATAGAATAACATTAGCTTCTGCTTCCGGCGGCGGTGAGTGAAGAGGGCCCTTAGGAAAGTCAACAACTCTGGAATTGGGTGCAGGTTTCATACCAATATTTTTGAGGAAAGATTTTCTGTTTAATAAATCATATAGTGTTCTATAAAAAATATTTTCGTAAATAATGGTTCTGCGTTAAAATGCCATTCCTGTTTAAAACTTAAAAATATAGTACAACAAATTTTAACACCAATATTTCGTTACAAAAGATGTATCATGTTTAATCACAGAAAACTGCCAATAAAATTATTAAATCATCGATTAAAAATTTGTAGTAGAAAAAGCATACAAGATGGCAGCTTTGATAAATACGCAAATTTTTATTAGTTTTACTGAGTAATGAGAAAAAAACTGGAAGACATAGTTTTATTTTTGTTTTATTTATCCGTTAAATGTTAATAATTATAATATGTAATTTAATATTTTGTAAAAATAATTAATTTGTCAAAAAATAAATAAATAAATAAATAAAATAGTCGTGCTAAAAATCAAATGAATGATCAATGAAAATTTTTGCAGCATGTAAACTTAACTAAAAAAAATAAAATATGCATTAAATATATCGTCAACAATGTCTGAACTAATGGAGGCGGCGCGGACCCATAATTGTTGGGACTGAAGGGTGGGACAGCGACTCTGAGTTCGGGGTTGGGCACTGCTGTCGCATTGGCGCGGTATTCCCAGGTCTCTCTTTTGAGGGTGCCAACCAAAGCATCCTGCCTGGAAGATCTGGACGACCATAGGCAAAGTGTAGCTAGACACCAAGTTCGGGAGCTTTCTCCCACTCGAAGAGGTAATGGCTATCAGTTTCTCTAACTATTCTCCTTGGACACATATGAGCCCGGTATAGGAAAATCGATACAATGGCCCCATTAGTAGAAAATGGACCCGTCTCGATCTACACCTGTCTATGGGTGACCTTTCGCCAGATCTGGAGGATATTTTATTCAATAATCACCAATAATTTTTAATTGTAACCTTTGTGAAGATTGATTTCGAAGATTGATAGTTTATTATGAATATCAAATATCACTTCTCAAAATTATTGGTGATTATTGAATAAAAAATCTGCCTGATCTGGCAACACTGTGGGTGACTGAGAGAACTTTGCTGTGACCACAAGAGGGGTAAATAGCCAGCAGTACCTATTTGAATTCTGAGCCAATGTAGCCTTGCGGAAGAGGTCACCTCTGCGGCCCCTGGAATTTTAGGCTAGTAGTACCTACTCTTTCCCTGAATGTTTGTGTTCTAGTGAGCCCTCCATGATATTGAGGCTCATATTTATGAATATCTGACATATTAATTGGTGTATGTTATGGGGCGGTGCTCTGCTGTCGTTTGGCGGTTGGGGCATTGTTTCCTTGTGGTTACTCCAACTCTTAACCACTGGCCTTGTTCCTCATATAGGTTCAACTGTGTTTCTAGGACCCGGTCTAGCCGGTGGACGGCTAAGTAGGGCGGTTTTCGGGGTGTTATGTCTCCTTGGCTTTCTTCGGGCCGTGCCTCTGGACGTGGATCCGATGAGAAAAGATGCTAATAATTCCCCGCTGTTGGGTGGTAACCTCGGCTGCCTGATCACACAAAACCTCTTGGTGTGTTCTTCCCGTGAAGGTGATGCCTGTTGTGAGACATGCTAACATTTTAAATTTTTTAGGAGCACTGTTAGTACCCACCTCCTTTTTTTAACCCTTTGCGCTTGGCATATTTTCCGTAAGACACATCTTTTGGGGTTCCTTTAAAACGTCACACGTATAGTTTCCAACTTAATACCTTTTGGCTACCCGAAAATTGTAATAATTTGTTTTATTTTACTTCATCATTAAATGAAATAAATCTTTCTGCTAAAATTTTCCGGTAGCCGAAAGGTAGCCTATAGTTACACGTTTTAGAAAAATAACATTTCATTTGCAGAGGAACACCTTAAGGCGTGGCTCGATTTTTTAATGTCCCCTCAAAATACGAGCGATAAGGGTTAATACCACTTTTTTTGAAGTGTAATTTTCTCCAATTTGTGATAAAAAAATCGATTACACGAAAAGAAAAACACCCGCAAGAAAATTTTTGTTTAAAAAAGGCAAGTACTAACAATGCTCAGGAATAAATTATAATATCAGCATGTCTGGGTTATCTTTAATTGCTTAGTATATAAAACTTTAATGTGCTATGAAGAGGCTCTTCAATATATGCTCCTTATTAAATGAACTTTATGAAAGAATTCAAAGATATCGGTCAACATACCTTAAAAGGCAATTATATAATATGCATTTTGATAATGTAAGTTTTTTTTTTTTTTTTTTTTTTTTTTTTTTTTTTTTTAACGAGAAAACGAGTTTGGCATATCCGACGAAAGGCATCTTTTTTGTATCAATATGACATTTGTGTCTTTGAAGGGTACAAACAGGCTTTCGTAAATTCTCACCACTCAATGGTCTATTTACAATTAATGTGCAAACGGCATGGATTGATGTGCAAACGTAATAGGTATTGCCATTTTAGATTATAACACATTTTGAAAATAAATTAGGACCATGTCATAGCTGCCAAATTTAAAGCATTTTCAATAACACTATATTAAACAAAAAATCCTTTATGACCTTATTTAATTAAAGAATTTTACTCTTTCATTAATGAGAAATTTTCAGCAATAATAGTGGCATTCAAAATGAGTAAAAATAGGAATACATAACTTTATTTATCCACAAAAATACCATTGAATGGCCTATACATACGTTTCCACAAAAAATAGATTGTTGCATTCGCTGTTCATAAAAAATAATTGCTTTATGTATGTAATATTAAATAGCAAGTAATTCCGGGTGTTTCGTAAGCTGTGTGTATCAAGTAGACAGAATTGTTTAACCCCTTAACGCGCGCTGTCCTCGCTGCGAGGACACGAAATTTAAGATCCAGCTGCAGAAATTCATCCCGGAAAATATTTAGTAAAAATTTACGTTTTTAACATATCAGAAAAGGCCGGTTTTTTAAACCATAAAATTTAAAATTTATTTTAGTTGAATTTAGTTCATGAATTCCGGTGGCAGTATAATTTAAACGATCCGAATTGTCTTGCGCCGCAAAGGGTTAAGATTTGAGCAATTATCTATATACATAAAGTTCCTTTACTATGGACCATTTATTTTTAAAATACGCTTTGTAAATAGAGTTCAACGCAAGTTAATAGTAACGGTTTCCAACGGATAAGCAGGTGCGAATAGCGATAATTTACTGAAGTACTGATTACTACATTTCAATATAAAAAAAAATTAATCTTAGTCAATAACAAAATTTAATTTGTGAGAAAGAAAACATGTATTTATTTTTTTTAAATAGCAAACATTCCCTAAGTAGCAATGGTATGGAGGAGTGATACTTTGAAATTTCTTTTTAAATATATATGCTAATTTCGTTACTGAAGTATACATTATTACACATATCATTACAGTATTTACAGTACTCCTACAAATATATTCGGAGTACATTTTTATTAAAGAACTAACAGGCTTTGCCTGTTCGCTGGGCATAATTTAAATGTGTTGTCAAAATCCCATATCATTATTAATAACCTGCGTTAAAGTTCTCGCTGTGTTCTGTAGAGGTTTTCCCGCTCGAAACGTGAAGAGTCCGGGTCCCCACTGTCTTCGGCAGCAATTTAGCTGCTTCTTTTTGTCCCCTGTCCCAGCGGTAAGTTCGATGTTTTGCGAAATTCCGCAGATCCCAGAGATTTCCTAAGACAAATTTAGCGCTAAAAGGGGGATCTTAAATTTGATCCTTCGTAACGCATCCCACCCCCCCCCCTAAAAAAAAAAATAAATAAAACGAAAATGTGCTTTTGGAAATATTTTAAGGAAGATACAGGGATATTTTCAATACACCTTTGTACCATTTTTAGTAAAGCTCTACTCAAAAATCCGGAATTTCTGAAATTTCCCTCCGAAAAACGATTTTTCCCCTCCCTCCAAAAAGAATCAAGAATTCCAAAATCGTACATAATGTTTTATTTATACTCAGGTCTAGTCCCCTCATGTCAAATTCTTCACCATGAAGTAATTTGGGGTCGAGTAATACTTACAAACTTTTTTTTTTTTTTTTTTGCTTCCTGTACCACCGGAAGAAATGGGTGAATTTCAATAAATCCCGTTACTTTAGGGGTTGGATACATATAAACAATCCAAGCACCAAAATTCGTGAACACAGCTCTCATACATTTGTCAGGACAAATTTAGCACTAAATAGAATGGCCAGATTTTGCCCCCTCGTAAACCCATCCCCCCCCAAAAAAAAAAAAAAATCGCAAATCACAGAAAAAATATATATTTTTGGAAATATCCTAAATAAGTTGTATAGCTTTTTTTTCAACATGTTTATTCCATATTTGGTACAATTCTACTCAAAAATCAGGAATTAGCGTAATTTCCGCGCCAAAAATCGTTTTTCCCCTCCATCCCCTTAAAAATCGAAAATTCTTAAATTTATATTTATATGTTGTCTCCCCATGTACAATTTCTTTACTGTGAAGTAATTTGGAGCCGAATTATCAAACCTCTAAAGTAACGGAATTTATCAAAATTCCCCACCCTTTCCCCCTGGTGGAGAAAGAAGCAAGAAACGTTCGTAAGCATAACTCGACCCCAAATTAATCCACGGTGAAGAAATTGCACATGAGGAGACTAAACTTGAATATAAATAAAAAATTGTGTACGATTTTGGAATTCTTGATTCTCACAGGGGGGGGGGGGGCAGAAAATCATTTTTCGGGGAGAAATTTCAGAAATTCCGGATTTTTTAGTAAAGCTTTGCTAAAAATGGTACAAAGGCATCGAAAACAGCCATGTATCTTCTTTAGGATATTTCCAAAAATATATTTGTACTTTTTGTGCTTTTCGATTTTCTTTCTTTTTTTTTTTTTTTAGGTGGGGAGTAAGGGGGGGGGGGGGTGGACGTTACGAAGGAGCAAATTCGAGACCTCCCTTTTAGTGCTAAATTTCTCTTGGGAAATCTATGGGATCTGCTGTCACAAAATTTGGTATGTAAATTATTTATATGTATCCAACACTTATTGTAACGGGATTTTACGACATTATCCCCCTCCTTATCCCCTCCGGGGTCGGGAGCAATAAAAAAGTGTAAAATTACGTTTCCCCTTTTGAATACGCTTTAAATTATCTTAGAATGACGGATTTCGGTGTGTGGATGTTAATTACGTGTTCGCAGTATGTACTTTGGTGGAATTTCCAAAACTTCGAACTTACCCGCTGGGGAAGGGGAAGGGGAAGTAAGAATCGGGTAAGTTGCTGCTGAAGGCAGTGTGGACCCGCACTCCACACGTTTGCGGGAGGAAAAAAAATCGACCGAACACAGCGGGAATTTTAAATTAGGTTATTAAAAAAGATATGTGATTTTGACAACTGATTTAAGTATAGTGCACGGCAAAGCGGGCAAAGCCTGCTAGTATCCTATATAGTAAGAAGATCGCACATTCTACATGTATTTTATCGTATCTTGCCTGTAACATATTGAAAACAAAACAAAACAAGAATACTGCTAGAAATTCCTTATGTAAAAATTGTAATTGATTTTGTCATTTATATTATACACAATTTCTTGAAAGATAACACAGCTCAAGTAAATCGGTCCCAACACCAATTTTGCAAATTCTTATATAAGATAACCTCCTGAATCCGAATATGAAACCTATTTTCCCCTATCACTTACCATTTTTGGGGGACACCCCTCTATTTTTACCACTTTTCGGTAATTTGATGGTTATGAATTTGATTTGTAGGGGGGGGGGGGATTATTTTAGCTGTTAAATATCTTCTGAGGGAGCTACAGAAGTGAAAAGTTCTAACCTATGATCATTTGCAGCAAGGGAAAATTTAGGGGGTATGTGCCAATGAAATTATGAATTACACTTATTATATTTCATTAACCGTTCATTTCTCCTTATATATATATATATATATGTATATTGTTTTTAAATGATACAATAACTCTTCTCCATTCTCCAAATCAAATTTATGGCCACAAAATTCCGAACAGTGATTAAAATTGGGGAGGAGTGGTGTTCCGAAAAAAAGGTGGGTTGTTGGGCAAAATGGGAGTCTTATTCAGATTCATGAGGTCGTTTTGCATTATAATCAGCACGGCTGGTATCAGGGCTCGAAAAAAAAATATATATATATTTTTTTTTTTTTTTTTTCTCAGCGCAGTGTAATTTGTATATATAAAAACCTTTAATATTCTAAACTTATTTTCTTTTACAAGTTTTTAACCTAGGTTCAAAAATGTTATTAGACGCATAGCTGATAATAAATATGTAAAAGGAAAAATATTGGCTATTTCTTTTGAGACATTTTTGGTTTAAAACAGTTATATATTCCGCTAATTAAATTCAAATAATGATTATTTTATTAAATAAATAACATTGTAATAGACAATAGAAATTTCCAAAACTTGCATTAGTGGTTTCAGGTTCAAATTACAGCTCGGCATCAGGAGATAAAACTAAGCATAAGTTCACCGACAAAGAAAAGAGGATAAACTCACACTTACTAAGAAATTGTTACTTCTGAATATGGCTTTCTCTAAAACATCATTTGTTAAATTTTGCAGTGTTGCCGCTATCTACTTAATAGGAAGACCCAAAAGTTAAAATTTTATGAAAACAAGGGAAACATTAAAAAATTGATGTATAAAAAATGCTAATTTTTTTTGTTTAAGTGCGAAGAGAGTTGAACTATGCGATTATTTTTATTATTAACACATTCGAGACAGCACGTTTTCCTATGTACACTGTACAGTCGGGGAAATAAAATGCAACACCCGCTGTAATTTCATTATTAATTACCGCAGAAAAATTCAACAGACATCATTCTACAGGGAATTAAGTGCATTTTTTTTTTTAATGATGTGAAATTTTGAATTAGGGGTTCGTTTACATAATGAAATAAGTGCCAACTTTGATTTCTTTTGAATAGCAACACCCAATTTTTACTTCATATTTAAAATTCTGAGAGTTTGGCAGTGCGGAAAAGCATACAGTTTGCATTATTTACCTTTAGTATTCTTAAAGTTATAACCGAAAGTGAGATAGGTGGTTATAGGGAAATCTAGAAAAATAAAATTAAGATCGTACAAAATATAAACAACATTTTATTGTTTTACACCAGACGTTTTTTCAAGAAAAAAAGCATTATAAAAATAAATGATAAGAGAAGCAAATACACAATCATCTTTGCAATCTCTGATATCGATTTTTTAGATAAGTGTATACTTAATTACTCTATTAGATAATACATTTTAGATATATTTGTATATATATATTAAAAATAAGATTGTTTAGACAAACTCTTAGAAAGATGTATGATATTTTTCACATAAAAAGTGTCTATAATGATCACCAATAGAGCTTAAATTTTCTTTTACTTTATTTTGTAGGTGTGATATAATATACGAACTGAAATAACATATCTGTATATATGTATACAACGACGCATAAAATAATCTTTTCAGAAAAGTTATTGTAAGGTATCATGAAGTAAATGTTCAACAATATTAATAGTATTTACCAATTTTGGATCAGTTTAACTCTTAGAAACAGTAAGATTTGTTTTGTAATTTCTATGAAAATATGATTTCTAATTAAAATATATTTATAAAAGTAATTTGTAAGTCTAAACTATCCTTAAAGTAATAATCAACCTCTCCCTCCACCACAAAAAAAGGAAGCAGTATATGAACTACGAGTAAATGACTAACCCTTTAAATATCAAGATAGTTAAGAAGCGATTAAACAAGTCTGCCTTGCATTCCAATTCAATTCTTTTCTGTTTTTTTTTTTTTTTTTTTTGACAATTTTTACGTTCCAGATATTATTCTAGTTTAAGCAGTAAGCCCCGCCTATTTAGTTGATTTTCTATCATAGTGCTCATTTAAAGGATTAAAATTTTATCATCAGTAATTGATGAGGTAAATGTAACTTACGTATATTTTTGACAACGGAAATTAAGCAGTTAAACACAAAAATGCAAAGTCATTTTTCTTCTTTTCTTTTTCTATATTATTTGTTTTAAAAGAATGATGATAGGCGGGGCTTGTTTTCTGTAGAAAACGTAGGGGTCGTACTCTCCGCCCTTTTTTCAGGACACTCTCGTGGCTGAGAAATTTTCAAATTATATGCGATCACTATTTTTATAAAATAATCTATACCCTGTATATTCATGACACATTAGTATAAATATACTAGAAGTATTTCTGCATGGAATTAGTGCTGGCAAAAAAGACGAAAATTTCTTTCTTTGACACTGTCCTGAAAAAAGGGCGGAGAGTACGTCCCCTGAAAACAGGATTTTTTGTTTTTCTGTCACTAATGGCTAAAATTCTATTTTTTGTTTCATTTCTTTGCGTTTGACGTTGTTGTTGTATATAGTTTGACCCGTAAATCAAAATAAAGAATATTTTGTTTAATTTTCTTTGTTATTTTTAAAGCCTTTCTTCGTTAATTCGTGAAAAACTTCATAAGAGTCGGCGCCTAAGCCACTTCAAGATAAAGACTTATTCATATCTCAAAAACTAATAGCTGGAATGAGCTGCAAATTTGCACATCTGTATTTTTCATTATTAGGATTAATTTTATGTAAAAATTAATATAAATCATATTTCATATTTTTTCTGAATATGAATTTATTAATATTATTCATAAATAAAAATATTTTTCAGAATCAAAAGTGATGATGGATTATGTTTGGGTTTCTTCAGTGTATCTCGTAAAAAAAAAAAAAATAATAATAATAATAAAAAACTTATATCTATTCCGTTAATTTCTGTGAAGATATTAATAAAAGTTTGTGATATGAATTTAACATTAGAGCCTTCAAAAATTGAACGCTTATAACACTATAAAATAAAATAAGCAAAATATACAACCAGTATACATTTTCACATTGCCGAGGCGGCAGAAAAAAAAATGGATAATACCATTGAAAAAAAAAAAAAAAAAAAAAAGTTGGTGTGCGTTTTAATTCGTAGACGACCTTCAATTCAAAATTTCACTTCAGTTTCTAAATGTACTTAGAATTCCCCGTCGAATGATACCTATTGCATTTTTGTGCATCGATTAGCAATGACATTACGTCGAGTGTTGCGTTTTTTTTTTTTTTTTTTTTTTTTTTTTCTCCCTCGACTGTACATACATGCCAACATCCTAATTATCAAAGGGAATGTTTTTAGTACACGCCGCTTTTTCCACACCGCTTTAATTTTAGAATAATTATCTCCACATGCAGTTACGATTAAATAAGTATTAAATCACTAAAAAATGACTGGTGTGAAAAAAAAAAAAAAAAAAAGTAGAATACTAAAATCTCCGGTTTATTAATGAGGTGGTTGTCAAATATACATTTAGAACAGGAAACCCCATCTTTTTTTGTTATTTCAAAATGTTGCATTATAAAGCAAATGTATTGTATGTGTTCGTATATTCATTAAAAACGTATGTTTATAGTGATAAATATACTGCCTCCAGTGGATGTAGATATATATACTACCCTGGTATATCCCTGGCAGCATCCTAATTAATGTTCCGTATAATTGTTAGTACCCGCGCATTTTTCTAAACCACGACAGTCTTGCCTGATTTCGCGTCTTTTTGATTTAATAGTCACCAATAATTTTTAGAAGTGATGTTTGATTTACATAATAGACGATTAATCGTCGATTATACACATCAAATATCACTTCTCAAAATTATTGGTAACTGTTGAATAAAAAAGTCGTGCACTCTGGCAACACTGCACCACGGTTCTTTACGGTAATTGTCTCCAAATCTAATTAAGATTAAATAAGAAGAAAAATACACTAAAAATAGACTGTAAAAATAGTACACTAAAAATAGTACTAACAATTTAATGGAATACTAATTAGTGTATTGGAAGGTTTGCTGGTAGTGCAAATATGAAATACGAGCTGACCCGTCCGGCTTCGCACAAATGAACAAATTTTAGTTAAAGATGGATTGACATGTAAAAAATCAATAAAGATATCAGTTTATATGTAATAGTCAGGCAATATTATTAACTAAAAAGTCAAAATAATGTATATGAAGGGAGAAATCAATAATATGAAACAATATTCGTACAATATATACTATTACAGAATCTGGTGTGAAACAACCACACGATTTCCATTGCCCACTATTACACATATTATATACAATTTTTTGGAGATATATGCAATTTATGAGATTTTACAGTAAGAGAAACTTGATACACGTACAAAAGACACATACAAAAGAGTTTATATAGCGAGTTAAAAAAAAAAAAAAAAATAGATAGTTATTTTTTTAAACACGAATTTCCGAGATCTAAAACTGAACTACCAAGTCATGGATGACCGTTAATATTCCTGTAATAAGCACGTAATACTTGAGAAAGGTTATCTAAGTTGGATTAATGAAACAATTTTCAAGAAAACGTTAGAGCCATTTTTGAGATACCAACTTTTACCAAAACTTAGAATACTCAGTTATTGACCGGAAAACAATAATTACATACAAAAGGATATTTAATAGGAAGTTAACATGGCGAGTTTGAAAAAAATCCGTACAGGCGTTTTTAAAGAAACGCACTTGCGACATCTGAAATTGAGTTGTTCATAAAGGACGTCTATCAATTTTCCTGAACTAACCAACTATATCATTCAAAAGGGCATCTAATAGATTGTTTATATAGCAACTTTGAAGAAAATCGTTAGAGCTGTTTTTGTGATAAGGGCTTACGGTCCCATTTCCGGTTTTCGATGACCCAATTCTGGTTTTTCAAGTTTTACGAAAATTTGGAAAATTTATCTGTACTCCAGACCAGAATCAATTGTGAAGTTTCGTAGTTCTATCTTTATTAGTTTCGGAGATATGACAGCCAGAAGATTCCACACAAACGTACACACATACACACATACACACACAATGACCCATTTCCAAAAACTACTTTTTTGGACTCAGGAGGCCTTAAAACGTGTAAATCAGGTGAAACTCTATATCGAATTTTTGGACCGAATATAATACTTCCACTACCTACGGTAGTGGGATAATTAAAGTAAAAACATAGATCTCGTATTTAATACGAAAATATACAGATTTTCGTATTGCGCTTTCGATCGCCAAACACAAAAATCGCCAAGGACGACACATATCAAATCTATGCTTTGTTTTCAATTAAAATATTGAAAATTTGAATTAAAAATTTATTTTACCAAAATTTATTATAGACTCTAGCACTTAGAGACAGTGTAACCATTGATTAGTTGAAAGAAAGAAAAAAAAAAAAAAAAAAATCGGCTTTTTAGTTCTAGCGATCGTTATCTACATCTATACATAAACCTTTCCTCTTTATATATTAGTGTAGATAGAGCATAGCTAGATTAAATAGGTTTCTAATCAACATAATGTAACTCAAATAATTAAATGCTATTTGCATTTCAGTAATGGTTGTATGCGCTATGTATATTGAGCTACTTGTCATAACTATTAGTTGCTAAAAATAGTCGTCAAATAAATTTAAACTTCTCAATTATTCTTTTAAAAAATGCATAATGAAATGCAGACGATATTTTTTTAATTCACTTTTTATATTATTATACGCAGGCGAAGTGTAACGTCACAGACCGTCCATGGATGCAAGAAAATGATTTCCTATGTTAATCGCCCATTGGATTTTTTGTAAAAAATTATTAAAAATCGAGGAAAATTATTTCCCGATTTTCATCCCGATATTTGGGTATATATATGTATTAGTTATCATGTGCATGTGTTAGATTATGTTATTTTGCTGTCAAATTGACAAAATTTTAATTTAAAATTTAAAAACTCTGTTGTCCTTGGCGTTTTTGTATTTGGCGATCAAAAACGTCTTACGAAAATAAACGTGCCAGATGTATATTTTCGTAATATGTATTGTACGATATATTGTTTCATATTATTCATTACTCTCTTAATATAAGTTGTTAAAATAACCATGATTTTTGAAAGAAAATAAATTACGCTCGCCAGATAATTTGACAATATATATATATATATATTTTTTCTGCCAAGGATGACCGATATCAAATCTATTCCGCTGCAACATATTTTTCCCGTCAGGTTTTATAAATTTCATAAGAAAGAGGATAAAATTTTTCTTACCTGACAGGTCTTGTTCTTTTTCGCCGGCTTATTCTAAGTAATCACAAAGTAGTCGAAATAAACACAGCTCAAGTTTCACGACACAAACGTTTAATTAGACGCACTATTTACATTTATAATACATAATTGTTTCATTAATATCTGCAGCTATCACAATATTTAATTCCAAGCATTTAATATTAGCTGTCGAGCGTCAGAACGCTCTTTCATATCCTTACGGATTCACATTCCTTCTTTTTACAACAGAAAAACAAAACTTTTTATTATCAGAAAAAACCATGTTGCCAATCAATAAAACATAAAAATAGGCAGACGATCTCCAGTGGAAGAACAGCCCGCCTCCTGACGGCAAGAATGGGTCATCCTCCCACCTTTGATTCTGGCAATCTTGTACAAAATCAAACTAAAAAAGAGAAAAAAGACATATTAATAAACATTACATCAAGCAAAAATGAAAAGGAACAGAGAGAAAAAAAAAAAAAAAAAAAAAAAAAAAAAGGTAAATAAAAGTTCTATCAGTCAATTATAAATTCAGTCTATCTGGAGCTCTAATGGATCTACCCCTCCTGGTAAATCGTTGTTTTTCGTCAGGTATCTCAACAGATTTCTTGACATTCTTTGAAACAGTTCTAGACAGTTCAGAGGGATCAGGGCATCTTTTCGGTATAGAACGAGTAGGTATCAAAGTTCCATTTGCAGCATACTTTGCACGAAAATCACTAGATTCATCAGAAGAGATCTCTAACGGATAAAGACTTTGAACTGGGCGTATCAAAAACCCATTTTCTGTCTTGATTTTTGCCACTCGAACTATTCCGTCTTTACCAGGATAAGTTTCCACAACTCTGGCTAATGGCCAGTTGATTCTTTTTTGATTATCATGACCGACGAGAACTATGTCTCCTACAGCAATTTTTTTGTCAGTCTTAGCGATACCCTTTGAATTTTTTAATTGTCCTAGATATTCAATTCTGAATCTTTTCCGTAAATCTTTCTTCAATTTTAGCAAATATCGAAGTCTTCCTTTTAAATTCACATTTTCGAAGTTATCTAGGTCAGGAAGACCAGTTTTTTTAATTCCTTGCAAAAACATGCTCGGAGTCAATGGAATTAAATCATCGGGATCCTCAGAAATAGTAGTTAATGGTCTGGAATTCATCAAACATTCGATATCACATATAATTGTGTAAAGTTCTTCAAAATCTAGAGCTGCTCGTCCTAATACTCTTCTCAAAATTTGCTTTGTACAGCCTATTAAGCGTTCCCACCAGCCACCCCACCATGGTAAAGCTGGGGGGATAAACTTCCATATTATGTTCTGTACTAGGGCTTCCTTCCGTATTTTTGCAAGTATAGGATCAGTTAATAGCTTCGAAGCTCCTGAAAAATTTGTGCCTCGATCGCTGTATATTACAGAAGGTCGACCCCTTCTCGCAACAAATCTTCGCAGGGTTTGCAAAAATGCTTCAGAGGATAATGATGTTAATAATTCAAGATGTACCGCTCTGTAAACAGCGCAGGTGTACAGCACAATCCAACATTTTTTACCATTTTTCAAGTACAAAGGTCCGGCTAAATCAACCCCGGTAATTTCAAAGATAGCAGCATCTCTGATCCTGTCTTCCGGCAAAGCGGTGATTTCAGGCTGAACAGAATTTACGGTGAAGCGTTTGCATCTTATACAACGTAAGGTAACTTGCAGTATGGACTTTCTGCACCTGAGAATCCAATATTTTTCTCGGAGATGGTTCATTAATATTTGTACTCCTGCGTGGTTTAATTCGTTATGTTTCCATTCTATCAATTTCTGCACGATGTAATGATTTCCTGGTAAAATGATAGGCAAACGAAAGTCTGTATTATCTTTACTTCTAAGTATAAGAGACTTTACCCTTAGAAGGCCATCTTTGTCAACGGTGGGATGAAGTTTTCGTAAACGATCATCTATTCCTTTAGGAAAGTCTTCCCTTTGAACCATTTTTAACAGGATTAATTCAGCATGTTTAAGTTCTTTATTTGTAAGATCCCCAGAATTCCGTTTAGAATGATTTCAAAGATTCGAGATGAATCTGTATATCCATGCCGTAACTCTTAATAATTTCACGTAAGACGAGTATCTCTCATAAAACTTCTCAGTAGTTTCAGTACTTAGAGCAGAAATGATCGACCTTTTTTTTTCTGAATTGACAATCTGTATTTCGGGTGAGATTTCTTGTCTCGGCCATTGACTCGTTGGTGTCTTCAAAAATTCCGGACCCTCCCACCAAAGGGATTTGAGTAAAGCATCAGCATTGCAACCTCTTGATGGAAGGTCAGCTGGATTTAAGTTACCCGGGACGTATCTCCAGTCGTTGGGATGACTCAAAGATCTTATTTCTCTGGTACGATTCAGCACAAATACTCCCCATGGTTCTTGATTTTTTATCCAGAACAATGCGTTCATGGAGTCAGACCAATAGAAAGTTTGAACTTGGCTGTCACAGAAGTCTCCTTTTATATAATTCATTAATCTAACACCTAAACAACATGCTAATAATTCTAGTCTCGGAATGGAGACTGATTTCAAGGGTGCTACTCGAGCACGAGCTTGAACCAATTGACATCTCACATGAAAATTATTTTCTTCTCTGATATATATACAAGTTGCATAAGCGTGGCTTGATGCATCACAAAACACATAGAATGACACATTTGTATTTAGAGCATGATTTTCTAATATCCTTCTAGGGATTCTAATGCCTTCCAAGCATTTTAATGCATTTTCCCATTTCAGAAATTTTTTCTCGATGTCATCTGGTAGCTTTCCATCCCAGGGCAGTTTCCTACGCCAACATTCTTGCATTATGATCTTTGCAATTAAAGTGACAGGACAGAGAAACCCAATGGGGTCAAAAATCTTACTTGCTAAGGACAGGATAAATCGCTTACTTAGATTTGCATTTTCGCACTCATCAAACTTTAAACTACAGTATAGAGTATCTTCCAAAATATTCCAATTTAAGCCCAAAACTGAGACAGTCTCTTGAAAATCTTCTTCAGGAATTCCGTACACACTTGGTGGTAGACCATTACCTATCCATACTCTAAGATCAAAACATCCCGCTGACATGATTTCTTTAGATTGTGCCATAAAATTAACTACTTTTTCTTCGGAACTGCAACTTGTAACACAGTTGTCGACATACATAGAGTTTTTAAGTTTAGAAGCAGTCTCTTGCAAATAATCTGGAACATTACTTAGGTGGAAATTTAGAGTAGCTCCTAAAAGAAATGGGCTGCAGTTTACCACAAATACTACTCGACGATGTCTGTAAATCTTCACTTTATTAGGATAACCGCCCTCCCACCACAGAAATCTTAGAAAATCACAATCTTCTTCATTTATTCTTATTTGTAGAAATGCTTTGCGAATGTCTGATACTACCCCATACTTGTTCAAACGAAATTTATTCAAAATGTTAGGAATCAACTCCATGTAGTTTGGACCTTTAGCTAGGCAATCGTTCAAAGAGTAACTGTTCTTTTCTTTTGCAGAAGCATCGAAAACAGGACGAATTGTTGTCGTTGAATGCTCTTTTATAACTGCTCTATGAGGCAGATAATGGCAATCTATCTTCTCGAATTCATCAGTATTTACTTCTTCAATTATTTCTTCACCAAGCCACTGACATAAAACTTCTTCATAATCTTCAATAAGACCCTTATTCTTCAGAGTCCTCACAGTTGATTTTAGCCTTCGTTCAGCAATTGTTTTGTTATCTGGGAGTTCTTGGTGTCCTTCTATCCATGGTAATTTTACAACATAGCGTCCGTCATCATCTCTACTTAGAGTTTTCTCAAAATGATTTTTGGATGCTTCTTCAAGTTCTTCCTTTGACTGTTTCTCTGCAGGATCCTTAATTCCTAGGACATCTAGTTCCCACAGATCAGAAATTTTTACTTCTCTAGCTAACATCGAAGTGACTACAAGGTTTTCAGTATCTTCAGTAAACTTCTTAGTGCGTCCCATGACAGTCCAACCTAGCCTTGTTTCAATAGCGGTCAGGCCGGATTTCAGATTCTTCAGCTTTCCTGTCATTAATTTGCCAGCTACATCTGCACCTATAAGGAGCTCTATGGGGTTAAGGCAATCTTCTAAATATATCCCCGTACCTGATAAATCATCTTCACACAGTTCTTGAGTGACCGGTGGCATAGTAAAACAAATTGTAGGCTGACTCAAAACTTCAAAATTGCAACGATAAGTTTCGCTGACATCAGAAAGGTAAGCTTTGTAAACATTGTGTGTCAAAGTATTCGTGTTCGAACCACCAAATAAGGAATGCTTCAGTTTTTCTTTTCTTATTGGCTTGTATCCAATCTTTTTTGCAGTGTTTTCTAAGATGTAAGACCTTTGGGAAGCGGAATCAATAATCGCCCGAATTTTTAAAATTCTGTTTTCACCTCTTAAATTAATCACGAGTGTCTGTAGCAAAACACTGGGAGTTGATGAAACATTTGATAATGTTGTATCTTGATCGGAAGTATTCTTGTCATTTTTAACCCTTTGTACGTGCGCAGCTGATTTTGGATCATTCTTACAGAGAAGAGTATGGTGGGGTTTCCCACAATTCGCACAGTTACATCTACTTCTACACGAACTAGAAATGTGGTTCAATTTTAAACATTTAAAGCAGCCTCCCCGTTTCATAACATTTTGTTTTCTTTGATCATAAGTCAAGTTTGCTACTTTTCTACATTCCGCACTTAGATGTGGCTTATCGCAGAACACACACTCTTGCTCTCGGTTTTGTTTACTTTGGGACGAGGTTAAAAGTTCCATACCTGTTGGAATAATTTTATTGTGTGTTAGAAAATTTTTAGATTTCATTGTGTTAAATTTCTTGGGTTTGTTTTCAAAACCAAATCCACTTGTCGCTAAATTAATTTTTTCTTCACCTTGAATTTCATTACGTAAAAACTGCATTAAAGTTTCTAATTTATTAAAAGATTTATCTTCCGAACTAAGAGAAACAGAATTCAAGTGTCTTTCCCAAATACGCAAAAGATCTATTGGTAAACAAGATTCAACTAACGAGTATAACATTGAGGCATATTTATCGCTTGTTACACCAAGCATTTTTAAAGATCGTAACTGTGTTTCTAATTTATCATAAAGCTTCACAATTGGTAATTTATGTTCCTGATTTACAGTATTACTTAGCACAAGGCTTAATAATTCCCTAACATAAACTTCAATTAGTACATCTTCCCTGCAAAATCTTGTATGTAAACAATCAACCGCTTGTGAATAGTTGTCAGCTGTTACGGGAAAAGATTCTACGACTTCTCTGGCTCTAGACCCCTTTTGAGTAGATTGAAGTAGATACTGAAATTTATCTACCTCCGAAATATTTGGATCTTCATGAATTTTCTTAAATAATCCCCAAAATAATAACCAGTCCTTTAAATTACCATCAAACTTTTGTAATTCAATTTTTGATAACTTAAAACTTCTTTTAGAATTACTCTCGTTTTCAAGTACACTTGAATTTAAATCCGAAGGTAAATTTATTCTACGTTCAAGTTTTGTTTTTAAATCAATATGAGTACTACTATAATTATCAGCACTTTCGATTTCGCTATCCAACATGGTCTGAGTACATTTTTCATCACCTTGTAACATTTGAAGAATTTCTTTATCAAGCGTTTCAACTTTGGAATATTTTTCTTGTAACTGTGCTAAGAACCCAGCAAAAGAATCGATGTCACAAGTTTCAGTTTCTAAAAGGTTTTTTACCTTTTCAGTAAATTTTGTAAAGGTACCTCGATAAGAACCGCGTAATTTAGTTGCGGCTTCCATAATTCAAATAAAGACTGATAAAATATTAAACAAACACTTCAAATCAAAGCTTCATAAAACGAGAACAAAAATATTCCGAAATCGAAAGTAATTCTGGGAAGAAATTTTAGAATTCTAAATAATGTTTTGAGAATAAAACATGCAATTTTCGATTCAAAATAACAATTTTCATATAAAATAATAATCTTCTTTATTAAATCAAAATATGCAAAATCAATGTAAAATCAAAATATGCATTCATAGAATATGTATTAACATTTTCTTCAACATAAACAAATTCTTCATATTGTTCCAAATATCAAATGAGCAGTTCAAAAATAAACATACATTTTATGTTTTCAAAATTATTCTCAATAATACTTACAAAAAGTATTTCAAATTTTTAATGTTATCTTCTCATAAAAATGAGATCATATTTCAATTAGAATAAAATATATTCTATTTCTATACTTTATTCATTAGAACAAATTAGAATTTATTACTTAGAACAAATTTTTCTACCGGCGTCCCTGTGAACGGGCGCCATTAAATGTCCCGTCAGGTTTTATAAATTTCATAAGAAAGAGGATAAAATATTCTTACCTGACAGGTCTTGTTCTTTTTCGCCGGCTTATTCTAAGTAATCACAAAGTAGTCGAAATAAACACAGCTCAAGTTTCACGACACAAACGTTTAATTAGACGCACTATTTACATTTATAATACATAATTGTTTCATTAATATCTGCAGCTATCACAATATTTAATTCCAAGCATTTAATATTAGCTGTCGAGCGTCAGAACGCTC
Organism: Salticus scenicus; assembly: GCA_963930645.1. Classification (NCBI taxonomy): domain Eukaryota; kingdom Metazoa; phylum Arthropoda; class Arachnida; order Araneae; family Salticidae; genus Salticus; species Salticus scenicus. The sequence goes on from OZ005649.1 coordinate 235,063,635, forward strand.
TTTCATATCCTTACGGATTCACATTCCTTCTTTTTACAACAGAAAAACAAAACTTTTTATCATCAGAAAAAAACATGTTGCCAATCAATAAAACATAAAAATAGGCAGACGATCTCCAGTGGAAGAACAGCCCGCCTCCTGACGGCAAGAATGGGTCAATATTAGTATCTTTTATCAAATATTTTATTTAGACATTTGAAAACAAATTTGACTTCAAATTATGATACAATATTTATCATTTTCCTTTTAATTAGTATATTAGTTGGATATTTAGTGTGTAACTATCATCCTCTGAAATGAAATGTTTATGTTTTCAATCGAATATGGAACCAAACTAAATTCAAAAATTGGTGTACAATCGATAAATAAATTTTAAAACTTCTTTACACACCACAAATTTTAAGCTAGCACAACCGGTTTCGAAAGGACTTAGCCTTTCTTCATCAGGTGCACAAAAACACGTACTGCTGCCTTGGAGGCAAAAGCAAAATTTAAAAGTCTATTTATCGAATATGGAAGTTTGCCATTTTTTTCCCTGGAGTTTTGAAATTTAAAATTCAAATTTTATCAGTTTTAAAACAAAAACAACTTAATCTAACGCATGCACATGATAACTAATGGATATCTATACCTAAATATGGGGATTAAATTTGGGAAATTATTTTCTTCTATTTATAATAATTTTTTACAAAAAATCCAATGGGCGTTTAACATAGGAAATGTTTTTCTTGCATCCACTAACGGTCAGTGACGTCATAACTTCGCTTGCGTATTTGCGTGAAAATGTATTTTATTAAAAGTCGAAAAATAAATTAACTCATAAATTTTTTTGGCAACAATTATAAATTAAAATAAATAATAATTTAATAAAAGTTTAGAAGTTAGAATTTCTAATTTTTTTTATTTTATTTTATTTATTTAATTTTAAATTCCAATTTCGTTTACGCACGTCAGTTTAAACATTAATGCTTAGATCATTATATCATATTACATCATATCATATTAAGTTATATTATCAGAAAAATAAACACTTTTAACGCTATAATGACGTCGGATTTAACGTGTAAATTTAACATTTCGCAAAGCTTTATATGAATTTCAATTTAATTCACGTGCAAATATATTTCTTTTCTTTTCATGTCAAGATATTTTGAAAACAAAATGAACATGTACTAAATGTTTCTTTTATGTTGGCAGCAGTTAATTTTTTAAATATTTCATTATTTCCATTTCTATTATGGCTTTTATGGGGATTTTAATTAAAATGCTCAGATTTTAAACTAAAATTTATTTTATCAAAATTAAATATAGCCTATAACAATCAGGCATACTGTAGCTTTTTGTCAGTGAAAGAAGTTTTTAAATCGGTTCAGTAGTTTCAGAGATTACCCTCCACAAACATACAATTTTTTGCGCTTTATATAATGACTAGCTGACCCGTCCGGCTTCGCACGGATGAACTGATTTTAGTTAAAGATGGATTGACATGTAAAAAATCAAGAAATATATCAGTTTATATGTATAGTCAGGCAATATTATTAACTGAAAAGTCAAAATATAATTTTACAATTTTTTTTTTTTAATTAGTTGTTAAATGTTGGCAATTTGTACTTAATGTTATTTATTTATTTATTTATTTCATAAAAAGAAACATTTCTTTACTCATGAATAAAAAATATTGAAAAATAAACCTATGACATGAAAATGTTTTTGATAAAATTGACGTCAAAATAGCTTTAATTATTATTTATTTTTCATCTCGCAAATATATTTAATTTTTTCCATAATTGATGGTTATTTTAATAATGTATATGAAGGGAGAAATCAATAATATGAAACAATATTTGTACAATATATAATACTATTACAGAATCTGTTGTGAAACAACCACACGATTTCCATTGCCCACTATTACACACATTATATACAATTTTTTGGAGATATATGCATTTTTTGAGATTTTCCAGTAAGAGAAACTTGATACACGTATAAAGACACATACAACGGAGTTTACATAGCGGGTTAAAAAAAAAAAAAAAAAAAAAAATAGATAGTTATTTTTTAAACACGAATTTCCGAGATCTAAAACTGAACTACCTAATCAGGATCAGGATGACCGTTAATTTTCCAGTAATAAGCACGTAATACTTGAGAAAGGTTATCTAAATTGGATTAATGAAACAATTTTCAAGAATACGTTGGAGCCGTTTTTGAGGTACCAACTTTTACCAAAACTTAGCATGCTCAATTATTGACCTAAAAACAATAATTACATACAAAAGGATATTTAATAAGAAGTTAACATGGCGAGTTTGAAAAAAATCCGTACACGCGTTTTTAAAGGAAGGCACTTGCGAGATCTGAAATTGAGCTGTTTATAGAGGACGCCTATCAATTTTCCTGATCTAACCAACCATATCATTCGAAAGGGCATCTAATAGATTATTTATATAGCAACTTTGAAGAAAATCATTAGAGCTGTTTTTGAATACGGGCTTACGGTCCCATTTCCGGTTTTCGATGACCCAATTCCGGTTTTTGAATTTTCACGAAAATTTGGAAAATTTATATGTACACCAGACGTGAATCACTTGTGAAGTTTAGTAGTTCTATTTTTTTTTTTTTAGTTTTGGAGATATCACAGCCAGAAGATTCCACACATACGTGCACACATACACACACACTGACCAATTGCCAAAACCTATACAATACTTCCACTACCTACGGTACTAGGGTAATTGAAGTAAAAACATACATCTCGTATTTACTACGAAAATATACAGATTTTCGTATTACGTTTTCGATCGCCAAATACGAAAATCGCCAATGACGATAGAAATCAAATCTATGCTTTGTTCTCAATTAAAATATTGAAATTTTTAATTAAAAATTTATTTTACCAAAATTTATTATAGCCTCTAGCACTGAGAGACAGTGTAACTTTTGATTAGTATAAAAAAAGAAAAAAAAAAAAAGAAATCGGCTGTTTAGTTCTAGCGATCGTTCTCTACATATACATATAAACTTTTCCTCTTTATATATTAGTATAGCTATAGAGCATATATAGTTCAAATAGGTTTCCAATCAACATAATGTAACTAAAATAATTAAATGCTATTTGCATTTCAGTAATGGCTGTATGCACTATGTATATTGAGCTACTTGCCATAACTGTTATTTGCTAAAAGTAGTTGCCAAATAAATTTAAACTTCTCAATACGCAAGCGAAGTGTGACGTCACTGACCGCCCGTGGATGCAAGAAAAGATTTCCCATGTTAATTGCTCACTTGATTTTTTTTTTTTTTTTTCTTTTTTTTTTTTTTTTTTTTTTTCTTTTTAATTATTAAAATTCTAGAAAAACTATTTCCCGATTTTAATCCCCATACTTGGGTATAGATATGTATTAGTTATTGTATGCATGCGTTAGATTGAGTTATTTTGCTGTCAAATTGAAAAAAAAAATTAATTTTAAAATTCCAATCTGTCATTCTTGGCGTTTTTTGTATTTGGCGATCAAAAACGTAATACGAAATATACATGCCAGATGTATATTTTCGTAATATGTATTGTACGAAATATTGTTTCATATTATTCGTTACTCTCTTAATATTAGTTGTTAAAATAACCATGATTTTTGAAAAGAATTAAATTATATTCGCCAGATAATTTAGCGATTTTTTTTTTTTCTGCCAAGGATGACGGATATCAAATCTATTCCGCTGCAACATATTAGTATATTATAGCAGATACTTTATTTAGACATTTGAAAACAAATTTGACTTCAAATTATGATAGAATATTTATCCTTTCCCTTTTAATTAGTTTATTAGTTGGATATTTATTGAGTAAATATCATCCTTTGAAATGAAATTGTTATGTTTTCAATCGAATATGGAAATTTGCCATTTTTTTTTTCTCTAGAGTTTTGAAATTTAAAATTCAAATTTTATCAATTTTTACAACAAAAACAACTTAATCTAACGCATGCACATGATAACTAATACATATCTATATCCAAATATGAGGATTAAAAACGGGAAATAATTTTCCTCGATCTTTAATAATTTTTTATAAAAAATTCAATGGGCGATCCGCGTTTGTAATGATCGATAGATGGCACTTTTTCAGCTTTTGTTGTTTGTAAACATAATGGACACGTGTATTAATTTATGTTCTATTTGTATCACTACTTAATATTCGTGCTATAATTTCTCCGCCATTACATCATGGAAAACTGATTGCTTTTTGAAAAAAATATTTCAGTTTATTCAAAGTTCGATAGGAAGTAAATATTTAGCTGAAGATGAACAAATATTAGTTTCAAATCATCTGATTAATTCTTTACTTCCATTAGCCGAAGCAACTTAAATTTTAAATTTGTCATTTGGAAATAAATGGAAGCTTAATTCCGGATTTTTTTATTTTTGGAGTTACACTGAGGCACACAACAGTAAGTGTTATCTTTTTTACCGGATTTATTCATTTTTATTCAATAAATATATATGAAACTAAATATCGGCAAGCAATGGCGTCTAGATGAATTCGAAAGCTATGCATGTTAATTGTAATTTCACCTTAGCCCACCAGAGGGCGAGCATTTCATTACAATCGCGGATTAACATAGGAATCTTTCTTGCATCCGCTGACGGCCAGTGACGTCATGACTTCGCTTGCGTATTATTCTTTAAAAAAATGCATGATGAAATGCGGATGGTATTTTTTTAATTCACTTTTTATAGTATTATTATTCGCGTGAAAATACATTTTATTATATGTCTAAAAATAAATTAACTCGTAAATCTTTTTGGCAACAATTATAAATTAAAATAAATAATTTAATAAAAGTTTAGAAGTTAGAATTTCTTATTTTATTTTATTTTATTTCATTTTTTATTTTTAAATTCCAATTTCGTTTACACACATCAGTTTAAACCAACGAGATATATAAAGTAGAGTGATAAATGGTAACCCTTGAGAAGGTCCAAGATGAGTCATGTGACATCTTCTCCTTGCACCTGCGTATTCGATGGTTCCCTTGGTAACAGCTTATTTTCAGTAAATTTCTATGGCACGGTTTGGAGATTGTTCTTCGCATAAGTCATAAACGCCAATGTTTTTGTTTACTTACGTAGTTTAATATTCTTTTGTTCTAAATCATTTTGATTTTAATTTTACTTCTCTTTTATTTCGTGTAGTTGAACTTTAACCGACAAATTGCTTAAAAATAGTTGAAAAATTATTATTTGTTGTTAAATTTAGCTCTTTAAAAGTTTAAATTTTCTTTTATAAACACTTTTAAACTTTGTTGGGAAACGATGAAAAAAAAGGTATTTTATTATTTATTAAAATGTGAAATATGTGTAAAATTATTTTAAAAACAATTTATTTCGGTCATAGAACTGTCATGTTACCTAATAATAATGATAATTTGTCGAACTGATATTTTAAATGCCAAAATAGCGATAAAGGGCCAAACACAGCAACCTATTCGAGCATGTCACGTGATTCATCTTGAACCACGGAAAGTTAATCCTTCTTCCATTGAATCAGCACTCTAATTTATATATCTCGTTGGTTTAAACATTGATGCTTAGATCATTATATTATATTATATCATATCATATCATATTAAGTTATATTATCAGAAAAATAAACACTTTTAACGCTATAATGACGTCAGATTTAACATGTAAATTTAACGTTTCGCAAAGCTTTATATGAATTTCAATTTAATTCACGTGCAAATATATTTCTTTTTTTTTCATGTCAAGATATTTTGAAAACAAAATGAACATGTATTAAATGTTTCTTTTATGTTGGCAGCAGCTAATTTTTTTAATATTTCATTATTTCCATTTCTATTATGGCTTTTATGGGGATTTTAATTAAAATGCTCAGATTTTAAACTAAAATTTATTTTATCAAAACTAAATATAGCCTATAACAAACAGGCATACTGTAGCTTTAGGTCAGTGAAAGAAGTTTTAAAATCGGTTCGGTAGTTTCAGAGATTACCCTCCACAAACATGCAATTTCTTGCGCTTTATATAATGACTAGCTGACCCGTCCTACTTCGCACGGATGAACAAATTTTAGTTAACGATGAATTGATATGCAAAAAATAAAAAAAATATCAGTTTATATGTTATAGTCAGGCAATATTATCAACTGAAACGTCAAAATATAATTTTACAATTATTTTTTTCAATCAGTTGTTAAATGTTGGTAATTTTTACTTTATGTTATTCATTTCTTTATTTCATAAAAAGAAGCATGTCTTTACTCATGAATAAAAAATATTGAAAAATAAACCTGTAACATGAATATGTGTTTGATAAAGTTGACGTCATAATTGCTTTAATTATTATTTATTTGTTCTTATAATATTAATTTCTATTAAACACAGAGCTTATGTGTTTTTAATTTTCTTAAATTTAACGTCCGCAAAGTAATCTGGTTATTGTTTTAGTAATGGTTCTCCATTAGTGATCGTTAATATTTTTTGTGATTTTGGCGGTGAATTAAAAAGGTTATCGCAAATACGTAAAGTCTGTCCCGTCAGGTTTTATAAATTTCATAAGAAAGAGGATAAAATATTTCTTACCTGACAGGTCTTGTTCTTTTTCGCCGGCTTATTCTAAGTAATCACAAAGTAGTCGAAATAAACACAGCTCAAGTTTCACGACACAAACGTTTAATTAGACGCACTATTTACATTTATAATACATAATTGTTTCATTAATATCTGCAGCTATCACAATATTTAATTCCAAGCATTTAATATTAGCTGTCGAGCGTCAGAACGCTCTTTCATATCCTTACGGATTCACATTCCTTCTTTTTACAACAGAAAAAAAAAACTTTTTATCATCAGAAAAAACCATGTTGCCAATCAATAAAACATAAAAATAGGCAGACGATCTCCAGTGGAAGAACAGCCCGCCTCCTGACGTCAAGAATGGGTCATCCTCCTACCTTTGATTCTGGCAATCTTGTACAAAATCAAACTAAAAAAGAGAAAAAAGACATTTTAATAAACATTACATCAAGCAAAAATGAAAAGGAACAGAGAGAAAAAAAAAAAAAAAAAAAGGTAAATAAAAGTTCTATCAGTCAATTATAAATTCAGTCTATCTGGAGCTCTAATGGATCTACCCCTCCTGGTAAATCGTTGTTTTTCGTCAGGTATCTCAACAGATTTCTTGACATTCTTTGAAACAGTTCTAGACAGTTCAGAGGGATCAGGGCATCTTTTTGGTGTAGAACGAGTAGGTATCAAAGTTCCATTTGCAGCATACTTTGCACGAAAATCACTAGATTCATCAGAAGAGATCTCTAACGGATAAAGACTTTGAACTGGGCGTATCAAAAACCCATTTTCTGTCTTGATTTTTGCCACTCGAACTATTCCGTCTTTACCAGGATAAGTTTCCACAACTCTGGCTAATGGCCAATTGATTCTTTTTTGATTATTATGACCGACGAGAACTATGTCTCCTACAGCAATTTTTTTGTCAGTCTTAGCGATACCCTTTGAATTTTTTAATTGTCCTAGATATTCAATTCTGAATCTTTTCCGTAAATCTTTCTTCAGTTTTAGCAAATATCGAAGTCTTCCTTTTAAATTCACATTTTCGAAGTTATCTAGGTCAGGAAGACCAGTTTCTTTAATTCCTTGCAAAAACATGCTCGGAATCAATGGAATTAAATCATCGGGATCCTCAGAAATAGTAGTTAATGGTCTGGAATTCATCAAACATTCGATATCACATATAATTGTGTAAAGTTCTTCAAAATCTAGAGCTGCTCGTCCTAATACTCTTCTCAAAATTTGCTTTGTACAGCCTATTAAGCGTTCCCACCAGCCACCCCACCATGGTGAAGCTGGGGGGATAAACTTCCATATTATGTTCTGTACTAGGGCTTCCTTCCGTATTTTTGGAAGTATAGGATCAGTAAATAGCTTCGAAGCTCCTGAAAAATTTGTGCCTCGATCGATGTATATTACAGAAGGTCGACCCCTTCTCGCAACAAATCTTCGCAGGGTTTGCAAAAATGCTTCAGAGGATAATGATGTTAATAATTCAAGATGTACCGCTCTGTAAACAGCGCAGGTGTACAGCACAATCCAACATTTTTTACCATTTTTCAAGTACAAAGGTCCGGCTAAATCAACCCCGGTAATTTCAAAGATAGTAGCATCTCTGATCCTGTCTTCCGGCAAGGCGGTGATTTCAGGCTGAACAGAATTTACGGTGAAGCGTTTGCATCTTATACAACGTAAGGTAACTTGCCGTATGGACTTTCTGCACCTGAGAATCCAATATTTTTCTCGGAGATGGTTCATTAATATTTGTACTCCTGCGTGGTTTAATTCGTTATGTTTCCATTCTATCAATTTCTGCACGATGCAATGATTTCCTGGTAAAATGATAGGCAAACGAAAGTCTGTATTATCTTTACTTCTAAGTATAAGAGACTTTACCCTTAGAAGGCCATCTTTGTCAACGGTGGGATGAAGTTTTCGTAAACGATCATCTATTCCTTTAGGAAAGTCTTCCCTTTGAACCATCTTTAACAGGATTAATTCAGCATGTTTAAGTTCTTTATTTGTAAGATCCCCAGAATTGCGTTTAGAATGATTTCGAAGATTAGAGATGAATCTGTATATCCATGCCGTAACTCTTAATAATTTCACGTAAGACGAGTATCTCTCATAAAACTTCTCAGTAGTTTCAGTACTTAGAGCAGAAATGATCGATCTTTTTTTTTCTGAATTGACAATCTGTATTTCGGGTGAGATTTCTTGTCTCGGCCATTGACTCGTTGGTGTCTTCAAAAATTCCGGACCCTCCCACCAAAGGGATTTGAGTAAAGCATCAGCATTGCAACCTCTTGATGGAAGGTCAGCTGGATTTAAGTTACGCGGGACGTATCTCCAGTCGTTGGGATGACTCAAAGATCTTATTTCTCTGGTACGATTCAGCACAAATACTCCCCATGGTTCTTGATTTTTTATCCAGAACAATGCGTTCATGGAGTCAGACCAATAGAAAGTTTGAACTTGGCTGTCACAGAAGTCTCCTTTTATATAATTCATTAATCTAACACCTAAACAACATGCTAATAATTCTAGTCTCGGAATGGAGACTGATTTCAAGGGTGCTACTCGAGCACGAGCTTTAACCAATTGACATCTCACATGAAAATTATTTTCTTCTCTGATATATATACAAGTTGCATAAGCATGGCTTGATGCATCACAAAACACATGGAATGACACATTTGTATTTAGAGCATGATTTTCTAATATCCTTCTAGGGATTCTAATGCCTTCCAAGCATTTTAATGCATTTTCCCATTTCAGAAATTTTTTCTCGATGTCATCTGGTAGCTTGGCATCCCAGGGCCTACTACGCCAACATTCTTGCATTATGATCTTTGCAATTAAAGTGACAGGACAGAGAAACCCAATGGGGTCAAAAATCTTACTTGCTAAAGACAGGATAAATCGCTCACTTAGATTTGCATTTTCGCACTCATCAAACTTTAAACTACAGTATAGAGTATCTTCCAAAATATTCCAATTTAAGCCCAAAACTGAGACAGTCTCTTGAAAATCTTCTTCAGGAATTCCGTACACACTTGGTGGTAGACCATTACCTATCCATCCTCTATGATCAAAACATCCCGCTGACATGATTTCTTTAGATTGTGCCATAAAATTAACTACTTCTTCTTCGGAACTGCAACTTGTAACACAGTTGTCGACATACATAGAGTTTTTAAGTTTAGAAGCAGTCTCTTGCAAATAATCTGGAACATTACTTAGGTGGAAATTTTGAGTAGCTCCTTAAAGAAATGGGCTGCAGTTTACCACAAATACTACTCGACGATGTCTGTAAATCTTCACTTTATTAGGATCACCGCCCTTCCACCACAGAAATCTTAGAAAATCACAATCTTCTTCATTTATTCTTATTTGTAGAAATGCTTTGCGAATGTCTGATACTACCCCATACTTGTTCAAACGAAATTTATTCAAAATGTTAGGAATCAACTCCATGTAGTTTGGACCTTTACCTAGGCAATCGTTCAAAGAGTAACTGTTCTTTTCTTTTGCAGAAGCATTGAAAACAGGACGAATTGTTTTCGTTGAATGCTCTTTTATAACTGCTCTATGAGGCAGATAATGGCAATCTATTTTCTCGAATTCATCAGTATTTACTTCTTCAATTATTTCTTCACCAAGCCACTGACAAAAAAACTTCTTCATAATCTTCAATAAGACCCTTATTCTTCAGAGTCCTCACAGTTGATTTTAGCATTCGTTCAGCAATTGTTTTGTTATCTGGGAGTTCTTGGTGTCCTTCTATCCATGGTAATTTTACAACATAGCGTCCGTCATCATCTCTACTTAGAGTTTTCTCAAAATGATTTTTGGATGCTTCTTCAAGTTATTCCTTTGACTGTTTCTCTGCAGGATCCTTAATTCCTAGGACATCTAGTTCCCACAGATCAGAAATTTTTACTTCTCTAGCTAACATCGAAGTGACTACAAGGTTTTCAGTATCTTCAGTAAACTTCTTAGTGCGTCCCATAACAGTCCAACCTAGCCTTGTTTCAATAGCGGTCAGGCCGGATTTCAGATTCTTCAGCTTTCCTGTCATTAATTTGCCAGCTACATCTGCACCTATAAGGAGCTCTATGGGGTTAAGGCAATCTTCTAAATTCATCCCCGTACCTGATAAATCATCTTCACACAGTTCTTGAGTGACCGGTGGCATAGTAAAACAAATTGTAGGCTGACTCAAAACTTCAAAATTGCAACGATAAGTTTCGCTGACATCAGAAAGGTAAGCTTTGTAAACATTGTGTGTCAAAGTATTCGTGTTCGAACCACCAAATAAGGAATGCTTCAGTTTTTCTTTTCTTATTGGCTTGTATCCAATCTTTTTTGCAGTGTTTTCTAAGATGTAAGACCTTTGGGAAGCGGAATCAATAATCGCCCGAATTTTTAAAATTCTGTTTTCACCTCTTAAATTAATCACGAGTGTCTGTAGCAAAACACTGGGAGTTGATGAAACATTTGATAATGTTGTATCTTGATCGGAAGTATTCTTGTCATTTTTAACCCTTTGTGCGTGCGCAGTTGATTTCGGATCATTCTTACAGAGAAGAGTATGGTGGGGTTTCCCACAATTCGCACAGTTACATCTACTTCTACACGAACTAGAAATGTGGTTCAACTTTAAACATTTAAAGCAGCCTCCCCGTTTCATAACATTTTGTTTTCTTTGATCATAAGTCAAGTTTGCTACTTTTCTACATTCCGCACTTAGATGTGGCTTATCGCAGAACACACACTCTTGCTCTCGGTTTTGTTTACTTTGGGACGAGGTTAAAAGTTCCATACCTGTTGGAATAATTTTATTGTGTGTTAGAAAATTTTTAGATTTCATTGTGTTAAATTTCTTGGGTTTGTTTTCAAAACCAAATCCACTTGTCGCTAAATTAATTTTTTCTTCACCTTGAATTTCATTACGTAAAAACTGCATTAAAGTTTCTAATTTATTAAAAGATTTATCTTCCGAACTAAGAGAAACAGAATTCAAGTGTCTTTCCCAAATACGCAAAAGATCTATTGGTAAACAAGATTCAACTAACGGGTATAACATTGAGGCATATTTATCGCTTGTTACACCAAGCATTTTTAAAGATCGTAACTGTGTTTCTAATTTATTATAAAGCTTTAGAATTGGTAATTTATGTTCCTGATTTGCAGTATTACTTATCACAAGGCTTAATAATTCCCTAACATAAACTTCAATTAGTACATCTTCCCTGCCAAATCTTGTATGTAAACAATCAACCGCTTGTAAATAGTTCTCAGCTGTTACGGGAAAAGATTCTACGACTTCTCTGGCTCTAGACCCCTTTTGAGTAGATTGAAGTAGATACTGAAATTTATCTACCTTCGAAATATTTGGATCTTCATGAATTTTCTTAAATAATCCCCAAAATGAAAACCAGTCCTTTAAATTACCATCAAACTTTTGTAATTCAATTTTTGGTAACTTAAAACTTCTTTTAGAATTACTTTCGTTTTCAAGTACACTTGAATTTAAATCCGAAGGTAAATTTATTCTACGTTCAAGTTTTGTTTTTAAATCAATATAAGAACTACTATAATTATCAACAGTTTCGATTTCGCTATCCAACATGGTCTGAGTACATTTTTCATCACCTTGTAAATTTTGAAGAATTTCTTTATCAAGCGTTTCAACTTTGGAATATTTTTCTTGTAACTGTGCTAAGAACCCAGCACAAGAATCGATGTCACAAGTTTCAGTTTCTAAAAGGTTTTTTACCTTTTCAGTAAATTTTGTAAAGGTACCTCGATAAGAACCGCGTAATTTAGTTGCGGCTTCCATAATTCAAATAAAGTCTGATAAAATAATAAACAAACACTTCAAATCAAAGCTTCATAAAACGAGAACAAAAAATATTCCGAAATCGAAAGTAATTCTGGGAAGAAATTTTAGAATTCTAAATAATGTTTTGAGAACAAAAACATTCAATTTTCGAAACACTTTGATTCAAAATAACAATTTTCATATAAAATAATAATCTTCTTTATTAAATCAAAATATGTAAAATCAATGTAAAATCAAAATGTGCATTCATAGAATATGTATTAACATTTTCTTCAACATAAACAAATTCTTCATATTGTTCCAAATATCAAATGAGCAGTTCAAAAATAAACATACATTTTATGTTTTCAAAATTATTCTCAATAATACTTACAAAAAGTATTTCAAATTTTTAATGTTATCTTCTCATAAAAATGAGATCATATTTCAATTAGAATAAATTATATTCTATTTCTATACTTTATTCATTAGAACAAATTAGAATTTATTACTTAGAACAAATTTTTCTACCGGCGTCCCTGTGAACGGGCGCCATTAAATGTCCCGTCAGGTTTTATAAATTTCATAAGAAAGAGGATAAAATATTTCTTACCTGACGAAATTAGTCGAAATAAACACAGCTCAAGTTTCACGACACAAACGTTTAATTAGACGCACTATTTACATTTATAATACATAATTGTTTCATTAATATCTGCAGCTATCACAATATTTAATTCCAAGCATTTAATATTAGCTGTCGAGCGTCAGAACGCTCTTTCATATCCTTACGGATTCACATTCCTTCTTTTTACAACAGAAAAACAAAAACTTTTTATCATCAGAAAAAACCATGTTGCCAATCAATAAAACATAAAAATAGGCAGACGATCTCCAGTGGAAGAACAGCCCGCCTCCTGACGGCAAGAATGGGTCAAAGTCCTTCGAGTGAAACGTCCTAGCTATTGCGTTGCCAAATTTTAAATATCGCCAAAGAAGCCCTATACAAAAGTAGATTTCTAACGCGAATGCACATTTAATTTATTTTAAATGAACCGTGTTTCCAATCAACATAATGAAACTTGCATAATCAAATGTCATTTGCAATGCCCTAGCGGCTGTATATTGCGCTACTTGCTTTCGGAAAAGATTTTATATCAATCATCCTTGCCGGAAAAAAAAAAAAAATGATTGCCAAGTTATCTCGCAAATATATTTAATTTTTTCCATAACTGATGGTTTTTAATAATGTATATTAAGGTAAAAATCAATAATATGAAACAATATTCGTATAATATATACTATTGCAAAATCTGGTGTGAAACAACCACACGACTTCCATTACCCACTATTAAACGTATTATATACATTTCTTGGAGATATTAAGTACATGCATTTTTTTTTTTTTTTTAGATTTTCCAGTAAGAGAAACTTGATACACGTATAAAGACACCTACAACAAAGTTTACATAGTGCGTTAAAAAATAAGGGGAAAAATAGATAGTTATTTTTTTAAACACGAATTACCGAGTTCTAAAACTGAACTTCCTAATCAGGATGACCGTTAGTATTCCTGTAATATGCACGTAATACTTGAGAAAGGTTATCTAAATTGAATTAATGAAACAATTTTCAAGAAAATCTTTAGAGCCGTTTTTGAGATACCAACTTTTACCAAAACATGGCATACTCAATTATTGACCGGAAAACAATAATTTCAGACAAAAGGATATTTAGTATTAAGTTAACATGGCGAGTTTGAAAAAAATTCGTACAGCCGTTTTTAAAGGAAGGCACTTATGAGATCTGAAATTGAGTTGTTTATAGAGGACGCCTATCAATTTTCCTAAACTAACCAATTATATCATTCGAAAGGACATCTAATAGATTGTTTATAGAGCGACTTTGAAGAAAATCGTTAGGGCTGTTTATGAGGTACGGGCTTACGGTCCCATTTCCGGTTTTTGATGACCCAGTTCCGGTTTTTCAATTTTTACCAAAATTTGGAAAATTTATCTGTACATCAGACCTGAATTAATTGTGAAAATTTGTTGTTCTATCTTTATTAATTTTGGAGATATGACACCCGGAAAATTTCACACATTCGTACACACACACACACACACACACTGACCAATTGCCAAAAACTACTTTTTTGGACTCAGGAAGCCTTAAAACATATAAATCAGGTGAAACTCTATATCAAATTTTTGGACCGAATACAATATTTCCACTACCTACGGTAGTACGGTAATTGAAGTAAAAACATAGATCTCGTATTTAATACGAAAATATACAGATTTTCGTATTACGTTTTCGATCTCGAAATACAAAAATCGCCAAGGACGACACATATCAAATCTATGCTTTGTTTTCAATTAAAATATTGAAAATTTGAATTAAAAATGTATTTTACCAAAATTTATTATAGCCGCTAGCACTGAGAGACAGTGTAACTTTTGATTAGTATAAAAAAAGAAAGAAATAGAAGTCGGCTTTTTAGTTCTACCGATCGTTCTCTACATATACATATAAACCTTTCCTCTTTATATATTAGTATAGAGCATAGATAGATTAAATAGGTTTCTAATCAACATAATGTAACTCAAATAATTAAATGCTATTTGCTTTGCAGTAATGGTTGTATGCGCTATGTATATTGAGCTACTTGTCATAACTGTTAGTTGCTAAAAATAGTCGTCAAATAAATTTAAACTTCTCAATTATTCTTTTAACAAATGCATAATGAAATGCAGACGACATATTTTTAATTCACATTTTATATTATTATTCGCGAGAAAATATATTTTATTCTATGTCGAAAAATGAATTAACCCGTAAATTTTTTGGGCAACAATTATAAAATAAATAATTTAATAAAAGTTTAGAAGTAACGCTTAGATCATTACATTATATCATATCATATCAAATTATATTATTAGAAAAATAAATACTTTAAATTTATAATGACGTCAGATTTAACGTGTAAGTTTAACATTTTGCAAAGCTTTATATGAATTTCAATTTAATTCACGTGCAAATATATTTCTTTTCTTTTCATGTCAAGATATTTTAAAAACAAAATGTAAATGTTTCTTTTATGTTGGCAACAGCTAACTTTTTTAATATTTCATTATTTCCATTTCTATTATGGCTTTTATGGGGATTTTAATTAAGATGCTCAGATTTTAAACTAAAATTTATTTTATCAAAATTTAATATAGCCTATAACAATCAGGGATAGTGTAGCTTTTGATCAGTGAAAGAATTTTTTAAATCGGTTCAGTAGTTTCAGAGATTACCCTCCACAAACATACAATTTTTTGCGCTTTATATAATGATATAGATATAGATACAGATATAGATGTCATATCTTACAGAATAAACATTGTACACAATCTGGAAAATAAACGCCTGTAGGCGGAGTTATTTGGACATATATTGTGTAATCTGTCTCTAGTGGGTTAATATATATATATATATATATATATTCAAATTAAAAATTACGAAATAACTTAGAATATAAAACAAACATAAAAAAATATTAAAGATTCTGACCAAGAAAGCACCCCTTACTGTAGTAATAAAGAAGATCCACACAAGCATCAATTGAAAGAGCATATAGAAACATGTTTTTTAACACATAGAACAATTGTTCTGATTAGCTTGTTTTCGAGTTATAAATTCTGAAATTTCATTATTATCGGTTTAACCACGCCTGAATCGATGAAACCACGCCTTGGTGGTATAATGAAAGAGATCCAAGACAAGCAATAATCGAAAGATCATAGACAAACGTGTTGTTTGATGCATAAATCAGTTTCCCATTATAGCTTTGAGATACATTCTATCGAGATATAATGCCTGAAATTTATCCAATGTAAAATAATAAAAATTAATAAAAATCATTGCTCTCTGACATGTTTTATCGGGACTCCTTCCACTCTTTTCTCTTTACTATATCAGACTTGCCAACATCCTAATTAATATTCAGTAGTATCGTTAGCCCCGCCTTCTTTTTCACACCAGTATTCTTTTAGAGCATTTTTCGTTTTATTTGATCGTAATTGCATTTGGGGACTATTACTCTACAAATTTACTGGTGTGAGTAAAAGGGCAAGACTAACAACGCTACGGAATAATTATTGGGATGTTGGCAAGTATGCTATATTTTTATCCAAAATATGCATTTCTCGAGATCGACTCATTAGGGTAAACAGTTTACGCGTTGAAAACCACATTAGATTATGCCCTCTTAAAAGAACATCACTTAATTTAATTTGATTTCTATTATTACACTATTGGGATGGTATCCGGAATAGACCAAAAATTTACATTTTTTTTTTTTTTTTTTTTTTTACAAATGTTTAATTACAAATATATTTTTTACAAGTGTATCCACTTTTATAAATGAACGACGATTAAAATATGCATAACTAAATTTTAACATATTATGTTATACTATTATTTTAACACGTTTATAGTTTTACTTATTTATTTAATTTTAAATATAATCCAAACGCATTTAAAAGGTATAAATTGACAGTTTTAAATAATAATTTAAAAGAATTGAGAATTTTTCGTTTTAAAATCAATAGATATTTGAAATAAATTCAATTTTTATGTCACACATGTATTAAATTTACAAAATATGCAATTTAAAACATAGAAGCGTGCTAAGAAATATTCATAGACGTCTAAAATAAGTAATAAAATATTCCAAAGAGCAAGTGTGCTTTGAAATCAAAAATTCTATTTTTAGTAATTTCGTTTCCACTACTATTCAAGTTTTTCGATACTGAAAAGAAAAGTTCTGGATGCTCGGGATTTTTATTTCTGAATCAGCGCAAATTCCCAAAACGAACGTGACTTATGACATTGCTAACTGTCAGTAATCGTGAGTAAATGTAACTATCTTCAGATTTTATTTGGCTAAATCAATTTTTGAATGAATGAAATAATATCTTAAATAATTTATCTAAAAGGAAAAATTCAATTCAGTGTCCCAGGTATAAAAGTAATTAAAACATATATATTTTGCAAAGTTTTTTCTTTAATGTATATAATGTATTTTACTTGTTTGATTTGATTGAATAATTTTGATTGAATATATACTATTCAAAGTAATACGCAGGTATAAGATAAATAACTTTTTAGGAAAAGTTAATCATCCTTTCTTGTACATCGTTAAATGAATATATACACATATAATATATTAAAACATCAACAATAAATAAATCAAAATGTATATTTAATAAAATTTAATTTACATAAGTGCATTCTGAAAGTTTGTAAGACTTATGCCTGACAGAACCTCTTAATAAACATAGGTGAAGACATGCCAACATTTTAGTTTATTCCGAAACATTCTTTGAAACCGCCTTTCATCTTTTATTCTTTTTTTCACACCACTTTTCTTGAGTGACAGCTTTCATCTTATTAAATAGTAATCACAAATCGGATAAGATTATGCTACAAATAAAGTGCTGTAAGAAAGTGCTAAACACGTCTAAGAGTACAAATAAATAATGTGCAATAGATTATATATTTTTATAGATATCTATTTTTATAAGGATGCTGTACACACAAAAAAAAAAAAAAAAAAAGAAAAAAAAAATCCTCTATTTTTTCTCATCATATACGAGTTTTTGCAAAATAATAGAGGATTAAAGTAAAAAATTACAAGTTTTATTGCTTTGAGCTAAACACATTCTTCCTCATAAGTTACTGAACAATTCTTTCATGATATGTTAACATTCTGTATAAGAATTCTTTGTGTCTTCATTTTGTATAAGAAACATTTTCCACTTTTTTTTGACGCACTTGACCTTTCATCCATTCCACTGCCTTCCAAATCTCCCCTATTTTCAATTTTGTAATTACTTTAATACATATAGCAGAGTTACCAACTTTTATAATTTACTACGGGACACTTTTATCTCCGCCTGTATTTCATACCATTTTATTTGTAGAATATCATTCTCCTAAATATAATTACAACTAGCAGGCTTTGCCCGCTTCACTGGACACAATACTGAAATGAGTTGTCAAAATCTCACATTATTATAAATTAACCTGAGTTAAAGTTCATGCTGTGTTCGGTAGAGATTTTTCTCACTCGCAATGTGAGGAGTCCGTGTTCCCACAGAATTCGGTAACAGCTTACCCGATTCTTACTGCCCCTTCCCCATTGGTTAAGTTCGAAATTTGCGAAATATCGACAAAGTACATAATGCGTACACCTAATCAACATCCACACACCAAAGTTCGCCAGTCTAAGATAATTTTAGGCGAAATTAAACGGGAACACGTGTTTTTACACGTGTTTATAGCCCTCTCGACACAAAGGAGGTAAAGGGGGGATTTCGTAAAATCCCGTTAAAATAAGGGTGGGATAAATATAAACAATTTACGCACCAAATTTCGTGATCGCAGATCCTATAGATTTCTCAGGACAGATTTAGCGCTAAAAAGAGTGTATCGAGTTTGTCCCCTCGTAACCCCCCCTCCCCCCCAAAAAAATATAAAAAAAATGTGTTTTTTAAATATTCTAAGGAAGTAGCATAGCCTTTTTTTCAACATATTCTTCCATTTTGGGTTGAGGTCTACTCAAAAATCAGGAATTTTCAATATTTCCCCCCTCCATTCCCTTAAATATCGAAAATTCCTAAATGCAGATAATTTATTATTTGTACTCTTGTCTAGTCTCCCCATGTGCAATTTATTTACTGTGAAGTAATTAGGAGCCAAGTTTTGCTTACAAACGTGTTTTTGTCTTTTGCCTCCCCCGGAGGGGGAAAGGGGGTAATTTTCGAAAAGTTAATAGATATAATTTTAAGTTGGGTAAAGACCTAAATTACTGCGAAGCGCCGTTGATTTCCGTCCAGCCGTTCTCAAGTGATACCCGGGCAAATGGGTTTTTGTATTTTGCCACTCAGGGGGGAACGTAGGGGAATTTCTGATAAGTTGATAGATATAATTTTAAGATGGTAAAGACCGAAATTCCTGCAAAGCGCCGTTGAATTCTGTCCAGTCGTTCTCAAGTGATACCCGGACAAATGTGTTTTTATCTCTTGCCCTCCCCCCCCCCCCCAGGGAGAAACGTGGGGGAATTTCTGAAAAGTTATAGATAAAATTTTAAGTTAGGTAAAGATCTGTTTCTGACAAGTGCCGTTGAATTCCGCCCAGCCGTTCTAAAGTGATGCCCGGAAAAAAGAAGCGACATACAGACACAATGACACACACACAGGCAAAATTTTCTGAAGTAATTTTCGGCTTCCATGGTGTGAGAAACGTGAAGATATCGCAAAATTTTCCGATTCTGCAAATTTACAGACAAAAGTCTGATTTTATTAATATAGATAAAAAAAAGAAAAAAAAAAAAAAAGTGGTGTGAAAAAACGACGGGATTGAAATTGCTCCGGAATAATTTTAGAAGTTAGTAACTCTGATATCGTTTCACAACAAGGATTGTTAAATGAATATCGTTTTATCAGACATACCAAAGTTTATGTTCATTCTGGAGAACTGTTAGTATTCACGCTCTCTTCATAAGTAACGGAATTTTTTCCTGTATTTTAGTTACAATTAAATGTAAAGGAAATGCCCTTCAAAAAACTGGTGTGAGAGAAAAACGGACACTAATATTGCTCTGGAATAAATTAAAATGTTGTCATGTTTGGTTCTATAATCAATTATAAGATACCAGATTTCATGATTTCAAGCAAAATTACACAAAAAATATAAGTTTTACAAAACAAAAATTATTGTATTGAAAAGTTTTTCTGTATTATTTTCAGTTTTAATAAATAAAAATCAATCAAAAAAAAAAAAAAAAAAAAAAAAAAAAAAAAACAGAGAGAGAGAGAGAGAAATAGAGAAAGGGAGTAAAAAATTTTATGTAGATTTTTTGTTGCAGACGTGTAATTTTTATCCAAACGGGAGAAGATCTCAATTCTATTTTGCAGGTATATAAATAAAATGAAATATTTTCTATTAAATTGCTTTAATAAATTTAATAAATTTGGAATGTTTTATTAGCTAGAATATTTTTAAACATGCTATAATGTATAGATAGGTAGATTGATATGAGATAGTCTTTGATTGGAAATTTAGTCCAGGTATTATACAAAGAAAATGTGGATTCTTTACCTAAAAGTTAATTTGTATTCAGAAAAATAGCGAACTTTAAAAACAGTTTTTACAAATAATCTTATTTTAATTTGTTAAAAATTTACATTGATAATGATTTTTTAATACAAATATATGTAAATATTTATATACCTTTTGAAGATTAGAAAATACTATTCTATCAGAAAATTCGAAATTAGTTTTGAATTGTAAGTTTAAATCGTAAAAAAATAAGTATTACTATTATTTTTCATATACACATTATTTGAGAGTCAATGTAAACTTTGTAACAGTCTAATGAATGATATACATATTTTTAAAAATATATATTTCGTTGGATTCATATATGTATTAGACAACGGTAAATAATGCAGTATTTATGATTAAATTACTGAAATTTAATTATATACATTTTTTAATTAAACCATGCGCGTGATTTGACAAGCGTATATTTAAATGTGTTTAATATATAAATAAATAAGGAGATAAATATTGGTTCATACATATACACATACAGATATATACGTTTTAGTTTACATTAAAGTTAACATAATCGTTTATTTAATGTGATTAAAAAAATAAGTAAATGATAATAAATAAATAAATAAATAAATAAATAAATAAAAGATAATTTTAAATTTTCAAACTTTTTTACTTTTGAAATATATAATAATTTTCCAATATAAAATACTAATCATATGTCTTCTGTAATGACACTTTTATGTATACAATCACCTCAATCACAATAGTAACTCCTGAAGTTTCAACATGGTTTGCCAAGTACTTTTTGAAATATTTCAAAAAACGTCTAAAATTGAAAGTGTTTGGTCATTTAAGAAAAGGTAGTGTATAAAAAGTCTTTGCAATTAAGATGAATAAAATTTACGCTCTTAACTTTTATAAATTTTATTCAATTTCTCTCATCCTCCAATCCCCCTACACTGAAATACTTTTCAAATAAGTATATTTGTTTTTTAATTCATTTAAAATATTTGTAATTTTGATGTGTGTGCATTTACTTTTTTCCACTTTCTCTATACGAGTAAAAACATATTCTACTTTATATTTTTTCCTTGATTTTTATATAAATAAATATAAAAGAAAGTATTTTTTTTTAACTAAAAAAAAAAAACAATGTATTTTAATTAAAATGTTACGTATATTTTATGAGAAAAAAAAATCAAGAACTTTAATTAATACAGCAAATGATATGAAAATTTTAATTATGTGTTCTTTTTTATTTTTTATTTTTTTATTTTAATATAATTAATGTGAAAAAAAAATCTTAAATAGAAACATTTAACATAAAAAATGAAAATTGTTTATATAAATTTATCAACTATGACTAACAGAGATTTTTTTTTTCAGTGTGATGAAACATTCGAATACATTTTTAGAAAAAAGTAAGATATTTTTTTTTTCTAATAGTTATTACTATAAATAGTTTATAATATTTCTATTATTTTGAATTTGCGAAGATTCTGTTATCTGAGTAGTTTCCTTATAGTGTGCCTTATGAGTGGAATTAATTTCTGGCAAAGAAGAAGAATTGGAGTTCAGAATGCCAGATGAATCTGCCTCCACATTTAGTTTAAATGAGTATCTTGATAAGAACTGTTGTTCTGCTGAAATGACACATTACATTCTGGCTTGTTTTCAGTTTTTTTTTTTTTTTTTTTAAATATATAGTACATATTCTGACAAATTTTTTTCAACTCAAAACAGTTTTTAAGTAAGTGGTTAAAACATCCACGAAAAGCCTAATGTTGATTAACAAAGTTTGTTCTACCTCTCTGTTGAAATCGTTGTGAGGGAAGTTTTTTTGAAGAGAAAACTTCTTTAGGCACGCTGGGTATTTTTGGAGGGGAAAAAACCATTGAACTCGCGACACTGTTACCGTAACCGGCACCTCTGTATATAAGTATGTAAATATATTGTGTATGTACGTACATAGATACACATGCATGTTGATATTTTTTGAGATGGGAAAAAACCATTGAACTCGCGACACTGTTACCGTAACTTTCACCTCTGTATATAAGTATCTACATATATTGGCCTTATTTACACAAGAGTTGAGTTTGGGTTGAAATACATTGATAATATAACAATACGTACAACATAGATATATATGCATGTCGAAACTTTTCGAATCGAAAAAAAACAAAAATTTTTCCTGTTATCCGCGTCTTTTCGTATGCTATCTAATGCACCCATGCAATATATTTCCACCTTACCGATGACGAACAATCTAACACACTTTCGATTGCGAGAATCGCATAACAGTTCAGTATACTATTCAGTATACAATTCAACGCACGTTTCTGTTATTATAATTGTGACAATTCTTGAAAATCATTAAAATATTTTTCATAAGTTTCATTTGTATTCATTTCAAAGAATACCAATTAATTGAATTTCATATTTCATGCATTTGTAAATTTACGTTTTAAGCAATAGATTGCAATTTTTGTATGTAAAATAATATGCATTATTTTTCATGTACAATAGCGCATTAAATAAAAATTGTAATAAAATTTTTGTAGTAGCAGTTATATTAATGAAAAAAACAAAAAAAAAAAAAAACACTTCATTTAAAAGTATTTCCTGCACAATAAAATATTTCCTGAAGATTCAAGAAATACACACGTAACTGTTCAAGTTTTCACTTCTGTCCGCACTCCCGGAGTGCAACTTTTTTTTAATTTTTATTTATTTATTTATTTTATATCTGTCTTGAAACCTATGAGAAGTATTTTTGTTGTTCCAATGTTTTTTACAATAAAATTTTGTGATTTATTTAACAATGAAAATGAGTTAGTGGCAGATAAAAAAAAAAAAAAAAAAAAAAAAAAAAAATTGAAAAAATTATACAAACACGACATTATTTCATTATTTAAAGCATGAAAATCTGACATTGACAGATTTTAATTTAGTGCCAGAGGCCTACTGCTAAACTTGTTAATATCGACAAATTCTTCTTTAGTTAATTCGTGACGATCTAAATTCCATGATAAAGTTTTCATTAAATCAAACCAATGTGTTTCAGCTGCAGATATTGTAACAAATAACGTTGGTCCAAACTGTCTTAAATCCGCAAAACAACGTTTTTTCTCTTTTTCCTAATGAGGGGGAGGTGTGCCTTGGGGGGGACTAATATCAAAGGCGTGCCTTGGGGGGACTCATGTCAAAGTTGTACCTTGGGGGGGCAATCATGTCAAAGTTGGGCCTTGGGGGGACTCATGTCAAAGTTGGGCCTGGGGGATCTCATGTCAAAGTTGGGCCTTGGGGGGACTCATGTCAAAGTTGGACCTGGGGGTGGACTCATGTCAAAGTTGGGCCTTGGTGGGACTCATGTCAAAGTTGTACCTTGGGGGAGGGACTCATGTCAAAGTTGGGCCTTGGGGGGACTCATGTCAAAGTTGGGCCTGGGGGGGACTCATATCAAAGTTGTGCCTTGGGGGGACTTCATTCAATAAATCCCCATTCAATAAACCGACTGAAATAGGCCCTTAGCACTATTAAGAGTGTATTATAAAAATTCGACAACGCTGTACCGACTGAAAAAGGGGTACCTTGGGGGGGACTCATGTCAAAGTTGGGCCTGGGGGGGGACTCATGTCAAAGTTGTACCTTGGGGGGGACTCATGTCAAAGTTGGGCCTGGGGGGGACTCATGTCAAAGTTGTGCCTTGGGGGGACTTCATTCAATAAATCCCCATTCAATAAACCGACTGAAATAGGCCCTTAGCACTATTAAGAGTGTATTATAAAAATTCGACAACGCTGTACCGACTGAAATAGGGGTACCTTGGGGGGGGACTCATGTCAAAGTTGGGCCTGGTGGGGGACTCATGTCAAAGTTGTGCCTTGGGGGGGAACTTCATTCAATTAATCCCCATTCAATAAACCGACTGAAATAGGCCCTTAGCACTATTAAAAGTGTATTATAAAAATTCGACAACGCTGTACCGACTGAAATAGGGGTACCTTGGGGGGGACTCATGTCAAAGTTGGGCCTGGGTGGGGACTCATGTCAAAGTTTTGCCGTGGGGGGACTTCATTCAATAAATCCCCGTTCAATAAATCGACTGAAATAGGCCCTTAGCACTATTAAGAGTGTATTATAAAAATTCGACAACGCTGTACCGACTGAAATAGGGGTACCTTGGGGGGACTCATGTCAAAGTTGTGCCTTGGGGGGACTTCATTCAATAAATCCCCATTCAATAAACCGACTGAAATAGGCCTCTAGCACTAATTAAGAGTGACGTATAAAAATTCGACAACTGTACCGACTGAAATAGGGGTACCTTGGGGGGACTCATGTCAAAGTTGGGCCTGGGGGGGGGACTCATATCAAAGTTGTGCCTTGGGGGGACTTCATTCAATAAATCCCCATTCAATAAACCGACTGAAATAGGCCTGTAGCACTAATTAAGAGTGACGTATAAAAATTCGACAACTGTACCGACTGAAATAGGGGTACCTTGGGGGGGACTCATGTCAAAGTTGTGCCTGGGGGGGACTCATGTCAAAGTTGGGCCTGGGGGGGACTCATGTCAAAGTTGTGCCTTGGGGGGACTTCATTCAATAAATGCCCATTCAATAAACCGACTGAAATAGGCCTCTAACACTAATTAAGAGTGACGTATAAAAATTCGACAACTGTACCGACTGAAATAGGCCTCTAGCACTAAAAAAAAAAAAAAAAAAAATGCAAAAAGTAATAAATGCTGTTTGCGTAGTTTAAAAACACACTCGAACAATAATAAGTACAAAACTTTGATTAAACACCATAAAATGCAAGAACTCGCAACTATTGTTTTGAGTGGATAGAAGACACGACCTTTCATCCTATAAACAAAGTACCCAAGCAGCACAGAAACGTTCTCTGAACGGTCAAAAATTGTTCTGCAAACACTTTCTAAGAACGTTAACTTTGAACGTGTTATAGGCGTCTATTTGTCCATCTTGAAGACGTACAATAGTACGGTTCGGAGAACCTTCAATGAACGTGTAACTATCACCATCGGTGTTATAGAAGTGTTCTGAGAACGTTCTATGTATACGGTCTCAGAACGTTCTAAACGTTTTTAGAACGTTTTCAAAACGTTATACACATTTTCAGAGCGTTCTAGAAAACGTACTGTAAACGTTCTAAAATAGTGTAGTTAAAAAAAAAATGTGACGTAATTATAAAAAATCACCTCATTACGGACGTTTAGAAGTAAAAAGTACATAGCTGATGACGAATAATGATACAACACATGAACAGGGATATGTACTTTTATTTTTTTTTCAATTCAAATAATGTTTGAGAAATTTTAACATACTTACTATTCTTTTAATTTTAACATTTAGTCTATAGAACGTTCTTTTGACACGAAACATGGTGTTTGAACTATTGAAACCGTTATTAGACGTCCAAAGAACGTTCCGGTGCTACTTGGGTAGGCACGAATGCTACTTACAAAGCGGTAATGACCTGAAACAATTGTTGTGAATTCTTGCATTTTATGGCGTTTATTCAAAGTATTTTACTTATTATTTTTAAACGCCAGTTTTATGGTATTTTTTTTAGAATAGTCAAACACTACAAGCCCGGTGTATTATTGAAGCTGATATGTCTTTATCTCAATAATCAAAATTTTAACAAGGTTTTTTTTTTTTTTTTTTTTTTTTCGAGGAAGAAAAAAACTCGCAAAAAATATTTATATGCTTTTTTCTTTACTCTAAAGGAAAAAGATACAAAACTTGCATTTGTGTAGTCCTCACATATTGATTGCCTTTGTAGTGCGTTGTAGAAACCGACCTACTAGAATGTATTTATTTTGTTTTTAGCTGTGCAGTAAAACAATCTCCCAAAAGCATCTTTGCAATTTTATTTCTAAGTACAATGTATTAAAAAAAAAAAAAAAAAAAAAAAAAAAAAAAAAGCATTTATATAGCTCTCTTTACCATTTTAATTTTGCATTTCCATCATATATTGTGCTAGAAGAATCCTCATATCACTAAATATTTACATTGAACAATTACCTTATAACTCATAATATGGAATTAAAATATCTTCTGGAGTCCTTAAACATATCAATTGCTGTATATATGCAAAATATTACAAATTAAATGGTTTTGTTGTTAATAATATATATTAATTTCCATATTTGTGTTATAAAGGTATGTTACATATATCAACAAAATATACGTACAAAAAACGTAATGCATTCGAAATCTTTTACGGATCACTGTTTTGAAACCAGTTGAGCTATTTATAAAATTTTTAATAAAGAACATACCATATTGAATTTCAATAACTTAAATTAATTTCAAGGCATTCTAAAATATCAACGGATATTTAAAGGCTATCACGTGCAGACACACAGGCAAATAGTGAATCTAGAATCGAAATTACACCTTAATAAATGTTGGTAGTGTTGAAAACGTTTAACATAAGCTAAAATGCATTGCAGCTGTTTCTAATTATAACCCTTAATGTATCTGAATGTTTTTGTATAAACCGTGAATCTTAATGACATTCCATAATAATTTTCTATAGAAATGTGTTTTTGTGCAGTCGATTATTAACTCCAATTCCATTTTAATTTGTTCAAGTAAAAGTATTTAAATATAATATTTAAAGTGCATATTATACAAATATAATACAATGCATTGAAATTATTTTGGGATACCCTGTACATAAATCGGTCTTTCTGTTCGTACTCTTTTATATAGGGAACAGGAAACAGTGAACGTAAATTTCATAAATCAGTCAGAAGTACTTGTGAATACACTTACTTAATTTTGAGCCCTGGTAGACAGACAAACCGACCTTATAAGCACTTCATTTGTTTGTTGAAAAACCTAAGAAAGAAATAAATCTTCTGTTTATTAGAAGACTATAATGATTCTTCTGTTATATGGACATTAATAAAAGTAATAAATCGAATTTAAAAATTATTAAAAGTGGAACTTTATGTGCTACAGTCTTGAAATATGCTAAATAACCTACATTTAGTGAATAGAACATCTATAACTATTAAAATTATTTAAATATTTTTAGATATTTTTAAAGTAGCTTTTTGATATATTCTAATTGCAGGACATTGGACGGATTTTCAGACGTAAGAAATGTAACTCTGTGGCTCTTTATGTGATTCCTTTTAAAATTTGAGGAAGTATACAAAGTCTTTGTTAACACAATATTTTGAAAAATTAATTACTTTTAAGTATTAATCCACAACATTTAAAATATGACATTTGTAATAGTAGTTTTGAAAGTAAGCGTTGTAGAATATATTTGTTACTATAAAAAGTTTTCTTTGTAGTCAGTTGCAATAGTGACAGGAATTATTTTCCTTGGAAAAAGGAGAACAGTTAGTTTAACGAAATCTTTAAAACTGAAAATCGCAAAAAGCTGTATTTTTCCACGCCCATATTTTTAAGATTATAATCCATTTTATGTAAAAAATAATATGGGGTTATAATTCACATATTAAAAATTTATTTGCAAATTTCATATTAAAAAAAAAAAAAAAAAAAAAAAAAAACGCTTATGAATCAAAATAATGCCAGTAATATGCTTCCATATATTCATTATATCTTAAGTAAAAAAAAAAAAAAAAGAATCAAATGTTATTACCAGGGTACTCACAAAAGGAATTTTGTATACCATTATTTTAATGTAGTAATTTTAGACATGGAGAATTGTTGATATTTATTTGAACATATCACTATAAAAAATTTCTGTTACACAAAATTCTTTTTGTGAGAGCATTGGTTACCCCACGGATTATTAGATTTACATAGCTGCCAACATTTCTAATTTTTAAATCAAATTTATCACCATTATTAAAAAAAATAATCTGACACGCATATCTTTTCCATATAAATGAAATTAAACAAACTGAAAACATTTATAAAAATTTCGTGTTATGAAGTCTCAGTCGAAAATAATGGAGACATATCACCTATGGCTTTAATTTTTTATCTATTCTAACTCCATAATATATTAAACGTAATAAAAAAAGAAACAATACTTACAGTCGGTAACAAAAGTGTCCGAACACTAGCGAAAATTCCTATGTAAAAAAGGTACACTTCATACGGTTTTGTTAAAGAAATCCTTGTCGAATCCTGATCTTAGTCAGTGTAAGAACATGATTCGGCAAGGATTTATTTAGCAAAACTGTATTAAGCGTACTTTTTTTACATAGGAATTTTCGCTAGTGTTCGGACACTTTTGTTACCGACTGTACAATATGCTTACAATTTATAATCACTGAAATGAAAGGATTGGAATTCGCAATAAAAACCCATTCTAATTAACTTCTTACTAAAATTTAAACAAATCCTTTGAAGCAATGGAAACAAATTAAATGTTATTGTTGCCGATCATCTTTTAACAACTGCTTATTGTTCAGTGCTCTTCTAGCGAAAATATTTAGAAACGGGAGTTATGTATTTTTACCTTGGAATGTCGTTGTAGAGCACTTTCCTCTAATATTATGTGCTCAAATATTATTTATTTATGTACATTAAATACAAGTGTTCCTGTTATAAATACAGGGCAGTAATAAATAAAGAAATGACATTTTGAACAGATAAATTACCATCCTCTATGGTAAAAACAAAATTAAAATGAATGTCAAAAACAGCTATAGATTTTAGAACAAAAAAGATCGTCTTGGATGATGCTAAAAGGCATTCAAATAATAAAAAACTGGCGGCATATTTTAATGTTCCATATAGGCAACAGAATAGTTACCATTTTTATATCAGTTAAAACTTGTACGAAGCGATGAGAAATTTTACTACGGAGAATTTCCTGTTGTGATCATTATAGGCAGCTTGAGAAAGACGGTTATATTCATGCATTTAAAATATCATTAAAAACTCTTAAAGTCATAACTTCTGAAAATGCATTTCTTAAGTCTGAGACAAACTTAGGAATGACTGTCTGCTTAACATTAAAACAAACAATTTATTTACAACATATTAACAAATAATTATTGTTTTGAGAAAGAATATTATTAGCGCACGTGGTGTGCGAACTAAACAGGCACATGACCGACGCAGGTGGCTTGCTATGGCAAGTTCCAGAGTGCAAGTGATTCTAGCTGAGAGAGGGAGAAATGTTCTCCCTTCTGGATTGCCATGCTATAACTCGGTCGCCAAATCGGCGATTGTTCATAGTTCAGAGCGCCAGAGTTGCCTGTACAGTTCACACTTGGCATGATTCACCGCACATTCCCCCCGCAGTTACATCCTATGTGGTGTATCGTTTAGGAAAGCGGTATCCTACCTGTTCGTGTAGTGACAGTTTTCGGAGGTGTCTGGATTACAGTTGAAGAAGGACTATCTGGAATAGTGGGGAGGAATGTGGGTTTTAACCGATCAATTGAAATGGTGCACTTTTTATTTTTTATTTCCACATCAAAAGTTTTTGAGTGGCGAGTCAACACTTTAAAATGTCCATTGTATGGTGGTTGTAGTGGTTTCCGGACTGCATCGTTGCGCACAAACATATAGGAACAGTCCTTTAAATGAGGGTTCACAAATGTCCGCGTACTGCTGTGTGATGATGTGGGAACAGGTCGAATGTGCTGGAAATGCTGTTTCAGCTCCTCTACCAGTTGCTTCGGTGATGCTTCAGTGGGAGTAGTGGTGAAGAATTCCCCAGGGAGTCGGAGGCTGGTGCGATACACCCAAATCAGCTGTCGTGGCTTGCAGGCCTTCTCTGAAAACTGTCCGGAACCCCAGAAGGATGGTTGTTAAGGCAGCAACCCACCGGTCAGTGTCATAGGCTTTCAGGGCTTGCTTCAGTGGCCTATGAAATTCTTCCACCAACCCATTGGCCTGCGGGTGGTATGGTGATGACCGTATTCGCTGAATGCCGAGCAGCTGTGCTAAGGATCGAAACAAGGAACTTTCGAACTGTCGTCCCTGGTCGGTGGTGATCTTTGATGGTACCCCGAAGCGGGTAATCCATGTGTTATAAAAAACTGTGGAGACAGTTTCGGTACTCATATCTGGGATAGGAACTTCTTCCGGCCACCTCGTGAAACGGTCAATCATCGTTAGTACATAATAATTTCCACCAGATGGCGGTAAAGGGCCGACGATGTCAAGGTGTATATGATCGAACCTCTGTGATTGGTCTGAGAAAGAACCTACAGGGGATTTTGTATGCCGAGTGATTTTTGATTTTTGACATGCTAAACACTGTCTTGCCCAGTTATTGCAATCCTTATTGATTGATGGTGTCGTTAAACTATTAACGACGGTATAAAAATTTATTATTCAAAACCATGTCGCTACTTTGGCGACGTATTTTAGACATATCTTTTCATAAATAGTCTTTAATAGTCATTTTCAGAATATTAAATTGAAATAAGGTAAATATCTTACCTTATCGGTCCAGAGTCGAGGGGACTGCAGGCCACTGTTGATTCATTCCAATTCATTGGTGTGAATTGACGACACGAATCGGAAATAATAGGATATCAGTTACTAAGACATACATTTATTACAACAAAGACGAACACGAAGAACACACTGAGTAGAAAAGAAGAAAACAAAAACATTAATATCGGCGCGCAGCGCCATCTACAGGTTTTAGATTTGACCAATAATTAATACATTGGCCCCGGATGAACATTAAGTTTATGTTCATTTCTAATTGTAATTATCAAGAGAATTTAAAGTTCACCCAAAAGTAATAGTTTGTAAATATAAGTTTTTAAAGTTTATTTTAGTCTTTTTCAAAAATTTCAACTGGATAAATCAACTGGAAAGGACGTCTAAATGTACCTGTAGCTGTTTTTATCTCACAAGATCGTACCTTTCCATCTCTACCGGGAAACACTTGAGTTACTACTCCTAATTTCCACATGTGTCTGGGCAATTTAGCATCGTGGATTAACACAACATCGTTTGGCGAATATTCTCGAATACTGGAGTGTCGACTTGTCATGGCGTTTTTCAGCTGAAGAAGGTATTCCTTCCTCCATCTTGACCAGAACTGGCCCAATATTCGTTCTTTTTGATTGAAACGTGTCACATATGTTGGAGAAGTTCCAGAAAGCACATGTGGTTTCATATGCACGATAGGTAGGGTAGTAAGTCGCTGACCTACCAAGAAGTGTGCTGGCGTAATTGGAGAAGGTCCTCCTGAGTCTGCATAAATGTATGTTTCCCCAATATCATTACCTTTTCCATTTAGCTCAGATAACCATTTCGGACCTTTAAACCAAAAATCATTATTAACTAACGCATTTGCGCTAATACCACGAGTAACTAAATCTGCGGGATTATACTTTGTATTACAATATGACCAATTTTCGGGTACTGACAATTCCTGAATTTCAAGTACTCTATTTTTAACAAAGGGTTTCCACTGTTTCGCCGATCCCTTCACCCAGTGTAAAACAATAGTAGAATCTGTCCAATAAAATTTCTCGATGTTAATTTCTTTAAATATATCACAAATATATTTCGCTACTCTAGCTGCTATCACCGCTCCCATTAACTCCAATCTTGGTAACGTTAGTTTCTTTAGCGGCACAACTCTAGCCTTCGACATAACCATACTTACATAACATTTTTTATCATTACTGATAACTCTAAAATATGCAACACAATCATATGCAAGTGGTGAAGTGAAGCATCTGAAAAAATGTGTAGTTCTACACACGAATTTTCCAAATCAACATACGTGAAATAGCATCTATCTATTCGAATTTCTAATAAATCCTTAATTTCGTTACACCACTTTATCCAAATTCCTTTAAGATCATCCGGCAATTCGTGATCCCAATCCATACCTCTTTTCCACATTCTTTGAAGAAAACACTTTATCCTAATTAAAAAGGGAGATATAATCCCAATAGGATCGAAAAATTTTGCAGCTGTATGTAATACATATCTTTTCGTACATACCGATATATCCAAATTTTCAACTATAGATTTCAAAGCTAATCCTAATTTATCACTATCTTTATCCCACACCAATCCAAGAATATTTATTACACTATCATTGTTTACCTCCGAAAAACAATCATTTTTATCCCACATGTTCTTTAATTTCTGTGAATTCGTACTAAACTTTCTTAATTTCATTCCAGCCTTTGCTAAAATATTTACCGCAGTAGAAGTTAATTGATAGGCACCGTTTACGGTATCGAAGCCATAAAGCAAATCGTCCACAAACAGAGCTGAATTTAACATTTCATAATTATCCGGATAAATTTCCTTATATTCCTTAATGTGTTTCTTAATTGTTGCCGTTAAAAAGAAAGGAGAAGTTGTACAACCAAATGTAGCTCTGGTCATTCGCATTATTTTATAATTCTGAGTGTCCTCGTCAAACCATAAAAACTTCAGAAAATTTCTATCGGGTTCCGCGATTTCTATCATTAAAAACGCCTTTTCAATATCTGCGCAAAACGCAATCTTAAACATTCGAAACCTATTAATTACATCCAAAATTGGTGGCGTAAGACCCCTTTTACGAGACAATCATTTAAAGATTTACACCCCGAAACTCTACTGGAACAATTAAAAACAATTCGTACCTTTGATGTTTGTTTTTCCTTTCTAATAATCGCACGATGTGGGGCGAAATACTCCCTTTGAGAGCGACCGCATTGTTCAACTATCCCTCGTTGTTCTTGTTCTGTGATTATCTGCCTATATTGCTCAAAAATCCATTTATCCGCTTTTAATCTTTTTCTCAAATAATTGAATTGCCGTCTAGCATTTTCAAAATTGTTTTCAAATTTATCAATACCATGGTCATTCCATAATAAATGAGTAACATAATGACCCTGTTTATATTCTAACTGTTTATCAAATTTATTTATTATTTCCAGATCGGAAGTAGAAATCAATTTATCATCATTTATTCCCAAAAAATCCAACGACCATAACCTTTGCAAATCATTACCCGTACATTCGGATGATTCATTTATTTTCATGCATGGATGGTTTTCATGTAAACAAATAGAGTTACCACATTCAATCTTTAACACAGAGGCGCCAGTAATTAAGTTGTCTGGATTGTTTCCTGAATTATTATTGCCTGACAATGTCCATCCGAATAATGTATTTACAGCAAACAACGAACGATTAATTTTCTTTTTATTTTTTTGCAGTTTCCAAAATAACCCCGCACCGATTAATATCTCTGGAGCCTTCGAATGGAATTGCGAAAATTTATTTCCTTCCCCCTGACTCGAAACCAAAAGTTTCCGACAAGATGCGTCATCCAGTATCTTTAACTTCGTAAAAGATATTTGATTTACGACCAATGCCTCTACATAACATTTCTGCTTGTGGTTTTTTAAATGAGACAATTCGAAATTTACGACTGAATATTCATTTGATTGTGGTTGATCACAAGAAAACGGATATATGATTTGATTTTCTTTTCTAATCACCGGCAATTTTAATTCACGCGCGAGTGATATGTTTATGAAGTTTCGTTGAGACGCATTATCAAATAATATGGCACACTTTAGAGAGTTTAAATTAGAATTATTTGTTATTCTTGCGAAGCAAGTTTGTAAATATATTTCATTATTCTCAAGCGGATTTTGTACAGGACACTTATAGGACAATACAGAATTATCATTTTCGCAAGCACTGTTCTCAGAAGTATTTGTTTGGGTATGTTCGATGTGATTTTTATCTTTCATTTGAGGCGTTGGAGTTTCCGATTTTTGCTTATAGCAAATTAATGTATTGTGTTTTCCTGAACATGTGTCACATTTGAGACCCGATAAACAAAATTTAGCTGTATGTTTACCTCTTTTGAAACATAAATAACAGATTCCCTGTTTGCGTAAAGACAATTTTTTGTCCTCTAAATTTAATTTACACATTTTACTGTCATGATCATTTACTGCATCAACACAAAATATACATTTACTAACAGTAAATTTAAAGGCTGATGCCTTTTGCATTGTGTTAGAATTTTTATATCCAGAACTAGATTTCCGGTAGGAAGCATTATTATTATTTTCCGATGATTTTGAATCAAATCTGGAATTTGATTTTTTATACCCGCTATTGTGAGTTTCTACTTCGCGTTTTAAAAATAAAAAGTTTTTTTCCCTAGTCTGAACTTCTAATTTTAAATGTTTTAACAAATCTTGTACATCCCATTCCTCGGATTCTGTTTTCATTTTATTATAGTCTATCATAATACTGGTAGGTATTAATTTTGTAACAATTGGAAATAACAAATTTCCGTAGGATTTTAAATCGACTCCTAAATTTTCGAGAGATTTAATATTAACATCAAGGGCGTCGTGCAGTAAGCGTAAGTCTTTAATTTGATTTGGAGATTTAACAGGGTTCAAATTTAATAACGCGTCAATTTTATATCTTATTATAATATCTTTTTTTCCAAATCTAGATTTTAATAAATCAATTGCAGTATTGTAATTTTGATCTGAGAGTGCTAAACCCTGAATAGCTGTTAAAGCTTGGGCTTTTAAAAAGCTGCGTAAATATACGAATTTCTGAATATTAGATATATCCTTGTTTTCATGTATTGTTACTTCATACTGGT
Organism: Salticus scenicus; assembly: GCA_963930645.1. Taxonomy (NCBI): domain Eukaryota; kingdom Metazoa; phylum Arthropoda; class Arachnida; order Araneae; family Salticidae; genus Salticus; species Salticus scenicus. Next base: position 235,098,753 of record OZ005649.1, read on the forward strand.
TCCAGAACTCGATCCAGTTTTCCGGAGAACCCTCATAAACAGGAATTGATATATTGGGCAATCTCACGGAACTTGCATTACTTCTTTCTAAATGCAAATTGGGTGTTTGCTCATTTCTTGGCTGTGATAAGATCGGAGTGACATTTAAATTTTTAATTTTCTCTATCTTATTCATAATTTGAGCTTTTACATCAATAATTGAATCCCTATATTCTTGTCTCGATTCTATTTCAGTTTGTAGCTCGTTGAGATCCGTGATTTTGGCCTCAATTTGTTCTTCAATTTCTATAATTTCGTTATTCTTGACTTGCAGTTTTTCTAACTGGGATTCAAATTCGAAAACATTTAACCCTTCGTCGGGTTCATTTAACTTTATGTTTATCGTATTGATCAATTTAGTACACAATCCCTTTAGGGTAGATCGTTTTCTTTTTAATTTTTCTAGTTCGGTTGCCATATTGATTTAATTTAGAAATTTGGACTATAGAATAAGAAAAACGCTAATTCACATTTTAAGGGCCTGGCAGTCCCTGTTCGGGCGCCAAAATTTATGTCGTTAAACTATTAACGACGGTATAAAAATTTATTATTCAAAACCATATCGCTACTTTGGCGACGTATTTTAGATATATCTTTTCATAAATATTCTTTAATAGTCATTTTCAGAATATTAAATTGAAATAAGGTAAATATCTTACCTTATCGGTCCAGAGTCGAGGGGACTGCAGGCCACTGTTGATTCATTCCAATTCATTGGTGTGAATTGACGACACGAATCGGAAATAATAGGATATCAGTTACTAAGACATACATTTATTACAACAAAGACGAACACGAAGAACACACTGAGTAGAAAAGAAGAAAACAAAAACATTAATATCGGCGCGCAGCGCCATCTACAGGTTTTAGATTTGACCAATAATTAATAGATGGTCATATAAAACGTGATCGAACTAATTTTGTACTAGCGCGAATGCCTGGGTGGGAAACAGCATGCAATGTATCAAAAACATGTTTGCGATACTGTTGCGGTATATAAGGTCTTATATTGCCAGTTGAAATGTCGCAAGACAAAGATGTGCTAGAATCTGGTAATGCCATTTTCTTAATTTGCAATGTTTGAGAATTATCAGATGTTGCAATTCAGAATCATGTTTTTGTGCCTTAGCAATGCTTTCATAATCAATAGGATTTGGCATAGTTATTGAATTTATCCGCGAAAGTGCATCAGCTGCTATATTTTGAGTTCCTTTAATATGAATGATATCTGTTGTAAATTGCGATATGAAATGGAGGTGTCTTTGCTGTCTAGGGGAGCATTTATCGGGATTTTGCCGAAAAGCGTAAACTAAGGGTTTGTGGTCTGTATATAACGATAATTCCCTAGCCTCCACCATGTGTCTAAAATGTTTAATTGAAGCGTATGCCGCTAATAATTCTCTATCATATGTGCTAGAATTCTTTTCAGTTGGTGATAGCTTTCTGGAAAAGAATGCAAGCGGTTGGAGTGAATCTTCAGCTACCTGAAATAATGCAGCTCCAATTGCGAAGTCAGAGGCATCTCCCTGCAGGATTAATTTGGCATCAGGCTTTGGATGAGCTAAAAGGGTTGCATTAGCGATTAAAGTCTTACAGGCGTCGAATTCTTGATTAGCTTGGTCTGTCCAATTTATCTCACGATTGTCATTTTTCTTTGATTTTTTAAAATAATCATTAAGTGAGGTTTGATTGGGTGCTCCATGCGGCAAAAACCGGCGAAAGAAATTCAACAGACCAAGAAATCGTCTAAGATCTTTGATTGTTTTATGGCGGGGATAGTTTAAAATTGGCTCTACCTTGCCTGGCAAAGGTTTTGTTCCTTCAGCAGAAATTAAATGGCCTAAAAATGAAATGTGTGGGACACCAAATACACATTTTGAAACATTAATTGTTAAACCATATGAATTAAGTCTGTGAAAAATAATGCGCAAATGCTCTTTACGCTCTGCCTCATTTTTACTATAAATCAACACATCATCTATATAGACATAACAAAATTGAAGGTCACCTAAAATTTCATTCATAAATCTCTGGAATGTTTGTGCCGCTCCACAGAGACCAAAATTTAAAAATGGGAATTCGAACAAGCCAAATGGTGTACAGACTGCAGTTTTTGGGATATGATCTGTGTGTACAGGAATGTGAAAGTAAGCTCGCACAATATCAATTTTAGAAAATATGGTATTGCCATAAAGTGCATTTGAAAAATCCTGAATATGAGGAATTGGGTACCTACCTGGTATTGTACAAGCATTGAGTCTTCTATAGTCACCAACAGGTCGGATACTTCCACAACTCTTTGAGACAACATGTATAGGGGAAGACCATGGTGATTTGGAAGGTCTGCAAATGCCCTGATCTAACTTGTACTGAAATTCTTTCCGTACACTTTCGTAAAGCTTGGGGTTCAAGCGCCATGGCCTGCTATGTTCCGGTGGGCCAGAGGTTTCAGTGTAATGAACTGTATTGTGTGAAACTGGATCACGTTTTGGATTTACTTTTGTCAAATTTGGGAATTTGGACAAGATTTTGTGATATTCAGAATTACCTGAGATAAGTTTATGGAGCTATTTTGGGTATGTTTTGCAAATAATCCTATTTGTGAAAGTTTAGTAATACTATCAATAATTTTACGATGCTTGAGATCAATTATGAGACCAAAATTTTCTAAGAAATCAGCTCCGATAATAGGCATGGGCACATTAGCAATTAAAAATTTCCATTCAAAACTACGCCTTAAGCCTAAATCTATGTTCATTAATTTAGAGCCATAAGTAAGTATGCTTGTATTATTAGCAGCAAATAATTTTAAGGCAGTTGGATGTAGTTTTTTTGAATTTTTAGTAGGGGTATACAACTGACATCAGAGCCAGAATCAACCAGAAATTTTAGGTGAGAGCGTTTGCCGTACACGTATAAGCGACATGATTTTGCGGCTATCGGTGAAGCTGTCGCGAAAATACTAGCATCGACAGCCGAATTTAGTTTCCCGAATCCTCATTTTCAGAAAAAGTGCAAGGTGAATTACACTTGCGCGCGTCCTTACCGAATCTTTTGTGATAATAACAAATGCCTTGTTTGTATTGCGACCTGTTACGGGGATGCGGCAATATACCACGTGGTGCACGAGAATTACTGCGATCACGTGCTAATAAACGCGATACTTGGCGAGTTAAAGCGGCGATTTCCGCAAGAAGGGCCGTAATTTCGCTCCTTTCACCGTCCGCGGATGAATCAGCGGCCGCGATCGCTTGACTACGAGAGCGTCTCTCCTCCGCGGCGTGCGTATCGTGACTCACGGCGCAAACACTGGAAGCGGCAGCTTCGCCCCGCCAATCCGCGACCTTATCGGCTAGCTTCGCTAAATTCTCCAACGGCTCAGAGCTTACATAGAGGATAGCCTGAATGTCCGATGGCAAGCGCTGTAGCCATAATGTTTGTAAAAAATCGTCATTCAACGCACCGTTGGCTAATTCTTTCATTTTACGCAATAAATGGGACGGTTTATCATCGCCGAGTCGAATTTCTGAAACTAGACGCCGAATCTGCTGCGTCGCGGAATCGGAAAATTCGTCTATAAGGCGATCTTTAAGGGCTTTATATTTCTCAGTCGCGGGAGGGTTTAAAAGTATATCGGAGACTGCCGTTAAGTTTTCCGGATCGATTGCAGCAATAACATTATTATATTTAGTTTCATCTGCCGTAATTCTGGAGAGTGCAAAGTTGCTTTCAACGCGTACGAACCAAAGTTTTATGTTTTTTTCCACAACGGTGGAAGCTTGACGCCGACTCCGTACACGTGTTGTTCGGGAACTTTTGTTTCGTCGTCAGACGGCATTTTTGAATAATAACATACAATGGTTTGAAGTAAAGTGCAAAAAAGGTAAAAGGAATAATATGCTGACGAAATCACAGAGGAATCAATCAAAATTACATACCAGGAACATCGTGGCAGATAGGCGCATTTTTTATTCCCGGGTCACCAGTGAGACAAACTTAATAATGACTGTCTGCTTAACATTAAAACTAACAATTTATTTACAACATATTAACAAATAATTATTGTTTTGAGAAAGAATATTATTAGCGCACGTGGTGTGCGAACTAAACAGGCACACGACCGACGCAGGTGGTTTGCTATGGCAAGTTCCAGAGTGCAAGTGATTCTAGCTGAGAGAGGGAAAAATGTTTTCCCTTCTGGATTGCCATGCTATAACTCGGTCGCCAAATCGGCGATTGTTCATAGTACAGAGTGCCAGAGTTTGCTGTACAGTTCACACTTGGCATGATTCACCGCAAGTCGATGATTTTGTCCTCGCAAAATTAAAGCTTCCAATATCCAATATGTCATCCAATGTCCGTCAATTTCGTCTGCAAAATTTTACATTTTCTCACTTCTAATCCCAAATCAGCGTCTTGCAATCGTAAAATAACGTTTAACTCAAATGCAATAAAAATAAAAAAAAGCTTTTTCATTTAAGGATAACTTTAAATATTATAACTAGAAGAGAATTGATAACTGTAACTGTCAAAGAAGATGAATATTTATTGAACAGTTGTAACACGTTAAAGTTTCAAAATTAAACGAACATTTCAAATGCTCAGAAAACAGAATTTAAGTAAAGCCTAATTTGAAATTAATAGTTTAATGAAGACATATTTTTAAAATTATTTAGTTTCATTTGACTTTCATAAGCGATCGCATTTGAGAAATTGTGTTTTTGAGTATATTTTATTAATATGATCCTCAGTTAAAAAAAAAAAAAAAGTTTTTAATTGTTTAAATTTATAAATTGATTAATTTTAATTTGATTGCCGTTGAAATGTAGGTAATTTGTCGTGTTATTCATAATTATGAAAAAATAGTTGTAGAATTACTTTTGGTGCATAAAATATTGTAAATACATTTCACTCATAAAAAAAAAAAAAAAACAAAAAAAAAAAAAAAACATACATATTTTATACTCATATTACAAATATTTTACAAATATGGTTCAGCTTAAGGGATAACCAAAGCATTATCAATATAAACCAGTTCTTATTTTTTCATTTAAAGAATGATTTTTCCCAATATTAAAAAAAGCATAGCTGCCAATATAATCTGGAGGATAGTTAGTACCCACCCCATTTTTCCACACCTCTTAATTTTTAGAGTAATTCTTTTTAAATGTATTTTGCAATGAAATAAGAGGAAAAGTATGCTAGAAGAAGACTGGTGTAAAATAAATAAATAAATAAAAGGTTTGTAATAACAATCCTCCAGATTATTAATAATGATGGTGGCAGCTCTGAAAAAGTAAATAAATTATGTACAAAATAAATTATGCAAAAATAAATAAATAAATAAATAAATAAATAAATAAAAAATAAATAAAATAAATAAATAAATAATAATAATAATAATATTTACTTAAAACAAATAAAAAGAACTTTTAGAATAGTATAATTTTAAATAGTTTAATAATAATTTATTCTTCTAATTAAGCAGTTATATAAATGATTTAGAGATAATCACTCTAAATGAAAAGAAGTATGTATAATTAAACAAGTTGCAATTAATTATTATTATTACTACTAGTATATAGCCCCGTCAAAAATGACGGAATGGGAAATCAATTAAAGTAGTGAATAAACGAAGGCTTTGCCTGCTTCGCTCGTCACTATATTTAAAGAAAACACTTTTATATCGCTTTATATAAAAAAAAAAAATAAATAAAAAAAATTCATGACATTTCTCAAAAGCTTGCTTCCTATCCCCGCTGACTTCGGCAGCGACCCACTCGTTCGCAGACTCTCGGGTGCCTGTAACAATTGCTCACCAGTGGGCCTCCATTTGGGTGCTTATCAGATGACATTTTCGAAACTGACAGTATCGAAAAAATTGAAGTAGCAAATTTATATTTAAACCCCAGTTACATATGAACAATACGATACGTGGTGTACATAATATTTTCACGTTATTTTCTACATTTATTTGATATATTCGATCAACTGTAAAACGACAACAATTTCACGCCAAATATAGTATTACTATATGATATGATCGGCTACATCTATCGCATGAGACAATTATTTTTTTGTGGTTATAATAGTAGTTGAGTTAGTTAATAGAGGTTTGTATATAGAAAAATAAATAATTAAATATGTAAATCTGATCATAGTACAACCTAAATATAGCTACCCTTGTCGACTTTTGAATGTTTATCGCCATTTTAGACAAAAATACATAATTTACGTGATTATATTTTGTCTTTCTTTCTTTTCCTTTTCCTTTCCTTTTCTTTCTTTTCTGTTTTTCAACATTTTATAATTTATTTATATTTTTAATGTGCTAACTTGGCTTAAAAGTGGCTTTCACAAAAGGAGAGTTCCTGGCGAAAAATGTCCGATCTATTTCAGCATCAAAATTTTAAAATATTACCCAGGATTATCAATGAATTAGCTCTCATGCCAAGCGCGATTCATCCGTGCCAATAAACGTTCCAACAAAACTCTCTCTCTCTATATATATATATTTAAAAAAAAAAAAAAAAAATCTAAAATTGAATTATATATTAAAAAAGGTTATGTTTTTTTTTTTTTTTTTTTTTTTTTTTTTTTTTTTTTTTTTTCACTCCATTTTCATATTTTCATATGCATGAGCAAATTTAATCTATATAATATTTCTCTAACGTGTTCAAGTTACGATTATTTTTTTTAGAAACGATACGATAGTGACTTAATAAAATACGCGAGGATAAAAAATAATACATAAGCAATATATAAGCACGCGAACTCAGTTCAGTGATCTAACAAAAAAGACGACATTTGTACAATGAGATCATTTTATAGAAAAAATGTATTTTTAAAGGTTGTATTTTTACAAATTTTGCAAGCGTCATTTTAAATCTAGCAATATTTTAATGATATAATCCCCATATGAACTTTTGTGATAAATTGACTAAAAAACGCAATAATAAAAAGTATAATCAAAATAGGTACTAAGTTTTTTTAACACAAAATTATGCAGAAATAAATTAATTAATTAACAAAAATGTATCGCCAACATGGTGACAAAAATTTAAAAATTGCCATGAGGGTCTTGTACTAAATCTGTCTTGCCTCACGAAGTATGAAAATTAGGTCGTTAAATATAAATTTTATTTTTAAATCTTTCGTGAATGATATTGGTTTTATTACCATTAGCATTTCATCTCACAACATTAATTTGTTTCTAATAGTAATTTGGCTTCTGAGGAATTAAAATTGAGTGGGAAATTAGGCTTAAGGTTTACGAGTTTCAAATTTTAAAGGTAAATAAGAAAATAAATAAAGTGTGAAAATTTTGCACGGGTTTGCTATTATTTTATATATATTTTTTATTTTTAGCGTGAAAGCATATTTCATTTTATATTAAAAAAATAAATGACTGGTAAATTTTTTTGGCAATAATTATAAGTTTAAATGTCCAAATTTGAAGTTAATGCCAGGTTATTACTTTCATATTTTAATTAATTAAAAAAAATCTAATCAAATCTTCGTTACAAATAAGGTACCAAATAAAAGGGGCTTTTTTTTTCTAAATCCGTCTAAACAGCTTATCGATCGGACAATTAGATTTTTTCAAATTAACTTAAAGTATGGAAATTAGGCCGCAACTTGCTATAGTATATATGAGTACGAACTGGAATCGTCATCTCTCTTACAGACTATATATAGGATGATTATTTTAGAAAATTTTACATTAGGAATAGTCTCTTAAATTTTTTTGTTATTACTGAAAAGAAAACATTATTTGAATTTTATGAGTAGAATAATTCACTATCAATGCGCTAAAAACATTCAAATGTAAACTATTAAAATTTAATGAATCCATTCTTTCATAATTTCACAAGATATTTTTTACTTGAAATTATTCAATCAAATTAATGCAATTTTCTTTTTAATAAAAGCTGTTATAGTAAAATATTTTCCATACAACATTAAAAAAAGAAGAAGAAAAAAAAAGAATATATTAAGCAACTGTATTTTCGTAAGATATTTTCTCCTGACGCCATTTTAAATTTCTTATAACTTCAGAAAAACTTCTATCGGTATTTTTTATTCTTTCAGTTTAATAACATAAAATGCGTCAAGCACAAAGATTCACAAAAAAAATCGTTTAACAGGAGGGATAAAAAGCCCCCTGTAGGGATCTTAAATGAAATCTTTCCACATGGATTTCCTTTATTGCTCGCTGCAAGGAAAATAATACAATATCTAAGTTTTAGAAAAACTGAAGGGAAAAAACTGTAGTATTTTTATAAATGTAATGCCAAAACTTTTTCATCTTTTTAAGAGATATTATCACCAATCGAAATTTAGTAGGATTTTTTATTATATTTATATAAAGAATAAATAATCTTGTATACAATTCAACAAGTGTATAAAATCATACTAACCGTGCAAGTAATTATTAAAAAATAAACAAACTTTTACTTTAGTTTAAGTAATACATTAGGAATTCATTTTTATACTTTTGGTCATTTTTATAACATTACAAATCTTTTTTCTGAATTTAAGTGAAAACAATTAATACAAGATTTATAGAGGAAGGAAAATTTTTAAATAGAAATAAAAATATTGAAGATAAAACAACTCATATCGTTAAAGTTTCTTAGAAGACATGTAAGATTTCATGTTATACATGAGTTTATAATTATAACAATGGATGTTGAAAAAATTTAAGGACTTTTTTATTCAATATCCAACACTAAATTTTAATTGTAAAGTTTGCCCAATAACTTCGAGGATTAATCGTCCATTATGTATATCAAGCAGAGTTCCCAACATTTATAATTTATTCACGAGCATTTTTAGCCCCGCCTCTTTTTCATACCGGAAATTTAAAAAAGAAAGGGATTTTCTTCCTATTTAATCGCTGTCACATATTAAAGAGAAATAATCTACAAATTTTCTGGTGCGAAAAGAAGGTAGGACTAAAAATACTCGTGAATAAATTATAAAATATGGGAGCACTGATATCAAGTATCATTCCTCAAACTTATTTATGAATACTGAATAAAAAAAAATCTTGGCAACATTGACCACGATGCGTTATTATTATTATTATTATTATTATTACTTTTTATGACTCATTGCTATATCTTAATTAATAAAGGTTATATACGCGGAGCTGCCAACTATCCTCATTTCTGAATACGAATAATTTTTAAAGGAAAACATTGCTTTATTAACAAAATTTTGTAACTAAATTAATCAAAGATAACTTTAAGAAAATACTAGAGATTTGGTAGCTCTACATAGCTATTAGATTTTGTTCTAATCGCAAAAAATTTCTTTTTAGGATTTATGTTAAGACTACTCAATTTCAGTGACAGAATGAATTAAAATTATTTAATATTGTAAGCATAAAATGCGGTAAAATTTTCCTATGATTATACTCAAATCTTTTCGTTATATAGGGAAGCTTATTTTATATTTCATATCCTGAATTAAATCATTCTGCTTTACTATTTTTTTTCAAGATGAAAATCTTCAAATTAGTAGCTTCTATTTATAATCGGCAAGTAGGGAATAAACAATATTTTTTTATGCGGAATATATATATATTTATTTATTTTATTTTATTTTATTTTTATATATACATAACTTTTTATTATAAAATATAATTCTGTAAATGTATGTTATTTCTGACAGATTGGAGTGGAAGGATGACTTTTTATACCAACTATGTGAAAAATACCAGATCCAGGAATCGAACCCGGGCCTTCCGCTTAACGCGCGGCTACTCTGGCCACTGAGCTACCCTGGCTAATAACAAGCTCGGCATTTCTCACATAATATACGTTGGCACGGTCACTAAGTCTACAAACTCGCAGCTATATCAAGTATACCAACGTATATTAAGTGAGAAATGCGGAACTGGTTATCAGCTAGTGCAGCTCAGTGGTTAGAGCATCCACGCGTTAAGCGAAAGGCTCGGGATCGATTCCCGCTCTGGTATTATAAAATGTCAGTCTTCCACTCCAATCTATTAGAAATGAATTTTACAGGTTGATGAATAAAATTTCTAAATTAAAATGTATATTACTTGAGCTGATTGAAGCATAATACATTTTTAAATTTTATTAAATAATGCTTTCTTTTAATTTGTATGATATGGTGATGATTGTTTTGCATACAGTCGGTAACAAAAGTATCCGAACACTAGCAAAAATTCCTATATAAAAAAAGTAGAGTTAATGTTGTTTTGTTAAATAAATCCTTGTCGAATCATGTTCTTAGACTGATTCGACAAGTATTTATTTAACAAAACAGTATTAACTCTACTTTTTTATATAGGCATTTTTGTTTGTGTTCGGATACTTTTGTTACCGACTGTACCTTTTGAGGAATAAGTGGTCTCCATTCCTCAATGATTAACTTAGTTAACTTAACTACCTTATTAATAGACATGAAATTTGTACAGAGACTCAGATATATAAAAATAAAACTAAGAGTTTGTTCAACTATAGAATAATGAGAGGATAATCTGGATTTTGGTAGCTCATTCAACGGATTTAAATACTTTTGCAAATATATATATAATAACTAATTTAGATAATTTTAAATATCTCACCCCAGAATAGTAGAAGTTATAGATGGATGCACTCCTTGACTTAGATACCGTGACTTTCGACAGATCTGCGGATTTCCGGCGCTGAATCTATTTTCCATTCACGAATACTCGCACTGAAGAACAACAACACTCATCAAGCTACTTAACTTAAGCACAACTTAATCTCAGCTACCGAAATATAACTTTCTTCAGACTCCAAGCTTTATACTTTGTCGTAGACAGACGTCGGACAAGACTCCACTACACGAACTCTTTTACGAAAACCATCTCCATCTTATACCACTTTCCACCAACTTCCCTTCTCTTCATTTCAACAAAACTTTTAATATTCTCCCCATTCATCTGCCTCTCGCAACTTAATTCCTCCGTTGCAGCACCATGCTGACACAAAACTAAACCGACCTAAAATTTCGCCGAGTCACTGGCGCCGAAACGATTTAACCATCACAACTTAGTACTTTGCTGCATACAGCTTAATTTTAAACAAACTGTGTTGACCTTCTATAGTCTCAACCTCACAACCTTACTTGATCATTTCATTCTTCATCTTTCAACAATATAACAACTATTCTTATGGTAAGGATATATTTAATAAAAAGAATTATCGTGGATTTATAAAAAGAATTATTGTCGTTTTATTTTCATGCTCTTAAATGCTTATATTACAGGGCTGCTACTAACGACTATTTTTATATTATTTGTATCATTATTTCCAAAAACAAAATATATAATATATTTATGTAGATAAATCTACTGTTAGCCTTCATAAATTTATTGTAAATTTTATGTTGTAGAAATAATTGTACGAAACTAATATAAAAATAGTCGCCAGGAGCTGCAATGTATATTACATATCTTTCTATTATTTCTAGTTACGTATTAACATATTATTTTATTACATACTAGCAGGCTACGCCCACTTCGCTGGTCACTATTTTTAAATGAATCATTATAATTAATGAATTCTCAAAATTGCATTAATTTTTATCATGTGAAAAAAAAAAAAACTCTGATCGGGAAAAATGTCGCACCGGGTCACCACTGCCTTCGGCAGCGCAGACCCGTGCGCGATGCGCAGGCAAGAATGCATATATATGAGCGCTGCGCGCGCGTACTCCTTCACCACGCTTATGATTTCTCAAAATTCCATGTTATTACTCATAAACCTTTATTCTTAAAAAAAGGAATTAAAAAAAAAAAATCATTTCTGATCGGGTAAATCTCACACCGGGTCCCCACTGCCTTCGACAGCGTAGACCCGTGCGCGCGCAGTGCGCACGAATTCATATATACGCTAGCTGCGCGCACGTATTCCTTCACCACCCTTCCTGTCCCTCCTTAATTTTACACTTTCGACTCGTATTTTACTCATTCGACTCGTAGGCACCCAAAACCTACATATACCAATTTTGAACGGCTTTAGGACACATTAAAACATATAAATCAGGTGGAATAATTGCGATTAGCGCCTTCTATTGGATAAATTTACTGTAGGTTATTCGATAATATAAAAGTACTTTTAAATATCTTTCGAATGATGCATTAAAAATAATTTAATCATATTTAGAATTCGAAATATTGAAATTTTAAAATATTGCAGCGCCATCTGGCGGTAGAAATTTCTGTAATCGACTGTTATATTCCAAATCAACAAAGCTTTAAAATGATGTATTATTTATGAAATTATTTTAAATAGTAGCTGAGATACAAAAGAAAACCTAATCAGGAGTAATCTACTGTTCAATTCCAAATCAACAAAACTTTAAAATGATGTATTACTTATGAAATTATTTTAATCAGTAGCTGAGATACAAAAGAAAACCTAATCGGGACACCTTAAAACGTGTAAATCTGGTGAAATCTCGAATTCCACTTTCGATAATATAAAAGTTCTTTAAAATATCTTTCGAATGATGTATTAAAAATAATTTAATCATATTCAGAATTCGAAATATTGAAATTTTAAAATATTACAGCGCCATCTGGCGGTAGAAAATTCTGTAATCAACTATTCAATTCCAAATCAACAAAGCTTTCAAATAATGTGTTACTTATAAAACTATTTTAATTAGTAGCTGAGATAGAAAAGAAAACCTAATCAGGAGACCTTAAAACGTGTAAATCACGTGAAATCTCGAATTTCATAACTTACGGTAGTCGGTTAATGGAAGGTGACAGAAATATGTGGCGTCTACTCTTGAAATTCAATTCAAATAAGTTTCAAAATGACATATTACTTTTGAAAGTATGCTAATTAGAAGCTGAGATAAAAAAATGGTATAAACACTATTATAAAACGATTTATGTCTGACTTTTTCGTGGATTTCTCCGAAACTTGCATAATTCCGGGCTAAATACTGTTAAAAATCAATAGTATGAAACGTGAAAGGAGTATCAGAATTCGAAACTCTGCAAAATATAGAAGAATAAAGACGTTCTGGGTTTTCCGTTGTTTTCTCCGAAGCACCCGTTCCATTTCTACGTTTTTGCCCCCCCCCCCCGCATTTCTGTCCCTTCCAATAATTTTACACTTGAAAATATCCGCAATCGATTTATCTTTCCTTAAAACCTAATAATACCAATTTCAATCTCTGTAACTCTTTTTTTTTCCTTCACCCCCCCCCTCCCCCTCAAGCCGTTCCTAATAATTCTATACTTTCAAAAATATTCAGAATCGAATTATCGGGCGTTAAAACCAAATATTACGAAATTTCAACGGCATATCTCAATTTAAAATACTGCAAAATATGAAACAAAATTTTATCTAATTTTTTTGGTTATCCATATATTTTCATGAAAATTGAACAGTAGCTTTATAATATGCTGTCTAGGCCGAATATTAATTCAAATGTAACGTGAATGAAAATTTGAAAAAATTTGAAAATTGCAATTTCCCCCCCCCCAGTATAAAACACGTGACATCTTGATCGGTTACAATCATTTCCTTTTTCATGGCAGACGGTCGTCTGACATTTGAAATGATGTTGCCACAAAAAATTCATACTTTAGTTAATTTTAAAAAATCTAATTGTTGTACCGATAAGCCGCTTGCACACTTAGATTCAGAAAAAATTCCCTTTCATTTGGTACCGAAATCTTAACGATCGGACAAATATTTCTAATTTATTTTCAACTTTTTCTGCTTTAAACTCCGTTAAAATATCTTTTTTTATGCAATGGCGGTGAATTCTCAGTCATTGAGATCGCTTTTAGATCAGACATGAGTGGACATTTTAATTAATATCTCCACAACTAATTAAAATTTATAAATTCTGTTTTCAGGAGGACCTCGGAAAGGCTCCAGAGCATGCGTATGTCAATTCTTGTACTTCTGCGTTCAATAGGGGCTGAAAATATAAAAGAACAGACAGACAGACAGACAGACAAACCTTTCCATTTATTATTATAGATTGCTTTAATTTGAAATTAATGCAAATATTTATGCTGGGAATTTTTATCTGTAACTGAGAGATGACATGATTATTGTGTTAATTTATGTTTAAGATTTTCTGTACAATATACCCCATTTTCTGTACAATACACCGTTTCTTATTTAAGGTTTCACCGTTTCTTATTTATTTGGGCCAGAGGGCCCAATAACATTTCATGATGCGGCTAAATGTGGAAATGTTCTGCCAGCTAACTCTATTTCTGAACGTCTCCTTGAATTGTTGCATTGGCTTTATGACAGGACCTTCTAACTGGTTTTGTCTAACAGCTTTATTGCACCATGGATCCTGGTTCGATAGCTTCGAAAATGTAGCTCGGCAAGCAACTGGATATATCAGCTGGTATTTCTCTTCCGTTTTCGAGCAATACTTGATATTTTCTGAGCATAGCTTCCGTGATAAACCGTCAGCATTTTCATGAAGAGCTCTTTTACGATGACTTGTTTCGAAGTCATATTCCTGGAAGCGTTGTATCCACCTGGCAATCTGGTCTTCCGAATTCTTGAAATTTGTAATCTAATAAAATAACATTGAAAGTGATCTTATATTGAGAGTGATAAAGGATTTACTCCTTTTAAAGTTGAGAGGGAACAGTGTCATTTGAAAGAGAATTTCGTACATTTCTGCGGCAGGTAAGGGGTTAAAGCATTTTTTATTATTTAAACCAAGTAATGGAAGTGAAAATTGCAATACCTCATATTTCTTCACTATATTTACTTTTTCTCTTATGTTGACGACTCTCATAGGTATAATGCTCTTTGAAAAGTCAACTGGAGATGAAGCTACAAGAACTAATTTTAGGCTGTTGTGTGAAATCGAGTATTCAATCAGCCCATAACAGAAGTGTTGTTCTACAAGAGTTGTCCCGGGAACTATTGTCTCAGTACGAGGAGAGATGAAAATTTCGGATTTCGCTGTTATCGAACATGTTTTAATATTCGGAATTTCTACGTTAAACACAGCTATGTCTTCTGAATTCTCAACGAAAACGATAGCTTCGGCGCTCCGAGCCCAATTCTATCCAAGATTTTGATGACTTTTACTAGTCAATTTTAACCTTTTATTCCTTCCGGTGTTAGCTGTTTTTTTCACACACTTAACATTGTGAGATATTTTGCTTCTAACCCCATGCTTTTTTCTATGATTTTTTAGCCTTTTTACTCCGTTTTTTTACAGTGTCTCTTGAAACTCTTGAAATCCAATTAAAAATTATGTTTTCTCAGGAAATCAAGTCCAAGAATTAAAGGATAACTTATATCTGCTACATATGCCACATATTGGTAACTGGCAGATTCAAATGCGATAGTCAGGTTCATTTCTCCATGAATTTTGATTTGGTCGCCAGTTATAATTTGGAGTTTAATGCAGGGTGGCGTCCATATACATTCCATTTAAATTCTTGAGCAACATCTGTTCTAGCTATTGTCACGTTGGTTACAGTTTAATGAATCACACTGCAAGAAATTTTATAAACTAATCCATAAAGTTAATTTTTCTTCGTCGCCACTCATCGAACAAACATAAAACACTGAAAAATGTGACTCTCTAATTTCGAGCAACCTCCCTCCCGCGAGATTACCTTTCCTTAGGTTCCCTGGGATGACTGTGAATCCTGATTGTTTTTTATTTTGTCGTATTGGACATTTCTCTTAATATGTCAATCTCTTCCACAGCTCTTATACTTAATCTTTGGATTCCTACACACAGAAAAATGGAAAATCGAAACTTGTCAAGAAACTTGTTATCTTTGTCATAGTACACGTTTTCCTAGTATACTGACAAATTTGCACAAAATTACGCAACATTTTAAACAATCAGAACACTACCTGACAATCCCATTTAGTCATGAGACACAAAAGTCGTTTTATTTTACCATGTATCTTTAATGTGTTTCGTCTGATGATCCGTTTTGCCTCTAAAACTTGTCAGATGACTAATTTCCCGGGTACAGTTTTCATTTTCCTCAAATTTGAACGGTTAGTCAGATGAGAGAATAAAAATAAATTGTTCCTGTTTTGTCAATTGACTAAGAAAAATTTGTTTGGCTAGTCCAAAAGCTCAGCATTATTATTTTTTTATTTTTTATTTTTTTGTTTATTTTTGTTTATTTTTTTTTTGTCTCCTTCTGACAACTTGAGTTAGTCAACCGAAATCGAATAATTTAACCTATCAAATTTGGCGGGATAATGCAATCGCAGAATTCGAAATCCAAATACTTAGAAGTCTGAAATCGTGGATCCGTTGATGTTGTTTCGGTTCCATTTCCATATTTGTGATAATTTTCATTTTAGAAATAGACCGAGAGATTTTAATTATCTGCGAATCGAGTTTACGGTCAAAAGTAAGTGCTAAATACTTTATTTATTGTGTGTATATATATATATATATATATATATATATATATTGTAAAGCTTTGTTAGAATAGAAAATTGTAAAATTCTAAGCTTTAGCAATCTTCTAACAATATCAATGGTATTTAGAATTTGTTTCAATTTATAAAGTTGTTTAAAACGTATAAATTTTAAAATACGTTATTATAAATCTTAGTTTTGCGTATCGTTGTATTATAAAGATAAGTATTTTAATTTGTCTGAACTATAGTTTTTTACATATATTTTTAACATTAAGCTCATATTTATATTTTTTATACACAGAATAGTAACGCTTTATTTTCCCTTAACCCATTTCTTACCATGATCCCCATTTGGGGATCATAGATAATTTTAATGTTCTTCACTCTAATTTCAGATTTTTCGCTTATTTTTAAAGTTGTATATTCACACTAAAGTCTACTCTTAATATATATAGCGAAAATTTTATGAGTTGCTGAAAAAAAACTATATATATATAACTTTCTTTAAAAGAATCGTTCGTAAATTACATATTTTTAGATGTATCAGTTTACTAAGATAATATCTGATACTTTATATTGAAATAATTATTTTTTTCTTATAGAGAATATGCCTGCATGTGTTCTAAATAATATGACATGAAAAATGTTCAAATTGTTTTTATTATAATTTGACCACAGCGAAAATACAGTGATCCCCATTTGGGGCTCACGGGTATTGTGATGTAAAAAAATTTCCTATTTACATTGAAATAGAACTTACCTTTTTCTTAAGATATTTGGAAAATGTCTCTAGAAATTTCATAAAGGGCGTTTCCTTGAAAAATGTGA
Organism: Salticus scenicus; assembly: GCA_963930645.1. Lineage (NCBI taxonomy): Eukaryota > Metazoa > Arthropoda > Arachnida > Araneae > Salticidae > Salticus > Salticus scenicus. The sequence continues at coordinate 235,116,022 of OZ005649.1, forward strand.
AATGTGTGAGTTACAATAATACAAAAGAAACAGGAAGAGATAGGGCCGGAAGGGGAAGAAGGGGAGGGAACAATAAGCAGGTGTTGGCATTGTGAATCCTCAAAGCTATTTCCCCATCAAAGAGTAAAATGGAGACACTAACAATAACTGATAAGCAGAAAAGGGGGGGGGGAGAAAAAGGATTTTTGTACAGGTGTTCTGAATTATACATGTTCTTAGTTGTTGGTGTGAATTCTCTTCACACATGTTTTTTTCAGTGTTGTTACAGAGTCTTTTCTGCTTTGAATTACCTTGCAATACGTAGTACGATTTTCATAAATACATAATAACTGTACTATTCTCATTTGTATTTATACAAATATTTGTTATTTATATTATATTTGGATGATCATGAGTTGCAAAAAATTTTCAACTCTAAGAGAGCTTGAAGAATATTGGGACAATAACCTTGATTTGACAGATGATGAAGATATTGATGGTACTATTGATATAGTTGAATTACCACCAGATACAGCGGATGCTGTTTCTGATATGGAAGATATAGATGAAAACGAATTAGAGGATACCATACCAAATGATGTTCCAGGTTCCTTAGAAATACATGGCGGGAAGTGTAATGAAGAAGTTGCGATTCCAAGAAAAAAGAAATCTAAAACAGAAAAACCTGCATCGAAATGGATTAGAAAACACGCATCATTCAATAATTCTAGTTATGGAGAAGAAGAATGCAAGAAGCGTGAAATGAATATGATTGAAAAAGTAAAAGGTAAAACACCAGTAGAAATTTTTGAAATGTTCTTTACAAATGAACTGGTAAATCATATCGTAAAAGAAAGCATATCTTATGCTGCTCAAAATAATCGTCACGAATTTACACTCTCTCAAGACTGTTTGAAAAATTTTTTAGGAATCTTACTGTTAACTGGATATCACTCCTTACCTCAAGAGAAAATGTATTGGTCAGAAGAAGAAGACATAAATGTAGCAGTTGTGCGAAAATGCATGCCGAAAAACCGTTATATGGAAATAAAGAGAAACCTACATTTTAGTGACAATACAAACATACCAATGATAAATGGAACTAAAGACAGATTATTTAAAATACGACCAATTATTGATGAGCTAAATAAAAATTTTATGCAGTTTGGAGTATTTTCGCATAATATTTGTATTGATGAGCAAATGGTGCGTTATTATGGACATCATTTTTTGAAACAATTTATTAGAGGCAAACCCATCCGCTTTGGATTCAAGCAATGGGCAATGTGTTGTGGTGTGACAGGATATTGCTATAATGCCGAAGTCTATGAAGGTAAGATAAGTAACAATTCAGAAACGAATACGAATGGATTAGGAATGTCTGTAATACTGAATAAAATAGCAATCATTGATAAACCAGAAGAACATTGCTTTTATTTTGATAATTTTTTCACAAGCTTTGATTTGATGAAAAATTTAAAAGAGAGAAATATATCTGCCACAGGAACGGTGAGATATAACAGGATGAATAATTGCTCTATAAAACCAGATAAAGAAATGAAAAAGGAATTTCGAGGGTCTTTCGATTATAGATATGATGAATTGAATGGAATATTTGGACTTGTTTGGAAAGACAACAGTTGTGTTAGAATGTTATCTAATCATTTAGAAATACTACCATTAGGACGTGTGTCAAGATGGTCTAGAACTGACAAAAAACAAATATCAATTCCACAGCCTAACGCCATAACAAACTATAATAAGAACATGGGTGGTGTTGACAAGCTTGATTGGAATATACAAAAGTACAGAATAAGAATCAGGGGCAAAAAATGGTACTTTCCCATTTTTACTAATGCAGTGGATATGGCCCTTGTTAATGCTCATACTGTGTACAACATTGGTAATGAAAAAATGCCATTATTAAATTTCAGAAGAGAAGTTGCACGATTTTATTTGAATTTACATTCTCTTTCTGATCCAAAAAACAGTGGAAGGCCATCATATAGCATGGCTGCCGAGAAACGTGTACCAGAGAATGTGAGAAAAAGTATTGAAGGACATTATTTAGAAAGAACACTAAATGGAAAACAGAGAAAATGTGCAGTTTGCAAAAAAAATGTTCGGAAACAATGTGTAAAGTGTGATGTTGGATTACATGTAGAATGCGTTATTAAATGGCATTCATAAAAATGTTATGATTATTTTACATGCAATGTACCGTAATCCCCAAATGGGGATCGAGTTTTAAATCAATAAAAATCATATATTTATTTCCAGTATCATAAAATTTAATTAACCATGTCTGTTTACATGCTAAAAAGTAACAAAATTTTAAAAAAATAATTAAAAAAAAAATCTGGTACTTAATGGGTTAAAGGTGGTTCAGAAGGTATTTGGATTCCAAGAGATAAAAATTCAAAAAAGATATGGAAAAATGCTATTTATAAGGATTTTGAATAACTCCGAATTCTAAGGTATGTTTTTAAATTATCTTTTGCTGCATTTTATCTATCTTATCTCCGAACAAGAATAATATTCATACTTTTTTATATTTAAAATTTTTAATGAGATGAATTAAAAAAATTAAAAGGTTCCTCGTTTATCTGTTATTTGTTCTATTTTTTATTTATTTTTTTTTTTTTTTTTTTTTTTTTCCAGTTCTAAATAAATAAATATATCTTTATAATTTAAATATTTTTGGGAAATGGTTGATAATTGCATGTAATAAAAAATGTCTTCATTTATTATTAAATGTTTGATAACAATTTTTTCAGAACAAATTTGAACAAAAATGATATTAATTTAATATCACATATTATATTCTTTTCTCAATTTTTAAATTGTTCTTGTGTACAATATTAATTATTAGCGATAAATAATAGATGTCTTAGTTAAAATATAAATAGATTTAACTTCATGTTACTTGATTCATTCAAATGATTGATGATTGTTTTTTAAAGGTTGATATTTTTAGTTATTAAATTTTTCATATCATATATATATATATATATTCCTTTAGAATAAATTTAATCAAAAATAATATGAGTTTAAATTATTAGATACTATTAAGTATTCGATATAAACAAAGGTATCTTGTTAAAAATATGTACTTAGTTTCATGTTATTTGTTTCACTGAACAAACTGAAAAAATATAAGTTATATGCTATAAAAATGAGACAAATTACTATAAAGATACAAAATGATTTTAACCTTCGACAAAACGAGTCATATAGTCTGAGAAAATAGTGCTCAAAAGCTGAATGACAGAATCAGCAGCTATCAGACATTTGTTGATATGTATCATTACAAAAAAAAAAAAAAAAAAGTATAAGAGTTTCAAGCCTGCCTTTTTTCTCCCGGGGAGAAAAAAAGAAGAAAAAAAAAATGTCATGTTGATGCCACCACAAAACTAACTTTCTTTTACCTTTTCCTATATAAAATCATGCAATGGAAATTATTTTTTATTTTTATTTTTATCTATTATTAATGCAGACGATTTTCATATCAGAGAGGCAGTCTAAAGGTTCAACGGAAGTACGTTTTTACCGTACAGATGATCACGGGGAAAATTGCAGTATAACAGCGCCACATATCGCCTATATACACCCAATTTAATAAACATTACGTCCCTTAATGGCCTTTTTATACATTAAATATTGTTCAATTATACGCATTAGAACCTGAGATATAACCCTTAAATTGTAAAAACAGCTGTATAGCAGCTTCACCTGTTGAGCGATTAGCACTAAAAGTTGACATAAACTAATAATTTATGTTAAGGTGCATCTACATATAATTTTATATGCAATTATGTGCAGTAGTTCCTGAGATAGAGCCTTCCCTGAAATTGCAGAAATCAATGTATAACAATGCCACCTGTCGTGCAGTTGGCACCAGAAGTTGGCAGACACTAACTTATGTCAAGGCGCATCTGCGTATATTAATTTATATGCAATTCTGTGCAGTAGTTCCTGAGATACAGTCGCCACAAAACTTTTTGTCACATACAAACATTTTCTATTGTCAAAACATGTTGTGGACCTCTCAAAACGCGTAAATCCATCAAAAACCGAAAATCGAAAATGTTTACGAATCCAATGCTTTCTTCTACTGAATACAAAAAAAAAAAAAAAAAAAAAAAAAAAAAACGTTAAAGAATAGTATGTGTGTTACTGGCAAAATAATTTTAAATTGAAAAAATAATACAAAAAAGATTAAGCATAAGTTTAGATTAATAACAATTAATATGAAATGATTGGGCTTCTATAAACATCCATAAAAGAACAACAGAAGTTTTAACTAAGTGTTAAAATTCTTATGTGAAAACTAAAATTTAAGACACAAAAAGAACCAACTCATTCAAAAATTTATGTTTTATCACTCACAGCTAACTGCTCAAGTGCTTTTTCTTTCTTTCTTCTGTTTTATTTATTATTCTTTATATTATTATTATTTTGTGTGTGTACGCGCGGAATTTGGTTGCGAGGAAGGGGGGGGGGGTGGGGCAATTGATTGCACAATCGAAACTGAATCAGACTCAAAACTATGAAGAAAAAAAAAAAAAATGTTTTTCCTATTTCTATCTTCCCTTCTCCACCCCCCTTTCTTATCGGCTAAAGTAAACAAATACGTAAATATTTTGTCATTAAAGTGTTTGTTTATTTATGTGAACTGGATTATTATTCTTGAAGCATTTTAGTCAATTAAAAAAAAAAAAAAAAAAACGAGTTGGAGATTTGGTATTTTCTCTAGCTTGAATGAATCACTAAATATATATCACCGAACTTCAAATACTTAACTTTAGGGGTGGAGGGTGGGGGGTGGGGGGGCAGGGGATGTAAATAATAGGTATTTCAAAAAAAAAAAAAAAAAATACACTTGTAACAGAAGAAAAAAGCTGCCAATTTGTTGTTTAATATTAGAAATTTTGTTTTTTCAGTATACTTTTACTCCATTACCCGACTGCCGTAGGTAATGGAAGTATTGTATTCGGTCCAAAAAATCGATATCAAGATTTCACCTGATTTACATGCTTTAAGGCATACTTGCCAACATCCTAATTAATATTCCGTAGTCTTGTTAGTCCCGCCCTTTTTCTCACACCAGTATATTTTTAAAGTAATATTCTACAAATGCAATTACGATTAAATAAGAGGAAAAATACTCTAAAAAGATACCGGTGTATAAAAAAAGGCGGAGCTAACAATACTACGGAATATTAATTAGTATGTTGGGAAGTATGCTTTAAGGTCCCCTGAGTCCAAAAATGTGTTTTTTGGCGATGTCCTCTGACTATGATATCTCCTAAACTAATAAAAATAGAATCATGAAACTTCAGAATTGAGACAGGTCTGGTGAACATATGAATTTTTTAAGTTTTGGTGAAAATTAGAAAAATAGGAAGTGGGATATCCTAAACCAGAAGTGAGTTCGTAAACCCGTATCTCAAAAACGGCTCCAACGATTTTCTTCAAAGTTACTGTATAAACACTATATTAGATGTCCTTTCGAATGATATAGTTGGTTAGTTCAGGACAATTGATAGGCGTCCTGTATGAATAGCTCAATTTCAGGTTTCGCAAGTGCGTTCCTTCCAAAACGACTGTATGTATTTTTTTCAAAGTTGGAATATTAACCCTCTTTTAAATATACTTTTGTATGTAATTGTTGTTTTCCGGTCAACAATTGAACATGCCAAGTCGCTATCTCAAAAATGGCTCTAACGATTTTCTTGAAAATTGTTACATAAACCCATTTTAAGTATCCTTTCTCATGCTTTACGTGATTATTACAGGACAATTAATAGTCATCCTGATCAGTTAGATCTGTTTTAGATCTTGGAAACTGGTGTTTCAAAAAGTAAAATAATAATTAAAAAAAAACTACCCCCCACCTTTTTTCTTCTTCTTTTTTTAAACTCGCTATGTAAACTCTGTTTTATATGCCTTTATGCTGTATTAACTTTCTCTTACTGGAAAATTTTTAGTTGTCTATTTCATTAGGTCAATTCTATGTCTTCTGATCACATTAACTCCAAAAAGTGCATATAACACATGTAATAGTGGATAATGGAAGTCGTGTGGTTGTTTCACACCAATTTTTTTTTATTTCCGTTTTCATTTTTATTTTAAGAAAATAAATATTCAAAATTTCCCCCGAACATCGTTCGCGCGTTCGGACATATTCTGCACCCCTGGAAATATGTTAAAAGGCACTTTAAAGAAATTCCTTCCATAGACTGTACTGTATTGGACGTTTCGTATTTGTTTGAACATACATAAATTATATAAATAGCATTTATAATACGGTTGTCAGCTTCCAAATATGTTTAATAATAGTGTACTAACAGCAATATATTCATTTTAAAAAAAATCTATAAAACCAGATCGATTAAAAAAAAAAAAAAAGCTTGTGCGTGCGTAATCAAGTAGTAAGTAATCATACGAATACGAATCATACCCAAAGTAATCATACGAATTATAAAGTAAGTGAAATATGACAATATATATTATATGTATCATCATTATCAATTTCAGCCTTTATCAATCCACTGCAGGATGAAGGCCTCTCCTAGGTGATTCCAAAGTGCCCTGTTTTCACATAAAAATTTATAAACGAGTATATAATAATTTATGCATAGATTAAGAAAGTTTTTGATATATGCAACTTCCTAACTAAATGCAACCTATGCAATGAGGTGAAATTTACACCTCATATAACGTACTTCTTAGCGACATCCTAATGACCTTTTTTTTTTTTTTTTTTCATTTTAAGGTTTGCGAGCTCCATTTTAAACCTGGTGAAATTATACAAACAGTAACATATTTTAATGAAAAAGAAGAAAAGTTATATCAAGTCCCAAGAAATAAACCAATTGTTAAAGATGGTGCTATTCCTACGATTTTCAGTGATTTGCCATCATATCTATCAAAGCCAAGTACATGAAGACAAAGTCCTGTGTAAATATTTCGTTTTTCTTTAAGAGCTATTTAGATTTGTAAATAATTAAGTTGGAAAAAGTTAGAAAATAATGACTAAAAAAATTTGAGAAGTATTGCAAAAGCCAAGGCAAAAAAATTACGTTTTATTACCTAATGATATTTGTGCTTTTATATTATTATCATGATTAATTTTTATGCAAATGATAGAAAAATCTTCTTTATGTACATGAAACATATTTATAATTTTCAATAAAATTATTTTTTTCTTGATTTTTGTCTTTTATGTCTTATTTTAATTACTTAGTTTCTTATTTAAATAAGCAAATAAATCTATTTAAAATCTTGAGATTTAAAATCTTATTTAAAATGTTGGTATAAAGAATGTTGAAAGTATTTTATCAGGTAAATGAGAGTTATTTTGGATGATCAAATACTTGTAAATTATTGCTATATATTAAAATTTATCTGTGCATAAAATTTACAGAGATTATTAAAGGAAAAAAAAAATTCTTATTATATACGGTAAAAGGTGTTTTTAATGCAAATTCTATGTCCACCCTCACCTTAAAAAAAAAAAAAAAGGTGTATCATTAATATTTATGATTTTAAATATCCGGAAATTTGGAGTTTGATGTTATTTATAATTTAGTACATTGTAATTTCTATACCTTATATATCGTTAATACTGTCTATATCAATACATTGTATCGTCGTACCTGTTTATAATTTTAATTTGGTGAAAAAATCCATTATTTAAAAAATATATGCATATATTCAGGTGGCTTAACCCTTTGTATCCCACGGGGTCTTTAAAGTCCTACCAAAAAAATTCCTCAATATAGCCTAAATTTACTACAGGCTTTCATTGGAACTTCAAAGTCCCTATAATTTTAACTTTCTCTATTGTTAAGCAAAAGTAAGCTAAATTTAATATGAGATGTTTCTCTTTCAGAAAAGAAATATAATAAAAAAGTTTCAAACTATTTTTCCAAAAATAAGGTGATTTGGTATGTAAAGGGTTAAGTAAATTAAGTGTTTGAAACATTTTTTATTTTATTTTTTAATGTTTATAATTTGTATTTTAACTAATTACAACATGTATGTTTCCCAAAATTTTCATATTTTTATTTATTGAAAAGTTGTGATTATTAATGGCATCAGTGGTTATATTAAACTTAAATAAACACCGCTCAGTTGCTTTATTAGCTATATTAATTCGTACTCTGCTATTACTCCTATTTTTTAAATATATATATATATATATATATATATATATATATATATTACCTTTGAAATAAATTTATGACTAAATATAAGATTTATTGTTTTATGGAGGGAAAAAATTGGGAATGAAATGGGTAATATTAAAAAAAGGAACTTAAAAAAAATAAAAAAAAAAAGGTTTATATTTATTTTTGTAACCACAGCGTATAAAACGAAAGCACCGAGGAGAAAAAAAAATAAATTCTAAATATAATAAATTCTAAAAATAATTCTAAATCCATATATGAGGATGTGCATAAAAAATGGACTAAATCATGTGGCGCCACAATCCATTTGGAAGGTCTTGATAAGAAGGTGTTGGATCAATGCTTGCGTTAATAATAAATAAATGTAGGGAAGAATGTTTAAACTAGCGAATTCTTTGTTTCAGTGGTTTGTTAAATTTCCAGTATTCATAGCTGCTAACTTTTTTAATTGATTCCGGAATGTTGTTAGTAATGCCCTTTTTTCAAATCATATTCTTTGAGGAGTAATTATCTTCATATTTAATTGTAATTACATGCTAAAGAAGATTATTCTAGAAATAATATGGTATGAAGAAAAGGGCGAATGTTAACAACATTCCGGAATAATTTGAAGAAGTTGGCAGCTATGAGTTTTTTTTTTTTTTTTTTTTTTTTTTTAATTGATAGACAAGTAATATTTTCCAGAAAAGTTCGTTAAATGTATTTTCAAGGTTGAACACCTTAAAGGGGAGAAAAGATTAAACAATTACAAAAGTAAAGAGGTTAAGACTAATAACAATGCTTTTACAAAAACCCCTGCAAACAAGCACGAATCTCTTATTCTTCATAAAATATGAAGGATTTTAACCAATTAAAATTTTGATTAATCTGCTTACTTGCCAACTCCACTGTTTTTACCAGTAGACTACCGTTTTTTTTTTAGCTATTTCTACTGGTCTGCTGTTTTTAGGAACTTACAAGAAAAATTGTAAAATTGAGCAATTTTACTGGAAAATATATAGAGGAAAATATACAGAGAATACATATAATAATGAAATGAGGCTTATTAAATGTATGTGTAAAAATTACAATATTGATTTTAATTAACTCAAAACAAACTTAAATTTTTGGATTTTTTACTTCCATCACCCTACTACCGTAAGTAATGGAAGTACAGAGCTGACAACCTAATCCGGCAACACCACTTAATTTTTAAAGCAATTTTCTTCAAATGTATTTACGATGAATTAAGAAGAAAAAACTCTAAGAAATGACTGGTGTAGAAAAAGGGGCGGTACTAACAATTTGCCGGATTAGGTTGGCAGCTCTGGAAGTATTGTATTCGGTCCAAAAATTCGATATCGAGATTTCACCTGATTTACACGTTTTAAGGTCCCCTGAGTCCAAAAAAGTGGTTTTGGCAATTGGTAAGTGTGTGTGTGTGTGTGGAATCTCCAGGCTATCATATCTCCGAAACTAATAAAGATAGAACTACAAAACTTCAGAATTAAGACAGGTCTGGTGTACAGATGCATTTTCCAAATGTTGATAAAAATTGAAAAACCGGAAGTGGGACATCAGAAACCAGAAGTGGGACCGTAAGTCCGTATCTCAAAACCGGCTCTAACGATTTTCTTCAAATTTGCTATATAAACATTCTATTAGAAGTCCTTTCGAATGATATAGTTGGTTAGTTCAGGAAAATCGATAGGCGCCCTGTATAAATAACTCAATTTCAGGTCTCGCAAGCGCGTTCCTTTAAAAACATCTTTACGGATTTTTTTCAAACTCGCCATTTTAACTCAATTTTCTCAAAAAAAAAAAAAAAGTCTGGTGTGAAACAACCACACGGCTTCCATTGCCCACTATTACACGGATTATATGCATTTTTTAGAAATAATGTGGTCAGCGAACACGTAAAATTGACCTAACGAAGTAGACACCAAACAAATTTCCTATAATGAAAGCTAATATATATATATGTGTGCGTGTATGTGTGTGTGCATGCATGTATGTATAAATATATATATATATATATATATATATATATATATATATATACATATGTAAACATGTAAAACAGAATTTATATAGCGAGTTAAAAAATAAGGGGGGGTGGATGAGTTATTTTTTCAAACACCAATTTCCGAGATCTAAAACTGACCTACCTAATCAGGATGACTGTTATTTTTCCTGTAACAACCACTTAATACATGAGAAAGGATATCTAAAATGGATTTATGCAACAATTTTCAAGAAAATCATTAGAGCCGTTTTTGAGATACCAACTTTTACCAAAACTTGGCGTACTCAATTATTGAACGGAAAACAATAATTACATACAAAAGCATATTTAAAAGTGAGTTACTATAGCGAGTTAGAAAATAATCCGTACAGCCGTTTTTAAAGGCACGACTTGCGAGACCTGAAATTAAGCTATTTATACACGGCGCCTGTACACCAGAATTTCATCTGTACACCAGACCTGCCTCAATGCTGAAGTTTCGTAGTTTTATCTCTATTAGTTTAGGAGATATCATAACCAGAAGATTTCGTTCGTACATACATACATACACACACATACACACTACTGCCAAAAACTACTGATTTGGACTCAGGAGACCTTAAAACGTGTAAATCAAGCGAAAACTCAACATTGAATTTTTGGACCGAATACAATACTTCCATTACTTACGGTAGTGGGGTCATGAAAGTAAAAATGCATATAATTCGTGAAATAGTGGGTAATGGAAGTCGTGTGGTTTTTCACACCAGATTTGTAAATAATGCTTTGTAATTAAATAGTATATTTACATAGTCATTGTGAGTGTATTTTCAGTCAGATAAGATAATTAAAAACTGAATTTTGATCCTCATTATCTTATAAAAATCTGGAGAACATTTTAATTTCTAAATGCAGTGAAAATTTAGTTTAACAATTCTATGAATAACAATTTAATTGTTATTTTCTTAATGAAGCAAAATCTGCTATAAATGTAAAAATTTGTGTTTAAGTAAATATCATAGACAATATTTTTTTCCCCTAATTTTTAGGATTTGAAATTAATTTAATACACATAATCTCAATATTTTATTTGTTTTCGTTTGAAAGATGAGTGATTTTTATTTAAAGAAAATTTTTATTTATGGAAAATATTTTGTAAATATTCATATATTTTTCTTTTTGTCTACTATATATTTATATAAATTCAGTCTCTATCGTTAAAAATGTCAATTTACAAAATCTCTACTGTTTTTTTTTTTCCCGATAAAATCTACTGATTTTTAAAACTGATATGTTGGCAAGTATGAATCTATCTCAAATATTATGAGACATGCTAGTCATTGTTTTTTTTTTTTTTTTTTTCCGAACTAATCTTATTCCACAAATATTATGAGGCAGCTTAATCAAATAGAGACTCGTTTTCCTCTTCAGATATTACCAGACAGGTTAGTCAGGCAAATAATCTTGACTATCCTGCCTCTTCAAATATTCTTTGAAAATTGACTACCTTTCTTAGTCAGATACCTGAGATCTGTTGACTAACTTTCTTAATCAAGTGTAGATTCTGACTAACATGCCTTGTCTTTGAAACTGCGGTTGTTGACTAACCTTCCTGGTCAGATAATTATGATTGTCGACTAGCCTTCTTTGTCTGATAATATTAACCTTCCTAGTCTGGAGTAGTGTTTTGGTGACTAGTTCAGCAAGTACACTTTTTAGTTTTGGAGACTAGTTCAGCAAGTACACTTTTCAGTTTTGGTGACTAGTTCAGCAAGTACACTTTTCAGTTTTGGAGACTAGTTCAGCAAGTACACTTTTTGGCTAGTCAGCTATTTTGGTTAGTCAATTCTGTATTGTCAGTTGAGTATTTTGCCAAGTCACTGTGACCAATTTATTTTTCTGTGTGTAGTTTATTCATCCTTTTCCAAACTGCGTACTCTCCTTATGAGGTTTCTCAGATTTTTTTTATTATTATTATTATTTATTTTCATAATGAATTATATTAACATTTAACAAATAAATAACATTCAACAAATATCACTTAACATAATAAATTACATTATCGTAGCCCTATACGGTTATCAGTGAAATTCATAGAAACACATAGGATTAAAAAAAAAAAAAAAATCTTCATAAGGTGAAACTTTAATTTTTAAAAAAATGTGATGCAGTATATTCATACTTCCACACATCCTAATTAATATTCCGTAGTGTAGTTAGCTCCGCCCTTTTTTCACAACAATAAATATTTAGAGTAATATTTTCAAATGCAATTATGATTAAAATAAGAAGAAAAATACTCTAAGAATATATTGGTGTAAAAAAGAAGGCGAGGCTAACAATACTACGGAATATTAATTAGTATGCTAGCAAGTATGTATATTTAACAATGGAACACTAACTATAAATGTTCAACGTGATGGCCGACATTCATGAGAATTCAGATGTTGTGCATTGGGAATTATCATAATAAAGCTTAATTAAGTATGCTTTATCTCTTAGCAATATGATAATTTTCTTTCTAAAACCATTAAAAGCAGTGATAAGCAATAAATGTTTAATTTAAATATCCGTTAACATTCGTAATCATATGAAACATGCCAAAGTCAAATTAATCAGTATTCGTAATATAGGTGTCATTTGAAAAGCCGATCTGTTAACAGTGTTTATTAAAACGTGTGAGTTATTTTAAAATGTGAGAGGTTACTATGAGTGCAACGTCATCTGTTGGGGAAATTGCAACTAATTTTTTATTCTTATATAATTAAACAATCCCATGTTTTTCTGTGCATTTCAGTGAGAGTTGTATAGGGCTATGCTCAGTATATTTTGAATTTCTTAAAGTTATGGTTAGTTTAAAATATTTTTATTAAATTAAAAGTATTTTGGAATTTGAGAATTTGAGAATTCCCTAGATTACAAAATATATTACCAGAGAAAAAAAACGTAATATTATTTAAGCACAATTAAAAGTGAACAGTCACAGTGTAACACCCATATTTATTTCGAAAAAATATTTTTAAAAATATAGGAGAATATGATTTATTAGTTTTACAGAATTAATAATTACTCTTGCATACATACAGATTGAAAACGTTATTTTAGTAATGAATATAATATTTGAATGGCTAAATGAATATAATACATTTTTGTGTGTGTGAGACTTTAATGTTGCTTTATTCATTTATTATTTTTTTTAATTTATGGATGATCCTTTAATATATTTTAGTTTCATTGTAAATCTAAAAAGAAAAAGTTAAAAGTATATAATTTATAACTTTTTCCGAACCGTCTTGATCTTAGAAAATCAAATATAGAGTCGAAATGAGTGTTACCATTTAAAAATCTGAAGTTGATGCAAATTTTATATGTTGAGCAAGTGAAAGGGATGAAATTTGCAGTGTGAAAAGAATGCGCCTGATGCAGTGTTGCCTGACGCTTTCTGGCAAAACTGGTTCAGGCACATTCATTTGATTCCAGAAATTTCATTAAGTAGAATATAATGTCGTATAAAGTAATGTTCAATAAAATAAGTCGCAAAGTCTGGCAACTATGCATAAAAAAAATGGACGTTATGAACAATCGATTGAAATCACCTGCATACTTATGCGATGATTTTAAGCAAAATAAGTTGGATATATATATTTTTTTTTCCTAAAACGGTGCATATACACCCCGCGACAAAAATATAGGTACAAAGGGTTTTTTCTTTGATTTTTCATAAAATTACATTATCTAAATTGTGCTTATCATTTATTATTATCATAAAATAACACTATTCCCGGACTAATTTTTGTTTTAAGCCTAATTTAAAAACTAGTATGTTGTGGCCACCACAAGACTTTCTTCTATATTTACCTATACATATTCAATCAGTAACAATATTAAAAAAAAAAAAAAAAAAAAAGTACGATTTTTTTTTTTCTAAGTTTTTTTTTTTTTTTTTTTTGGTAAAAGTGAAAAAAATCGATAACTTTGTTTTAAATTATCACAGATTTATAGTTCAACCATTCGTTTTAAAGGTATTGACGAGACCTTTCGAAAGATATCCATCTTGAAAATTTATCCCCCCCGGGGGGGTACTTCCCCCCAGGGGGGAAGCGATGCCCCCCCCCATGCAGAAAATTTTTTTCCTAGTTACATACTACTATTATCAATAATTCATATTAATTTTACAATCACAAGTTTAAAACAACTCTAATTATGCACATTTATACGAATTTTTGTCCTATGCTGCCATGTTAAAAATTTAGATAAAATGCTATCACAGCGCCACCTGTTGAGCTATTGATCCCCAAACATAATCAGCACCAGTGTATGTCGGGGACCAACTAAATACCAAGTTTGGTTAAATTTCGTTAAAAAAAAAAAAAAAAAAAAAAAAAAAAATTGCGATATTTTTCTAAGTTTTTTTTTGTTAAAAGTAAAAAAAATCGATAACTTTGGTTTAAATTATCACAGATTTATCGTTCAACCAATCGTTTTAAAGGTATTGACGAGATCTTTCGAAAGATACCCATCTTGAAATTTTGCCCCCCCCGGTGGGGGGGCAACCGATGCCCCCACATGCACAAAAATTTTTTCCAAGTTAACTATTACTATTATCAACGAGACCTTTCGAAAGATACCCATCTTGAAAATTTACTTCCCCGGGGGGGATTTTCCCCCCCAGGGGGGGAACCGATGCCCCCCCATGCACAAATTTTTTTTCCTAGCTAACTACTACTATTATCAATAATTCATATTAATTTTACAATCACAAGTGTAAAATAACTCTCTTTATGCCCATTTATACGAAATTTTGTCCTATGCTGCCATGTTAAAAATTTGCATAAAATGCGATCACAACGCCACCTATTGAGCGAGTGATCCCAAAATCTAATCAGCACCAGTTTATGTCAGGGTGCAGCTAAATACCAAGTTTGGTTAAATTTCATACATTGGTTCGTGAGATACAGCGTCCACAAAAAAATGATACAGACAGACAGACAGACAGACAGACAGACAGACATTTTCTAAAAACTATTAATTCGTGTTCTCCATATCCCAAAACATGTAAATCCATCAAAAAGTGGACTTCGAAAATTTTCGCGAATCCAATACTTTCTCTATATTACATATAGAAGAAAGTAAAAATTTAAGACTAAAAGTTTTCTAATTTAAGACTACACACCGCGACAAAAAGAGAGGAACAAAGTTTTTTTTTTTTTTTTTTTTTTTTTTAATATGATTATTTTGAATATGATTCAAATATTTAATATGTTTTTGATATGATAATATTTTTTTATGATAATAAATGATCAGCACAATTTAGATAATGTTATTTTATGAAAAATTTAAAAAAAACCTTTGTTCCTATCTTTTTGTCGCGGAGTGTAGGCTTAAATTAGAAAAATTTTAGTCTTAAAACTTTTCTAAATTAGCCTTAAAACAAAAATTAGTCCAGGAATAGAGCTATTTTATGATAATAATAATAAAAGATAAGCACAATTTAGATAATGTTATTTTACGAAAAATCAAAGAAAAAAACCCTTGTAATTATCTTTTTGTCACGGAGTGTAATTCAAAAAATTTTAATATTGATTTATTAAAATTTAAATATAATACACATGAGTTTTATTTATTTTATTTTTTAATTAATGAATTTTTATTTATTTTTTACAAATCAAGTGAAAGTTTATACTCATGAAGAAAGAATGACATAAAAATACTGCCATCAACAACAAGTAGTCTGTGCCGGAGAAGCACCTTTTATCCAGAGCATAACTACCATGTAATGAACATTTAAAAATTTTCGATAAAAAAATCAGCATCGACACCACTATTGCATCTAACTTTCTAATCAAGATTCCATAAAAAGCAAATCAAAACAAACATTGATTTTGAAAAGCGGCACATCATCGATGTTGGATCAATGCTAATGGCCTTATCAATATAAAGTTTTCATCTTCAAGGTTAAGTAACTTGATAGAACAACCGCAACGACTTTATAGTAAACACGATGAGATTACGCACAAGAGGACTGGCTAATTTTTTGCATGAGTAATTAAGATGAAATAGAGACAAAGTTCGGAGATTGTACCATGAGCAATTTCCTTCGACGCCATACTAATTTTTCAAGTGTTGGTAGGAGAATGTGATAAACCGACTCGTTTACTACTTCAAATATAACTATGGCGCGTTTTGAAATATTTGGATGACGAAAACGGAAGAGTCTGATATGGACAGGTTTGGATTGGTGCCTCTTACAACTAATCGAGCGGAGGCAGCCGTCCTTGATTTATGAGTGATTTTTGAGGCGTAACCTTCTATGCTATCCTACTTCTGCAAATGTTGATAGAAACTCCGATAAACCAACCATTTTGGTATCTCAAATACAGGTATGATTCGTTTGTGAAATATTCGGATACCAAAAATAGAAAAGCTTATACTGGGAGGGTTTGGGTTGTCGCCTCCCACAAAAAACTCGAGCAGAGGCAACCACCATTCATTTGCGTAGCTAGTGCGATGTGGCATCTTTAATGTGAGGAAGGCATGAAGACTTTCAACGAGCAAAATTATCATTTATTTACGATGACTAAGTATGCCATCTAGACTTTGTGAATTTGAGGATCCAGATGAGATTAAACAACCCCAATTTCCAGCCTTAGTGTTCTTTACAGATAAGATATTGTTTACCATAGACTGTTTTCAAACAATCGGAATGAAAATATCTGTACTAAGAGAAATGCCCACTTGACTGACGCTAATTCGTGGTCAGGTATCGTTGGTGTTAAACTGGCGGTGTTTTCCAGTTTGTTGCAATCTGTTTTGCTCCCCACACAGATATAGCGCCTAGAATATATAGTGTGGAAAGCGACAAGCAAATCAGTGCACTAAAAATTAACCTCTCACTGGAGGCCAGTGCGATCGAGTTTATCGCTTGGAAACCGAAACTAATGTATTTATTGGTTATTTATGTGCTTAGTTCACGTGACTGAGCAGACGAAACTGGGAAGAGCCAATCAACTCCTATGTAATATATACGACTCGAGGAAAAAACTTGATCGCAGTGCTCTCTGGGAGGCTTAAATTTTTTATCAGTATTTTAAACATCCGGTTATAGGCGCTTGCCTGTATATTCCAGACGCTTTAACACAGGCAAGCATGTGGTGCATGCACATAGGTGATAACTTGTAAATTTTTTTTACACTACTTTATTTTAATAAAAAAAAAAAATTATCTTATTTAATCAAAGAAAACTGCAATGAAATGTCTAAAAAACTTCTATTAAAAATTTCAAATACAAAACATGTACAAATTGACAGCTATGCATTAATGTTTTAGGCCTAGCTATCAGTCATGGTCTAAAACTTCCAGATTGTTGCATAGTACTGTGTGCATAAGATGAGACGGATCTGTAGCTCGGACTTCACGTTTTTTCAGATTTGATCACACTAGACATTTTCTAATAGTGCTTATAAAGAATTAGTATACGAGTCGCCTGCAGACATTGCAGAAGGCTTGTTCGGGAAAATCGTTGCAACAGGCAGAATAAACATGACATTAGGAATCTTAATTCGTTCATTCATATGTGTGAATTGTGTAACAGCACAATTTGTAGGCAATTTCAACATCTTCAGTCATTCATTCATATGTGTGGATTGCGTAACAGCACAATTTGTAGCCAATTTCAACATCTTCTGTTATTCATTTTCTTCTGCCAAAAGGTTGGTGTGTATAACATAATATTTCATTATTTTTCTGATTTTTCACAGCTTACCGTTCAATTTGAAAATTGAACTTATGCTTCTCTATTGGTTAGAAATTCTAACAAGCGTAATTATAGGATTTCTGCAAATGTAAGGCATAAAATGTTGAACTCATTTTATTACAATGTTATCACAATTTTAAAACTATAAAGTTTTTTACGAATATTTTAGCAATGAATTATATAATAAAATTTTTTTTGAAGATAGTGTTGTCAATATAATGGAACACATGTAAAATTTTAGGAACGATGCAAGACCTGACATAAGGTACTTATAAAAGATCGGAACATATTTTGAAATAATAATTCATGATATGTATTTTGATTTATTTCTCATATTTTAAATTTAATAATTCATAAAATAATGAAAATTTAAACAAACAGTTTTTGTATTGGATAACTCATATATTTTCATTCTACAGCAATCCGTACCCTATACAATTTTCTTTACCCGTTTCAATTTCTTTCCTTTTGTAAATGTATTCCGCGACGTATTTTTACTTTCTTCTATATGTAATATAGAGAAAGTATTGGATTCGCGAAAATTTTCGAAGTCCACTTTTTGATGGATTTACATGTTTTGGGATGTGGAGAACACGAATCAATAGTTTTTAGAAAATGTCTGTCTGTCTGTCTGTCTGTCTGTCTGTATCATTTTTTTGTGGACGCTGTATCTCACGAACCAATGAATGAAATTTAACCAAACTTGGTATTTAGTTGCACCCTGACATAAACTGGTGCTGATTAGATTTTGGGATCAATCGCTGAATAGGTGGCGTTGTGATCGCATTTTATGCAAATTTTTAACATGGCAGCATAGGACAAAATTCCGTATAAATGGGCATAAAGAGAGTTATTTTACACTTGTGATTGTAAAATTAATATGAATTATTGATAATAGTAGTAGTTAGCTAGGAAAAAAATTTTGTGCATGGGGGGGCATCGGTTCCCCCCCCGGGGGGGAAAATCCCCCCCGGGAAAGTAAATTTTCAAGATGGGTATCTTTCGAAAGGTCTCGTTGATAATAGTAATAGTTAACTTGGAAAAAATTTTTGTGCATGTGGGGGCATCGGTTGCCCCCCCACCGGGGGGGGAAGTTCCCACCCGGGGGGGGCAAAGTTTCAAGATGGGTATCTTTCGAAAGATCTCGTCAATACCTTTAAAACGAATGGTTGAACGATAAATCTGTGATAATTTAAACCAAAGTTATCGATTTTTTTAACTTTCTACAAAAAAAAACAGAAAAATATCGCAATTTTTTTTTTTTTTTTTTAACGAAATTTAACCAAACTTGGTATTTAGTTGGTCCCCGACATAAACTGGTGCTGATTATGTTTGGGGATCAATAGCTCAACAGGTGGCGCTGTGATAGCATTTTATCTAAATTTTTAACATGGCAGCATAGGACAAAAATTCGTATAAATGTGCATAATTAGAGTTGTTTTAAACTTGTGATTGTAAAATTAATATGAATTATTGATAATAGTAGAATGTAACTAGGAAAAAATTTTTTTGCATGGGGGGGCATCGCTTCCCCCCCCTAGGGGGGAAATACTCCCCCAGGGGGGGTAAATTTTCACATTGGGTATCTTTCGAAAGATCAGGTTGATAATAGTAGTAGTTAACTAGGAAAAAATTTTTGTGCATGTGGGGGCATCGGTTGCCCCCCCACCGGGGGGGGAAGTTCCCACCCGGGGGGGGGAAGTTTCAAGATGGGTATCTTTCGAAAGATCTCGTCAATACCTTTAAAACGAATGGTTGAACGATAAATCTGTGATAATTTAAACCAAAGTTATCGATTTTTTTAACTTTTAACAAAAAAAAAAAGAAAAATATCGCAATTTTTTTTTTTTTTTTTTTTTTTTTTTTTAACGAAATTTAACCAAACTTGGTATTTAGTTGGTCCCCGGCATAAACTGGTGCTGATTATGTTTGGGGATCAATAGCTCAATAGGTGGCGCTGTGATAGCATTTTATCTATATTTTTAACATGGCAGCATAGGACAAAAATTCGTATAAATGTGCATAATTAGAGTTGTTTTAAACTTGTGATTGTAAAATTAATATGAATTATTGATAATAGTAGTATGTAACTAGGAAAAAAAATTTCTGCATGGGGGGGCATCGCTTCCCTCCCTGGGGGGGAAGTACCCCCCCGGGGGGGATAAATTTCAAGATGGGTATCTTTCGAAAGGTCTCGTCAATACCTTTAAAACGAATGGTTGAACTATAAATCTGTGATAATTTAAAACAAAGTTATCGATTTTTTTCACTTTTAACAAAAAAAAACTTTGAAAAAAAAAATCGTACTTTTTTTTTTTTTTTTTTTAATATTGTTACTGATTGAATATGTATAGGTAAATATAGAAGAAAGTCTTGTGGTGGCCACAACATACTAGTTACTTGTATGTTCCTTTCCTCTTCTTTTTACTTTCTTCTATATGTAATATAGAGAAAGTATTGGATTCGCGAAAATTTTCGAAGTCCACTTTTTGATGGATTTACATGTTTTGGGATATGGAGAACACGAATTAATAGTTTTTAGAAAATGTCTGTCTGTCTGTCTGTCTGTCTGTCTGTATCATTTTTTGTGGACGCTGTATCTCACGAACCAATGAATGAAATTTAACCAAACTTGGTATTTAGTTGCACCCTGACATAAACTGGTGCTGATTAGATTTTGGGATCACTCGCTCAATAGGTGGCGTTGTGATCGCATTTTATGCAAATTTTTAACATGGCAGCATAGGACAAGATTCCGTATAAATGGGCATAAAGAGAGTTATTTTACACTTGTGATTGTAAAATTAATATGAATTATTGATAATAGTAGTAGTTAGCTAGAAAAAAATTTTGTGCATGGGGGGCATCGGTTCCCCCCCCTGGGGGGGAAAATCCCCCCCCCCGGGGAAGTAAATTTTCAAGATGGGTATCTTTCGAAAGGTCTCGTTGATAATAGTAATAGTTAACTTGGAAAAAATTTTTGTGCATGTGGGGGCATCGGTTGCCCCCCCACCGGGGGGGGAAGTTCCCACCCGGGGGGGGCAAAGTTTCAAGATGGGTATCTTTCGAAAGATCTCGTCAATACCTTTAAAACGAATGGTTGAACGATAAATCTGTGATAATTTAAACCAAAGTTATCGATTTTTTTAACTTTCTACAAAAAAAAACAGAAAAATATCGCAATTTTTTTTTTTTTTTTTTAACGAAATTTAACCAAACTTGGTATTTAGTTGGTCCCCGACATAAACTGGTGCTGATTATGTTTGGGGATCAATAGCTCAACAGGTGGCGCTGTGATAGCATTTTATCTAAATTTTTAACATGGCAGCATAGGACAAAAATTCGTATAAATGTGCATAATTAGAGTTGTTTTAAACTTGTGATTGTAAAATTAATATGAATTATTGATAATAGTAGAATGTAACTAGGAAAAAATTTTTTTGCATGGGGGGGCATCGCTTCCCCCCCCTAGGGGGGAAATACTCCCCCAGGGGGGGTAAATTTTCACATTGGGTATCTTTCGAAAGATCAGGTTGATAATAGTAGTAGTTAACTAGGAAAAAATTTTTGTGCATGTGGGGGCATCGGTTGCCCCCCCACCGGGGGGGGAAGTTCCCACCCGGGGGGGGGAAGTTTCAAGATGGGTATCTTTCGAAAGATCTCGTCAATACCTTTAAAACGAATGGTTGAACGATAAATCTGTGATAATTTAAACCAAAGTTATCGATTTTTTTAACTTTTAACAAAAAAAAAAAGAAAAATATCGCAATTTTTTTTTTTTTTTTTTTTTTTTTTTTTAACGAAATTTAACCAAACTTGGTATTTAGTTGGTCCCCGGCATAAACTGGTGCTGATTATGTTTGGGGATCAATAGCTCAATAGGTGGCGCTGTGATAGCATTTTATCTATATTTTTAACATGGCAGCATAGGACAAAAATTCGTATAAATGTGCATAATTAGAGTTGTTTTAAACTTGTGATTGTAAAATTAATATGAATTATTGATAATAGTAGTATGTAACTAGGAAAAAAAATTTCTGCATGGGGGGGCATCGCTTCCCCCCCTGGGGGGGAAGTACCCCCCCGGGGGGGATAAATTTCAAGATGGGTATCTTTCGAAAGGTCTCGTCAATACCTTTAAAACGAATGGTTGAACTATAAATCTGTGATAATTTAAAACAAAGTTATCGATTTTTTTCACTTTTAACAAAAAAAAACTTTGAAAAAAAAAATCGTACTTTTTTTTTTTTTTTTTTTAATATTGTTACTGATTGAATATGTATAGGTAAATATAGAAGAAAGTCTTGTGGTGGCCACAACATACTAGTTACTTGTATGTTCCTTTCCTCTTCTTTTTACTTTCTTCTATATGTAATATAGAGAAAGTATTGGATTCGCGAAAATTTTCGAAGTCCACTTTTTGATGGATTTACATGTTTTGGGATATGGAGAACACGAATTAATAGTTTTTAGAAAATGTCTGTCTGTCTGTCTGTCTGTCTGTCTGTATCATTTTTTGTGGACGCTGTATCTCACGAACCAATGAATGAAATTTAACCAAACTTGGTATTTAGTTGCACCCTGACATAAACTGGTGCTGATTAGATTTTGGGATCACTCGCTCAATAGGTGGCGTTGTGATCGCATTTTATGCAAATTTTTAACATGGCAGCATAGGACAAGATTCCGTATAAATGGGCATAAAGAGAGTTATTTTACACTTGTGATTGTAAAATTAATATGAATTATTGATAATAGTAGTAGTTAGCTAGAAAAAAATTTTGTGCATGGGGGGCATCGGTTCCCCCCCCTGGGGGGGAAAATCCCCCCCCCCGGGGAAGTAAATTTTCAAGATGGGTATCTTTCGAAAGGTCTCGTTGATAATAGTAATAGTTAACTTGGAAAAAATTTTTGTGCATGTGGGGGCATCGGTTGCCCCCCCACCGGGGGGGGGAAGTTCCCGCCCGGGGGGGCAAAATTTCAAGATGGGTATCTTTCGAAAGATCTCGTCAATACCTTTAAAACGAATGGTTGAACGATAAATCTGTGATAATTTAAACGAAAGTTATCGATTTTTTTTACTTTTAACAAAAAAAAACTTAGAAAAATATCGCAATTTTTTTTTTTTTTTTTTTTTTTTTTTTTTTTTTTTTAACGAAATTTAACCAAACTTGGTATCTAGTTGGTCCCCGACATAAACTGGTGCTGATTATGTTTGGGGATGAATAGCTCAACAGGTGGCGCTGTGATAGCATTTTATCTAAATTTTTAACATGGCAGCATAGGACAAAAATTCGTATAAATGTGCATAATTAGAGTTGTTTTAAACTTGTGATTGTAAAATTAATATGAATTATTGATAATAGTAGTATGTAACTAGGAAAAAAAAATTCTGCATGGGGGGGCATCGCTTCCCCCCTGGGGGGGAAGTACCCCCCCGGGGGGGGATAAATTTTCAAGATGGGTATCTTTCGAAAGGTCTCGTCAATACCTTTAAAACGAATGGTTGAACTATAAATCTGTGATAATTTAAAACAAAGTTATCGATTTTTTTCACTTTTAACAAAAAAAAAAAAAAAAAAAAAAAAAACCTTAGAAAAAAAAAATCGTACTTTTTTTTATTTTTTTTTTTTATTGTTACTGATTATAATGTATAGGTAAATATAGAAGAAAGTCTTGTGGTGGCCACAACATACTAGTTTTCGCATAGATTAAATTGCAGTTTCAGTTGCGAGACGTGAGATTCCGTCGGGGGCATGTTTAATTCATATCCCCCTCAAAACGTTCATTCAACCTTACATTTTTTTTTTTTTTTTTTTTTTTTTTTAATGGAAAATTTATGATTTGTAAGTTTTGTTTAAAATTATGTGATTTCATTCGCTCAATGTTTAAGCTTTTTAGCTACAGCAAAATTTTATTAGAAATTTTTAATGCATTCAGTTTCTTCTGATTAAGTAAAAAAAAATTTCTATTAAATATTTCTGGTAGCCAAAAAATGTAAAATTAGCAACTACGCAAATAGTTTCTAACTCACTCTCACTTTTAGTATAACTCTATCTATAGACGCAAGCAAAGAAAAAAAAAACTCAAGCAAGGAAGGGAAAAATAATCATTTTTATTTCTCTGGAAATAATTTCTTTATAAGTGGATAAGGAGAAGAGTGAGTATTTTAAAACGACACTAACCGGCTTTGCCCGCTTTGCTGGTCACTAAATATCAATTAATAACTTTTATAACGTTAAGTCTCAATATTTTAAATCCATATATTTATTAACAAGAATAGAATATATGAACAGTTGTCGTTTGCTACAAAAGAATTACTTTTGAAATTAATTTGTACAGTTTAACCCACGGAAGGCAACCCTCATGAAAAAGAAAAAAAAATGTTGTTATGGGAAAATATCTTGTGTATTCAGATGAATAAAATATCTATCTGTAACATGAAAAAGCCTTCTGGTATATTACAGTTTGGAGTTGAATATACTGTTCCTGACTTCTTATTCTATCGCAAGTAAATAAAAACCCCATGCATTTATAGTAAAACGTGGGAAAAATAGTAAAACGTATGAAATGCACGTTTTCCCTCGAATGATTTCTAAGTAATGACGTCATATCCAAAGACGATACTTCGTTTGAAATATTTTCTGAAACTAATGCCATTCTAGTGTGATAGAAAAGTTATTTTGATTTTTATTATATTACGATACTACGTCATTTTGACGCATTCACAATGAAATCTTCAAATTACATGCATGGAATTTTTACGAAAGCGTAGTCATGGATAATTTATTAATCATTTGATTGCTTTTTAGTTAAGAATTGAAAACATTTAGGGTGAGTGTATACATTAGAAGTAATTATTCTATACAAAGTATAAAACTTTAAAATTCTAGATGCAGTATTATGGAAATCATGAAAATGTATAATTTTCTAGAGGATTTTTACTCAACTCCACCCATTTGACATGCTTTAAAAGGGTCAAACATAAACAATGCGTTAACCCTAGTCATCAGACATAACGGTGTTAAGTTTAGTTGAAATCAGTTTAGTGGTATGAGAGAGGACATAAAAATAAATATACAATAACTTTGATTTATATTACAATATTATTTCTCTAGTAATTATTAATTGACATCTTTCCATTTTTTTTTCGAAATTCTGAGAAATAAAGATAATTTAAAGAATTTTGAAAATCAAGGAAAGAGCCATGTATCCTCTCTCTACACGCCTATACATGTCAGCATTTCATGCCTTTATACCGAAATATTATTTCAGGTCATTCAAAAAGTGGTTCTTTTTTTACAGCGTTCTGAACGTAGAAGTTTATACCCCTTATATTGAAAAATTAAATTATTATTTGTTTAATTATTATCATTCATTAATTGAAAATAGAAGATATCTTTTTTTTTTTTTTTTTTTTTTTTTTTTTTAATAAATATTAACTAAATCATAATCATTATTAAAATATTTTAGATTATTCCTAAATTAATCTTAAAAAAAAAAAAAAATCCTACTTTAAGATATTATAGTATTAAAACACTATTTACATAAAAAAAAAAAACATTTAGATTGGTCGTTTTTTTTTGTTTTTTTTTGAGTAAATTGCAGGATATATAAAATTTGAAAGTTTTCAAAAAATCTACAACTGTCTAATTACCCCAGAATAAATATACAAACCATATTGAAATTCTAGTTCCTAATTTTGTATGTCGCTGGAAAATTCAGCTGAGTTTCCCGTGCTTTTAAAAACAAGTAAATTTATTCACAATAAATTTCTGAATGGAACATAGTAATAAAATAAATTCACTGAGAGTTTATAAAAATATATTTCTAAATCATTTTTGTAAAAATAAACTTTGATCTTTCGTAGATAAAAGAAATTGTTTAAAAATACGTTTATATATATGTGAAGATGAAATGGTAGTTTAATTTAAACGTACATTTTTCTCTAAACATATACGGAGAAAAAAAAATGCCCACGTAAATGATAATATAGACACAAAAAACAATAAATATAGACAGAGTAAAATGTACACTATAAATGTAAATTCCACTCTATCTTTCAATGTTTTATATCTTTGATCATAATGTCATCAAATATTGAACTTGTTTTCCGAGATGCGTATCTAAAAAGTATATTTATTTAACTAGCGATAAAAAATAGAGTATGTTTACTTTGAGTATTTTATTGTCGTATTTCAACGACTGCATCTTGCTACATAAAAATATAGCATTTAATATATCAACTTAAAAATAATAATAATAACGTCACGTAAAACTGTCAGATATTTCGTATTGTTATTTCCATTTCAAAATTTGCATTGGAATGGGAATTGATATTTTAATAATAACAAATTCAAAGTAAAAAAAAAAAAAAAAAAAAAAAAAAAAAAAATCTGCATAAGAGTTTTTAATGTTTCTTTTAGGTTTTTAATCACTAGAATTAAAAACAAAAATAGTAAAGTAAATCTATCACACAATTTTTGTCAAAACTCATATATATACATATATATATATATATATATATATATTAATTTTGCGTAGAAACATGAATTTTAGTACAGGTTTGTTCCTTAGGAAAAACCTAGGGGTCGTAACGTACCTATATTTTTACGTACGTTTTATTTATTATATTATCATCACTATTTTAAAAAATGATATTTTTTGTGAAAGCATTAATGCTGTAATACTATTTAAAAAATTATTATTCTAAAACTCTAGTGATAATATAATAAAACGCATTTAAAAATATAGAAGCATTGCGACACCTGAAAACCTCAGCCTATAATTATTTCTTACATTAAAAACATTATGTATGTGTAAATCTCAAAAAGTAATTCAAATGGAAGGAGGTGGAAGAGATGAAAGTACAAGGGTGTTTAGAAAGGATTCAAAACGAAGAAGAAGAAGAAGTAGAAAAAAAAAAAAAAAAAGAATATTTAAAGACAAAAAGTGTGAATACAGAATGTTAAATACATAATTAAGGATTTTTTTGATAATTAAGTGACAGAATATGTTTCGTTCTATGTCATACAATGGGCTATGGGTTACATTTTATTGCAAAAATCTATTAAAAAAAAAAAAAAAAAAAAAAAAAAAAAAAAAAAAAAGATAATCTCGTGAAACTAATGTCGTAATTTTTTCTTATTACATCATTGAACTGAGTCTACGAGCTTAAATATTGTCTATTTATAAAACTTACTTTATTTTTTATTTCATTTTGCACGTGCGCTTTTTATTTCGTAATTCAAAATTATTAAAAGAACCTTTTTCGATGTTGTCCGTTTCGAAAATATTATTTCGAAATTATTATTAATTTTCTTTCTTTTTCGAAAAAAAAAAAAAAAATGATTTTGACGAAATTTTGGAAAACGCAGAATTTAGTTTAGTACGGAGGAGGACTATTGTTTCTTTTCTTTTCTTTTTTTTTTTGCAAATGATAACATCGCTTTCAAATTGTTGAATTATATTTTCGATAAATTTTCGATTTCGATAAATGTCCAATTATTTTAAAACTGATATCGTAAAAATCCGTAGATTGAGACTAACAGTCCTCAGGCCTAATAAATAAATAAATAAATATATATATAAATATATATAATTAAAATTACATGAAGAACTGGAATGGAAGTCTATTTTCAGCATCCCCTAAAGTTTAAAATTTACCAAAAAATATCATACACTTGATTTTTTTTATTTATTTTTTCTTTCTTTCAAACTTGTATTATGATCAGTTTCAAAGAGTTCAGAAATAGTTGATGATTTATGTTTTCCTTAATGTATTATACAGTACGTATAATTTCGAAATTTCTTATACAAGATTTCTTATATATTCTTCTTTAAGTTTTTGGTTTCTATAATTTGATTTAAAAATTTTCTAATTGTGTCTTGTAATCCTAGAGCATATACCGGGTGCGCCAAAAGTTCGTGAAAACTATTAAAAAGGAACAAATGATGATAAAAAAGTGCGGTTTGCATGAATGACATCAGAAAGAGGAACGATAAAAAAAAAAAAAAAAAAAAAAAAGGTTAAAAAATGATCGTTAGGTGGCGCTGATGTTGAACACGTTAAGCAAATTAATACAGATGAGTTATACATTAAAATATAATGAGAAGAAACACAATACCAATACACTTCTACATTTTCAAAGATTTATTCAAGCTGAAGTTGTTCAACATGACCTTCACCACATTGTATGGAACAAGTAAATCGAGTCTCAACACTTGTGACAGCTGATTACAGAATGTCTGGATGAATCCCAGAAGAGTCCATGTGCATTCAGATGTTTTATTGACAACTTAATTTGCTTAAATCAGCTTCGTGTATGCACCACAGCGCCCCCTATCGGTATTTTTTTTTTAAACTTTTACTTTTTTTAAAAAAAATGCGCTCTCTTTCTGATATCATTCGTGCAAACCGCACTTTTTTTTTTATCATCATTTGTTCTTTTTTAATGAATTTTTAAAGTTTTCACGAACTTTTGACGCACCTGGTATTTAACTAGATAACACATTCTTCAACGAAGAATGAATATATGACATGACGAACACTTTTAAAGTTTTCACTAATGGAGGTGATTTATTACGTCCATCAATCCACTTTCTGATAAGGTGTGTCAAAGAGTTTTAGCTGTGCCATCGAAATGCGGACGGATCTGGGGATCTAGAACGAGTTTATCGAAATTTTCTCGTTATCGAAATTTCTCCGATGTGACGTCACTTCACGACAACCTTTCTTATTTCACTAGCACGAACTTATCGAATCAATTTCATTATCAGAATTGTCTGGCAGAATCGTTTTCTGAAATTTCGACAGGTCTTTACCGGGTGGAATCGTCGTGAGATAAACAATTCACAGTTCCAATGGCGTCCATCTTGGCATTAGGTGTTATTGAAGAAAATGAAAGAACAAGTTTTAAATATATTTAAATCTTGAAAATTAATTAAGTTAAATGAAAATTGTAAAATATATATATCGGTAACTAAAATTCTTATTTAAAAAGGATGAAGAATGACATGTCTTAATATTTAAAGTTATTGAAAATTAATTAAATTAAAAAAAAAATTACAATAAATACTCATATATGTTTTCTGTAATTAAAATTTTTATTAATCATGTATAATATTATTAATAGAGTATCTATGAAGAATAACAAGTCTTAATATTTAAATTTATTAAAAATTAACTTTTTAGTGAAAACTGCAATTGTATAATATATACATGTATTCTAACTAAAAATCTTATTTAAAGTATGTCTGTGAATGATGTAAGTCCCAGTATATAAAACATTAATAAAGCTTGAAGGAAATAATAATAAATATTCATTTTCCCTGGAACTAAAAGTTCCCTTTTTAAACTTTATTGTAATTGAATTAAGTAAGTTTGAGATACAGCACGTCAATTATACATTCACTTGCAAAACTTCATTTGTAGCTATATAATAGAACCGAACAGAGAATCTCTCATTTTCTAGTGAGGGAAAAGTGAGTGAATATTAAAAAAAAATAATAATAATATAATTTATTTTTACAATCTGAATCAGACATATTATATAAACTCACTTACAAAATGAAAATTAATTTTAAAAGTCCGTTTTACTTCTTCTTACTTTGAAGGGATATATATATATATATATATATATATATATATACTATGCTTAAAGTTTTAAAATTACACAGCATATTTTATTGTATATTGTAAATTCTAGAAACAGTACATACAAGCATAAAAATTACAAAAAGAAAGAAAAAAAAAAAAGATAAGTATTCAATTATGTAATTGATTTCAAAAATATCTCTTAAATAAACAATATTTTAAAAACAATTGGTTTTTATATTTTTTAAAGTATGCGATGCTTTTATAGTTATTGAAAGCTTCACAATAATTAATATAAATCGAAAACACCAAATTTGCATTCAGATAAGTGAATGATACATCATATTTTAATGTAAAAATGCATCAGAAAAGTACTAAATGAAAAGTAAGTGTGATCAACATGTTCAAAAAGCCTTTATATAAAATAATGTATACAAGAATTAGTAAAGTTTTCAGAAGCAACTATATCGATTGAGATAAATTATTTCACTACTTTCGAGAAATACAATTGTAAACGCAGAATGTTTTAATCATAACAATTTTAAATTAGAAACAGCTTACCTAACATTATTTTTTCATAACTGTCAACTATTTCATTCTCACCTTAGATTAAGCAATAAAATTATCATCAATATTCAATTTTTTTTTTATCTACTTATCTATCATAATCATACAGTAAAATAATTCAAAAATTATTATTCGTAAAAACTGATTTTAAATCTTTTAAAAAATGTAGAACAATTAAAAGCCTTGTTTTTTTCCTTTTCGGATTTACATAATTTTTTGCTGGGGGAGGTGAGAGACATTAAGATAAATTCTTTGAAAAGTAAAATGAAAGGGAAAAAAAAATACTACAAGTGTGCTTTTCACACATGTAAATACAATAAATCAATTATAATAGTATATGTATTCACAAATTTTAATTAAGGAAATTTAAACAAAAATGTTAATCTTTATATATGTTAAACGTTCCGGAGTAGGGGCCTAGCATAGCTGGAAGCGCTCGACACGAATCTTAGAGCGGTGAGCGGCACCTCCTCCTTGTTAAATCCTGTTAAATCTTTATATATGTAATAAAGAAGCTTTAATTTAATTATAATTTTAAACATATTAAACAAAGTAAAAACATATTACATGTGTTACATCCAACGATAGTTTATCCATAGTAAGTAATCCATCGTGCATAGTTGTATAAATAATAAATAATAAATGCTAGCAGCTAATACTTCAAAGAAGAAAATCATTTACGTTTACTGCCTTAAAATACTAGTAACTAGCAAAAAAGTGAACTTCAGTACTAACATGGGTTTAATATATAGGGAATATATACGGTATTTACAAAGGAATGGGGATAAAAACTCGTCTCTTTTTAAATAAAACAGAAACACACGTTCACGGTATTCACACACGCAGGCAAGCAGCCATGTTTATTTATCTAAAATCCAAACGGAATGTCGCAGCGAGAGTGTCTTTGATTGGCCTTGTCTGTGATTCGCCAACTGAATTCGATTCCTAAAACAGTTTGAATGCTCTTGAAGAAATTCCGACTCACTTTTACAAGAAGATGGTTCTAGGGTATAAAATGCACATCAGGATGATTTTGCTTGGAATCCGGCGTTTCCGACAGCGGAAAGATTCCGCGTCGAATTCTTTCCGATGAATTCTTTCTAGAGCCTCTGGTCGTTTCACTCGTTACGTGACCAATGAAAATCATCCTCAATCTTCGTTACCGTGAGTAGCAATTTTAGTAATGAATATGCTTTCTAGTCATATATACAGTCGGTAACAAAAATGCCCGAACACTAGCAAAAATTCCTATGTAAAAAAAGTACACTTCATACGGTTTTGTTATGTAAATCCTTGTCGAATCCTTGTCGTTCTTAGTCAGTCTAAGAACACGATTCGATAAGGATTTATTTAACAAAACCGTAATGAAGTGTACTTTTTTATATAGGAATTTTTGCTAGTGTTCGGACACTTTTGTTACCGACTGTATGCTCAACGCTTGTAACAAGAGCATCAAATTTTTAAAACAACGCTGGAAATATTTTAAGATTGCTGAGTGCCTACATTCCTGCACAGGAGAAACCAGACGGGATTTTTGCAAAATAATAATAATAATAATAATAATAATAATAATCATTTATTTTAAATTTATCTTAACCATAGAAAGGTAAATGATTTTGTAGAGGAAGTATTGTTTTTGGATGTAATTTTTGAAAATGAGTTTTAGTTTAATTTACAGGTTTTGAGGTTTACTGAATCAAAAACTCAGATTTTTAGACGTTGGTGACGTTCTTTGTGCGTGTTTGTGCCTCTTATTATTATATTTCAAGAAAAAATGAAAGCAGGAAGTCCAAATTCAGTAATATAAATCGATATCTATATATTAATAGGCATGCATGAAAATTGTGGCACACTTTTAATATATTAATTATGGGAGTAGAGAGCTGGAAGTGGTACCATTTCAAAGATATGATAAGACAGATTTGCAGAATACATTTTTTTTCCTTACGATGTCAAAAATGTTTTAAAAAATACTTTTGATTTTTACGCCTTTTCCCATGTTATACATATATTATTTTATATTGAAAAATACCTACAGTTGAAAATTGTTAAATCTGGCAATTTCTTAAAACTCAAATAAAACTATAGCAAGGCCCGAAATTTCAACTTAGATTGCACTCGTTGAAAAAAAAAAGTTACTCGCAACAAAATATGATTGACTTACTATATTTTTTACCTATAAGGTGACCAGAATTTTTTATTGGAAAAAGAGGAGAAATTAGGCAATGTCTTTTATTTTATAATAAGATAGAAGACATTAAATTTTGAAAAAGAGTTCATTTTAGAGGACACAAAATTGAATGGAAATGATTATAAAAACTTATTCAAAAGCTACTTTACATAAGTGGTGCAAACATTTTTATCTCAAATGATGAATTTGGATCAGTACACCTCAATTTAAATTAATAATATACGGATACGAGAGGAAGAATACTTAATTTTTATAGGTGTCACTGGACAATATAGATTTTCTTTCTTTCTTTCTTTCTTTCTTTTAATTATTAATTTTTGCTATAGACAAAAACTTTTTTTGTGATACTTGCATGCAGTTACACAAAAAAGTTGGTAGACATTTTTTTTATTAAAATCATAATCATAAAAGAAAAAATAAAATTGGCAAATGAAAAAATAAAATTAATATTCGGCAGATGAAACGATTTGTTTTAACAACCAGTCATTATCTATCAATATTTTATAAAAAATCTCAAAAGTATAACCTAAATTAGTCTTAGTAGTTAATAAGTTTTTAAAATAGGTATATAAAGGGGATTTCAAACAGCTGCTTTGTGGGAGCGTTTTTTTGTCAGGAGGACATAAAATTAATTCAACTAACTTTTGCATATTTTTGTGAGGTAGTGGTAGTTTGTTATGGCCTTAATGACATTAAGGCCAACTCTCTGCACTAGGGTTCTAGGCCTGAGTAAGAGAGTCCTCCGTGGGGTTTTTCTAAGAGGTCCTAGGCCATATTTACGCTATTTTCGGAGAAAACCATGGAAAATTCCTAGCGGCTAAGCCAACGAGCGCGACCGTATATCGAACCCAGCGCCTCACGTATACCAGCTTCGAGGACAAAACCTCTTTGTCACTAGTGGGCCTATTTTTAAGAGGAATATTATTCATACAAAAGTGAGAACACACGTAAACCCACCACGTATCAACCGGAGCACCACCTTCTTAATGATTTCATGACAATTTCAATAGTGATTCCGTGTTCTGGATCAAAGAACTGTACAAATATAGGGGATACTTTTATTTCTTCGTAATTCGAAGAATCTGAATAGACATAAACCACAATATGCTTTGGCAAGTTTACTAGAAAGTTGTTCTTTTGCGAACATAATGGAGAAAAAAGTTAGTGCTCACCGTTCGATACAGCCAACATCCGATTAAGTTTCCTAATTTTGAGATTTTTTTTAAATTAAGAACTAAATCTTTTTCATTTGAAAAAGAGGACAGAGGGCGAAAAACATAAAAAAGATGACTTTTTAGTCCTGTAATGTCTTTTTTCGTTTAGTAGGGCAGAGCATTGAAAAAACAGACTGTCCTCTTAAAAAGAGAATGTCTGGTCACCCTACCTAAGATTAGCATGATTTTACGTTTTTAAATTGATATATATATATTCGGTAGCACCGTATTTAGACAGAAATTTTACTCGCCACAGTAAAATTTCCACTCGCCAATGGCGAGCTGACGAGCGGAAATTTCGCGCCCTGACTATAGACACAGCATTTTTTATAAATGTAGCATCACTATACTCTCGACTACAGATTTTTTATTCTAAGAGATAGTTGGTTGGTTGGTTGGTTGGGTTTTACGTCGCACTAGTGCTACACAGATGGGGAATTGGCGACGGTCTGGGACACACCCCTAGAGGTTGTCCGGAGACGTGCCATCACAATTTTGATCCTCCACGGAAAGGTTATTCTAAGAGAAAATAAGCATTAGAATGGTAGAAATTTGAGTGAATGAGTAGATCAAAAGTTTATACCGTTGAAAATGTATGCAAAATAAAAATGGATTTCATTTATGAAAATTCTAACTTTTTTTCTAATTTTTTAACATCTAATTTATTTTATTTTATTTTATTTCTTTCTTATTCCTTTTCTTCTCTTTCTTGTGAATTACACCCGATCTAATTTGAAGACAATTTTTTAAACAAAAACATAATGCATTCCAATCAACTAAAATTGACAACTTATTAAAAAAAGGGGGGAGAGGAGGGTTATTACTATACGTAAGCGAAGTGATGACGTCACTGATCATCTACGGGGCCAAGAAAAAGATTTCCCATGGTAATCGTCCATTAGATTTTTTTTTCTAATTTTAAACCGTAAGAAAATTATCACCCGATTTTAATCCCCATATTTGGGTATAATTATATATAAGTTACTGTCTGCGTGTCTTAGACTGAGTTATGTTTTCTGAAAAATTCCCAAAATTTTAAAATTAAATTTCAAAACTCTAAAAAAATAAAATGGCAGACTTCCATTTTCGTTTATAAACATAAACATTTCATTTCAAAGGAACAGGTTTGATATCTGTCGTCCTTGGCGGGAAGAAAAAAGAATAGTAATAAATAAATAATATAAGATCGCCAAATTATCTGGCAAGCATATTTAATTCCTTTCAAAAATAA
Organism: Salticus scenicus; assembly: GCA_963930645.1. Lineage (NCBI taxonomy): Eukaryota > Metazoa > Arthropoda > Arachnida > Araneae > Salticidae > Salticus > Salticus scenicus. Next base: position 235,150,732 of record OZ005649.1, read on the forward strand.
CTGTTATTTTATTAATGTATATTAAGACAGCAATCAATAACATGAAACAATATTTCTTACAATATATAATGTAGCACGAAAATATACATCTGGAACGTATGTTTTCGTTTTACGTTTTTGTTCACCAAATAAGCAAAACGCCAAGGACGAATATATATGAAATCTATGCTCATTTTGTTTCTAGGGTTTTGAAATTTAAAATTAAAATTTTGTCAATTTTATAGCAAAATGACTTAATCTGACACATGTGCACAATGACTAATTTGTAATTATACCCAAACATGGGGATTAAAATCGTGAAATATTTTTTCTCAATTTTTAATTATTTTTTGCAAAATGTCCAATGAACGATTAATATAGGAAACCTTTTACTCGGCCCCAAACGACGGTCAGTGATGTCACACTTCCCTTGAGTATGTCTTCCGCATATATAAAGAAAAAGTATAAGATTTGGAAAAAATTTTGAATTCCGGTTTTTGATGAATTTACACATTTTGAGATTTCCTTGCGTTTCAATGAACTGAAATTGACTATTTATTTAAAAAAAAAAAAAAAAAAAAAAAAAATGGATTTATTACAGGCTTCGGAATGTATAAGAAGAAAGTAGAAGATACGGAAAAATTTCGATTTGCGTTTTTCGATGAATTTACTCGTTTTGAGATTGCCTTGCATTTGGAATTAACTGAAATTGAGTATTTATTTTTAAAAAAGTGGATTTAATTTTTCTATCCTCAGCATCTATAAGAAGAAAGTAGTATAAGATTCAGAAAAATTTTAGTTTTTGGTATTCGATGAAATTACACCTTTTGAGATTTTCTGAACTCAATTCGACCATTTAAAAAAACTAGTTGGCATAGGTGGACTGCTCAATTCCCCATCATATTTATGTTCACTTAAGTTTCTAGTGCGAGGCATATTACAATCATGCTAAGAGAAATGAATTTGGCCAAAGCTTGACACAGTGACAGAAAGAAATTCCCGCCTAATAGGTTATCCACTGTTCACTTCGATATATTTATGTTATACCAGTCTATTAATGTATTTTATCAGGGTCAATTCCGTTGTTTAGTTTTTATGCTACTATTTCCAATGCAACAATGATCAAAATTCCCTTTTTATATGAAAAATTTTCAATTTCGCTATGTTGATAAAATCTTAAATTACGAATAACTTACAAAATTTTCCTATTAGAGTATTTCCAGTCAATCATATTCAAACAAGTATCATAAATGTTATTATGAAGTTGTCTGATATATCTATGATCCTCAAAATGGACGTTTATGGTCAATTTTGCCCTTTCATGTTAAGAAAATCGTAAATTCCAAATAACTCACGAATTTTTTATATTGGAAAATTCATCGTCAATAATATTCAAGCCAGTATCCAAAATAATATTTCAAAAGTGGTCTGACATCTTTACGATGAAAATATCCCTCAAAATTGAAGTTTATGTGAAATTTTGCTGTATTCTGCCATGTTAAGAAATTCGTAAATTTCCAATAACTTACCAAATTTTTATATTGGAAAATTCATAGTCAATAATATTCATTCCAGTGTCCTAAATAATATTTCAAAAGAGGTCTGACATCTTCACGATGAAAATATCCTAAAAATTGACGTTTATGTGAAATTTTGCCCTATTCTGCCATTTTAAGGAATTCGTAAATTCCAAATAACATGCGAAAATTTCAAAGTAGCATGTTTTTATTTAATGATGTTCATTCTAAATTCAAAATTAATATTTTAAAATTGTCCTGACACCTTTACAATAAAAATTTTCTACTTAATGGACGTTTAAGTGAAATTTTGCTCTATTCTCCCATGTTAAGAAAATCGTAAATTTATAATAACTTGCGGAGTTTTTTAGTTAGAATGTTGCAAATAAATAGGGTTCTTGCCAGTGTCAAAAGTAATATTTCAAAACTGATCTGACTTCTCTGCGACCGTTTGTTCTTGAGATATCGTGTACACAGACTAACAAACTAACGAACTTACTAACGGATTAACGGACTAAACAAGTAAGAGACGCCCTACAGACGGACACCATACAGATTTTGTCATTTTCGGATTCCTCACACCTGAAAATGTGTAAAAAAGGCAAAAAAAAAAAAAAAAAACGAGGTCGAAAATTTTCACGATTACCTAAGTTCCCCATACCTATAGTATGATGGGGAACTAAAATGAGTTCGTACATTGTACTTTTTGAAAGAATGAACTTAATTTAAACATACTTGATATTTGGCTGGACTTTGGCTTAATTTGTGCGGATTGGCTTTTAGGCTCTATCACTGAACAGGGGGCGCTTCCATTTTCCGATTTTCTCTCGTTTTAGAAAAGGCTCAGCATCTACAGTGTACCAAACTTAGTGAAATATATTAGGTATAACTCTGTTGATTCATTTTGAATGCATATCGACAAATAATTTTCGCAGCTGTGCTGCAATTTAATTCCGTTTATGAGAACGCAATTACTTTACATTCGAAAACATTGGTTGAGATTCGACCACTGGGTGATACTAGTAAAAACAATTGTTCTTATTTTAGTGTCTCATGGCCGTATCACACGAGAGATTTTCGCGTGATATTTTCCCAAACACGGCAGCTGGGCGTATACACTGTTAAAAATTTCGACAGAAAACTAATTTTACTCTTAAGGTTTAGGTAAAACTACAAAGAAAAATAAACTGAGATGTTAAAGAGTCTGTTTTATATATGCATTTTGATGATGAGTATTAATTTAATTAATTATTGATGAAAATATGTCTATGACTTAGAATTCGTTGTCTAAAGTAGAAACTTTCTTTTTATATTTTTATTGAGAAATTAATATATCTAAAAATACAAAACAAAAATTGAGACTCTTGATTGTCTACTTTTAACTAAGATTTGTAAGTTTATAGAGATTATGGATAAAAAATTCAGTAAATTTACAGACATATTTTACAGTGTGAGGAAGGTTCATTAATCAGCAGGTAATCAACTTTTTCTTTAAAAATGTTCATAATGTAGTTTTTAGTAAAATTTTGTGCGAAATATGTCCTATGATACGACTATTATTAATAAATTATAGGAAATAAATAATTAATATTTATTATTATAAAAGTTAATCATTTAAATATAACTACTTGCGAAGCGGGCCACCTTTAAAATTTTGTATTTACTTTTGTACTTATAAGTACATATTTATTAGTACTTATTATTATTGTATTTACTTATTAAATTTACTAAAATATTTATCCAGAATCTCTATAAATTTATAACTCTTTTTTAAAAGTAGACGATCAAGATTCTCAATTTTTCAAGACTTTCATTTATTGTTTGTTGATCTCTAATATATATATATATATATATATATATATATAGTCCTTTTTTCATTTCTTGAAAGTAAATTCAATTAAAAATAAATGTACTAGTTTAAAATGGAACGTTCTACTGTTATAAAACTACTATCGAAGTTTGATTTATTTCATAGGTTTTTCTTTCATACATGAATACAAACACACATTTTTATATTTAAATTATTTTTGAGGTCAAATTACTTTTAGATGGTCTGTGTATATTTTACTCTTTAAATTAATCCTCAAGAATATATTTTATTTATATATTTTTATTGTATATTTTTCTCCATTATGAACACCTTTGCCCGTTTCCTCTACTTAAATCGTTTTGCACAGCCAAGTCTTGCAAATTTCAACTGTATGGTCAATTTAGTTATACTCGTATGGAAGTTTGGGGTTTTACATTGAAAATGGTTCTTTTATATATGACGTTCTGTACACAATATATGTTTATTAAACAGTTTCTACAAACAATAACTAAACATAATTTCATAAATTTTCAAATTAATTTTTTTTTCTCTTGTAATTTGCAGACATAATATGCATTTTTGACGTTTTTACATAAATAATATGTTTCCCGAATACTTAATAAATATATTATATTTATATATTTTAGACCACAAGGACATTTACATGTGTAAATATTTGGTCCGCATGATGATTTGTGTTCTTAACTTCATATCCATAGTTTAGGGCTTTGAGGAGCAATCCAGGACATAGATCTGATGTCTAATCTGCACCTGAAGCAGCTGTTAATAACTCCTAGTATTATGAACCAACACGGATGGACTTGCATCAAGACACATTGGTTAACATGGAGTGATTTGGTCAACTGTTTCATCATATTTTGAAATTATAATACATATTATGATTCACCCAAAGGGACAGAAAGCAAAACACCTGAATTAGGGAACAAACCAAAGTTACTGATGCCATTTATAGAGTAAAGAAGTTAAAATGGGGCTTCACTGGCCAGACAAACGATGATACTTAACGATGGTGATACTGAAAAAATCTTGTTTTGGGTAACGAGAAATAAGAAAAAAGCGAGGAAGAGACCACAGTGTCGTTAGAGACATGAAGTTTTCAAAATTGTAGAAGGGAAAATTGCAAAAAACTGGGCAGATTGGAATCACGTAAGAGAAGCCTTCATGCTGTAGAGGATTGATAAAGGCTGAAACTGGTGATAATGATCATACATATACATGTATATATATATATATATATATATATATATATATATAATACAATACTCAAAGTTTATTTACTATAAATGATAATTTATATGTTATTATTAATTACCCCAATTTTAAAAACAGGTAAAATTACACTCACATTTTCTTTTCATTGTCCTTTGTCCTTAGTAGGAATTTTATTGTTAAAATAGTTGTATTCATTTCATCGATCGTAAATGTTTTCAGAATTTTTTTCATTTATTAAGCAATTACGCAATTGCAATATTTTTTTTTCAAATCTTATATTTAATTAAAATGTACATTTGGCATTTTTACCAAAATAAATAGAAAAGTCAGAGTTTTTTCTATAAGCTTTCTAAAAAACACAAAAATACAAATTTTGAATGAAAAATGGGATATTTTTCTTTAAATTTCAAATTGAAAACGTTAGCGTACCATACTTTTATCAGGAAAAACTAAAAAATCTGCAGTGATTTCACTCGAATTTTCCAACTCTAAGTAATTAACGGTGGTACAAATAAATGATAGCAAGAGAAGCCGTTACAAAAAAAAAAAAAAAAAAAAAAATCTCAAGAGGAAAAATATAATAGTGTATTTGAGTATTTTTCTCCATACAGTATGTTCTTTAATTTAACGCTATTACAATTCAAATATTTTAAGCCCATACATCATAATGATAAAGCAATTTATGTTGCATCCATGAAAGAAATTTATGTTGCATCCCTGAAAGAAATTTATGTTGCATCCCTGAAAAAAAATATGAGGGCTAGATTCCCCAAAATCTACACAGTTTTTACGATAGTGATCTATATCATGTACATACATTATCAGATCAATCGAACAAAGGATTTAGATTCTATCACACTTTAATTATTTTGATCCTATAAGTCATAAACATAAAGCCTTTTTCTATGTTTCCCTGTAAAAAAACTGTAAATGCAAGATTCACGTAAATCCATACAGTTCATGCAAAAGTACCTGTAACATGTTGCAAATTTTCATCTCAGTCCAGTAAGGTATTAAGACGCATTACACTTTAAATAACTTTGGTCCGTTGGCCATAATGATAAGGAATTTTTTTGTGTCTCTGTAAAAAAAAAAGTCTACGAGTGCTTAATTTATCAAAATCAATAGGGTTCGTGCTACAGTGGCTTATAATATATGTATCAACTTTCAACTCATCGAACAAGTTGTTTAGACGCTATCTTGTTTACTCCTATACATAAATACATCTTCGTAAAAATAGCAAAAATGAACACGGAGGACCTGAAAACATATAAAAATACAAAAATATCGAAGTATACTTTTTGTCATGATTACTATACTTTCTTCCAGAAATTAAAATTTGTAATGAAAAAATATGTAAAATAGACTCTCTCACACACATAGATACATACATAGATATACACGTACACACACGCACATACACACGTACACACAAACACATAGAAAGAGAGAGAGATCAGACCAATTCAAATTATCTAATTTTGGGATTCAAGAAAACTCATTACGTGTAATAATAGGAAAAACTCTAAAAATTAACACAACTCCCCTCCCCCTCCTCCGAAAACAAACAAAACAAACAAAAGATTATCTACTTTTATATAAATATGAGAAAAATAAAAGTTGCAATATACATAAAGTTAAATAAATATTAGTTATTTTAGGACTGTCTGATATATATATATATATATATATATATATATAAGATCAATGAATCATCTACCATTTCCTACATCATATTCTACAACTATAATTCTAAATACGGGATAGAAACGCCTTTTCCAATAAAAAAATTATACTTGCTATTAAAAAAATATCTGCAAGTTAAATCATAAAGTTGATAATTTTTTATATGAGTACATAATTTTCAATACGATATATTTCTATTACGGTAGAATAGAATTCATTTTTCGGTTAAAATAAATAAATAAATAAATAAAAATAAAATAAATTTGAATGAAAATAAGTAAAATTAAATAAGCAATTAATTAATTCATTAAAATAAATATAAACTTGAATAAAAGTAATATATATATATATATATATATATATATATATATATATAAACATCAGGTAATGAAACTAAAACAAATATTATAGCGATTAAATGGTATATTAAAACAAACCTGTAATGTGCTGGGGTAGTGGTTGTGCGGAAACTTATTTATTTGACCTTTAATAAATGAAAATCAAATGTCTGTATTACAGAGCGTTTAAGAAATGCTTTAGAAACGAAACAATGTCACTTAGAATTGCCATTGCTCAGTAAGAAATCTCTATGAATTACGTAAAATCGACAGTTTTACGATCGATAAAACATATGACTAAATACACTGGTATTGCAGAAATATTTCTTGGAGAAAGATTCACTCTCGAACTCTGATTTGAAATTTCACAGATATTTTGCTTATTAGTTCATTTATTTAGATTGAAGTTTAGAAATCATACCCAGTTTACTATTGAAATCATGGCTGCATGCATACGAACAGGTTTTCTAAATCATGTTCACCGTACGTACGTATTACGTACTGTGTATACAAATTTCTTGTTAAATTTAATTTTTACTGGTTACAATTTTCTAAAGTTAAACTGTTTTCTAAAATTAATATTATTTTATTTTTGTTTATTTACAGTCTTTATTTTTTTTTAATTATATATGGTATTTTAATAAGAAAGTTATTGTTATCCGTACGCTCAAAGAATTTTGAAAATAAATAAATAAATAAATAATAATAATAATAATGATAATTTATAATCACCTAACTATACACAATTTAAAAAAGAGAAAAAAAATCCAAATTAATTATTACCCGTATTAAAACAGATTTTTCATTTGTTGTTTTATTGTTTTTCTATTTTTACGAAGACATTTTATAAGATATATATCACGATTCTCAAAAATATTATTGATTCTCGTTTGTAAATGTTATGAATATATTAAAACACTCTTAAAAAGGTCCGAAATCAGTATATACACTAGCTGGATCACTTTATTGACCGTAATGTTTCAAAAATCGTCGCATCATTATTTAAATGTATTTCATGTTAAAACATCTAATGTAATTTACGACATTTCACTTAAAAAAAGAAAGTCGGAAAAATGCTTATAAATAGAAATACTATACATGACATCACTTTCTACAAAGTACTGTCAATGTGACATCAAACTGACTCCAAATAAACAGATTCTGTCTTTTATTTTCAATTTGTTTAATATTAAGACTATATGTTAGCTGACCCGTCCGGTGTTGTCCGGGCCCATGATACCTTAAATGAACCTTAAATTTGTATTATTTTATACCTTTAACTCGATTTTGTTTGAATTTCTGTTTTTAAATGAAAGTACCACGAAATAAATAATCATCTGTAACAAAACAATTACCTTGAACCGCACGAAACTGTGACAGTTGACCCCGGTGCTTACGGCAGCGCATACACGGGCCGCTAACAACATAAAAAAATTCCCAAAAATTAACCTGGAACAGAACGAACCCGTCCGCCAATGCCCGGGTCCGTGATAATAGCCTTAAATGAACCTTAAATTTGTATGATTTTATATCTTTAACTCGATTTTGTTTGAATTTCTATTTTTAAATTAAAGCATTGCGAATACAATAATCGGCTGTAACAAAAAAAATTACCTCGAACCGAACGAAACTGTGCCTTGAGACCCCGGTGCCCGCGGCAGCGCATACGCGGGCCGCTAATACCATGAAAAAATTCCAAAAAAATATCCTGGAACGGAACGAACCCACCTAGCATTTCCGGGACCCATCATAATAACCTTAAATGCACCTTAAATTTGTATGGTTTTATATCTTTAATTCGATTTTGTTTGAATTTCTATTTTTAAATGAAAACATCACACAAGAAAAAAAAAAAAAAAAATCATCATCATATGTAACAAAAAAAAAAAAAAAAAAAAACCTAAAACAGAACGGAACTCGAGTTCGTGACCCAGTGCCTGCGGCACGTATATACAGGTCCCTAATAACATGAAAAAATTCTCAAAAATTAACCTTCAACCGAACAAACCTCTGACTCGTGTTACCGCTGCCTGTGGCTGCGGCATGCTACACATGCGCTGCGAAATCCCCTTTCCTCCACCAGGGAGCGTAGTATGTTGTATAAGAACATCACCAACCGCCTTGAATTTCCAAGACCTTTCAAATAAGGTGTCACATGGTGGTGTCAACTGAAAAATCCTTTAGTTACACTTTCCACCGCAAAGGGGCACATCGTGTTCTATACGAACAACACTAACGGTTAGATTATATCAAGACCTTTAAAATAAGTTGTAACATGATAGGGTCTACTGCAAAATTACCTAGTTCCATTTTTAACCACCAGGGGACGCACTATATTGTATACAAACATCCCCAATCAACATGAAATTTCAAGACCTTTATCAACAGTCGCCTTGAATTTCCAAGACCTTTCAAATAAAGTGTCACATGATGGTGTCAACTGCAAAATCCTTTAGTTGCACTTTTCACCACCAGGGAGTACAGTGTGTTCTCCTACGAACATCACCAACGGTCAGGGAATACCAAGCCCTTTAAAATAAGGTGCAACATGATAGGGCCTACTACAAACTCACCTAGTTCCATTTTTCACCACCAGGGGCGCCCTATATTGCATACAAACATCCCCAATCAACATGAAATTCCAAGACCTTTAAAATGAGGTGCTACATGTGTGGGTCTAGAACGGATCTCCCTCTCAAACTAATTTCCCCCTTCTCCCCCCTTCAAATCTACTTTCCCCCTTTTCCCCCCCCTTTAAAATTGAAAATTCCAAAATCGGAAATAATGATTTTTTAGTATTCGAGTCTAGTCCCCCCATGTACAATTTCTTCACCGTGAAGTAATTTGGAGCTGAGTTATTCTCACTAACGTATGTTTAATCCCTGCCCCCCCAGGGGGGAACCATTCGACTTTTTTTATTTTTCTTTTTTCATAACATATCTACAGTCCAAGACCTTTTTTTAGACACCTCAACCAAATTTTTACACTTAGCCGTTCTCTCAATTTAGTGGAGACAGACAAAAACACGTTTCAAATTATTATATAGATTTGAACTCTCTATTATATCGAGTAATATGTTATTATCAAGTAAAATGAGAGCATATATATATATATATATATATGTATATATATATATATATATATATATATATATACCCGGTAATTCAAAAAACACAGAAAAAATAAAAATTGTATTATTAAAAAAGTATTGACCACAACACTATGCGGTTTCACACAAATGCAGAGAAATACATTAGGTTTTTTTAGGTAACAAAAGATTTATTGCCAAATTAGTTTAAACTGACTCCAGCAGGTGGCGCTTTAACTGTAAAATTAATTTATACAGTAGCCCAATGCATTTAACAGAGTAATTATGACTAGAAATGAACACTATGACGATTGTCATTCATGAGAATGGATCTCAGACGTTTATAATTGGAAATTCTCATTAGAAAAGGTTCAGTATTTAGAAAATGGCGTCACTTGAGAAAGCAAATCTGTTTAAAATAGGAGAGGATACTGTGAATAAAGAGAGATTTGTTAGTGAAAAATGCAACTAATAATTTTTCTTATATATGTATTAAAATCCCGTGCTTTTCTTTGCATTTTAATGAAAACCATATACAACTACATTCAGTAGTTTTTCAATCTTATATATATTATAAATGTGAATGTCCGTTTATTTGAGTCAGTTTCACGCTAAAACTGCTCGATGGATTTCGATAAAATTTGTTATGGAGATAGCTTATACCCTAACTTAAAAATTTGGCTACCTTTTATTCCGAAAAAAAATTTGTTTTTGCGATTTTTATGCATAAAATAGCAATTTTGTAAGCTAATAATAGCAAAAAATTAGCCATTTAAATTTATCCATAATTTAATTGTTGCCAAAAAAAAAAAAACGAATTTATTTTTTTTTTTTCAACAGGAAAATAAATACATTTATCTGAACGTGAACGATAAAAAATTATAAAAAAAAATTATGCATCTCACAAAAATTGACGTCATTGTTAATTAAAAATTTCTTTTACACATTGATAAAGTGCTAATACGCAAGCGAAGTGATGACGTCACTGGCCGTTCGTAGATGAAAGAAAAATATTTCCTATGTTAAACGTCCATTGGATTTTTTGTAAAAAATTATTAAAAATCGAGGAAAATTATTTCCCGATTTTAATCCCCATATTTAGGTATAGGTATGTATTAATTATCATGTCCATGCGTTAGATTAAGTTAATTTTTGTTGTAAAATTGACAAAATTTGAATTTTTAATTTCAAAACTCTAGGGAAAAAAAATGGCAAATTTCCATATTCGATTGAAAACACAAACATTTCATTTCAAAAGATGATATTTACACAATAAATATCCAACTAATATACTAATTAAAAGGAAAATGATAAATATTCTATCATAATTTGAAGTCAAATTTGTTTTCAAATGTCTAAATAAAGTATCTGATATAAGATACTAATATGTTGCAGCGGAATAGATTTGATATCGGTCATCCTTAGCAGAAAAAAAAAAAAATATCGACAAATTATTTGGCGAACATAATTTAATTCCTTTCAAAAATCATGGTTATTTTAACAACTTATATTAAGAGAGTAATGAATAATATGAAACAATATTTTGTACAATGCATATTACGAAAATATACATCTGGCATGCATATTTTCGTATTACGTTTTTAATCACCAAATACAATAAGCGCCAAGAACGACAGAGTTTTGAAATTTAAAATTAAAATTTTGTCAATTTGACAGCAAAATAACTCAATCTAACGCATGCACATGATAACTAATCTATACTAATATTATAAATGCGAAAGTTTGGATGGATGTTTGTTACTCAATCACGTCACAACGGCTAAACGGATCTGGATGAAATTTTGTACAGAGATAGATAATAGTCTGGGATAAGACATAGGCTACTATTTATACCGGAAAAAATTTAAATTTTTAATTAATCTTCTATATAATATAAATATTTCTTCTACAATAAAACTTTAAAATAATTTATTTTAGTTTTTAAGCCAAAGTGTTAAGCCAAGTAGTATTAAAGTGTTAAGCCAAGTAGTCCATAAAATATATAAACAAATCTGTACATATAAAAGAGTAAACTCAATGATTCACTGACTCAACACTGCCATGACGATTCTGTGGGAAAGAGGGTCACAAATTTTAGTGACCAGGTTGGTTTTCGGAGCCTGACCCCCCAACTAAGACGAAATTTTGCAAAATACCCCCCCCCCCTGTCCCCATTGGGGGGTAGAAGGCTTAACTCGGCTCCAAATTACTTAACGGTGAAGAAATTGCAGATGGAAAGACCAGACTTGAGTACAAAAAAATCATTTTCTGCGATTTTGGAATTTTGTATTTTTAAGGGGGGGAGGGAAGGGAAAAGGTTTTGGAATAAGGGTACTCAACACACGACGAAATCGAACTGAACACACACTACAAAGGGATTTTATGAAATTCCACCCTACCGCCCTTTGAAGAATGGGGGGGGGGACATGTATTCATGCGTAACGCTGCACTAAATTATCTAAGGTTGGACATTTTTTATATAATGGACGATTATATGTATCTAACTCATAGTATGAAGAGATTTTGCGAAATTCCCTCCTCCTTCCCTCCTTTAAGAGCAGAGGGAGAGATAAAAAAAAAAAAAAGTTTTAAAGCATAGCTCAGCTTTAAATAATTTCATGATCTCAATTTTTTGATATGTCGGTTAGGTATGTGTATGCTGTTAGGTTACATTTATTTTCCATTACCAATGCCTCTTGTATTTACCCTCCTTCACTGTATAATAGATCATTCCAATAACGACTGGCGCGCCACCACTTGGACTGTTTTTCGTACGGCGCATCTTTTTACCTGTACCTTGTTGAATTTTTGTTTCTCTGTATGTACCATGTGATGTGAGTGTTCGTCTAATTAAAAGTGTTTCGTGTTAATATGGACTCATTATTATGCATTATAATTTGCGTGCTCTGCCTTCTAAGCCCAATAGGTTATGGGCCCAGAGCAAATTAATTTTTATTTACGATAAATAGACTTTTATCTGTTAGATAGACGACCACGTTTAAAAATGGCGTCTTATGGAACACTACGTATTGAAACTTTAAACAAAGATAATTACAAGACATGGAAGATACAAATGAAGGCACTCTTAATAAAAAATGAATCCTGGATTTATGTATCTGGCTCTAAACCAAAGCCAGAGCTCGTGGCAGGTGATGCGACATCACAAGAAACGTTCGATAAATGGACTGATATGGATGAAAAGGCCAAAGCCGACATAATTTTGTGTATATCGCCTTCTGAACTGAAACAAATAAAAAACTGCGAAACATCCTTGGATATATGGAAAAAATTAGAAGAAATATATCAATCTAAAGGCCCCGCTAGAAAAGCGTCACTGTTAAAATCGCTTATTCAACATAAAATAGCAGATTCCTCTTCTGTGAGCATTCGAGATCATCTTCGAAAGTTTTTTGACATAGTCGATAAACTATCTGAAATGGACATTAGAATAGATGATGACTTGTTAACTGTGATGTTGTTATACAGCCTACCATCCAGTTATGAAAATTTCAGGTGCGCAATAGAATCCAGGGATGAGCTACCAAAACCAGAAGTACTACGAATAAAAATAGTAGAAGAAAACGACGCCAGACGCCATGATGACAGACCGAACGATTGAGCGTTCATGACTGGGAATTTCCGAAAGAAACCTGCTCCGTGGAATAAAAATAAAAGGAATCCTAAGATTACTGAACAGTACACTCAGAATGAAAGAGATAATTCAAAAATTACTTGCTGGAAATGTAAACGTATCGGTCACCGTGCAAATCAGTGTGAAAAAGATAAATCATTTAAATATCGACAAAACAGTTTAGGACTACTGGCCAGCACAAATTCAACGAATACGAACATATTATTCAAAGAACAATCCGAGAATCTTTATTGTGTTGACAGCGGCTGTACTCGACACATGGGGAAGGATGACTCCAATTTTCACGATTTAAAGGATACGGATATAAAATCTGTAAATTTAGCGAATAATGAAACAACTGATGTGTCCGGTGTTGGTAAAATATTAATTAAAACAAAAGTCAATTCAAAACTTCAAAATGTAGAGATCAACGACGCTCTATTGGTTCCAGGATTGAAAACGAACTTATTGTCCGTGTCACAAATGTGCGACAAAGGTTTCACTGTAACTTTTAAAGACAAATGTGCTGTTATAAATAACAGACAAAAAAATGTGACTCTAATTGCGGACAGAAAAAATGAACTTTATTATCTGCGGGATAATAATGCAAATATAAATAATGCAGTTAATTTTTCGAGTGAATCAATCGATAGTTCTAAAAATATTTTCGCCGATGTGGAAAGATGGCATTGTAGAATGGGTCATCTAAATGTAAAAGATTTGATTGACTCTAATTTAAAGGGTCATATTAGGGGGTTAAATATTAAAAAGGTATCCGACTTCAATTGTGAAGTTTGCGCGTTAAATAAAATGACCCGTGCTCCTTTTCCTAAGCACTCAGATCGTGTTACAAAAATGTTAGAAATAGTGCATTCGGATCTTTGTGGGCCTATTAGGGTTCCCTCAATAGGTAAGTCCCTTTATTTTATTACTTTTATTGATGATTATTCTCGTTATTGTGCAGTAAAATTCTTAAAAACTAAAGATGAAGCATTAAATGCTTTTAAAGAAATCAAACTTCTTTGGGAAAATGAAAAATCTATAAAAATAAAAAAATTCATGAGTGATAATGGGGGCGAATTTATTGGGACTGAATTTGAAAATTTCTTAAAAGAAAATGGTATTCAGCATAGATTAACAACCCCTTATTGTCCGGAACAATCAGGTGTTTGTGAAAGGAAGAATAGAACTCTCGTTGAAATGGCCCGTTGTCTATTATCACAATCAAAATTACCCTTAAATTTATGGGCGGAAGCTATCAATACTTCTAATTATATAAGAAATAGATGCCCAACAAAAGCTTTAAATGGAAAAACCCCATATGAATTATGGAATAATATAACACCTAACGTTAGCTATTTTAAATCTTTTGGCTGCACTTCTTATTTTTTCGATAACCATCCTAAACATAAATTTTCCCCAAGGTCTAAAAAAGGGATATTTGTGGGTTATTCAGAAAATTCTAAAGCATTTCGTATTTATCTTCCTGAATCAAAAACAATAATTTTATCCCGTAGCGTAAAATTTTTTGAAGAGAAATCTAATGATGTTTCAAAAATAGGTCAATTGTATCCAGATATTTCTGAAAGAGAAATACAATTAAGCGAATTGCAAAATGACTCACACATGCAGCCGGCAGAAGAGAAAATTTCTCCTCCTGAAATAAAAAATGAAAAAGATGAGCTGTCACGTCACTCAGATTCGGCGCTCGAAGATAAAAACATATTGTCATTGCGTAATCGCGAAATAATTAGGGAGCCGGAATCATTTGCGAATGTTGTTTATAGTTTTAATTCGGAAATAGAAATAAATAATGCCTTAAAAAGTCCGGAAGCTTCGAATTGGTATAAATCAATGACTGACGAAATAAAAGTAATATTAAAAAATGATACATTCGAAGTAGTAGAAAGGCCCCAGAAAAAATGCATAAGAGGTAGATTTGTCCTTACAAATAAATATGATCAACATGGATCTCTTTTGAAATATAAAGCGAGATTAGTAGCTCGCGGATTTAGTCAAAAATTTGGTATAGATTTTCGTGAAACTTTTTCTCCGGTAGCAAAAATGGGATCTATTAGAATCTTAGCAGGTTATGCTGCTAAATTAGGAATAAAAATACATCAATTTGACATAACGTCAGCATATTTGAATGGAAAATTAGATGAGGAAATTTTTATGGAAGTTCCCGATTACTTTAAAGAAATACTTCAAATAATTATAAATGAAAACTGCGATAGGGACATATCTAATAAAGCAGCCGAGATTCTTAAATATCTAAATGTAGGGAATAAAGTTCTTTTGTTAAAAAGATCTCTCTATGGCCTCAGGCAGGCCGGGAGGTGTTGGAACACTAAATTAAATAAAATTTTGAACGATTTCGGAGCAAAACAAACAAATGCAGATCCATGTTTATATTATATTAAAAGTGATAAAGGGTTGACTCTTATGATGATTTACGTTGATGACATATTGTTTATGTCACAGGACCCTGATATGTTAGAAAACTTCAAAATTCATCTTAATGAAAAACTAGATGTTAAATATTCAGGCATAGTTAAATATTGTCTAGGGATAAATTTTCAGTTAGAAAATGGCCTTATAACAATGAGTCAACATAGTTATATTAGAGAGCTCTTAGAGCGTTTTGGCATGACAGAAGCCAAGCCCGTAGCTTGTCCTATGGATACAAGCATTCGATTAAAAAAGGCCGAAAAATGTTGTGAAAACGAATATCCCTACCGTGAATTAGTTGGAAGTTTGATGTATCTTGCAACTTCCACCAGGCCGGACATTGCAAATTCCGTCAGTCAATTAAGTCAATTTCTAACTTGTTTTGATAAAACTCATTGGACTGCCGCTAAACGAGTTTTACGATACTTAAAGAAAACAATAAATTTTGGACTTGTATTTAGAAAAAGTAATGAGCCTTTGTTCGGTTACACTGACGCGGATTGGGGAAATTGCCTCGATGACCGTAGGTCATATACAGGTTACTGTTTCATTTTTTGCGGGAGTGCAATTACATGGGAAAGCCGTAAACAGTGTACCGTAGCTCTCTCATCAACGGAAGCCGAATATATGGCTTTATCCGATGCCACTAAGGAAGGGATATATTTATGTAACTTACTAAATGAGTTATCTGAATGCAAAATTGAAAAAGTGAGTATATTTACAGATAACTTAGGATCTATTAAATTAGCTGAAAATCCGATCTTTCATAAGCGCACCAAGCACATAGACATCAGGCATCATTTCATAAGGGATGCACTGAAAGATGGAATCATTGATTTAAATTTTGTGTCTACTGAAAATATGGGGGCTGATATTCTTACAAAAGCATTAACATCATCAAAACATTACAACTGTTGTAAAATTATGGGATTGGAAGATGTAACATTGTTATTTAGGTAAATACGTCGACATTGTGGGGGGGTGTTAGGTTACATTTATTTTCCATTACCAATGCCTCTTGTATTTACCCTCCTTCACTGTATAATAGATCATTCCAATAACGACTGGCGCGCCACCACTTGGACTGTTTTTCGTACGGCGCATCTTTTTACCTGTACCTTGTTGAATTTTTGTTTCTCTGTATGTACCATGTGATGTGAGTGTTCGTCTAATTAAAAGTGTTTCGTGTTAATATGGACTCATTATTATGCATTATAATTTGCGTGCTCTGCCTTCTAAGCCCAATATATGCAACATGCAATATAAAGTAATTTTGGAAATTTACTTCCCCCCCCCCCTTCCTCTTGGGGCGGGCGGGGCAAAAACCACATTTTGAAGCTTAAATCCGTCCAAATTACCTAAGAATGGCGAATTTTGGTGTGTGGGTGTTAATTAAGTGTGCGAAATATGCACTTTGATGAGATTTTGTAAAACTTTCAACTGTAACCGCGAGGGAGGGGGAGTAAAAAGCAGGTAAGGGACTGCCGAAGGCATTGGGCAACTTAAAATTAGATTTTGACGGATTTCAATGATTTTTTTTTTTTTTTATTTTTTTTTTTAGATATTTTATTATTATTAATGATATGCTGTTTTGGGGATTCATTTCAATATAATGACCAGCGAAGCGGGCAAAGCCTGCTAGTATATATATATATTATTTTCTTTCTGTATGACTTTTGAATCGCCCTGTATAATACACACACACACACACACATATATATATATATATCTGTATATATATATAAATTACGTGTCACGATGTTTGTCCGGGGTAAACTCCTAAACTAAGGAACCGATTTTAATGAAATTTTGCACACTGTGTGCAGTTTGGTCCAACTTGAGAGATAGGATAGTTTTTATCTCAATTTATTGTCACAATATTGTTTTATTGCAATTATTTGTTAATTATAGACCGTTATTAAAGTTGCTCCAAAATACTTGTGAGTTCCATTAATTTAATTGTTGCCAAAAAAAAAAATACGAGTTCATTTTCTTTTGACATAAAAATAAATACATTTAATCAAACGTGAACGTTAAAAAATTATAAAAAGTTAAATTATGCATCTCACGAAAATTGACGTCATAATCAATTTAAAGATTTTATACACATTGATAAAGTGCTAATGTAGTTCTATCATAGATATAGAAATATATATAGATCTCTAATCCCCATGTTATCGTACAAAGATTTTTGATGCCGAAAAAAATAAATAAATAAAAGCTTTGGAAACAGCCATTAAGTGGTATTGAAAAAAAAAAAAAAAGAAAGAAAGAAAGAGGAAATATGAATTTGAAACTGTATCTGGAGTCTTCCATTCCCCTTTAGCAAATAAATTATTCATAAATTTTATTTGCTAAAATACTAGTATGTATTCCCGTGTGTATTCACTCGGGGAAAGACGGCCATATTTTGGTAAAAACGTCGTCTTTTCCTAAATGAAAGGGAATAACTTTTTTCTCCCCAATGATCACTCTATTCTATATATGCTATACTATATCTATGAGTTCTATACGCAAGCGAAGTGTGACTCACTGACCGTCTGTGCAGCCAAGAAAAAGATTTCCTATGTTAATTGCCCACTCTGGATTTTTTGTAAGAAATTATTAAAAATCGAGGAAATTTATTTCCCGATTTTAATCCTTATATTTGGGTATAGATATGTATTAGTTATCGCGGGTGTTAGATTGAATTATTTTGCTGTCAATTTGACAAAATTTTAATTTTAAATTTCAAAACTCTGCCGCCCTTGGCTTTTTTTTTTATTATTATTATTATTTGGCGATCAAAAGCGTAACACGAAAATATACATGCCAGATGTATGCATTGTACGAAATATAATATGTATTATTCATTGTACGTATGTATGACATGTAATATGTATTGTACGAAATATTGTTTCATATTATTCATTACTCTTTTAATATAAGTTGTTAAAATAACCATGATTTTTGAAAGGAATTAAATATTTTCGCCAGATAATTTGGCGATATTCATTTTTTTTTTTTGCCAAGGATGACAGAAATGAAATCTATTCCGCTGCAAAATATTAGTATCTTACATCAGATATTTTATTTAGACATTTGAAAACAAATTTGACTTCAAACTATAATAGAATATTTATCATTTTCCTTTTAATTAGTATATTATTAGTATATTAAAATTTAAAAGCATGGTATATAAAAAGTTTTTTTTTTTTTTTTTATCTTATAATTATTCTTATCTTAATCCTCAATGTTTCCCATCTTTATTAACTTGAATTTACTATTAAAATTTTAACATACTCAAAAACTTCTCATCACTTCGTTAAAATACACTAAACATTTCAAAAATCTTTTTCTATTTAAAATGATACATGTATTTACTTTAAATGTCCAATATTTCATAAGATTTCCAATTTTAAAGTTTTAAAATATTTATCAAATTTACTTATTTTTCTTCTTTAGCCTTATTGTTTTCCTTTTTATAACTACAGCCTATGCCCTCTTTAAAATATTTAAAATGATGAGGTCATTTTATAGTAAAATTATCCATTATAGCATATATTATATTTCACTCCTCCATAAAAATTGATTTTAAAATCGTCTGTTTCTTTTATACTTTTATTTTAATATAATTTTAATAGAATTTAATTTATATATTAGTCATTTTAGCAATTTTATCCAAAGTAGCATTACAAATAATATATATCACTTCTCCATTAAAATTTATAGGACCCTACAATAAAATTAATTTGTGCTTAATATCAACACTACGAAAATTTTTATCAATCGCTTCCAAATTTTGACCTAAGTTTCAAATCTCAACCCTGTGGGTTTTTACATCGGCTACAACGTTTTCGTCTTTGTTCGTAAATAATAATTTGAGTGTACTAAATAGTTTGCAGCCGTATAATTCAACGTATAACTTAGTCACAGCAACGCGTGGCCGGGTCTGCTAGTACATTATATATATATATATATATATATATATATATATATATATATATATACAGGGTGATCAGAAAAAAACTACCCTGATATATGAAACCATAGCTACCATACTGAGAAACTGAATGAAAAATTGGTGGAAGGTATTCTGAGGTTTGATTATTTTATTTGAAGGTATTTCAAGAATTATATAAAAAAACAACAGTTAAACTCTAACAGTTACGGTTACAGTGAGAAAATTTCGAAAATTTCAAATGGCAACACCTACTTTTTTTTTATTGAAATATAATCTCTATAGCAAAAAAAACATAAATAGCATTAGAACGGTACCTCTAGTACGAAAATCAGCAGCGCTAGCAGACTAACAAAAAAACGAAAAAAAAAAAAAAAAAAAAAGGCTGTTACGTGCCTACCATAGCACCGCTTTCATTTTTTTAATGACGTCACATTTCACACTGAGTCTTTGGTTCAGACTAAAGTCTACTGATTCTGATTCGAAACAAAAAGAAGAAACCAAGGTATCCTTAATTTCGTGTAAGGCTACTCAAATAAAGCAAGTTCACAATACCTACGCAGTTCATCCAAAGGGATGGAATTCGTCCCGCTGATTGGACGAGAGGATATAGCACAACAGCAAATCAACGATTAGGGTTCGGGATAATACTTTTCTATTTTCTTTCAATCGATGTTTTGTATTATCTACAAATGTTTTACGATGATATAATATATCTGCATTTTAATAGAAATTGAAATAAGAAAAAAAAGGAAAGAAGAGCGTCTAATGCTGTGTAAATGAATATACATCAATATTTGAAGAATTTGCAATTTCAACTTATCCTCATATTTTGAACCCCTGTCTTATGACTGTAATATCTACAATTTGCACTAATTAAATTCTAGCAGTCTATTTTCTTATGACTTTCAGATCGATTTAAAAACGATGAGGTTTTATTGTACAATTCTTTAATCCCCCCCCCCTTTCATCGTTTTCTCATAGCTTGTCCTTTACTTAATTTCAAAAATATCGCTACTTCTACTTCAAAAAATTCCTCTTTTACATTTATCATTAACAAGCGTCAAGTAGATGGAAACAAACATGAACCTAGTGATCTGAAATTTTTGATTATTGTATATGATTTCATTTAGAAAATAGCATAAATTGTGAGTTTTACAGATGAAAAACAAATAGTAAATTAAAATAATAATAATAATACATTTTTACATATTTTAATCTTATTACTTATTCATACAAATTCGGTTTTTAAGAAAACACTACTTTTTAAAGTGGGATAAAAAAATGAATATTGTCACTTTATAAATACGAACAAATAGGCAGTAAAAGATTTTGATCTCTTTATGAAAATGGTCTATAATATTAAAAATGTATAGTATATCATCGAAAAACATTTGTAAATACTTTCATTAATAAAATTTACCATAAAAATACAAAACATCGATCGAAAGAAAATAGAAAAGTATTATCCCGAAGCCAAAACGTTGATTTGCTGTTGTGCTATATCCTCTTGTCCAATCAGCGGGACGAATTCCATCCCTTTGGACGAACTGCGCAGGTATTGTGAACTTGCCTCAATAAAGGCTTTAATTTCGTTGTTAGTCGTAAGACGCTGTCATAATAACGTCATCACAGTGTGTGAAAAACAAGGCATTGTAAAATGGCAATCAAAACCGATTTTGATGATGATAATGATGTTTCCCAGTAAGCGGCATACTGTTCACAGAGCAAGAAAGCAAGATACACATCACGCATTTCCCGATGCCTTATTTTTCACTTAGTGTGATGACGTCACTCATGACGGTGTCTTACAACTAACAACGAAATTAAAATCCTTATTCAGCAGACCTACATGAAATTAAGGACACCGTGGTCTATTCTTCTCGGTTCGAAGCAGAATCAGTAGACTTTAGTGAGAGACAAAGACTCAGTGTGAAATGTGACGTCATTAAGAACATGTAAGTCGTGCTCTGGTAGGCACATCACAGCTGTTTTCTCTTTTTTTCTTAGTTTGCCTAGCGTTGGTGATTTTAATGCTAGAGGTACCGTTCCAACGCTATTTATGTTTTTTTGCTATGGAGATTCCATTTCAATAAAAAGAAGTAGGTGTTGCCATTTGAAATTTTCGAAATTTTGTCACTGTAACCGTAACTGTTAGAGTTTAACTGTTGTTTTTTATATAATTCTTGAGTGCATACCTCAAAATACCTTCCATCAAATTTTTATTCAGTTTCTCGGAACGGTATGGTAGCTATGGTCTCATATATCGGGGTATTTTTTTCTAATCACCCTGTATATATATCTGTTGTTTCTAATGCCACTCGGAAATTTCGAGCCCCGGTAGTGGAACTACCCGGATTTAAGGCAGAAGGGGTGCGCCTTCCGTTTTACACAGGGGCGCCACTAGAGAGGAAGAACTACTTAGCTCCAGAAGCTGGTGAAAGATGGCGACAACAGCAGACAACAGGAACTCGAATTTTGACCTGGAAAAAGGCCGAGTTAAACCCATGTTCCCTTATCCCCAGGGGTATGATTTTTCATGGGGACTTGGAGGAATTTGCGACCACGACGGAATTTAACGTGCACCAGTCGCCATTAGCGTATACGACGGTCTTCGACCGGCTCGAGGACAGAACCCGCAAACTTTCCATCACGAACTTGTGCTCTTACCGATCAGGCTTACCGGCCCCTATATACATATATATAGAGCTGTTGTGATTGTTCCTTGAACAAGAATTTAATTATTATTCCCAGTATATTATTAAGAAAAAATCTTAGTTGAAGCTTACTATGCTGATGAAGAAAGAGAACGGATTATTACCTATATATATAATATCGTTTGTCCTGAGTAAGTGAGTGAGTGATTCCTCATCGTCCAGCCCAAACCGCTGGACCTAGAAGCATGAAATTTTGTGACAATGTTCCTTCTTTTACGTAGAAATCCAATAAAAAGTGATTTTACAAAATTCGTTTACCAAGAGAGCAGGAGGAGGGGGAGGTATATTATCATATAAAGCTTTACCGAAGCCTAATTTGAATTGTTTTGGTTAATAAGTTATGTTACCTCTTAATATCCAACCTGTAATTATAATATTTTATTTCAGGGTAAGAGAAAGTCGTGTGATTGATACACCAGATTATTTCACATGTTAAACATAATGCAATTTTGAGATTTCATTAATTCATTTTAAAATAGTGACCAGCGAAGCGGGTGTAGCCTGCTAGTAGTTAATAAATATTAAATAAAATTTTCACTCATGCTTATATATTCACTCATATATATATATATATATATATATATATATATAATATGACTTAATAAATATTTTCAACACCCAAGAAAAATAATTTTTATTGTCATTTACTTTACAAAAAAACGGGTAGACAGAATAAGAACATGATTCGAAAAGGGATTATTTAACAAAATAGTATTAAGTGCAAATTTTTTATATGGGAATTTTTGATAGCGCTCGAATAATTTTGCTGCCGACTGTAATACTTTAAAAACTTTTCAATTAAACATATTAAAAACTTTATTCTGTAAAAAATTTCATAGTATGCATATCTCGTAAAATCTAATGATTTAGTAAATATATTTCATCAACAGAAGTAATTTTATATGCACCATGTACATATAAAATCATTTGCTTATTTTGCGGAAATTATTAGCGTATTTTATATTATGCCAATGTCTTTGTATTATAAATTTACAAAATAAAACATTTGGAGTGATTCCACTCGACTTTCTGAATATTAAGTAACTAACAGTTGTTGAAATAAATTAAAATTAAGGAAATCGTTATTTAAACGAAAGTGAAAATTATAATAAAGGGTTTGAGTATTTTTCTGCATATAGTGTATTGTTTAATTTTACGCTACTGCACTTCAAATTATTTGAACCCATAGATCATAATGATAAAGAATTTTCCATTCTGTCTCTGTAAAAATCCATAATCCATATATGATAAGTTCAGCAAAATCCATACATTTCTTGCGACGGTAAACTAAAATATGCGTGTAAATTTTCAGGTCAATCGAATAGGGCGCTTAGACGCTATGGTGCTTTAAAAAATTTGGGTCTATCGGCCATAATGATAAAGAGTACTTTTTGTGTCCCTTTACAAAAAACAAACTTTAAGTGCTACGTTCACCAAAATGTATGCAGTTCTTGCCATGGTGACATATTACATGTGTATAAAGTTTCGGCGCTATCGAATAAGATGTTTAGATGCTATCATACTTTTTAAAAAATTTAGCCCTATGGAAATAATAATAAAGAACTTTTCTTTGTGTCCCTATACAAAAATATGAGTGCTAGATTCCCACAAAATCAATACAGTTCGTGCGACGATGACTTATAACATACGTACCCACTTTCAGCTCATTCTCACGGCGTGTTTACACGCTGTCGTGTTAACTCACATGCATACACATATACGTACACACATATAACACACGTACAGTCAGCCAAAAAAAAAAAACGCCACCCCCCCACCTAATTTCGCCGTAAATTATCGTAGAAACATGCGGCTGGTACCTATCAATCTGTAATAACGTCTAGTTTTTAATGGTGTAGTCAGATTTTGATTAAGGGGTCATCTAGTTATTAAAACACGTATAAACGTCATTTTTTTCAATGACGATCCCTATTTCTGACCTCATATTCAGAATTCTGAGATCAAGGCAGTTCGGAAAACTTACCTATTTATATACTTTAAATCAATTCTAAACAGAGTTACACGTGAAAATGTGTTAGAGGACCGTCTATACATTTAGAAAAAATAAATCATGATCTACCACCCAATATACATTATTTATTAAATTTCACACCGGAAAAAGAGTTCAGAAATGTTAGTTATAAAATAAAAAACGTTCTAAATTAGCAGAACGTTTTGTGTTAGCTTATGAAATAAAAGATTTTTATTGGTTTCAATTTATTAAACATTGAACAGTTAAATACAACATTTCATATAAATAAAATTAAATAGCTTAAATCATATGAACCCTACAATGATGAATTACAAAAATCTAGATACCAAGGTAAAAGAACAATAGTAATAATGATAATAATATTAATAGCGGTAAAAAAAAAAAAAAAAAAAAAAAAAAGAAAAAAAAAAGTGCTTAATATTTAAGAAAAAGAATTATCTACTTCTTAAAAGCAAAAACTGTTTTATTTAACAGACAAAAATTTAAGTTAAAACACATATATAATAAAATATATATATAAAATACATATACAAAAAATATATATATAAACAATTAAAATCTACTAACTAACAATTATTATCTACTTCTTGTTGGGTATATATTTGTTTTATACAGTAAGCCTCGCATGAAAGTGTTACTATAAAGATTTACATTTAATTTTAGGCGTACAAACCAACAATAGATAATATACAAAAATATAGATAACAAAATTTAAACTAAAATCTGAGAAAGGATATTTAACATTTTCGCGACCACTGACTTAGTTTCACGTCATTTTGAAATCTGCCTTCATTGGGCATATCTTTCACAATTTGTGTGTTACGATATTTCTTAAGAATATTCCTTATATTCATATATATATATATATAAACAAAATAGTATGAATACAAATACTTTCACTAGAAAGAGTATAATTATTATGTATATCCATACGAAAAGAAATATGGATATAGAAAAAACGGTTTTCTATTGCCTAGAACGAGTATTCCCCGTTCTGCAGTCGTCTACTGTACTTGAATTCTTTATTTTAAATGTTTAAAATCTATATCATTAAAAGTAATAAGACATATTACTTTGTTTTAAATTCTTTTTCCGTGATAAATGTGACACCAGTTTTACGCCGTGATTAGAATAATAGAAAATAAATAATATTGCGCTTTGTTTCAACAATAGATATTAAAAACTTAAAAAAAAAAAAAAAAAAAAAACACTTCATTATTCAGTATTAAAAAAACATTTAGTAAAAATTTTATACTTTATTATGTTACGTCATGCGATAAAATTTAAATAGCATAAACGGTAGAGTAAGCGAATGCGAAAATGTCACAACAAGATTAAAACAGAAAATTTGTTTTAAAAAATCTGATAAAAATTAATAAAATTCAATTATATTAATTTAAAAAATGGAAAAAACAAAAGTATTGTTCACTGCGTGTTGCTCTCTCAAATAATAGTCCTCGTCTTACCGCGTTTTTTTAACGTCATGATACTTAACTTGAGGTGCACGAATCGTAGAATATTCATGTTAAAAACAAAAGACAAAAGGGACAAAATAGAATTTTAGCAGTGAGAAACTGGGAAACGTTATGTAATATTTAAGAACAAAGACTTAACATTTCAGAATCGAGTATAAACCTCTTTGCAACAGAAGCCACGCCTTTACACAGTTTTTCTACAACTTTACATTACAAAACAAAATTATTTTACATACTTCCAATTAAATCCTTTAAATTTTATCTTCAGCATTCGATGTAGTAAATGCCATTGACATTTATGCATACCAGCGTCACATAGAGAGTCATATACGAATACAGAAACTAGTTTTTTTAATATTGTTTCCGAGAGGCGGGGCTTCATTTCTTTTGGAATTTTTTCTCAGTCTCTCGCTTGCATTGCGATAATTTTATAAAAATGATCCAATTTGTATCAGAAACATCGAAATGTTGCTTAGAAAAGAATTAGAATAACATTAAGGTAAATTAAAATAGTTTTTCGTCAAAATATATACAGATATTTACTTACAGAGTATACAAATTATTATAAGTGACGGCCCCCTAACAACAGTAAAAAATGAAATATCACTGTAACTCAAAAAATAATGTTAAGAACAAGCTGTAAATTTGGAAACCCATGTTTTTGATGATGCCCGTTCTATTTATGCAAAAATTAACATAGGTCATAATTCATAATTTTTTCAAATATGAAAGTATTAATAATTTTCATATTTCAAAAAAAATATTTTTTATCAAAAATATGCATGGAATATGTTTGGGTCACTTCATTCTATCACACAAAAAAAACGGAATTTGAATATCATAATTATTTTGGAAGATATGAATTAATGTTTGTCACATTCATTTAACATTAGCGCCCTCATAGTTTGACAGCTTATAAGAATGTGAAGAATTGAGCAAAATATATAAACTATACCATTTTCCGCGATGATTTTGTCCAAGAAATTCAAATAAATTATAAAAAATGAGGGTTACCATTGAAAAAAATGAAGTTGATGCCAGTTTTAATATGTAGACGACCCCTTAAGCAAAATCTAACTATATCATTATAAACTAGACGTTATTACAAATCGATTGGTACCAACCACATGTTTCTACGATATTTTACGTCGAAATTAGGTGGGGGGTGGCGTTTTTTTTTTGGCTGACTGTACATATATACTTACATATATCACCGTAAAATTGCCAAAGATGAACTTAGCGACCTCAAAACGTGTAGAAATACCAAAATCTCAAAGTCGGATTTTTGAGATGATTACAATACTTTCCTTACATATAGAAAGTAAAACTGACATACTAGTATATAAAATAGTAAAATCCTTATTCTGCATGAATTTTCGGAATTATTTATAAAAAAAAAGAAAAAAAAAAAATCAGAAACATATTTTTCCGAACCTTTTCACTGAGATTATGATATAAGTTACATGAAAAGAGAATTTTAGGCTAGTTGAGAGTGTTTAATGTCTCCTGTTTTTTCAAGGAAGATGTACAAATTAAACTTAAATGTCGAAAAGCACAAAGTATTAAATTTATTTTAATCATCGATAGAATATCAATACGACAGTTTAAACCCGTAAAAATTCAATTCGCATTTGTATTCTTATTTTAATGACTATGAATAATTAATTATTTCAGAAATTACTTAAAAAAATTATAAAGTAATTTCACACTTATAAAAACTCCTTATGAACACACAAATCTTAGTAAATAAATAAAAATATGCTAAAGTTACAAGCCTGTAAGGGGTTTTTCACAAAAAGAACTTTTGGAATGTACTTGAAATAATTGGATCTTCAAATAAGTACGCATCGTGTGAAAAACACCATATGAAACTTCATCTCTGTAAAATACCTAAAATCTAGCTCGTTCTTTTTCCGAAGTTTTACTTAAAATTTACTCTATCAAATGAGCGTTATATCTAGTTTCCAACCTATCCAATAAAAATATTGCTATCTTTCGTAAATTCACAGTAAAATAATATTTATTAAAAATTCTCATATCTCAATGAATATTACATGAGTGAATTTTATGTTTCAGAATATTTCTCTAATATTTTGTCAATTTTTTTGCAAGTTTTGTAAATTTCTACGGAAATCTGTTTTAGTTACAAGTATAAAAATGTGTGAAAAAAGTTAATAATTTTTGACAAAAAAAAAAAAAAAAAAAAAAATATATATATATATACACACACACACACACACACACACACACACACACATATATATATATCGGCCTAAATAATTGTGCAATTCCCGCATCAAAACATACAAATATTGCACATAGCACTTGAAATAATGTATTAAAGTTACAGGTCATTTGTAGCTTCTTATGATACTGGGTAATCCAAAGTATTTTCGCTATTCTTCAATTTGTAGTTCGTCCCCTAATTGCACTCTGGACTAAATCAATTGTGGAAACAACGAGTTCTTAAACGTTCTTTGCTTGTGCGAAGTTCCAGGCCATGTCGTCTAGTATTCTTTTAGAAAATCGACAAAATTCCAAAATAATTTTTTTTCTAATAATTTGATCCTACTGTGTATATATATATATATATATATATCTATTGTTTTGGAATTTTTCGATAATTTTTCATGTGGTATTTTAATACACACACACACGTATATATATATATATATATATAGTATATATATATATATACATACATATATATTCAAAACCTCAAACATTGCAGCATATGTAACCAAGTATCACACGAATAAGTATAAAAATTGAATAAGCATGACGAAAAAATGAGTAAACTGAGATTAAAACATACAACATCATTACGTTATCAAGGGCATAGAATGAATGTTGCATGTAAATAGGGTGATATTTCTGTAGTGCTGTATGCAAATTGCTAAAAATTTACAGCACTCTAGGCCCTATATTCACCCATAAGACATTAAAATAATTGAAACTCACAGAGAAAGAAGAAAAAATCGAAGTGAAAAATGCACTTTTTATCAACAAATCGCCAATAACTGAATAATCAAATTATTCCTAAGATAAATTAATGAAACCTAAACCTCACTAACTACTGCAAATCACGCCGAAAAAAACATTTCAAACACACATATTCTGAAGCGCCATGTGGAGGATGAATATAGTTAAATCTACAGTTAATTTATAGACGTATTTATCTACTGAACTAATAAGTAAATGAAATTTAGTTTTAATTGTTTCTGCTAATTTTAATATCTAATAAGCCTTCAATTAAAAAAATTTTTGATTAAATTTTAATTTTCAACTTAAATTAATTAGAGATGCGTAAATGTGCAATTCAAAGATAGAGGTTTTGTTTCTCTATAGATGCTATAGAACAACACAGGGTTCGGGGGGGGGATTGTTAGCGCCCTGTATTAGAGTGGGGAAAAGAAGTAATGACCCACATTTTCTTTTCTTTCTTTCTTCCCTTTTTCTTTTTCTTTTTTTTTTTTTTTTTTTTTTAAATTGATATTGCTTAAGGAAACCTAAACAAATATATATAACAACTACGAGTAGTATGAATAATTAAATAATTGAAATATATTGAATATTGAATAGTTGAAATTGAATAATATACTATGAATAATTGACAATATCGCAAAAACCTTTAAAATAGTCAAACAGAAAACGCAATTATATTACTTATGTGAAAAATTGAACTGACACAGTCGGCAACAAAATTATCAAAGCACACATCCACATTCACTTCCACTTTTTTCATTTTTCATTTTTCACTTTTTTTTTTAGCTTCATCGATAATTTTTATCAACTTAATTGTTTTAATAAACTGCGTTTTTTATGAACTGCGTGCGACAAATATTTACTTAACAAGCACCTTTTACGCATCTTTTAAGTGGGAATTATTGCTTAATCTTCAATAATTTTGCTGTCGACTGTAATTTAGAAGAATTTTATCTAAGTTTATTCACGAGCGACATTTTTGTTTGTGCTATGCGTAAAATACAAAGAATGTTTAAGAATGAAAAGGAGAAAAACTTAATCTTTATGTGAAAAGGCAGCATTTCCTACGAGGGAAGTATATGAAACTGGATTACTTCCTCGACCAAATATTATTTGAGGACCATATGAAAACAAAGCTTTCAAAATAGCAGCAGGGGGTTTGCTTCCCGCTCAGATAACGATTTACTGTTTGTTAATATTTATGCGTCACTGTTTTGATGGGGTTAAAGAAATTCCATGAAAAGTATATAAATAGATTTATGTACGGCGCGTTGAATGTTGTTGTTGTGGTGGTGAAAATATTTGCATTTTCTTCTCCTATTTTTCTCTTTATTATGCTTATATATATGTGTATATATTAAGTCTGGATATGGTAAATATGTTCAGAACTATGAAATGCACTTAAAATAATAATAATAATATTACTTTTTATATGGAATTAATTTAAGTAAATATGCGGCTCATTTACTCTTTTACTTAAAAATGGATTTATAGAATTTTATAATTGTTATTTATTCAAATTAAGTAATTTATTTCAATGTAAGTTTTTTTTTTTTTTTTTTTTTTTTAAACTCTAAATAATGCATATATCGTAATATATATATATATATATATATATATTTTTTAATAATTATACTTAGTTTTTTAAATAATTTAAATTTTAATAATAATCATAAAATTTTATATACCAAATCTGTTTTCCAAATATCATAAAAATGTAATCTTGTTTTAAATAATTTCAACTACATTTGTCGTAATAAAATACATATAATTTTCTCTCAAATGCAGTTGCACTGTAAAACTTTTGTGGAAGGTCATTAGTTCTCTAATATTATTTTATTTTGACTTCATGAAACTGGGCAAGTTTAAAGGCATTAGAGGCGTGCAAATGAAGCTACACATTTAAAATTAGATTTTTCTCTTTTATTATTATTGAAATTAATTATATCGAAAATAATTATATAAAATAAAGTTAAACTATTTGGCATAGGTGGACATCCATTTCCATTAGATATTTGTCCGCATACATTCCTACTACAACAAATACTATATTCATATTAAGGAAAATAAATTTGAATTATCGCTTGACACGGTGGCAGAGTGAAATGCTCCGCTTAATAGGATACCCACTGTTTAGTTCGATACATTTACCTTATACTGATTTGTTAACTAGTTTTATTGGATTAGTTTCATATTATAGTTTTCATATAATTTCATATTATTTTCAATGCAACGATTCTCATAATGCAAACTTATATGAGATATCTCCTTATTCTTTTATGTTAATAAAATCTTAAATTCCGATTAACTTACGAAATTTTCAAGTGAGAGTATTCGTATCCAATGAAAATCAAGCCGATATGATGGGTTATACTTGAAAAAAGTTGTCTAAATTTTTTACAATGAAAATATTTCACAAAATGGACGTTTATGCGAAATTGCCCTATTCTGCCATGTCAAAAAAAAAAAAAAAAAAAAAAAAAAAAGTACATGTCAAATAATTTACGAACTTTTTTAAATTAGAAAATTCTTAGTTAATGATTTTCAGTCCTGTATCCTAAATGATATTTTAAAAATTTTGTACGATGAAAATATTCCCCAAAATGGATATTTATGAGAATTTTTTGCCGATTCTGCCATGTTAAGAAATTCGTAAATTTTAAGTAACTTACAAAGTTTACATTTTTTTTTTCATTGCTAATTATCCACATGCAAGTATCATAACACTGACATTTTGAAGTTATTCTGACATATTTACAGCAAACATATTCATTTTAATGCACGTTTAAGCGAAATTTTGCTCTATTCTTTCATGTTAAGAAAATCGAAAAATTAGAATTTAAATTAGAATATTGCATACAAATAGGGCTCTTGATAGTGTCATAAGTGATATTTTAAAATTGATCTCACCTCATTGCGATCTTTCATTCTTGAGACAATGTGTACACCAACATACAATCTAGCACACCAACACACTAATCCATTTGCAAACTGACACCCTACAGATGGACACAGCACCAATTTTGGTAATTTTCAGATTCATTATACGTCAAAACGTGTGAAGAACTAAAAAAAAAAAATAATAATAAAATAAAAGTCAAAAAGTTTTGAAATTACCTAAGCTCCCAATACAAATAGTATCATTAGGAACTAAAAAACAGGAATCTGGGATCTGTCTAACTATCAGATAACTTGATGTGCATTTATAAAAATTATTTATACCTATTTATTAAAAGGATGATAATTTGTATTAAAATTGACATTTTCCCCCCTTTTTCATTTTTCATTTTAATATATATTGTATTATACCCTGTTAAAACTTTTAAATAAATAGTTTTGTATGGTCTTTTTGGAACCAGATCAAATTTGATAAATTTTTAAATTTAGTATATATGTTATTGCTATGCAAATCATTAAAATTGATCGTTTAATCTTCTCTTTCTTAAAAAAAGTGATTTTTTTTATGTGTACTTTAAATATGAGTTATTTTTCTCGATTAAAAGTATTTAAAATGAAAACTTTTATCAATTAAATTGAAGTATAGATAAGAAAGTTTAATGTTACAAAACAAGTATATCAAAGTATGTTTAATGAGATTTAAATTGTTATTCTTAAGTTTAAAATAACGACAAATAATATTCTTTAATCCCCAAATGCATTTTTTTTTTAATGCAAATTCATTTTCTATTAAGTTTTTTCATTAGTTATGAAATGAGATCTTCTTACGGGGAAAAACATGAACTGGATAAAAATTCCATTTTTTAATCATCTTTTTATTTCTGATGTGATGAAAGAACGATAAATTTTTTTCCCCTTAGTGAAATGATTTGCATGTTGCATAAATTATTTTTTAAATGGTAAGATATTTTTAAAATATTTTTATTACATAGTTTGATAACGGTTCATTTAATAGCATGAAAAACATTTTAATTAAAATATTTCTCTGCAATATGATAAGGAATAAGAAATATAATTTCAGATATTGTTTGAAATAGAAATTTTGAATCTATTATAAAAATAAACCTTATTTTTGTGCGTATAAAAATTAAATTTTATGATGTCTTTCAAACACTTTCTTTTTGAAAAACATTATTACACACAGTTTCAAATAATAACAGGAGACTTCGCGTTGGAGTATTAAAACCCGAATAAATTACACGCCAAAGAAAAATATTTGAGATGCATACAGCCGTTTCTGTAGCCCTAAGCGTACTGTCTTC
Organism: Salticus scenicus; assembly: GCA_963930645.1. NCBI lineage: Eukaryota > Metazoa > Arthropoda > Arachnida > Araneae > Salticidae > Salticus > Salticus scenicus. The sequence continues at coordinate 235,183,795 of OZ005649.1, forward strand.
AGTGCAAAAAGAATCAACTTTTTGCACTGAAGACGGTACGCTTAAGGTTACCGAAACAGCTGTATGCATCTCAAATATTTTCCTTTGGCGTTTCTGACGTAGTAGTTTATTCGGGTTTTAACATAGCTTCAATTTAATATGGTATCTTGATATTAAATATTCTTTAAGAACACAATTATGTATACCGACATGGCACAAATTTGCATTCATATTATAATTTTAGTGCTGATAATCACTTTTTTAGGAGGTTTAATAGAAGTTACAATGATAAATTAACATTATTCCAATATACTGAAAACGAAACTAAATCATTAAATATCAGTTTTAACGAAATTTTCATCATTTATATTGCACATAAAATAAAATAAATATGAGTTGAAAGGGTCTTAAAAGTTAAGGTTAAAAGTTGGGTTAAAAAAAAGTTGGCTTAAAGGGTTAAAAGTTAAAAGGTCTTAAAAGTTGACTTTTTTTTTTTTTTTTTTTTTTTAAGATTCTTATAGATTTAAAGCATTTAAAGCATTCTTATAGATTTAAGCTTTAAAGTACAGGAGTTCTTATAAAGGCGTGAGTCATTAAATTTAGACGTATCAAAATAACCGTTAATTTAACCGTTAATTTCTCATAAATGTTTAGTTATAGTCGATTTCTTCATATCTTGTTTTCGAATGTAACTGGTATGTTTTGTAAAACAGAACTGTCTGGTTTACTAAAGTCTGTTTTTTGACTAAACATAGAATTCAATTTCGTAGTACTTAAAAACGTAAAATAAATCACTTTGGCAGGAAAAACTAAAAATATCTCATAATTGTAGACACTTTTAAATTGGAATGTGCGAGTTCACTGATAATTAAGAATATAATTTTAAAATAATACTACTTGAGAATTTTTGTGAAAGCCATCACTATTTTAAATATGCTATGGCTAAAACAAAATACACAATCCATAGTCTGTGATTGTTGTTTTAAATGCGCAGGTTTAGATTTTTTATTTATTTAATATCTTACGGGTTTAACAAGTTTTTTTTTTTTTTTTTTCTGAGCGATATATATTTATATATATCGAGATAGAGATTGAGGAGCTATATAACTGTCTCGCTTCCTATATATATTAGCTCCTAGCGTAATGAACCAAGTGAAATAAAATGTTGCGTACATATACAATAGAATATATTATTCAAATTTCTAAAGAAAAGTGTTGCCGCTATTATAAACTTTGTCACTTCAAATCGTAATATGTGCAGTAAATGAATACGAGATTGTCAAATAAAACAGTAATTAACAGATTCCTTATTCATAATAAAGAACGTTCATTGTTTCTTACAAATTTGGTTCAATACGAACCACATCATAGAGTTTCAGTAATTTCTTATGGTATACACCGTAAAAAAAATAACTATTACCAGCAGCAAGAAACTCTCTGTGATTGTAGAAAATAATTATTTTCTCCAATCAGAGAGAGTTTCTTGCAGATGGTAATAGTTATTTTTTTACAGTGTACAACATTTTCGTGGAATCTCATATTTTATAAGCCTTTATTCATCTATACTGCAAAGCTGCCTTATTTGTTAAAGTAAAATTCTCAGAAAATTTTATTTTTACATAACGCTCTTTGGATATCTGCACAACTTAAAATCACTAGTTTGCTGCAACTTTGTTTGTTGAAAAATTCGCTATGGTGGTAAAGCGATTTCATTAACAAAACACGTCATCGAAAGAAAAATCAATGAGATTTCTCTAACCTTTCCTTAGTACTTCAAAATCAATTTTTACAGAACACGTTTATATGCAAATTTCTTATTTTTGCTTGACCACAGCATCAAATGTTCTCCTATCAGCAACTTTTGAAAATACTTTTTTTTCTTAAGAAACCGAAACCGCGTAGTCTGCTGTGTACATAGGCACAATTTTATTATATCTTGCCCAATTACACTAAATTCTATAGGGTTCTAAACGTCTTACATTATTTTATGTCCACCCTGCACTTGTTAATATATATGTATAAATGAAAAAGATTGATATACAGGCAGATAGATAGATAGAGTACTTTCAATTTTCGCTGTCATATTGACTGGAAATTGTGTACTAAAAGGAGGTTTTCAGACATTTTACCAAGATATGCAGGCCAGGATTCAACCAGAGTCCACCGCATTACAGGCTGATATAATACCTCCCATCCCAGCGTTGTTCTGTTACTTGGCCCTTCTTTATCTTGCTTTGATACCAAAACAAAAAAAAGTGTAACTGCCAGATGAAATTTGTATAAATTGTAACAGATTTTATCTCTTTAATATATATATATATAGAGAGAGAGAGAGAGAAAGAGAGAGAGAGTTATTCTTTCGACAGATTGAGAGGTAATTTTAAATCAAAATTCTGTAGTTTTACAGAAATTATCTGTAGAAAAATTACAGATTTTTCTTTTAAATTTTTAACACAATTTCTTTGCAGTGTACTAAGCATGCACGCTTAACACGTCTCATTATCCAATAAAAAATATGTTGTTTAGAAAAAAAAGTAAATAAAATAAATAAAGCAAATTAATGAAAATAAACCTACATTTCTAACGGACTCTTTCTAAGACAATCATAAAGTAACATAGTAATACCGGAACTGAAAATATAAATCCAATTCTTCCCTTCTGAAATTTGTCTTTCTGAAATCTCTAACAATAAATATTTTACGACAACTTTGTTTCTTCCGGGAGAAAATGTTAAATCGTGTTTGTTTTCCGTTGACAGAAAAAAGACACAAGTTTCCTCAAAGTTTAACATTTGTGTTCAATATTTCACATTCTCAGAAATTAGGTATTTTTTACGATGCTTTACACATGCATCGAAATTAAATATCTCTCATAGATTTAACTTCGTAATTATACAAATTATGTAAATTAAGTAAATAAAATTAATATACAATTTTTTTAATTTTATAAATAATATAAAGAGACATGCTTAATGTTTACAGTGTTTTAACACGTTGCGGAATAGCTCAAGTATTACTACAGTATTTCTTTAATTTATTTTTATTATCTTCGAAATTCTTATAGAGTAATAATATAATCGTAAAAAAAATCATTTTCTGGTATTCTATGCAATTACACGTTTTGAGATATTCTTATAATGTTTTTAAAAATTTTAGAAAATTTCCATCTATTTGCATGCGATTAAATATTGTGACAGGTCCGTGTTATGAATTAATGAGCAGTATTTAAAACAACACACGCACACACACACACACACACACACACACACACACACACACATATATATATATATATATATATATACAACAATACATAAATTGCTGCCTATCAACTTTTGATACATCTTGCCCAACTAGAGGCGGCTGCTACTATCCTGCGATCCTTTAAAGGAAAGATTAAAGGAGGAGTATCTGAGCTGCTGTAGTGTACAAGAAACATGATGTGTAAGTGCACCTTAATGAAAAACTGTGCTGATTTAATTTTCATGCAAATCGATCAATAGGTGGCGCTTCTCTTCTGCAAATGTATCCGTTTATAGAAAGTTTATATTTGAGATTCTGTAGCTTACAATTTCATGTGATATTATGAAACCAATTTCAAATAAGTTTAGGTGCATATCGGTTGTCAAGTAGCACTGCTATTACTTACTTTCTGTTATTTTCTATGATGCATGATTTAAATATCTGTTAATTAAAATTGTACCAATGTGTTTACGAAATCCTTATTGTTAGAAGATCTTTATTGAAGAAGACCTTACTGTTAGATTTTTGTATATGGTAACCGGTAGGTAGCGGTGATATATATTTTGATACAGAAGATTGTTTTATAATGCTGAAAACGTTCTAATGTTAATTCACAATTAAGAATTATTTTTGCATATTGCATGTTAAACAATTTTTAAAAATTATTTCTATTCCCATAATGTAAATGCGCATAAAGAAATCCATAAATGTAGTTGCTTTTTTATATGATTAGCAATGAAATAAATAAAAAGTAATAATTTATTTTGCTTCGTTTTGCATTATACAACCGTGACATATTGCGCGACGTTAAATTTTGTAAGCAAATAATTATAATAATAATTATTATTATTATTAAAATAATATAAATAAATAAAACTTTTGACCACAATAGCCTTTACAAATCCTTAAAATGAGTTAAATAATGATTACAAGAATTTAGATGATGCTTTCCAGAAATAATTTTAAAATGTTTTTATTTATTTATTTAATTTTTTAGGAGGAATGTGATGATTGATCTAGAAACATATTTCTGTTTTCTTATTTAGCTATTCCTTTATTATAATGAACTATACTGACAAAAATTACACCAAAGACAATAAACTGTGATATTCACAGAGCTTCTTCTTACCCTACATTTTTATGCACATTTTATTGGATTAGATGATATTAGTCTTTGATATTAGTCTTCTTATATATTGTAATATATTATGCGTTTTTGACTTATTTTCCTACTTGTGCCAGTTTTTTCCCCCACATGCTTGTAATTCTGCGTTTTTTCATGTTAATCCAATGCTTTTTTCTGGGGATTTTTGGCTTTTTTGCCCTGTTTTTTCATTCTAATGCGCAGCGAATGAAGATGAGATACTTTAACATTTCTAGTGTATTTTAAAAAATAGTCCAAAACACTTTTAGGAACAGTTTAATTTGGCAAACAGTTCTGTTTGAGAGGGATTACACCCCCCCCCCCTCCTCCTCAACATATTCCCCACGTGGCCTAGTGGTTCCGCTTTCAAAGCTGACAAACTGTAACTACCGTTCACTTATCGTCGAACAGATAGGTAACACACGAACTTAACATCACTTCCCGAATTGCTAATTAAAATAGCCTTTTTGAATTTTCCGTGGTTTTCTCAGAGACTAGTAAATACGGACTAGGACTCCTTAAAAGATAATTCAGGTCATGGGCCAAGTCCAGTCAAACGGTCCTAACATATACACCTACATCTACACTCTATTCAATACTCCGTTTAAATGTTGTAGCTGCATTCATAAAAGAATTTAAAACACATGAAAAATTTTAACATATATTCAAAGTTATTCAGTGAAATGCCACCTACACCATTCTCTGAATCTTAACGGATTAATTTTGATTAGTCCTATATATTATCTGAGAAATATCTATATGTACCAAACAATGTTTTTAAACTTAGCAAAGCACAAATAAATAAATAAAATAATAAATAAATGAATAAATAAGTGCTTGCAATGCACTTCGAACAATTTCCAAACATGATGCTGTCATATTATAATTTTTTTTATATAGCCCTGTAACTATAGGATCACTATTTTTTGTACCAGATTTTATGTGCAATATGCTTTAGTTTTGTAAAGAATCTATGATAACTTTATTACACTGAAAAAAAGATCGGTAACTGACATCTAGATTCTAAATTGTGGCTCTAGAAAAAATAGTTCCATGTCATCCTTATAAATTCTAGTCCCCTTGGAAAGCGAGTTCTAGAAGCCCCAATTAGAATTCTAGAGCGTTTGCCTGTATTCTCGAGGGCAAAGTTATTTAAAAATCTGTGCAAATAAATGAAACTACAAGAGGCGTGTTTCTGCAACTATAATCTTGGTTTATTACCAAATTCTAGAAATTCAAGCGAGAATTTCTCGCAATATAAATGATTCAGAATATTTATAGTATTCAGAATATTGTTTCGCCATCTAGAAATGTGTACACTAGAAATTCTCGATAATTTCTTCTATTCAGTTTATTGGCGTGCCTTATGTGCATAGCTCGGAATTCTATATTTCTAGTTAAGGGATTTAGAAAATGGCCACTTATTCATTCTAGAGAAAGACGGTATATATTTTTTTCTCAGTGTATGTTTACTGCGGTATAAATATGCAAAATTGCATTTACCAGAAATTTCGCTCTTGTACGTAAAAAATATAATTTTTTATGACCCTATTATGAAATGGTGCCAGACCATCATTATGAAATGGTGCCAGAAGTACGAAGACGGTCGTATAAACGTAACCAAGGCAGAAAGGCAAGTGAGATAACACTGCTGAGAACGTCAAACAAGAATGTATATATTCTCAGCAATCGCAGAGTGAGCGTCGAGCACATTGAAGAGAATTTTTAAACATAAAATATTTTCACACACCCTACAATGTTATGGTGTGTAAAGTCGTTTTTAAGTTTAAATATTTTTAATATTTTTTTTAATTAATTTTTTTTTTTTTTTTGTACTAGTTCATTGATTTGTCTTTGGATAGAAGTTAGGGATAATTGTTAGTGGTGCTCATTCTATCGACCAAGAACACTTCTAAGTTGCCCAGTTCTGTCGGGTCCTAAGTTGACTCTAGAACCAAGGAACGAATTATCCTTGTCAGGGCATCTTATAGTTAGTGCTATGTTTTAACAAATGTCCACAGCGACTCAGATATTGTGTAGATAAATAGTGTGTTGTATGTGTGCCATACTGTATTGTAGAACACTTTAAAGTGATTTTTTTTTTTTTTTTTTTTTTTTCACCAGTAGTAAATGTTTAAAAAGAATTATTTATCAGTGCGTTTGAATATATATACATATTATTAAAAGTGAGTTGATTTTTTTTTCCTATCAAGAAAAACAAAATTAATATATATATATATATATATATATATATAATTGGTAGAATTGAACGAGGTTTGCGAAAAGTTTTTCTCGTGAAGGGGGATTTTTTTTCAGTAAAGAAAAATAAAATAGTTAAATTTATTGTCGATAGAGGGCGCTACAAGCTGTGTAAAAAAATATGCAAATCAGATGTCTATAACTTGCACGGTTCTACAATTAACACATTATTTTCCTTATTTTGCCTCCTACTTTTGCATACATAAAGTTTTAATTGCGATACTGACTTGATTCAAAAAGTGTTATTGGTAAAGATGTTTTCCCTCAGGTAAGAACAGCCGACTGACGCTGAAGTTGGCGATGTTATAAGTCGATATTAAACTGTAATGTTGGATTATGGCGGGCAAACAGAATAGGATTTTTGTGCCAGTAAACATCTACATGCAAATACAGAAAAGTTTTCATGAAAATGTGCGATTTGCTCACATACAGCGCCCTCTGTCGACGAAAATTTTAACTACTGTTTTTTCCTTTACAAAAGAAAAAAAAATAGAAAGAAAGTCCTTTTTACGTGTATAACGTTTTCGCAAACCGTGTTAGATGCTACAAATTCCTTCAATTTTTTTGAATTTTCAAAATTTCTGAAGACTTATGGGACATCTGGTACATATATATACATATATATATATATATATATACGAAAAATCGTTTTAAAAAATTAAATGAAAGCGAAGTTAGAAGTAGAGTTACAGTTCATTAGAAGAAATTAATGTTCATAATAATAATAATAATAATAATAATAATAAATAATAAGTAAATTTATTGACTATATTTTTCCACTAATGTTTTAAATTCAAGTTAGTATTTGTAAGCATACTTTAAAATTAAAGTATTTGTGAAATGATCTATTTAAAATAATTACACATAAACACATATACACAATAATTACTCAATAATTTTAAATAAATCAATTATTAAAATAATGCTTCTATAAATTTTCCACTTAAGTAGAAGTATGTATATACAAAAAAATTTTTTTAACACATTACATTACCTTAATAATGTACTTTGCTTTAAAAATAAATGTTATACTAATGGTGCACCACTTCGAGAAAATCGTTATTATGTTTTTAATAAGTTCATTACAGAGGCATTATGAGATACAAAAACGAAAGCAATAGCTTGTGAAACTCATTGTGTATTCGTTTTAGTTAATGTACAATTCCAAAGAAAAGAGATGTATTAAATATATATATATGTGTGTGTGTGTGTGTGTGTGTGTGTGTGTGTGTGTGTGTGTGTGTTTACTATATTCCACTTAGAAAAAAATTTCCTTCATTACTTAGTAGAATTTACTTTCAGCAATTTATTATTAGTATTGTTATTATTTGACTAAACCATTTATTTGCAATTTGTTTAACCTATCGGAAAAATCATAAAATCGATGCATATATAACTAATGGTCTGACTGACATACATTTTTGTACCGAATTTCAATCATTTATGAGTTATATTGAAATGAAAATATTCACTATGAGCATGATAATAAACATTAATTTAAGAAAAATATATTTCGATTTCACAGATTATAAAAGCTTTTTTATTATTATTATATGTACATCATTTCTAAAAAGAAACTAATATTAATCATACCATGCTCTTTAGAAAAAGAGTTTTTATTTATCTTAAATTTAGAAAAAATATAAAAATTTAGATTTTTTTTTTTTAATAGAAATTATCTTAAAACTTTAGGCGTATAAAGAACATGATTTACATCACATATGTCACCAAAGTCTTATCCAGAAGAGGAGAAAAGGACCAGTAAAAAATTAAATAAAAATCAAAATGTTTTGGATCACCCTGTAAACAGTATTGCTTGAAATACTTTTTGGCTGTAACATATAATTACGAGGATGCTTCTAATTATCTATCAAAATTTTTATTAAGCTACTAGATATATTCATGGAGATATAACGGTTTCTTTAATAAATTGCAAATAAAATTACCACATTTTAAATTATAACACATAGGGTAAGAGACCCATTTCAAAGCCATTTTTAGGAAACTTGGCGTACTATATTAGACACTGCATACTGCAGTCAGAATACAGAAATGTTAAAAATCCTGCGAAATATGAGTGTTTTTACTAAATAATTCTTAACTACTTACGCGCATGCTTTTAGAAAAATTCATTTGCATAATTTGACAACCAAAAACATTGAGTTACTTACATCAAAACCCCAAACAATTATCTTATAGATTCAAAAAATTATGAGAGATCGAATGAATGTTATATTTCAGTTCCTATCAAAAAAAAAAAAAGTAAGGGTTTTATCAGTATTTATTTACAATCTGTATACATTTAATAATAATTGATTAAATCAAAATAAAAATGGGAATAAAGCCCCTTATTGTTCAGTATTTATATTGAGATAACTGAAATCCTGTTCTTTCAATCGCTAATGACTTTTTTAATATACACAATATTTATTTGCGGTTTTCATATCAATAGCTCAATACTTTTAGCTATTAAATTATCTAAATGGAATTTTTGTAAAAGTTTGCGCATGCGTAGTTAAAAAAAAAAAAAAAAAGTAAAAATTTTCATACTTTCTGAGGTATTTAACATTTTTGCATTCTGATTACAACGTTCTGTGTCTAATGTATTATGCTTTGCACTAGGTCTAATAACCTACGCGTTATAATTAAAAAATGGTATTTTTTTTTAAATATTTTAAAGAAACCGTTATATCGCTATGAATATATGTGGTAGCCTCATAAAAATTAATGCAGATAATTAGAAGAATTATCATAATCACATGCTACAGCCAAAACGCATTTAATGCAATAATTTGAACTGGGTTATCCAAATAATTTTGATTTTCCTTTAATTTTTTACTGGTTTCCTTTTCCTCTTCCAAAAAAAAAAAAAAAAAAAAAAAAAAAAAAAAGATTTTGCTGAAATATATAAGGTGTAACATGTTCTTTGTACTCCCAAAGTTTAAAGATGATTCCTAAAGATTTTTTTTAGACAAAACTTCTAAATCCGAAACTGTCCAATTACTTATTGGTAGATAGTGCGTACATAGATATATAGCTTGATCGAATGAAGTTCAAAACATTTCCCAACATGTAAATTCCTCAAAATTTTCACTAATCTAATACTTTCTTCTTATATTAATAGAATAATTTAAAAAATATATAATATTTGAACAACTGTAATTACAAACATTAATATTCATTTTTATTCTCTAGCTCTCATGAATATAGTTTGCTCTGTCTAGAAATCTCTTTAAATCTATTAAGGAATATCAATATACATATGCACTGAATATTGGAAAGCGGGTGGTTAGTTATAACTTAACAAACTATACATCATTTCAATGATTACTTTAAAAGTTATTTGCTTTCAAAATATGTTGATTTTTCGAACAAAGGGAAATACTACGTATCAGAAACTGTATGCTATGTTAAATTGCATTAGATAATACATATAAATGTTTAGATAACAGCACTTCATTGTTAGTAATGGATATCATCTGAGAGTTAAAGTATTTGAAATTATATTACGGCTCTCTTCAATGTATATTGAAATTATCCTTAGTTAAATCGTTATTATGAATAAAATTATATCAACTGCTTTGTTAAAATCTACCTTTTCTTTTCTTCTCTCTCTCTCTTTTTTTTTTTTTTTTTTTTTTTTTTTTTTTTTTTTTTTTTTACATAAAAAAAGGAAAAAAAAAACATCGATTGTGAAAAATTGCAATGCAGGAAATTTTGCATAATGAAACATCAGTTCACAATATTAAAAGCCAAAAAAGAAAATTCGATATGTATGCTTGAATCAATTTAAAAAGTGAATATTCACATTTAGTTGCTCGTTACTATTGTTTAACGCATGGTGATGTAACTTTCTTGTTTTAGAATGCCTTGAGTTATTTTGAAGATTCATGAAAACTTTTCTGTACTTGTTGATATGTAATCTTAAATTACGAACTAACTATTGAGTTACTTTTAATAAAGAAGCATCAATAAACTGGCGTTGAAAAAATATTACTTACAAACTTTGAATGAACACCATACAATGCAATAAACTCGCAACAATTGTTTCGGGTCGAAAAAACACACGACCCTTCATCAGGCGAATAAAGTAAGCACGAGTGCTGCAGTCAAAGCGGCAACGCACGAATGCGTTGCCACTTTGACTGCAGCACTCGTGCTTACTTTATTCGCCTGATGAAGGGTCGTGTGTTTTTTCGACCCGAAACAATTGTTGCGAGTTTATTGCATTGTATGGTGTTTATTCAAAGTTTGTAAGTAATATTGAGTTACTGGTCGAAACAACATTCCGTCGTTAATTTAGTTGCCCAGTCTGAAGAGAACTAAACACTTCCACACGTGCTAGGTCTGCATGAATAGCGTCTTTGACCAAAAATTGTTTTTCCATTTCGCGAGTAGTTAGTAGCATGTTAGTATGTAAAGCTTTTCTTTTACTTCACTTTCTATTATTTTTGATCTACAAAATTGAACTCAAAACATCCAGAGATATTCCTCTAAGAAATAAAATTAATTTTTATAATGTTTAAAAACATACTTTGCCGAACACATTCATATTCAAGTGCAAACAAAAATTACAAAATGCAATTCTGCAATAACAGTATGAAATCGTTAAATATGTAACATTGCTTGCTTTAGATAAAACAAAGTGCTTTCAAAGAAAAAAATACATTTGATTCGTGTATATTTTCAAAACTTATTTGTATAATAATTAGTCTCTCTTTTAAAATACATTACTTTTGAGTATCATGTTTGTAAAAATACCGAAGTTGACAAAAAACAACAACAACAACAACAAAAAAAAAAAAAAAAAAAAAAAAAAAAAAAAAAAAAAACATGTAGCTACAATAACAATAAGACGGGCAATTGCGTATGCTGGAGAGCTCGAGAAACTTTCAGTTGTTGTCCGCAGGTTTACTGTTGTCGTAATTTGGTTACCATTAAGTATATGACAGTGCTCTATCTGTATAATAATTTGCGATCAAGAGTACCTCAATTTTTTGCAACAGTTGTGTCAGTAACAGGGGAAATCTTATTAATTTTAATTATCATTCAATGTTCAACTCACGTCCAATATTAAAGCTGTTCAATACAGGAAAAAAAAAAAAAAAAATCTTACAGTTTTGTGATATTTATAAAATAAAAAAATAAAAATAAATTTAAATAAAAATGTAAATTATAAATATTTAAAATTGAAGTGAGAACATAAAAGAACTTTATAAGTTACAAATAAATTATCATTAAAACGCAAATTATTGTTTTACTTTAGAAAGGCTCTCTGTCAGTGAGTTTCAAAGCCACCCAAATCCCATATCAACCTATGGGAAAATAATCCCCATTATTACTCATTATGTAATGCATATTTTTAAATTCTTTTTTCGCATTCGGAAAATTCATGGCTGTTAAGAGTTCCCCCTTTTTTCAAAAGATGATTTTTTAAATTTTTTAAATTTGTTTGTAAGCTGTAAAAGTCGAAATTTTACTTGATTTCCTTTATCGCCCTCAAATAATTAACAAGTTGTTTTATCAATAATATAATTAATACTAAACCTTTTTAAATGATGTAACTTATTATTATTAATTTTCATAATATTTAAATTTTAAAAACGTATTAATAATTTTGGGGATAAATGCAATTTTTAGCTGCAAAAACTGGATTTTCCCCCTTCCCGTCCTGCTGTAATTTATCAATGGTGGGAGGTAGAAAGCGCATTATGGATGACAGGTCATTAGTTTTCAAGGTTTCGTATGAAAATACCATAGAGTGTAAAGAATGCTTTCACGTGTCAGTAGAAAATGGTCCAAAATTTGTAGTAGTGATAATGATGCAGCAGATATGAGGAAAAAATAATTCTCAGTTTGCTTTTCTAGACATAACACATACACAACACCTATATGTTTGTTAAATAATTATTCTTTTCCATATAAGAAGAAAATAATAGTTTTATTTATTTGTTATTATTATTATTATTTTAATGACATTTAAATATAGTCTTGAAATAATTTTAAAGTACGTCGGTATCCCATTTTTTATATATTAAAATATATATATTATATAATATATTAAAATATATATTTACCAAACATTTTTTTTTTTTTTTTTTTTTTTTTTTTTTGTAGGTAATGGAACATTCAGGAAAAAAAAAAAAAAAAAGTGTTGTTTGTCTATAAAAAGCAAGAAAGAATTAAATTGCAACATTTGCTTCGGGTCGAAAGAACATACGGCACTTCATCAGGCGAATAAAGTAGGCACAAGTGTTGTAGTCAAAGCGGCAATGCAGCTGAACAAAGTAGGCACGAGCGCTGCAGTCAAAATGGGAACGCATCACTGCAGCCTAATTTGTTCGCCTGACGAAGGGTCGTGTGTCCTTTCGACCCGAAACAGTTATTGCAAGTTTATTGCATTTCATAGTGATTATTCAAAGTTTTGTAATTATTACTTTAAAACGCCAGTTATATGGTGCTTTCTTATTAATATTTTCCTGCCGTTTTCCTCCATTCTAACCTTTATAATTATACATAGAAGTGACTTTAATGTCATATGATATGAAAGATTAATTAATATAGCTTGTTTCCTGCAGAAAATGTTGTTGTTGGTTTTTCAGTACGGTTACACTAAATATTTTGAATGTATTGCAGCTTGTGGTATGCAGTTAAAGTAACAATGCTTATCTATTAAAAACTCAAAGGAGTTACATATGACTATGATAATCGTAGAGTTAATAGTTCTTTTACATTCTCACATTAAAGAATTCATATACACTAGGATAGAAGGAAATTAATGATTTAAAACATACTTTTAATGCCATCACATTGTTAATCACAGAAAGAAATTTGTATTTGTTTTCAAAATGATGCAATTTTTTGTCTATTATTATTATTATTATTTTTATGAAAATTAAGTTTTATGCATTGAAAATTTAATTAAAAGGAATTTGAGTTGTACATAATAATTTCGTTTGTTATTTAAATTCGTTTGTTATTAAAATTTCCTACTAATGTAAAGCAAAGTGATTTACAAACAAAAATTTTTCCCTCACCCCCCTCCCCTCCCCGACAGCCCTAATACATCGTAGGTCTTTCGTAGACAGTGCCATTATACTGGATGTATTAATAGGGGAAAAAAATAAAAATAAAAATAAAAACAGAATGGCAGATAATTATTTAGCATATGTTATTTAAAAGAATGTGTATGTAAACAGATTTCAAGGAAAGTTGAGATGCATGATCACAAACATCTTATACATGCGAAGTACTTTTAACATGCTCGATTTGAAAACAAAACGGTTACAATTTATAAAACTAAAAAAAAAGAAAAAGAGAAGAAGAAGCATATTTATTAATTAATTTGCATGATCTCTGCATGTATGCAAGTCGATGAAAGATCTGTTATATTTTAAATAACATTTATAATATACAAAATTATTTTATTTATGTTTATTTACTTATTTTTATTGTTTAAATTTATTTACTTGTTTATTTTGCTTATTTCAACAGAAAAAATGGCAATCAAACGAAAAGTTTAAATGCCACGCATAATATTCATACATACATACACACACACACACACACACATATATATATATATGTGTGTGTGTGTGTGTGCGTGTATCCCACAAGTTAGGAAACAGAGTAACTCTTCGTTTTTAATTATATAAATCAAAACTCAAATTCTTTAGAGAAGAGCAGAAATAATTTAGGTAAAAATTTAGTTCTTTTGTGCTATTGAAAGAATAACTATTGTTGATATGTCTTTACTATTCTGTGACATTCTAGTGTTACATATTTATCACACACATATACAGTGTGAAAAAAAAAAAAAAAAAAAAAAAAAAAAACTTGTCGGCTTTTCTATACAACTTCCAAAGTGCGTTTTCCTATGTCTAGTGAATTTTCTCTGTCAGTCAGGTAAACAATGGTTACGTTCTTACTTATTTCACTTCAAAGCTTCTTTGTACACATATTCTATTCATAGTTACTGAAATAAATAAAAAAACACATTTATTATTATCAAGTACAAGAGCAGCTGCACATTACAAAAAAGAAATTTTGTCTTTTCACACTGTGGATACCTAAAGCCCCAAAAGTAGAAGAAATGGAAAGAGATGATGAATTCTGGGAAAAGGAGATGAAAGACAGACTCATAAAATTTTATTTAGATTGTCTTTTACTAGAGATTTTGTATCCAAGATATACAAGATCAATGTCTATAAGAGATTCATAGTATATCTTGGAAGCCATAGAAAAGAAAAAGAAAGAAAAACAACTAATTAAAAACAATAATTGTATAAGTAATTCAAAATTTTAAAAATAATGCGATAAACATTATAAATACAAATACACACGCATTCCATATTAAACTTTGACACAATTTATACAATTCATATTTATAACCCTTTTTTCACGCTAAAAATCTCTTGTAAAAACAAGTGTAAAACAAGCTTTAGAAATGTTTTCCTAAAATAATTAAATAAAATATTATCTCTTTCTAATAACATTTTTGTAAAACTGTTGTCTAAAATACTTATTTTGTAGTAATTGAATATATTTCCATAAAAAACATCTTTAGTTGTTGTCTATAGAGCTGAAAATGAGCTTTTTTCGACATGTAGTGGGATACATCTCTGCGAAAAACGTCGTCTACAATCGTCAAAGAAAATAATTTCAATAAGTAATTTACATAAGTACTGTGTGAATTTATATAGGGAAAGAAGACGTAAATCTTTTTATAGCTGCTTCCCTTTTTCTCGATGTTCTGTATAAAAAAAAACCTAATTTATTGAAAGTTAATACTGTACGTTCTAAAGTTTTATACACTGAAAATTTAATTTAAATTAATCTGAGTTGTACATAAAAATTTCTTTCGTAATATAAATCTATTTATAATAACATTTTTGTAAAGCAGTTGTCGAGAACAACTATTACGTACTAATTGAGTATATTTCCATAAAAAAATACAATAGAATAAAATAAAATCTTTAGATGTTGTCTATAGAGCCGAAAATTGACATTTTTCGACATTTAGTGTTATACTTCTCTGAGACGAAAATGTCTACATTTATGATTAAAAATAATTTCAATAAATTATTTGTAGGAAAAAAAAAAGACGATTTTTTTTTTTTTTTTTTTTTTTTTTTTTATCTGTGACATTTTGCTTTTCTTTTTATCAATTTTCTTGAAAAAATTGAGAGTTAAAATTGTACGTTATAAAGTTTTATGTATTGAAAGTTTAATTATAATGAATTTGAGTTGTATGTAAAAATTTCCTTTGTTACATAAATCTCTTAATAATAACATTGTAAAACCGTTTCCTAGAATAATTATTATGCACTGATTGAATATTTATTATTATTATTATTTTTATTATATAAATGTATGCGTATATATAATATATCTTTAGTTGTTGTCTATTAACCGAAAATTGTCTTTTTTTCGGCATTTACTGTGGTTCTTCTCTGAGAGGAAAATCACCTACATTTTTCAGTAGGGTTACACTAAATATTTTGAATGTATTGCAGCTTGTGGTATGCAGTAAAAGTAACAATACTTATCTATTAAAAAGTCAAAGGAGTTATATAGGATTATGAATGTTTAATGGCCGCAACATACTAGTTTTTCTTTTTCGCGATTTTCTTTTAAAACTGCTAATTTAAAGAGAGTTAAAACTATATATTGTAAAGTTTTTTGTATTGGAAATTTAACTACAATGAATTTGAGTTGTGTATAAAAATTTCCTTTGTTATAACAATGCTTATCTATTAAAAACTCAAAGGAGTTACATAGGACTATGATTGTTTAATGGCCGCAACATACTAGTTTTTCTTTATCGCGATTTTCTTTTAAAACTGCTAATTTAAAGAGAGTTAAAACTATATGTTGTAAAGTTTTTTTGTATTGGAAATTTAACTATAATGAATTTGATTTGTGTATAAAAATTTCCTTTGTTATAACACAAACCTATTTAAATAACATTTTTGTAAACAGAGTAGTTGTATAGAATAATTATTATGTACTATTAAATGTATTTTATATAAACATACAGAGAATCAGTTGTATATAAAAATTTGCCCTCTACCTAAAAGCATTATTTACGCTTTTTGAGAATTAATAAAAATTACAGCATGCGTCAGACATACTTGGGGGGGGGGGGGTTAAAGAGAGGGAAGGCAGAGGAAAATAAAATGATATTTTATATCCCATTTTACCGATTTTAATAATAAATTCTATAATTATCATTTACTTTTTATGACAATTACAATGAGTGTATTATATATCTGACGGGCAAGGGCTGGGGGGAGGGGAGACAGATGGAAATAAAACATATTCTTTTTTAAACAACCCTATTATCGATTTACAAAAGTCTTTGTATAATCACGTACAATTTGTGAAAAAATTACAGTTAGTTTCAGACATACTTGGGGGGGGGGTTAAAAAGACGGGGGGGGGCGCAGAGGGAAGTAAAATGATTTTTTATATCACCATTTTACCGATTTTATTTGTGTATTCAATAACTATCACTTACTTTTTATGAAAATCACAATGAGCGTATTATATAACTGGAGGACAAGGGGGGGGGGCAGATGGAAATAAAATATATTATTACTCTATTAACGATTTTAAGAAAAACTTTGTATAGTCACGTACAATTTTGAAAAAATTGCAGTAAGTTTCAGACATACTTGGGAAGGGGAGGGAATTAAAGAGGGGGGCAGAGGAAAATAAAATGATATATCACCATTTTACCGATTTTGATATATTCTATAACTATCACTTACTTTTTATGGAAATCACAATGAGTGTATTATATACCTGGTAGGTGGAGGAAGGTTGCAGATGGAAATAATATATATAAAAATAAACTACCATAGCATCGATTTAAATAAATCTTTGTGTATATACCACTTACTGTTTAAGAAAAATTACAGCCAGTGTTATACATATCTGGAGGGGGGGGAGACGCAAAGAGGAGGCAGAGTAAATATATTATTACCCTATTAACGCTTTTAAGAAAAACTTTGCATAACCACGTACAATTTTGAAAAAATTACAGTAAGTTTCAGACATACTTGGGAAGGGGAGGGAATTAAAGGGGGGGCAGAGGAAAATAAAATGATATATCACCATTTTACCGATTTTGATATATTCTATAACTATCACTTACTTTTTATGGAAATCACAATGAGTGTATTATATACCTGGGAGGTGGAGGAAGGTTGCAGATGGAAACAATATATATATATATATATTAAACTACCATAGTATCGATTTAAATAAATCTTTGTGTATATACCACTTACTGTTTAAGAAAAATTACAGTGAGTGTTATACATATCTGGGAGGGGGAGACGCAAAGAGGGGGCAGAGTAAAAAAAGTGGGGTTTTATATCATGCTAGCTTGTTTTATATCATGTTTATATCTAGCTGTTTATATCATGTTTATATCTCATGCTTATATCTGTTTTATATCTAGCATGTTTTATATCATGCTAGTGGGGTTTTATATCATGCTATATTTTATATCTATTTTATATCTATTTATATGAAACTTTGTGTGACTATCACTTACTTTTTATTAAAATTATGATGAAAGTTACCTGTAGTTAAAAAAGTGGGGGAGGGGCCAGATGAAAAACAAAATCTGTTTAAATAACACTTTTTATCGATTTTTTTTTTTTTTTTTTTTTAATTGACATTTTGTGCACATGTCACTTACTGTTAATGAAAAATTTTAGAGGGGGCTACGTATCACATTATCTTTCAGTTTCTATGTTAGTATGCAAAAATTCAATGCATTGTTCACATCAGACATTAATTAAAAGTTTATATCAAACATTGGTAAAATATTATTCTGAAATAGAGTTTTTTTTTTTTTAAATCCATCCCATCCTCCCCCCCCCCGTCCTCTTTCACTCGTAGAAACAAAAAAAAAATTGCTATCGTTCGTATTTAGAAGTATTTTACAAATAACAATTAAGAAAAGTGCCCTTTTTTCCGCGATCCGGAAAAAAAGGCACTTTTCTTAATTTCTCCTTGTAATATTCATGCTAAACATCAACGAGAGCGTAGGTTTTTTTATTTCTACATGGAAGGGGGAGGACAAAAAAGACAGAAGAAATTTCATTTTTGGGTAACTTTTTTCAGATTTAAATCATACATTGAATTTTTGCGTACAAACTTCGGAAGAGAAAGAAACTCATACTTAACCCTCAGTGTAATGTTTTATACACGAAAAGTAATATTTCTAGAAAGTTTCATTAAATCGGCAACAAGATGGTATAAAAATATATTCTTTCCATGTGACCCATAGCTCTCACCATGTAGTGTAACCCTCTCTTCAATTTTTGATAAACAATAAGAGATATTTATGCAAAATTTCCTACAAATGTAAAGCAAAGTGATTAAAAAAAAAAATCCCCCCCTTCTAGATATATGTAACACTCTTTGAAATTTTTCATTAAACAGTTTTTGAAATTTTAATTAAAATTGGTAACATTGTGATATTTATACAATCATTTTTCTCTTTTGCCCCCCCTCCCCTCAATTGTCCCCAAGATATATATAACAATCAGCGTAAATTTTCCTATATATTCAGTGATATTAACAAAAAAAAATATTAAAATGTAAAGTATAGTGATACAAACATTCATCTTCTTTCCTTCTGTGCCCCCACCCCGCAGACATATGTAATCGATAATAAGTGTTGTTTAAAAAGATTATTTTATTTTTCATCTGCCCCCCTAGACCCCTCCCCCTTATCAACTATATGTTACTTTCACTATAATTTTAATAAAATGTAAGTGATAGTACAAAGTTTCATATAAATAAGTAGCATGGTGATATAAAAAAAATAATTTTCTTCACTCTACCCCCCCGTCCCCCCCCCCCCCCCCCTTAGTAGACCGTCCAGATATGTGTAACCCTCACTGTAATTTTTCTTAAACAGTACGTTGCATATACACAAAGTCCCCCCCCCCCCGATAATACGGTAGTTTAAAGAACAATGTATTTTACTTCCATCTGCGATCCCTTGCCCCCCTAGGTATATAATAGACTCATTGTGATTGTCATAAAAAGTAAGTGATAGTTATAGAATATATCATTAAAATCGGTAAAATGGTGATATAAAAAATCATTTTATTTTCCTCAGCCCTCGCTCTTTAACTGCCCACCCCCCAAATATGTCTGAAACTTACAGTATTTTTTTTTTTTTTCACAAATTGTACGTGATTATACAAAGTTTTTTTTCTTTTAAATCGATACTAGGGTATTGTAAAAAAGAATACATTTTATTTCCATCTGAGCCCCCCCCCCCAGGCATATTGATCATTGTGATCTTCACAAATTGTACGAGATTATATAAAGTTTCATGGTGAAAAGGTGGTATAAAAACAACTGTTTTCTTTCAGTCTGCTGCTAGCCTCCCCTTTCCCTAGGTACATACTAAATGAATGATGTATCAAATCAAATGAATTTTCTAAAAATGTAATTTGAAAGTCATTCTTTAAATTCATTATTTGATATTTATAATTTTGCGATTTGAAAAAGGTCTTTTTCTCCGGTGCCCTTTCTTCCGGATGCCCTTTTTACCGATGCCCTGTTTTTAAAAGTTATACCCGCGCATATATATATATATATAGTTATAATATTTAACCATTTTTTAAAAGTTATTTTTCATTCTGCTTCTTACGCTTTATCTAATATATCTAGAATGACTACATTGTCCATTTAACATTCCAAACATCAAGTAATTAATGGTTAAATAAATATAGTAAAAGAAATCGTTAAATAAACAAAAAAGAAAATTATAAGTTTTTTTTGTTTGTTTGTTTGTTTGTTCATATAATACGTTGTTTTATTTTACGCTATAGCCCTTCAAATGATTATAGCCCATAAATCATAATAATAAAGAATATTTCGTTGTGTCCCTGTAAAAATATATAAGTATTAGATTCATCAAAATCAATACAGCTTCTGCGACAGTGTTTTTTTAAAATGTATATAAATTTTCAGTGCAATCAGATAAGGCATTTAGATGCTAGCACATTTTAAATAATTTAAGCCCGTAAGCCGTAATAATAAAGTTTTTTTTTTGTTCTGTGCTTGTAAAATAATCTATAATATATCCCCCCAAAATCTATAGTTTCTGTGACGATTATTTGTACAGTGAAACCGGTCGAGTTTGACACCCCTCTAAATTGGACACATTTAATCGGAACGGAATATATCCATAGGATTAACATTATGTCCAACCTCTATAAGTTGAACACCCCTCTGACTTGGAAGTTGGACATTCAAATATTATCCTAAGTTGAACACTTTTACCCAATGAGACTGGAAAAAAAAGATATAAAACTTGCATCTTCTCACCTTTTTTAAAATATTTACTTATCCCTTGTAGAAATAACTGTAAATATCTAAAAAGCAATGTTTCTTGTTACACTATATTCAACTCTGTATATTCAACTCTGTATATTCATCTTGTAAAAAAAAATATTTATTTTGTTCAACTGAAAAATTCACAAACTACTTAATTTTAGCGTTTAATGAATTAATCTTTCTTTTTATTGATTTGCATGAATTGTTTTTGTCCATTTCTCCAGGAAATATCCAGTAGAGAGCCTACAAGTATGTTTTGACTTAGACTGTTTTAAAATGAGCATTAGACAATACATTTCGGTAGTTAGAGTACCTCTTCATTTGTTCTTTTTATTTTTTCTACAAAGTTTTACTTGAGTGTATAATTGCACTAAACATAATACGATCTATCTATAGCGAACAAAGATGCTGATTCAATTTGGGTGCATATCAATCGACAGGTGTCGCTGCTAGGCTGCAGTTTTCCCTTTTCACAGGAAAACTATATCACAGTTTCTAGAGCGAATAAATTCACCAAATTTCATAAGTTATTATTAAAATGAATGTTATCTTAATTTGGGTGTATATCAGCAAACAAATTGGTACTACTTTTAATCACATTCTCTGATTTTCCATATGACTATCACAGCGTCTATTGAATAAAATTGCAGCAAAATGCATATGCAAAATTTTTATTGTGAGAAGTTATATTGATTAAATTTTCGTGCATATTAACTGGTGGATGGCGCTGTTATATAAAAAATTATAGAAGAAAGTGTTATTATGGCCACAATATACCAGTTTAAATTTAAATTTTAAATTAGCAAATTAATCATTTTTTGTATATAATTTATGAGTACTTAATTATGTTAAATTTAGATGTGATTAAATGTTAAAAGGCATGCATAGATACAGTTTAATTAAATCGAAAAATGTAAGCACCCCTATAAGTTGGACACCTCTCTAAGTTAGACACGTTTTCCTGGAACCGTAGGTGTCCAACTTAGAGAGGTTTTACTGTAACATGTATATAAATTTTCGGTTCATTCAGATATGAAATTTATTCATTATATTTTTTATTGTATTTTTATTTACATAATTAATTTTGCTTTGCTTGTTTAATTTTTACAAAGCATTTATAATATTGAAATAAAAAAAAAAAAATTTTTCTTTCTTTCTTTCTTTCTTTTTTTTTAATAAATGCTTTTTTTATAAATGCAGTATCTGTCAAAAATTATGATATACTAGCTATTAATTTGCTTTCTTATTCTAGAACGATTTTTAAATACATTTCATTGAATATTGTAATCAATTAATATAGTAATATTAGTATTCGCAGTAAAAGTTTTAATATTGCGCCTAAAGTAATAAAGCAGGGGGAGGGAGTCCTATAAATTTTCTCTCACACCGGCGTCCCCAGCTTACTTTTTACGGCACTGATTAACAATATATATTACGTATAATATATTTATCTTATTTAGTTTATAATAGAATAAAGAAAAAATATCGAGGCATTTATTCAAAAGTTATACCTTTCTAAATACAGGGTGATCCAAAAGTCAGGACCAACTTTAAAATTGAATAATTTGAAAACGAATCAAGATACAAAGATACGGTTTGCACCAAACGGATGGAAAAGAAGCCGGGTTTTGTGTGGCAAAGAAAAAAAAATAGTTCTGTTGGCGACCAACAGATGGCGCTGTCTTATTTCTGATGTAGGATTATGCAAAGCAACAAACGATATAAAAAGGAACAACTACAGCAGGTAATGGTAGTCGAAGCTTATATTCATCGAAATATCGCATTCTCAGTCGCTTCTTTAATCACGCATGGCCTCCAAGATCTCCCGATCTGACACCCTGCGACTTTTGGCTGTGGGGATTCTTGGAAGTCAAAAGTGTACCGCGACCAACCGGCATCACTAGCAGCACTGAAAGATGCCATTCGCCAAAATGTGTCTTCCATAACGCAAGAAATGCTACTAAATGCTGTGAACGATGTGGTAAACCATCTCACAGCTGTACTTCTGAATGATGGACATTGAACAGTTACTGTAGTAGTACTAATTAACTGTAATTAAGCTGACTTATAAGCTGTCAACATTTTTTTTTCCTTTGTAAATCATCTTTTGGTGAAATAAAACACTATAGCGCCATCTGTTGGTCGCCAACAGAATTAATTTTTTTCCTTTGCCACACAAAACCCGGTTTCTTTTTCATCCGTTTGGTGCAAACCGTATCTTTGTATCTTGATTCGTTTTCGAATTATTCAATTTTAAAGTTGGTCCTGACTTTTGGATTACCCGGTATATACACCTAAATATACATTTAAACAACATATTCTTTTTTATTCCATTTTATTTCTTACAATTTATCTCAAAAATTGCTCAAGAATATATAATAAAACATATTTATAAAGATACACAGAAGTGCAAATAAAACAACGCTACACTGTAGACATAAAGATTTAAATCTCTTCGGAAAAAGCTATTTATTATGAACATGTATTAATATAATGTAATTTCAGTTGTAGATAGATACATCTAAAATGTTAGTAATGATTAAAAAATATTAACAATAAACCTGGGAGAAAGGATAGATTCTTTACTCCGAGCAATACACATAAAATAAGAAATTTCCCTATTCTACAAAAACTGACATATTTCAGTTTCTTATCCTCTAGTTCAGTTGAAGGAAACCTCTACCTTCTTGTCCGCCTCCTCGACAATAAATTCCGAATGTTGACAGCTTTAACAAAGAATGAACTTTAACGGAAATTGGACTAATGACTTAAGACTGTTAGTGAAGGGGGTGAAAATATAAAAGGTATCCCAAAGAAGTGAAAGCTGAATCGTAGAACTTAAAAAAAAAAAAAAAAAAAAAAATATTGACTCACAAGCAGCCTAAAATAAAAAAATTAAGCTAATACTAAATATCTCTATGAAATGATTTTTTACACGTGAATACCTGATAAAGAAGTGTACCAATTTTCATAGCGTAAAAAGTTATTTCCCCCTATTTATTATTATTATTATCATTATTATTATTCACGCGAAATTAAAAATATTTTATTTATTAAAAAAAAAAAAAAAAAAAAAAAAAAAAAACATGTATTTATTATTTTTATTATTATTATTGTTTCGGCTTCAAATATTTCTTTATTTTGATCATTTTAAATTTAAAATGTGGTTTTTATTCAATATATTTTGATTCAATTATACAACTAAACTAAAAAATACGGCAAGAGCTAGATTTTTTTCCTGATTAATAAGCGTGCCACTTTTCGCAATTGTCGGTTGAACGGCATAGATTTGTATAGCGAACTAAAAATCCAGACAAACAATCAGCTTTATATAGCTAGGTAATTTAAAGGGTACATTTACATTTATAAATAAACAATAACTTAAACTATTTACCATCTGCAACAGTTTAAAATATTAAATCATACAGTTAAAGTGACCCAAGAAGCTAAAATTAGGTGTTTTTCCTTGTTACTGTTTAAAAAAAAAAAAGTTTTATTTTATCTGTAAGAAAAATCTAAAGAAAATTAAAAAAATGAAACACATTTTTCCGTGTCTAATGAAATATATTTTAATATTAACATAATGTTGTCTTTAAATTAAACATCTATGTCTTAGAAGTCAGTGAGTATGTTAAATAAGTTGGTGTGCGTCACTCACACGATTTTCTCTTACCCTGCATTTTAATGATGTGCAGACAGATTTCAGGTTTAGACGTAAAATAAATAAGGTGGGATATTAAAGTTCAATCTAGTTTAAAAATAAGCTAAAATAGATTTACGGACAGTTTTATTTCACATATATTTTTGTGTGAGGGGAATAATAATAATACCGCCCTCCTCAACCCTCAGGTTCAATTATAGTGCAAACATAGTGAAATACAACAAAGCACTTCTATCAATTACATTCACTGGAAAAGAAGGTTAGCTTAATATTTTGTAGTATGTATTTTGTCTAAAAAAATATACGCATCACGTTGAGTATATAAATTTAGTCTTTCATAAAAAACACATAACACAAAAAGGAATACACTTCCAGCTTCCAGTAATTTTCATGTATAGCTCCAAAATATCCAAATAACTTGGATAGTCCATTAAACGAATTATGGATGATTTCCATATCACAATCTACACACACACAAACACACACGCACACACACACACACAAAAAAAAAAGGTTTTATGCATAAAATATATATATATATATATTAATTCCATTTGTTTAGTGCAGCCTATAGTTTCTACACTGAACTTAAATTTCGCCCATAGACGTAATGTATTTTAATTCTCTTGGATGGCCCTGTACACGAGTGCTTTGCTTGATCTCAATAAATCTTTATTGTAGTATCTGTATGTGATATAAATATGAAATACCAAGTTTGCTCTCCCTATGAGATATGCTGATAACAGACACCCAGACCAACAGCTAAAAACATGTTTTACTGATTCAGGAGACCTCAAAACGTGCAAATATAGCATAATCTCGATTTCAAAAATTTGACCCTAAACCAACACTTTCTCTGTATGGGTAAGAGAAAGTTAAAAATTAAAATATATAGTAAAATTTTCTTCATTATAAATTATTCATGAATAATAACAAACTATTTATTTAGATTTGCACATTAAATATTCATACATTGCGACATCTAGTAAATAAGCAAAAATATTATCTTTAAATTTTGCCTGAATACACATTAAGAATTTATGTAACGCACTTTCTATCATAGTACGTAGACCATTTTACCTGAAAAGAGAAAAATAAATAGTGTTAAACTGTAGAATTTATTTTTAACGAAATTTCTGTGATGGGAGAGGAATGATATTAAAATTCCTCGTGAGACATAATTGTTTGAGAAATTTATGAAAGATATATATATATGTAATACAAAAGACATACCTAAATCAACAGTCGCATCCTATTACATTTATTTTACAAAACTATAACAGGATTATATATTTGTAACTAAAATAATTAAATATTTTTAGAGATTTGTTTTTCGAGTGAAACTTGCTTTAATTTATGGAGTTGGGATTTTTCAATGTATTCCTTTTTAAAATAGTTTAATGTACTCAAGTTTATTTATTATTTTGCTTTATTGAATAATTTTCTGTATTTTTACTTTATTCTATATATATCCAAGGAGGAACTATTGCGTTCGAGAAAATTTTTGAATTCAGGTTATCGACGGATTTATATGTTTTGAGATCTCCTGAATTCGATTTGGTTATTTTTAGAAAATGTCTGTATATCTGTATTTCTGTTTGGATGTATAAAAAATTTTGTGAATGATGTATCTCAGGAACGAAGGAATGCGATTTAACCAAATTTAGTATTTAGTTGTTCCTAGACCTAAACTAGCACTGATATTATTAGGAGACCAAACGTATAATAGGTGGCACTGTCATCCCATTATATATATATATATATATATATATATATATATATATATTAATATTGCAGTATAGGCCGAAATTTTGCATAAATGTACATAAATTTATTTTTAAATAAAAATTGTAAAATTAATGTGAACTATTGCCCATATGCAATTATAATTGAAATTCTATTCTAATCACAATGTTTTTAGCCATTTAATTTATATAATTATTTTTAAGCATACTATGCTTGAATGAAAACAATATTTTAAACTTCTAATAAAGTTTTTTTCTTTTCTCTACATCTGAAATAATATACGTGAGGACATTTGAAAATTGAAGATTGCGTAAGAAGAAATCTTGAAATTCCGAATGCTAATAATTTAAATGCTGAGTATCAATTTTTTTTTTTTCCTTCGTTGGCAGTTTTATTTTTCCTTTTGATAGAATTATGCTTCATGCTCATTCCCGTCCCTGAATTACACTTTATATTCGTCAATATTTCTTATGGTTTAAATTTCTTCAGTAATAAATCTCCAGCGTTGATATTTTTTTGCGAAAAGAAAATCGTGCGAAGAATTCATTTTAATGTAAATATCAATTCCTTTGAAAAAAAAATGGATATACCTTAATGACAGATAATAATCACCTAAATTTTATTTTATTTTACTTTTTCTTACCCATAGATATGGGAGAAAAGGTACTGGTTTAGGGTTAAATTTCAAAAAATATTTTTGGATATATTTACACGTTTTGAGGTCCTTGATACCGAAAATCCCGTTTTTAGTAGTGGGTCTATGTGTGTGTGTACTCTGCGTGTGTTTCTGTTATCAGCATATATATTAAAAAAAAAAGAAAGAAAGAAAGAAAGAAGTTGCAGTAAGTTTAAACCTAAATATGCTAAATATTTATCCTATTGTGATGCTACATGAAATTTTCGGTAGGGATGAAGCGAATAGTTTGCGTACAAGGGCACGCAAAAGAAATAAAACACATTACTTCTGTAGGAGAAATTTACATGTATAGGCTGTTTTAAACATAATGGAATTAAAATAATTTTTTCTGTGCATAAAAAAATGTTTTGTGTAGATTGTGGTAAGAAAAACATTCATCATTCGTTTACGGAGCTACTCAAGGTATCTGGGTGTATTGGGTCTATACTTGAAAACTGCTGAAAGTGTATTTCTTTTTCTCATATTAGACTAAATTTATGTTCCCAATGTGATACGCATATTGTTTTTAGACCATCTGGCGGTAGAAATTTCTGTAAATTACTGTTCGATTCCAACTCAACAAAGCTTTCAAATGATGTATTACTTATGAAATTATTTTAATTAGTAGGTGAGATACAAAAGAAAACCCATTCAGGACACCTCAAAACATGTAAATCAGCTGAAATCTCGAATTCCGCTTTCGATTATCATGGAAAGCCTTCACTAACGATGACGCGAGTTTCATGATTTTTGTTCACCCAAAAGTGCTCAACGCGCCTAAAGAAGTTTTCACTTCAAATGGAAAACCTTCGCTGACGATGACGCGAGTTTCATGATTTTTGTTCACCCAAAAGTGCTCAACGCGCCTAAAGAAGTTTTCACTTCAAATGGAAAACCTTCGCTATCGATGACGCGAGTTTCATGATTTTTGTTCACCCAAAAGTACTCAACGCGCCTAAAGAAGTTTTCACTTCAAAAATAAAGCGGCATTCTACAAGCAGTTGGAACTGCATTTCGATTCTCTCATTCTGCGGGGAAAAGGGCACTCTATTGCGTGTATCAAAATCACATTCGGATCAACTTTGCCCCATTATAGTTTGGCTGCTTTGAAAACAATTTTTTAGAGATGTAAAATTAAAATTACATGAATTTTCGTTCTTTTATTTGAAAATATAATGAGCACTAATTTAGTAAACCAACTATAATAGTGTTATAAAGTGAATCTGTGAAATCTAGGGTATATTCATTTGATAGGAATATATTTCTTGAACAAATAGCAAATGAAAGAACCACTAAGGCAAACCATTTCTTCATACGGGATCATTAGGTGATGTAGAACCTACTCTTCGACTTCTGAGTTCTGTTTTCATCAACAATATTTTTTTTTTTAATCGTCTATGAGGTTATATGAGGTTAAAAGAATTGAAAAAAAAAATAATTGTTGATTAATGATGTTGTACATTGAGCATCAAAGCACATTTTGCTAAGTAATTTTAGTATTTCAGTTTTTTGTTATCGTACTGAATGCATGCAAAAAACAGTAATTTTTAATAATTTTCTTTAAACTTAATACAGATAATAAACACTTGAAAATTTATAATTATTTTTTTATCAATTCACCATTTTATTAAAATCTAACTATAATTTAATTTTCGTTCCATTGGTGGAAATACATGAACTTGAATAAATTTAAGATTTTCTTTGGAAAAAGCCGATGTCCTCATACGTCAATTTCCTTTTATCAAAACAATACAAGAAAATTTTTAAGCAAACTTAGCAAATGAACAGTGGTTTATTTGAAATTGTACTAGCATTGTCTTTGCAGTGGATAACACGCCGATAACGGTTATGACCGCGTCTGTAGCGGTTTTTGTGTTCATGCAATAAAGAATTACGAACTGCTGACTTTGAGAACTATTTTGCTGTTCAAGGAGAGAAAACAATTATGCTCCATAACAACGATTCTTGTAAATTTATCTAGAAATTTAAAATGGGTGGGCAGCACAGAGCAAGCTAGAACCACACACATTGCGGGCTTTGCAAGACACATAGGCAGACTAGTCGGCCACAAAATGGAATGTAACATTCGTGCGTCGGTAATAACGGCATTAGAAAATCTACCTGACGTACGACCGCGTTTTTTGCAAGTAGTATTTTGATTACATTGAAATGAACTTTTGCTTTCCAGATTTGCGTTCCTTTCTTGGTTTCTGGATTTACTTGATTTGCTTTCTGGAAAAATGAATTTAATAACAGAGCTCTTGGGTACGTATTGTTACAAATTTGTAAATAATTCGTAATTATTTTTAAGTAAATTCATTCAAAGAGGCTTACTCAGGTGATAAAATGTTAATTTTCAGCATTCCTAGCCTTTTTTTTTTTTCATTAAAATAACTCATTTCCCGTTAAAAACATATTAAAAAGCCATCATTAAAGCGGGTAATGGCTTTGGCGACATTTTCGATCCTTTGTGACTTTTTATGGCGACCTTGGCGAGAAAATCCTTATTATTAATATAGCTCTAACTTGATTGACTGGGAAGATTTTGGAATTTTCCACATTTTTATACGCTGGTATTTAAGGAATTGCTTCGCACCAAATCAGTTGAGTTTCGCCAAATACTTTCATTGCTGCTGAAAGAGCTCTCAGCTTCTTTGGATTGCAGTCAACTGCTGTATGTTACTGCTCTGATATAGTTTGTACTGTGAATTTGCTGTTGACAGCTGTTATTTAAGCTGTGTTTACTGGTGAAATTGAAGTTTGTACTCAGTTTAAAGACCATTAACCTTATCGAATTTTCTGCAAAAAAAGTTTCCAGACTCTGCAAGATTCACCTTTCATTCTTGGACAACTTACAAACCCTTAAGTATGCAACCGTATAGATTATCTTAACGTTTATGGAGAATAATTTGATAGACATTGTGCTAGCGTGAAGCTACCCATTAGTATTATCTTGAATTGGTTATTATATATTGAAATGTACCGTCTTCTGAAAGAATTTAAACATAGTGGATTGTATTGAAAGTTATCTGTGCGGTAAGTGCGTCTGTTGCCTTTGAGATTTTACGTAAGGGATAACAAATTTCACTGTTCTTAACATAACTCTTGTACTGCGAGCGGTTGTAAACCGATTGTAATGTGATAGCAAAGACTGCTTTCTGAGGACGCATTTCTAGATTCCGAGTACTGTGCGCAACATAAAGCGCCATTTGTTGGCATTTTTGAATTACGAAACTTTTGTATCAAAATTTTTATAGCTTTTTCAATAAAGAATATCTTTTTTTCTATTCATCTGTAGATTTTTATTTCCCGAAAATTTCATTTTTGAAATAAGAATTCCTTCTTTGGATAGCGTGTATTCTCCTCCGAAATATATCCATACTAAAAATAAAAGCTAAAAATTTAAAACTATTTTATATTTTATATCAGATGCTTTATTAATATTCAACCACACGTTATTCTATAAACAATGAATTTTAAACAATTAAATATTTATGCGTTCATTCCTTAGAAAGAAATGGTTTTTAAAAGCATTACTTAATTTACTAAACCAACTTTTTTGTTTCCCTGATACCAAATAATAATAATAATAATAATAATTAATAAAAGCATCCTGAAAAGAAATATATTAATCAGTCGATAAGATTTATGCGAAATTCAGTATATTCGATCTAAAAATATAGGGAATTATTATTCAGATACAGGAGTTTTCTTTTCTTTTCTTTTTTTCTTTTTTTTTTTTTTTTTCAGAATTATGACGAATGCTCAGTAAATGTGTAAGAAAAATGAAAATTTGAAAATTTCGAGCGTCCTTATAATAAATTATCCACAGCGAAATAAATTATTTTAGTGATAATTTTCGAAGAAAACTGTTTTCGTAGCGGAAGGGAAACTAAAATTAAGAAAAATAAAAGTATTAAAAATAAAAAACTGGGTTTTATTTATTTATTTTTATTATTATTATTATTATTATTTTATCTCCATTACAGGAATACTTCTTATTCTGTTGAAAGTTTTATTTTGAGTTTTAATTAAATACTTATTTTTGTTTTAATATTTTTTGTATAACAAGATGTATCTCATATAAAAATAACTTTTTAAAGAGACTTTTTCATATTGAAGGATGATATTTTGATATAAAATATATTGTAGAAAATAGAAAATTTTGTTATGTACAGACGGTAACAAAAGTGTCCGAACACTAGCAAAAATTCCTATATAAAAAAGTAGAGTTAATACTGTTTTGTTAAATAAATCCTTGTCGAATCATGTTCTTAGTCAATGTGCAAACATTCTTCAACAAGGATTTATTAAAAAAACAGTATTAACTCTACTTTTTTTATATAGGAATTTTTACTAATATTTGGACACTTTTGTTACCGACTGTATGAAGAATTCGAAAAAAAAAAAAAAAAACTCTTGAATATAGCAAGGCAAATTGAATGCTACACGAAAAGAGGTGCAAAATTTTATAATTTATATTAATAAATACAAAAGTTCAGTTTAAAGGAATACAAAATGTAAAACTGCACACAGTTCTGAATAAAAAATATCAAACAGAGAAATAAACTTTATAAACAAAGAACTTTTGTAAAAAATTCAACATTGTATCCCTAAAATTCCCAGAAATATGACAAGACAACCAAATGACTCAATTCTTCGATTGAAACAAACATATTGGCGTATCGCTTTTGGAAATCGATCTCTTTAGAAATCGATCCATTGCGATCACTTAGTTTATCTATCTATCTTTATATAAATATATATAATGGAAAAATCGTCATCACGGTAACTTCCGAAATAATGAACGAAATTGAACCCAAAGTTAACGAAAGTTGTATAGTATACTTATCTTACAAATACGAGTATCTTGGATGAATTTGTTTATGTTTCAAATATCTTGGACGTGCTCACTGGGCATTTCAAGTCGCTGCCATAGAAAATTTTGTCATCATGATACATTTTGAAATGCTGAATTAGCTTGAACCAAATTTGTACGGTAGAATTACCTTAGAAATACATCTTATATGTCGGTTGGCCAGCTTGATCTGTCCTCTTGTTACCAAGTTTCGGCCTCTTGATATTTTCGAATTCTCACAAAAAAAAGGTATTTATGAATTGATTTGCTTAAAATTTTACATATACATAACCCGTATCAATATCTCTTACAAGTTCATAAATAAATTTTATCTGCTATCTTGTTTCAAAATGGCAGATATTTGATGACGAAAAAAAATCATCCTACTTTTCCGAATAAGCCGGAAAGATATGTTAAAATATCACATAGAAATTGAGAGTGAACACTATGACAATGTAAAGAAATAAAATTATATTCTATTATAGGACTAAAAACTTGTGAATTTTTTTCTCTTTATCTCTGGAACTTATTATGATACAATGCTCAAATATCATACATCTTCCTTGTAGGGTATGAGGTACATTTCACAGGATTTTTTTTTTTTTTTTTTTTTTATGGGAATTGTATAAGTTGTTATTTTTTAAATTAAACTTTGGGAAGTTTTTAATCCATTTCATAATACATTGTACCTTTTCATGTACTGTAATTTGTTATAGATTTTTAAGATTAAAATTTGTGGAATGAATCCTGTGTTAATGGCTTTTTGAAAATGTTTCATTTAATATAATAAAATTTTCATCGAAGAAGTTTTTAAGAAATGGTAAATCAATGCATATAAAGCATTTGAAAAAAAAGAGAAGAAGATCGATTATCATGGGTATCATTAATATATTATCTATTAAGTTCATTTGTTGAGAATCGTTAAGATTAAGCTGCTAAATGGAATTTGTAAGTAAATAAGCTGCTAATATAGCTGACATACGTACTTATTTATATCAATTTATTAATGCTTTTGGGAAAGTTTCAATATATCATAATACGGAACATATTTTAAATGTCAAAATTATTTGCTCTTCTGCAATTCTACAAAATTGTCATGTGTATTATTAATTACAGAAAAAGATTAAATAATCTGAAGAAAATTTACTTAACAACGTTGTTTCTAAAATGAAAGAAACAATCATATAAGTAATATTAAAAATGCAATTTATGTTTTTTTTCTAAATAAAGAATAATTATCCAACCATTATCAATATTATTTAAAATGTTAAATAATATTGATAATGGTGTTATATTAAAAGTGTTATATTTATTATTTAAAAGTGTTTAAAAATGTTAAAAGTGTTATATTTATTATTAAGAATTATAGCAAATTTTTGTATAATACTGGAAGGCTCCGCCCCTGCACACTACGTTCGTCAACCAAAGAGGGAGGCTTCACCATTCCTCCTGAATCGCTTAGCTCATGAATCCCGCAAGGCTCTACCCTTCTATTCGCAACTCGACAAAAAAAAATATTATTAATAATAAAATAAATAAATAAACAAATAAATTGGAAAAAGAGGGGGTGGGTAAAGGCAATTTAAGGATGATAAGTAACTAAATATATAAATGGAAAAGCTATGTAATAAAATGTGTAAATAATGGGTTAAATAGTACAAGAAAGAAACATCTTAGCAAAGAATTAAAAAAATTAAATAAAAAAAATAAACTATAAAAAACATAAAACTGCATATTGATTTTTATTTCAATATATTTTTGTGTCAGAAGAGTTGTTTTTTAAAGTGTCAAATTTAGCAGCTGTATTAGTTACACAAGTTACGCCATATTAACTTACAAATTAAAATATAATAATTTGTCTTATATGACTACAAATTGTTTCGTAGAAACTGAAAGTGAAATGTAGTGAGTTATCAAATTATTAGGAGTATTTTTAATTTTGACATTTTTTTTTTTCTTTCATTTTCTAAAAAAACTGAACATCAAACATCCATAGATCACTTATAAACAGACAATTTCCAGTATCGATTTAGATATAAGAGCAGTTAGGAGATAAACCAAATATTGAAAAACATTACAAATGCTTTCGATTATCCTCATTATTAAAATTGAAGTGTTCAAAAATGAGTAAATGAGCATTACTCATTTCGAAATGAGTAAATTTGTTTAAAAAAGGAAAACGTGTTTGTTTCATGAATTATCACATGTTATTAAAAAATAACTGTTCACTTCATAATTTACTATAAATATGCTGAATTGAAAACAGAAAGAGTTCAAATATAAAACTTATTTACTCAAGTCTCCAGTCAAAGTTTTTCACTGAGACATGAGAATTTTAGTTTTTTTTTTTTTTTTTTTTTTCACATGCAAGAAAATTGCTTTATTATTATTATTAGATAGGCTTGAAAGCTCTAGATATAATGAGCAACGCATGTCAAAAGTTCATTTTGAATAGAGTAAAAATTAAGTAAATTGCCATCAAGAGAATCAGCTAGATTTTATATATATTCCAGAATTGAAATTCGTAAGTGTTTTTCACATGCCACATATTTAATTATTTCCGCTCCATTTATACAGTTTTGTTTTCTGAAAAAATTCTTATAGGCTTGTAACTCTAATGTAATTTCATTTATTTTCTAATATTTGTCAGTTTATAAAGGTTTTTTTAATAAAAAAGAATTTTTGCGATATAGCTGAAGTAACTGGATCTTGAAATTAAATTCGTAGCGTGTGAAAAATCCCATATGAAATTTAAACTCTAGAAAATATTTAAAATCTAGCTTATTCATTTGCTGATATATATATATATTTTTTTTTTTTTTTATTGTCTTCAAATTAACTTTTGACTTAAATCTATCAATATATCAGTTCTATTCTTTGCGAATGCACGGTAAAAAAAAAAAAAAAAAAAAAAAAAAAAAAAAAAATACGACAGGTACCTTACAGGTATCATATCTTAGCGAAAATTAAACGTGTGTATTTTAAGTTTCAGAATAATAATTCTCTAACATTTTCCCAAATTTTCTGCAATTTTTGTAAAATTTTGTTGAAATACGTACTTCTTATATATATATATATATATATATACATCTGTCTAAATAATCGTGCGAGTCTCACGAATATTTTTATAAACATTGCTAATACTAAGTGAAATCATGTTTTAAAGTTATAAGTCTTTTGTAGCTATTTATCATACAAGATATAACACACAAAACAAAAGTATTTGTGATTTTCTTTAATTTCTGGCTGATTCCTAATTGAATTCGAGACTAGATCGATATTGGGATGGATGGATGGTTGGGTTTTACGTCGTACTAGTGCTGTGCAGAGGAGCAATTGGCGACGGTCTGGGACACACAGCTAGAGGTGGTGCGGAGACATGACATTACAATTTTGACCCTCCACGGAAGGGATGGCTCTCCTGCTTCGGTGACTCCCAGAAGTATAATTTTTGATGGGGACATGGAGGACATTGCGGCCACGGCAGATTTTACGTGCAATAGCCACCATTAGAAATCGATATTGGGAAATATATGTTTATACATGTTATTTGCATGTCAAAACTCAAGGCCATTTCGTTCAGTATTTTTATAGAAAATATAAAAATAATCTAATAATTTCATCCACTGTAATTGGAGAAGACAGACACTATATTACTTTCTTCTTTATGTATATATATAGAAAGTGTTGGATTCGTGAAAATTTTTGAACTCCAGTTTTCGATGGATTTGCAAGTTCTGGGACGTCCTGAACACGATTCGACTGTTTTTAGAAAATGCCTGTCTGTCTGTCAGTCTGTCTGTGTGTGTGTGTGTGTGTGTGTGTCACGATTTTTGTGGACGCTGTATCACACGAACCAATGAACGAAATTTAACAAAGCTTGGTATTTAGTTGGATCCTAACAGAAGCTGGTGCTGATTAGATTTGGGGATCAATCTCTCAACAGGTGGCGCTGTGATCGCATTTTTTCTAAATTTTTAACATGACAGTATAGGACAAAACTTAGTATAAAAATTTACATAATGAGAGTTATTTTAATCGTGTGATTGTAAAATTAATATGAATTATTGATAATAGTAGTAGTTAACTAGGAAAAAAAAATTGTGCATGTGGGGGCATCGCTTCTCCCACTGCGGAGGAAGTACTCACCCGGGGGGAGTAAATTTCCAATATGAGTATCTTTCGAAAGATTTCGTCAATACCATTAAAATGAATGGTTGAACTATATATCTGTGATAATTTAAAACAAAGTTATCGAGTTTTTTTACTTTTAAAGAAAAAGGTAAGAATTAGAAAAAGTAATCGCATTTTTTCTGTTAATTGCAAAAAAATGACTTTCTTTCGGCATTTATTGATTTAATTTTGTCAGATAAAAATCGTCTGCACTTATAATGAAAAATAATTCAATAATTTAATAAACAATTTGTATTGAATAAATTTTGTGTAAAATTATATAGAAGAATGTCATGTGGTGGCCACGTTATACTAGTTACTTTTTTTTATGACGACAGCTTATTGAAACAATTTTTTGGGGGACTTCATATTTTTACCTCGCCAAAGGAGTTAGCTCCAAATATTATGATTTTCAAACACAGATTTATATCGTAAAATTTCATCTTTTATATTAATGCAATAAATACATACAGATCTTTTAAGTACATTTCTTTTTCGTTATAAAATAGTTTTATTATATTTTATAAATTCTCTAATATTTCTTTTTTTATTCCCTATTTCAGATTCTTCGCCCTGTGAATTACTCACGTAGGGTGTTGTTCTGCTCCTAAACTCACTGCTGAGAGCATATAATAACGAAATCATATCCAGAAAATAGTGCGTATAAAAGACAATGTCGTTTTTATTTAGAATCTAATATAAAAGAATGTGTTTTAGAACCATCCAACTCTTTAAATAATTTTATTGTAGCATTTAGTTGGACAATGTTTTTTTTCCCTCAGATTAATGTAGAATTTCTCATAGAATAAAGATACTTTTTTATATCGTGCAACTGTTTTTCTTAATGGTCGAGTTTTTACCCCATTAAGAGGGTTTTGTAAAAGTTTTATTCCTCCAAAAAAAAATTTCTGTTCTTGAGTGGAGTCCTATATTGACGTTAATAATAACAATAAACAAATCCCTTTAAAAATCTTGCCTTCTATTGTATTTTTCCCATTTTTATTATTATTATTATTATTAGTGTTGAATATCGCAGCTCGTATTTAATGCTTGTATTATATATATGTACACATACACTCACGTATTATAGGATGTATATATGTATGTCATATTAAAATGGATAGCCATACATGGAAATAATTAAATGAAGTGCTGTCGTTGGCTTAAGTGGTTCTTTAATAATTTTATGGCTTATATTCATTACATGAAGGGGAGCCCTCCACTTAAAACTCACATTTTAAAAACCCAACTTAAGACTAAGAACTTCAGACGAACAATTAACTCGAAAATTTTCATTCTATTCCAAGCGGGAGCGGTCACTTAATCGAAGCTGTCCCGATTGTCTTAGAGGAAGTTAAACTCGTACGTTCTCCGATGGAGGGAATAGAAGGTTGTACATAGAAATTTCGTTAGAATTGCGCAATATAATAAATAACAGATTGTTTCATCATAAAATAAAATAAAATAAGTTCACGAATTGAGAACAAGAATTTGGAACTAGTGGGATATTTAGATAATTAATTAATAAAGAATTAATTAGTGCGCTATCGGTAGATAAGTGGGGGCTAGAATCCTTTAAGTTTGAGAAATGAAGATTTAATTTTAAGGGAGCATTTAATTATATTTAATATATATATATATATATAGATAGATAGATAGATAGATAGATAAATCTTTTACGAAACGGTGGGTAATATAAATAGTCAATAAAAAAAAAAAAAAAAAAAAAAAAAAAAAAACTTTTATATCTCGTTTGAACGAAACTGCAACGTATCGGAAGCACGTTAAATGTCCTCACTTAGCCACAAATATGAACGATACTTCACCTTGTGTCAGTGAGAAGAGCTGTTTTTACAATTTTTATTACGACGACAAAAATCAAAATTTCGTATAAATGTACATAAAGAGGATTTTTTTTTTTTTTTTTTGTAATTAAACTTCGGGCCATTAGGTTTTTAATAACAATAGTCAACCAGGTTAAAATTTTTGTGTACATTGCGAATGGTTTCTTCCTCTATCCTCTATTTGGGAACGAAAATTTCCAATATGTGTATTTTTCAAAAAGGATTTGTAAATAGCTTTGAAATATGAATATACATATGTATATATCCTTGTATTATTGTTTTTTTTTTTTTTCTCTTTTTTTTTCTGTAAAATTCATAAAATATTTTTACTTTTAAATTTCAAAACTTCTGGAAAAATAAAATGACAGATTTCCATTTTCTAATAAAAATATGAACATTTAATTTCAGTGGAATGAGATTCATTTAAAGGGAACAGATTTGATATCTGTCATCCTCGTCGGAAGAAAAAAAAAAAAAGAAAAGATCACCATATTATCTGGCAAACATATTTATTTCCTTTAAAAAATTATGGTTATTTTAATAATGAGCAAACAATAATATGAAACAATATTTCGTACAATACATATGTATTACATAAATATACATCTGGCACGTGTGTTTTCGTATTACGTTTTTGATCGCGAAGTACACAAACCACAAGGCCGAACAGGTATCAAATCTATGCGCATTTTGTTTCTGGTGTTTTGAAATTTAAAATTAAAATTTTGTCAATTTGACAGCAAAATAACTTAATCTAGCACATGTGCACGATGACTGATTTTTAATTACACCCAAATATGGGGATTAAAATCAGGAAATTATTTTCCACAATTTTTAATATTTTTTTACAAAACTAGGGGGCTCTCCCACCTGCTCGCTCCGCTCACCAACCCCCGACTCACTTTACTCATTAACACATGCAGAGCTTTGCCCACCTATTCGCTGTTTTCTTTCACTGAAAAGGAATAATAATAGTGCATATTACAAGACAAAAGCAGAAAATTATTATGGAAATACTCATATTCAATGTCAAATTGAAATATATAATATTTATATATATTTTTAATAGAAAGAAATTCATAATATCTAGACCATTACAGCATCCAGACCATTTGCATTACCGCATTAGTATATGAATCTTTTTCTATTTATTTTTTACAACCTTAGATCCGGACCGCGGTACCCCTTCGTAATTGGAAGATTGCGGGTTCGGTTCTCTAGCCGGCCAAAGACCGTCGTGTAAACTAATGGTGGCTGATGAACGTGAAATATGTCGTGGCCGCAATATCCTCCATGTTCCCATCAAAATTATACCTCTGGAGGCCACTGAAGCGGGGGACCATTCCCTTCGTGTAGGACCAAAATTGTGGTGGCATGTCTCAGGAAAATCCGTAGGGGTGCGTCCCAGACCGTCGCCAATTATCCATAGCACAGTAATGGTGCGACGACAAACACAACCTACTTAATTATCTACCTACCTACAACCATGGATCATATTTTAATTTTCCCGTGTAAGAAAATTAATTTTCTAAAAGTAGAGAAAAAATGTTGATATTTATTTTCTTTCATTTTTACATCCATGGTTTCGGGCCGTGGTACCCTAGTCTGTAAATCGCCGAGCACGTGATTGGAAGATTGCCTATTCGATACCTGAGCCGATTAAAGACCCCGTCGTGTACACTAATCGTGGCTGGTGTACATAAAATCTGTCTTGACCGCAAAGTACTCCTTGTTCCCACCCACACTATGCTTCTGGAGATCACCAAAGCGGGGGGGGGGGGGACCCTTTCCGGGAAGGATAAAAATTATGATGGCATTTGACGGGAAAATCTCTAGAGGTGCTCCCCAGACCGTCGCCAAGTACCCCATAGCGCAGTACTGGTGCGACGTTTAATCGAACCTACCTACCTGCCTACGAACAACCATGGATCATATTTTAATTTTCCTGTGTAAAATGGCTTCATGACAGAAGAACAACGTCACTGGGAGAAACTTTTCTTAAAAAGGCAAATAGAGTACATTCATAAACTTTTCATTTTTAGTTAATAGCTTCTTTAATTAAAATGATAGACATTTCTAAGGAGCTGAAATGTCTTCCTTGGAGTTTTCGGAACACATTGATATCTCTCATGACGCGAAGGACCCTGCCCTCCGCTAGAAGATGCTGTCACAGACAGAAAAATTTGACGCCAGTGACAGTAACTTTTTTTAAATATATAGAGAAATCTAATGGACGATTAACATAAGAAATATTTTACTTGGCCCCAACGACGGTCAGTGACACCATACGCCGCTTGCGTATATCTTCTATATACATAAGGTTTAAAAAAACTTTTGATTTCCAGTTTCCGATGAATTACACATTTTGAGATTTCCTTGCATTTCAGTTAATTGAAATTGGCTACTTATTTTTTATAAAGTGGATTTATTACTAGTTTCTACATTTATAAGAAGAATGTAGAAAATACTGAAAAAATTCTAATTTCCGGTTTTCGAAGAATTTACATGTTTTGAGATTTTCTTTTTTTTTTTTATTAACTGAAATTGACTACTTATTTATAAAAAAAAAATGGATTTATTATCCTATCCTCTTCATATATAAGAAGAATGAATAAGATTAAGAAAAATTTTAAATTTCCGGATTTTGATGAAGTTACACGTTTAGAGATTTCCTGAACTTAATTCGACCCTTTATAAGAAATATCTGTCTTTTTGAGCTCGACCACTGCACTTTATGTACCAATGAATTTAATTTAACTGAACTTGATATTTGGTTGGACCTTGGTTTGAATTGATGCCAATTAGCTTTTGTGCTATATCACAGAAGCATAGTTCGAATTGTTCTTAACGTAGGTTTGTATACAGTAGTTGTTATTTTATCCCTTAATATACAATCTGTTCATTACAGTACTGAAATTCAGAACAAGAGAAAATCGGGTGAATGAAATCGTGTGAAAGACACTCCAGATTATATATATATAATATCTTTAAACATATTTCAAAAAAATTTAAATACATTATATTACATTTTTATAGTAATCCATTTTGAGAAATGAAACATTTAATCTTTACCACAGTAAAATACTAAAAAAACCAAATGATAGAATACTAAAATTTCAATCAGAATATGCTTTATAAAAATATTTTACACGTATTTGATTGAAAAAAAAAAAAAAAAAAAAAACATTTAAAACTCTTCAGCAGTATCTGATTAATAATATATCACTACACTGCATTTTATAACATTAAATACATATAAAACATCAATTTCTATAAAAGGCCCTTGATTTGTTCATAACTTTTTACCACTAAAAGGAAATGTTTGTCAGACTCAGGAAACTTCTAGTCAATTCAGCATAAGTTTTTCGCAGTGAATGCGTCTTGGGACATCACTAAAATATTCTCTTTATATATTTATTCAAATAATGTGACGCAAATACACAAATAATATATTATACAAATACACTAAGTACACAAATATTTTAATAAATTCTTAAATTTATAATAGAAGTAAAACATTAAAAAAAATTAATTTTGACATTATTTAGCAATAGTACTAAACTTATTTTCAATATATATATATATATATATTTTCTCATTCTTTACTAATGTACTGATCTTCATGAAATTCCATATTTTGTTGTACCTTGAAATAAACAAGTGTTTATCAACTTTTGGTTTCATATTGCTCAACATGTGCGGCTATTATCCCAGGTATTTACAATTTTTATTATGACAACAAAAAACAAAATATCGTATAAATGTACATAATGGGGATTTTTGTTTTTTAAATTAAACTTCGGGCCTCTAGATTTTTAATAACAATAGACAACCAGGTTCTTTTTTTTTTTTTTTTTTTTTAGTGTGTGTACTCTATTTGGGAACGAAAACTTCCAATATGTGTATCTTTCAATCGACGACAGGTGGCGTTGCAATATTTTCTATGTATAAAGAAGCTATAGACGAAACACTATGGTATATAAATGCACTAAAGTTAGTTTATGTCATACATATTCGAAAACTTTAATTATTCAGCTTAAGTGTTCATCGGCCAACAGATAGCGCTGATAATAGTTTATACGATTTTTCTGACGGCTATACCTCAGCAACCTAATGAAAACTTCACCAAATTTTAATATATAACATGTCAATTTATAAAAGATAAATTGATTAATATTTTTATGTTAACCTTCAAATGACGTGTTGTACAGAATGTTATTAAGAATTATTTATGAAGGGTACAGGGTACTAAAAAATTACTGTTTTGTTACAGATTGTTATTCATTGTTTACTCTCTCTCTAAAAAAGCATTATTCAATAAAATCTTTCTCGTTAAAAAGTTTATATTGAGTAAGAGTTATTTTTATCAAATGAACATTTTTTTTTTTTTTTTTTTTTTTTTTAACCTAGAATATTAATAAACAATAGTGTAAAAAATAAATAAAGTATTATTAATATGTTTTGAATAGTTGAGTATAATTTCAAAATGATCAGAATTGCCACATTTTTAATTTTAAATTACACCCTTTTATTATGCAAATATATTTTTCATTTTAATCTTTCACTATATATGAAATTAGTTCTTACAAAGAGAAATAAAACAAGCCAGAAAAAGAAAAAACCCAACATTTTAATAACGTTTTTATTTGATATGTGAAGAAAGCAAGATTAATTTTTTTAGCTGTGAAATTACTTGTTTGTCGCATAGAATATTTTTAAATGGGAAATAGTTTGAAAAATATTTTTATTATAATACCTTTTTTAAAACGATTCATTCAGCAGTATAAAAAGGATTTTGAATGAAACCATTCACAGTAATATGAAATGTGTATGGAAGGATAATTTTGGATTTTGTTCCATCTAGCTTTTCTGAACCTGATATAAAATAAACCTTATTTTTTAGATTTAAAAAAAAAAATTAAAAAAACTACAAAATTCCTCCAATACTTTATTCTTAAAAAAAAAAAAAAAAAAAAAAAAAAAAAACAAGCTGCATGTAGTTTTGAGTTAAACCTGTGAAGAATTCTACTTGTTAATGTATTTTCATCGACAGATTCTTTTATAACAAATATTACATATTCGTATATTTCTTGAAAAAATATTATTTTTAGATTACATTTTTGCTAAGCAATAATAAAATAATATAAAATAAAATAAAATTGGTATTTTTCTCTTATAAATATATGTAAGTTTGGATTAGTTTAATATATAATAGATTTTTATAATAATAATCATGCAATATTTTTTTGGGATAATATAGAAAATTCCATTCTTTTATTATTATCATTATTGTTATTATTATTATTATTATTATTATTATTATTATCTCCTTTTTACGTATTTACAGCATCAAATATCAGCTTGTGAGGGACTTCTA
The DNA here is from genome assembly GCA_963930645.1 of Salticus scenicus. Lineage (NCBI taxonomy): Eukaryota > Metazoa > Arthropoda > Arachnida > Araneae > Salticidae > Salticus > Salticus scenicus. The sequence goes on from OZ005649.1 coordinate 235,227,127, forward strand.
GAGGAAACAAAATGGATACTTCACTAAGTGAATAGCGCGAGTATATTTAAAAGAAAATATTATTAAAAATTGATTAATTTACTGAAAAGAGTTCAAAATTAAATTATATTCTGAAATGATAAAATATAAATTAGAGGTTTACATTTACATAATATACATATAAAGAGGATTGTATGAATACTATAAAATGTGTGTGGGGGTATTTTAAATAGTTGAGAAACAATGTTGTGCAGTCATTAAAAATCTAGCTTTCTTTCTTAGATTTAATGTTTTTGCACTGTTAATTGCTTTTCCTATCGACGTATTATTGTTTCAAATCTGACATGACTGCCAAATGAATCATACATTGTATGTTATACAAAAGTTTTAAAATTTTATAATTTCATAATTTTATATTATGAAAAAACTAGTGTATTGTGGCCACCACGTGATATTTTCTATATTTTCCTATACAAATTCACTTAATAAAAGTAATTTATTAAAATAATTAATAAAAAAATTATCTTCCATGATAATGCAGACGATTTACATATTACAGAAGTAGTATAACAATAAATATCCAATAAAAGTAAATTTTATACTCAATATTACATTTATTTATTTATTTATTTTGTTAAAAATGAAAAAAAAAAATTGATAACTTTATTTTAAATTATCGCTGATTGATGGTTCAACTTTTCGTTTTAAAGGTATTGGCAAGCTGTTTTGAAATATACCCATCATAAAAATTTACTCCCCTGGAGGGAGACTTATCCCCCAGACGGGGAGGCGAAGCTCTTACAGAAACAATATTTTCTCCAGTTGACTATCTCTATTACAAATGATTCTTTTAATTTCCATAACGATTATTAAAAAATAATTCTCTTTATGCACATTTATACAAAATTGTGTTCTATACCACCATGTTAAAAATTTAAAAAAGACGGGATAGCAACGCCAGATGCCAAACAATTTTTACCAAACGTTGATAGGCACTAATTTACGTCAATGTGTAACCATGGGGCGCGTGCGAAAATTCTATTCGTTTTTGGATATGCAAATTTGCAAGGGAATTGACGTCATACGTTACATTGTAATGATGCAAATCGTCGGCCAATTAAACGAGTGGATGCTTTACATATAAATGCATCGTGTCTCACAAAGTTAATCATCTAAAAAAAAAAAAAAAAAAAAAAATCAGAGGGTGTAACATGAAAAGCGAGAAGGAGCATATGGGACATTGTTTGTTATACGAATTCGATAAAAAGGGTACGGCAGCCGCAGCATGTCGCAATGTTTGTCAAGTTTATGGGGAATATGCAGCAGACGAAAGCACATGTCGTCCATGGTTTCGTAAATCTAGGGTAGGAGACAGAAGCTGTCAAGATCAGGCTTGTATAATAGTATGTCATCGCGCATTAAAGCAGTAATTCCATATAAAGATGGAATTACCAAACGCAGAATACATATTTTTATTAAGTAATTCTTTAGATCTAACAAATAAATAGTTTTACTTCATATATTAAAATATAACTTGTTTATTTCACATAATAAATCATTGTAGAATACAAAGTATAGGTTTCTCTAAATATTAAAAAAAAGTTACTGTCACTGGCATCCTTAGAGATGTTCCGGTCACATGCCATCACAATTTTGATCCTTCCCGGAAGGGATTCCCCCCCGCTTTGGTGATCCCCAGAGGTATAGTGTGGGTGGGAACATGGAGGACTTTGCCGTCTCGACAGACTTTATGTGCTCCAGCCTCGATTGGTGTACACGACGGCTCAAGTATCGAATCTGCAATCTTCCAATTACGTGCTCGACGCTTTACAGACTAGGGTACAGCGGCCCGAAACCATGGATGTAAAAAAGAAAGAAAATAAATATCAACTTTTAGAAAATTAATTTTCTTACACGGGAAAATTAAAGTATGATCCATGGTTGTAGTTATGTAGATAATTAGGTAGGTTGAGTTTGACGTAGCACCATTATTGCGCTATGGATAATTGGCGATGGTCTGGGACGCACCCCTACGGATGTTCCGTAGACATGCCACCACAAATTTGGTCCTACACGAAGGGGATGGTCCCCCACTTCAGTGGCCCCCAGAGGTATAATTTTGATGGGAACATGGAAGATATTGCGGCCACGAGATATTTTACGTGCACCAGCCACCATTAGTGTACACGACGGTCTTTCGCCGGCTCGAGAACCGAAACCGCAATCTTCCAGTTACGAAGGGGCACAGCGGTCCGGATCTAAGGTTGTAAAAAATAAATAAAAAGGGTCATATACTAAATCTGTAATGCAAAATGGTCTAGATATTATGAATTTCTTTCTATTAAAAGAATATAAATATTATATTTCATTTTGACATTGAATATGAGGATTTCCATAATAATTTTCTGCTTTTGTCTTGTAATATGCACTATTAATATTCCTTTTCAGTGAAAGAAAAAAGCGAATAGGCGGGCATAGCTCTGCATGTGATAATAAGTAAAGTGAGTCGGGTAGGAGGCGAAGCCTCCCTCGGGGGTTGGTGAGCGAAGCGAGCAGGGGGCACAGCCCCCTAGTATTATACAAACGTTCAAAAAGAAAGTTTTATGTAGATTTTTATTAAGTACTTCATAGAGTGTAATAAAGCGAATTACTAAGTCGAAAATGTACATAAATATCATTTTATAAACGTGATATTATGCAAACACGGCAGATTTATTTGTTTCAACCATTAGTTTTGAAGTTACTGGAAATGAAAAAGGTGTAAGTCAACTTTTCTGCAGCCATTTTTTTTCTTTTAGTGTATATACCATTCATCAATATTTCCATCAAGTCCATTAATAAATTGTAGCCTCCATTTTATTTCAAAATGGTGGGTACTTGATAAGAAAAAAAGAAATCATCCTACCTTCCAAATAAGCTGCAAGTACTTATTTTTACATGTTTAATAACAGAAGCAAAAATAAAAGTGTAATATTATTATATTTTTCATTTTGCTGTACGCATCTCAAACGCACACTGCTGGGTATTTTCTGTTAAAGAAAGGAATTTATTAGAAAATGAGTTCCATTAATAAGTCCATAAAACAAATTAAGTTCTAATTAGAAATAGACAGTAACACCTTCATTAGAGAGTGTTATCAATCATATATAACTAACCTGTTTTGTTAATGTTGAAAGAGATATGGCAAATAACATATAAACATGAAATTATTTTTAAATAGCATTTAGCCTTATGGGCATAATGATTATTAATCATGGAAAAGGAGCATTTTTCAAGATATTTAATCAGTCCAACAATTTTGTTCGATCCTAATTGTACATCTAAAAAATTTAGATATAAATACAAAATAAATGTTATATAGTGTTTATATTTCAAATATTTAAAATTTTTCTTCAACAGTATGCTTGAATAATTTATTCAATATTTCTGCCTGAGACAATTTTTGGTTTTCTATGCATTTCTGTATCAAGAAATGTGACAAAAATAAGAATTTCGCACTGGAAAAAAAAAAAAAAATGTTGTTGCTGAAGGAAATATTTATTCTATAACTACATCATATAGAACTTTAGGAAGCGGGATTAATTCTCTACGGAACTGTAGTCCTTCAACCGGAAATATCTGCATATGACATAGACATTTATATAGTCAGACTTAGTTTATTTGAATATATGATACAAAGGCTTATGACCATATAAACTGAAGAAAATACGGAGTTTTAGTATTATTCGATTAACTGAATAACATATTTTCTTTTAATTTATTGTCTAACAAAATGATAGATTATTATTATTATTATTATTTTCTTCTTCTCAAATGCAATTTCGGAAATTCCAAATATAAAGAAATATGCTAAAACTATTTGTGTTTCACCCATTTATATGTCTGTTTATGCTTTGAGTTTTATTAAATAATTACGGAATGGAAACAAATAATTGAATCTTCGGAAATGATATTTTTTATAAGGCTAGAGATACATATATATAATTTATTATAATATTTTCTTTAAAAATACTGACCGTTTTTACAGTATTTTAGTAGAAACATTTAGATACAATATAATGTATATATATATATATATATATATATATACTAGCAGACCCAGCCACGCGTTGCTGCGGCTAAGTAATACGTTGATAATTTGATAAGGTATATAGTATTTCCCCACAACTGGATTTGGCGATTTTTTTTTTTTTTGGCGCCTTTTTGAACGATAACGAAGTCGTTCTGGATTCTTTGCAATAAAATATGGTAACCTGCATACTTTTATTTTAGATTTATGATTTAGCTTATGATTTTATCATTTATGATTTTTAGATTTATGATTTAGCCATAATCGCCAAATCCAGTTGTGGGGAAATACTATAGTTGTTACCCACAACTATAACTTATAATATAACTTCAGTAATTATATTCGGATAATTATAACTTCAGTATATCCCCACAGCTGAATTTGGTGATTTTTCTTTGGCGCCATTTTGAACGATAACGATGTCGCTCTGGACTGTTTGTGATATAATATGGCAGCCTATATGTTGTTTATTTTGGATTTATTATTTTATGTTTTTGATTTATGATTTAGATTATCATTTATCATTTGTGATTTATAGATTTATGATTTAGCCATAATCGCCAACAAAAAATCGCCAAATACGTTGTGGGGATATACTGATTAATATGTTATTGAAAAGATTAATATATTTTAACGAAGTGGTGAGAAGATTCTGAGTATGTTAAAATTTTAATAGTAAATTCAAGTTCGTCAAGAAGGAAAGCATTGAGGATTAAGATAAGAAAATTGCAAGATTTTAAGATCGTTCTGGATTTTTTGCAATAAAATAAGGCAACCTGCATGCTTTTATTTTAGATTTATGATTTATGATTTAGCTTACGATTTTATCAGTTATGATTTTTAAATTTATGATTTAGCCATAATCGCCAAATCCAGTTGTGGGGAAATACTATAGTTGTTCCTTTGATAAATATTTTAAAACTTTAAAATAGGATGTCTCATGAAATACTGGGTATTTAAAGTAAATACGGGTATCATTTTAGATATAAAACGATTTTGGAAAAGATTAATATATTTTAACGAAGTGATGAGAAGATATTGAGTATGTTAAAATTTTAATAGTAAATTCAAGTTAATCAAGAGGGAAAGCATTGAGGATTAAGATAAGAAAATTGCGAGTTTTTAAGATCTTTTTTCAGCAATAAATATGAGTCAAAATTTAATGCAAAATACATATATAAATCACAAATTTAATCAGGAACGTTAAATTGGTAAGTTATTAAAGAAAAAGTAAAGAGAAATAAGAGAAATAATTAATTAAAGTTTCGAGCATCGATCATATAGATTAGCGTTACAAATCAAATAAACAGACTTAAACTCTTTCAGACTTTTAAATAAGTTTTAAATTAAGTTTTAAAATTTAATGTTAAATAAAACAGACTTTTAAATAAGTTTTAAAATATTGAAATGGTTACTTTTTATTTAGAACGTTATGTATAGATCACAAATTTCTTAAAGAAAACGAAGTGATACAGATTAGAATAATGCAAAAAAATTGAAAAAGCAAGGTTATATCGTAAATAAATTTTTAACACACGTGTCACGTGAAATAAATTGTAGCATATACATAATGTATCTGATATAAGATATTAACATGTTGCAGCGGAATAAATTTCATATCTATCATCCTTCGCGGAAAAAAAAATAATATCGCCAAATTATCTGGCGCACACATTTAATTCCTTTCAAAAATCATGGTTATTTTAACAACTTATATTAAGAGAGTAATGAATAATATGAAACAATATTTCGCACAATATATATTACGAAAATATACATCTAGCTTGTATATTTTCGTGTTACGTTTTGATCGCCAAATACGAAAAACTCCAAGGACGACAGAGCTTTGAAATTTAAAATTAAAATTTTGTCAATTTGACAGCAAAATAACTCAATCTAACGTTTGCACATGATAAATAATACATATCTATACAAAAACATGAGGGTTAAAATCCGGAAATAATTTTCCTCGTTTTTTAATTATTTTTTACAAAAAATACAATGAGCGATTAGCATAAGAAATCTTTTTCTTGATTTCGCAGACGGTCAGTGACGTCACACTTCGCTTGTGTATAACTACATACTTTATCAATGGGAATAAAATCTTTAAATTGATTATGACGTCAATTTTCGTGAGATGTATAATTTAACTTTTTATAATTTTTTAACGTTCACGTTTGATTAAATGTATTTACTTTTATGTCGAAAGAAAATGAACTCGTATTTTTTCTTTTTGGCAACAATTAAACTTATGGAACTCACAGATATTTTGAAGCAACTGTAACAAAGGTCTATAATTAACAAATAATTGCAATAAAACAATGTGACAATAAATTTAGATAAAAACTATCCTATCTCTCAAGTTGGACGAAACTGCACACAGTGTGCAAAATTTCATTAAAATCGGTTCCTTAGTTTAGGAGTTTATCGCGGACAAACATCGTGACACGTAATTTTTATATATATACAGATATACAAAGCAGTAGTTGGTACATTCGTTTGATGCCCTCCACGATATTTTGCGAATTTGGTGACTCATACACACAGCTAGACATAGTACTACAGATAGTGCTATCTGATGGCTAAATAATTTGAAATATTCTTCTACTAAGCAATTTATAAGTAAGGGTTTTCTGATAACTGATAAAAGAAATAATAAATACGTAATTATATAAGTAAGATATTTGTATATATTTTGAGTTTAATATTATTCTTTTTATTTATTAATTTTTAAAAATACTTTATTATATTAATTTTTGAAATTATTAAAATTAATTTTAGGGTTACCTCTTGTTTTGCTAAAAGCTTTTGACAGTTTATCTCTAACGGGCGCCATACATAATTTAAATCTTTCATATCTCTGAGTGGTGGCCCTCAAACTGGAAAGTGTCAAGCAACTAAATAATATTATATTGTTGAATGATGCATGTTTCATAGATTGATATTTTAAACATTTATACGCATTTTCCAAATACACTTCATTTTGTAATGAAAGTATACTATACCATGTTTTATATTTTAAAAACTATATTAAATTTACGGTATCCTTTCTAAACAATGCCTCAAAAGAGACTTATCCAATTGATAAAGCATAAACTGTCCCTCTTTTTCTTTTTCTTCTTTTATAATTATTTTTTTTTCCAGTAAATTTTTATTTTCATTATGCGGTTTTCAGTAGAACTATTATTATAGGCAATTACGTGAAGGTACACGAAACAGATTACAGATATATTATGGCATGTCATATATAACAAATGTGTATATGTATTTTATTGATGTCACACTACTTTGTAGAGAATAGGTATTGTATAACATGTTTTTATGAACGCAATAATTATCTAATAATTACATAATGTGAAAATACATTATTTACAACATATTTATAACATAACGAATTTTTAAATTATATTCTGGGCCAGACAGTACAAATATACAGAGTGTCGTTTCACTGAAATTCAAAATTTACGTACTCGATTATAGAATAGCGTAAAAAAAAAAAAAAATAAATAAATAAATACTTTAACAGCATACTTAGATTATTGTTTAAATTGCCTTTCAAATGTTGTTATAAATAATAATGTAAAGAGAGATTTTTTTAAGTATTTTGTAGTTGCTATAGTCACCTTTTTTATTTATTATGGCGAGAGGGTTTTACGCATGCAGACTGGAAATTAACTAATTATACAGTCGGTAACAAATGTATCCGAACACTAGCAAAAATTCCTATATAAAAAAAGTAGAGTTAATACAGTTTTGTTAAATAAATCCTTGTCGAATCCTGTTCTTAGTCAGTCTAAAAACAGGATTTGTCAAGGATTTATTTAACAAAACAGTATTAAGTGTACTTTTTTTATATAGGAATTTTTGCTAATGTTCGGAGACTTTTGTTACCGACTGTACATGGTATATAACATAAGCTTTCGCAAAATAGTTTATTGTGAACAAACCTCTTTTGTAAAATTGTTAATAATTTTAGCAATATGTTTATTTCAACAGTAATTGTAAATTGATAGATAATTATTTTACAGTAAAACAGAAGATATTATTAAAAATAATAATAATAAAAAATAAAAAATAAAAAATAAATAAATAAATAAAACATTTTTCTAAAGAACCACATTTTTTGCTAATTATATTTCTTGTTGTAGATATAAGCTGGAAACCATAGCTATGTTATGATTCCTCATAAACTACTCATCAAATCTCATTAACACTGTTTGCTATTCATACTGATGATTTTAAATGCAATTACTTTTAAGTATGTAATTATTTTTAATTATTTTATTTCTGTAATGTTGATTTAAAATTTTTCTATTAAATATTTTATGCTCTGATATGTGCGTTGTGCATCTGCATTAGAAAGAGAAACTCTCTTAAATATCGTTAAATCCTGATTAAATGATATTATTAGTACTTTTAAGAAAAATATGTTATATGGAATTAAATTAATAGCACTATATTTTGTATTAAATGAATTGTTTAATTACATGTAAATAACCGACATCATGAAATTAAGAAAAAATAAAAGTAATAGCTAATTGAGTTTGAATAAAGACACGCTCTCCTGTCTACATTTTTCGCATATTAAAGGACCGTATTTAATTACATTGACTTAAATATATGTATATGTATATATATGTTGAGATCTTTTGTAATGTATAATGTTTAATTATAACTATTTTCTTTTATTTCACAAAATTAAACACGAGAATATTTACTTAAGATGTTTTAGTACATTTCTTTGTTAATGAGAAAAGTTATGTAATTTATCATGCAATGCCGACTGTTTCTAAACTAAGAAAGTAATATGATTATCATTCAAGTTTAGATTTTATTTATTTATTTATTTATTTATTTTAAAATCTCAAAAGTACACAATAAACAGCAAAATGTATAGGTTAAGGAAATTAATATTATTATTATTATTATTTTATTTTTAATAGAATTTTTGAGTTTTTAATAAAATAGTTATATCTTTACTTCAGATTAAAGTTTTTTTATTATCCTAATTCAATAGACAAATGAAAAGTAATATACGAATAAAGCTTTTTTTTTTTTTTTTTTTTTTTTTAATTAAAAGTATGAAACTGTATGATGTTGTTTAACATTTATGTAAGCTTAAATTATACATTTTTAACGAAATTGGAGACCATGAATGCTTCTAAATATAAGATATCAGTAAAAGGTTTTCACATCTAAATTATTATCATGATGATAAAATACATTTCAGTCTTTAAAAATAAAATATAATTTATTTTATGATAAGTATATACGAAAAATAATATTAGAAAATACGATAAATATACACACTAGAATATATTAACCGATTTCTGAAATACAACTCATAATTTTTGTTATTAAGATATTTGTATGTTAAATATACTAAAACCATAATAATTATTACATCAATAAAATACATCAACATAAAATAACAGTAAAATACATCAACAGAAATCATTTTTATTTTTTGAAGTAAATAAAAGTTCATTTTTCAAATGTTTTGCCTTAAAAGTATAATTAGCTTAATGCATTCTCTCCGGCTATGCATGATTTTTTATTACTTTATTAAACATTCACAAGTAAAGAACATTTAAAAAATAGCACTGAATTAAAATGGTTCATTACTTTTTTTTTTTTTCCTTTTTTTTTTTTTTTTTAGTTGTACGTTCTAAAATGAAACATTTTTTTCAAAAACTTCAACTAAAAAATTCAGTTGATGCATAAAACTCATAAAATTTTCAGAATTCTAAATAAAATTTTCAAAAATAAAGTGATATTTGTATGCTGAATTTGTATGAAATTTCTCTAGATATTATACAATTTTCTAATTAAACTGTTGATTTGTTTTATGAAGAAAAAAAAATGAGATTTGACCATCATAAATTTGATATTCTATTTGAATCATAATAAATAAATTGGTCATAAAACTACTTAAACCTTATATAAAGGTTACACCGATTAAATAACATTTAATTCCTTTAGTTTTTTTTCTTTTTTTTTTTTTTTTTTTTTTTTTTGTATTGGACGAAGAGAACCTCATTTTTCTTTGTGTCCCTGTAAAAAAACTGTATATGCTAGATTCACCAAAATCTATTCAGTTGGTGCAACTGTGACATATAACATGTGTACACATTTTTTGCTCAGATTATTAAGGCGTTTAGACGCTATCACACTTTTACAAATTTGGACCCATAGGCCATAATGATAAAGAATTTTTCTTTTTGTCCCTATAAAAAAAACTATAAGTGCTAGATTCTCCAAAATCTATACAGATTGGGTATCTGTGACCTTTAATATGTGTATAAATTTTTTTCTCAATTGAATAAGGCGTTTAGATGCTATCGCACTTTTAAGATTTTGGTCCCACAGGCCATAATGATAAAGAATTTTCCTTTGTGTCCCTGTAGAAACACTATAAGTGCTAGATTCACCAAAATCAATAGGTTTCGTACTATGGGGACTTACAATATACGTTCCAACTTTCAGCTTATTCGAACAAAGCGTTTAGACGCTAGCGTGTTCACTCACACACATACATACACACATACATACATCATCGCAAAAATAGTGAAAATGGACTCATTGGACCCCGAAACGTATAGAAACATCAAAATCTCAAATTCGGATTTTTGATATGATTACAATACTTTCCTCACTATTGTATTCGGAAAGTAAAAATACATCGTATTATGATAAATTGTTATAAAAACATAGCCTTTTTTTTTTTTTTACATCTAAAATATTTTATATGGATTTCAAGGAATTATTACTTTATTTTTTAACGCTCTTTTGAAAATACTTCTCTTTAACAATTTCTCTTTCAAGAATTTCATTTGTTTCGTTTTTTAAATTTTGTAATATAAATTTCAAGTACATTAATAAAAAGTTACATAAAGCTACTTGCTCGTTAATTTTAAAAACCTCCAAATTTAATGGATTTTACAACAATCAGACATTTAATTATTGGTACTAGTATCGCCCAGTGGTCGAAACTCGACCATTTTTTTGCAAAGCGAGGCAAAGCAAAGTTACTGCCTTGTCCTAAACGGAATGCAATTGCAACGCAGCTGCGGCAATTGTTTGCCGATATTCACTCTAACTGAATCAGCAGAGTTTTACTTAATATAAATATTTCTCTCTGTAGATGTTAGCCTTTCCTGAAATGAGAGAAAATCGCAACATGAAAACGCCCCTTGTTGTGTGATACAGCCCAGAAGCTAATAGGTACCATGTCAAACCAAGGCCCAACCAAGTATCAAATTCTGTTAAATTAATTCGATTGGTTCATAAAGTACAGTGTTTGAACAAAACAAAAAAAAAAAAAAAGGGTCAAATTGAGTTCGGGAAATTTCAAAACGTGTAACTTTATCGAAAACCGAAAATCTAAAATTTTCTGAAACTTATATTTTCTACTTATATATGCAGAGGAAAGAATAATAAATCCACTTTTTTTAAAAATAAAAATAAGTAGTCAGTTTCACTTAATTAAAATGCAAGGAAATCTCAAAACGTGTAAATTCATCGTAAACCGAAAATCAAAAGTTTTTATGTATCTTCTACTTGCTTCTTCTACCCACAAAAGCTAGCAATAAAGACACTTTTAAAAAAAATAAGTAGCCAATTTCAGTTAATAGAAACTTAAAGAAAGCTCAAAACATGTAAATTCAGCAAAAAACGGAAATCGGAATTTTTTCCGTATCGTCTACTTATACATGCAGCAGTTAGTAACAAATCCATTTTCCTTTTATTTAGTATATTAGTTGAATACTTATTGTTTAAATATCACCCTTTGAAATGAAATGTTTATGTTTACATTCCAAACTGGAAGTTTGCCATTTTTTTTTCTGGAGTTTTGTGATTTTAAATTAAAATTTAACAATTTTACAGAAAAAATAACTCAATCAAACACATGTAGACAGTAACTTATATATAACTATACCCAAATATCGGAATTAAAATCAGCAGATAATTTCCGTTATTTTTTAATATTTTTTTTTACAAAAAATCCAATGGACGATTAACATAGAAAATCTTTTTCATGGCTCCATGGACAGACAGTGACGTCATCACTTCGCTTGCGTATAGTGATGCTACATTATACAAATTACTGTGTCTATGGTTTTATTTGAGCTTTATGAAATTGCCAGATTTAACAACTTTCTACTTTTAGGTATTTTTTAATGTAAAGGAATACGTGTATAAAAGGGAAAAATGGGGGAAAATGCATAAAAAAATAAATGTATTTTTAAATATCTTCTTGACATCGTAAGAAAGTAATATTTGTATTCGCACCTTCCGGCTAACCATACCTTTCGAATGATACCATTTTCAACCCTCTACTCTCATAATTAATATGTTAAAAAGGGACTACAAATTTTATGCTTGCCTATTAATATATAGATAAAAATATACGATATATCACCATAAAAGTTTATAATATGCGCAGGAAATTGGCATAGTTTTCTCAAACATGTTTTCCCCTAAGTACATAACTAATTACTAAAATATTTTCGCTACTTACGCCATAAATCACAGTTAACATTACGACCAAGCAGTTTGAATGTGATTTCAAACGTAAATAATCAATGGTGAGAACTCGACACCCTCTCGTGGCGGATATCCTCCTCTCAGAGATACTTTTTTTAAAAGTGCGATAAACACACTATAGTATACTTTATGTATTGTAATTATAGTAACTCATATTCAAATAAATTATACGAAAGTAAATTTAAAGATGTAAAAATAACTCTCTGTCCATAAAAAAATAAGATTATTTTATATTTTATTGCTAATTGTAGAAAAAATGAAATAAAATATATTGTAATATTAGGTAAGCTAGTATAATTCGAATTGTTATATACCTATATGTGTATATGTCTCAAGAAATTCAACTACAAATGTGCATTTTAATTAAGGAAGAAAATATATATATATATTATAGAAAAGAACAGTTTAATGTATAATAAAATTTTCCTTTTTTTATTGCATTTGGAAAAATGTACGTGAGAACGTTTGAAATTTGAAAAAAAAAAAAAAGAGTTAGAATTGCAAGCCTAAAGCATAAAAATAAGTGTTTGAAATTTCGGAATGTGAAACAATTTAAATGCTGAGTATCAGTTTTTACCCTTCATTGGCCGTTTTATCATAGTATTTGATAGAATTATGCTTCATCTCGATTCAGATCCTGTGACCTATACTTTTTATACATCGATATTTTCTATAGTTTAAATTTTCTATAAAATTCTGCAGTGATAGGAAAACGGTGTAAAGACTTTTTATATAATAAATATATCAATATTTTTTAAATAATAAAAAAGGCATGTATTTAAAACTTTCAATTATATTGAGAAAATAATACATAAAAAGACAGGTTTTTATTGCTCAAACAGATTTTATTGTAAAAATATTTTGTAAAATTTCTGCTTTTTATTTATTTATTTATTTATTTTTTTATTTTTTTAACATAAACTCTTCAGAATTTGCTGCAAAGTTTTACAATAATTTCTGTAAAACAATTATGTCTGGTATTTTGGGTAATTAAATCAATTCTTGTCGTTTGTCGAACAGAAAACACATGCTTATTCTAATAGATTAATACAAGATAATTTACTAAAATTTGTGGTCTTCCGCAGCTATTTCTTTCTACATTTTATTTAAAAATTGAATTCGTTTTTTGTTTTTCAGAAATGATATAAGCATGGAAATTTATATCGTTTTCGATATCGTTAAAAAAGTAATGTGTTGTTCAGAAATGCATTTGTACATGAAGCGAAACAAATGATAATCGGCTAATCCAAAGGGGGGACATCTGGAGATTATGACAGGTGTAATAAAACACCCTCCAAAAGAACCTTCAATGTTTTCTTTACACAGTTTGCAACATGTAGTTGGACATTGTCACGAAACATAATTCCTTCTTCGTTTTTTTTAGGACAATGTGAGATCTTCTAACTTTCCGAACATATCTATGTAAGGAAAGTATTGTAATCTTGACAAAATTTCGACTTTGAGATTTTGATGTATTTGTATGCTTTAAGGTCTCCTGAGTTCATTTTTGCTTTCCGAGCATACATATGTAAGGAAAGTATTGCAATCATGTCAAAAATTCAAATTTGAGATTTTGATGTTTCTATGCGTTTTGAGGTCCCCTGTGTCTGTTTTCACTACTTTTACGATGATGTATGTATGTGAGTGAAAACGCTAGCGTCTAAACGCTTCACTCCAATGAGCTGAAAGTTGGTACGTATGTTGTAAGACACTATAGCACGAACCCTATTGATTTTGGGGATTCTAGCATTTACAGCTCTTTTACAGGTACACGAAGAAAACTTCTTTATCAATATGGCCTATGGGGCCAAATTTTTAAAAGTGTGATAGCGTCTAAACGCCTTATTAAACTGAGAAAAAAAAATATGCACATATTAAAAGTCGCAGTTGGTCGAACCTTATATAGCTTGGTGAATTTAGCACTTAGTTATTTTAGAGGGGCACAAAGAAGAATTCTTTATCATTGTGGTCCCAAGCTGAAAATTTATATGAATATTATAAGTCACTGTTGCAGTATCTATAAGCATTTTGGTGAATCTAGCATTTATAGGTTTTTACAGGGACACAACGAATTTTTTTTTTTTATCATTATCATCTATGGGTTTAAAGTTCAGTAGCGTTAATTTAAACATCGTGTACTATATGTAGAAGAATACTCAAACACGCAATTATAATTTTCTCTCTTTTGTTTATTTAACAACTTCTCTTACTTTACTTTATTCTTCAAAACCATTAATTACTGAATGTTCGAAAAGTCGAGAGGAGTCACTAGAGATTTTTTTTATCCTAATGTATATATAGTGCGTATGCATCTATGTATGTATGTGTGTGTAAACACGATAGCGTCTAAGCACTTTGTTCAAATGAGCTGAAAGTTGACACGTATATTGTAGGCCACCGTAGTACAAACCATATTGATTTTCGTAAATCTAGCACTTATATTTTTTCTTACAGGGGCAAAAAGCAAAATTCTTTATTATTATGGGTTATTGGCTCAAATTATTTAAATTGCGATAGCGTTTAAGCGCCTTATTCGAATAAACTGAAAATTTATATATGTTATTATAGATCACAAAAACACGGACTGTATTAATTTTGTAGAATCTAGCATTTATTTATTTATTTATTTATTACATGGACACAACGAGAAACTCTTTATAATTTGACTTATGGGTTTAAATTATTTAATGTGCGAAATCGTTTAAATGTCTTGAATGCGCTGAAAATATATGTACAAGTGATAGATGAACGCCGTATAGATTTTGATGAATATGACTCTTATACATTTTTACAGGGCTAAAACAAAAATTTTTGTATTATTCGATGTATGGGATTAAATTATAAATGCAAAAGCGTTAAATTAAACAACATACTATATAGAAAAAAAATACTCAAACACCCTATTGTAAAAATTGGAACACCCGAATTCAAACACCCTATTCAAAATTGGTACATCGAGGTTTTCGATACTTACAAATCGATTGCGGATATTTTTGAATTTGTAAAATTATTAGGAGGGGCGGGTAGGGGGGGCGGTAAGGGGGGGGGGGGCTATGGGGCAAAAACAAATAGAAATACAGTTAGGCCGTTCAAAATTGGTACAGATAGGTTTAAGAGGCCTGCAAGTCGAATGGGGATATTTTCGAAAGTGTAAAGTTATTAGGAGAGGCGAGAAGGGGGTGGGGAGAGTGGGGGGCAAAAATAAAATAAAAATAGAGTTAGATAGTTCAAAATTGGTTTATAGAGGTTTTCGATACTTACAAATCAATTGCGGATATTTTCGAATTTGTAAAATTATTAGGAGGGGCAGTAAGGGGGGGGGCTATGGAGCAAAAACAAATAGAAATACAGTTATGCCGTTCAAAATTGGTACAGATAGGTTTTTAGAGGCCTGCAAGCCGAATGGGGATATTTTCGAAAGTGTAAAGTTATTAGGAGGGGCGAGAAGGGGGAGGGGAGAGGGGGGGGAAATAAAAATAGAGTTAGATCGTTCAAAATTGGTATATAGAGGTTTTTGATACTTACAAATCGATTGGGGATATTTTCGAATTTGTAAAATTATTAGGAGGTGCGGGAAGGGGGGTGCTATAAGCGACAACAAATAGAAATACAGTTAGGCCGTTCAAATTTGGTACAGATAGGTTTTAGAGGCCTGCAAGTTGAATGGGGATATTTTCGAAAGTGTAAATTTATTAGAAGGGCCGGGAAGAGGGGGGGGGCGGAGGGGCAAAAAAAATAGAGTTAGATCATTCAAAACTGGTACATAGAGGTTTTCGATAACTACAAGTCGATTGCGGATATTTTTGAATTTTTAAAATTATTCCGAGGGGATAAAAAATAAAATAGAGATAGATCGTTCAAAACTTGTGCATAGAGGTTTTTCATACTTACAAATCGATTGCGGATATATTCGAATTTGTAAAATTATTATGTTAGACGGGTGGGGGGGGGGCGAAGGGGGAAAATAAAAGAAATAAGATTTAGAGCATTTTGGGAATTTTTTCCGAAGACAGTGAGAACCCGGTGCGACATTTTTCCTAATCAGATATTGTTTCTCTTTTTTTTTTTTTTTTTCACGTGATAAAAATTGATGCAATTCTGAGAATTCAGTAATTATCGTGATTCATTTAAAAATAGGGACGAGCGAAGCGGGCGTCGCCTGCTAGTTTATTTATAAAACCGTTAAATACTTAAGTTTCGGAAAGTTGAGTGGAGTCCGTTCAGATTAAGTTTATGCTCGCTATTCAAATGGAGTAATTCTGTTTAGTCGCGTTCAGCATTCATCGTTTGGTCGTGTAAGAACTTTCATGGTAAACTACGCCAAACTGATCCTAACAAATGCACGGCATAATCTTTTTTGACATGAATATCAGGTTTTCATGTTGATGATCGGGTTCGCCATTACGTGCCGATCACTTTTTGAACTTTGGATTGTAGTAAGGAGTACATTTTCCTTACCAGTCACAATGCAATGAAAAATATTACTCCTGTTTTTCCTTTGAAGCAACATTTACAATTAGTTAAGTGTTTTGCAAGGTCTCTTTCTCTAGATTTATGTGATATATATTTTCCTATTTCTAAATTATCTCCATGTGATTTAAATGCTTACTTATAGTTTACGCATCAAAATTTATTCTTTCAGACAGCTGTATAAGCGTCTGAGATCAATTTTTCTGCCAGTAGTGTTACAAACTGTTCATCGTCAAACTTTTTCGTCTGACTATGAAAAATACTCTTTCATGCCTCAAAATCCTTTTTTTTTTAATTCATGGAAACCAAGCATTGTTCTCTCCTCATCAACATCGATATGTAACTTAAGCATCCAACGCTTCGCGCTGTTATGGAAATCGTTTACAAAACTTTACTAGAGTCATTTTGGAGGGTATCAGGAGTTTTGTTAACCAACCAACTTAAATTTTATACTTTATTTTAACGAAATATACAGTATTTTTTAACGCAATTAAAGTACATTCTTTGAGAGTTCGAAGAATCATTTGGTAGCTGCAGTATTCGGAAATAGAAAATCTCGAGTTCGAATCCTAGTTAAAGCATGAATGTGTTCTTAAAGTCTTCAAAAGTCCAAAAGAATATAAATTGAATTCAGGTAATTTCGATTATTCACAGCAAGAATCCAGATTGCTATACGTTTAAAATCTATTTTTAAAATAAGTAATATACACATAGTATATACACATAGTAATATACACATAGTAATATACACATAGTTTAAAATAAGTAATATACACATTTCATGTGTCACGTTTAAACACGTGTCATTATTTCATGAAGTATTCCTTTCCATTTTCTCAAAAATTTTAAAATATGAGCGCACATAAGAAAAATGTACAGGAAATTTATTTTACAAAACACTGTAAACAAACTGAACAGTGAGTAGGTAAAAGCACACTTTTAATAGCACACATTGCTGCAGTCATCCACAGAAACTTTTAACAGTGTTCTTAAAATTTCGCGGCTTCAAATTTAGTAATATTATACCGCATACTAATATTAACAAAAATGCGACATGGGAAAAAATTGAAGTGCTTATTTGCCTTTTTACTTTCTCTTACCAATGAATGTTTAAGAAAATATTTTTTTTTTTTTTTTTTTTTTTGGGGGGGGGGGGTTCAAATTTTTGAAACTGTTTTTTTTTACTCGCTATAAGATCCATCGAATTATAAAATAAAGCTTTTAGTGGTTGATCGACGTCAGTGTCTCTTTTTGAGATTGTTAACAACATAAGTTTGAAAAAATATTAATAGAAATACCTACCTCAGAATTGTAAAATTTTATCCTGTGGATATATTACATGAAACCTTTTATTGAAATCAGACAAAAAGTCCGTGTACATGGACATTCCACTGCATTAAAATATAATACGTCTATTGCGGAAATTTCTTGTTCGTAAATTTTAACAAATTTACACTAGAATAAAATTAACATGTAGTTTTTATAAACACAAATTCGTGTTCTATATGGAATATGGTATGAAAAACAGTCACCATTTCTTTACAGAGTCACATAGGAGAATTCGTGTTTATCAAAGGCTGTGTATTATATTACCTCGAAGTGCATTTCTTAAGGCGTTATGTGTTTCTTTTGATGTGCTAAAATGAAAACTGTTTGGGGACTATATAATTTAATACAATGTACAGATTTATCTAAAATTAACCGAATGCAATTTTTTTTTTATTTGGTGAAATCAACGAATGTCCTTTACAAATGCAGTCGGTGCCGAGAGTTTAGTTATGTTACAGAAAAAAAAAAAAAAAAAAAAAAAAAAAATTCTTTATTCTAACTTTCTTTGTTGGTTTTGCAGTTACCTTGAAAACGGAAATTAGTACTTTAAAGAATATATAGGGATGTAAATTGAAAAGTTTCCATATTGTTGCGTACTTGGTTGTTCCTAAGTTGTGTGAGAATGAAAGGCAAATCTTGCAGAGGCTGGAAACTTTATTTACAGAAAAGTCGAGAAATCACAGGTCTATAAACCAAGTATCAACTTCATTTTCCCCAGTAAACCCAGCTTAAGTAATATCTGACAAACGCAAGTTCACAGTACAAACTGTATCAGGGCATTAACATACAGCAATCGACTGCAATCCAAAGAGGCTCAGAACTCTTCCAGTAGCAATGAAATCATTAGCGAAATTCAACTAAGACTGACTCATTTGGCGTGAAGCAATTCCTTAAATACCTGCGTAGAAAAATGTGGAAAATTACAGAAACTTCGCAGCCAATCAAGGAAGAGCCTCCCTTATTGGTATATCGATAATAAGTATCTTCTCGCCAAAAAAGTCGCCAAGGTGTGAAAAATTCACCAAATGTGGTGCCAAAACCATTTCCTGCATTAATGAAGCATTTTAACGTGTTTTTAATGAGAAATGAGTTATTTTAATCCGAAAACAAACAAGAAATGCTTAAAATTAACATTTTATCATTTTAGTAAGCCTCTTTGAATAAATTTACATAAAAATAACTACGATTATTTACAAATGCGTAACACTGCTTCCCTCTCAATGTCTGAACGTCCCGAGTAGTACAACCTTTGGTTTAAGGCGAAACAAAACAAACTATACAATCTAAAATCCAAAACAAAGTTGCATATATAATGAAATAATAATTTAGATTGCAAATTAAGTGGGAAATATTTACAAAATTTACAAGTAAGTACAAATATTTAAATACAAATATTTACATTACACATATACAAAATAAAAACTAACGTTACCCGTGGTATGTAGGTAAGCAGTCATAACGTACCACCTACGATTTGATGAAGATGTTTTAGTAATTCTAACCACGACATCATTCAGTCTTTAGAGGACTATATTAGGTCCGTCCCAGTTGCACTGTAGCTTGAGAGATTGTCCTTTTCGTTGAACAGGGTTCCATAGCCATACTTTGTCTCCTTCCTTGAATTCATGTTGTGTAACCTTTAGATCATATCTTGTCTTCATTGTTCCCGAGAAAAGTTGTGTACGTCTTTAAATCGCGCCTGGAGATGTTGGATGTACTCCTCGGGCGATGAAGGCGCACCTGGTGGACACCCAAACAGGATATCACATGGGAGACGAAGTTCACATCCAAACAGCATATGAGCTGGAGTATAGCCGGTAGCTTCTCGGATAGCACTTCGATAAGTCAGCAGGAACAATGGAAACTTCAATTCACAATCTTACTGGTTCCTTGATACTAGAACTTTCTAGAAGATAGAATTATTCAGGATGATGCGTTAAAACCTCTCAAAAAAGCCGTCCGACTGGGGATGTGGGAGTGTTGTCTGAGTTTTGCCTATGCCGAATAGATGACACAATCCTTTGAATACAGCAGGGGTAAAGTTCGTACCTCTATCGTAATGAAGCTGTAGAGGTGTACCATACGTTGACACTCATTGGTACACTAGAACCTTTGCGACTGTGTGTGCCTCTTGATCTTAAATGTGTTACGCCTCAGGCCACTTGGTGAAATAGTTCATCACAACAAGGATGTACTTATGCCCTCGGGAAGTCCGTGGCAAAGGACCCAAGATGTTGAGTGTGATCCGCTCAAATGGTGCTTCACATTATATCAGTGTAGTCTTCCCCGGCTTCACATTTTCGGGCTATTACGTGTCGCACAAGCATCATAAGCCTTGCACCAATTCACCCTGTCCTCACTTGCCTTGCACCAGTAGAAGCGTTCTCGAACTTTCTGTAGAGTCTTCATCACTCCAAAATGACCTCCGTTAGGGCTACTACGCGGCTGCTCTAGAACATCTTAAATCTTCGATCTAGGTAGTAAAATCTGATATCTGAAACTCCTTCCATCGTCAGACTCTCAGGTCCTGCACAGTTCTCCATTTTCTAATATGGAGAGAGTCCCACAGAGGCCAGTAATATTTCGTGATGGGATTAAATGTGAAAATGTCCTGCCAGGTAGATCTGTTTCTGGTCGTCTCCTTGAATTAAATTATTGGCTTTATATATGGATTTTTCATCTGGGTGTCTCACTTCCTCATCACACCATGAGTCTTGTTTTGATGACACTTAGACGGTAGCTTGGCGAAAAACTGGATTTATCAGCTGGTAATTCTCTTTGGCCTTAGATCTGTTCTTGCGATTTTCAGAGCGAGGCTCCATCCACATGGCATCTGGATTTTCTTGTAGAGCTCCTTCCCGATGAAGTATTTCAAAGGTCTTCGTGGTAGTTTCTTTAGATTGTCTTACTGTGCAACTTCGTTTCATATGCCCATAGCTTCAAAGCCCCAGCATTTAGTCGTTGGATTATTCGCTTCTTTTTTACTCTCAAGACTGCGTAATCTCCTAGTAAAATCTGCCAGATTTTTCTTTCTCTCTTCAAGGTCAGCTTGAGAGTCATCCAAAGTAACTTCTGTGATGCTCTGTCGGTCTTTATAGAAGGCTTGTTGGGTTGATTCCCTCTTCAGGGCATATAATAAAGCTGATTTAACATCCTTGACGTTGGAGAATCTAAGTGCTTTTTGAATCTCTGGATCTCGCACGGCACCTATGAAGTATTCTAGGACCAAATCATTACGATTTTCAGTGTGGCAGTCTGAGAATGCTAGGTGTGATTGTCTCTGAATATTAGATGCCAGCTCTTTCACCCGCCTTTTGGTAACAGGACTTTAACTGGAGACGGCTGTATTCTTTAGAACTCTTGTTAGTCCCTCGAAGTCATGCCGTTCTTCTTTCGAAATAGTTCTTAATATGTCAGCTGCATCGCCCAGTAACGCTGCTGTTAAAAGGACTCAAAGTCGTTAGCTCTTTAGCTACGATGTAAAACTGTGTCTTATATACCTGCCTGGAGGATCTGCCATCGTGTGTGGATAGCTTAATTGAATCTTCATTCTGTATTCTTCTATCTCTCCTTCCATCTTCTAGGGGTATGAAAGCTAACTGTTCTTTCAGACTACGGATCTTCTTTTGCAATTCATTTCCCATCACTTCTCTGTCGCAGTCTTCTTTTAGTTTTCTCTCAAGATTTTCCCTCTAGCCTCTTAAATTTGCTTTATATCTCTGAAAACCTTCCTTTCAACTCTTGATCAACATTTTCGTTAACTTTCTTCAAAATTCCCTTCTATCTTCATAACTTTCTCTTCAATTTCATTCATTCTATTTTCAATTATTGTTAATTTACCCTCTATTACTTCTTTCACTGTCGGAAGCTCTCTTTTCATCTCGTTTTGATTAGATTTAATTTCTTCATGCAAACTGTCCTTCATTCCTTTCTCTTTTTCATCTAAACTGCATTTCTTTTTTTTTTTTTTTTTTTTTTTTTTCCATCTCTTCGGGCAATCCGGTTTCCATCTTTTCCTGAACTGTTTTCATTTATTTCTGTCCAGTTTCCATACTGTCTTTCATCTCTTTTCGCCCTTCTTTCATTTTACTTATCTGGGCAGCTAAGCCTTCTAGAAGTTTCTTCACTTCTTGCTCCATCTCTAGTTATCACCATTCACAGACAATGCCTCTTTTGATACCAGATTTGTTGCGTACTTGTGAGTTCGTAAGATGTCTGAGAATGAAAGACGAATCTTGCAGATGCTGGAAACTTTATTTACAGAAAATTCGTGAAGATTACAGGTCTATAAACCATATATCAACTTCACTTTCACCAGTAAACACAGCTTAAGTAATAGCTGTCAACAGCAAATTCACAGTACAAAATATAGCAAAGCATTAACATACAGCAGTCGATTGCAATCAAAAGAGGCTCAGAGCTCTTTCAGTAGCAACGAAATCTTGGCGAAACTCAAATGAGACTGACTCATTTGACGTGAAGCCATTCCTTAAATAACCGCGTAGAAAAATGCGGAAAATTCCAGAAACCTCGCAGTCAATCAAGTCAGAGCTTTCATATTAGCTATATTGATAAGAATTTTCTCGCTAAGGTCACAAAAAAGTCGCTAAATTTGGCGCCAAAACAATTACCTGCCTTAATGAGACATTTTATCGTGTTTTTAATGGGAAATGAGCTATTTTGATGTGAAAACAAACTAGAAATGCTGAAAATTAACATTTTATCACCTGACTAAGCCTTTTTGAATAAATGTATATAAAAAATAACTACGAATTATTTACAGATTCGTAACAATATGAATGGTAATTTTCTAATCACGTTCTGGATAAAAGTGTCTGTAATAATTTGAAGTAAATTTTTAAATTTAATAACAACATTATATGTATTATGAACGTAAGTACTATAATTGAAAGAGGATATTGAGGAAAGTTTTATCTTTCTCACACAGAAGTCTAAAATATAGACAAATGTAGGTGAAAATGGAATTCCATTTTTATTTGAACTCACCATAATAAACCGAAGTATTTTGGATCATTGTGGATCTATTGCAACTTTTCGAATGTTTTTAATGTATTTTGATTGTTTTATATTACTAAAAATAAAATGTACATGCAAAATTTCTTGTTACGAAAATAAAAATGTTTTCGGATGATATAGACAAAACAGGTAATATTGTAATACTTATTTCCTTAAAGATAATACAAAATAGATATTCAACTTCAATAATTAAATATTTATAATTTAATAATTTTAAAATAAAGTATTTTGATTTTAAATCATAAAATTTCAATAGAAACATTTTATTTTAAAGTTATTATTGAAAATGAACAGTATTGAAAAAATTATCAACATTAAAAATTAACAAAATTGCAATTAATATGTACAGTCGGGAAAAAAAAAAAACGCAACACCCGCTGTAATTTCGTTATTAATTGACGCAGGAACATTCAAAAGACATCATTCAACAGGAAATTAAAAGCACTTTCTGAATATGTCGTCAAATGTTTAATTAGGGGTCATCTACATATTGAAATGAGCGCTAACTTTCATTTTTTCAATAGCAACACCCAATTTTGACTTCATTTTCAAATTTCTGAGAGTCTGGCAGTGCGGAAAAGTATACTGTTTGTATACTTTATCTTTAGTATTTATAGAGTTATAATAAAAAATGTGTTAGGGGGTTATCTATAAATGTAGAAAAATAAAATTAGGATCTTGTAAGAATAGAGAAAATTTTAATGTTTCACACCGGAAATCTTTCAGGAAAAAAATAATTATAGAAATTAATAAAACGTTGCCTCTTTTTTCCAGTTCCTTAATTATCCTGAATTCAATTTTTTAGGTTTGTATATACTTAAGTAAGTTTTTAGATAATTTTAGGTCTATTTAAATACATTACTCTTGCGATTAGTCCATACAAAATACTCTTTGAAAAAAGTGCAATGGTTTTCAAGTAAAAGTGTCTATTCTGGCTGTACTGATCACCAATAAAGCTTAAATTTTCTTTCGTAGGTGTAACATTACGAAATGAAATAATATATATATATATATATATATATACAACAACGCATAAACTAAATCTTTTCGGATAAATTATTGTAAAGGTTCATAAAGTAAATATTAAACAATTTTAATCGCACTTACCAGTTTTGGGTCAGTTGAACTCTTTGGAACTGTACGATTCGTTTTCTAATTTTCATGAAAATATAATTTCTTAATTAACCCTTTCGCGACTGCTGACGTAGATTTACGCCATTTGAAAATCTGTAACTCTGTCAATGGGCGTTTCTTTCGTAATATGTGTGTTTCATATTTCTTAAGTGTGTACCCAGTGTTCATATTTTTGCAATAAAATATACTATGGATAGAAATATATTGATTAGAAAGAATATAATTATAATGTATATCCATTTGTAATATAATTGTGAATACAGAAAATTTGCTCTGAAATATTATATTTTGAGAGTATAACGCCCGTAGGCGGGTCTTACTGTCAAAAAGACAAAATCCTGCAGTCGTTAAAAGTGTTAAAATATATTAATAAAAGTTAAAGTATGTTTTTAAAAATGTATAAAGTTAAAATATATTAATAAAATTTTAAAGACTAAAGTGTCCTTAAAATAATAATCCTCCCCTACAAAATAAATAAATGAGTAAATAAATAAAATAAAATAAAGCAATACAGGTATATGAAGCAAATGTTTAAGCCTCTTTTAACTATGACGGTAGTAAAGAAACGATTTTACAAGTCTGTCTTGCATTCCAATTCCATTCGTTTTTTATATTTGACTATTTCACATTAAACCTATTTTTCTATTTAAAACAGTAAACCCCGCCTATTTAGTTAATTGTTTTTCTTCTAGTGTTTGTTTAAAAGATTCAAAATTTATCACCAATTAATCGATGAAGTAAATACCACTTGTGCATACTTTTGTCAACATAAAATAAGGTGTTTAACACGAATACTCAATGTCACAATTACTTTACTTTTCTGTATTGTTTTGTTTTGAAGAACGTTGAAGGCGGGGCTTGTCTTCTTTTGGAAATAGGAATTCTTGATGCTTAGAGTAATGTCTAAAAATCATTATTTTTGTTTCATTTCTTTGCGTTTGACGTTGATGTTATATAATTTGACCCGTAAATAAAAAATAAAATTATTTTGTTTAATTTTCTTTGTTATTTTTTAAGATTTAATTCGTTATCTCATGCAAAACTTTATAAGAGACGGCCCCCTAAACCACTCCAAAAGAAAGATTAATTTATATCTCGAAAACTAATAACTGGAATGAGCTGCAAATTTGCATACCCATATTTTTCAGCATTAGGATTCATTTTATGGAAAAATTAATATAGGTCATAATTCATAATTTTTATGAATATGAATTTATTAATATTTTTCAGAATTAAAAAAAATTTCAGAATCAAAAGTAATGATGGATTATGTTTGGGTTTCTTCACTGTATCTCGTAAAAAAATATTATATCGATCAGGTTATTTTTTGTGAAGATATTAATAAAAGTTTGAAATATGAATTTAACATTAGCACCTTCAAACTTTGAACGCTTATAACTCTGTGAAAAAATAAGTAAAATATACAAACAATATACTTTTTCGCGTTGTCGTGATCCCAGGAATTCAAATATAAAATAAAAATAGGGTGTTACCATTGAAAAAATGGTTGGTGGGCGTTTTAATATGTAGACGACCCCCAATTCAAAATTTCAGTTCATTTTCTGAAACTACTCCTAATTCCCCGTCGAATGATACCTATTATATTTTTCTACATCAATTAGCAACGAAGTTAAGTTGAGTGTTGCGTTTTTTTTTTTCCCCGACTGTACTAGTTGGTATTCCATGTTACCCGAATCACCATCTTGGAGATTAAAGAAACCTAAACCACCTGCTGTAGGAAAAAGTTCATGGGCTAACTAACTAAACTCTCCAACCGGAAATGACACTAGGTTTTCACAAAGTTTACTGCTTCGTAAATAGATTACAGAATTTGTAGTACTTATTTCCAAAAAAAATGTGAATTTTGATAAATTAACGAATACGATTTTACCCGACTATTCCATATTCTTCAACGTGCTCCTTCCTATATATATATATATTAAAATTGCGTGTCATGGTGTTCGTCCGCGATGAACTCCTAAACTAATGAACCGATTTTAATAAAATTTTGCACACTGTGTGCAGTTTAGTTCAACTTGAGATATAGGATAATTTTTATCTCGTTTTATAATCACAATATTTTTTAATGCAAATTATTTGTTTATATTATATGACAAAGGGTTATAATTATCTGCGAGTTCCATAAGTTTAATTGTTGCCAAAATAAAAAAATTAGGAGTTCATTTTCTTTCGACATAAAAATAAAAACATTTAATCAAACGTGAACGTTAAAAAATTATAAGAAGTTCACTTATAAAAAGCTATATAAAATTATTAAAATTATAAAATGCCGCCCAGACGGTGCAGTGGTTAGCGTCCCTGACTTCTACAAGGTTGAGCCTGGATTCGAATCCGGGAGAAGGCATGGTTGTATTGTCCCTGTTAGGGGTAGCGATGACCGCCCACTGGGTGCCCCTTCACAAATGGTCATCAGTTCGGCAAATGCTTGGTCATCAATTCGGCAAATGCACACCCCGGCAAATGCTGGTATATATATGTATATATGTAATAAAATAAACAATATTCAACGCTAATAAAATAAAAACAAACTGGTAAAAAGCAATAAAAAGCAAGATTTTTTAAAAAGGTGCATTTTAAGTTCGTTTATTCTTATTATTATCGTCAAAATAAAATTCCACTCAAAAACGAAAAAAATGTTTTGTAGTTTCGAAAATATTTTTACGGAGATAAAGGCTCGAACAGTGAGAAGAAAAAGTTACACTATATAAAAGAGAGGCTTTATTCTATGACATTTTCTTCATTATTCGGAGAAATAGCATCATTTTCATAAATGTTACAATAAAATTATTTAGAGACCTAGATGGCTTCAAAACCCATTCTTTCATATTGGATGTTAAATAAAAAGGATATTTTCATATACACGAAACATTTTTGGGATATTTTCATTATTCCATTTTACCTGACAATTCCATATTATTCAGCGTTCCTTTCTATATGTATTCTGTATATTTTCTACATGTTTTTGTATATGTTTTCTATATATATTTTAGAAAACTTGTGGAGTTTGCGCTCATTCAAACTCCATCTTAACTTACTTAATTAGATTACTAAGAGAACACAAGACTTTAAATAACAATAACTAAAGTTTATTTGAGCAGATTAATGGGAGGGCGGTCTGGTAAATTTATATAGCTCAGCCAGCGTTTTACTTAATCAAAATATATGTATCAACAATTTAAGTAGATAATCTTAAATATCTCACCACAGCAGATAGTCGAAAGTGTAGAGACGGTCGCACTCTTACTCCAATACCACGGCTTCACTATGGGACAGAGGATTCCCTTCTATCCCAGCTTGAACTTCCGAAAACCAGTAGACACTCACCAACACTCAACACTACTTAACTTCACACAACTAAATCTCCTCTACTCCACTTTCGATATTCACCAAAATAAGAATCATCACATTCGCTATAATATCCTCCAACATCCTCACTATCTACTAAAACCATCTCTATTTTTATACTTTTTCCTACACCCTCCTTTCACTACATTTCAATCCGTACTTTTAAAAATCACTTCTGATTTAACTAATATTCAAAATCTAAGTCTTTTAATGCAGCACCCTGCCGACACAAAACTATCTCGACTTCAACCGTCACCGAGCCACTGGCGACGTAGTGATTTTAACCGTCCCCACTTCCTACTTTGCTGGATCCAGCTTAATTGAAACAACTGTGGTGACGTTCTAACGTCTCAACCTCACAAACTAGCTGGGTATTAGAAAGTATTGTGAGTAACGCACCAGATTAGTTTCCTTAACGGCCCTCTTCACACCGTCGCCGAAAGCCCGAGCTAATGTTATTCTATGGGGAAAATTTCTTTACAAATAACTTATTAACTAATACATATTTGTGTTTTCCCATTCAGAAAATTCCCAACTGTTAAATTGACGGATCTTTTCTAAAAATATATTTTTGTAATTTTTAATATTTTATTTTGAAATTGCAAAATGAAAAAAAAAAAAAAAATAAATAAATAAAGTAATAATAAAAACATCCACGTATTGAAAATTCGTAATTTGCAGCTTCAAAGTAAAATATAATAAATTAAAAAATTAACTTTTTAAAAAAGATCCGTCAATTTAACAGCTGGAAATATTCAGAATGTGAAAACAGAATTTAAAAATATGTATTAGTTAATAAGTTAGTTGAAAAGAAAAATTTCCCATAGAATAACATTAGCTTCAGTTTCCGGCGGAGGCGGTGAGTGAAGCGAGCCTTTAAACAACACAAAAGAAAATATATACTGAACTGTAAAGTTAGAGCAAGATTTTGTTGTTGTTTGTTTGTTTTCTTTCGTTCGTTCGTTCTCTCTCTGTCTATTTCTTTTTCGCTCATAAAAAATCTAAATCGGGAATGGTATCAAATATACATTACAGCAGTTTAAATTTCAGTAAATAAATCAGGGATAAAGAGTTGCGTTTTTTCTACCACCAGTAATTCCATACAGAAATTTTTATCATAATTCTGCAGTTTTTTTTTTTTTCTTTGTAGTTATTTCGGGTAGAAATTTTTATGAGTAATTACTGGTGTAAAAACGAAAAAAAAAAAAAAAAAAAGGAGCGGAAATTTTCCATCTTTGATAAATTTATAAAGAGCATATCATCCAATTTTCATGTTCATATATATATATATATATATATATATATTTAAAAAGTTATACATATAAGGAAGAAGAAAAGGAGAAAAAGGTGTGGGATTATAAGAAAAAAAATTAATAATTTAACATTTAAAGACATGTGTACTTCTCATATATTAAATGCAATTTCAACACCATTTCTCATTTATTATTTAATTCTGAAATTGTCCAGTTTTTCTTATTTCTTCCAAACGTTACATTTGAGATAAATTCAATTTATTTCATTTAAAAATTTATTATTTCTTTAAAAAATAGTTAAAATTCCATTAAAAAGTTTATAATTAACATCCCTTCAAATTTTTATATATATATTTTTTCATTTGTTTAAAAGTCTTTCGAAAAAAAAAAAAAAAAAAGTAAGAGATATTTTTGTTGAAAACTTGTACCGAAAATATTTTCGAGGCTTAGATTTTGATAGCATTTTCCATTAACATAAATTTTAAATTTCGCTTCAGTTTCCGTGAAATTAATTAATTTAAATGAATTACTTGGTAATAATATGTGAATGCACTCATTGACAAATTTAAAAATATATTTATATATATGTATATATATATATATATATATATATATATATATATATATATATATATATATATGTGTGTGTGTGTGTGTGTGTGTGTGTGTGTGTGTGTGTGACAGGTATTTTTCTTCTAGAAAGTTCCGTTTTTTAATAAAAAGTCAACGTGAGCGTATCTGCTGTTTTTGGTGCAATATCGGAAGTGGCGTTTTCTCTTGCTAATGATTTTGTTTCTTTATTGAGTACTCATTTTTTTTGTTTGTCTCAAGGACCGTTTTTTCTCAAGTAATCCATACCATAAGAATTTAATAAATTTTATTACAAGAATATTTATTTATATAAATATCAGAAAACAGAAAAAAAATCCTACCTGACCAGGATTCGAACACGGGAGCAGATGTTCCAGAAGTCAGCCCCTGGCGACTATCACAGTATTATATAGCAAAACTTCATAGAAAATATGGTAAGGAAAAAAAAAAAAACAGGAAAAAGTATAACTGATTTTAAGAACGTCAGTAGTTACAAATCTGGAAGTGGGAAGCAACGTTATACTTAGAAAAGATTTTATAAGCTTTGTATAAATAGGCTCATTGACTGTATGCATTGTAGGTGTCTCCTGTTTTCGAAATATAACTTTGACAGTTTTTATTTTGGCAATTCCAGTTGTCTTTAGTTTCTCTACTGTAACCGTGTTCGAGTGCTTACATTCATAAGTGAAAAGCATGAAAAGCATATATTGTCTACCTAACCTGGACCACCACTCCTTTCGTTAAAAAAAAAAAAAAAAAAAAAAATGCTCGCTTTTTCATAATAATTTGTTAAATGAAATATGTATATATTAAAAACACTTTAAATTATAATAATATACTATAATAAAAGGAGATTTTCATTGGATAATTAAATCCAAGGAATTCCTTAACATCGTGAACTCCAAAGAGAAAAACTGAAAAGCAGACAGCTGTTTCGGTAGAATTTAATCTACTCTTCAGTGCATAAAGGAATGAGAGAGAAGTGCTCATGTATATTGAAAGGAATCAAATTTTGATCAAACAACAGAATTACGTGGAATGTTGGGGGATTGGCGAATAGGAAATAGAGAAACTGTTAGTGTGAAAACTGTAGAAGAAATTAAGGAAATATGGACTGATTGTGAATTTCTAACAATCAGACAAATAGGGTGTAGAGAAGTCATAATAAAGAATATTTTAAAGATTTTTATAGAGTAAAAAGCTTAAAAAAATCGAGTTCTAGAAGTGAATTTAGGCCTGGAAATAATTTTAGTCGAATAAAAATTAAAACTATAGTTTTTCCCCCAGCAATGCTTAGAAATGTTTGATTTATTACACTCCATCTCATATTTATAAAGACACTTTGTGTTTTGAAATAACTGATGTAAAAATAGTTGTGAACAAGATTATACTAAGTGCACTTAATATATCTAGTATTCTAAAAGCCAAAACTGATACAATATTTTTTTAATATGAAACAAAATTTAAAAAATGCAAAATATTTTTTTCACCACGTTTTCAGATGTTCATAATTATAGGGACAACAAAGATTTTTTTCGTTTTATTTAACTTAATAGCGGATAAATTACAGTTAACATGCAAATTTTTACTTACTGGGCTAGATTAATTCATATATAAGACTTCAATTTTTCTTGGACGGACATTACTGATAATTCCTCGAAAAAAAAGAACGTTCATGTAGTGAAGTAAGATAGATGTGTTTTTTTAAGAGGAAGAGGATAATTTCAATCCGCTGAATTTCTAATTAAATTCGAAGATCTAAAATTGCTGAAGGAATTGTGATCAAACGTTGAACTGCTGGTTCGATAGGAGAGAGATCTGATGCAAAATCAGAGTTGTTTTATAGAGATCGAAGATAATCGATTATAATTCCTCTTACTGTTCTACTCATAATGACTGCACCTGAATTTGCTCGTAATTTTTACCGAAAAGTTTTGGTGCACATTTATACATGTTTAAAATAATTAATAATATGCTAAAATGAATAAAAACCTGTAATAATCATTAAGCATTTAATGGGGGAAAGAACGTCTGTGTTAAAGTTGAATAAAGACAATATTAAACGGTAAAACGTTGCATTTTCGGATGAAAAACATTTTATTCTTGATTAACCAAATGGTTTTAACAGTTACTGGCACTATCTAAAGATAGCGAAAGACAGAGCAGATTTTTTTAAAGGCAGATATGAGTCGGGAATTTTAAAGGTGGATCTATGGTGCTCTGGGGAGCAGTTTCTACTGAAGGCAGAATGAATTTAGTAAATGTTTCTAATATTATGAACATCAAGAAAATATACGCAAATTTTAAACGTGGAATACTGAGATTTTTGTTGTTAGATTTTGGGGGGTAATAATATTTTTTTTCAACAAGACTTACATTTTTACTCTACTTCTAGAGCAATAGGAAATAGTTTGAAGAAAGAAAATTCTGTATTATTGCCTTTCCCGTGGCCCTAAAGTTGAAAAAAACTTAACTTATCTTATCAGAAAAGTGCATGCAAGTGGAAAGCAATTTTAAATAGTTTAGATGCATTCAGAATATCACCTTTGCTGTATGAAATGGTATTGAAAATGAATTTAAAATAAAATGTATATATATATATATACCAGAGAGAATGTCTGACTGTTTCACCTTACTAATTTAAAGAATAACTGAAAAAAAAAAAAAAAAAAAAAACATTACAAAGATTCGAGCTGTCCTTACAATTGTGAACACCTGAAAAATCTTCTTTTTGACCGTATTTAAAGTTTTTTAAGATAGAAAAACGATAAAACTTTTTAAGCATAGTCTATTAAGGAAATTCAATATAATAAAATATATATTTGTTTAAATAATAGTGCTCAATGTTTAGTTAATGTAGAAAAACGGGTGTTCTTATAATTATGAGAACCAGTGTATTTTATTGTTTGTGAACGTAAATAATATGTTCATTTAGGCGAAATTTAAAGCTGTGTTTACTTTGGCAATGCATGATAAACCACACTGGCAGTAAATGATATAAATGTCCCAATAATTATACATGTCTGTAAAATCTTTTAACTGGGAAAGATGAGTTTATTGGAAGGTTAAAAGTTATTTTAATATCATATTGTTTGAGAATTTCAGCTATACATGAACTAATTTAGAAAAAGTATGGTAAAAGAATACTCATATTAGAAGAGACTGATTTATTAGACGAAGTACGGGGAAGTTGTTATTTTTTTATAATTCTAATATCCAACCAAATTGTAATGTCCAATTCACATATGAAACATAAAACAATGGTTCACTTTCTTTCATTGATATTCTTGTCTCTCACACTGAAAAAGCCTTTTACACCACTGTCTATCGTAAACATTTTGCAGTCTGTCTACCTCCTCATATCAGCTCATGTCATCCACCTACCCTCAAAAATGGCAGATTTCTATATTTTTGTTTTTTTGTTAACCATGCCCTGAATATTTGTTCCGATTCTGTTTTTTTTAAACTCTGAAATCAAATATCTGAAATCCATAGCAATTGACAGAGGTTATAATAGAGGGTGGTTATAATTAAACTTCCCCTATAAACAGCATCCTAGAGCGCAAACGGGTGAACTGAATGCTACAAAATTTGGTACATACTCTATACACGAGATGCGCTAACGGAATTTCGAAAAAAAAAAAAAAAAGTTCCAAAATGTCAACCAGAGGGCACCTTTTCCGGAAATGCATTAAATTTAACACAGTAAACGACCAAAACGGAATACAGAAACAATATTAACGTTTATTGACTTGTTTCTGATCCCCTTGTCATCGAACCACATTAAGTAAAGTTAAAGAAAAAATAACAGTACGCTGTTTGAGAAAAAAAAAAAAAGAGTTAAGTTTGCGGAAACAAGAATAGATTAGGACGAAATTACACAAGAGGAGCAGTTGTTAACCCATATGGTACCAAGCATTGAAAAAATATTTTTTTCTTTATAAAACCTTAAAAAAATGTTTCTTTAAGCCTATGTATACACATAAAATCAAAAAACGTACCAACCTTTCATTAGCTTAATTGGTACAGGCTGTCCTAAAAATAGGACAATGGTTTAGGACAGTCTGAAATAGAAGGAAAACAGACAATTTATCTATCTATCTATCTATATATATATGTATAATTGTTTTACCAGTACATAAGTGTAGAATATTACCCGAATTATTTTATATGTCCGTTATTTATGAACGTAAAACCTTTTTAAGTAATAATGTGCTGAAAATGTAATGAATTAATCTTCAAAAATCGTCATTTTAAAAATTAAAAAAATATATATTAACTGTTAATTTAAACTAACGATAAAGACACATATGCATTTATTGGACTTTTAAATAATATTTTGCTTTTAATTTGAATTAAAATATTCAACAGAATTTATATAAATACCATTTATGTCCTATTTTTAAGACGATGGTGAAATATTGTTAATCGTGTCTAGGACGATATAGGGAAAGGTGCCCCATGTAACCACCCTCATTCACCAGCAAAATTTCAAGTCGATGGGCAGTGTGTTCAACAGCAGATCGTAACTCATCAGTTGTGAGGCTTCGCACATGAAGTGTTGTGGAGTTCTTTAAGTCATTCAACGTCGCAATACCTCCACGATGCACCACATTTTTTAAGTGTCCTCATAACCAGAAATCGTATGTAATTAGATCCGGCGAATGTGGTGGCAATGGATTACGACGGAATTGACTAATAACACGTTCGTCTGTGAAGTGTTGAAGCAATAGCGTCTTCACGGACTCATGGATATGTAGGGGTGCACCATCCACATGAAAATGATCGAAGTAAGAACTCACCTTGGCTGTAGTTGCGGCACAACAAACGTCTGCAGCATGTCATGGTACCGACGGCCCGTAACGGAACATGTGACAAGACCACGTGCAGTTATTTCCTGAAAGAAGAATGGTCCAAGGATGAATGTCGCCGTGAATCCACATCATACAGTCACCTTTGGAGAATGTAGGGGAATTTCAGTGTGCATCCGCGGACTTTCGTTAGCCCAAATAATTCTGTGTGTTGCCTATTGCATTGAGGTAAAAAAGAGCCTCGTCGTTCCGCAGAATATACGAAGGCCATGACAAATCAACAGTCATTTTGTTGAGAAAACTGACTCTAAATGAGATACGTTGTGACTTGCCCCTATCAAGTAGCTCTTGAGTAAAGTGTATCTTGTATGGTAAGTAGTTCATTATGCTTCTGAGCACTTTTCGGACGGTGCCGTGTCTGTCCAGAAACTGCACGTGCGTTACTGCTCCAAACTCTGATGTCGATGACAGTGCGGCAACAGCTGTCTTGACGGCATCATCAAATACCGCTGTGAGAGGTTTACAGTCTCTTCCAGGTGGAACTCCTAATGTCCCCGTCCCTCCAAATATCTTAATCATGGCCCGGATACCTTTAGTAGACATTGGTCCACGCCGTAGGTTCTTTATACGATGAAATTCACGAACTGCAGCAGAAGCATTCCTCTTCTTTTTATAAAATAGCTTCACATATAGCGCAAGTTCAAATAAAGATGCCGTCATCATTACAGCCGGAAACATCGACATAAAACAAGGTAACGTCTGCAAACATTTATACCCTAACCTGTTTTGCATAAAGCCTCCTCTTCTTCGCAAACATGCAGATCTCGACATTTTCCCCCTAGAACTGACAGCTTTCCTCGGTTTTACATTTTATTACCCATAATTCTTGTTCTGGATTGTTAATATTGTTTCTGCATCCCGTTTTGATCGTTTATTGTGTTAAATTTAACGTTTTTCTTGAAAAAGCGCTCTCTGGTGGACATTTGGATTTTTTTTTTTTTTTTTTTTCGAAATTCCGAGAGCGCATCTCGTGTAAAGTCTATATACCAAATTTCGTTGCATTCCGTTCACCCGTTTGCGTTGTAGGATGCCGTTTATAGGGGAAATTCAATTATAATCACCCTGTACTTCCTTTATAGATAAAGCTATTAAAAATTTTCAACATTCTCGTATTTTGAATAACAAAAGAGTCTCTTTTAATATCAGTGTTTTTTTTTTTTACCATATTTTTCTAAATCAAGTCATGTCATAGCTAAAGTTCACCAAGAATATTGTTTTAAATGAACTTTATCGCCTTCCAGTAAACACACTCTTTCTTAGTTAAAATATATATAATTTTTGGAACATTTATAGCATTTCCTGCCAATGTGGTTTTTCAAATTTCATCTAAAAGGACATATTAGTTACGTCTGAAAACAAGAAATTAACAATTCGACCATTTCTAAACAATGCTGGAGAAAAAGTATAATTTGATTCGGCCAAAATAAATTTGCAGACCCAAATCCACTAAAAAATAAGTGTCTTAAAAATATTGTTATTTGTGATTTCGCTTAACCCCATTAGTCTGACTGTAAAAAATTTTACGTTCAATTCATATTTCCTTAATTTTTTCTATATTGCTTCACATTTACAGTTTCTCAATTTCCTATAGGCCGATCCCTCATATTCCACGTAATTTTATTGGTTGATAAAAATTTGACTCCTTTCCTATATATACGAGCACTATTCTCTCATCCTTTTATGCACTGAAGGTGATACACTAAATGCTACCGAAATAACTGTCTGCATTTTAGTTTTTTCTCTTTGGCGTTTAAGACGTTGAAACTTTCGTTGTTTTATTATTATTATTACTATTATAATATAGTGCCCCCCATTGAAGACACCAACGCTCATTGTTGGTTGTTACCCTCCGTGTTGGTTGTTACCCTCCGTGTAGCTACTATGATCTAAAGAATGGAAAAGGAAAATTTAACCAAAAAACTTTTCCTTTTTATCAAAATTTGAACTTTATGGTAATTGTTAACAGATTCTTATTGATTCTTATTTTACATTTTGTATTTAAAGATATTTTAAATCATCTGGTAAATGCATTTGAATATGCTTTTTAGAATATTTCTTTTCTATTGAACCGTACCACTTATAATAATATTCTTATTATTTTCTATTTAATAGTTTCAGTTTTATAAATGTAAAATATTAATATTTTAATTAAAAATTACTACACGTATTATTTTTTATTTTATCTAATAATTTGTTAAAAGTATAATATTTTTATTACATCGCAAAAAAATAAAACATTTCAGTTAAATTTAGCTTAAAGTATTTTAAAAGTGCAGAAAAATACTTTCATGCTCTTATTCAGCATGAAATGTGTAAGAAGATTATAGATTTTTTTTTGGTCTGCTTGAACTGACAAATCTGATATATAAAAACAGTGAAATCTATTTTAACGCTTATAACAAAAATTTTAATACTATAAAACTGACATATCCAGACAAAACATGTCGCTCTTATCTTTGACTCTTCAGTTTTTGAAATTATGAAAAAATATTCTTTTCAGAAATTTTCTTTGAAATGTTTTTAGAAACTATAAAATCTAATGACAATTTTCATAAGACTTTTTTGCAGTAAATAATTTAAAAAATAAAAAGTAATAATACAAAAATATTTTTACACTTTCGATAATTGTGTTTTATCTAATTAACCGCATGTACAGTCGGCAGAAAAATTGTCGAAGTACTAGCAATAATTCTTACTTAAAAGATTGGCACCTGATATTGTTAAGTAAGTATTTGTCGAGTTCTTAGCCTTATACAGTTTATAAATAAGTATGTTGATGATAAAATTTAGCGATCAAACTAAAATATATATATATGAAACGTGTGGATGTGTGCTTCAATAATTTTGCTGCCGACTGTATGATAATAAACAAAATTATTTATCGTTCGAATAAAATTTCTAAACATGATATTGAAGTGTTTAATACTTGGCTTACTTATTCAGGATGACCACAAGCCCTTCAAACCATTACTTAAAAAAAACTTATAGCTACTGTTTTAAATATGGTGTTCAGATATAGTAATGTTTTTTAGCTAATAGTTAGAGCTATATATAACACACCTAGTGTTAAACAGTGTTAGTATTTCTATCTAGAAAACGGAAAGAGATACAAAGAAAAATGAGAGATACAAACAAATAGAATATAATCGATTTAATATGAAAAGACACCTTATACACAATTTAACAAAAAAAAAAAAAAAGTTCTTTCTAACGAAGAAACGTGTAAAAATTGATTTTATTTTGTTCCCGATTTCTCAAGCATGGGCGTTGAAAACCACGGTATAACTCAAAAACACTATATTTTTGACCAAAACTGCATGACCTCTTAATTCAGTGGTACAGTACATGATTCAAGTTTACGAACATGAATCATGTATCATTAAAAAAGGATCTTATTAAAATCACTTTTATTTCTATTTTTACTTACGCGTTTTTTTATAGTCATGAATTAAAGAAAATATCTTTAAAAAAAATAATAATAATAATTATTATTATTATTATTAAGGAGCATTATTATATGAAAAGTTAGTGCAGGCGCTAGAGGGAAGAGAGTATGCAAAATATGAGGAATGAATTCCCCCATTGGATTTTAGATGAATATAGCTGAGAGATTATTGACATGGTACATCTTGCCAATCCATGTTTTGGTCTAAATATGTTATCCCCTCCCCCCTTTTATTTGAAAAGGAAATCTGTCTGGTACATGCTATGAAGTCATTTTATTGACGATTTCAGAAATACTTTATAGTTTATTCTAATGATTAAAGTGATGACGGGTTGTCCAATAGCATAATCGCTCATTTTTATTTAGACAATCATTATTGATAAATTTACGCGATGAAATACAAAATGACACTGACTTTTTGCAACTGCAAAACGGTATTCGACAATTTGACAAACATTTACAAGGTTGAATTATTGAATCTGGCAAAGACGGCTTATTCATTTGTTGTGAACATAAGTCACTATTAAGCTTTTCATATTTAAATAAACAATAAATAATCAATATTCCGCAATTGTGTTTCGTGAGCATTTTTCTAAATAGGTGTTTATAATGTAGCTATCAAGAAATGCAAATGCAAAGCACCGGACGTTCATATGACTTTCATTAAATTTTAACAAAAACCAGTGTTTTGAGAAATCAGTTTATATCGAAGTTCATCAGCAGTTAATTTCTTTTTTGATATATATATATATATATATATATATATATACTCGTAAATGTGTGAGTTTGTACAAACTATTTTTAACTGTTTTAATTGTTCATTATTTAGTCCAAGGTTTCCCAAAGATAAAAATGCTGTGTGTACAAAACTTTCAATTTCAGCTTTTAAACATTACACTTTGCTGCCAAATTTACTGGTAGTATCGAAACCACTTACAGTGTAATGATGGCAAAGTATTATATATGCTTTACCCAAAGATTCAACTGCCAAATGACATCCAATAAAACATTACGTTGTACGAGAACTGTCGAAGCATAAACCTAGACAACTAATATTTTTCAGTTCTTTCCAGTAATAAATTCCCAAGATAAATGCATCTCTATAGGCTCTGAGTATAATAAAATGATCTGATTGAATTCTTATTGAATGAAATATGTGAAAAAATATCCTCGTATCAGCTTTTAAGTCATTTAATTGTAAGCCAAATATCACATAAAGTAAAGAGCGTTTATAAAGTGTTTCAATGCTTGAAATCCATTCAAAAGTGGGGATTGTTTTCTTCGCAATATTTTCACCAGTACAATAAAATCCAACAAAACAACCGGATTCAACAAAATGTTACAAAATGCAAGGATATTTTCTTTACGAGGTACCTGAATTAAAATCAAACCACTTAGAAGCTAAATACGAGCATGTTTTGACACATATTTCATGCAATAAGAATTCAATCAGCTCATGTTGTTATTCTCAGCGTCGATACAGATGTATTCATCTTGGCAACGTATTACTGGAAAGAACTAGAAAATATTGATTGTATAAATCTATGTTCTACGGTAAAGAAACGTCTTATAGTATGCCATTTAGCTGCTGAATCTTTGGGTGAAAGCATATGTAATATTTTGCCACCATTACATGTTTTAAATGGTTGCGATACTACCAGTTGATTTGGCAACAAAATTCAATACTTGAAAGCTGGTACTAAGGTTTTGTACAAAGGTTGGTACTAAGGTTTTGTACCTTTTTATCTTTGAGAAACCTTGAACTAAATATTGAACAATTGAAACAGTTAGAAATAGTTTGTACATATATATATATATATATATATATATATATATATATATATATATATATATTTTTTTTTTTTTTTTTTTTTTTCAAGAAAGAAATTAACTGCTGATGAACGCCGATATAAACCGATTTCTCAAAAAGATTGGTTTCGGAATTAACTTAATGAAAGTGATATGCCCGTCAAAGACTTTCCATATGTATTTTTTAAGGGCTACAAATTTATTTTGAAATGCTCAACAAACACAATTGCAGCCCATTGATCATTGTTTATTTTGTTATAAAAAGCTTAATGGTGATTTACGTTAATAACAAATGATTAGGCTGTCTTTGCCAGATTCTTTAATTCAGTCTTGTAAATGTTCTCCAAATTGCCAAACACTGTCTTTAAGTTGCAAAAACTCAGCATCACTCTGAATTTTATCGTGTAAATGTAACTAATGAATGTCTAAATAAAAATGAGTAATTGTTTATCTTGCTTGCGTTTATTTCTATTTAAATTCGCTGTTTTCTCCTACATACTTTCTATTGGTACAATTTTATTATTATTGTTATTATTGTTATTATTAATATTCTTTGTTTTTTATATTATTGAGAACACATCATCACATTCATTATTGGAATAAACTATAAATTATGGCTTAAACCCGCATTAAAAAGTTTTGTTAGGGGCTTTATTTGAAGTAAAAGCCATTTTAACTTTTTATGATCTACCGTAAAATTTGTGTTCAGTCTTAACCCTTTATATGAAGGAAGAAAAACATTTCAGAAGTAGGGTTTACTAGGAAATAAATATAATGATTTTGATGAAAGCTTGGTGTTAATGTTTTGTTGAAGTGAGAAAATCGAATAGACTTATCCCCATCTTCAGGAAAATTCGCGTTCACTGTTCACCTTTTATTCGCTGGTTGCAATAAATATTTCATAAATTGGGTTTGGTCGGAAATTAAAATAATAATATTGATAAAATTTGGGGTTAAGTGTTTTGTTGAGAAAATAATCCTTCACAATTTTCATCAAGGTCAGAAAAATTTGGCGGTTATTGTCAAACCTCACTCCATCGCCTGGAAAAGGTGGAAGGAACTTAATTTTCTAGAGTTTGCGAAGTTATTATTATTTTTTTAAATAAAAAAATATTTTATTTTATATTTTTCTTTTTCTTTTTTTTCTTTTTTTTCTTTTTTTAATAAAGAATATTTTTTTTTTTTTAGAGATCACGTTCGAAGAATCGAACGACGTAAAATGTTGCCTTTTATGTACATTTATATCATAATTAATATAAATCCTTACGCCGCAGGTAAAGGGCACCATAGCACAAAAAGGAATTTATTTTAGGAATGATATTATAATGAAATTAAATAATGCCATTTATCATGAATAAAGAAAATGGACATGTTTTATGTTCTACTGATCTATCTCCTTTACATAACTGGGCAAATCACTTAATGCCTCTATATAAAGCAAAAAATGATCTAGAAAATAGAGAACAGGGTGCTAAATCTTTTAATAAAGTGGATATGGTGTTATTTATCTCCGGAGTACATAAATACACTTATGTGTTTATTAAAAAAAAAAAAATTAAAAATATTATGATTACATTAAAATTATATATTACAAAATACTTTTCAAGAGCGTCTTTTGTACATGAATTGCGAAACGAAAGAAATCCGAAAAAGATGGTATTTGTTTATGATAAATAATATCCGACCATCACACTGTTAAAAAAATGCAACTTTGCTGCCAAAAATTCTCTGTAATTACAGAAAAATACGTTTCTCCAACGTAATTTTTACGTAATTTGCGACTTCTTTCTTAAAATTACAGAGAATTTCTGTCAGCAAAGTTGCATTCTTTTAACAGTGCAGGTTCTTTATTATAATTTACAGATAAATAGAAAGTTGACAAATAAAGTTTTTTATCTTACTATTTTCTATTACTTTACTACGAATGGACGTGATACTTTGTAATTCTCTATTATTCTTTATTATTAACTTGTTGATAATAAATATTCTACTTTTTCAAGATTAAGAACTAAAATTGTATAATTTGGATTTATATAAAATAATTTATTTGTTTATTTACGCATTTAATAAAATACGCAACAATACAAATGTATATATACTGATATAGGTATGTATATAACGTATATTCAACATTTATTTCAACAAATGTTAAAATACATTTAAAAGAAAGAAAAAAAAAAGATATGGTCTTTAAATAAAATTAGTTGAACGTAATAATATTTAGTAAATTCTGAATCATGTTATTAATAAATAAATATAGAAATAAATAAAAATTGCAGCATTTTAATTAATTAACATGTAGAAAAATGGTCCCCTTTTTAAAAATAATTTATTTACAGAAATATATATATATATATATGTTATTACTTTTATATGTTTCCATAAAAGCGATGTCATAATTTATTTTCTCCCTAATGTTTTCTTTCTTTCCTTTTTGTTTCCTTAAATCCGTAAGTGAAACGTTTAGATATTTCTTAGATAGATATGATAAAATTATTTGGATAATATGTTACTCACTAATTTAGATCCATAACAAAACAACGAAACTTAATTAAGTAAGAATCTAATGAATTTATGGCAACAATACACTTTCTGGCTTTAAGTTAATGATTAGATCTGTTACCCTCTTAATGATTACGCATATTGTTATACATCTAGTATCATTAAGTTCATAAGAAGTTAAAGTTTGATGATAAACATCATTTCCTTAGCGTGCGATATTATACCCTATGGCTTACCTTTATATTCATTTTTCGTAATTAATATGATAAAAACAATTCATTTTGCTTCGAGTAAACTATTACTGAAGGTTAATTAAAAAAGTATTGATACATGATCATAGGAAATATACTGAATTTATAGGAATTTACATTAAATTTATTTCACCAGAGAATATTATATTGATATAAAAATTATTTTTTATTACCTATAGCTATTCTAATTTACAATTTTGTTAAAATTATTTGTAGCTAACACTGATGAACAACATATTGAACAAATGTAGTAATATTCAACAATGAATAGAAAATAGAGAAAAAGATAAATTCTCAAATATACTAAAAGCTGATAAGAGAGAATTTTGCGCTGCTTATCATTTATACATCAGATGCTGGTGTTGCTGTTTGGATTAGCGTTGGCGATTGTCTACACGTGAAACCTTGGTCTAGCTAGAACGTCTTCCATGTCTATCAATGAAATATAAACAAAAGTTTCAAAGAAAACTATAGATGGATCAAAATGTTTAGGTAGAAGTGTTTCCTCGGCTCGAACCCAGCATTTCTCGTCTACCAGCTGCAAGTACTTAGACATTAATGGATTCCAGGCAGGAATAACCAATGCAAATTTAAAGTAGTATATGATATCTGGAAGCAACACACATTTATTTTAATATTATTTTCCACGCTTTAGAAAAAAAAGTTCCTTTTATTAATCAACAGTTTTTTGTTTGAATATATAGCCAGACATGACGTTGAACAGAAATAAAAAATGAATATTTACACAACATTGAAAACGCCAATGTAGTAATATTAAGCAAAGTGCATTTTCGGTAGCGTTACGCGTACTGTCAGGAGTGCAGAATGATAAGACGGATTATTGTGCCTATATGTACATAGGCAGAAATCGAACATTTTAATTTATTCCAGAGCATTTATAGCCCTGCCTTTATTTTGTACCATTTGCATTTTAATAGTGATTTTTTTCCTATTTTATTGTAGTTACATGTTGGAAAACATTATTCAAAAAGTAAAGTGATGCGAAATGAAGTCGGCGCTAAAAATTGTCCGGAATAAATTAAAATGTTGCCATCTATGACATAGGGAAGCGGAATCTAGAGTCAGAATAGGGATCTTAAGAAACTATATCTGTTAGCCAATAGAAAATTTGTCTGTAAATGATACGTAAATGGTAAGTGAAAGTTAAAAATATGAAAATTGTATGAAATATTTCCAACAAATAGAGAGAGGGTTACAGAAAAATTGCAATTAATGACAATTTTTATGATTTTTAGAAATATGGAAAGCTTCTAGAAAACGGAGTTCATGTATATGTTTAGTTCGACAGATTATTTTAGCTGATATAAAGTTTAAAGTACGGCTATTCTCCCTACGATGCTTAACAATGGCGAATTCATTTATTTTTTGTTTTTGAATGTATAAACCATGTGTTCTTAAAAACGAAACTTTAGTTTACGTTTTGTTTGGTCAATTTATTATTGTCCAATTTGACAAGCAATACTTTAAATACACCAAGAGTTGTGTATATCAATAAGGTCTTTTAACAAAGTTTACAATTTCTTATGGTCAAAACCTCCCGTACTTTAAATTCCTATTGGTTGCTATTCCGATTCAGAATCTGCTGCTCTATTTAGATATATGAGCAATAATCTGTCTTGTCATTCTGCACTGATAACGCTACCGAAATGACAGTTTGCTTATTATTTTATACATTGGCGTTTTCTGCGTTGTGTAAATATTTATTTTATATTTTTGTTCAATATCAGGTCTGGTTATATGTTCTATAAAACTTCAACGGGCTTTATCATTATTTGGAGATTTTGCTCTTTATACTGCCGAGTAACCTAATCTGAAAAGTCTCATAAGAGGTAGAGAACGGGTCAGAAACTTTCTTTACTTTTCTCCTTTGTAATTACTCCATGATAAAAAATCTATTTAATCACTTATACCGCTTACATGCAAAGAAATTGCGTGCCCTGAATCATTTGAAGTCTTTTTTAAGTGCTGCAGACATTGAATTATTCCACGTTTTATTCAAATAAAATGCAACTTTAGTGGTTTCTGATATGTTAACAAGGCTGTTCTCCTGTGTCGTTTCAACGTTCATCGTGCTGTTATAAAAGAAACACGTCTTTATGTAGCCAATATTGAGAAAGACCTATTTGCTCTTCATTTAAAGCTAAAATCATGTCTTTACAGTTTTACGTTTATTGATTCGAATTCCTGGATTAAAGCTGAAGAATCTCTGAAAAGCATTCAAAATGTCTATTTTAT
Organism: Salticus scenicus; assembly: GCA_963930645.1. Taxonomy (NCBI): domain Eukaryota; kingdom Metazoa; phylum Arthropoda; class Arachnida; order Araneae; family Salticidae; genus Salticus; species Salticus scenicus. Next base: position 235,272,036 of record OZ005649.1, read on the forward strand.
ATATTTGACCGCCTTTTCATTTCGCAGTTACCAACGCATTCTAACGATCTCCCAATTCTTAACCAAAATTCAATCGGTTAGCTTTCCAGTGTGAAAATTTCTAAAATTGAGTATGCTCTTCTTAAATTGAATTCTAATTTATGGTCCCTAAACCACCTCATTTACTAGCACCTCCTCATTTTCCTCATTTACTAGCACCTCCTCATTTTCCTCATTTACTAGCACCTATTGAGAATGCTTTCAGAAACTCTCGCCTTACAGAATATCAGGAAGAAAACCTACGTCATTTAATCCTTTCCAAAACTAATTTCAATTCCAGCAACTCCAAATCTAACCTCAGTGCTGCCGATAAATTGCTTGGAAATATTTAAAATTCAAGTACGATATTATCATGACGAAAGCTGTTTAGTATATGTATAAGAATTTTAAATATGCAAAAATATCTTTTGTTCGCTTTCTAAGAATTTTTATTTCAATCTCTTCTGGAATTGCCCTATATATATATATATATATATACTATACATACCTGCCAATTTGTACGTTTTTTTTTTTTTTTTTTTTTTTTTTTTTTGCTACAGGAATATTTAATCGAAAGTTTTAATAAGTTTTTTAGCAGTTTTCTGTAATTAAAGATGAAAAAATATTTGAAAAAAAAAAAAAAAAAAAAAAAAAAAAAGCCGTTAAAGTGTAATAAAGCCGTACAAGTTGGCACCTGTATATATATATATATACATATTTAACCTGTATATATATATATATATATACAGGTATATATATATACATATACAATTATTTATCACTTCTCTAGAGAAACTCTACAAAGTTATATACAGTTGTATAAATATATATACGCTTATTAAAAATCTACTCATAATAGAAGTTTAATGAAATTGTTTTCAATTTATTATTTCAGAGGGCGAAATCTCTCTCGCTCTCTCTCTTTTCTCGTCCGCATGAAACAATGCAATTCATATGAAATTTTTGTTTGCTCCTTAAGATATTAAATATTTGGAATTAACATTCTGACTGCTTTAAAATGGGGGGGGGGGGGGGGTTAAATTGCTTATATTGTGCGGATTTTACGATGCACAAATTTAAAAGCTATTTCACCCCAAAACCTAAAATATGATTACAGATTTCAAAATACAGTTAACAACGTTTACATATGATATTAAAATAAGAAAATAATAACTGACAAATTCTAGTAAATTTAATATTATTCTTATAGAAAGTGACGACATTAGAAAACAGCAAATTATGAGCAAATTTTACAAAATGAACGGTTGTTTAGGCTTCAGTTGTGTGGATTAAAGCCAACTGACTAAACTAGAATCCTTGTTCAATGGGTGCAATGCCCTCCGTGGGACTCATTATAGGGTTTCCTAACCCATATTTACGCGACAGCTGTTTAGAAGGATGATATATTTTATGAATTAAGGCTTTATTTCTTTACTCGTACTCGTATCTTTATATACTTACAAATTGTTTGAAAAAGTATAGTTAAAATAACAATAGAAATATAGAAATATAGACGGTGGGTTTAAATTTAATGATTCATTTCAAATTTTAATAAAAATTAAAATATGTGTTGTATAAGAGCACTATAATGATTCTTAAGTGAAAAATTAATTTTAAGCAAAGAATTTTTTTTCATTGTTTTGCTTATAATGTATTGCATATTAAAAATATCTAAATCACAAGACGAACAATTAAAGATTATTTACTTTTGAACAAGTGGATTGAGTTGGATTACTATTTGAATGAGATTCGACCTATAAAAAAAAAAAAAACCGTATATTAAATATTTAAATGAATTTACCAAATTATTGTTACGGATTATCAGCAATTGCTTGATTTGCGCTTTTGTCATGTCTGTTCTATGTGTTTTTTTTAAATACAGCGCCATTTATGAGCAGAATTTTGAGCTAATTTCTTTTACTTGTTTAAACAAGACTTTTCATCGTAGGAGACATTGTAATACAAAAAACATTCTTGTACGTCAATTATTTATTTTTATGTTAAAAATTTAAATTTGTCAAGGTTTTTTTAGTCCATCCTAGATATCGGATATCGGATATCTATAAAATTAAATAAAATTTTTGAAAAATGTTAATAACATGTTATACATTTATCTAATGATACTCATTTAAATTAAGCTTCTAAATGGGATACATTTCTGAGTAAGTAATCTACTAATTTTGGCTGACAGAACGTATTAGTTAATGACAAATAGTTAAGAATTTTCGAATCTTTTCAATATGTCATATTTATAAATATGTTTTATGTATCAATTGCCTTGTGTTCATGATACATATATATATATATATATATATAGTTCATTACAGTATCTCAAGAATGTCATGCATGTTACTATAAGAGCCTCACTGCATAGTAATTTAGCATATTCTTCAATTAACGAAAGGACCATACGAGTATATATTAAAAAAAAGTTATTTAAACTATTATTGATGTAGGATAATTTATCAATTTTTACTATTATTTAAAGGTTAAAAAGAAATCCTTTTTGATAATTACAGTTTATTTTTCAGCATTTACGAAGAATAAAAAATGAAATTAAAATAATTAAAAATGAAATTTGTAACAATAAATATATAAAACTTGTTTTTTAATGTTTCTAAATAAACATTTTGATTTTTCTTTTTGCCTTAATATTTCTCTAAAATATAGCACATTCCTTCGGAATCTTTTAAAATTATTTTATTGTTTAACATCCATAATTTAATGAAACATTTTTCAGTATTTGCTAAAATAAATATATTCATATCTTTTAAAAAGAGTACGCTATCATAGTAGATATTATATACTTAATTTTGTATTGTTTCAATTATCATAACAATGGAGTCAATGAATTTTTGGGTTCGACGCTAAATCATCGATTGTTTTCCTCAACATACAGCCGAATTCTCAATCTCCATTTCCCTAAAAATTTCTCCATAAAAGTAAACATTTAACTATGCAATACAAACATGAACACGAGAATTTTGCAGTTTTCCCTACAGTGGTCACGTGTGAAGAATTTCATAAAGTCACACCGATAAAGTCTATTATAAATCGAACTAAATGTAATATTAAAAGGGAAAGTCAAGAGTAAGTGTGTCTTCTGTAAGTACGCATGTACTTACATTTCAGACGTATAAACATAAGGTTACGCAAGTAATTATTTTATTTTATTTTATTTTCCTATAAGTTTAAATTTTTAGAGCAGAAACAGACAGCTACAGACAGAAATTGATGATAACTGTCTTTTACTGAATTAATTTAGCCTTATATGCAATTTCCTCAATCTACGACATGTAGTAAACCCATTTGGTCTTTCAACCATTATCTGAAAGAGATGAACTTTCTAAAAAATCAAAAGTCAAAATTTAAACTTTTAGCATGAACTTTCAACTCCCGAAATTTCATGTATTGTTTACATATCATAATTTTTTTTTCTGTTATATAATATATGCATGTATGTACTTTAATGTTCTTTATTTTATAGTCATCGCCTGCAGAGCGGGTAATATAACATGTTTTTTAGCCTTTGTAAGTATTTACCCCTTTTGTTGATATTTCTGTACATATTGTATTTGCATATATAAAATGAAATTTGATAAATTGTATAAAATGAATATTTCTTTTTGTAAACTTTTGTATGCTAAACTAAAAGTCTATGTATATATTATTAGTATGGGGTAAAAAGAGAATTTTTTAAAGCTATTTTGCATGTAAATTCGCGTTTAACGACTAACCTTAATAAATTAACAATTTAGTTTTTTCCGTATGCAAATAGCTAGGTGGTAAAATATTGCTTATCTATAAATTAATGTCATTTATCTATATACAAGTTGTAGTTCACGTGTTTTGATTTATACAGTAAAAAAAGTTTTAATTTTAGAAATACTCTGATTCGGATGTCCAGCCGTTCATCTCAAAACCCAATCTGCTGATTTCTTCAAATTTTTACTTTTGAAATGCAAAAGGAGATATTTTTGGAACTGTGCCAGCTGTTTTTCGTTTCTGAAGTGGAAAGTGCTTTCTTGGAAGCGTGCCAGCAGTAGATTGACCTTTGGCAAGATGTAGATCTGAAAGTTAGAACACTAGAATTTTTTGATGCACTCTCAAGTACCCTGACTACATGACGGTTATCTGGGTCTAGACTGACCTTCAGATGGATGAAGAAATAGCAAGTTTTTTGTCAAAAAAAAATATTTTAATGTTACAAGTTAAATTGAATAAGTAATGATCGCATTTTTTGTTTAAGCGATCCTTTTTGTACTAAAATTTTTTCAATTCATAAAATTATTCCTTTCCGTTAATGAAAGTTGACCTGTAATCCCCGCTGTATTTCGTTGGCCTAGATATTTAACTAATTATTAGTACAAAGGGTTTTCCGGTATAAATCTACTTAGACTGAGCTTTTTTAAAAAAAAAAAAAAATCTTATTGTTCTAAGTGTCCTGATTTTCAGCCCGGTACTCTTATTTTTTTTTCCCTTATTAGATTAAAAAAAAAGCAAGTACTTATTGTTGGGCAGTTTAACTTAAGTTTTCCCCCCTCTTTTTTTCTAAAGTCTTATGCAGTTTAATTTTAGCAGTAATTAACTGCGGCTATTTTTCAATTAACATAGCACTGTTTTACTTTAAAATTTTCACGGGTACAAACCCGTTGTGGATTTTTACGTGAAAATTTTTCTTTTGGGGAGGAACTGTGAGGTATAGCAAAGTTAGCGTAATGCTACAAGCGAATTTCGCATTTTACGAGTAAAACGTGAATGTGCTGAATTTAGGATTCAGTTGACTAATAGAGTTAGTTCTCATCCTAAATCAAAATTGTAATTTTCCATATGCTAATATTTTGGAAAGTAAATTGTATAAAAGGAGAAGGAAGATTGCTTTTGGAAGTTAGTTGGAGGGAAGAGAGGCGGCTTGGAAGGAAGTTAGTGGGTAGCTGCTTAGAGTAGTATAGTAGGAGATAGTAAGTCGAGTAGATAGTGGTGTAAGGGAATCCTCCCGCTATCGAAAGATTACTGAGCCGTGAGGGTTAATGAATTTAAATGAAGTAGTTGTAATTATTGGTGGTTAATTATGTAAAGTTAAAAGTAATTATGGAGGCTGTCCTTTTTAGTTTATAGAGATATTAAATATAATTATAGTCCAAAGCCCACCTTTCTATTAAGCTCAAATAAAAGCTCATTTATTTTATAAATCTGACTTTGTCATTACTTCATGAATTTAATTAAGTAATTAAGTTTCAGCTTCAATCAAAAGTTAAATAAGCATGGCGACGACATTTCGTTCGTCACAAATGGTCTTGGAAAAGTTATGGAAAATTTCGACAAAAGAGTGCGTATGTGCCAGCAAAGACGTGGAGGCCATTTTCCGTATTTGTGTTTCTATAGACGACCCTATCATGTGTACTTTACGATTCAATAAAAGAATAACAATTTAAAGAAAAAAAATGAGTTTATTATTTAATTCAAATCTTGTGTTTATTTTGGGACATAGCACTTTAACAAAAAAAAAAAAAAAAAAAGATAAAAGATAAATAAATAAAATAAAAATAAATAAATAAATAAATAATATATAAATAAATAAATAATTCTCGTGGTTATTATAAAAGTTGAATAACTCAATGAAATAACTTTGGCAGTAAAAAAAAAAATTTCTCTTCAGCGTTAAGCAATTTCCAAGCCAAGAAAGAGGATTCAGATCGTGAAAAGGGAATAAATGCTTGTATTTTGCATGAATCAACCAATGATAATACCCCTATTGTATGTAACTGCTTCTGACAATATAGTTATTGAGGATTATATACGCATGTATTCCCTTAAAACATGTTACTTAAAAAATATCATTCGTTGAACGGAGAAGATATTTCTGCTAAATCAGTAATTAATGATTTGGTAATGACAAATGACTGTCCTGCTAATGATATTGGGCCAACCAATGAAGATTTACTAAAAACTTACGAATATCCTGTTAAGGATGATTCAATATTGACCAACGAAATTTATATACAAATTCTAATTGTTCTTAGACCACATAAGTTAAATTTGAGTACATTGTACTCAAATAAATAAATAAACAAATATAAAAAAATAAATACAGTTATTTAATTAATTAAATTAAATTAAATTAAATTAAGTAACTGTAATACATTTGGAACATTTAGATAGTCTTCACAAGTTAAATGAAGCTTTTGATTAGCTATTGAAGCTAAATTTTGATAATATTCAAAATATTTTCCAACATCCGTTATGCATTTCTATCTCTTACAGCTAATCCATAAAGTAGAGTTTTCACTACCTGATTTATATGTATCATTATATTTTTAAGATTAATTATAATATTTCATTATATTAAGAAATTTTATTAAGGTTATTTAAATTACTAAAAAATAATTTTAGCTGTTTTACAACATTTTTTTTTAAATTCAGTATCTGTTATTTAGAATGTAATGATCATTTGTATTAAGCAAATCATTAATGTATCAAATGATATATGCATTGAATCATAAATTAATTTACTTCAGAGTGTTGATTGTTTAGTAATTAAATAAAACCGTAATGATGATTTTATTATTAAAATCAATCTAATTTCTACGATTTGTTTTAGAATAAATATTGTTCGTCTTGACAAGTGTAAATAATCATTGTATACACACCAATAACCATTAAAATTGCTGCGCTAGAAAGGAATGCATATAACAGAATGATATATACTGTGCACATGCATAGAACAGATTACATTTTCAGGAAATTTGTAAGTATATATCTTAAGAAATCCTTACACAAAGCAGCGACCTCTGGCAGCAATGACAGCACTTGTACGCTTAGGCATTGAATCGAAGAGCAATTGGATGACATGTACATGTACCGTCTGTGCACATTCAACACTTTGTCACAGTTCATAGACTGTAGTAGGAGTGTAGTGAGTGTCAGTCGAAGGCAACGATTGACGAAGTGGAGCAGATCAGGAAAATGCGCTAGGCAGAGTTACTGTCGAACACATTCTATATCAGAAAAGGCCCGAACAAAACGGACAACTTGTGGCCGTGTATTGTTCTACTTAAATGTTGTCTGCGTTATAGTATCCTCGAATAGCTTATATTCTAAGCCTCCGTAACTGCATCAGAGCCATGAACCTTCGTCAGTCTTCGAATTCCATTAAATCATCAGAAAGGTAATGGCCACTATTCAGATTGCCGGTAGTGAGAATAAGGGGTGATCGATACATATATATAATGGTACCACATACCATCACATCAGGTGATGAGCCAGTATGCGTCGATCATGACTTCGGCTGTCCTAGAAGCTGCATCACAGTGATCACATTCAATGGGATCAACGACGAACTTGGATGCAGAAATGACGTTACGTCGTTTTTTCGGAGGAATCACATATCTGTTTACAGCATAAGATGACCGCATCAGTATTTGGTTGCAATGTGGAGAATGCACATAGCCAGCTGTCATTCGACATCGTCATAATGGTCCATTATCTACAGTAATAGTATGGGTTGCCATCGGAAACACATCTCGGACACCTGTTATTTGAGGCACTCAGAATAGTGTTCATTACATTTCCGATGATTTAAACACGTGGCTCTGCTTAGACGCTTCCGTAATGTAACATTTAAGCAGGAGAATGCATGACCGCATGATGTGTGTGCCGTTCAGACCTTCCTTGATACAAAATGTGTTCGACTGTTGTCCCCGCCAGAGCCATCTCTTGATGTCGCATCAATTGAAAACTCCTCGACGTTTGCTGTCAAATGACTGGCACTGTTGAAACTATGGTTCATTAATTGTAGCATCGTACTGAAGCTGCATAAAGTTTTGCACCTGTATATATCATCCAATTGCTGTTCGGTTCAATGCCTTAGCACATAGGTGCTGTTACTACTGCCAGATGTCGCAGTTTTATGTACTGGTTTTTAATGTTATATACCTGCAAATATAAAAAAAAAAAATATATAATCAATTGTTCTTCTCACTATAATGAATGCATCTACAAATTATCATTCTTTTATTTGAAATTCTTCTTGGTGTAGTAATTGTAATAGAAAGCTGTGTAGCAACTATTTTTACTTTCCGAACATAGGTACTATAAATGAAAGATTTGTAATCAAGATTTGCAAAATTGATATTGTATCTCTCCTACATTAGAAACGAATTTTTGTTGAATGTTGAAAATTTATATTTGTGACTGACATGAAGTCTAGTTATACACCTCCAACTTTAGTTTGGACACGCGCTTCCCTTTTAGAGATATTTACGATTTCACACGGTTTTTTGTGAAATATGTTTGTGCGTGTGTGAGAGAGACAGTAAACAAGATTGTGTCTAAACACTTTCTTTAAATAATCTGAAAGTTGGTACGTATATTATAGGGTACATAGCATAAACTGCATATATTTTGATGAATACAATATTTTTAAAAGGACACAAAGAAAAATATCTTATCATTATGAACTATAGTGTCAACTATAGTGTATTATATAGTGTCAACCGCTTTATTCTCTAATGAACTCTATTTTCAATTAAGATAGGTATTGCCTACATGTTATAAGTTATTATCGCAAAAATCATGCAGATTTTTATAAGTGCAGGTTTTTTTTTTTTTTTTTTTTTTTTTTTCCATTATACAAAATCAAATTTTTAACATTGCGGTTTACGGGCTGAAACTTTTTTAATTCGTCTTAGTTATGCTAAATTATTTAAAACATACGAAAGAAAACAGTTTGAATATTTAATATTGGAAGCTTGCCATTTATAGTTTTTTTTTTGCAGGGACGAACAATGGAATTTCAATACTTTACGTTTCAAAACAACATACTCCTTAGGAGAAATACTCAAACACCCTATTATATTTTTTATTTTGTTTATATAGCGACTTTTATTACTTTAATTCATTTAAAACACCTTTAATTACTTAATGTCAGTTAAGTCGAGTGGAGTCACGCCAGTTTTTTTTTTTTTTTTTTTTATGTTATGAAAATAGTGGTACGAAAATAATAATAATAAAAAAAAGTCACCTGTGGCAGCCATGGAATTGAACTAATATCAATGACATACCTATATGAATACACATGATTTGAGTTATAATAACGGAATTCCAATGTAACACTATCATATTTTATGTATATATATATATAAACTTTTTGATCCAATTTTTTCTGCAATTAAGTTCAGTTAATTTACTGAAAATCTTCAACTATTCAAATAATTATTTTCATTTCAAATAAATATTTATTAAACAATATATAATTTTGTAAATACTATTTTATTTTCAAGAAACGTTTGTCGTTAATCAATATAAAAATTAGGTTTTTAAAAGAAAAGTAAAAAGACACACAGGGATAGATGTATACACAGCCAAAATTTAAAAGTATGTTCTTGTGAAAAAATTTTATTATTTATAGATTATTTTTATTCATTCATCGATATGTGCATATTTTGTTTTTAAACAATTTTCAAAATTTAAGTACCATTAAGTTAAATTGGCAGCATATTAGAATAAAAATGACAAAGCATTTATCGTTATTCTACAGGATAATTTTATGTAAATGATATGTTTGTCTTAAACAAGGAATCTATTTCATCTCCTTTTTTTCTAGTATTATTCTCCAAGAGTGATCTCTATCCAATTTAGTCACAGATTCAGAGAAAGGGTGGGAGGAGAGAGAGAGAGAAAATGTATGTATGGAAATAGTGGTGACTAAAAAAAAAGACCAAAAATTGCAATCCAATGTATTACTAACATAACATGTTCTATGAAATTATTCTATGAGTTATTTATAAATTGCACTGATAAAATTATATTTTCCATGGTAAAGATGTAGCTAAAGAAATTAGATCTTTTTAAAACAATTATAAATCTTTAAATTATTTTCTCTGAAAAATTGTTTTATGAAAAAAAATTAAATATCATATACAAATATATATTTTATTTTGAAATTGTTAAACATGACAAACTACATCGGGACTTGGATTACTTGGAAGAACATGTGGAAATGTTACGTATATTTTACACATACAATGATATTAAGCTCTTGTGATATATGCACTGAAATATACTCTATAACAAAAAAAGTGACGCTCCAAGAAGGAGTAATGCAAACTGGACACAAATTGACATACATACAGGTTTTGATGGAATCAAGCAGCAATTCATCATTATCGCCGATCCTACGTGCAACTGGTACTTCAGTGACTTCAAATACCCTTAATAGGCAGCTCAGTGAAATTGGGTTGAGCTCAGTACCTGGATCTCTCTTCCACTGAAGACGTTTGGAGCATCATAAAAGGGGTCCTACAACCAGCTCGGGATTTTACCAATCTAACGCAACAATTGGACAGAATTTGGCATGATACTTCACAGGAGCACAACTACCAACTCTATCAATTAATACCAAGACGAATAACTGCGTACATAAGGGCCAGAAGTGGACCAACGCGTTATTGACGTGTTTACTTTGTGAGGCCCTTTCTCTTGATTATATCATTCAAATTTTCTGAAACTGTAATCAATTGTTTTTCTCTACATGCACATCACATCTACCAATTTTTGTCCTATTCGGACCACCCATTCCACCCCATTTTTGTTATAGAGTGTACATATAATTAAAAAAAAATCACTAAACATAAACATAAAACATAAAAACAAAATATTCGAAATTTGCACTTATAAAAAGTACAAACATTTCAGTTATTTTGTTCAGAATTTTTGATTATGAAAACTTTATATATATATATAATAGTTGTGCAAAGTTATTTTTGATTGTTAAACTTTTAAATTTCCTCAAGCCTTTCCTTTTTATTTTCAGTTACTCTACATAATATAGTTTAATGTATATAGTTATAAAATATATATGTCAAGGTTTTAAATACAAAATAACTTTACACTAAATGCTTTAGATAAATGAAACATTAAAATTTTGAATTAGTCAAAAATCAATCTAAAAATTTTAAGCAGAATATGATTTAAAAATATTTTATAAATATGCGCGTGCCAAAATAGTACAATTTTGAAATTATTTAACAATAATTTACTAATGATATTATTTAACTGTTTTTTTTTTTTTTTTTTTTTTTTTTTTTTTTAATACAGATGTAAAAAAGGAAGAAAAAGAAAAAAAGATTTCCTGAAAATTCTATTTGATTTGTTCTTATCTCTTTACCACTAAAAGGAAATATTTTTCAGACTCAGGAATCTTTAGGACGATTCAGCATAAATTTTATCACTCAATGTGACATATGACGTCACTAAAATATCCCCTTTAGAGTTGTATTCGAATAGTAAGTGATAAGCACGTGAATTTGTTACCCGATATAAAAATTATCTCAAATCATTTAAAAAGGTTTTTCATTATTTTAATTAAATTGAATATTTCTTTTACCAGAGCCCAAGGAAGAATCTCTTTAATATTAAGTCCATTTCAAAACAAATTACTTTTTTAATAGAGATTATTAAAAAAATAAAACATGAAAGAAAAATCCTGCAGTACGCATTGATTAGTAACACTTTCCAACTGTACGTAATTGTTGTATCGAATAACTTTTATTATTCTTTGCCTACGTTATCACACAACAGACAGAAGGACTGAAAAATATACAGATAGACTAATTGATTTTAAAATTGCTCTTAGGCATTTTGGAAAGGGTTAAAAAGGCTTAACGCAAAAAAAAAAAAAAAAAAAAAAAAAAAAAAAAATGCAGCCATTAGATTATAATTACAGCTTTTGATCTCTCTGAATATTTTAGTGTAGCCTTGTAAATCAGAAAAATTAATCATATCATATTCTATACAAAAGATTATTTTAGAGTATTAACAATAAATGTTAATATTTTTATGATTTTTACAGTAGAAAGACTTTTAAATATAATTTTCAAAAAATTCTGTCCTAAAGCGTAATGCATTGGCATTTTTTTTTTTTTTTGTCCCTGTAAACAAACTAGTTGTACAGGACCTATTAATGTCATTCTAAATGGAGAAAATTCTATAGGGATAATGTTTATAAAAACAACACTCATAGAACACGATGCTTTTGAATGCTTTTGGGTGTCCCTGTACACAAACCAGAAGAGATATTCACTCCATTTTCAATATGGAACATCCGATAGTGAACTTCAATAAAATATATCAGTTTCGAGAAATTCCATAGATAATTAATGGAGTTGGAGCGCGGGCTTACAGACAGACAGACAGATGGACAGATACACAAACTGAAATCATATTCACACTTAAAAATGTTAGAAAGTGTTAAAAACATTCAATGTAAACGAAAGTAATATTTTAGCAATTTTTTATTAATAGCTCTTAATATAAATGGATATTATTCTGTCACCCTGTAAATCTAATGCTAATTATGCTATATTCTATGCAAAGCATTTTTTGTGCAGATAAATAACATAATTCAATTTCCTAAAGCTTCGTGGAAAGTAATTAAAATTTGATTTATAGAAATATCTCTCATAGAACGCAATGCTTTGGAATACTTCTGAGTGTCCCTGTATATAAATCGGTGATGATATTTCCTCCATTTTATACAGGAAATATCCAGCAGGGAATTGGAATAATATATTTCAATTTCATTAAGATATGTCTACAGTAAAGGTATGAAAATATGGTTTATAGAAATAGCTCTCGTAGAACACAATGATTTGAAATACTTTCGGGTCTTCCTGTACACAAACCAGTAGAGGTATAAATTCCATTTTCAATAGGGAACATCCGATAGTGAACTTGAATAACATATATCAGTTTTAAGAAATTCCATAAATATTTACGGGAGTTAGAGATCGGACAGACAGACAGGCAGACGGACGGACGGACGGACAGGCAGATACACAAAACTGAAATCATATTCACACTTAAAAAATGCTAGAAAGTGTTAAAAACGCTTAACGTAAACGAAAGTACAATTCTAGCAATTTTTTATTAATACCTCTTAATATAACTGGATATTTTTGTGCCACCCTGTAAATCTAATGCTAATCATGCTACATTCTATGCAAAGAATTCTTTTGTGCGTGTAAATAACATATTTCAATTTCTTAAAACTTCGTGGATAGTAAAGTTATTAAAGTTTGATTTATAGAAATATCTCTCCTAGAACGCAATGCTTTGGAATACTTTTGAGTGTCTCTGTAGATGAACCGATGGTGGTATTTCCTCCATTTGATAGAGGAAACATCCAATAGTGAACTTGAATAACATATTTTAATTTCATTAAGATATGTCTACAGTAAAGGTATGAAAATATGGTTTATAGAAATACCTCTCATAGAACACAATGCTTTGGAATACTTTCGGGTGTCCCTGTACACAAACCAGTAGAGGTATAGACTCCATTTTCAATAGGGAACGTCCGATAGTGAACTTGAATAACATATTTCAATTTCATTAAGATATGTCTAGAGTAAAGGTATGAAAATATGATTTATAGAAATACCTCTCATAGAACACAATGCTTTGAAATACTTTCGGGTGTCCCTGTACACAAACCAGTAGAGGTATAAACTCCATTTTCTATAGGGAACGTCCGACAGTGAACTTGAATAACATATTTCAATTTCATTAAGATATATCTACAATAAAGATATGAAAATATGGTTTATAGAAATACCTCTCATAGAACACGCTTTGGAATACTTTCGGGTATCCCTGTACACAAACCAGTAGAGGTATAGACTCCATTTTCAATAGGGACCGTCTGATAGTGAACTTGAGTAACATATATCAGTTTCAAGAAATTCCATAAATATTTACTGTAGTTAGAGCGCGGACAGACAGACAGACAGACAGACAGACGGACAGACAGACAGACAGACAGACAAACCGAAGTCATAAACACTTTTCAACCTTGTTGGAAAGTGTTAAAATAAAAACATCTCTCTCTCTCTCTATATATATATATATATATACCGAAACGTCAATGGAGGCCTCCACGTGGAGACTCAAAAATAATTTGTATTTTGTATATTTACAGTGATAACAGACACAAAAATCATCTGATTGACTTGAAAATTGGTACATACGTTCACGAGCCACACGGAATTAGCTATATAGGACTGGTTGCATATTCCGTTTGTGATATGTGTGCAAAGATAGACGAAATGTTTGATATCATTTAAGCCTATGAACAGAATTGCTCTGTACCATGATAGCGGCCGCAAAAATCACCCGATCTGCATGCAAATCGGTACACTTGTCCACGCCCCTTACAGGAATATCTGTATAGCGAGTATATTGTCTGATCTATTGTGTGAGTACATTGTTTATGATTCGTGGACACACCCAATTATTTCTTATCATTAACTTTTATAGACATAATTTCTTTTAAGCATGGTTACACTGCATTGACTAAAACGAAATTAACATTCATTATTGAGATGATTAAATGCACGTTTTCTGTAGAAGATATGTGCTTACACATAATAAATATTGTGCAGTAACTTACAAAAATTTTCCGACAATGTTACGTTTTGATCCAAATTATGTCATCTTTCAAGCAATTATTCATGGTCTACATAGAAACAGTTGTATAGTTTCTACTGGTGTATATATTATTTATGGCTCATTTACAGAGACACACAAACAAATTTCGTAGCATTAAAGCCTATGAACATATTTTTATTTAAGAGTATTTAAACGCGTTTATATTGCATTCAGCTTAATGAAATTAGCATACTTTATGAATATGATTAAGCCAATTCTCTCAACGAAAAATATATTTATAGACTAAATTATTCATTTACAGGACTACGCAAAAGGATTAGAATTCTGATAGCATTCTGTAATCAACTAAATGTATGAAATTTGGTTTAAAAATTAATAATTTATGATGAATTAGTTTTATATATTTTATTGGTGTATATATTAACTGTGGCACGTGAAAAGGGACACACAAATAACTTTTGTACAATTACGGTCTATAGTCAGTATGTTTTAAAAATGCAGTTTAACATAATTACATTCAATTAAACGTAACGAAATAAATATATGTTATTAAAATGTTAAAAACTGTGTAAAATGGAAGACATAAAATTGGTAATTAAGTATAGTGCAACACAAAATATTTCGATATGATGTGCAATCTTTTGACATTAAATTTGGTACAACTATTTATGAGTTAGAAAGTATTATCAAAAAGCTATGAGTTCAAATATATATATATATAAGATAAAATTTAAATATAGGAGGGAGTAAAACTTGAATTATTAAATAAATAGAACTAGAACAAAGTTTACTGACTCTGAAGACCAAACTTCTTTTCTGGATTTAAAAATTAAAAAAGATAATAACTGGTTAATTGGGATTTATGATAAAAGACAGGATTGTAACTTTAAAGTTTGTAATTTAACAAATTGGTTCTCCTGTATTAGTCATAAAGTTTTAAAAAATATTATGTTCACCCAAACAAACAGAATTAAAATGATTTGCAATAACAATTTAGACCTGAATCTGGCTATGAAAAATCTCAAAAACATACTAACTGTTAACCGCTATCCTGTTATTTTAATCAATAAACATTTCAGTATTCTTGATGACAATCCCACTTAAGGTTTGTTGTTCCATTTTGGGCGACATTTAAGTGATGGTAAGTGGTCCAACTAGCTGAAAAGGGTTCTGTGTTTATAAAAGAGGGGTGGTTTTCAATTTTCCATATTCTGACTATTCCAGTTGGTCCATGTATATATTTATATATTCTTGTTTAATTTATATTCTTGTATTTTATATTGATGTATTATATTTTGTACTTTATTTCTGAATTTAATTGCTTTTTATGCTATGTATTAATTAAAATTCGTTTGCTGTATGGTCTTGCTTCCATCTGTGTGACGTTGGGGGCTAGAAACGTGTTTTTGGTTAAATTACCAGCGTTTCGTCAGAAACTTCTCATATTCCTTTCCCTACATGGGGGAGCTCCCCTGATGAAGGCCCTCATGTGTTTTGGGATTAAATTTTCACCTGGTTTTGTTTATTTTACCATGTTTTTATTAACTTCGATTCTTGTTTGTATGTATGTTTGTTTGTTTGTTTGTGTGTTT
This sequence comes from Salticus scenicus, assembly GCA_963930645.1. NCBI lineage: Eukaryota > Metazoa > Arthropoda > Arachnida > Araneae > Salticidae > Salticus > Salticus scenicus. Next base: position 235,288,094 of record OZ005649.1, read on the forward strand.
GTCAGGGACAAATTTTGCAATCGATTTTTAACTAACTTCCTGACTAGCTAGATATTTGAAATTTTCAGGACAGCTCACAACACGGTGACAATACATTTTTCTAATAATTTTAGTCAACTATTGCATGTCCCGCTGCCTTCGGCATCGCTTATATGATTCGACAGAAAATTTATTTAACTAACTTTACGACTAGCTAGACATTTGAAACTTTCAGAATAGTTCCGAACACGGTGAAAATACATTTTTTTAATACCTTTAGTCAACTGTTTAGGGTTCCTGCTGCCTTCGGCAGCGTTATCAGTACAAAGCTTGCAATCGATTTTTCACTAACTTTCCGACTAGCTAGACATTTGAAACTTTCAGGCTAGCTCATAACACGTTGACAATACATTTCTTTAATACTTTTAGTCAACTGTTTCAGGTCCCTACTGCCTTCGGCAGCGTTTATATGATTCGACAGAAAATTTATTTAACTAACTTCCCGACTAGCTAGACATTTGAAACTTTCAGAATAGTTCAGAATACTGCGAAAATGCATTTTTAATATATTTTTAACCAAATGTTTCTGGTTCCTGCTGCCTTCGGCAGCGTTACCAGTACTAAGCTTGCAATCGATTTTTCACGAAATTCCCGACTAGCTAGATATTTGAAACTTTCAGGATAGCTCAGAACACGGTGACAATACATTTTTTTTAATACTTTTAGTCAACTGTTTCAGGTCCCTTTTGTATTCGGAAGCGTTTATTTGATTCAACAGAAAATTTATTTAACTAACTTCCCGAGTAGCTAGACATTTGAAATTTTCAGAATAGTTCAGAATACGGTGAAAATGCATTTCAAAAATATTTTTAACCAATTGCTTCGGGACCCTGCTGCCTTCGGCAGCGTTACCAGTACAAAGCTTGCAATCAACTTTTAACTAACTTCCCGGCTAGATAGCCATTTGAAACTTTTATAATAGCTTAAAACACGATAGAAAGGAATTTTTTAATACTTTTATCCGATTTCTCCGGGTTCTCGCTGCCTTCAGTAGCGCTTATATGATTCAACAGAAAATTTAAAAACATGGTGTATAAAAGTTCTTTTTATCTTGTAATTATTTTTCTGATATATATATATATATATATATATATAAACTAACAATTCTATGATTCTTAAAACTAGTTACGACTGGATTAATTTTATGAAAGATTAATAATGCTTACACATTGGATTTTTAAGATTTATGTAATAATATTAAAATAAGTGATTTGATCAACACTTTAGATAATTTTTATTCTGAAAGTGATCTAAAAGATATTATAAATTATTATAAATATAAAATATATATATACAGTTTAGTTTTAAAAGATAATTATATAAATTATCATAATAAATTTTATGTTAAAAAAGATGAGATTCCTCAAGGCTCAGTATCTAGTAACAGTTTAGCAAATATGTATTTGCATACTTATGAAAATAATTGTAAAACTAATGAGGGTGTTATAATTTACAGATATATTGATGATCTGATCGCTTTTACTAGTACTAATAATGACACTAAAATAAAAACAAATTTTTATCCTTCTTATTTAAAGCTCATTAGTACCAATTTTATTACTTTAAAAGCAAATTTCTTGGACTTGGATATAAGTATTGTAGATAATGAAATAATTACAACTAATTTTGATAAAAGAAATAATTTTGATATTAATATGATTAAAATAATACACTGGAATTCTAACATTAGTAAACTGATCTACAGAAATACACTTTTAAACTAACTTAATCGAAATAAAAGATTAATTTCTACTTATCATGTCAAAATTAATGATATTCAGAATTCCTTTAATAGACTGTTGAAAATAATTATCCTATATATTTTTTACATAGTTATATTATAGAGAAATCTTTAAAACATTTGAAATATAAAATATTTTATTTTCCTTTTAAAAAATTTCGTATTTTTCAATTAAATTTAGATATAATAACTGTATTTATTGTATTAGTTTCTTTAATATAACATAGAAGGCGTTGTAATATTATATTTTCTATGGTTGCGGATTTTGGTGAGTTATCTCGCTAGAGATCTTGTGCATTTCAAGCTGTTGTCTGAGTGAATGTCGATATATATATATATGACTGAAAACATATATTATAATATATATATATATTATTAATATGCATATATTATAATATATATATATATATATATATATATATGCACACATATATATACAGATAGATACAGACAGATACAACGGAGGTTGAGAGGAGCGGCAACCTCTCTTTTAGAAACATATCTGTTTATGTAGCGAGTTGCATTATCTTTACAACTTTGAAATTTAATAACTTTTGAAATAAAAAGGATATTCACATTCTGTGTTCTGCAGTTATTAGTGCAACTCATAAAGTTTTGTTCTGTTTAGGTTAGCACCGCCACATGTGCACCGCGTGTGGCCCGAAGCACATCCAGTCGGTAATCGATTTCTTGCCAGGTACGCTATAACATAACGTCTGTGACAGTGGCAAAAGCCTCTGTATTGCGGGTTTTTAAGTTAGAAATGTCAGTAAACTTTCTCCGATAAACAATATCCCAGAGGAAGAAGTCAACGGGTGTAATGTCAGGAGACCTGGGTGGCCATGGAATTGGGCCACCCTGTCCAATCCATCGGTTCGGAAATATTTTGTCTAGGTGAGCACGGACATCTGTAGACCAGTGAGGTGGGGCACCATCCTGCTGGAACCAAACGTTGGATTGCAAATCCTGCAACTGCGGCAGAGCAAACAGTTCAAGCATGTCGAGGTAGATGCCACCATTAACTGTTTTTTCCGCGAAGAAAAAAAGGGCCAATGATTCGGTTGTGCATGAGACCACACCAGACGTTAAACTTTGGGCTGTTTCTTTCCATCTATAGTGTTTCAGGTGGAGTTTCTGAACCCCAAATTCGAATGATATGACGATTTTTGTGGCCAGACACGTGAAATGTTGCCTTATCAGTAAAGTACACCCTTTGCAAGGCCCCTTCATCGTCATTGATACGGTGTAACAACTCATGGCAAACTCTATGGCAACTCTACGGTTTTGGCCTGTATGTTGGTAACAATGCCTGCAACAACTGTACCTTATAGGCATAGAGACGCAACCGTTTGTGCATCACCTTGTGGATTGTTGATCTGGGTATTTCTAATTGTGTAGCAGCCGAACGAACTGGTTTTTTTAGACTGCGCTGGAATGCTTCGCGAACCCGCTCAACAGTTTCATCACTTGTGCTGGGTCGTCCTGCCCCTTTTATATGTAACACTGAGCCTGTGGTCATGAAGCTGGTGTACCATGCACGGATGGTGGGTCTGGATGGTGGCGCCTTGCCAAATTCGGTCCTGCAATTGCGGTGAACTTGCGTGTTCGATTTGCTCTCAATGAACCATGCCACACATTGTGCTTTCTCCTGTGGGGTCCACATGCTCAGTTATAACTGGCTAACCTAAACAGGAAAAAAACTTTATGAGTTCCACTAATAACTGCAGAACACAGAATGTGTTCTTTTAAATCTTTTTTATATCTTTTATATCTTTTTTATTTCAAAAGTTTTTAAATTACAAAATTGTAAAGATAATTCTTGGACACCCTGTATAAATAAATTATAAAATATTGAAAAACAGAAAAGAAAGAAAAAAAACGGAAAGGAAAAATGGTGCACCTAAATATAATCCTATAGTAATAATACATGGCCTAGCCTGGAATACGCTTTCATCAATTTGCAACTATTGTCGCTCTTTTATCCAGTTCTTTTGTGTAGCCCTGTAAACAAACAGCGAATGATTTCCCTACCATATTCTACATGAGACATGTTTGTACGCGTATAAAAATATACATTCGTTTCATTTCGTTTTGTGCAGTGTATAGGTGTTAAACTCTACTTACCAGCACTTTCTTCCATAGACGTAATGTATTTGAACTCTCTTGGGCGTCCATGTACACGAACCATTTGCTTTATCTCAACGAAAAGCTTAGTGTAGCATCCCTATATCATACACATTAAGATTACCCCTTTTGGAATTTCTGCTACTATTTGTTCTTCAGCTATACTGATAAAACACACACAGACCATTTGCTAAAAACATGATTTTCGGATTCAGGGGACCTCGAAACGTGTAAATATGTAACAAAAACTCACTTTCGAAAATTTGACCCTAAAACAATACTTTATCTACCTTATAAATAAGAGAAAGTAAAAAGAAAAATCAAAATTTGTTGAAAAGTATAATCGACAAATATTTTCTTCATTAAAAAAAAATACTGATTTATGCTTTGTGTTTCTTTACACTGATGTAGGTACATATGTCTTCTTATCTCATTCATTTTAGATAAGATTTTTTTCTTAAGTTTTTTTATTCTAAGATTAACAAGAAATGTTTTCATTAAAATTACAGTTAAAAAATAGATCAAGTAGATGTTATAGATTTTCAAATATATCGCTCATATATTTATTTACAAAGATCTTTAGTTTTCAAGAACATAAAAGGAAAAAAAAGCACAGATTTTTCTAATAATATTTAAAAAGAATTATAGCAATAACAGTATATTCTATTATTAAAATAAATAATAATATTTAATCAGATTAACTATTTTGTATCAATTTATAAGACTTTGAGTGATATTAAAAATTACATCAATGTATAAACTTTCGATGGAATTTTATTTGTAATAACATGTATAAAAGTAACGTAAATAACATGTTTTTTTAAATAATAGCATATTTCTTTATTATATATTTAAACATTCAAATGACTTTTCATTAATATTATTATGCATTTGAATAATTGAGTGGAATTTAACACTAGAATGCCATTTTCTTAAAAATTGATATAAAAGTATGGAATTACACACTCTTAAATTTATGCAAACTATTTTAAATTGCTTCTGCCAAAAAATATCAGATAACTTTTGTTACTTTCAATTATTTTAAAACTCTTTAAAATTGAATGTAATTTGAATTTCAAATTTAACCCTGTTTTTGAGTGGGGATGTGAATTATAATATATGTTAATTAGTTGAATATACTGAATATTTCGAATGAGTTGAATGTATTAGTTGAATATATTGAATCCTAATTTACGTATAAAGATAATTAAGAAAGCTAGCTTAAATTATATTATAACAATATTTCTAACTAAACATTATATGAATATTAAGTAAATAAGTAAAATGTTTCAAATACTTATGATTGTACTTTTAAAAATTCATGTAAATATTTTAGCAAATAAATGTTATTAAATAATAATGTAATATTTAAAAGTATAAATATTTATTTTGATTAAAATGTAAAGCAGCATGAATTTCATTAATTATGTCTAGTAAATCATCATTGGCAATTATTTAAAAATGCATTTCATGAACTCAGTATTGTTTATTGAATTCATATTTTACGCAGTATTTGCATCTACATTATTATTATTTTTTTTTTTTTTTAATGAAGAAGCATTTCTTTTTATATGAAATATTAAAACGCAGTTTTAGATATGTTTTTCAACTATTTTCTTTTATTTGTAAATACTGAATGTTTCTACGTAGTGTTCTGTCTTATTAGTTTTATTTACGATTAAAAATAAATATTTAGTCGAATACAAAGGCAACGCAATAATTAAGTGCCATTAAGCGCTTAAATAACATTAAACAATTATAACAGAAAACACATTTATTGCATAATGAAATACAATGCTTAGATTTTTTTAAACATATTTGTCACCCATGTTAAAGTTTTTATCATAGCAGCGAACGAGATTTTGTATTCCTTGATCGTAGAGTGATAATGCCTGTTCATTGACAATTGAACTGTATGACATGTATGACAATTGAAATGAATGACAATTCATGAATAAGATAAATACAAGTTTCGCATCGTTCCTAAAATTTTACATTCATTTTATTATATTGCTACCATTATGAAAAAGTAGAATTTTCTCACATAATGCTTTGACGTATCTTAGTAATAAAACATCTATGAAAAATTTCCTAGTATCGATAGTAGTGTCATTAAAATAAAAAAAAGAAGCAAATTTCAGGAACGCTACGACGCCTGGAAACACAATTTAACGTAAAAGTAGGCGGGGAATTTGAAGAAAATGTAGTTACATAGCTCGTGTAGTCTTTGAATTTTTTTTCTTAGATTTCTGCACCATTATTATTATTTTCAATTTCTGAGATTAAAAAGGTTTTAAAACTTAAAAGGAAATATATCGTATAAAAATGCTAGTGAGAGAGTCCTTGAAAAAAGGGGTGGCCATACGAACTATGATTTACTGTGTCGTAATGATGAATTTTCAGTTCTCGATAATCTTCTCTCAAAATTTTCTCTTTAACTTCAGTAATAAAATCATCATCAGTTACAGGCGTTATCATCGTGAACGCTTTCACGTTCTTTATTGAAAGTTCACACCCATCACTTTGATCTTCAAATATTCACGTTTTGTCTGCAAATTTTACAAATTTGTATGTGAATTTCAATTGGTTTAATATTCCTTGCATCCATAAATTGAATAACCGTCATAAGTCTCACGCAACGGCTGTTTATTTTTTTTCAACATTTTGAACGCTCCTTATGCCGCCGATGGCGCTATACTCTACGATGATCTACAAACAACTTTTAATGTATACCAAAGACTCCGTAAAATTCATGCAACTGTGTGAAATTTCTAATGTTGTGCTTCCGCGAAGGAAAAAAAAAAGAAGAAGAAGAAGCTTTTCTGAATTGTCGTCTTAAATAATAATGGAAATATTTTTTAATCTTTATAAAATTAGATCATAAGCTTCGTTATCATAAATTTTAACATATTAATCCGTATTATTAACCCGCTTAAAAATAAATTATAATTAAATATCTGTAAAATTTTTGTTGTTGTGCCTATATTAAAGAAATACTGTTGTGAGCTCTCATACTACTTACTTAGTTATTCTAAACATTATTATAGAATTCTTATTTCAATTTAAGGTGAAAGAATTACTATATTTGGACCTTTCTAGTGCTTTTAAAAATAATTCAAAAGTAGTTTTCTAGGCAGTATTATTTAACATATAATCCTGTCTGAAAGACTATCTCACGTTTGGAAATTGTATCTACAATAATAAAAATTTTCGGTTTCATCGTAGAATGATAATGCCTGCAATTTCAGAATCCACAAAAGAGAAAGGAAACACAATTTAATGTAAAAGTGGGCGGGGAATTGGAAGAAAATGTATTTTACATAGTTCGTAGTGTCCCTGAATTTTGTTAGTTTTCTGCCCCACTATTATTATTTAACAATTTTTGAAATAAAAAAAGACTCAAAACTTAAAAGGAAATATATTGTATAAAAATACTTGTTGAAGAGTACTTGAAAAAGGGCGTGGCCGTACGAACTAAGATTTACCGCAGGGGTCGAACTCTCCGCCCTTTTTTGAGGACACTCTCGGAGGTAAGAAATTTCCCTCTTTTTTTCACCACTAATTTCATTCAGAGATACTTCTGGTATATTTCGAGCAATGTGCCACGATTACACAGGGTAGATATTATTTTATAAAATTAGTGGTAGCAATAAATTTAAAAATCTCTCATTCATGAGAGCGTCCTGAAAAATGGGCGGAGAGTACGACTCCTGTTTACTGTCTGGTAATGATGAATCTTCTGTTATCGATAATCTTCTCTCAAAAGTTTCTCTTTAATTTCTGCAACTAAATCTTAATCAATTAGACACGGTTGCCCAATTCGTTCATTGTGAACGTTTTCATGTCCATTATTAAGAGTTCACACCTATCTCATTATCTTCGAATACTAATCAAGATTTGTCTGCAAATTTTACAAATTTGTGAATTTCAATTGGTTTAATATTCCCAGCAACCACAAAATGAATAACAGCCATAATTCTCACGCACATGTTGTTTATTTATTTATTTATTTATTTTAACATTTTAAACTTTTCTCATGCCGCCAATAACAGTATAAACAAAGATCTACAGGTAACTTTAATTGTTTGCCAACGAGTCTGTAAAGGGCATGCCACATGTGTAAAATCGCGAAAACACTGAAGTTTTTTTTTTTTTTTTTTTTTTTTTCTATAAACTAATGAAAATAATTACTTTAATCTTTATAAAATAGTATCATAACTCAGCTCTCAGAAATTTTAACATATTAAGCATTATTATTAAGCTGCTTAAAATAAGCTGTAATTAAAAAATATCTGTAGATTTTTCGTTGTTGTACGTATAGTAAAGAAGTAATGTTGTGGGACTCTCATACTACTTAGTTATTCTCAACATTGTTACAGATTTCTTATTTCTATTTAAGAGGAAAAAATTACTATATTTGTACCTTTCTATTTTTTTTTTTTTAAACAATTCAAAAGTAGTTTTAGAAACAGTATTATTTAACAGATATCTCGCGTTTGGATATTATATCTAAAATAATAAAACTTTTCGGTTTCATATATATATATATATATATATATATATAATGAGAGATAGAGAGAGAATTTTCGCTTACCAAGCTATTTAAAAGTTAATATCATTTGTAAAGTATGAATAAATTTCTGTGACCCTGTATATTGTTAATAATTATTATACTTAAATTCAAAATGGAATATATGTATATAACACTTTTTGAAACGCAATTCTAGTGATTTCAGATCATAAATTTAATATATCCGTATTATTATTATTATTATTATTATTTTTTTTTTTTTTGTAAGTTAATGTATTATACAATAATTTATGTATAACGTCTTTTTCTGTTCTTAAAGATATGTTTGGTAATTCCACTTTGTGTAGCACAGTCTAAAAATAAAAAGCGGAACATGCAAGAAGTTTTGTTTGAAGGCGTAACGCATTTAGATGCATTTGTAGGACTACTTTCCCAAATAATTTGTACTGTCTTAATATAAACTTTTAAATAACACCCAATTATGGAATAGAAGGAAAATATCAAGTATTGATTTCCTGATAATATCTGTCTTTAAGTTATTCTTATAACATGCACACAGATATGTAAGCACATAATCAAACAAGAAACTTAAATATCGGATTCAGGTCACCTCAAAAAGTTCAAATATGGTAAAAACAGAATTTTGAAAATTAGGCGCAAACTGATGCTTTCTCTACCATATACGGATAAGAGAAATTAAAAACGGCCATTCTAAATTTTATATTAAAAAAAAAAAAAAAAAAAAAAAAAAAACATCCACAGGAAAAATTTCTCATGTCATTTCTAGAGTTTAATTTTTTTACGTGGCCCAATATTAAATTAGAAGTTAAATGCTATGCTTATAAAACATCGTGTTAAAAAACAACGCAAATCGTGCATGTTATAAAGCATTACATGTCGTTAAGAGCGGACAATACCTAATCTCGCCGGCAGCCTTCGCCCATGTTATTCTATGGGAAAATTTGTTTACATAATTACTCATTACCTAATGAATATTTTTCAATTCTGTTTTCATATTTAGGAAATTCATAAGCGTTAAATTAGTACTTGTTTTCCAAAAATAGATTTTTTTAAATTTTAGTATTTCATTTTGCGATTTGAAAATGAGAAAAATGTATTTTGTGAAAAATCGTATTTTTGAACTCAAAATTAAAATGTAAAAATTAAAAAAAAATGAATTTTTCAAAAATGAGTACTCATTTAACGGTTATGAATTTTCTGACTGCGAAAACAGAATTTAAAAATATTCATTAGGTAATGTGTAATTGTAGCAACAAATTTTCCCGAAGGCTGCCGGCGTGACTAGGTATTGTCCCCTCTTAAGCTTTAGAGTGGTATAAAAAATTATTAATTTTAATATAAAATATACATCCCCATATTTAGTTACAGTACAAAATATTAATTTTCATTAAAAAAAAAAAAAAAAAAAGTTTGAGAATGTTAAAGATTGTCATTTTTAAGAAATATTTTCTTCGCGTTTTTTTCTTCATATTTACAAAAATTTCTTTGAAAAAAAGTTTAATAATACAGTTAATCGTCTTATCTCTTCTTCTAACTAGGGATAATCTTAAAAATAAAACCTTCTGTAAAATTCCTTCTCAAAATGACATGTAATTTAGAAGGAAAAATAAATAATTGGGAATATATATATATATATATATATATATATATATAACTTGTTTACAGATTTAGAAAGTAAATGTATTTATTTAATTAATTAATTAATTAATTAATTAATTATTTATTTATTTTTGATTTAATATGTTTGTAAAAATATAAATGAAATCTATTATTTTATGGAGAAACACTTCCAGAGACACGTCATAAGCAAATAGACACAAAATTATATGATTAAAAAATTACTATAATACATGCAACAAACTGATCACAACGGTTTTCTTTCTAAGTGGGAATATTGTAACGGTATCTCAAATATAGGAAGTATACCACGAACCAAATATGCCAAGAAACTAATTAGTTGTTTAAGAGGGAGTACAGTGGGCATACAGTGGGACAGTATGAAAGACGGGCAACCTAAGAAGAAATTACTTGACGATTAGAAAGGCCATTGCATACCGTTTATGAGTTCGTCGTTCAGCAGAAAATTCACTCAAATGAAATGAGTAGTCAACACTCGGTTCGACCGCACATAAGAGAACAACAGAAAAGTAAGATAAGTTTTAATTAAAATATGAACTTGGATTATGAATGCTTGTCGGGTCAAAAAAGTTCTCAAGTGAGTCATATTGCATTTGACAATTTGACAGATAACTTCATCAACTAACTTGTCGTTAGAGAGTGCTAAAAGTAAATCACTGATTAGCACAGTTATTAATAAAACTGTAACGATTGGCTACGAAGTAGAGGTACCAACATATAATCAAACATTTAATAAATGTGTATCAGTTTCATCAGCAGATTGGAACACTGCAATAATAATAATTAAAAATAATAATAATAATAATAATAATAATAAAAAAAATCTAACAGATTTCTGAAGATATTTCAAGATAGCAAAGACACTGTGTGTGTGTGTCTGTATGTCTGTTATCAGCATATCTCAAGAACAAATAGTAGCATAAATTCCAAACTCGGTATTCTAAATGTGTATCATACAGGGATGCTACACTAAGCTTTTCGTTGAGATAAAGCAAATGGCTCGTGTACAGCGACACTCAAAAGTGTTCAAATACATTACGTCTATGGGGGAAATTTCAGGTAAGTAGAGTAAAATATCTATAGACTGCACTATATTAACACCAAATTAAACTAATATATATATTTTGTAATAGAGAAAATCAACTGAGAAAAAAATTGTGTATGTAGGGCCTCGCCTCCCCCCTAGGGGAAAGTTCCCCCTCGAAGGGAGTAAATTTTCATGATGTGTATCTTACAAAAGAGCTCGCCAATACCTTTAAAACGAATGGTTGAAGCAGCTAACTGCGATAATTTAAAATAAAGTTATCGATTTTTTTTCCTTTTTAACAAAAATAAATAAATAAATAAAATAATGTAATATTGAGAACAAATTCAACTTTTTTTGGATATTTAGTATTATACTACTCTTAGAATACCTTAAAAACGAATAATTTTAGGAGATCCAAATGTTGTATTTTGAAGTGAATATAAGTTTGTGGCTGGAAAAGTTTGATCAAGATTGACAAGTTTCAATGAATGTTGTGTGTGAAAATTGTCTGTATAATTTTAAATAAACTTTTAATTTTAATAACAAAATTAAATGCTATATAAATGTAGCTGTATTAATGGAATGGGGGGTTGAGGGGGGGGGAGAGTAGACCCCCCTCACACAGATATAATCATGATATAAAACACCTCCGAAGCCTAGTTTGAATTGTTTAACATAGGTTTACATAACAGTTCTCGTTATCTTACCTCTTAATCTCCAACCTGTATTTATAGTATTAAATTTCAGGGCAAGAGAAAGTAGTGGGAGTAACATACCAGATTATTTATTTATTTATTTTATTTTTTTAAGAATTATATATTTTTCAAGATTTACATCAAAAGGCATCGTATTAATCCTATACAGTGGTGGTCAAAATTACAAGGACAACAGAAAAATCGCTAAGTCTTGGCTTCAGTTGACCGGAAATCATGCAAATTTTATGGTTGGACTTCAATGATAAATTAAGTACTTTTTTATTATATAAAAGGTAACAAACCACTTTAAAACACATAGAGAAAATATTTTTATTAAAAAATACACAAAGCTTTTCGCCATTATAACAATAGCATCATCAGGTGTAATTGCGTAACATAGAACCAGCAATTTTTTCAATAAAAAAGTTCAAACGGTTTAAAGTTACGGTTACAATAAAAAAAAAATTTTAAGTTACGGTTACAATAAAAAAATTTCATTTCAATATCATTTTAAGTTTTTTTTTTTTTTTTTTTTTCACTATGAGCACAACGCGTGTCATATTTTATGAAGTGATGCAGCATCCTTGGAGTTAATAACTTTATTGCATTTGATAATATTGACTGCTTCTGTCATTAGCAGGTCTTGAAAGTCTCGAGGGGCTGAAATAACTTCGGACTGGGTCCACAGAGGAATAGCATCAGGTTGCTCGTAAAGAAAGTCTACTAGAATTGAACTTTTTTTCTCTTTAACATTACGAATGTGTTCAATAATTCTTGCTTTAAGTGTGCGACGAGTTTTCTCAATGTAGTAAAACAGTTCATCATTATATTTGATAGGGATTTTATAAACCTCTCCAGTAGGTCTGTTGATATCTCTGTCATTAACAACTAAGTTTTTAATAGTACAGGGGGAGGAGAAAGGAATGCATAAATTAAATTTACGTAAAATAAAATGCTTAAAATTTTAAAATTCATTACAGAAAGGTAGACTATTGGTATATTTAATTTTAGGATTATGGTTAATACTAGTATTATTATAGATTTTATTTTGATTATTTTTAAAACAGTGTTTTTACTATACCCAGCGTTGATACCGAAGTGAATAATTTTATTAATTTCTTTATTTTCGTTAAACTGAAAGGAGGTATAATTGATGGACGGGCCATCAAGAGAAGAGGGCCTAGTTCGCCGTCCATATTTGCCAGTATCTTTAAGAAAACAATAAATTATACATTTCTCGATCTATTCAGATTTGTCGCAATTTGACGTCCTGAAATTTTAAAAGCAACAACTTTCAATTTCGAAGCAACAACAACAACTCCGAAAATTTAGAATCTAGCGGCATGATTTAAAAATACAATAGGATGATCCCAATCGATTATTTAATATTTATGTGTACTAAAAGTGTTTCATGCAAAAAAAAAAAAAAAATCAAATTTTGCTTTTCAGAACACACAAATGCAGTTGTCCTTAGAATTTTGTCCATAACACATGTCTGTCTAAATCCAAAATATATTATATGAATATGGATTTCTCATATATTTCCATCAAACTAATAATAAAAAAAATGCTTCATTTGTTACTGATTTTCAGCCATAAAATTTGCATAATTTTACGGCCAACTCTAGACAAGATTTGGCAATTTTTACCGTGTCTTTATAATTTTGACCATCACTGCATAATGGGTGTCACAAGAGGATTGAGAATAATTTGAACTGCCCGCCAAAGGTACTAGGTAGTAGATGGCACTCGGTGAAATGTCTGTACACACTCCCACTTAACTGCCAAAAATAGTTTCATAGAATATTTGCATTAGCAATACTATACAAAGTCGAGTTGCATAAGACGATTTTTATTCCCATTCGAAATTTGTTGCAAATGGTCATCTATCGTTATGGATGATGAAATTTTGCTTACCATAAATTGATGGGAAACGACATTTTTACACAGATAATGTCGAAAAGACACCAGATAATATCAGATATGCTGGTCATGAGAAATTTGAGCAAAAATACTACTGTGGTCATTTCATCAAACGCTGTGTCGGCACTGTTCATTTAACCAATTGGCGACGACCAATTCCGGCATATACATCAATAAATATCTGCCAAAATTGAAACAAAATCTACCACCAAAATTATAAAATAATTTTCTGGCCAGGCCATGCCAGTAGCCTTTATTCAAAAACAACGTGGCAGTAAATCACTAAAAAAAAATTAACATTCGTGCCAAAAGATCAATTCGACAAATGTATTACAGAGACATCAAGTTGAAAATTTTGGGACTGTCCGTTTCGGTTAATATATATGGCAATTTGTGAGAAGCTAATCTGAGTGACAATTAGTGAATAAAATTACTCGAAAGTTGAAAGAAATTCACTCCTCTCCCATTCAGAAATGATGAAAAGTATTATGAAAACCCTCCGAAAAATTGAAGATAATGGACCGTGAAAGGCAACGTAAATACGTTTTTCTAAAGTTAATATAATGAACTAAAGATTTTGCCAAGCAATATTCAGTTATTTCTATATAATATTTGTACAACTCACGACTAGTTATTTGAATTTGTCTCAAGACTTTCGTGACAATCATTGCTGCAAACTATTCTTTTTTTTTTTTTTTTCTTTTTTTTTTTTAATTACTTATAAATGTGATTATTCAATCTAAAACAAAACAAAGAGTTCTCAAAGATTAAAAAAGTTCAATGAAATAAATTAATGTTAAACTTTATAGTTACTTGAAATAGCATTTAACTGACTTGCTACAACAGAATATACATTCCTACCTATACCTTAGTGGGAATATATATATATATATATATATATATATATATATATATATATATACATATAAATTAGACTCACCAGCTGCATCGCAGAAAATTTTAGAAAATATTAAAGTTAAGAAATTTGAATATATTATTTTTAATTTTTTAATTTTTAATGATTTTTAAATGTATATTTTAACTAAAATTTTGTCTCGTAAATAAATAAAAAAGTTTTCGATTTTAATATATATAATTGAGAGGGTTTGATGTTTGTGTACATTGAAATTTAAAGTTAAGCTTTGTAAACTTGAGAAAAATTAATATAACTGTTTTTTAAGCTCATTTTATAAATCTTACTAAATTTGAAAGATAGCAGGTTTTTTTTTTTTTTTTTCTTTTTTTTTTTTTTTTTTTCTTTTTTTTTTTTTGCAAATTTTGTGAATCAAATTTTGTTACTATTTATAATAATAAAATATTATAAAGATCTAAAATCAATTTAAAATGTTATTTCTAACTAAATTGAAAATGCGTGTAATCATTGATTATTTTTATTTTTTATAAATTTAATAATAATTTATTTTTAAATTATTCTGAAAATATACGAATTTGCAATACACTACGAAAACTATAGTCGTATTTTAAAAATGAAAATTGTTTGCATTACACCTTTTTAATAAAAAATAATCATTTTATTTAAAGACTTTTAACACATTGAGTTAATATTTGAACTTTTATTAGACATTACACACAAACTTTGACACTATGTATGCATACTATGACTAAGATATGTAATATTGTAAACCCACGATTCAATGATCTGGGACTGGTACAATACCAAGAATTAAGAATCTTCCATTTAGGTTTTAGAGAATACAGTAACTGAGAAAGGGAGGAAATTATTATTCTGTTTTTTTTAACTCTTTTTTTTTTTTTTTTTTCGCTGCTGCGTTTCCTAAATCGTAAGTGAAACAGTCGAAAAGTATTCCCATTGCACAAACCTCCAGTCTATAAATCGTGGGTTAGCAATAGATACATAAGCTATTATTTTCAGAAGGTTAAAAACATTAAATTTAAAGTTTCCTTCTACATCTAAAATATAGAGACAATTTCAATTCTGAAGCATTTCAGTGTTAAATAAAGGTATTAAGATTTTCAGTTTTAATTATTTTATTAATGTAATAATTTTAGAATAGATGCATAAATGAAATATTTTTAATATATGCTCAAATATGATGTTACTGAAATTAGGTTTAACTGCTTATATTTGGGGTGTCCAATTCCTGATATAAATCACACACACCATTTCTAAGTCATGTGATTAGTGAATGCATTTGGTAATGCTTTACGTTATGCTATAGTTTATAAATGCTGACAAATCTTTCCAACAAGACATTTCTCGCAGTGTAGTTAACTTCTGCTGACACTTCAAGAATAGAGTTTATATTAAATGAAATTTCTCCAAGTTGATTGTAAAATTTAAATTCGCGAAAATAGAATATTTTGAAAAAATACAATTCAATAAATAAATAAATAACTCACATTTTTTTCTCTCTGAAAAATAAATAAATAAAGATGAAAAGATGCAATATTTTGTTTTTATGCTGTCATTCGGATAAAATAATTTTAGTTATACATTTCAAGATAAACAAACAGAGGCATAAACCGATTAACTGAATAAATAAAACTTAATAATATTCAGTATATCTAATGTTTGTTAACATTTTGCACAAATTATTAAATTTCTCAAGTTCTTTCAATTTCGTTATTTTGTTTTAGAATACAAGAGTTCAGAAGTAAGTCATTTTTCATAAAGTAAAAAAGGAAAAGAAAATAATTATAAAGAGACAAGAGTAACTATTTTCAAAATCAATACTTGTAAAATCTTAAATATGCATTGAAAATATTTAGTTTTATATATAAAATAATTGCATAGAAATTATTTGGAAGAACAAACAATTATTTCATATTTTGCATTCATAAAGGCGACATATTTTAATGAAAATTATCAAACTTTAAAAATATTTATTAATGTAATATTTAATTACCTTATAAATATACAACTACATACATGCACAAACTTATATTATTATTATTATTATTATTGCCATGATTTAGCTTAATTATAATTTTTAAAGCCATATATTTTTTTTTCTATGTATTTCCAAATATGTTACCTCGAAATTTGATGAAAAATAAAAGTTTTACTGACAAAAATTTTAATATCGGAGTATAAAACCTAAACTAATAATGTTATATCTTGCAGGGAAAAGTATTGTTTAATTTTAACTGATTTTGTATTTTTATATCTTAAATAAAATCAAACGTAATTGATTACATATAAAGGGTGGGTTATTGAATGTAATAATAATATTAATAACAATAGTAATAAAATTTATCCCTGCATTTAATATTTGATTGTATGCATCACGTTCCTCATAAGTATTAGATTTGAAGCATATTATAACAGTTTTATTGTTAATAATTAATACAAATGGGTAATATTTAACGATTTAAATAACAATTTTACCTTTAAAATGGTAGTAATAAAAAGTTGTTGAGAAATGAAAAATGCAGTAATTAACATTATAATAATTGTATATTGAAAAACATAAGGTCAATTACGCATTTGTTTAAGATAGTAATTAACTTGTTATATCAAATTGAAATTGAGTTTTAATAGTATCATTAAATAATGTTAACTTTACCTGACATAATTAAGGATATCATTGAAATAAAACTTACAAATATACATTGCAAAAATACAATTCAATAAATAAATAAATAAATAACTCACATTTTTTATAATGCTAATTTGAGTGACAATTAGTGAATAAAATTACTTTAAAGTTGAAAGAAACTGACATATCTCCAATTCAGCCATGAAGAAAAGCATTAGGAAAACCCTCCGAAAAATCGAAGATAATGGACCGTGAAAGGCAATGTAAATATGTTCTTCTAAAGGTAATATAATGAACCAAAGATTTCGCCAAGCAATATTCAGTTATTTCTATATAATATTTGTACAACCCACGACTATTTGAATTTGTCTCAAGACTTTCGTGACACCCACTGCTACAAACTATTTATTTTTTTCTCTTTTTTTATTGTTTATAAATATGATTATTCAATCTAAAACAAAACAAAAAGTTTTTAAAGATTAGAAAAGTTCTCTGAAAGAAATCAAAATCAAATTTTATAGTTACTTGAAAAAGCATTTAACTGATTTGCGACAACAGAATATACCTTCCTTCCTATACCTTTGTGTGAAAAAAAAAAAAAAAAAAAAAAGTAGACTGCATCACAAAATTTTTTATAAAATATTAAAAATTAGATATTTGGATATATTTTTTATTTTTATTTTTAATGATTTTTAAATGTATATTTTAACTAAAATTTTGTCTCGTAATTAAATAAAAAAGTTTTCGATTTTCATATATATATTTGAGACGGTTTGATGTTTGTGTACATTTAAATTGATGTTTGTGTACATTCTGAGTGAAGCTAATATGAGTGACAATTAGTGAATAAAATTACTTGAAAGTTGAAAGAAATTGACATATTTTCAATTCAGCCATGATGGACAACATTAGGAAAACCAATTCAACTTTCTAAAACTTCATATGATAACTGAGTTTTTGGAGAAACTCATGAATATTGATTTTTTCAGATGTGTGCTCATGCAAAGTCCTTGTTACATCTTCATCTGCATCACAGTAACATTTTAACCTTTTCTGTGGTGTAGTATTTAGCTCTGCTTTTGGCGTTACTAAGCAGCATCTTCTTTTAAGCCAAATAAAACTACGAGTCTACTACGAATATTTTTCTAAAATGTTTCACTTATTTTGCAATGCCAACGTTCCAGAGTACTTGCTGTTTCGCTGCGCTCTCACCCACCAGCGACCGAGCGATTCTGTAATCAAAGCTGGTAGATGAGAAGTGCCGGGTTCGACCCAAACAACACTCATCGACCTAGCCCTTTGGAGGTTTCAGTGGTTTTCTCCTAAAATCGAGTAAATACGGGTTAGGAAAGTCCTCCCATGTCCTTTAGGAAGTCCTTTAGGAAGTCCTCCCATGGAGGCCATTCCACATGTTGGCCTAGGACCCTAGCAAAGTCAATCGGCCTTAAACCATACAATCAACCAAGCAAACTGTTGCACTCTCCATAACAGTTCTGTATTAGACAAACTGTTTGTTTTTCAACAAATGGTTGATAAACATATAATAGATAAAATTTCTTGTAGCATCTGTATTTGGTGCATTTTCACAATGGCTACCCATGCATTGTCTAAAGAATCGCGTGGGATCTGTGAAAATCGGAACACTTTCTAACAAAATATTTTATTTCCCCGCTGTCTTTGTATTCGTTTATTAGGCCCACCTTCCCATTTAAACTATAATCATAATGGGATTTTTTTTTTTTTTGAAATTTGAAAATATATGCATAGATTGAGATACAACAATAATAAGTATATTAAAATTTCTGAAAAACTACTTAAATTTAATAATAATAATAATAATAATAATAATTTAATTTGAAATTTTCTTATATTATATTACGAGGAATTTTTAATATTTTTCATAGTGTTATATTAACAAGATAAAGATAAACAAAATAAAGTAAAGGATTACCTAATGACATAGGATGAATTATTTAAGTGTTATAAACATGCGTGCCTTCCTGAGTTAAACAACGTATACCCGAAGAAGAAAATATTAAATGCCCTAATTAATTACGACCTAAAATCAATTTAAATTAAATCAACTACGACATTAAATGTGTACAGATTTTATTGTCTACAGACCAAAAGGTTTTTGGCATTTGTAAGAAAATTTGGTAATCTCAACAACCAGCGCCTGAAACAAGAATAGCCAACAAACATTTTCACTCTCATCGCCAGAAATGGGATAGTTTTCCATTAATGCCTGAAACGGGAGCGCCTCAAATCTTATTTTTTATGTTATTTCTTATACGTTATAAAAATATCTGAAAATAATTTATGTTATTTATCTAAAAACATTTTCTACATGAAAAAAAAATTACATTTTAGAAAATAATAATTATTTCAAAATGAATTCTAAGCATAAATTCTGATTTGTATCTTGAGCATTTTAGTTATAAATAAATTTATATACTTTATGCATTTTAAAAATAAATAAAAACAAATATATTTTTAAAAATCTTATAGAAAATCTGTAATGGAGATTTTAAATCTATGGTTAGTATCCTGTAATGTTTAATCCTTTTTCCGCATACTAATTTTCGTTATGTAATAAAAATGTAATTTCCTATATAAATAATATTTCTTTCTTTTTTTTTTTTTTTTTTTTTTTTTTTTTTTGGAAATAATCGTATACTTGACAACATTAAATAAAAAAAACATTGTTCTTTTTAAATAAATTTAAATTTAATTAGTTTTATTTTGATATTTTTTAAAAAATAAACAACAGTTTTACGGCCTCTTAATAAATCATTTCAATGCTTTGAAATATTTAGTTATTAAAATTAATTATAATTCAAAACTCTATGATAGTAAAAAGTATTATGAAAATCATATTTTTATTCAGTGCGAAAGACTTGTATGTCTGTTATTTAAATATAAAAGGACTTTAAAGCGGTGTTTACGAAACGCTACTCTGCAAGTGAACTCCTATTGTAAATAACTTTCTATTCTTGAAAATTTTATAACCCTAAAAACCTTCATTTTTTATATTTTACGACTTTCTTTGTTTTTTCCAGACGTAAAGCTAAATTCTGTTTATTCTCTCTAAGCAAGGAAAACGGGCAAAGTACTCTTTAAAATAGACTTTCAATTATATGAAGATTTTTTATATTTAGGATAATTTTGTTTGTAATTAATTCAGTTCATTATATATACTTTATTATTTTTAAAAATTATTTAAATAAATTAAAATGAGAAAAAAAAAAAACATTCAGACATTTTTTTTTTTTTTTTGGTACATACTTTGTGCAAGAAACTAACATGAAACAACATGTTTAATAGATAAATACAGTTGTGTAATAGACTGCAAAAAATTATTCTATCTATTACTTATCAATTGTAAATTATTTCAATTTATTATAATTACAGTAATTTGTCTGCATATTGTGTGACATGCAATATAATATAATATAATATAATATTATATATATATATATATATATATATATATATATATATATATATAAACAATTTATAAGAAGTGAACACTCCAACACAATAGAAACAAGAGTTTTAAATTCTTCGGGAAAAAAATAATCACAATCAATATATAATCATAATAAAATAAATTAATATCTGACATTATTTACAAAATCATTCTCAACTCGGAGTTTTTCAAAAAATTGTGTTATAGTTATTATTTTTTAGTCTATAATTTATGACAACAGATTATCATAGCAGAAATATCTTCTTTCTGGTAAACTTTGAGAATTTTCGATAAAACGATTGGCCGAGCATCGGATCAAACACTTTTTCAATTTCCCATATGATGATGAAGAAATAAGTTCAATGATGAAATAATATTATGAATTACCAAAATTATATTGAATCACGACAGTACTTTATCTCAGATGACTTAAATTATACACGTACCAAGTTTCGAATATACTCCTGCAGACATTATAGAAGTAGATGGTGAAATCGAATATAATATATATTTACACAGATATAGCGGCGTAGAACAGGTCATTGCGTTTAAAAACGAATTAGTCAAAGTAAATTTATTATAATTGATGACTGATGCTTGTAATGAAGTACAATTTCGTAAACAAATACATGTGGTCCCGTGTAATTGTAATTACTTGGAAACACATGAATTCATTAAAGAATGTAAACTAGAAAAAAAATTCCGTTGAAACCGATTCCAAC
Source organism: Salticus scenicus (assembly GCA_963930645.1). Taxonomy (NCBI): domain Eukaryota; kingdom Metazoa; phylum Arthropoda; class Arachnida; order Araneae; family Salticidae; genus Salticus; species Salticus scenicus. Next base: position 235,309,545 of record OZ005649.1, read on the forward strand.
GAAAATAGTACTTGAAATGTTTAGTATGATTTTATTTTTTCTTTTTTTTCTCATTACTCACATTTTGTACATTAGGGCTAATGAGACCGGAACTTACTTCTTGAAGTACATGTATGTAAATGCATACATATACATATTCTTATGTTTTTGCATATATTTATATACGTATTCTTAATGCAGTCATAACACAGCATGCATTCACGTAAAAGAACATAAAATAAAGCATGTATTCTAGAACTATAAAAAAGGATTTTTCCGTACTTCTATTAAAGACTTAATGTTCCGCTGACATATATATAAATGCCAGTGGCATCTAATGCTACAGATAAAATATAATTGTTTTATTAACAAATATGAAAAATTCTTTAGGTTGTAAAGTCCTATGGTTAATATAGGAAATAACGTGAACTGAAGTTTTGTTAAGCCTTTATTTTGTTTTTTTAGATTTAAAGTTTCACTGGGATTTCTTTCACTTAATGAGTAACTTATTTCTCTGTTTATGTTTTTAATTTATAATTCTGTGCTTTTTATTAAATTAAGTAAGCAATTTGATAATAATAATAATAATAAATGTATTGAATTGAAATTATATTCTGCTATGTGATTGGGTAATCGGAAAAGGTTGGACACATTTCATATAATTATATTTAATGAAATACTTAACAAAATCAAACTATTAGTTTTAATGTAATGTGCAGATTTGAAAAGTATAATTTTAGCTTAATATGAGTACCGCTGGATACACAGCGGATTTCAACTCGATAATCAGTCTCTAATCAGTCTGTAATGGAGTATGTCCGGGGTCATTATGGCAAATGTATCAACAATTTGCTCCTGTAAATGTGTCAAGTTTCGTAAATTTACACTGTAAATAATGCTATTGATATAACCTTAGAAAAAGAAGTGGACAGGGGTTAAATCGCGAATATTCTGAAATCATAGCACAGGACCGGCTCTACCGAAGACAAAAAGCAATGGCAGAAAGCCGAATAAAGACACATTCACCCCTCATTGCTGCTCGCAATATTCAAAGAAAATATTTTTTTACCGGTACATTTAAAAATATTGAATACATTCCAAGTTGTTTGAAAAACCTTTCAAATGTATCCAGTCATTTTGATGACCCTACATACACATAGTTCTGCCATACTGTCTGTTCACTAAAATAAACAACCACCATTTTTTTAATGTTTTGGATTTAAAAGTATAAATATTATGTGAAAATTAAAATAATAATAATAATAATAATAATAATAGCATTTATTAAACATTTGCGCAGGTAAGATGGCGTGAGCGGAAAAAAAATGAAAGAAACAAAGAAAATATAGAACCGGAGTAATTACTTTGCACAAGTGTAGCAAATAAAAGCGTCTAAATGCGTTTGTTGATTAAATTTGTCTGTTCCGTAGCCAATGTACCTTCACTGTTTTCATCATACAATGAACGTGTTCAGTTACGATGTAGCTATTATTTAGAGCGGAACTCTTGTATTATATATATATATATATATATATATATATATATATATATATACAACCTCTGACAATAAAATTCGGTTAATAGTCCTGTAACATTAACTTAGATGAAATATTGACGAAAGTTATTTTACTGTCCTTCGAAATAGTCACCTCCCATAACTATGCACCGCTGAGATCTGCTATACATGTCCTAGAAACTTTGCAAGAAGTCTTCTTTTGGGATGGTGTTCAAAAGCCTCGTCACGTGTCGTTGGATGTCAGGAATATCGTCAAATCTCTTTCCTTTCAAAGCGAGATTGAGTCGTGGGAATCGGAAGAAGTCTGGAGGATTGAGATGGATGTGGTGGATGTTCAATTGTGGTGGATGTTCAATTTGCACCACCCTCTAAACGTGCCTGCTTCTGATAGTCAGTCCAGTGATGTGGCACAAGACGACAACACGCTTCTCTCATCCCTAAATTCTGGGTAACGATTTGTCGCACGGATTCACGGTTATCTGCAGTTCATCAGCTATCATGCGCACAGTTAATCGACGATCTTCCGTGATCAGTTTTCCTCACTTTCTCAATGTTTTCGTCACTGACGGAGGTCGCCGGTCTTCTGCTACGGGAGTTGTCAGAAACACTTTCCCGGCCTTCTCGAAAACAGATAAACAACTCGTATACACACTTCATGGACAGTGCTTGATCTTCATAAACACGTACCAACATCGCATGAGTTTCTTTCGGTGTCTTGCCAAGCTTAAAACAAAACTTTAAATTGATCTTTTCATTTCCCTGTTCTCAGTTAGGAACCAACGCACTAAACAAGCACTTTGTAAAACAAGTCTTACACGGAACACAAATGACGCTCAACTGAACAACGGTGGGGGCAGATGGTCAGCACCTGCCACTACACATGTGCAGCGTTTTGTTTCGCCAGTGTTGCCAGATCGGCCGTTCTGACTTCACTCACCGAACTTTATTGTCAGAGGTCGTATATATATATATATCTATATATATATATAAACAGGGTGAGTTTGACATAGACTGCCAAGCAAAAGGAGGTGATAGAACAGCCCATGGGGAGTATAAAACACCATAGAAACTCTGTCCTATCTCTAACCGTTTCTGAGTTATGGTAGATAGAAGAAAAATCTGTTTTTTTCCATCCCGTCTGAAAAAAATCCAAATTTGTGAGCTTTCTGAAAGACTTACACGCAAAATAAGAACATATTTGGAAAGAGCAGAAAAAATCCTATCAGGTGACAGCATTTACATCAGGATACCTTAATTTGACGGCGAGCGACAAGCGCTAAAACATTGGAGAAGTTTAAAATAGACTTGTCACCAAAATCTTTAACCGGCAATTCTGCAAACTCCGTTGAAGCTACAATCGGTCAAATTTACCAAAACTTCTCCATTCTACAAGCTTTACAATGAGCCCACAATAAACCATATCGGTGTCCTAGTTCAGGAGAAATTTAGCCTTTTGTTTGAAACACATTCATCACTGAACTCGACGTTCGTCGAGAAGGAGACTCACGGGTTGCCATGGTCGTTCCTGATTTCCTGTCCGCCTTCAGCCCGCTGTTTTGTCAGATGCAAAAAAGAAAGTTTTAAAGACAAACAAGAAAAGTAGCAGTTGTATTAAGTTTACAAACACAATGGAATGGAAATAAAAGAAGTATGACGTTTCTCACGTCTTTCACAAAGGAATATGAAAAAATAATGACGTATCTCACATTTAGGATTAAAGCACATATCCATTCGAAAGCATATGTGAAATTTAGTGCCGCTTCTGAAATTGGTCACCCCCACACCTGATACATGCCCTTGCCCGCTTACGAACGGAAACCACAGTAGCTCTTAGCGAAAGCTCATCCTTCAGTTTTATTATTGCATCAGTGAGCCAGCTGCTTAAATCTTGCAAACTGGCAACTTCTGTGTGGTAAACTTCTTGCTTCAGGATACCCAAAACTAGAAATCCAATGGAGTGAGATCTGGCGATCTAGGAGGCCAAGGAATTGGTCCATTACGACCAATCCATCGCGGAAACTGCTGAGTAAAGAAGTCCCCAAAGGCACTGGAATAATGCGCAGGAGCACCATCGTGTTGGAAAATGATTTCCGCTCGTTGGGGTACAGGGATGACATCAAGTAATTCTGGAAGATGATGTTCCAGAAACTCCAAATATGTATTGCTTGTCAGATGACCTTGGAACACATGTGGACCTCTCAAGCGATCTCCAACCACTCCAAGCCAAACATTTAAGCTGTATCGCGTCTGGAACGATGAGTTTCGTGTGACAAATGAATTTTGTTGAGCGAAATGATGCCAGTTATGTAAATTTAACATGTCATCCCGAGTGAAAAGTGACTCATCTGTCCATCATCGTTTGACTCATCATCGTTTTGAGGTTTCCTGAATCCAAAAATTATGTTTTTAGTGATTGCTCTGTGTGACTTGTCTGACTATAGTGATTGGTCTGTGTACCATAGATATGGGGCACTCACGTAATTTTTAAAATATTTGACCTCTTTTTTTTTTTTTTTTTTTTTCACGTTTCGAGGTGTTGTGAGTTACAAAAATCGCAATATTTATGAAGTGTTCTTAGGTTATTCAGTTTTTTAGTTAGTTATTTAGTCTATAGACACATGTCTCACGAAAGAAAGATTGTAAAATGGGCACATCGTTTTTAAATATCACTTATGTTATTGATAAGGACAATATTGCTTTGGAACAATGTAAGTTGTAAACTTAGTAAGTTATTCGAAATTTATGATTTTTTTTCTCTCTCTCTTTTTTTTCTCTCTCTCTTTTTTTCTCTCTCTCATTTTTTTTTTCTTATATATATATATATATTTAGGGTCAAACTCGCTCTGATCCGGATCAAAATTCGAGTTTGGCTGGTGCTGCCATCTTTCACCAGCTTATGGAACTAGAAGTCGTACTTCCTCCCTATGAGGCGTTCCTAATAACGGAAGACGCAACCCTCTTGCCTTAAAATAAGTCCGGTAGTTCCACTACCGGGGCTCGGAATTTCCGAGTGGCACACGACAACAACATATGACAGAATAGAGCAAAATTTCGTTTAAACGTCCATTATGACAAATATTTTGTCGTACAGATGTAAGACCAATATTTTAAAATACATTTTTAATACACTTCATTAAATATGAACAATTTAATTTGAAAACTTTAGTTATTAAAATATAAGTTTTCCTTCATAAGACGAATTAGGCCAATACTTCACACGAACTTGCAATATGGGGATCATTGCGTTGGAAATTAATGTACGAAAACAATCCTAATAAAATTAGTCATTTAATTACGATAAGTTAAATGTATCGAATCGAATAGAGGGTGGCCTATGAGGTGCGGCATTTCAGTCTACGACCGTGCTGAGTGTTCTATCATACTCATTCCTTTTAATAAGAACACATTTTGCTCTCAGTAGAAATTAGTAACAATAAATATATGATGCGGAATTGAGCAGAATACTTCTGTGCCGACTTATTTCTTTTAGAAAAGGGATATAGATTATGCACAACATTATTACTTTGATTTTTATAACATATTAAGTTAGATTATTTATGATTACTGAGGAACAAATAGAATAGCATTAATAAAATGTTTAATGTTTTATTTTTTAACTTTATATGCTGAAGGGGGGGGGGCGTAAAGAATGAGAAATGGACTGAGGAGGAAATTATACGTAGAAAGTTTTATGAATTTCAACAATAAAATTTTAAAGAAAATATCGATCTTTCTTATGATTAAGATGTTCTTTAAAAATACAAAATAGTTGAATATAAAGTGACTATTTAGTGAAAATTCAAGCTCTGCACCATAAAAGAAATATTTTATAAAGTCGTATATTTTAAAAAATTGAATACAAAATTATGATAAAAAAAGTTGAAATGTAATATGGCGTGCTACCGATTTGGATTTATAAGCATTCTTCATGCATTTTAGTAAGTATTAGTAAGTTGGTCGAACAATTTTTACAAAATTTTCGGCCTTATATTCATACATGAAATCGGATCACAATGCTAACATATTGTCATTATTATTATCATCTACTTCTCTATTCGGAAAACTATTCCTTAATTTCAAGATATGGTTCGTTTTGCGTTTTAAAGCTTACATTAATCATTAAAAAGAAGAAAAAACCGCTGGATGTTTATTTACACAGGTTAAGAGGCGTGAAGTTTCGCTTTGCACTCTCAGATTTGGTGAAAATCGCACAGTCTGGCGAAAATCGCACTGTCTGGCGAAAAATTGTGAAATTCTGCTGTACGCGCCAAAATAATGGAAACCGATACGCGTACCAGTGTGAAGTGGTATGAATGATGCTGATTTTTAAGCAACACATTCATCACTTTACTTTGGGAGATTCCACCTTCTCTAGCAAGTATGGGTGAACTCATATTTGGATTTTCCTCCACTCGGTCGAGTACGGACTCTTCAGCGGTGGCGGAGTGGAGACCGTGGCCCCTTTCGTACACCCTACCGAACGACCCAGTCTCCCTAAGCCTTCGATAAATTGCGGCAAATACAGCACGGTTGGGCGCACAACGATGTGGATAAGGTAGACGGTACTCTTATTCGGCTCTCCGAGTGTTACCATCGCAAAATCCATGCACAAAATGCATATCCGCCAGCTCTTCATTTGTAAAACTAGGCATATCTGTTTACAGGTTGGAAAGTATGACAATATGATCCCTGTGATGATTTCAATTGATAATAAAATTCAGAAGGGTAAACAAAAAGTGATAGAATTTCAATATTAATTTACAAAAGTAGAAGAAAAAAAGTGCTACGGAATAAGAACCAACTTGGTAAATTCGTACCAATGTAGGAAAACATACTAAGTACGAACTAAGAGAGAGCAAGTAGACGTGACAGCAGCGTGAAAAGAATCGGCCGAGCTCAGGTAAATTCCAGAAAATGCTACAGCAATAAGCAGCATGAAACCTAAAAGAAACTGACAAGCTAATGAGCTGTTACAGATTGACTCGCCTTTTGTACCCGCGAGTGGGATGCGCGCACAGGAAGGTTGGAATACATCTGCATATCACTAAGAGTCCATATGCAGATAGTCACGAATTTGTATACGTTCCATTTACTCACCATCGTTTCGTTTGCCGAATTTCGACGAACGCCGCTTTCAGTGGTGTATTTCAAACAAAAGGCTAAATTTCTCCTGAACTAAAACACTGATATGGTTTATTGTGGGCTCATTCTAAAGCTTGTGGAATGGAGAAGTTTTTGGTAAATTTCACCGATTGTTGCTTGAAAGGTGTTTGCAAAATTGCCGGTTAAAGAATTTGGTGACAACTCGATTTTATACTTCGCCAATGTTTTAACGCTTGTAGCTCGCCGTCAAATTAAGGTATCCTGATGTAAATGGTGTCACCCGATAGGATATTTTCTGCTCTTTCCAAATATGTGCTTATTTTGCGTGTAAGTTTTTCAGAAAACTCACAAGTTTGGGTTTTTTCGGACGGGATGAAAAAAAAAAACAGATTTTTCTTGTATCTACCGTAACTCGAAAACGGTTAGAGACAGGACAGGGTTTCTATAGTGTTTTATGCTCCCCATATGCTGTTCTATCACCTCCTTGTGTTTGGCAGATTATGTCAAACTCACCTTGTATATCAGCAAATATGTACGTTCTAAAAATACACAAACACATGTGACATTACAAAATTGTTTCAATTGTTTATAATATTTGTAAATATATAAACGAAATATATATATATATATATATAGATCGCAATTATATTTTAAGGGAATCTTTTTTATTTTTTATTTTTTATTTTTTAAGAAAGTATAAACTTAGTATAATTTATTCTACATGTACTGTTTTTCAGTTTTGAATATTTATATTATAACCGATAAATTAAAAATTCTGTTTGTAGAAATCATTCGGTTGTTTGGAAAAAAATTACAAATAAATTGAATGGAAAATAGATTAAATGAATCTATATTTCTGACTTTTCTATTATAATGAGTTAAAAATGTTTTTTAGTTATTTCTGAACCAAAAACAAATAAAGAAATAAATAACAATAAAGAAATATAATCGTTATCTTATCCTTTTTGAAATATAATTCAAACAAGTATCTCATTATTTTTATATAGTTATTATTATTGTTATTATTATTATTTTATTAAAGTGGATTTCGTAAAAATAAATAAATAAGATAAAAAAAAAAAAAAAAAATTATACAGACACGACATTATTTCATTATTTAAAACATGAAAATCTGACATTGACAGATTTTAATTTAGTGCCAGAGGCCTAATGCTAAACTTGTTAATATCGACAAATTCTTTTTTAGTTAATTCGTGACGATCCAAATTCCATGATAAAGTTTTCATTAAATCAAACCAACGTGTTTCAGCTGCAGATACTGTAACAAATAACGTTGGAAGTCCAAACTGTCTTATAGCCGCAAAGAACGTTTTTTCTCTTTTTCCCAATGAGGGGGAGGTGTGCCTTGGGGGGGGACTCATGTCAAAAGTGTGCCTTGGGGGGGACTCATGTCAAAGTTGTACCTTGAGGGGACTCATGTCAAAGTTGGGCCTGGGGGGGACTCATGTCAAAGTTGGGCCTTGGGGGGACTTCATTCAATAAATCCCCATTCAATAAACCGACTGAAATAGGCCCTTAGCACTATTAACAGTGACGTATAAAAATTCGACAACGCTGTACCGACTGAAATAGGGGTACCTTGGGGGGGACTCATGTCAAAGTTGGGCCTGGGGGGGACTCATGTCAAAGTTGTGCCTGGGGGGACTCATGTCAAAGTTGTGCCTTGGGGGGACTTCATTCAATAAATCCCCATTCAATAAACCGACTGAAATAGGCCCTTAGCACTATTAAGAGTGACGTATAAAAATTCGACAACGCTGTACCGACTGAAATAGTGGTACCTTGGGGGGGACTCATGTCAAAGTTGTGCCTTGGGGGGACTTCATTCAATAAATCCCCATTCAATAAACCGACTGAAATAGGCCCTTAGCACAATTAAGAGTGACGTATAAAAATTCGACAACGCTGTACCGACTGAAATAGGGGTACCTTGGGGGGGGGGGACTCATGTCAAAGTTGGGCCTGTGGGGGGACTCATGTCAAAGTTGTGCCTTGGGGGGACTTCATTCAATAAATCCCCATTCAATAAACCGACTGAAATAGGCCCTTAGCACTATTAAGAGTGACGTATAAAAATTCGACAACTGTACCGACTGAAATAGCCCTCTAGGACTAATAAATAAAAATAAAAATATCGTATATTTGTAAATACTTAATACAATACAATTAAATAAATATTTCTGAGGAATTTAAAAAGATTTTTTTTGTAAAACAGGTCACATTAAAATAAGTTTATCAGATTGCAATTTCTTTTATCCACATTTCTATGCTTAAATTAAATTTTAAATTCCGAAATACATCAGGAAAAAATGCATTAGATAAATTAAAGTTATGTGAAGAATTTTTTTGTACTTAGGTTTAGGTTACGAAAATAAAAAGAATAAAGATTAAAATTATGTTATATTCGGTATTCTTTTGTTAAAACCCCCACTTCATGTCACGGATTATAACGGTCGATATTGATGTCATAGTTGCTGGAACATTGTACTAAATTAAAGAAAAGAAAATTTTATCCATGTTTTGATACGAATAATTAATATTTAAAAAGTTCAGTTTAACAGTAAAAATGTAGTCAAAACTGAAACAATGTATCTATAATAATAAAAGGAAATGTTTGTCTGTCTGTCTGTCCGTCTGTTCTTTTATACGTTCAGCCCCTATTGAACGCAGAAGTACAAGAATTGACATACGGATGCTCTGGAGCATTTCCGAGGTCCTCCTGAAAACAGAATTTAAAAATCTTAAATAGTTTCATAAATATTAATTAAAACGTCGACCCATGTCGATTGAAAAATGACCAAAAATCCACGGTTTATTGCTTAAAAAGAGGCATTCTATCAGCAGACGATTTTAACCGTTTTCTGGAATGGAAACAAAACATCTGGAAGTAATTAATGTCACATGATCTTGAACTGGGGTTAAACATTTCAAATTTCAAAATGCTTCAAATTTTCTTTTTTGCACACAACACTTAATATACAACCTATTCAGCACAAAACCAACCTGCAGTTCACATTTTAATTGCAAATTAAATTTTATTCTAACACGTAAACTATCTTTCAATAGACGATAGGAGTTTCCATAGCAACAAAATACATTTGAAGGAACTAAAAAAATACTTTTTCTTTTTCTTTTTACTTCCATTACCCGACTACCGTGGTATATGTAGGTTTTGGGGACCTAAAAAGTATTTATTTTTCTTTTTACTTCCATTAACCGACTACCGTAGATAATGGAATTAGAGATTTCACGTGATTATATGTTTTAGAATGTCCTGATTAGGTTTTCTTTTGTATCTCAGCTATTAATTAAAATAATTTCATAAGTAACACATTATTTGAAAGCTTTGTTGATTTGGAATTGAACAGTAGATTACAGAAATTTCTACCGCCAGATATTTTAAAATTTCAATATTTCAAATTCTAATTAAATTACTTTTAATACATCACTCGAAAGATATTTTAAAGTACTTTTATATTATCGAAAGTGGAATTCGAGATTTCACCCGATTTACACGTTTTGAGATCCCCTGATTAGGTTTTCTTTTGTATCTCAGCTACTAATTAAAATAATTTCATAAGTAATACATCATTTGAAAGCTTTGTTGATCTGGAATGAAACAATGGATAACAGAAATTTCTACCGCAAAATGGCGCTGTAATAATTTTAAATTTCAATATTTCAAATTCAAATTATGATTAATTTATTTCTAATACATAATTCGAAAGATATTTTAAAGTTCTTTTGTATTATCGAAAGTGGAATTCGAGGTTTCACCTGATTTGCAATTTTAAGGTGTCCTGATTAGGTTTTCTTCTGCTCTCAGCTAATTGAGTTAGACCGTTCAAAATTGGTATATGTAGATTAATTAGGAGGGACTGGAAGGGTGGGGAAGGAATTGGTGCGCACGAGACTGCGCTGTCGAAGGCAGTGGGGACCCGGTCCGACTTTTTACCTGATGAGAAATGATTTTTTTAATTTTCTTTTCTTAAGAATAAAAGTCTGATTTCAGAAGGAATGTGTGCGCGCACCGCCCATAAATCTTAAGACGTGCGCACGCAGTGCGCATGGGACCAGGTGCGAGTTTTTACCCGATGATAAAAGCTTTTTTTTTTTTAATTTTATTTTCTTAATAATAAAAGTTTGAGTTGAGAAAGAATATGCGTGCGCAGCGCACGTATATCCTCACACGTGAGCGCACAGTGCGCATGGGTCTACACTGCTGAAGGCAGTGGGGTCCAGGGGCGAGTTTTTATCCTATTCTAAATGATATTTTTCTTTAATTCCTTTTCTTAAGAATGAAAGTTTATGAGTAATAACATGGAATTTTGAAAAATCATAAGGATGGTGAAGGAATACGCGCGCGCAGCTCACGGGTCTACGCTGCAGAAGGCAGTGGGGACCCGGTGCGACATTTTTCCCGATCAGAATTTGTTTTTTCTTTTTTTATCACATGATAAAAATTAATGCAATTTTGAGAATTCATTAATTATTGTGATTCATTTAAAAATAGTGACCAGCGAAGCGGGCGTAGCCTGCTAGTGATAAATAAAACTTTATATTTTATCCGTGATTTTAAATAAATAAAATAAAGATATTATGTAATTAAAATGAAAGAAAGAAAGAATGCTAAAATAAACACATCCTTTGGTTTACATAGGCATAAATAGATTTGTTATCATATGAAAGAGATTTTCATTAGTAATATATATATATATATATATATATATATAATAAAGATGATCTATTAAGCATATTAGAAGCCAAGCAACAGATACAAGATCACTGAAACACCAATGACCAATAAGATAAAAAAAAAAAAAATCATCAGTGGATGAAATACATTAATGTAAAGAAACCAGATCTATTAATTAACAGTCTGCAAAAACAAACGAATCAATAAAGTAAAACAACAAATCTTAACTTAAAACCATAAACTTATCAAAATTAATGAAAAAACAACCCAAGAAACACAAGATAGGAAGAAGGAGGCAGGCGGCAAGACTTGTGACTTGCCTGTGGGGTTACACTAGTTTTACGCCGGCAACACTCCCCCAGCCTGCCACAACCAGAACAGGAACCATATGGATTTAAAAATGCAAAATTTCAAAGCAGATGAACAACAATGAAGCCACGAAGCCACAATGAAATTCACCGATTGATCACATTGTGTTTAACAGTATAATTAGAACATTAAATATAGTTGACAACTCAAAAAGGAAAATATATATATATAAAACTGATGATAAACAATTTAAACTGCTATGAGAAAGATGCAATAAATTTGCAATATTGATTTGTTATTCCGTCAAAAAATAAAATAGCTATACTTAGTGGACCACTAGTGGAGGAAAGTCGAATCAATAATAATTAAAAAAAGCATTATTTTCATGTTAAAAAAAAAGAAATACAAAAATTAAAATCTTCTAATATAAAAAAAATTTAAAGATAAAATTGTTTGTGTGTTTGTGAAATGCATAAATGTATTCTTCCTCTATCAAACACGAATTTCTTTTGTATTTTGTTGTTATATTTTCATTTTTGCTTCCATTTTTATTGCTTTCCGAACACTATATTGAGGAAAGTATTGTAATCATGTCAAAAATTCTAGTTTGAGATTTTGGTGTTTCTACACGTTTTGAGGTCCTCTTAATTCATATTTACTATTTTTACGATGATGTATTTGTGTATGTATGTGTGTACATATGTATGTGGGTATTTTTGTTAGTGAACATGATAGCGTCTAAAAGCTTTGCTGGAATGAGCTGAAAAATTGAGCGTATGTTATAGATCACAATAGCATGAAAGTTATTGTTTTTGGTGAAATTATAGTTTTTTACAGGAACACAAAGAAAAATTGTTTATCATTATAGTCTATCTGGGGGTCACCAAAGCAGCACAGCCATCCCTTCCATGGAAGATCAAAATTGTGATGGTATGTCTCAGGACCACCTCCAAGGGGTGAATACCAGAACGTCAACAATTGCCAGTTGCGTAGCATTAGTGCGACATAAAACTATACTAACGAACCATTAAGGTTTCAGTGCCCAAATTTCTTAATGTACGATAGTGTCTAAATGCCTTATTTGACTGAGCTCAAAATTTATACACATGTTATGAGAACCGTCACACGAACTGTATAAACTTTGGTGTATCTAACATTTAAGGTTTTGTATAGGGACACAAAGATTAATCCATTATCATTATCGTCTATATGGGCCAAAATTCTTTAAACTGCGATATAGTTTAAACGCCACATTCAATTGAGCTGAAATTTTTTACACGTGTTATAGATCACCTTTGCACGAAGTGCATAAATTTTAGTGAATCTAGCATATACAGTTTTTTTTTTTTTTTTTTTTTTTTTTTTTTTTTTTACAGGGGCACAACAGAAAATTCTTTATCATTACGTCCTACGGGCTGAAGTTATTCCAAGTGCGACAGCGTCTAAATGCCTAATCAGATTGACCTGAACGCTCATATACGTGCTAAAGGTCACCGTTGCTTTAACTGTATAGCCCTTGGTGAATGTAGTACTTATAGTTTTTTTTTTTTTTTTTTTAGTGCTAGAGGCCTATTTCAGTCGGTACAGTTAACGAATTTTTATAGGTCACTCTTAATTAGTGCTAGAGGCCTATTTCAGTCGGTTTATTGAATGGGGATTTATTGAATGAAGTCCCCCCTAGACACAACTTTGACATGAGTCCCCCCCCAGGCCCAACTTTGACATGAGTCCCCCCCAAGATACCCCTATTTCAGTCAGTACAGCGTTGTCGAATTTTTATAGGTCATTCTTAATTAGTGCTAGAGGCCTATTTCAGTCGGTTTATTGAATGGGGATTTATTGAATGAAGTTCCCCCAAGGCACAACTTTGACATGAGTCCCCCCCAGGCCCAACTTTGACACGAGTCCCCCCCAAGGTACCCCTATTTCAGTTGGTACAGCGTTGTCGAATTTTTATAGGTCACTCTTAATTAGTGCTAGAGGCCTATTTCAGTCGGTTTATTGAATGGGGATTTATTGAATGAAGTCCCCCCAAGGCCCAACTTTGACATGAGTCCCCCTCCCAGGCCCAACTTTGACATGAGTCCCCCCAAGGTACCCCTATTTCAGTCGGTACGGCGTTGTCGAATTTTTATAGGTCACTCTTAATAGTGCTAAGGGCCTATTTCAGTCGGTTTATTGAATGGGGATTTATTGAATGAAGTCCCCCCAAGGCACAACTTTGACATGAGTCCCCCCAGGCCCAACTTTGACATGAGTCCCCCCCGAGGCACAACTTTGACATGAGTCCGCTCCCAGGCCAAACTTTGACATGAGTACCCCCAAGGCCCAACTTTGACATGAGTCCCCCCCCCCCAAGGTACAAGTTTGACATGTTCCCCCCCCCCCAAGGCACACCTTTCACATGAGTCCCCCCAAAGCACACCTCCCCCTCATTGGGAAAAAGAGAAAAAACGTTGTTTTGCGGTTATAAGACAGTTTGGACTTCCAACGTTATTTGTTACAGTATCTGCAGCTGAAACACATTGGTTTGATTTAATGAAAACTTTATCATGGAATTCAGATCGTCACGAATTAACTAAAGAAGAATTTGTCGATATTAACAAGTTTAGCAGTTGGCCTCTGGCACTAAATTAAAATCTGTCAATGTCAGATTTTCATGTTTTAGATAATGAAATAATGTCGTGTCTGTATATATATATATATATATATATATATATATATATATTTACAGGGACACAACAAATATGCTTCATTATGACCTATTGACTGAAATCATTAGCGTTTATTAGCCTTATCAGATTGAGCTGAAAATTTATGTACTGCAGGTCATCGTCACATGATCAATAAATAACCTGGTGAATATTCTGGTCAATACCCTGGTGTACTTATGCGTTTTTTATAGTGACACAAAGAAAAATTATTTGTCATTATGTCTTAAAGGGTTCAAATTATTTAAAGTGCGATTGCCTCTAAATTCCTTATTTGAATGAACTAAAAGTTCATACACATGTTACAGATCACAGTCCCACAAAACGTATAGTTTTTAGTAAATCTAACTCGTATAGTTTTTTTACAGAGACATAAAGAAAAATACTTTACAATGTGGCTTAGGAGCTCAAATTATTTAAAATGCAATAGCATTTAAATGCTTCATCTGATTGGTCAGAAAATTTATATGAAAGTTATAGGTAACTATCACACGAACATTATAGATTTTGGTGAGCGTAGCACTTATAAAATTTTACAGGGACACAACGAAAATTTATCATTATGATCTACGGGCTAAAATTATTTGAAGAACTATAGCGTTTAATTAAACAACACACTGTATGAAGAAAAATACTCATACACCCTAATCTAATTTTCTTTTTTGTTTATTTAACGATTTCTCTTACTTTAATTTATTTATACAACAGTTAATAACTTTATGTACGGAAAGTCGAGTGAAATCACTCCAGATTTTTTTTTTTTTTAAATTTGTATTAGAATAAGAGTTCCAATAATAATTTAACAGATACAATAAGGAAAATTGCATAAGCATGAAAACGCATAGGCAAACTTTTCTTGTCATGCATATATTTTGCATTAAATTGGACCAAAAATTTTCTTTAAAAAAAAAAAAAAAAGTTAGAAAACACAAGACAATTGTTTCCGTTGAAATGCATTCTGGTGCTGCTTTTATACTGCATTTATGCCAGATTTACTTACTTTATAAAGGATATTTGTATTATTTTTAAGTTGTAGCAAACGGTGCGAGAGTTTTTATTTATTTAGTGTATTTGCTGAAAAAGTTTTCCATTCATCACAAATATATTAATTTATGACTATTGTTAAACTAAATTTTTGTACAATATATCTTACTACGAATAACAGGATGTTTTCGCCAGAATTTATATAAGTGCTGAAAAACAAATAAATGAGTATACACGAAAAACATTATTGGAGCGTAAAGGCAACCACGCTGAATATATGTTTTTAACGTAAAATTATGACCGCAACTGTTTAACATGCATGAATGCATACAGCCGGAATACGAGACTATAAAAATAAAAGTAGCATAAAGGTTTTGTAAATTGTTTTATGAATTAATTTTACTTTTTTTTTTGTTCACATATAACATAGCTGTTTATAACACACACATATATATACGTATTAGCGAAATATTCAAACAAAGATATGTTACTAAAAATGGATTTTATTCATATTTTTCTTTTTATTAAATAATCTATTTAATTTGAAAAATAAATATCAATAAAATGAAACTAAACTAAAGTTCAAATCTGAGAAAAAAAAAAAAAAAAAAAAAAAAAAAAAAAATATATATATATATATATATATACCGCCTTTCTCTAGAATGAATAAGTGACCA
The DNA here is from genome assembly GCA_963930645.1 of Salticus scenicus. NCBI lineage: Eukaryota > Metazoa > Arthropoda > Arachnida > Araneae > Salticidae > Salticus > Salticus scenicus. Next base: position 235,325,541 of record OZ005649.1, read on the forward strand.
TTTTCTAAATCTTTTAACTAGAAATATAGATTTCCGAGCTATGCGCATAAGGCACGCCAATAAACTGAATAGACGAAATTATCGAGAATTTCTAGTGTACACATTTCTAGATAGTGAAACAATATTCTGAATACTCTAAATATTCTAAATCATTTATACTGAGAGAAATTCTCGCTTGATTTTGTAGTCTCATTTATTTGCAGTCTCATTATTAGTCTCATTTATTTTTAAATAACTTTGCCCAAGAGAATATAGGCAAACGCTCTAGAATTCCAATAGGGCTTCTAGAACTCGCTTTCCAAGGGGACTAGAATTTATAAGAATGACATGGAACTATTTTTTCTAGAGCCACAATTTAGATTCTAAACTCAGCTACAGAATTTTTTGTCAGTGAAGCACATATATTTACTATATTAAAACATTACAAAATACGTGTTTTATCTATTTTATTCGTTTATACTAAAAAATATTATTTATTTTAGTTAATATTTACAAAATTTGAAAAATTCTATAATTAATGATATATAATTTTTATTCTAAGTATAGAATAATATATGGTTTGCTAAAAAAAAAACACTACAGCATTTACGTAACAATACATTTAAGATAACAATAATAATAAAACACTACATTTGATATTTAACTAAATAGAAAAAAGAACGTATTTTGTTAAAAATGGAAAATCATTAGTCATTTGCGAAAAAAAAAACTTCTTTTACATTAATTAATATTCGTAAATTCCATGCCAAATGACTCCTGAAAAAAGTAAAAACTTTTATTTTGAAAATACTCTCTGCACTGTAACGAATTAAAAAAATATATCGAGAATATCAATATCTTCAATTTAAAATTAATCATTGAAAGCTTGCTAGTGTACCATTTATGAAACAAGTCTGTTTTAATTTTGAAAAGACACTCTAAACAATAATAAATTAAAAGGATATACTAAGCTTACGAATATAATTTGTATTTTTGTATCAAGAAAAATGTTAAAATATCATATTTTTATATTTAATTCTAAAATTATTAATATTTAAGGAGACGAATGTTTAAAAATTTTTCAAAATTGAAAAAGTTTAAAAAAATTAAAATATTCTATCGCAAGTAAATTCTAAGATTAAACTTTAAACATAATGCATTTTGAAAGATAAATGAACTTACATAGTTATAAAAATGTGTTTTTATTCTTACATAGTACATTTAATAACGCTTTATATTTCATTTTTCATTCACGCTTATTTTTATAAACTGAACATTAATTTTCTAAATTTAAAGACTGAAATTTGATATTTATTACAAATAGTAAATAAATAAATAAATAAAAATAAAGATAAAAATGTTGGTCAAAACAAAAATAAATAAATAAATAAATAACTACACTAAAGTTATTTCATAGTAATTTTTATTTTATTATACAAAATTAAATTATTACGTATGCAGTTAATTCTAAACACATATTTATGTACATTTTAATAGAGATGTGACATTGCTTATATTAATAAATTTTAGTGTTTATTTATATTCTTATAAATATAGGTTAAGATAAAGAAAAAAAAGGAGAGATTAGGTTTAAAATATTTGTTTAGTATCACATATAACATACAACTGTTTCCCCTAGAGAATATTTCCATTTTTTTTTTTCTTTTTTTTATCTGTACTTTTTAGGAATTTTTGGCATTTCGAGAACATTGGGCAGAAAAGTTGTCCAACTTTATCATTTATTCTTAATATGTAATGATTTTTCTAGTATTTGCAATAAAAATATTTTATTGAAGACAAAGCATTTTATTGTCTTTTACTTCTTCATCATACTATAAGGTATGGAGAACTTAGGATGTCGTGAAAATTTTCGACCTTGGTTTTTTACTCTCTTACACGTTTTCAGGTGTGAAGAATCCAAAAATGACAAAATTTCTATGATGTGTCCGTCTGCAGGGTGTCTGTTAGTTTGTTTGTGTGTTAGTCAGTTAGTTAGTTTTTTAGTTTGTGTACATGATATCTTAACAACAAAAGGTCGTAGAGAAGTCAGATCAGTTTTTTTCTTTTGCGACACTGGCAAAAACCGTATTCATTTCCAACATTCGAATTAAAAAACTTCATAAGTTATTAGAAATTTACGATTTTCTTAACGTGGGAGTATAGGGCGAAATTTCACTTAAAGGTGCATTAAATGGAAAATGTTTACTGTAAAAATATCAGACCAGTTTCAAAATATCAGTTTTTATGCCGGAATGAATCATTAAATATAAACATGCTACTTTGAAAATTTTGCAAGTTATTGGAAATTTAGAAATTTCTTAACATAGCAGAATAGGGCAAAATTTCACATGAACGTCAATTTTGAGGGATATTTTCATCGTAAAATTGTCAAACTACTTTATTTAGGATACTGGCATGAATATCATTGACTATGAATTTTCCAATTTAAAAAATTCGTAAGTCATTGAAAATTTACGATTTACTTACTATGGCAGAATCGGGCAAAATTTTTATTTGTTTCTAAAAATTTAATTAAATCTAACGTGTGAAGAGTTAATCATTCATGATATCAACCGGAAAATTAAGAAGTATCCTGTAATAGCAATAATATTTCCCCCCTTATTTTCTTTTTAAATATTTAATTCATCGATGATCCCAACCATCCAGAAAAACGACACCACCCAATATCCTTAATCAAACATCTGTCCTCCCATTGTCCACCATTTTATTTTATTTATTATATATATATTTAAATGTTATACAGAAACACTTATTGATGTGTTATTGAATAAATAAATTTCTTTCGATAACTCATTTTTGTCTCAATTTTAATGATGTGATTGATATTTTTGTTTTTATACTTAGATGAACAAAGATTATGTATTCGAAGGAGGTGATTGAGAATGATATTTCTGGACACTATCTATATATATATATATATGCAGGGTGATTAGAAAAAAACTACCCCGATATATGAGACCATAGCTACTATGCCGTTCCGAGAAACTGAATAAAAATTTGGTGGAAGGTATTTTGAGGTATGCACCCAAGAATTATATTAAAGACAACAGTTAAACTCTAACAGTTACGGTTACAGTGAGAAAATTTCGAAAATTTCAAATGGCAACACTACTACCTGCAACTACACAAATGGCCTACTTTTTTTATTGAAATGTAATCTCCATAGCAAAAAACCATAAATAGCGTTGGAACGGTACCTCTAGCATGAAAATCGTCAACGCTAGCAGGCTAACAAAAAAAAAAAAAAAAAAAAAAAAAAAAAAAACGACTGTTACGTGCCTACCAGAACACCACTTTCATTTTTTTAATGACGTCACATTTCACACTGAGTCTTTGGTTCAGACTAAAGTCTACTGATTATGCTTCGAAACGAAAAGAAGAGACCAAAGTACCCTTAATTTCGTGTAAGGCTACTGAATAAAGGCTTTAATTTCGTTGTTAATCGTAAGACGCTCTCATGATGATGTCATCACAGTACGTAAAAAAATAACTCATTGTAAAATGGCAATCAAAACCGATTTTGATGATGATAATGATGTTTCTCAGTAAGCGCCATATTGTTCACAGAGCAAGAAAGCAAGATACACATCACGCATTTCACAATGCTTTATTTTACACTTAGTGGGATGACGTCACTCATGACGGTGTCTTACAACTAACAACTAGAGCCCCTAAATAAAATTATAGGCCGGCACATCACCGCCATTTTTTTGCCTCCGAAGAGGACAGCATTCCCGCTTGGCGTCCTTATCGCTTCCCTAATGATTTCAAGAAATCTTAATCTGAAGCTAATCCGGTCAAGATAAGAGCAATAAGCAACAATAATATTCCTAAAAACACATTTTTTTCACAGTACATTCTCAGGATGTCATTTTATTCTGAGGATATACTATGGATGTACTGGGGTAAGATGTGTTGTTACGGCGGTTTCTGTTTATTTTACAAAATGTCGCCAAAACTCAAATACACAGTAATAGAAGGTCTGTGAACACTTTATATTCACTTCTTGAATGATTATAGCAGTTTATCGCTAAACAAACTTCCAAATCATAGTTTACTTAGCTAAAATTATGAAATATAATAAAATAAGTTACTCTAAAGTAACGTAAGACGATAAAAAAAAAAAAAAAAAAAATGTTTGTGGTTTGTTTATTAGAGAAACGCGCTGGGTACATGTGCCAACCCTAAGGCAACAAAATGCCTGATACGCCTGCTCGTATATATAGGAGCCTCACTAACAGCGAAATTAAAACCCTTATTCAGTAGACCTACATGAAATTAAGGATACCGTGGTCTATTCTTCTCGTTTCGAAGCAGAATCAGTAGACTTTACAGAGAGCCGAAGACTCAGTGTGAAATGTGACGTCATTAAGAAAATGCAAGTCGTACTTTGGTAGACACATCTCAGCTGTTTTCTCTTTTTTTCTTAGTATGCCTAGCGTTGGTGATTTTCATGCTTGATGTACCGTTCCAGCGCTATTTATGGTTTTTCGCTATGGACATTCCATTTCAATAAAAGAAAGTACGTGTTGCGTTTTGAAATTTTCGAAATTTTCTCGCTGTAACCGTAACTGTTAGAGTTTAACAGTTATTTTTTATATAAATCTTGGGCGCATACCTCAAAATACATTCCGCCAAATTTTTATTCAATTTCTCGGAATGGTATGGTAGCTATGGTCTCATATATCGGGGTCGTTTTTTTTTTTTTCTAATCACCCTGTATATATATCATATAAAATAAAATAACATGGTAGAATTACGAAATTTTATTTTGCATAGATATACCAGGGGTCGTACTCTGTGTCTGGCCCATTTCTGCAATGAGAAATTTAAGCCTTTTTTACAACAGCTCTTTTTATACAATTATTTCTATTTTGTTTATTCACGACATATTATTTTAAAATACATTCAAGTTTACTGTAAGAAAAAAATAGTTTCAAAAAAGGCGGAAATTTCTTATCCCTGAAAATGCCCTAAAAAAGGCAGACAGCTACAGTACAGTATTTACAGACAACTACAGTATTTTTGTTAATAACTAAAATATATGTGTTATTTCTAGAGGATATTGAGAAGCAATATTTATAGAAATAATAAAGTAGTAATTTCAAAACAATAGAGAGTTTTTTTTATTTTTATTATTAAATTTAAATTTGGAGTTATATATCTCCAACTTTTTTATTTATAATTATATAAATAAAAAAGAGGTGTAGAGTTGGGTATTATGCTGGTTTTAATCACTAAATTTCAAACTCCTACAACTAACCATTTTTAAGTTATCATAAATTTTTCAATAAAGTAAATTTTTATAGGGAAAAAAGTTCTTTATTTTATCTTATTTTATCTTATTTTGTTATACTTTATTTTAGTTTATATTTGGTTTCATGTATGCTTCTAAAAAAAAGAAGAAAAAAAAAAAAGACATAAATAAATAAATAAATAAAAATATAATAAATAATTTATTTTAACTTTTGTTTTTAATAAATGACATGTTTTCAACAGAATTTCTTTTATTCATTTAATTAGGCTTCGCTTTTTATGTAAACTGTCATGCTTCATTTGAACTTCCTTTCATATAAATAATTTAGGACGAAAATATGAAATAAATTCATTTTATCTCTTTTATAACACTTAATTAATTTAACATACTTAACAAAGCGGCGTGATTTCTTTTGCGCTTAATTTGAAAAGAACTTTCGAAACTCATTAAAACAATATCCGTTCATTTATAGACCAATTAGTGTTTGTTGGTAGATTTTTAAAAATGTTACCTCCAATAAACAATGAAATAATGCATCATCAATTTTCTCACATCTTAAGATAAAGTACTAAATCCTTATTCATTTGAAATATAATGAGACAAAAAGAGAAAACTTATCTAATAAAACAAGTGCTACACATCATCTTAAAAATATATAATATGATAATTTATACCTTCTTTTAAGAATAAAATATGTTGATATTTTATTGAAGTCATTTAAAATATATGAGGGATTCCTTTAAAAAATTATATTATGGTTTAAGTACAATAATTTATCTACAATATAGCCCCTAATTTTTACAGCGACTAAAGTTTGACGACAGATCTCATTACAAATGCATATAATTAGGTTAAATAAATAGTCAATTAATAAATCCTTACATTTTTCGAATAATTAGAAAAGCTATCAAATATTTAAAAATTCTGAAACATAATGAGTGTGGATTTTTTTTTTTTTTGAATTTAAGGAACATACCATGAGTCATCTAAAAAAATATATATATTATGATATATTGCCTTCTTTACAAAATGTGATAGGTTAATATTTAATATTTTGTGCTGAAAACAATTTTAGAAATTTAAACTTTACATTACGTTTTTACGCAAAGTTAATTACACAGTGTGATTATTATTAAAGTTGCGATTTCAAATCTTTCCAACTTTGAAACTATCTCTGATAATGACGTGCCATTACAATAGAACAATCGTGAGGCAAAGGAATTGTGTTTACCGAAAAATAAGTATGTCTCCAATATTCGCCGAAAGATGGCACTGTCAGGTTACGCACCTATGTTGTGGATAAATGCAAATTCCGGAGATGATAGAATTACAAGCCCTCATTTTCCACAGCGTGGCCAACAAGTTTTCCTGATTTAAACCTATGTGATTTCGGCCTTTAAGGGTACCTCAAGAATGTTGTTTAGAGTGAGTAGATTGCAAATCTAGCCGACTTGAAGGCAAGCATCACGTAAAACAAACATAACGTCAGCACAGATACCCTAGTGTCTGATGTGGAACATGTCGATCGTTTTTTGCTTCCAACTAGTAGCAGAACAAGGCGGAAGTATATCGTACAACTTACACATTAATCATTCGTAGCAGGTATATTTCACGAAGCTCCTCTTTTCTTCTTGCAACAATCACTGTTTTCGCAGTAAACACATGTTCTTGACTTTCCGCTGAAACATTTGTAGTAAACACTTCGAGTCTATTTTTTCCTTTTTGTTACCAACATTCCTGTCTCTTTAGCCGATCCATTTAGGACATTACCCTGACAGCGCTAGTTATTAGCACATTTAATAACTATTTTTTTCTTTTTTTTCCCCTTAGTCAAAGAAAATTTCATTGCGCCTTATGATTGTTCGGGTAAAAAATAAGGACATTCTTACCGGTAGTTTTAAAGTTAAACAGTTTTGAAATCGAACCTTCAATTATAATCACCCTGTATAAAAATACAGTGTGATACATAAATAAAAATTTTAGTAGAACTCAGCACAAGTCGTTGCTAAACAAAAATTTAGCTATAGATCTATAAAATAAAGTAAAATAACTTTTAACAAATAATACAAGACTGTAAAACAACACAGAAATTATAAGAGCATGAATTGTAACGTATGCTAGATGTCAAATTCAACGCTTAAATTTACAGTAAAAAAATAAATATAAATAATTAAGAGTAAATTTTATTATTTTTATTTCTTTGGAATTTCAGAATTTGCACACACTGGCCGATGAATTAGAAACATTTAAATTAATATTTTGTTGGATCTTCTTTTGCACGTTGGACCTCTTTTTGCATGAATAACAGCCAGTATCCGTGCGGGCAGCGATTCTAAAAGCTTCTGGAGAGCATTTAAGTCCAGAGTTTACCATACATTGGCTACACAGACTTTAGATCCTGTAAATCGGATGGAAGAGGATATTGCTGACGGATACACCTTTCCATCATGTCCCAAACATTTTCTATTTTATTAAGATCCGGGCTTTGCGGCATCTAGCTAAACTGTTAGAAGTCATGTTCACTGAACTAATCTCGAACGATTCTGCCACGATGTATGGTTGCATTGCATTATCGAGTACAAAGTATCCGTTAACTTTGGAGTAAAAATATAACATTGAAGTATGCACGTAATCTATCTTTACATTCAGGTGCTGCATGGTTTTGAATTACCCTCAAGTAACACCAGGGGACCACTTTCATACAAGCAGAACATTCCCGAAAGGTTTGTAACAGGTTTCGCATACCTTCGTCGACAGCGGGCATTTCTAGAAACTGTTGTAGGTTTCTAATTCTTTGGCCAGTGCGTTTATAATTTTTCATAATAAAATTATATTTGGTTACTCTAATATATCTTATTTTATATTTTCATTAAAAGAAAAAAAAAATGCTTTTGTGCATTTCGAAAACAAAAGTTTTTATTTGAATGGATTTTGACGATTTCATTTCTTTGTAAAATTATGAATTACAGAATTTAAATCTTTAATATTTTGAAAATTAAAATTTATAATTTTAGAGTAAAACAACTAGTTTCAAATACAAAATATACATTTAATGTCATAAAAAAAATGTACGAAAGAATACTAATAAGAAATGTCTGTTTTGTACATAAAAAAGAAAATTTATCAGAAACACTTAACTGTTTATAATAAGTACACTCTTTTAGAATGAGTGAAAAGACTCTTAAACACTTAAATATAAATGCACAGTCAAAATAAATTTAAGTACTTTTGATTTTTCTAAAATATGCTTATCGTGGGATATTTCGAAATTACATTAAACTTTAAACTAAGTTTAATTTTTTGGAAATAGATTCACTTTTCTTTTTCAACAAATAACTAGAAGTTTCAAATAAATTTTATCAAATATAAAAATCAGGCAGTCCGTGTTCAGAAATTTATTTGATTGAAGTTAACGTCCGGAAGGTTTTTTCAAAATAATCTAATTCCAGTAGTACGTATTGAAGCCTGTAATATTTCTTTTGTTTATTAATCGGCTAATATTTAACAATTTACGTGTACTGTGTTGACTAGATACGGGTTTTTTATACGCATGCATTATAAATAGATTTTCAAAACTTTAATGGAATTGCTCATAGAAGAAGTACACTTTACTTATTTCCTTATTATTATTATTTTCTTTTAAGCATAAAATGCACAGAGTGATAAAATTAAATAATACTAAAGGATAAAATACATTTAGATTTAGATCACATTTTGATTTCAAATACTCTTATAGTAAATTTTTTAAGAAATCCAGTATATTACAATCGAAATCTGAAATCATAATAAACTTAATTTTCTTTTTTCAAAAATAAGCAATTTGCATAATATATATATATATATATATATATATATATATATACATTGTTAATATGTTGAATTTTAGAATAGTAAATATTAAAGTTTTCGTTTATGAAAAGAAAAAAAAAAAATCATCGTCATGGTCAATGAAAACTTATCACAAATAGAAGATTAAAAAAAAAATACACCATAAATAAGTAGTTTTTATTTATATTTAATGATAAATGCTCACATATAGATTTTCAAAATGTGAAGTAAGGTGATTTGAAAGAAGTTGTTATAATTATATTAAATTAAGGTACATAATCCACAATAAAAAGTTTTATATAAATTAAAAACCAAAAACAAATAAAACACCATTATTTATTTTCAGCTGAAAACACTTTTTTTAGTTGTTTTCAATTAAAAATTTCGTTCGAAGTGTTCGAATTTATTCTCGTTCATCTTTTCTTTTCTTTTCTTTTCTTTTCTTTTTTTTTTTTTTATATATTCACTGGGGAAAAAAAAAATGTGTATTTAAACGTTTTGATTTTCTAAAGTGAACTTTTTGTGTGTTGGGGCTACAAAAAAAATGTTTAACTGAAAAAAAAAAAAAATAAAATAAAAATAAAAAAAAGCTAAAAAATAAGCTGTAAAAGCAATCAAGTTAATTTGTTTCACCTTGATTTAAAAAGAAAATTCTTTTAACAATTACTTTTCCATCACGATAAAAAATCTAATGCTTTTGGTTAATTTACTTTAATTTTAGTTAATATGTTTCGTCGATTTTGCTAATGCGTTTCCAAAAATTTCTACGCAGTAAAATAACTTACTCTAAGTAAGTGTGAACGCTGAAAAAAAAAATACAATTAATACAATTAATGTAATACCTTACATTAAATCCTTAAAAAAATGAGCTTTATATTCAGTTCCTACCGGAACCATCTTCAAAGCTCGCATGACGACTATTGCCTGGTGGTTAATTTTCATTCTTCATCGCTTTCGTTCATAATCTCTTCACTTCCTCTCTTGGTCTGGATTAGCTGTTGCCACTCGGGCGGGATCAAACTATACTCGACGTGATTTACAGATCTACCGGTCGTTAAAATTTCCAGGGCCTCTCATTATAGTGCATATTTATGTGAGTTGAAAGGAGCAACTTTATGAAATTTAATTGAACCAGTATTAATGGGTTTAGTGTTGTTTGTTCTTGAGAAAGCAGTAGATGGTTTGTTGTGTTTAAGGTCAGGAAGGTGTTCAGAAATCCGGTCTTTAACTTTGCGTTTAGTCATACCAATATAGCTTTCTTAATTTTTATCATAGTCTTGGTAATCTATTTTGTATATGCCTGCGGTTTGCTTAAAATGAATAGGGTCTTTTTCACTACGGGTACGTTGGTAGATATTTTTATTTGGTCTAATTGGAATCCTAATGTTATGTTTTTTAGCTTCATTTTTGATTTTGATAGAGGCGCCTTTACCATATGGAATAGCAGAAGTGAAGGAAGGTTTTATTTTTTGTGCACTTGTAATACAATTAAGGGATTTAATGCGTTTTTATAGAATTTATCCACAATATTAGGGTTTTAGTTGGCTTTTTTAGCAACACTTTTAATAAAATTTAGTTCAGTATTTAGAAGGGTTTTATTAGAACAGATGTGAATAGCACGGTTAATAAAAGAACGTAAAGCGGCGTATTTATAAGGAAGGGGGTTGCGACATTTATTGTTAATAATTTCGTTATTATTTGTAGGTTTACGTAAAACTGTAGTATCAAAGGTATGGTTCGGTTTTTGGTAATATAAACGTCGAGAAAATTTAAACTATTGTCATTTTCAGTTTCATTTCTAAATTCAATGAGAGGATCGAGGCTGTTAAGTTCAAAAAGGAGGTTTTCAGGCTTGATATTTTGGGGAATAACAGTAAAAATGGCGTCCACGTAACGAACCCAAAGTTTACAGTTATTAGTAATATTATGAGCGGCGTTTTCAAAGATCCTCATTTTTAGTTCAGCAATGATACCCGAAATCGGTGATCCCATAGAGACGCACTGAGTTTGTCTATAGAAAATTCCATCGAAAAAGAAATAAGATTCGTTAAGTAAAAGATTACTGGTACGTATTAACGTTTCACTTATTTTACTATCCCCATATTGGCTGATAATCCTAGACTGAATGATATCGTTGATTTCTGCACTATTAATAGAGGGATACAAATCTTTGACGTCAAAGCTATTAAGGGTGTCTTGAAAAAGTATTTTAGTTTCACGAAGTTTTTGGATAAATGAATCTGTGGAATTAATGGAGTAATTATACGGGGGGGGGGGGGAGCAACGATTTATAAATGTCTTTCATATATAGTTCTAGGCAATAGGTGGGACCTTTAGACTTGATAACAATGGGGCGAAGAGAGGGAGGGTTTTTATGATCTTTGTATTACCCAAATAAGCGGGAGATAATAAGAGCATGGCTATTAAAGACGGGAGGGGTGTATTATTAAGCCAAGTTCCAGTTTTTATTAACGATTTAGTCTTTTATATGAGTTTATTTAGAGGGGACTGTGAAATTTTTAACGGCATTAAGTTTTAAAAAAGTTTCTTGCATCATTTCGTTATATTGAATCCTATCCATAATTGTTAAAAGATTGGTCTTATTGGACATTAAACAGGTTAGATTACTATTATTTTTTTAGTTCTTGAATGCTTTTTATAACACTATAGTCAAAGATTTTGTAGGTATTTTTAAGAGAGTTAATGGCAGTGTAACTGATAGAGGGACGTTTCTGAGGAGGAATAAAATCGAGCCCGGTTTCGATATATGCAATAGAGTCATTTATATTAAATTTATCGTTAAGAAGGAATTTAGGGTCTAGTTTCAAAACAGCATCTTGATGGGTGTTAAGTTTAGTGCTAGATAAATTTAAATACGTGTAAGAATTGAGAGGTTGCAGGTTTTGTTTAGATATAGTTTCCTTTTTGAGATCCAAAATTTTAATATCTTTCTATGGTGCTGAATTAGTTTCGAAGAATAAATTTCAACGAAATGATTAACTTTATTTAATAAAATCATAACACTAGATTGGGGATAAGTAGACACAATTTTGAAAAGAAGATTTTTGTATTGTTTTTTTAATCTGTAAATATCAATAGATAGCTCTTTTATGTATTTTTTTAGGAGAGATAATTTTAGATTTTTAGCTTCATGTTTATAGTGTTGATTAATAAATGAAGATGCTTTCTCAAGAATTAACAATACTAAACCCATTAATACTGATTCAATTAAATCTCATAAAGTTGCTTCTTTCAACTCACATAAATATGCACTAAAAAGAGAAGCCCTGGAAATTTTAATGAGCAGTAATTCTGTAAATAACGACGAGCATAGTTTAATCCCGCCCGAGTGACAACAACTAATCCAGACCAAGAAAGAAAGTGAAGAGATGATGAACGAAAGCGTCACCTTCTACAACCGCCAATTTCATTGTTTAAAAAACAAATTTTCGAACAGATTTTATTATGTTGTCCTCCACATACGCTTTAGCATTGAGTCCTGTGTAAAAAACAAAGCGCAATTGTTAGGAAAATTGTAAGTTTATAAATTATTTCAAAAATGGTAAGAATAAGGCAGTTAACGATGCCACAAAAAGTATTAATTTTTGAATGAAAATCAAAAAATATTTTGACACATGATATGGCAAAATAATTAAATGTTAACGAAATATTGGTAAAATGGTTTTTAGCAAGATATAAAATTTTTTAACCGTTTAAAATGGAAATTTGGATTTAGGCGGACATATTGCTCATCCAAGCGAGATGACTGTAAGTTAAAAGGCCATTGCTTATTAAATCGGTTTGTATTACATTTAGAACATAAAAGAGATTCAAAAAAGGTGTTTAGCAGCATAATTTCTTTAACTTCAGTGCAGCAATTATTAAACAAAGCAGGTTTAAATGACAGAAAAAAAAAAAAAAAAAAAAAAAAAAATCATTCTTAGTCAAGAGAATTAGGAAAGCATGACCTCAGATAGCTAAAAAAGTTTTAATTATTAGTTAATTATTGATCTGAACTGGTTCTCTCTGATGAGTGAAGTTTATTTTGAGTTTATTTCGAGCTAAAGAAAACAAGCAGATCTGACAACGAAAATATGACCGAATTAATGAAAATCGCACTTTTAAAACAGTGACACGTTCTCCGTACATTATGGTACGGTGGTGCATAACTTTTGAAACAGTCGGGCAAATTTTTATGATCAAGGAGTCAATTAACTCGAAATAAAACACAGTCTTTATAAAAGTGGTGCTTGACAAACTATTTTGGAGGTAACTTGGACATTTCTACAAACAACGTTTCAAGATGATAATGCACCTGATTAAGCTGTGTCTGTGGTAAGTTTATTCACTTCAAATTGTCAAAATTTCCTATCCATTCCCATGAGAACCTATAATTCTGTAAGTAATCATATCTTTTTTCACTTTAAGTTAAATCCCACAAAATATATAGTAGAATTTATTCTTTACCAGGTATGGAAATAGTCCTAATCACGATCCGCTCGAAAATGTTTCGTCTGTAAAAAGGCAGGGGAGAGTGGAGATGATTCGAAATTTGCAGAATACAACTCTGCCAGAACTTGAAAAAAATATTTGTGATATTTGGCACATTGAAATTTCTTAGATTTATATTAAAACACAGTATAATGCTATGCCATTGGGTAATAAAGCAGCCATTCCATATAAAGGTGGAATTAACCCAATACAGAATACATACTTTTAATAAAAATTGCTTAGATCTAACAAATAAATAGTTTTATTCATATATAAAATATAACTTGTTTATTTCATATAATAAATCGTAACAGAATACAAAGTGTATGGTTATTGCATTATGTTTAAAAGGAAAGTTTTATGCAGATTCTTATAAAGTGCTTCGTAGAGTGTTATAAAGCCAAATATTATATCGAAAAGGTACATAGGTATCATTTCATCCCTTTGGTATTATGCAAACAAGACAGTTTTATTTGTTTCCACCCTTAATTTTAAAGTTATTACAAAAAAAAAAAAAAAAAAAAAAATAATAATAATAATAATAATAATAATAATAATAAAGGTATGTCATTTTTTTCTGCAGTGCGGCTTTTTTTTTTTTTTTTTTTTGTCGCTTACTGTATGAAAAAAAAAGCACTTGGAGCTTGAAAAATTTCATTACAAAATAAACATGAATTAAATTTTGAAATTCATTTAATGATTGATTATGTTGATCATATTATATAACTGATAAAATTTTACACTATTTCATGGAATAGTTAAATCTTTTTTAATGTATGCTAACATTAAATAAAATAAAATGCTATTTAATGAGGATAAATTAATCAAAGTGATTTTATGCAGGCAATACTCACAATAAAAATTTAATGAATAAACAAATAAATATTTTAATAGATTAAAATTCATTACTCTGGCAAAACGATGTCTAGTCGGAAAAGTGATTTGCTGGAAGGGATCATCTGGAGAGTTTTGTGGCTTCAAATGATTTATCAAAAGCGACCCACTAGATGTCCCTCTTCATATGGCTGTATTACGTATCCCTGCACCCTAATTAGTTGAAACTGTTTTTTTTTTTTTTTTTTTTTTTGATAGAAATCATGCTACATTTTAAATGAATCTTCTTAAATGAATAAATAGCCCGGTTTAAAAAGTATATATATACAGAGCTGTCAACCTAATCCGGCAAATTATTAGTACCGCCCCTTTTCTGCACCACTTAATTTTTAGAGTAATTCACTCCAAATGTATCTAAGATGAATTAAGAAGAAAATTACTCTAAAAATTAGAAAAAAGGGCTTCACTAACAATTTGCCGAATCAGGTTGGCAGCTCTGTTGTATATATATATATATATATATATATATATATATATTATTTATTTATTTTTTATTATTATCTTTGTGTTTGTAGGAGATGTGACAATGGCTGAGACGCAGATTATTTATTCGAATCAGAATCCCTCAAATTTTAAAAATTTCGATTATATATATGTCGTTGAACGCATTAATCTGGAGAATTTATTGGTTACAAATAAATTACAGAAAAGCTATCATACGTTAGATCCTTCGATCTATATAGGAAATAAACATGAAAAAACTTTATATTTTCTAATGTATTAGAAATATTTTAAAAGAAAATATTTTAAAGGGGAATATATTATTCGAAATATTTTGGAGCTTTGAAACACATAACTTACCATTTGCCTTACCTAATGGAAAAAATGGTAATTTTATGCTTAATAGAATTCATAAAAATAATAATAATAATAATAATAATTAAAAATAATTGGTTTTGCAACACGCATTCGCCCACTTGTGACGGCCTATATGAGATATATTTTAAAAGCACGGAAATTTTCAAATAAATACGCACACTAAATTTCTTTTTATCGAGATAATTCTAGCTTGGTCGATTTTTTACCCGATAGATATATGTGTACCCTCTGTTTCTCTACAACTCGGATTCAGTAAATGTTATAATGCCCATTTTCTAAATCATTGCGATTTCAGAAAAAAATGTCAAGTTTTTGTTCTGCAAAAATGTGAATTTGAATCTCGAGGGCTGTCTATCTATGGCATTTGCATGTTCTTTCTTATCTGATACATTTTTTAAAATTATGAAAGTTTCTAAATTAATGTGCTCAGCAACATTTCTTTCTTATTAAAATATTTTGAGTTTGACAGAGTTTCAAACCGAAAGGGAAAAAAAAAAAAAAAAAAACGTTTTTCCTAGTTGAAGCAATTTTTTTTTTTTTTTTTTTTTTTTTTTTGCACAAAATGGTTCCGTAAAAAAAAAAAAAAAAAAAAAAAAAAAGAAAAGAAAATCCATTCGTAAGTTTTTAATTTTTGTTATGTTAAGCACATGCCGTCACGGTGTCCTAGCTCTCATGACTCATCTGACAGCTTATTTTATCCACGAATGTTTCCAAATTAAAAAAATGGGAAAATTTTGTTTTCCATGAAACAAATTCAAGGTTTTACTAAGTATTTTGAAACAGTTAATGTGTATATATATTCTACCTTTTTTCCAATTTTTTAAATTGAAGTTATTGTGAAACTGCTAGTTGATTTTCTTTAAACTGGTGCAGATATTAGATAGGAAACCCTTAAAAGAGAAAAAAAAAATCAGATATTCTTGTCCTTGCTATTACAAACATTTTCTCAAGTTATTTTTTAAATACTTATTACTGAATTTTACTACTTATATATATATATATATATATATATATATTATTTATTTATTATTTATTTATTTTTATTTTATTTATTTAATTTTTTTTATGTGCAAATCTTAAGCTTATATTAAAAAATATATATATATAACAGAAAAGAAAGAAAGAAAGAAATTGATACTCCTGTAAAGCTAAATATTCTAATGCACATAAAAAAAAATAAAAAAAAAACTCCTTAAGAAATGTTTGAACTTCAAAAAATGTTCTAATTATGCCGTGTAAAGAATGTTCTTTTTTACAAGCTTTGATTTTCAAATTAAGTTTTATATATTTTTCCAAAAGTTAAAAATTAAATAATTAAATGAGAGGATAAAATAAAACATAAATAACACAATAAACAATGTAAGAGTGCAAAATTATTTTTAGTCATATATCAATATAATTAATTATGATGTATTTTTCAGCTTCTTTGGCGTATGAATGATAGACATTCTGTATAAGCACGCATATCTACATCTATGTCTATATTTAAATTTATCTCTCTATTTAAATCGATTAAACTTAAATCTATATTTCCTCGATTGTTCCGATATCGATTCACACGATATCAATTGTTTCTTAAATTCATACTTACACAAATAATGAAAATTATAAAAATACTATTATATAACCCCGTCAAAAACGAAGGAATGTGAAATCAATGAACATAGTGAATCAACAAAGGCTTTGCCTGATTTGCTAGTCACTATATTTAAAGGAAATTTTTTTATATCGCTTTATAAAAAAAATAAAAATAAAAAAACTTGGGGGGGTCGACTCATGTCAAAGTTGTGCCTTGGTGGGACTCATGTCAAAGTTGTACTTTGGGGGGGGACACATGTCAAAGTTGTGCCTTGGGGGGACTCATGTCAAAGTTGTGCCTGGGGGGGAATCATGTCAAAGTTGTGCCTGGGGGGACTCATGTCAAAGTTGTGCCTTGGGGGGACTCATGTCAAAGTTAGGCCTGGGGGACTCATGTCAAAGTTGTGCCTTCGGGGGGGACTCATGTCAGAGTTGGGCCTTGAGGGGACTCATGTCAAAGTTTTACCTTGGGGGGACTCATGTCAAAGTTGGGCCTTGAGGGGACTCATGTCAAAGTTGGGCCTTGGGGGTGACTCATGTCAAAGTTGTGTCTTGGGGGGACTCATGTCAAAGTTGTACCTTGGGGGGACACACGTCAAAGTTGGGCCTTGGGAGGACTCATGTCAAAGTTGTGCCTTGGGGGGGATTCATGTCAAAGTTGTGCCTTGGGGGGGACTCATGTCAAAGTTGTGCCTTGGGGAGGGGACTCATGTCAAAGTTGTGCCATGGGGGGGACTCATGTCCAAGTTGGGCCTGGGGGGAGACTCATGTCCAAGTTGTGCCTTGTGGGGGGACTCATGTCAATGTTGTGCCTGGGGGGGACTTATGTCAAAGTTGTGCCTTGGGGGGACTCATGTCAAAGTTGTGCCTGGGGGGGGACTCATGTCAATGTCATTTTGAAAAGATTTTGATGAAATTCTGGCAAAAGCAGAATTTAGTTTAGGACGGAGAACTATTAGTTTTTTTTTCTTCCCAATTATAACATCGCTTTCAAATTATTCAATTATATTTTCGATAAATTTTAGATTGCGATAAATGTCCAACTATCGAAAAATGATTTCGACAATTGTGCAACTATCGGAAACGACAACGCAAAAATCGCTGTCTGAGACTAATAGGCCCTCATGTCAAAGTTGTGCCTTGGGGGGACTCATGTCAAAGTTGTACCTTGGGGGGGACTCATGTCAAAGTTGACCTTGAGGGGACTCATGTCAAAGTTGTGCCTTGGCGGGGGGACTCATGTCAAAGTTGTGCCTTGGGGAGGGGACGCATGTCAAAGTTATGCCTTGGGGGGACTCATGTCAAAGTTGTGCCTTGGGGGACTCATGTCAAATTTGTGCCTTTGGGGAGACTCATGTCAAAGTTCTGCCTTGGGGGGGACTCATGTCAAAGTTGGGCCTTGGGGGGACTCATGTCAAAGTTGTGCCTTGAGGGGGGACTCATGTCAATGTCATTTTGAAAAGATTTTGATGAAATTCTGGCAAAAGCAGAATTTAGTTTAGGACGGAGGACTATTAGTTTTTTTTTCTTCCCAATTATAACATCACTTTCAAATTATTCAATAATATTTTCAATAAATTTTAGATTTCGATAAATGTCCAACTATCGAAAAATGATTTCGACAATTGTGCAACTATCGAAAAATGATTTCGACAATTGTGCAACTATCGAAAACGACAACGCAAAAATCGCTGTCTGAGACTAATAGGCCCTCATGTCAAAGTTGTGCCTTGGGGGGACTCATGTCAAAGTTTTACCTTGGGGGGACACATGTCAAAGTTGGGCCTTGGGGGGACTCATGTCAAAGTTGTGCCGGGGGGGGACTCATGTCAAAGTTGTGCCTTGGGGGGGACTCATGTCAAAGTTGTGCCTTGGGGGGACTTATGTCAAAGTTGTGCCTTGGGGAGGGGACTTATGTCAAAGTTGGGCCTTGAGGGGGGACTCATGTCAAAGTTGGGCCTGGGGGGAGACTCATGTCAAAGTTGTGCCTTGGGGGGGACTCATGTCAAAGTTGTGCTTTGGGGGGACTCATGTCAAAGTTGTGCCTTGGGGAGGGGACTCATGTCAAAGTTGGGCCTGGGGGGAGACTCATGTCAAAGTTGTGCCTTGGGGGGACTCATGTCAAAGTTGGGCCTGGGGGGGACTCATGTCAAAGTTCGGCCTTGGGGGGGACTCATGTCAAAGTTGTGCCTTGGGGGGGACTCATGTCAAAGTTGTGCCTTGGGGGGGACTCATGTCAATGTCATTTTGAAAAGATTTTGATGAAATTCTGGCAAAAGCAGAATTTATTTTAGGACGGAGGACTATTAGTTTTTTTTTTCTTCCCAATTATAACATCGCTTTCAAATTATTCAATTACTAGCAGACTACGCCCGCTTCGCTGGTCACTATATTTAAATGAATTTTCGAAAGAATTGAATTAATATTTATTTTTTTACGCCGCAATATAGAAAAAAGAAAGAAAGAAAGAAACTGAAATTGCACCAAAGCTTGCTTCGGGTACCCGCTGTCTACGGCAGCTCTTTTCCCGCCCGCACTGCATCAGGTCTAGGTCTCCTATGCCTGCAGGGAGATCTTTCCTGGGCACTTCAATCTGGATATTTGTCGACGACGGGGGGCGGGGATCTGCGACTATTAAAAACTACGATTTTAAAGATGACTGTATCTCAGCATCTATTATATATTTTAGTTTTGAACCATGTATTTTATAGCCCATACTATTTACACTATATTACGATTTGATTCCGAGCAATGTAAAAAAATAAAATAAAAAGTAGATTAATATATATATATATATATATATATATATATATATATATATATAAACAAATAAATTTTAAGCAATTTAATACTTTTTACTATATATCATATACCATTTTCCCCGATAAATACAGTAAATAAAAAAAATGAATAAATAAAAGTTTTTTCTTTTAAAGGAATTAATTAAAAAATGAAAAATAAGAAGTTTTACTTTAAAAAATTAAACATAACTGTTATAAATACGTTTTTAAATTTAAAACCCATTATACTTAATTTTTTCTACTGCATTACAATTTTATTTTTAATAAATATAACAATAACAAAAAAAAAAAAAATTCGATTTTAAATGAACTTATTAAATAAAAATAAGTTGCGTAATTGCCGTTGCTAAGATACGCAGACGGTTGAAGCAAAAGAATAAGTCTATGAAAAATGAAACAAAGAAGCCAATATTTAAAATCGGAAAAACATTAATTTAAAAAATTCAAATTCGAAATTCGAAAAAATCTCGATGAGGTGCACATCTGCAGGGTCCCAGGTACCTATATGCCAAATTTGGTAGCTCTGCGACCAGTAGTGTGAGCACCAGAGCGCAGACAGACACACAGACACACAGACACTTCTCTTTATTTATATAGATATTTTCGATAAATTTTAGATTTCGATAAATGTCCAACTATAGAAAAATGATTTCGACTATTGTGCAACTATCGAAAACGACAACGCAAAAATCGCTGTCTGAGACTAATAGGCCCTCAATCCTAATAAATGAATGAATAAATTAAATAATTAAATTTAAAAAAAAAGGAAAAAAAAAAAAAAGAAAGAAAAAAAAGGTTTTTGTTAAATCTTGAAATTTATATCAACAAAGAGTTCATTTGACTATGAGTTATTATATACATACTGTTTTGTACATATTTTATCCCATTTGTACATATTTTAAAATATAATTTATAGATTTTACTAACATTTTAGGAGCAATATTGTTTGTGAACGGGCTTTCAATAGATATGTAGTTTTAAAACACCTCTTTTCGTAATTTCAAGTAATGATATATTTAAAAGTCAGTTTTTTTTTCCGACAGTTTATTTAAAAAAGTTTCATCCATGTTCTTTATAAAATACTATGAAAGTAAAATTCATATATATTTTAAAATTCAGAAATATATATGTATATATAAAACGTACCTACGAGAAAAAAAATACAGTGCTGTGTTTACCAATTTCACGTTTCTTTAAGTAACATATATATAAACGTTAATATATTTACTTCTACTTTTGTAAATAAAAAGACATATAAACAAGATGTGGGTATTTCAACTTAAAAAAAAAACAATTTCAGGGAAAGCTCAGCTTATATTTGTGTAACAAGTTGCAATTACTTTTGACGCTTTGGTTCATCTTTTGTATTAAAATATTTCATAGAAGAAAAATTCTTTAAAAATTTTTCAATTACACATTGACACTTTTACAAAAAATAATACTTTAATATACACTCATGTTTGTGAAAATTGTAACACCAAGAAGGAATGCGAATATCAGAATGATGTTTAATGGGCACATAAATTATAGTAGGAAGAACAATTGATTAAACTTTCAGGAAATTTGGAGTAATATGTACTGAGAAAATAGCACATAAAGCAGCGACATCTGTGATCAATGACAGCACTTATCTGTCTAGACATTGAATCAAACAGCGATTGGATGACATGTAGGGGTAAAGTACTTCATGAAGTTTCAACACAATGCCACAATTCATCGATCGTATTCACAGGTGAATGGTTGGAGGGGGGGGTGAATCGCTTTTCAACGATTAAACAGTAATTTTCATTGGTGCGAGATCAGGGGAACGCTCTGGCCAGAGCAGCAGTCAACCACATTCAGCATCAAGGAAGGCCCGGAGAATACGGACACCTTGCGGTCGTGCATTTCCCTGCTTAAGTATTGCGCTTCGGAGGCCTTGAATATAGGACAGAACGAAGGGTCTTAACTCGTCAAAAATGTAACAGCTGGTATTGAAAGTGGCAGGAATGAAAACAAGTGGGGATCGAAACGTGTATCCAATGGTATCGCATACCATGGCTCTAGGTGGTAACCCAGTATGTGGCTACCAAAATTTTGATTGCCCTCAAAACTGCAGCACTGATATAGGCGCCATTAATGTGTGATCAACGACAAACCTGTACGCAGGAATGGCGTAAAGTTGCCTTTCAGACAAATCACAATCCAGTTTACAGCATCAGAATTGCCTTATCCATATTTAACGGCATTGTGAATAATGCGCATTGCCAGCGGGGATTCTACATCATAAAACTGTCCACCCCCTGCAGTGATGGTATGGGGTCCCATTTGATACACGTCTCGATTACTTCTTGTTTGCATCCCCGGCACTCTGAATAGCGGCCATTAAGTTTCTGGTGGTTTAAGGTCCGCCCATCTGCTCTAAATTCAAGACCCCCGTAGCGCAATATTCAAGCAGGATAGTGCACGACCGCAAGTTGTCTGTATTATCTGGACCTTCCTTGATACAGAATATGTTCAGCCGTTGCTCCGGCCAGCGTGTTCTCCTGATCTCGCGCCAATAAAAATGATTGTTTAATTGTTGAAATGCGAGTGGCCCTCCACCACTCACTAGCAATTACGATCGAGGAATTTTGGCATCTTGTTCAAGCTTCAAGAAGTGCTGTACCCGAATATGTCTTCCAATTGCTGTTAGATTCAATGCCTAGGCAGGTAACTGTAGTAATTACTCCTAGAGGTCGCTGCTTTATGTACAGTTTTCTCATGATATATTACAAAAACTTGCCGTTGTTCTTCATACTATAATGTATGTGCCCAATAAATATGATTGTTATATTCGCATTCCTTCTTGTTGCTGCAATTTACACAAACACGAAAGTATTTTATTGACTGGAGAGGGAAAAAAAAGTTGTTTCAACGCACTGCGTCTTAAAAATGTTAAACTATGTTTGTTTCTAGCGATTGCTACTATATAATATTTTCTATTTAATCTATTCACTATTATTTTTATAAATAAAAAGAAATATAAAGCAGCTGTGGGTGTTTCAACTTTTATTACAAATGTTTTCAGGAAAAGCTGAGCTTATGTTTGCGCAACAAGTGGCAATTAATTTGACACTATGCTTCCCTTCCCTTTTTGTACTAAAGTAATTCATAGAAGAAAAATTCCTCAAAATATTTTCAATCACACAATGACTATTTTACAAAGTATAATACTTTAATATATTTTATTGACTGGAGTGAAAAAAAACAGTCTTTTCCATTCATAGCGTCTTAAAAACATTAAGTTATGTTTGTTTCTAGCGATTGCTACTATATAATATTTTCTATTTAATCTATTTACTATTTTTTTTATAAATAAAAAAGATGTATAAAGCAGCTGTGGGTGTTACCAATTTTATTACAAAAGCTTTCAGGAAAAACTGAGCGTATATTCATGTAACAAGTGGGAATTACTTTAGACGTTTTGTTTGTTTCTTTGTTTCCTTTCCTGTCCATTTTTTTTTTTTTTTTTTTTTTTTAATTAAAATAATTCATAGAAATAAAATTCTTCAAAAGATTTTCGCACACATTGACAATTTTACAAAATAAATTACTTTAATATGTTTTATTGACTGGGGAGAAAAAACAGTCTTTTCAACGCACTTTTTCTTAAAAACATTAAATTATGTTTTTTTCTAGCAATTGCTACTATGTAATCTTTTCTATTTAATCCGTTTGCTATTACTTTTATAAATAAAAAGAAATATAAAGCAGCTGTGGGTGTTTCCACTTTTATTACGAACGTTTTCAGGAAAAGCTGAACTTATATTTGTGTAACAAGTAGCAATTACGTTTGACGCTTTCTTTTTTCTTTCTTTTCCTTTTTTTTCTTTTTTGTATTAAAATAATTTATAGAAGAAAAAATTCTTCAAAATATTTTCAATAACACACTGACAATATTATAAAACCTATTTCTTTTTTTTTAGGATATTACATAGAAATTTTCATATTGAATTGCTAAACTATAATAATAATAATATATATATATTCCATATGTTTTTGTTTTAGATTTTCAGAGGCTTTAAAATATTTTTTAAAATTATTAAAAATCTTTTCAATCTAATATCGAAACGAAATAATGTTTTTTTTTTTCTTTTTCTATTTAGTAATTATAAATTATACACATCAAATCATTTATCACTTTCTTTATTCATACATCGAAATATTGTTTAGAATAATTGAAAATCTTGTGTCTGATGAGATTAGTTATAAGAAGCGTAGCATTCGAAAAGTAATATTTGAAAAAAAAAAAAAAATTTTCTATTTAATTAGATTTTAATATGTTTTATGCTGGTTAGGATTTCTGGTGCGTATCTCCTAAGTAGAAGATGCATACTAGCAGGTTTAGGCATTCGAAATGAGGATATTATGTCACCTTCTAAACATTAACAAACTAAGTTTATTATATAATTTATTATTTAAAGAAACTCTGCTGAATATATTTTGTGTTTTGTTAAATTTTTTAAGACACAATTTCCCGAATTTGCATGATAACGATATAATGTATGAAATCTGAACGACTGCACCATGTAAGAAACAATTTCTGGCAGTTTTTTAGGTTTAAATTTTGTTCAATTAGTTAAAAAAAATTCACATACATACTATAAATTTGGAAAGACTATTCTATGAATGTTTCCGGTTCTTTGTAAAATTCTGTAAATTTGCGGAAATATTTATCCAGTCTGTAAATTAACAATAGTTTTCTCTAAACATAAATAATTCAGATTCTCATCTCTAGGTTTGAAGGGGTGAAGACATCTCAGGGCAGAAGACATCCAGCCATGCCCATAGCTAGATTTTTTTATCAAAAGCTTCACTGATGTAGGTAGTGCTAGATTATTTTTAATATGCGTTTTCTAAAGATTCTCCCGATAATAAGAAATAACGTGTTTAGACGATAGGAATTGGTTACCTTTAAAGATTTCCCAACTTCGTTAAAATACACCAATTCACCAATCTTCCAGAATGTTATAAAGTAATTTATATTTACTTAACATGTTTAAAAGATGTTTGGTGCAGTATTAAACAAATTACGTGTTATGTAATGATCTAGATTTCCTAGACAAGACATTTTGTCGCATTTGAAACTAAAAATACCTCTTTTTAGTTCCTTTATCGTGAATTTCTTTACCAGTTTTGATGAATGTATACTGGAGATGTAGAAGAGCGAATATTCCCGATGTAATATCATTAAAATTTGTGAGCTTTGTTCGATTTTCGTTTTTTATTTATTATTATTATTTTTATTATTCCTTAAAAAAAATATATATATATATGAATATTTCTACCCCAGAAAAACGCAGCTAAAATATCTGCAGAAAAACTGTAAAAAAATTGCATATACTCTATATTATTGTATCTTTAGAAACACTGCAGTTTGGTGTTCTAATTTGCAAATAAATTTCAGATAAAAAGATATCATTACCTGCAATTTTTCTTTGTTACAATAACCTTCAAATTACGTGTGGTTTCCCCCCCAAGTACAAAGAAAAATGTAAAATAATAATCCCTTCTTTTCTGCAGGTTTTTTTTGTAGAATAGTATTTCAAACTGCAGTTTTTCTGCGGGCTTTATATTCCAAATACCTCCATATTATCTGCATTTTTTACAGTTTTTTTTTAGCTCTGAAATATTTTCAAATACTAATATATTTTAAGAAAAAATATTTAATAAGTATCAGCCTTTAAAATGCCGAGGTACGAAGTTATTGCAAACAAAATTTTAATTTCATACCACAAAAAAAAAAAAATAAAAAATAAAATAAAATAAAAAATAAAATAAAATAAAATAAATAAAAAAACAATACTTGCCTTATCAAATCGCATATAATCATAACAAAATTTTCCATTGAAAAATTTATTGTAGGAAGATAAAGAATAATCCATAATAACTTTAAAACTCTGGAAATGTGTACAATATCTATCTATCTATATATATACATTATTACATGTTTGCATTATTCTATTATAAAGAATATATATATATATATATTCAGTTCTATTTGCTAATAAAATTTATTTTTCACTGAGTTTATGAAACATATCATAGAAAACTGGACTATTCAGTAATATTTTATTAATAATTTATATTTCACTCCTTAATTACGTGCTTTATATAAGTAAATTTGCAGTTACGCTTACAAACATTTTAACAAAAGATATTGCAGAAATCTTTTCGTTTTTTTTTTTTTCCAATTATGGCGAATATACGCATTCAAAGGCTTTCAAAAATGCCTTATTAAAAGATTACATTGTTATATCGAGGTAATAAGTCGAACGCTCTGAAGATAAAGCGCAGATCTTAATTAAATTTAAATATAATGAAGCTAAAGTAATAAATTTCTTCTTCGCATTAGATTAACCATCTTTTTCTATTGTGTTAAATATGAGAGTAAAGTGAATTATTGCGTTAATAAATTCAATATTTTAACTGTTAGTTTAAAAGCTAGTATTTGTTATGTTATTGATGGTTAATTGATGGTTATTGAATGCATTAAATGGTTTTGGAAATAAATAGAAGTGTCGCAAGCTTATTTGGGATATAGTTGCGTAGCTGCCAACTTGTACCTTTTTTTTCGGTAATTTTTAATCGAAGATTGTAATATGATTTTTTAGCAGATTTTAGTGATTTTTTTTTTTTTAACAAATACTGGTGTTAAAAAATCGTACGAGTTGGCACCTATGTAGTAGTAACTTTGTTCTATTTAATTAATTAATATTTTAGTTTGCTGGGACTACCTTTTATTTTTTGTAATTATTAGCTTTTATTTATTTTTAACTGTTAACGCCCGAATTAATTTTGCAAAATATTATTAGCTTATTATTTCACTTGCAAAATTAATGTAGACAACTGAAAGTACAATATATTAACTTAAACAATTCTTCTGATAGTTTTAAATTTAAAGCCTGTCCTCATTTATTGACGTTTAGTGTTCTAGTGATAAAAATTCAAGATTGAAAAACTTTGAGATAACAGATTGATTTCCTATTATATGTTGACAAAATTCTCGAAAGTAAATTATTATAATATGTAATATTATTCAACTTGATTTAAGTTAGTATACCTTCGCAAAAAGCAAATATATGTTTGACAAATGAAAAATCATAAAATGACTATCCAGGTTATAAAATAATAATTAATAGTAGGCTCATAAAACATTCAGGAATCATTTAGATTGACGCTATAAACTGTCACTAAAAAGCAGAAATCATTCCAAGAAACCACAAAAAATAGACGTGCTGTTTTATTAGCTGTTTTCATATGAGAACACTGGGCGCTAACGGATTTTAATATAAACTAGATGACACAATTTCTTATTCTTTTTTTCCCCCATCTCAATATATCTATTCACAATATTTCGTTAAAAATAAATAAATAAATAAATAAAAATAAATAAAATAAATAAATAAACTGTTATGTTAACAGACCTTACTTCGTTTATTCTTTTTGTACGTAATTGATATTTCTCTTTTTTTTTTTTGTTAGTAACTAACTTACCTTCTAAGTTTTATTTTGCCTTCAGATATTTTTATAATCAAATTTGTCTTGCATTTCTGTTTAATTGGTTTCGGTCTGTGCAGGTGAATTAGGCACTGAAATCTGTAGTATTTTGGCTACATAATTACAGATTTACAGAAACTCACTATGTTTTGCATGCAACATATATTTTATAATTTCAATTTTTGGATTATAATTCAACTTATTCATTTTTTATTTAAATCTTTCATTTCTTCTTGTGGAATCCTTGAAAAGTAGTCATTCTAGAGAGATACATTAATTATTCGTTGTTCATAAGGTTAATTTTTAAGGCAAAAGTTGTTTATTCACTTTTTTTTTTTTTTTATTCTTCAAATTCAGTAATATCTTTTAAATCATGTAAAATATATGTGTAAAAAAATGTATGTGTGGTAAATAGTAACCAAAGATCAAAATTTAATTCTTAATAATATTTTAATATAATCACATATAACACGTTTTATTTCTCTCTCTCTCTCTCTTAAAGCGAGGAAAGATGACTATAGAATTACGAGCTATCAGAATGAAATAAAACTTACCTTCCTGCTGTCAAGCATTATTTTATTTCTTTGACTCTAAAGAACAAGTATATAACGTTCAGATTTATTTACAAATCGCATATTTTATATGCATAAAAATATTGCTTACGGCATTGCATTACGCATATCTACTGGCTAAAAAAAAATTTTTTTCTATTGACTTTTTTTTCCCCTCTTTTACATAAAAAAAAAAGAATATATTTATTTATTTTTTTCATCTATCAAGAATATTTTTTGTAACAATAATTATCATTGTTTATGATTAAAATTGTTTATTTAGTCTAATTTAGTCTAATATTTTAATTATTTGCAAAATTAGCTATAAAATGTGATATGAAAATGAAATATATAATTAATATCTTAATGTTTTATATTGTTTCTTATTTTTTATATATATATTTTAATTTATATACATAAGAAGAATGTATTAGATTCGTGAAACATTGCCTTTTAGTATTAGATGGATTTACATGTTGTATGATGTTAGAACATGATTTGTTCCTTTTTAGAAAAAAGTCTGACTTTGCATATGTACTAAAAGGTTTTGGACGTTCTATCTAATGAACTAGCGGACAAAATTCAAGAGAAAGTTTATATCTGTTTGGGCTTTTACTTAATTTAGTGCTGATTAGATTTTTAAATATGTCACCCAAACTGTTATGATGCAAACAACCCCATTTATGATAAGGCTTTTTTTTTTTTTTTTTTTTTTTTTTTTAATTTAAGCTCAGAAAAGTTGATATCAATATGGTCCATTGTGAAAAGATATTTTCATTTAACTTCGGCGCATATCGGCTGACAAATGAATCTGCTATGGATACAGTTTCATCATGCTTAAGGAACTGTTGCAATAAACTTGGTACATAGGTTGGATATTTAAATAAATATATATACTGATTCAATTTGAGTGCGTGTGGGGGGTGCTACTGTAATTCAATTTAACCCCGTGTACGGAAAGGCACTATATCATAGCTTCCATGATTTAAAAAAAAAAAAAAAAAAGCTTGGTGTTTGTGACAAGTATTGAGAAAACTACGCATATTCAATTAATATACATATCGGCTGACAGGTGGCAATACTTTTTCAGTATATTTTCCGTTTACAGCAGGACTATATTCCAGCTTCTAGTATACATTAATGCAAGAAACTAAAAAAAAAAAAAAAAAAAAATTAAATAAAGTACTTCTTCAATTTAGATACATATAGAATGAGAAATGAGGTTCCTGTTATTAAAATTGTGCGATTTTTTAGATGGCTTTATCTTAGTATCTATTGTTTGAAATTGGATAAATATGCATATGGGACATTTTTAATGTAAGAACGTATGTTAGTGATAATTTTATACATGTTATCTGGTAAGTGATGCTGTTATATAGAATGATAATAAATAACGTTTTGCAATGACCAAATAACAGTAGTTTCTTACGTAATACTTTCAATTCTAGTGTTACGATTTTTGCGTTCTATTAAGAACATGTATCTGTTTATTAATATGTAATGTCATTCGAGAGACAAAAATATTATTCTAAGAAAATATTTCCAACTATCTAGTTTCAGAAAATTTATTACTATTTCTTGATATCATTTTTTTTTTTTTTTTATCTATTGATAAATCTGTATTTGTATTATTAACACGTGTCATCGAAATAGCAAGATGCATCTCTTAAAAATGTATTCAAAAATGCCAATAGTATTTATGCAAAACTTTCCTATATTTTATTTTAATATCCACAATGGAGAGAAATATTTGTAATAACCTATTTATCCACACATTTCCCCATGTACAGCCAGGGAAAAAAAAAGGAACACCCTCTGTAATTTCGTTATTAATTGACGCAGGAACATTTAATAGACATAACTCAACAGGAAATTAAATGCAGTTTCTGAAAATGCTGTCGAATTTTAAATAACGGTTATCTACATACTGCAATGAGTGCCAGATTTAATTTTTTTTAATAGCAACACCCAATTTTGACTTCATATTCGAATTTCTGAGAGTCTGGCAGTGCGGAAAAGTATACTGTTTGTATACGTTATCTTTAGTATTTATAGAGTTATAATCAAAAATGTGTTAGGGGGTTATCTCTAAATGTAGAAAAATAAAACTAAGATCATATAAGAAATGGACAAAATTTTAAACTCTCACACCGGAAATCTTACAGGAAGAAAAGAAATATATTAATTAATAAAAACATTTACATTTTCAGTTTTTTAATTAACCAGACTTCAGTTTTTTAGATTTGTATATACTTCGACGAAATTTTAATGTTTTACACCGGAAATCTTTCATGAGAAAAAGAATTATAAAAATTAAAATTATTGAACCTTTTCCAGTTTCTTTATTATCCTGAATTCGTTTTTTAGATTTGTACACACTTCAGTGCTTTTTTAGATAATTTTAGGTCTATTTAAATACATTACACTTGCAATTGGTCCACACAGTATTATTTGAAAAAAGTGCAATATTTTTCAAATAAAACTGTCTATTATGGCTGTATTGATCACCAATAAACCTTAAATTTTCTTTCGTAGGTGTAACATATTATACAAAATGAAATAATATAGATATCTATATACAAAAACGCATAAACTAAATCTTTTCGGATAAATTATTGTAAGGGTTCATGAAGTAAATATTAAGCAATTTTAATCGCACTTACCAGTTTTGGGTCAGTTGAACTCTTTGGAACTGTACGATTCCTTTTATAATTTCTATGAAAATATAATTTCTTAATTAACCCTTTCGGACTGCTGACGTACATTCACGTCATTTGAAAATCTGTAACTCTGTCAGTGGGCGTTTCTTTCGTAATTTGTGTGTTACATATTTCTTAAGTGTGTACCCAGTGTTCATATTTTTGCAATAAAATATACTATGGATAGAAATATATTGATTAGAAAGAATATAATTATAATCTATATCCAACTGTAATATAATTGTGAATACAGAAACGTTGTTCTGAAATATTTTAAAAGCCCGTAGGCTGATCTTACTGTCAAAAAGACAAAATCCTGCGGTCACAAAAAGTGTTAAAATATATTTATAAAAGTTAAAGTATATTTTTTAAAAATATATAAAGTTAAAATATATTGATAAAATTTTTAGACTAAAGTATCCTTAAAATAATAATCCTCCCCCCTACAAAATAAGTAAATAAATAAATAAAAATAAAAATAAAACCAGTAATCGATGAAGTAAATACCACTTGTGCATATTTTTGTCATCATAAAATAAGGGGTTAAAAACGAATAATCAATGTTACATTTACTTTTCTTTTCTGTATCAGGGCTCCCACGGTCACGCCTTTTTTCAAGGACTCTGCCACCAAAATAATCTTAAGAAAAATTTATTCGTAAATAAACAGTGCATATTTCATAAGAAATTTATTTTTAGATAATTTTGGTGGATAGATAATTTTGGTTTAGATAATTTTGAAAAAAATCGGGCTGTGAGAACCTTGTGTATTGTTTTGTTTTGAAGAACGATGGAGGCGGGGCTTGTCTTCTTTAGAAAACAGGAATTCTTGATACTAACACTAAAGTCTAAAAATCATCATTTTTGTTTCACTTCTTTGCGTTTGACGTTGTTGTTATATAATTTGACCCATAAATAAAAATAAAAATATTTTGTTTAATTTTCTTTGTTATTCTTTAAGATTTGATTCGTTATCTCATGCAAAACTTTATAAGAGACTGCCCCCTAAACCACTCCAAAAGAAAGATTTATTTATATCTCGAAAACTAATAACTGGAATGAGCTGCAAATTAGCACACCCATATTTTTCAGCGTTAGGATTCATTTTATGTAAAAATTAATATAGGTCATAATTCATAATTTTTATGAATAGGAATTTATTGATATTTTTCATAATTAAAAATATTTTTCTGAATCAAAAGTAATGATGGACTATGTTTGGGTTTCTTCACTCTATCTAGTATATATATATAGATCAAGTTATTTTTTGTGAAGATATTAATAAAAGTTTGAAATATGAATTTAACATGAGCACCTTCAAATTTTGAACGCTTATAACTCTGTGAAAAAATAAGTAAAATATACAACAAATATACTTTTTCGCGTTGTCGCGATCGCAGGAATAAATATATAAAATAAAAATGGGGCATTACCATTGAAAAAATTAAAGTTGGTGCCCGTTTTAATATGTAGACGACCCCCAATTCAAATTTTCAGTTCATATTCTGAAACTACTTACAATTCCCCGTCGAATGATACCTATTACATTTTTCTGCATCGATTAGAAACGAAGTTACGTTGAGTGTTGCGTTTTTTTTTTTTTTTTTTTTTTCCCCGACTGTACATATGAAAAGTAAATGTGACATAGAGTATTCGTGTTAAACCCGTTATTTTATCTTGACAAAAATATGCACAAGTGGTATTTACTTCATCGATTACTGGTGATAAATTTTGAATCTTCTAAACGAATACTAGAAGAAAAAAATTAACTAAATAGGCGGGGTTTTCTGTTTTACATAGAAAAATAGGCTTAATATTTCAGAACAAATTTTCTGTATTCACAATTATATTACAAATAGATATCCATTATAATTATATTCTTTCTAATCAATATATTTGTATCCATAGTATATTTTATTGCAAAAATATGAACAATGGGTACACACTTAAGAAATAAGTAACACACAAATTACGAAAGAAACGCCCACTGACAGAGTTACAGATTTTCAAATGGCGTGAATCTATGTCAGCAGTCGCGAAAGGATTAATTAAGAAATTATATTTTCATAGAAATTATAAAACGAATCGTACAGTTCCAAAGAGTTCAACTGACCCAAAACTGGTAAGTGCGATTAAAATTGTTTAATATTTACTTCATGAACCCTTACAATAATTTATCCGAAAAGATTTAGTTTATGCGTTTTTGTATATAGATATTTATATTATTTCATTTTGTATAATATGTTACACCTACGGAAGAAAATTTAAGGTTTATTGGTGATTAGTACAGCCATAATAGACAGTTTTACTTGAAAAATATTGCACTTTTTTCAAATAGTACTGTGTGGACAATACAATTAACAATTTAAATATAAGTGTAATGTATTTAAGTAGACCTAAAATTATCTAAAAAAGTACTGAAGTATATACAAACCTAAAAAATTGAATTCTAGTTGATTAAGAAACTGGAAAATGTAAATGTTTTTATTAATTTATATAATTCTTTTTAACAGCGGATGTTGCGTTTTATTTATTTATTTTTTTTTTCCCCGACTGTACATATATAACTAAAAAGCATTATCTATCGCAAATATTTAACTATTAAGAAAAATGTATTTTCTACGTCATATTAATAAAGGTGTTTTTTTTCCCCTTAGAAAACAAACTATTTATAAATTGCTCGAAGAAATACATATATATATATATATATATATGTTTTCAACTTTTGTTTTTGAGAGACATTCTATAAGTTTACATGTAACTTTGTCTTTGTACGTTTTTTGTAGAACATAGAGTATAAAAGATAGAAGCTTCTACAACATTAATGCATGGATAAACTTGAATAGAGATATTAAATATTTTAACCCTCTTAGGCTTGAGATCTATTTATCACGAGTGAATTTATCTTTTCCACTCTATAACTTATTCTATCAAGCAACATTCATATTTTTACATGGTTAATATTTTACAGCGTTTATATTTAGAGATGAAACAAATTATTTGAAATTAATATTAAACTTCAATCCACATTTTTATTCTGTAAGATAATTTAAATGTTTAAACTAGCTAAAATAATCTGGTTTGTCACTCACACGACTTTCTCTTACCCTTAAATTTAATACTATAAATACAGGTTGGAGATTAAGAAGTAAGATAACGAGTACTGTTAGGTAAACCAACGTTAAACTATTGAAATTAGGCTTCGGAAGAGTTTTATGTGATAATTGGGTTCTGGGATAAGGGGGCGGCATCCCCCCTTCACACATAAATTAAAATTATACAGACTTAAAATTTTACAGACATAAAATTATACTTAAAATTATTCAGACAATTTCAACACGCAACATTCGTTGAGACTTACCAATCTTGATCAAACTTTTCCAGCAACAAACTTATATTAACTTCAAAATACAACATTTGGATCTCCTAAAATTATTCGTTTTTAAGTTACTCTAAGAGACACAGAAAAATATCAAACTATAAAAAACTTGACTACGGTAATCAGGAAGCCTCAAAACGTGTAAATATACAACAAACAAGTGATGAATATTTAGCTTAAAACATACATTATTTACCATATTTCAATGAGGAATTTATTTCAATTCCCGAACGGCTTTCCTATAAATTGTAAAATATTATTAGCAAGGCACATCCACTAACAACAAATAACTAGTGCTGTTGTGTCCACCACATAACTTTCTTCTATATTTTAATATATTTTCAATCAGTAAAAACAATTTATTAAAATTATTATTAAAAAAAAATATTTTCCATGATAATGCAGACGATTTCCATATTAGAGAAGTAGCATAACACTAAATATCCAAAAAAAAAAGTTGAATTTATTCAACTTTTTTTCATTAATAAAAAATATTTTTATTTATTTATTTATTTATTTATTTATTTATTAGTTAAAAATGAAAAACTTCGATAACTTTATTTTAAATTATCGCAGATCGATGGTACAACCTTTCGTTTTAAAGGTATTGGAGAGCTCTATTAAAAGATACGCATCATGAAAATTTACTTCCCTCGTTGATGGACTTTCCCACCATGGGGGAAGGCGAGACTTCTACATACACAATTTTCTTTTCCCAGTTGACGCTCTCTATTACAAAAATATATATATTCGTTTCATTTGGTTCAGTGCAGTCTATAGATATTAAACTCTACTTACCTGCAATTTCCCCCATAGACGTAATGTATTTGAATACTCTTGAGTGTCCCTGTACACGAACCACTTGCTTTATGTCAACGAAAAGCTTAGAGTAGCATCTCTATATGATACACATTTAGAATACCAAATGTGGAATCTCTGCTGCTGTTTGTTCTTGAGATATGCTCATAACAGGCAGACACACAGACAGACACACACAGCCACCATTCGCTAAAAACATAATTTCGTATTCAGGGACCTCAGAACATGCAAATATAACAAAAACGCATTTTGAAAATTTGACCCTAAAACAATACTCTCTCTACCTTATGGGTAAGAGAAAGTAAAAATGTACCTTTAGGGTAAACTAATAAGCTTTGTAAACGAAATGACTTGATTCATATCAATTATTTAATTCACTGACTGCCGGATTCGCACATATACGTTCCCAAATTATTGTTTCTTCTATAATGTATATTTTAATTCAAAATTAATTAAATATGTTTTAGCTTGTTTCCATAAGTTCTATATGAAATCCATTTTATTTATTTACAATTTTATAGTTTTATTTTTTATCTAATATTCAAATAATTTTGAGTTCTGTATATAATAAATATTGTACAGTCAGAACAAATTATCAGTTTGCTCTATTTAAAGGTGGTAAAAGGTGAAAAACTATGATATTTATAGGCGTTAAACAAAAATGTACAAAGACTTTGTAATACAGGTTTTACATATTTAATTTCTGTACACAGTCACCTTTAGTCAGTAAATTTAGAAGATGTTTGTTTGTATCAAAAACTCACGCAGATCACTTGTACCACATTTTGATTATCCCGTAGTTGTTTCCTCAAATGCAGCAATTCAAATCAGTTTCAAAAATACATCTAATTATGTAATAAGATATTAATATGAATCACAGAAGAAACACATTCAGGACATAAAAGTTGATTTTTTTTTTTTAATCTTAAAAAAAAAAAAAAAAAAAAAAAAAAAAAAAAACTGTATTTATAATAATTGTAATTATAAATAATCTCTAAAAAAAGAGTTAATTATAACAATTATAATAATTATAATATTTAAAATACTAGTTGTGTAAAAATTTTGGAAATTTAAATGATCATAAAAAAAGAACAAATTATGATGCAGAATTGAGATTTGCACGAATTACAGTCGAAGCTGCTTTATTTTTTTAAAACTATGATAATAATAACAACAATAAAAAGTTGTAGATAAAAATGGCACCTGTAAATAGCGCTGAAATGAATAAACAAAGAGGATTTCTGCGAAACGCACTGTCAATAAAATATCAGAATACATAATACACGGGTACTCTTCATTCGAAATCGGCATTAGGTTGTCAATACCAGATCACGCTTTGTTAGTTAAGTCTTTCTTCGCAAACAATGAATCAGAAACCAATGCATCGTGGAGATTTCACACGGTGAAATGACTCAAGTCGAGAAAATATCCAAATTTATGGTCAATGAAAACTAAAGCGTAACAGTCGCTTTGATAAAACCGCTCTTTCGAAAGACCATCAGTAAAGTGGAAAGCTATCCTTGATAGGAAAAATGGTAGTCTAATAAATGTATGTCAACACAGTCATCCAATGGAAGTAACAGGCTCGTGACTCTGAAAGGTTCTTATGGAAATGGATGCTTGCTTCCCCATCTAGCTCTCAGAACATTTTATTTGTATCCGTGCGAATCGTAGTCACTGCGCCAAATTTTTACTCTAAGATACAGTTTCAAAAAACCTTTTACTTCATGATCTCTGGTAAAAATGATATGAAAACAACAACAACAAAAAAAAAAAATGCATTCCGTGTTATTGACGGATCCAAAATAGCACTGCAAGATTTATCAATATTCAGAAAAGCCGTATTTAGTCGCCATCAAAACTCTTGGAGTGTCTGGCGAAACCCCTTTATAATCCTTATGTAAATATCTAGCTGTTATTCAATAACAATGACTGTTAAACTGTATGCCAGTCTTTTGCGTGATACGTTTGTCTCACATTGAATGCAATAACTGTGTATTTTAAAGTAAACTTGATGTCAAATTATACCCCACCCCGTACTGCCAGGTTAGTGGTATCTTTTGAACTTTCTTTGAAGACAGCGTAAAGAAGTCCGACGTAAGATCTCATTGTGGCCATAGTCAATAGACATTATTCCTGTAACTGTTTTTCATCAAACATTGAATGTCGCTTTTGTACCAGTCCTCTTCTTCAAATTTTTTACAGTTTTAAAAGATTCCATTCAACAGACCATACATAAAATTTTTCCAGGGATCATGTAGTAAGCTGTCACATATGTTGTGATTTTGCTATTTTATTGCTATTCTATTTGTTGGATGTAATGCTGAACGTTTCCTGCATAAATAAATACATGAATTTAAATATTTCGTTGTTATTCTTTTTTTTTTTTTTTTTTTTTTTTTTTTTTTTACTCTCAACTTCCTGTGCATAAATTTTACATCATGTTCTTTATGCCCTCGTCACCTACTGGATATTTTGTAAGCTGCAATTTTTTTACAAAAAAATTATCTGATCTGCGTCTATTGTTATTTGTGAAAACAGCAAATTCTTATTAAAATATTTTAATGAAAATTTTAAATTGTAATGGACTTTTGGTACACATAGTATATGATTTTACTTAGAATATAAAATAAAATAAAATGTAAATTACGAAATATTCTGTACTTAGAGCTTAGGAATTCTAAAAAGAGTATGTGATAATTATAAGTTTTGTTCTGCTCGAGAATTTATCTTCTACTATTTCACGTTTATATAATAAAAAGGTAATGGGATTTGTAAAGTATTTGTCCTCTTAAAATATAATATTGAATAATTTTATTAAAAATTATTATTTTTTTTATCTGTTTATGTTTGAAGATTTTATTATTTTTTTTAGTTCAATATATTGAAAAATATAGCATTAGATCATGCAAAGAAATAAATTTATTAAAATGAGCATATCAATTATTTTCTATTAAAATAAACAGATTATTTTTATTGTTTTTTAAAATAGACAATACAGTTATTTTCCTGAGTTGTGAAACCGCAAGACAGCAATATTTTAAGTTGAAACTAGGAGAAAATTAGTTTGAGACAGTTTCACACCATATAAGGATTCGGGCAATGTGAAATTCAAAAAAAAAGCTCCAATTTAATGTACGAGAATCTTGTCCACATCATCTAAATAACACACATTTTAAATTTCATTTAAAACGCGTCCGCTATAAGAATGAGACAACTTTATTCTCATTTATTTTCAACAAAATATTTCTTACATGAATGCTACTTGCATGAAATTGACAAACAAACATTTTTAATCACTTTTGATACTTTAAATTGAAGAATATACACCTTTAAGTCCCATTTTACGAAGATTGCTTGTAATCGTCGTCATGGCGTTTTGTACAGTTTCTTTAGTTACTGATTTAAGGACACGATGATAAACCCTCTTGAATTGGGCCAAGTTTTTGGGCTCCTTTTTCTCGTAGGAATAGTCACATTTCATAATTCCCCAGAATTTTTCTATCCCTCTTGCTTGTGGGACGTTAGGCGCATTTTCCGATTTGGGTATGAAATCGATCTTCTGGTCCCTCAGATATTCGATCACTTCTTTTGTGTAATGACTAGTTGTCATATCGGGCCAGAACAAAATATCTTCCTTCCGATGATGCTGGAGGATGAAGGGTATCAGTACTCTCTTTATACATTGTTGCAAGTAAATTCTACCATTCACAGTTCCCTCAAAGAACACCGGTTTGGACACATTCCCATCCTCATCCATGTCGTGCCACACCATCACTTTTCTGGCGAATTTCTCCTTAGGTTTGATTCTATATTCTACGGGAACAGAATCTGGTGAGGCAGAATGGTAGTACTTACTACCACCAGCAGCATTAGGATCATACATGAAATAAGAGTCGTCATCAATGACGAGTTTCAGTCCTGATTCAGATGGAATCAATTTCCGATAAATTTTTAAGCAGCTCTTCTTTGCTCGTTTTTTTTTAAATCTTTTATGTATTTTGGAACCGCTTGTTTCTTAAAAGCTTTTAAATTTAAATCCTTTCTTACAATTTCGTACACATAAGATTTAGATATCTTCAATTTCCGGGCGATTTGGCGCACTGAAATATCAGGTTTCTTTTCCACGATTTTTTTAACCTTCGTTACAAG
The DNA here is from genome assembly GCA_963930645.1 of Salticus scenicus. Lineage (NCBI taxonomy): Eukaryota > Metazoa > Arthropoda > Arachnida > Araneae > Salticidae > Salticus > Salticus scenicus. The sequence goes on from OZ005649.1 coordinate 235,364,329, forward strand.
TGTTGGGTTCTTCTTCCGGATTCCTTTTCCGAAATTTCGAGAAACTTCAATGTTTCCTTGTTCATCGTACTGTTTTAAAAGACGATATATCGTTGCTTTTGAAATTTTCCGCTTTTTGAAATGTTTAAAGACTACATTCTTGCATCTTCCGGCATCAAAATTATAGAATTGTACAATTTCTTTTCGAACAGCGTTTGATAAATGAGCTGGCATAGTAATTTGCAGCAGCAGCAATCAAAGTCTTATCTTATTTTAAAGTGTGCGTGACCTACATTCTGCTGATAGTGTGAAAATTTGCATGTTACAAATTTCTCGCGTCAGCTTAGCCAATCGAATTGTGTCATTCTTATCGCGGACGCGCTTTAGATTCAATGAACAGAATCGCAGATAGTAAATTCTGAGAACAATCAGTTTAATATTAAGTATCTTATATTATCTTGATTTTGTACAGTTGTAAATAAAAAATTTAAAAAGCGTTGCAATTAAAATAACTAATTCACTATTCAAACAACGTAAAACCTGAAGAGCCAAAACAATCTTATTATACTGACTAATATCATGTGCACCTGACTAATATCGTGCAGGGCCCGTGAACACACATAAGTGCCGCAATGTGACATGGCATTTATTCGACTAATGTCTCAAAAAGCGCTGGAGTTAATTCACGCCATAAATACTGCAGGGCAATCAACATACCCGTAGAATTGCGAGTGGGAGACCTCTTCTGAACAGCATGTTGCAAGGCAACCAAGAAATGCTAAAATGTCCATGTACAGGGATTTAGGGGATTAATGGACATAAATAAAATGAGAAGAGTGTTGTTGGAGCCACTCGGTAGCAAATCTCGACTTATGGCGTGTCGCATTGTCCAGCTGGAATTGTCCAAGTCCGTCGGAAATCACAATTGATATGAATGGTTGCAGGTGATCGGGCAAGATGCTTAGGTATCTTTCACTTGTTAAAGTCGTATCTAGACGTAATATAGGCCCCCATATCCCACTAACTACACATGCCCTATATAACATGGCAGAGCCACCGCCAGCTTGAACTATTCCCTGTTGACATGTAGGTTACATGGTTTCACGAGGTTATTTCCATAGTCGTACGCATCCTACCGACCAATATAACTGGAAACTAGACTCGTCAGACTAGGCAACGTATTTCCAGTTATCAACAGTCTATGTTGACGGGTCCTGGCGAAGCGTAAAGTATTGTGTCTTACAATCAACAGTGATACACGACAGGACTTTCGGCTCCGAAAACCATATCAATAATGATCCATTGAATAGATATTGCTCTGAAACATGGTAGTGCCACAAAACTCAAAACTTCAGCAGTTTGAGGAAAGGATTTCCGTTTGTCACGTTTAATGATTCTCATTAGTCATCTTTGGTCCCGTTCTGTCACAAACATTTTCAGAAACAACGACGTCGGAGATTTGGTATTTTACTGGATTCCTGATTATCATGGTGCACTCGTGAAACGGTCGTACGCGAAAATCCAAATTTCTTCGCAACCTCGGAGATGCCATAACACTTCTTTCGTGCACCAGTTATAACGCTACATTCAAAGTCGCTAAAATCTTATTTATCTGACACTGTAGAAGTAGTAATCGGCCTAAAATCTTCGACAGACACTTGTTACCTTATACAAACACTGCCCACCGCACTGCGTTGCTCTGGTTTCATTCTTCTGTTATTTGCATATGGGATACCAGTACCAGATATTTAGCGCTTCAGTATATTTTAGAAATTATTTTTATGGAAAAATTTGTGATTTATATAGAAAAGGCATGGATATAGTTGAGAATCATAAAGACAAATACAGTAGTTTCACGTCTAAGTTAACTACCACTTGTTAAACAAAGAAAGAATTATAAACGGAAAAAAATATGCATTGCAGAAAATATATATATATATATATATATAAAGGTATTTAAAAAATCTTACTTTGAAGATTTGCTGTTTTAATTTATTAATTCTAGCCGAAGAAAATTGTTATTTAATGAGCCCTTTATTTATTTTTTTTTTTTTTTTTAACGGAGAAGATTATAAGAAAGTGTACATATTGAGACAAAGAAAAATGTATTTCATTGAAAAAAATTAATTTTGAGCCCATGAATTCAAACTCTGTACAAGTACAGTGCAACCACGTTTCCTACGCCTAGCAGTGAAGACGAGTCCAAAATCTTTGAGGGGTGAAAAGTTGACCGACAGGTTGGAATTTAGTAAACATCCAATCATTCGGTTCGCGGTGTTCCCTTATCGCTTATTTTCTTTCGACGAAAAAATTATCTTCCCTATTTTAAAAGTGGACTCGTTCAGTCAGCACATGCGCAGAGGCTTCCATGGTCGCAAGAAACGTAGTCAAAGATTATATTGCTTTATCTATTTATTTATTTAATCCATGAAAAGTTAATTCTGAAAGTTATATTCACAATTGCTAGATGGAAATCAAAATTTCTTTGCAAAAATAAAGATTTTCAAACGAATTTTTTAAAAGAAATATGTACAAATAAAAATTAATGTTATTTCGTCTCTTTTATTATAATGATACTAACAAGTTTCATTAATTTCGGAAAAATTAGAAATCAAATACTTTAAATTTCTATTCAATACAAAAATTGTAATTTTTATTTTAAAAACGAAATTTTATAAAATGCTTTAGAAATTATAAAAATAACAAGCCCGAAAAATTTTAAAAAATATCTTTTGATAAAAAAATTTCATTTCAAAAATATTTTGTCGAATATAAAAATGAAAAGATTGAAATAAAGCGTAACTAAAAGCCATAATATTTTGTGAAAGGAAATGTTTATTTTACAAGAAATTTTCTTATTGACATTTTTTTCTTCTTATTATTATTTTATGAACTAATCTCTTAAAAAATTTTAGTTTATAAAGATATATCAGAATGTGTATATACAAATATCAGTTCAAAAAACCCTTAACGGCTTAAAAGTTTGTGACGCCGCTACTTTATGGCTATAAGAATTTGAAATATGAGTCTTAAAAATAATGATATCAAATTTTAAGTGACGCTTTGCAATTAGTTAAAGTATACATAGATTTTCTTATTTGATCATTTACTTTTATCTTTTATTTATATTTATAATGCAGACGCAATATTTTTTACTTCAAGATCAGACAGATATATAAAATACACTCACTGATGCTTTTTCATTCGCATTTCAAATTCAAAATAACAGTTTTAAAAGGAATTATATAAAAATTTCAGTGGCACCTCGGTGTTATTTTAAAAGATATGTTTTTAGATTCTATTAAAATTACTTTTGTTTTGTCTAATAAAGTATATTTACACATTGAAACAGTGCTTTTAATTTTCAAATATACTGTCAAATAATTATACTTTCACTGAGTTTGTATTATAAAGTAAAATTATTCATTTCAATAAATTGATTTATCTTTTGCATCACGCTATCCAAAACATAGTATCATAGTATCCAACTAAGTGAAAATTTGCTCGAGGTAGTGTGACGTAAATAAAACATTTACACAAATTTTACTTGCAGTTTTGGATAGCGTGATTCAAAAGATAAATCAATTTATTGAAATAAATAATTTTACTTTCATTCAACTATTTACTTTCATTCAACAAATCATTCAACTATTATAAAATCGATGTTCATGAATGATTAAAAAAAATTTTCGCTTTAAAAAATTGTAAATTCATCATTATTATGATAAAATGGAATATCTAAATTTACAAAATACTTCCTTATTTAAAATATTATCTAAATATTTTTTTGACTAAAGATGAAATTTTGAAATCAAAAATATTTTTTTCATAACAGAAGAGAAAATATATTTAAGTGAATTTGACTTAGTATATATACAATAAATATTTTACACATGTAATAAAGTACTTTTGCGTTAAAAAAAATCTAAATAATTCATTGGCTGCATTGAAGTCGGTCAATCAACCAGCCCACATACCTCACAAGAAAGAACCGCATAACAGCGTTTTCACCCGAAGAAACACATGTAATTGGCGGAGTAATATAGTTCCATATTTAAAGCGATTTATATAAAAAACAAGAGTTTTCCTGAAAAAAAAAAAAAAACTAGATTCAGAAAGATCCTATTAACAACATATATTAATTATATGAAAATCCTTCGAGCTGTTTTAGAGATATTTTTGAGAATTCCAGTCTATTAAACCAACCGTTTTCCCATTTTGGCTTAAAATTGAGATTAAGATCTCAAAACATATTGCATGTAGAAATGTAAAATTTCCAGAATAGATTAAGACCGAAGATAAAAGATTATTTTGAAAAGATCCGAACAAAATATGGCATATTTGCTGAGATATTAAGTGTCGGTTTTTACAAATCGCTTTGATGTCAAACTAGCCGTATATATGAGTTCGCAGCGTCCCGTTTGTCCCTCCGCTTGCGTCACTCAAAAAACTGTCGTTTTTCATGATATACATTCTTAATTCACTGTTTATATTTTTTACATATTTGATATATGTGGAAAATGTAAATATTTCAAAATGAGACAGTAAATACCACTGCGTTAAGATGAACGTTTCGTTCATTAGTTTTTCAAAAAGTTATAGATTTCACTTGTTATACGACCCACATATGTAAATATGTAATTTTATTTAATTAGACTATATTCTATTTTTTAAGTACCAAATATATTACAAAATCTGCAAAACTTTACCTTTAAAAAAAACTGAATTTTGATGCAGAAAAAAAAAAAAAATGTCAGTCTTTTCCCACACCACTTAAAAGTCTGATTTTACTACGAAAGTAGAGACTATAAACAAATTTATAATAAAAAATTCAATATAGAAAATATTAGAACATGTATAAAAAATTACTCAAATGCACTTATATGAAATCTTAATAGAAAGAAATAAACAATAGTCTCCCCATGCAGTAGGAGTGTTATAATTTACGATTTTACTTTTTGTGGTTTCGCAGTATGGACACATATATGAATATGATTAGACAGAGATTTTATAAAATGTATATAATAGAACCTGGCAATTGATACTGAAATAATGTTTTGTAAAAATGTGAAATATAGAATAATTTACGAATTTAATGTTATGTGTATATATATTTTTTAAATTAATTTAAAAACCAAAGTTATAATCAACACTTTTCTGATATATTTTCTGATATAATTTTATATCGTGTAAAACAATTCAATCTCATAATTTCTAAAAAACCTCAATAAATACAATCTAATTCCCAGATAATTATCAATTTTTCAAATCAAATAATTAATAAAATCAATATCACATCAATTATTAATGATAAATCTTGCATGTTACACATCAATGATTTACATATTTCTCGCACATTTAAATATCCTATTACTCTTGGTCGATTGTTATTCAATTATAATTCAGTGTCAAAGTCTAACTTTTCTGCTGATGTATCTTGTAATTGTGATGATCCTTCCTATGCAAAATGTGTTGACAGGGACCATGGACATATTATTACTGGAGATCTTGAATTTGTTAATAACAGTAAATTAATAAAACTTATATTATGGCAAAAAATTTAGACTTCCATCAAAAACTAATATTCCACTGATTTTACAGCAATTAACTTTTGATATTGATTTGTTTATCTATAAAATATCTATTTCATATAAAAACCTATTGAATTTTTTAATCAATGGAAATTTTTAGTGATTTCGAAAATTAAAACTGAATTAATTAAATATAAATCAAATTTATCTTATTACAGTCTATTTAAATGTATTCATGAACTACAACAAAACTATGTAATTACTTATGTTGATAAATCTCCGAATATTTATGCCATAATATGTAAGCACTATTATCTATCTCTTCTTGGTAAAACCATATCATCGAGTGCTAAATTTGATCCCATCTGTAATGACATTAAAATTAATAATAGAAAAATCCATAGCTTTTATAAATTTTTAAAGCTTCCATTAAATGATTTACACTATCCATATATTGTACTAACTCCTAAATTTCATAAAAATCCTATTAAATTTAGAACTGCAACTATTAGTTGTAATACATACAACAATAATGCTAATAAAATCCTCCTAGGCATTCTTAAACAAATTTATAACTTATTTCGTAAATCCAACAATTTCTACTGTCTTACAAATACTAGCTATCAACTCAAAAATATAGTCCAAACTCAGAACAATGTTACTGATATTATTACTCATTATTTTGCTGACTTGTTTAATAATATTAATTTAACCAATCTTCATCAAATCATTTACAACCTTTATGTGTGCTTAAAAAGTGAACTTTCTGTTCCTAAATACTTTTGTGCAGCTTCCTTTAAGACCCTTTTAAATTTTATTATTCATAATAATAATATTCTACATAATAACACTATTTACATCCAAAAGGTCGGTATCCCACAAGATGGATGTAGCTCGAGTTTCTTAACTGACTTATATCTTTACTATTATGAACAAAGTTTCTGTAATGATTATGTCCTTATCTACAGATACATTGATGACATTATAATTTTTTATGTCAATAATTCTACTCCATCTTCATTAAAATTTCAATATCCCGCTCACCTTACTTTAACACATAATTTTATTAACAATAATTGCATTAGTTTTTTTAGATTTACCAATTAAACTTAATGTCAGTACAATATCTACTGATCTATATGATAAACGAAAAAAATTTTGTTTTAAAGTAAATTTATTTACACATTTTAATTCTTGTCTTCATTTATCTGTATACAGAAATATCATTCTTAATCACCGATTTCGCATACATAGACTTTGTTCATCTAAGTACAAAAACAAAAATATTAACCATATAATTAACGCTGCTACTGGTATGGGTTACCCCAAACGATTTATTTATTCTATTATTTATCAATAAATGTCCACTGTCTAACAAAAAAAGATATGTTTATAATATATATATATATATATATATATATATATATATAATAAAATAAAAAATGTGGAGGATGGGAGGGAAGATGTTTGATTAAGGAGGAAGGGTGGTGTGTATGGCTGGTTGGTTGGTTGGGTTAATGAATTTAATTATTTAAAAAAAAGGAAGCATAGTATTATTGCAATCGCAGGTTGCATCCTGTTTTTCTGGTTTATATTATGTAAGTTTCAACCATAGACCTTATATAGATAGACCACGCATCCACCTCGTTATCTGTCCGCGAGATGAGATAGCTTCCCCAGCTAAATTATCACGTGATGCGGACCTGGAGAGCGAGACGAGAATGAATATTATGTTATTTTTCCATAGGAAAGAAAGTAGTTTTGTGTTTTTTAATTTCTGTATTGTGCCCATACTTTTCATTTAAGCCTTTAGATTTACGCATCGTTTAACTAAAGTATGTTAAATTGTACATTTTCTGTAATTACTTAATAGTAAATCACTTTTTTCATGTAAGATGGGGTTTGCTCACGTTACGTTGAACGTTAACTATAAACCGAAAATTAGAAAAGATTAACGTTAAAATTAAATAACCCCTTTAAATATCACCTTTTTTATATTAATACTAGGTTATAAATTTTAAAGATTAATACTATTACTTAATGTATTCATTTATTTCATTTCAGTTACGCCAAGATAGATTAATCGTTTCTTTACTTTCATCTTTTCTTTTCACTAATGTTCGTTTTGGCAACCTGTTTATTTCTACTATCTCTGTATGGGATCGTATACATGTGGAATTATTAAAAATACTTATTCCATGTTTCAATTTTGGTTTGTGTTACTGTTTAATCTAATTATCTTTTTTATTTTGTTTTGTTGCGAGATAGAGACTTGAGTTGTATATTGCTTGAAATAGCTATACAGCTTTCCGAAATCTTGCATTATGCTGACAAAGGTGCAAGTTCAATGAAGGTGAACATTTCTGGTTTTCAGCATTTAAAATTCTATTTATTTCATGAATTCTCTTTTAATTTATCGGATCCTTTTAGTTAATTTAACTCTTTCCATTTCTATTATTTGATGAAAGTTCCTATTGGTTTCATGGTTTTACCAAATTATTTCATCGTTGGGCCTATGTGTTATGTTTGTGTCATTTATTTTCTGCGTAAGTACTTTAATATGTTTTTACTAATCAGTGTAATCAAATTAAATTATTATCGTGACAATAATTTTATCCGAAATGCATCTCAATTAAAATTTCATATGTTGGTATTTTCATCTATTGTTCATTTGCTGAGTGTTAAATTAAATTATTCAAATTATATATATATATATATATATATAGATAGATAGATAGATAGATAGATAGATAGATATAAAGATTTGTAAACTTTATAGTTCAATCATTTTATCTTAAAATAAATAAATAAATAAATGTAAATCTCATAAATCGTCATTTTTAGAAATATTTTAAATTTGTGAATAAATTTCATATATGTATGTATATAGTTTTTTTTTTTTTTCTTTTTAAATAAATAAAATAAAATAAAATAATCTTATATTAATATATATATATATATTAAAATAATAATAATAATAATAAATTTAAAAATAAAATGTAAATAATAATGACTGAATTCTGAACTTACTTTAAGGGGATAGACTACTTTCGAAAGTAGGAAAATAAAGAAATTTTTGATTAACTTTCAGAATTTAAAAAAGAAAAATGAATGAATGAATGTACAAATAATAATAATAATAATAATAATAATAAATAAATAAATAAATAAATAAAATAAAAAATGTGTTAAATAGTATGATATTACTCAATTGATTAAAAATATTATTCTGGTTTACTTTAATATAGGAAATTATTTTAATGCAGATTATTATAAAAGAAAAAAAAAAAAAAAAAAAGAAAAAAAAAAAAAAAGGTGCTTTTTTTACTGCGCGCATGATATTTCAAAATATATTTGAGATATGAAATTAAAATTTTTCTCAATTTGGCATAATAAATAAAATGAACAAAAAATAAGAAGTTTTGTTCAACGGAAAATATATATATCTATATATTAATAGGCAAACATAAAATTTGTTGTCCCTTTTTAACATATTAATTATGGGAGTAGAGGGTTGAAAATGGTATCATTCGAAAGGTATGGTTAGCCAGAAGGTGCGAATACAAATATTATTTTCTTACGATGTCAAGAAGGTATTTAAAAATACATTTATTTTTTATGCATTTTCCCCCATTTTTCCCTTTTATACACGTATTCCTTCACATTAAAAAATACCTAAAAGTAGAAAGTTGTTAAATCTGGCAATTTCATAAAGCTCAAATAAAACCATAGACACAGTAATTTGTATAATGTAGCATCACTATACGCAAGCGAAGTGATGACGTCATTGTCTGTCCATGGAGCCATGTAAAAGATTTTCTATGTTAATTGTCCATTGAATTTTTTGTAAAAAAATATTAAAAAATAACGGAAATTATCTGCCGATTTTAATTCCGATATTTGGGTATAATAATATTTGGGTATATATAAGTTACTGTCTACATGTGTTTGATTGAGTTATTTTTTCTGTAAAATTGATAAAATTTTAATTTAAAATCACAAAACTATTTGGGTATAATGATATTTGGGTATATATAAGTTACTGTCTACATGTGTTTGATTGAGTTATTTTTTCTGTAAAATTGATAAAATTTTAATTTAAAATCACAAAACTCCAGAAAAAAAAAATGGCAAACTTCCAGTTTCGAATGTGAACATAAACATTTCATTTCAAAGGGTGATATTTAAACAATAAATATTGAACTAATATACTAAATAAAAGGAAAATGAATTTGTTACAAACTGCTGCATGTATAAGTAGGCGATACGGAAAAAATTCCGATTTCCGTTTTTTGCTGAATTTACATGTTTTGAGCTTTCTTTACGTTTCAATTAACTGAAATTGGCTACTTATTTTTTAAAAAAGTGTCTTTATTGCTAGCTTTTGTGGGTAGAAGAAGCAAGTAGAAGATACATAAAAACTTTTGATTTCCGGTTTTCGATGAATTTACACGTTTTGAGATTTCCTTGCATTTTAATTAAGTGAAATTAGTGAAATTGACTACTTATTTTTATTTTTTTAAAAGTGGATTTATTATTCTTTCCTCTGCATATATAAGTAGAAAATATAAGATTCAGAAATGTTTTAGATTTTCGGTTTTCGATAAAGTTACACGTTTTGAAATTTCCCGAACTCAATTCGACAATTTTTAAAAAATATCTTTTTTTTTTTTTTTTTTTTTTTTTTTTTTGTTCAAACACTGTACTTTATGAACCAATCGAATTAATTTAACAGAATTTGATACGTGGTTGGACCTTGGTCTGACATGGTACCTATTAGCTTCTCGGCTGTATCACACAACAAGGGGCGTTTTCACGTTGCGATTTTCTCTCATTTCAGGAAAGGCTAACATCTACAGAGAGAAATAGTTATATTAAGTAAAACTCTGCTGATTCAGTTAGAGTGAATATTGGCAAACAATTGCCGCAGCTGTGTTGCAATTGCATTCCGTTTAGGACAAGGCAATAACTTTGCTTTGCCTCGCTTTGCAAAAAAAAAATGGTCGAGTTTCGACCACTGGGCGATACTAGTATATATGATTGTTGAAATATAAAATTTAATGGTAATTTCATATTTCAAATTTAATTTTTAACAAATTTCCATATTATTAAAATAATTAAAACCTTTTAGATCAGATTGCTATTACGAATATTTTGTTTCATTAACAATGTAAAAATTATCAGGATAAAGGGAATTGTAATTCACATATCGTTAGCGCAATGTAAAAGCACCCGATGTTTTATTTTTTTTTTTCAATAATGAAAAAAAAAATCTGTTTTAAAATAAACCAAAATAATATTTTTTATCGATAGAGTGATGTCGTAATAGTTAACACACATACACACACACAAAAGAAAAAAAAAATTATTACATGTATTTATTTTTTTCTGAATTCTGAAAATTCTGAAAGTTGTTCGAAAATTTCTCGTTTTATAATCTACCACGAAATCACTTTATATATAATATGTATACGTTCATGTGCACAGCAATCAATTTTCATTGAATTATAACTCGCTTACTTTGAAAGACAGAGATATACAGTTATCTTAATAGTGCTGTAGCATTAAGAACTTTCTGACTGTCTCAATTTGGCAAGTTTTGTCAAATTAAAATGCTGAACTTGAAAAAATTAAGACATTTTAAATAACGTGGCCTTCTTTTATAGCTTAATTTGTGAATTTTTCTAAATTGCATTCCCTTTTATTTTTAATTTCTTAATAAGTAAACCATTTACCGTCATCTAAATAATTTTGTTTTAATTGTAAAGTACTCGTAATCATTGCTTCGGGACGAAATAAACCCATACTCCTGTGTCAGGTGAACATAGTAAGCATAAATGCTGCAAACAATGCGACAACTTTCCAACGAAATATTTTTAATTTATACTTTTTATTTAAGATTTTTTACTTATTACTTTTAAGCACCAAATTTCGGGTACGTTTCAAATGTATATACAGGGTTCTACATCAGGAAAGTCTATGATCTGCGAATCCAGATTCCTTCCTGCTTAAGAATGCTCCAAAGAGTATATCTCTATGACAGATACTTTCCGAGAAAAATTATAAAATCAAATCTAGTGAATTAAAAAAAAAAAAAAAACTATTTAAAACACGAACACCGGTATTTTCACAGATTTTTTATCAAAGTTGTTAAAAATAAGCTCTACACATGTCATAGCTTGCATGCAAGTGCTTTTTCATGACAATAAACCATGTTTTGATTCGTATTTAAAAGGTTCGTTTTGTTAGCTAGTAATAATCTTCGCAAGATCTATTGTGAATATTCCGACATGTACTTAATCCTAATAAACATCCAACGTATGCAGTTAACCATTCCACAGAATATGCGATATGCACGGTGTTTATTTTGGACATCTTCCTATGTAATGTAATCATATGCAAATCTCAATGTTAATATTTCGAATTATTATTATTATTTTTTTTTTCGTAGACCAAATATGAGGTTATATTATTTTTGCGGCATTTTTCTCGAATACTAGTTGTCGTAGAAATATATTCCTTTGGACATTTTTATGGACTCAACGCGAGGAGTCTGCCTGTGCTGATTTTGAGCGGTTTTGCTGGGATATCCTATATATATTCTGCCTTCAATACATTATATATATTTTTTAATATTACCTTTAATAAAACTTCTCGTTTTATTATAAAAACAGATTAATACTCATATTACTTAGAATTTATCGAAACGTCTTTAAAATAATATATTAGTTTTAAAAATTTTGAAACAAAGTAACGTTTCGAAGAGAAAACGTCAAAGTGAGATTTTCAATTTTTTTTTTTTTTTTTTTTTTTTTTTTTTTACTTATAATATATTACACAAAGTATAACATTTTAGAGAAAAAGTTTTTACTTTCTAAAAAGTTTTACCACTTCATATTATTATTAGTTTTCTTTCTTTCTTTCGTTTCATTGGCTTTTTTTTTTTTTTTTTTTTTTTGTACTTTTTCTTGCGTGAAATAGCACCTGGTCTTTCAAAGTTTTCTGAAGCAAAAAATCCATAAACGTGTCAGCAGTATGAAAAATTTCATGAAGAAAATATTTTTTTTTTCTTTTGTGTGTGTTAGAAAACCAATTTATTCAATAACTGGTTCGCTTTAAAATTTATTGCAGAAAACAACTATATTTATGTACATAATTGGTATTGTATAAAGTTTTAGACATTTAAGTTCTGGTAGATAGCAAAAACTTATTCAGCAAGGAAAAACAAATACAATTCGCTAGACTATTAAGTTTATTTCAGACGTATTTACTTGACTTATCACGTAAGCTTCAGCACTTTAACTTTGCTTAAAATATATAAACGCAAATAAAACAGAACATTAATACTAAGCATCACATATATTGTAGGAAACCTGATTTTGTGTAAATTACTCATAGGTATTGAAATCGATATTTATATTTTTTAAGACTATCCTCTGGTAATCCGTAATATACCTGATTTTTTTCTATTCCGTGTTTCTGTAGTTGTAGTAGTGTTTTTACAATTTTTCTAATTTTGGAGAATGGAATCACAAAATCTTTATTTACTGTTTTGCTTTAAACGATAAATCATAAAAAGTGTTCTTTTTGATGCAGCCCTTTTATATTAATTAAAATAAATGTACTCCATAATGTTAACTAAAATTTAGATTAGGAAAAAAAAAATTGCTTTTTGAGCAATTTCGTTTAGAGTCTGAATATTTTGTGTAGCCATGTGAACCAGCCATTAATGCTAAATTAATTATATGTACTTTTATAAAAATTACGCTTATGTATATTTATTCGATGTAGGTTCATTTCATTATATGAGAGCTTTTTGCAATCCCTTAATTGAATGCTATGTTTTTTGTTCACAGAAATCTTCGTACTATTCTATGAATAGAAAACGCTGGCATCAATTACTGAAGTGTACAATAAAAAAGGGCTATTTATTTAGGGTACCGCTAGAAGCCCATTATTAGGCTATGCAGTAGAAAAGTATAAAACATGCGTTTGATAAATACGTATCATATATTGCAATGTACTGGAATACTTTTGTGAGCAACTCACACAAAACAGTTGTGATATTGATACTATTTTTAATAGAGAATATGCTAGAGTGATCCTAAATAACATATACCTGTTTCATGATATTCCAATTATATTTTCAAAAATTGAACCGACGATAGCCCGAGACATGTGCAGCGGACAGATGTTGAGAAAAAAAAAACTAGATGGATGGTGAGCCTCTTATAATGGATACACAAAAGAGCTCTTTGAACGAATCCATTAGCTGCCGGGTAAAATCGAGATAAACTTGCAATATTCCAGAATATACAGAATTTCCTGTGATTTATATGTGATGCCTGTGCTAAAGTCGGGCTACGAACACTATAAACACTATCGACCAATACTTTTTTTTTTTTTTTTTTTTTTTAAATATGCTTTTATTATTAAAAGAGAAACTTACATAATTGACACATTTTTAAATTTTATGTTTTCTGAGAATACAATCGCATCAGAAAAACATTTTCAGCCTTGCATTTCTATATGATTCTGAGTCATCAGAATGTACCTTACCCCTCCTAGAAGTTCTAAAATGTAGTTTTGAGACACCCTATGTATGAATTAAATGTCTAAAAATACCGATACAAAGAAAAAGAATACTGCATTTACAGAGAAAAACCAAACCTATTTCAAATCTGATTCTTTGTTTCATAAAACGAAAAACAAAATAAATAAATATTTAAATAAATAAAAGAAAGTAATAATAATTATCTGGCAATATGCCTGAATTTTAAGAATTTTCAAATTATGAATGAACTCAAAAGAAAATTTTATATTCATAAAAATGCATAAATATTAAATTAACAAAAGGATATACAATTTCATAATATTGTAACGCAGTTTACCATTAAAAAAAAAAAAAAAAGAAATTAAAACTTTACGCTAAGACAAGAAATTTGACATATATTAAGGTCTAGGTGTTTTATGAAAAATTAGTTTAGCGAAAAGAATTTATTATAAAGACAATTAGCTTTATAGATAATACTTATAAATTTTGATGAACAAAATAATGATATGTGTTGTTGTGTAGCTCATTAGAGTACGCGCTAATCTTTAGACAAGTTTGTCCTACGAATGCCGCCCCTCATTGAATTCATTCCTGGAATGAGTTTTATACTTTACTTAAGTTTTAGATGGTTTTAGTAATAATTCTTAAATATTCTGGAGACGTTCTTAACTGTGTAATTACTGAGTTCTAATATGCATGAACCGGACGGTATATATTTGGTTGCATTAACGGATGATTCCTTATATATCTTATTTGTTTTGCATTTGCATTAATCAATTATTTACATTTTTGAGACAATTGCTATATTATATTGATTAAGACTAACACTTTATTAGACTTTTACTACTTTTTAATAGGTTAATTAGAAAATATTATTATATAATATGTTTAAGGTATAGTTCGACCATAAGCTCGCGGTAAGACTTGAAATACACTTAGAATAAATATCATCGTGTTACATTATTTATTCCCAGAGCTGCCAACCTAATCCGGCAAATTGCTAGTACCGCCCCTTTTTCTACACCGCTTAATTTTTAAAGTAATATTCTTCAAATATATTTGCAATGAACTCAGAAGAAAAAAACTCTAAGAAGTTACTGGTGTAGAAAAAGGGGCGGTACTAACAATTTGCCGGATTAGGTTGGCAGCTCTGTATTCCATACAAAAAATACTCTTAAAAACTAATATAACATTGTTCATTTGCAACTGTTTTTTTAATACGTTTAGCTTCAACTTTATTTTACAGGAAACTATTTATTAAAACCATATTTTCAGTCATCCAATTTTTTTCTGTCGCGGATTACTGAAAAGGACTTTTATTTATTTATTTATTTTTGTTAAATTATCATTCATTTTGCTTATTTGTAACAATCTATAAAATAAATTTGATTTATTATTTTAGATTATTAATTTATTAATGCAATGTCACATTTTGCAATTATAAAATTATGCTTAATTGCCGCGAATTATGCGATAGATTCTTAATATATAATAAAAAGGATTTACAAGTTAAATACTTTTTTTGAGTTATTATATTTTGTTAAATTTAAAACTTGTAAAAAATTCACATTTTCTTCTTTTTCTATGACTGGATACCCTTTCCGCTTTTTCCATTTAAATAAAGACTGCAGGAAAAATTCACATTAAAATTAACCATCGTATCTCTGAATTGGCGCCGTATTGCTTCTCCTACCCTTACATGATTTATTCTTTAATAATGTGGTTTACTTTTATTCAAATATAATGTATAATATTTATTACAATTTTATGTTCAAAAATTTTTTTTAATATGTATGTTAATATGCATATATATCTTGTTTGTTTATCTTTTTGTTATCTTTTACAATTTTGCATGAATTTCTTATAAAGGCGCTTGCAAAAATGAAAACATTCAGATTAAAATAAATGCATGATATATAAGCTATACATTTTCAAGGAATCTTTCTCTGGCAATGCTCAATTAGCTTTGTGCTTTTGACAGGGTGTCATGATTTCTTTGATAGTTGACCTCAAAAGAAATGGCGTTTCTTCGCTTTTCTAGACATCCTTTTATGTTTTAAACGCTATGTAAGTTGACGTAAGAGACTTTTAGAATTGGATAAGGTTAAAAAAAAAAGTTACCTAGGTAACAAGCAGTATGTACTTTCAATTTTTAATGTCAAAGCGTGGGAGTAGAATTTTGTATACTTTTAATACTATTATTTTAGTTTAATAAAAACTTTCATTTAAAATGCAATACATTTATTTTTTTATTACCAATTAATGAATTTATTTTATCTAATTTAGTTTTTTTCAATCTATAAAAATGGTGTTTTATTATATGATGAGTAATTCCTTCGTTTAAGAATGTGACACTCTAAAATTGTTCTATAACAAGTAAATAATTCATAAAATTAATTTTAGAAAGCTTAAAAATAACACTATTGTATACATATACAGAAAAAAATGATTCTATATTAAGCGCTTTTTTACTATTATTTAAAGCATGAAATCATGAAAATGAGGTAAAAAATAACTGCAATATTTAAAATTTTAATATTTAAAGTAGTTGCATGTAGTAGCTATATGCAGGTTAATTTAAATTTACAAAAGCGTTTTCTATAAATAATTCTTTGCTTTATTTTTAAAGATATATTGAAAATAATATGAATTTTCATTGTAAAACGATAACAATTAGGTAAGTGGGAAAGTTCTAAACGTTTTTGGATATGCAAATTTGCAATGGAATTGGCGTCATACATGGTATTGTAATGGCGCAAATCGTCGGTTAATCAAGCGTGTGGATGCTTCACATATAAATTAATCGTGTCTCACATAGTTAATCATCTAAATATATATATATATATATCAGAGGGTATAACATGGAAAGCGAGAAGGAGCATATGAGACATTGTTTGTTAAACGAGTTCGATAAAAAGAGTACGGTTGCCGCAGCATGTCCCAATGATTGTCAAGTTTATGGGGAGGATGCAATAGACGAAAGCACATGTCGTCAATGATTTCGTATATTTAGACAAAGAGACAGAAGCTGCCAAGATCAGGCTAGAAGTGGACGGCCATCACACATTGAAGACGACAATATTCATAAAGCCATAAAGAACAACCCGAACCCAACCATGCAAGAATTAGCGGAGACCTTCAACGTACACTGGACAATGGTCGACAGACGGCTGTTTAAGTTGGGTTTTACGAGAAAGTTGGATCGTTAGGTTCCAAATAACTTGACAGCTAATCAACGGGATGCCCAAATCGCCACCTGTGTTTCTTTGCTTTCCCGGTGCAAAAATGACCCATTCTTGACACAGATTGTGAAAGGAGATGAGACGTGGGTTATGTACCGTAACGTAAAGCGTCGTAGGACTGATGGTCACCCTCCTCATCCGCCTGCATCGACTTCGAAAGCTGAACTTCATCTCAATAAAGTGCTATTCAGTGTGTGGTGGGATGTGCAGGCAATTCCCTGGGAGGTCTTACCACTCCACAAACCATGAATGCTGCCTTCTACTGTCTACAGTTAAACAGGCTGCAAGGCGGCCAGGTCTCACCAATCGTCGCAGTGTTATCCTTTATCCCGATAACGCCAGAATACATGCTGCTGTCATGACTCGCCAAAAGTTACTGGACTTTGGTTGGGAGGCTTCACCCCACCTTTCATATTCTCCAGTCTTGGCACCAACTGACTATCGCCTATTCCGTGCGTTGAACAATTCCTTCAGTCAGAAAATCTTTGATGATCTTGATTATGTGAAAAATTGCCATCCAAGATTTTTTTTTTGACGGGAAACTGCCGTAATTTTACCACCGTGGGAATCATCTCCTACCAGAAAGATGGCATGAGGTCATAGATAGCAATGGGGATTATGCAGAATACTGTTCATTTTGCGCTTATTTGCTCATCTTTATGGGTAATAAAAACGGGTAGAATTTTTGCATTCACCCAATATAATTCCAACGTTTCCGGCTCTACGCTTTCATTATACATAGGGCATTCAGAAAGAAAATTACATTAGTTCCCTTGTAGCTTTGCGTCATACGAGATGGTAACTGAGATCCTCGGCTTACAAACGGTAGCAATTTCATTCGTGTAGTTGGAACCGTTGTTAAGAGCAGCTGAAAAGTTACTTCAACGTTGAAGTACGCCGAATATTACGAATTTTAAGAGCAACATTTTGCACGAGAACGGAGATTCATTGTGAATATATAAGTAACCACATGCAATGTCATGTACAATAATTATGAAATGCTGATAATCAGAGAAATGCTGATAATGCAGTTCGAAGACTGTGGCACTTCCGATGTTTAATAACGAAGAAGACCAACAACAGTGAGCAAGTCAGACATGGTGTTGCGAGTACACTTGTAAAGAAATTCGGCAATTTTTTTGAAATATTTATCTAAAGTCTCTGTAAATCTACGGTAAGTCTTAATCAAAATGTAAATAATCGACATTCTCAATCTTTATTTTGTACTTTTATCTATTTTTATATTGCTGAATAAAAATTTAAAAAGAATATTTCTAATTTAGAAAACGCTTTCTAAGTAACTAATATATTCCCGCTAATAATTAATTAAATTAATATTATTCATTAAAATGCATGCATAAAATTGATTTTTTAACGTCTCCGTTTATAGTTCTCTATAATAATTCATAAGACTTAAGACAAATGATTACCAGCAAGTTTTAGTTAAAAGCTTTAACAGTGAGGAAGTCATTTTTCTCTGAATTTGCAGAGTGAGCGTCGTACGGACTGCACAGGAATCGGTAATATCTGTTTTCAGTACTCATCCCATCGTCCGATACCAGTTCAATTCCGAGCTGTCTCCAGAACCAAAGAGCGAGTTTTTGTCATCAAAGTATCTAATAATTAATGCAATGTTGTAACAAAACCCTGCAGAAAAAGAAAGATTATGTTGAGAAATAGTGTACTGCCTGTGTGTTATTTTATATTGTGAAGCACTTCTCAATAATGCGTTTATTGAACTATATTTATCGAGAGTAACTTAATTTTTAAACACTTCTAATAATATAAAATTCTCTATTCGTACGTTATTTTTACTTCCATTACCCTACTACCGTAGGTAATGGAAGTATTGTATTCGGTCTGAAAATTTGATATCGGGTTTTCACCTGATTTACACGTTTTAAGGTACCCTGAGTCCAAAAAAGTGGTTTTTGGCAATTGGTCAGTGTGTATGTATGTGTGTGTGTGTATGTGTGTGTGTATGTATGTGGAGAATCTTCTGGCTATTATAGCTCCGAAACTAATAAAGATAGTGCTACGAAACTTTAGAATTGAAATACGTCTGGTGTACAGATGAAAATTCCAAATTTAGGTGAAAATTGAAAAACCGGAAGTGGGACATCGGAAACCGGAAGTGGGACCGTAAGTCCGTATCTCAAAAACGGCTCTAACGATTTTCTTCAAACTTGGTATATAAACACTCTATTAGATGTTCTTTCGAATGATATAGATGGTTAGTTCAGGAAAATTGATAGGCGTCCTGTGTAAATAGCTCAATTTCAGGCCTCGCAAAGGCGTTCCTTTAAAAACGGTTGTACGGATTTTTTTCAAACTCGCCATTTTAACTCACTTTTAAATATGCTTTTGTATGTAATTATTGTTTTCCTGTCAATAATTGAGTTTAACCGGAAGTGGGACCGTAAGTCCGTATCTCAAAAACGGCTCTAACGATTTTCTTCAAATTTGCTATATAAACACTCTATTAGATGTCCTTTCGAATGATATAGTTGGTTAGTTCAGGAAAATTGATAGGCGTCCTGTGTAAATAGCTCAATTTCAGGCCTCGCAAAGGCGTTCCTTTAAAAACGGTTGTACGGATTTTTTTCAAACTCGCCATTTTAACTCACGTTTAAATATGCTTTTGTATGTAATTATTGTTTTCCTGTCAATAATTGAGTTTAACTGCAAGTGGAACATCGGAAACCGGAAGTGGGACCATAAGTCCATATCTCAAAAACGGCCCTAACGATTTAATGTTTATAATGTTAATACTTCTTTAATGTTTATAATGTGTGTAGTACAGGGTAATGGTAGTCGTGTGGCTGTTACACACCAGATTTTTTTATATATTTTTTATCCTCAAAGAAATTATTTGCATATTAAACAGAATTTATAGCGATAATGTATATTTAAGTTAATAAAATTAAATATAATTTATACGTCTCATTAATTAATTAAAACCAATGTAACATTTATGATGAGATAATGAATACAAAAATATTGAAAACATTAAAAATACATTTTAATTAAAAACATTTAAATACACGACAGACGTTTCGGCTAGAACACTAGCCCTCCTCAGAGTCAAACATACAAGCACAGTATTTACAAAAAAATTCATAACACATCATAACAAGATTATATATTCAGGAGGAACGCCTTTAGTGTCGTTCAAGGCAGAATGTTGCATTTTAGTAAAAGCGCCCTCTAGAAAAATACGGGATTCATATAAATTTACATTAGAGGCTAGAATTTTAAAGTTGTCAAAATCAGGAATATGATTATTATTGAGGGAATGGATTACGAGTTTTGATCTTAAATCACCTGTTTTATATGAGCGTTTATGTTTCTTTAATCTAATTTCACCTGTTCTGCCAGTTTCACCGATATATGTAGAATCACAACTTTGACAGGGGATACAATAGATTACACCAAGACATTTAAGGGGGGGGGGGGGGGGCAGCGGGTTTAAAGTTTGAGAGAAAGTTACTAATACGGAGTTGAGGTTTAAAGCTAGTAGAGATATTAACTGTTTTAAACAATTTAGCGATATTTTCGGAAATATCTTTATAATAAGGAATTGTAGTACGGTGAGTAGAATTTTTAATTTGAGGATAAGCTGATTTAGATGAAAAATAGAACTCTTCTTTATATATTCTTTTAATAAAACGAGGGGGGTAATCATTATTTTTTCAAATCAGAAAAAAATTTTAGATAGTTCAATATTTAAAAATTCAGAATTACTACAATAATGCTTTGCACGATGTAAAGGAGTACGAATGACTGCAAGTTTATGAGATAAAGGATTAACAGAATTAAAATTACGATATTGATCAGAAAAGGTAGGCTTTCTATAAACTGACGTAGAAAAATGTAAAAAATCATTGACTGTTTTATGCATTACAAGGATGTCTAGAAAGGGTAGCTCATTATTAAATTCAATTTCAGAGGTAAACTGGATATCAGGATATAAAGAGTTAGCAAAATCTAAAATATCAGTAACAAAATGTTGCTTAGTAATTATAAAAATGTACCTTTACATATGTACCTTTAAAAATGTACCCACATACCTTTTCCAGAAAAAAAAATATTATGTAACTGGGAATTAATTTTGTTTTCTAAGTGTTTCATTACAATTTCGAGCGGCACCCATAGCAGTTCCGTTAATTTGACGATAGAAAGAACCATTAAAAAGAAAACAATAAGATGATAAACAAAAAGTGATAAGATCAAGTACAGAATTTAAATTTAAATTAGTGTCAACATTTAAATTAGGATAAATATCTTGAACAATATCACAAGCAAATGATATAGGAATAGAAGTAAAAAGAGATACAATATCTAATGATATCATAACACAATTGGAGGAGACTTGAATTACTTTTAAAGCATCTAGGAACTGAAAGGCAGAATTTAAACTGTAATTAGAAGAAGTAATGAGGGGTTTTAATAAATTTGATAGAAAACTTGAATGATGGTAAAGGGGCGATATAGTATAATGAATAATAAGACGAAGGGGGATGTTAGATTTGTGGATTTTCGGTAAAACATAAAAAGATAGGTGCAGAGCCAGTATAACATTTTAATTTAGATAAGAGAGAGCGATCAATAGATTTAGACTTTTCAAGCGCACTAATGAGCAAATTAAGTTTGCGTTGGAATGAGGGGGTTAACACTTTGTCTAAATGTTCATAAGTGGACTTATCGTTTAAGAGTTCATATGCTTTTTCAACATAAACAGACTTGTCAAGGATCACAGTAATACGGCCTTTATCGGCACATGTAATGACAATAGAAGAGTCGCTCGAAAAGTTTTTCAAAACTTGTATATCAGAATTATAATTTTAAGGAAACCTAAGTTTATTTTTTTTAAATGTTCTTGAAATACTATTACGGATAGAGTGTTGCTCTTTTCAACTAAGCTTTGAAATAACAGGTTCGACGGAGGCTAAAAGGTATTTTTAAGTTTTAAATTGAAGAAACTTATGGAGAAGACGTTAACAGCTTCTTACCTTTAAAGGATAGTATTATAAAAAATAATTCAGGTATGAGACACGCTCAATAACATAACGCAGAAAAAAAAAAAAAAAAAAAAAAAAAAAGAGCCCTGATAACATTTTTGCTGATTTTTATGTAAAATGACTTCCTGAATCCGAATATGATTCCATTTTACCCAATCACCAACCGTTTTCTCGGGACGCCACTCCCTCCTCCAATTTTAATCACTATTCGGCAATTTTTCGGCCATGAATTTGATATAAAGAATGGAAAAGAATTATTTTAACATTTAATATATATATATTGTGTTATAAATAATATTAATAATTGATTAATAAAATATAATAAATGCAATGCATAATTTCAGTGGCTAATCCCCCCCCCCTCCCCCATAGTTTTAACCTTGCTGCAGCTGTTCATGTTTAGAATTTTCCAACTCTGTAGCCCCTCAGAAGATATTTAACAGTTAAAATAATCTTTTACTCCCCTACAAATAAAATTTATAGCCATAATATTACAGAAAATTGAGTAAAAGTAGGGGGGGGGGGGTCTTTAAGAAACGGTGAGTGATAAGGCAAAATGGGTGTCATATTCGAATTCAGGAGGTCATTATACATAATAATTAGCAAAAATGGTGTTGGGGCCGATTTTCATGAAGATCCCATGTGTATTTGAATTTAGAAAAAATGCGAAACTTATTAAATTCGGTAAAGTATAATTAAAATATAATGGCGACATTTAAAAATTCATAGTGCTATAAAATGTCTTTTACGCAAACATAATCTATATCAATAAACATCTTAAGTTAAGAAATCGTGAGACTTTTGTAAAGCTTTTAAGTTTTATTTATTTATTTATTTATTTTTTTAATATAATTTTTGATTAACATAATTTTTTATCTAATTATTTTATGTTATTATTTTAATTTTTGGAATATATATATTTATATATATATGTATATATATATATATATATATTTATTTAAGAAATCAGATTGATTTTTAAAATAAAAATTACATATTCTTGCAATACTGAATTTTGAATGTATGAAAAATGAGCTCTTAGATGAATAAATTGTAATTCTATAATAACATTGGTAGTTAAATTTTGGAAATTGCAATCCTTGTTCGCAGCTAATTATTATTTTTTTATTACTTAAAAACTTTGAATAAACACCATAAAATGCAATAAACTCGCAACAATTGTTTCGGGTCGAAAAAACACACGACCCTTCATCAGGCGAATAAAGTAAGCACGAGTGCTGCAGTCAAAGCGGCAATTCAAAGTTTTTAAGTAATAATTTTTACAACGCCAGTTTTGTGGTGCTTCTTTATTAAATATTATTTTTTTTGTCTATATATCAAGATCGAATAAGCCATTAATTAACTATTACATATAATATCATATTGGCCATGTATATAAAAATTGCAATTTAGTAAATCTCTGAAATACAATAAAATATATTTTTAGATAAATTTCAATTGTTTTCAAAAGAAAAATGTAATAACAAACGTAATAATCATTCTGTTATTAAAGTTTTGAAATTTAGTGTAGAAGCTTACGGCTTTTCCTAATACCCTAAAAAATTAGTCATTTTTCATAAGCAGAGTTCTCTAAGCATTTCACTAAACCAATCAAAGCTGTTTTTTTCTGCAGTATTTTTCCCATGCTAAAAGCGGTTATATATTATTGATTTTCTTAGAATAAAAGTAATACATTCGATCAAATTTCAAATTATGATTCCTTATTAAAGCTTTGATCATTGATTCTCATTGAAATTGTCGATGTCTTATTATCAAAGGAAAGAAAGCATAAAAAATCAAGTGTTACTCAAAGAATAAATTTTTCGATCGATTTCTTATATTTCAAAATCTTTTTATCCTTGGTTTTTATCAAAATAATTATAGGTTTTTTATACTTCTTTTAATAGTTTTCTATTCATTGAAAAGAGGTGTGTGAACGTAAATTATATTATTTTGTCTATCTGAATACACAAAGCAGTCCGTGATATATAATACTAATTGTTTATTTTTAATTATTAGTTTTATCAAAATATACTGCTAAAATGAAGTGCTTAAAAATGAGTAAACCGATATACACACTTTGAAATGACTAAATTCATTTTAAAAATGTGCTTTTTCCATTTATGAAATATCGCACGCTTTCAAATTAATATCTGTCCACTTCATGATTTTTTCTAAATATGCTGAATTAAAAGAAACTCTTAAACTCTTTAACAGAATTTGTACATATATATATATATTAAAAAATAAATAAATAAAAAGAGATAAAACGCAAAATTTATTCACTGTTTTATTTTGTACATATTACATACTCAAATTTGACGAAATTTTACTCAAGTTTGAGTATTTTCCCCCTTTAATTTTTTTTTCTGTATAGTTAAAGTCATGTACACTGAATACTGTTCTTTTAGGTCTATCTGGGAAACAGAGGTTTGCCCACATAAAACCATAACTTTTGTCTTTGATCTGAAAATTCAAAGTCATTTATATTATGCAGTGTTTAGTCAAGAAAGCAACAATAAAATAATTTTGTCTACAAATTTTAAGAACGCTGATAGTCTCAATTAATTTGTAGGGGCTCTCGTTTGATTTTCTTTCTTCTTTTTCTTTCTTTCTTTCTTTTTTTTTTCTTTTTCTTTTTTTTTTTTTTTTTTTTTGTAATGTTTTTAGATCTTTGGAAAACACCTCAGGGAGCAAAATTAGTAATAACAAATAAGAATGACGGTTTTACGGTAGACTTTATGGAAAAGTCTTTTTTTTTTTTTTTTTTTTTTTTTTTAATATTATCTCAAAAGAGTTCTGAAGTGCAATGTTTTTATTCTTCTAGAATGATATGACTGAATACAGATTTCGCTATAAATCCTACTCTACATGTGCATCATTGTAACATTATACATATACATATATATATATATATATATATAGTATGCTTAAAAAATTATAATTCTTACACAAAAAATTGAGAGAGAATATATTTGCATGACAATTTAGAGTAAGGCGCATATAGAGACACCGCGAAGGTCAATTAAATTATTAAATGTAACTAATTCTTCAATAAAAACATTATTTTTCTTTAAAAAAAAAATTAACAATAATAAATTTTATTTTACCTTATCATTCTTAAAAGGAATCTTAAGACACTCAGTTTTATAATATTAGTCTCTAAAAGTTATTTTCACAAAATAACAAACACTCTCCAATTTGTATTATCAAAAATATCCCTCTTTGATCACAGTACCAATATTTCTTAACAGACAAATTACCTATCAAAAATATTGAGCATTTTATTCTAATACAGTATATAAAATTTCCGAAGTTTCTCAAATTACAAAGAAAGGTGGGACTTTAATATAAAACTTTAATCAATCAAAATTTTATTACAAAGCATTATAAGACAAACATTTTTTTTAATTAATTGTCTTGAAGAGATATTTTCATAGAGCTAGCATACGACACCCATTATTATTTGATAATTCAAAGTTTCTCCCTTTCTCTAGGTGACTGTTAATAGGATCTACCCTATATTTTTTAATTACGTATGTTTCCTAAAATTAACACAGCACGTTTTTTACAGTTTTCAGAAATTATTGGGTGTTCTCAAGGTACAGTTGAAAGAAAAATTTAAGCTAAAATTTATGTCTTCCATAATCCCATAAAAAGCCATAATAGGGCAAAGTATTTTTGAAAATGTTTGCCTTAAAAAGGCCGTTCCAGGAAGGCCACACCCCCTACTCATTTAATTTTTTTTAGGTTTGCGCTTTAAGAGCCTCCCTACGGCTTCGCCCTCCAAGCGTAATTTCTTTTAAGTCGCAGTAGAACCAGCACTTTCGATTTTACAAGTTTTCTTAAATATCTTTAAAAAATATTGAAAATTTTTCCTACCGTTATTATTTGGGCATAAAAAGAATATGTTATACCTTATGTACACTACTGGCCATTAAACTTGCTACACCAAGAAGGAATGATAATAACGGAATGAAATTTGTTAGACACATACATTATAGTAGGAAGAACGATTGATTAAAATTTCAGGAAATTTGGAGTAATATGTACTTAGAAAACAGTACATAAAGCTGCGACCTCTGTGAGCAAAAACAGCACATATCTCCCTAGGCATTGAATCGAACAGCGATTAGATGACATGTACGAGTAGAGCCCTTCATGATGCTTCAACACGATGCCAGAATTCATCGATCGAAGTTACTGGTGAATGGTGGGGGGCCAGTCGCTTTTCAACGATTAAACAGTCATTTTCATTGGTGCGAGATCAGGAGAACGCGCTAGCCAGAGCAACAATCGAACACATTCTGTTTCAAAGAAGGTACGGACAATACAAACAACTTGCATTCGTGCATTATCTTACTTACATTTTGCGCTACGGAGGCCTCGAATACAGGGCAGAGGGTGCGGCCTTAACTCATCAGAAATTTAATGGCCGCTGTTCAGAGTGCCAGGAATACGAACATGAAGTAATCGAGACGTTCATCCAATGGGAACCCATAATATCATTGCAAATGATGGACAGTATGATGATGTCGAATCCCAGCTGGCAATGTGCACCATTCATAATGCAGTTAAATACGGATAAGGCAATCTTGATGCTGTAAACAGGATTGTGATTTGTCTGAAAACGGACTTCACGCCATTCCTGCGTCCAGGTTCATCGTTGGTCACACATTAATGGCGCCCATATCAGTGATGCAGTTTTGAGGGTAATCAGAATTTTGGTAGCCGCATACTGAGTCACCACCTGGATTGATGGTGTGTGGTACCATTGGATACACGTCCCGGTCATCTCTTGTTTTCATTCCCGCCACTCTGAATACCAGCTATTACATTTCTGACGAGTTATAGCCCATCGCTCTGCCCTATGTTCAAGGCCTCCGAAGCGCAACACTTAAGCAAGACAATGCACGCCCGCAAGTTGTCCATATTGTTTGGACCTTCATTAATGCCGAATGTGTTCGATTGTTGCTCTGGCCAGCGCGTTTTCCTGATATTGCACCAATGAAAATGACTGTTTAATCGTTGAAAAGCTACTGGGCGCCTACCACTCACCAGTAAATTCGATCGATGAATTGTGGCAGCGTATGATGTGTTTCTGATGTGTTTACCCGTACATGTCATCCAATCGCTGTTCGATTCAATTCCTAGGCAGATAACTGCTGTTGTTGCTCACAGAGGTTGCTGCTTTATGTACTGTTTTCTCCGTACATATTACGCCAAATTTCTTGAAATTTTAATCAATTGTTCTTCCTCCTATAATGTATGTGTCCAACAAATTTCATTCCGTTATTATCACTCCTTCTTGGTGTAGCAATTTTTTTGGCTAGTAGTGTATTTCAGCAAAAGTTTCCAAATACAGAAAGCGTATCAGTAACACATAAAAGAAAAATTAAAATATTTAAAATACCCTGTAAAAAGTAACACTTGAAATGCATTATGGCAGTAGCATGTGATTATGAGGATTTTTTCTAATTATTTGTGTAAAATTTTAAGAGGCTACAAAATTTATTTTTGGAGATGTAAATGTTTCTTGGAAAAAAAAAAAAGCACCATTTTAAATCATGACATGGAGAATATAAAAACCAATTTAAAGCCATTTATAGGTAGCTTCACTTACTATATTAGACACACCATATTGAAATTAATAGAAAAACGTTAAATGTGGAATATGAGCATTTAAGTAAATAATTTTTAAGTACGCATGCGCAAGCTTTAATTTTTTTTTTTTTTTTTTTTTTTTTTTTTTTAATTAATTATTCCCCAAAAGTATTGACCTATGTATATGATAACCTTAAAGAAATATCGCGTAAGTTGAGGACAGAATTTCGTTTCCTACCAAAAAAACTAGTATGTTGTGGCCACCACGAGACTTTCTTCTATATTTTCTTATACAAATTGCCTCAGTAACAAAAAAAAAAAAAAAAAAAAAAAAAAAATACCAAGGTTTTTTTTTTTTTTTTTTTTTTTTCGTTAAAAGTAAAAAAAATCGATAACTTTGTTTTAAATTACCACATATTTATAGTTCAACCATTCGTTTTAAGGTATTGACGAGACCTTTCGAAATATACCTATCTTTTTTTACCCCACCCCAGAGGGCCCCCACATGCACAATTTTTTTTCCTAATTAACTACTACTATTAGCAATAATTCATATTAATTTTACAATCACAGGTTAAGAATAACTCTCATTATGTACATTTATGCGAAATTGTGTCCTATACTACCATGTTAAAAATTTAGAAGAAATACGATCACAGCTCCTCCTGTTATGCGATTGATCCCCAAATCTAATCAGCACCAGTTTATGTCAGGAGCCAACTAAATACCAAATTTTGATAATTTCGTTCAAAAAAAAAAAAAAAAAAAAAAAAAAAAAAATAGAGTTATTATAAGTTTTTTTTCGTAAGAAGTAAAAAAAATCGATAACTTTGTTTTAAATTAAATTATCACAGATTTATAGTTCAACCATTCGTTTTAAAGGTACTGACGAGACCTTTCGAAAGATACCCATCTTGAAAATTTTTGCCCTATATCACCATGTTAAAAATTTAGAAAAAGCGGGATGGCAACGCAACCTGTAAGACGATTTTTACCAAAAGTTAATAGGCACTAATTTATGTCAAGGTGCAACTACATACCAATTTGTATGAAATTCTGTCCAGTAGTTCCTGAGGTACAGTTGCCACAAAATTTTGTCACACACACACACACACAGAGACAGACAGACAGACAGACATTTTCTAAAAATGGCCAAATCGTGTTCTACAGCTCTCAAAACGTGTAAATCCATCAAAAACCCGAAATCGAAAATTTTTACGAATCCAATATTTTCTTCTATTGAAGATAGAAGAAAGTAAAAAGTGAAATGTAATAGGGTATTTAATCAATAATAATTTAAAATCAAGGAATACTCTATTAACATTGGTTCAATAAAAATAAAATCTGGAGTGACTCCACTCGACTTTCCGAACATTGAGTAATTAACAGTTTTGTAGATAAAGTAAAGAAAGAGGAATTTTTAAACAAACAAAAGAGATAAAACCATAATAAAGTTTTTAAGTATTTTTCTCCATATATTACACGATGTTTTATTTAACGCTACTGAACTTTGAGCCCAGAGACCATAATGATAAAGAATTTTCGTTGTTTCCCTGTAAAAAACCTATAAATGCTAGATTCCCCAAAATGCTTATAGTTAGAGCAACAGTGATTTATAATATTCATATAAATTTTCAGCTCAGTTGAATAAGGCGTTTAGAGTTTATCGCACTTTTAACTAGTATGTTGTGGCCACCACACAACTTTCTTCTATATTTTCCTATACAAATTCACTCAGTAAAAATAATTTATTAAAATTATTATTTTAAAAAAATATCATCCATGATAATGCAGATGATTTCCATATTAGAGAAGTAGTATAACACTAAATATCCAAAAAAAGTCAATTTTATTGTCAATATTACATTAATATAATATATATATATATATATATATATATATTGTTAAAAATGAAAAAAAAAAATCGATAACTTCATTTTAAATTATCGCAGATGTATGGTTCAACCATTCGTTTTAGTGGCGTATTACTGGCGAGCTCTTTTGAAAGATACCCATCATGAAAATTTACTCCCCTCGAAGGGGAATTCCCCCCCAAGGGGGGGAGAGAAGGCGAGGCTCCTACACATACAAAAATTTATTCCCAGTTGACTATCTCTATATAAATAATTCTGGTAAATTTCATAACGATTATTAAAAAATAATTCTCTTTATGCACATTTATACAAAATTTTGTACTATACCACCATGTTAAAAATTTAGAAAAAGCGGGATGGCAACGCAACCTGTAAGACAATTTTTACGAAATGTTGATAGGCACAATCTTATGTCAAGGTGCAACTACATACCAATTTGTATGAAATTCTGTAAAGTAGTTCCTGAGATACAGTTGCCACAAAAGTTTGTCACACACACGAGCGACTGACAGACAAACAGACATACATTTTCTAAAAATGGTCAAATCGTGTTTTACAGCTCTCAAAACGTGTAAATCCATCAAAAAACCAAAGTCGAAAATTTTTACGAATCTAATACTTTCTTCTATTGAATATAGATGATAGTTAAAAGTTGGTCCCACAGGCCATAATGATAAAGAATTTTTCTTTGTGTCCCTGTAGAAAAAGTGTAAGTGCTAAATTCACCAAAATCTATACAGTTCGTGAAACTGTGACCTATAAGATGTGTACAAATTTTATGTTCAGATTAAATAAGCGTTTAGACGCTATCGCACTTTTAAAAATTTGGCCCCATAGGCCATAATGATAAAGAATTTTTCTTTGTGCCCCTGTAAAAAACCTGTAAGTGCCAGATTCTCCAAACTCTATACAAATTGAGTACCTGTGACCTATAATATGTGTATAAATTTTTTGCTCAATTGAATAAGGCGTTTAGATGCTATCGCACTTTAAAGATAGAGATATAGTCCTATATATAAAGATATAGTCCCATAGACCATAATGTTAAAGAATTTTTCTTTGTGTCCCTGTAAAAACACTATAAGTGCTAGATTTACCAAAATCTATAGGGTTCGTACTATGGGGACTTACAATATACGCACCAACTTTCAGCTTATTCGAACAAAGCGTTTAGACGCTACCGTGTTCACTCACAGACATACACACACACATACATACACACATACATACACACACATATACATATATACATCATCGTAAAAATAGTGAAAACGGACTCAGGGGACCTCGAAACGTATAGAAACATCAAAATCTCGGATTTTTGACATGATTACAATACTTTCCTCACTATAGTGTTCGTAAAGTAAAAATATGAGTAAAGTAGTTATAATTTAGCTTATTTATTTTATTATATTTTTTGAAAGGAATATCAGTCCATTTTATTGCCGACATTTTCTTTAGATTTAAACGTTATTTGGTTGAGATTTACATATAAGTAATTCAACACTTTTAGCTAAAAAAGCAAAGACATAAAATACTTTTAACATTTATACATGCGCACAGAAATATTATTCAATAAAAATGCTCATATTATTTTAGTTATTTAATATTCTTGTCTTTTGATCGCAGTACTGTAAGAGCTGATTAATGGCAGTTTTTTTTTTTTTTCTTTTCCTGCCAAATTCGTTTCACTAAATGTGTTAAAATTATATATATATATATATATATATATATATATATATATATATATATATATATATATATATATACAAAGGGCATTCCATTCAAACTGAGAGTTATTTGTTTACGTAGTTTTATTTGCCCTACTCTTTTATTTGGCCTACAGAAATAGAGATGAGTGATTCAGAGTTAAAAAACGAAATTCGTTGTGCCATAAAATTTTGCTACCGTTTGGGCAAAACAGCTCCAGAAACAGTTAAGGTAATGAAAGAAGCTTACAAAGACAAATAGTTTGGTGAGTCTACGATTTTTAGATGGCATGATGATTTCAAGAAAGGCCGTTTGTCTGCAGAACTGGCTCCTAGGCCTGGGCGACCAAAAAGTGTTGTGAATGATCGAAATGTTAACACTGTGTGGGTAATTCTTCAAGAAAATCGGCGAATGACATGTGAGCAGATAGCGGCATCAACAAACATTTCGAAAACGTCGATATTTCGCATTCTACGCAACAATTTACAGCTTCGCTATGTTTGTTCCAGATGGGTCCCTCATCACCTTACTAAAGAACAAATGAAAACAAGAATTCACCAACGTTGTGAATGGAAACAGATGCTTCAAAATGATCCAAATCTCCTAAAGACTGTAATAACAGGTGATGAAACTTGGGTTCATCATTATGATCCCCTTACCAAATCCGCAACAAATGTATGGAAACATACTGATTCTCCGCCTCCGAAAAAAATCCGACAAACCAAATCTGCTGGAAAGGTCATGATGATTATTTACTTTGATCATAAAGGTGTAATCTATCAGCATGCAGTGCCTCCAAAAACTACTGTGAATGGTGAATGGTGAATATTAAGTTGCAGGTTTGAAAATTTTGCGACAACACATATCGAGAAAGCGTCATGAACTGGTAGGGAATTGGACATTACATCACGATAATGCTCTCCCGCATGTCGCTACTTCTGTTCAGCAAATTCTTAGTAAATGCAATATTAAAATTATACCACATCTACCTTACAGTCCAGATCTCGCACCATGCGATTTCTGGCTGTTTCAGACATTGAAGGAGAAGCTCCGTGGCAGAAAATTTAATACAGATTCTGAAGTTATTTCAGCAGTGGATGGTTCTTTAAAGCAGCTTCCAGAAAAGGGCTTCTCTACTGGTTTTGAAAAGTGGGTTGAACGAAGGGCATATCGTTTGACGGAAGGTATTTTGAAAAAGAATGATGTACTTTTTGCTGTAAATATATTTCTTGATTTTTTATGATTTTACTCTCAGTTTTTATGGAATGCTCTTTGTATTAAAGATTTAAAAAAAAAATGTGTACACTTACCACTCCTTATTTTATTTTAGTTTTACTTAAATTTAACTTCGAACATGGCTTAGTATCAATGCGTATGTATGTTAATTTAACACACCAAGAAATTTCTTAAACTGAAACTCACTTACTAAGGGTAGCGTGTTCACGCTTTTATTCTTGAAAAATACACTCCATATATTCACTAAAGTTTTCATAAGTGGTTTAAATGGAATAATATGCCACTTTATTCACCTTAAAACATTTTAACTGAAACTACTAATGTACAAGTGATCTTTAAAACTTCCCTATTTGAATTACATCGTTCTGAAAACATTTCACACTCCTCCTTGAAAGATTTCTATTTAGTTTTTTTTTTAATTATTTGAAGTTTTTTATTCTTAGGAAAGAAAAAAGAAAAAAGAAAAAATGTACTAATATAAACTCTAATAAACTTATGAACTAAATATCTAATAACCTATTAAACTACATCTAAAAAACTAATCGAGATATTTATATCAGTACACGTCCTTTGCTAGACATTTGGTGATAAATGAATTTTTAAAGAAGTGTAATGTTCTTTTCCAGATTATCTCAAAATTTCCTCATAAACATTAAAAATAAAATAAAATAAAACTTAATATTTTTTTTTTTTTAATTATTATTTGAAGTTTTTTATTCTTATGAAAGAAAAAAGAAAAAGTAAAATTGTACTAATATAAACTCTAATAAACTTATGAACTAAATATCTAATAACCTCTTAAACTACATCTAAAAACTAATCGAGATATTTATATCAGTAGACGTCCTTGGCTAGACATTTGATGAATAATGAATTTTTAAAGAAGTGTAATGTTCTTTTCCAGATTATCTCAAAATTTCCTCAGAAACATTAAAAATAAAATTAAAAAAATCTTAATCTTTTTTTTTTTTTTTTTTTTTTTTTTAATTAGATCTTTTTTAGAGGAAAAAAAATGATTTTATTATTCCGTCTCACTATTATTACTTTTATCATACCACTGTTTGAGTATTTATTTATTCATTTATTTAATGGAAATAATAAAACTTAAATAAGCATTTTATCACATTTTCCACATTTAAAACTTAGTATATATATATAT
Organism: Salticus scenicus; assembly: GCA_963930645.1. Classification (NCBI taxonomy): domain Eukaryota; kingdom Metazoa; phylum Arthropoda; class Arachnida; order Araneae; family Salticidae; genus Salticus; species Salticus scenicus. The sequence continues at coordinate 235,398,239 of OZ005649.1, forward strand.
ATATATATATATATATATATATATTTTTTTTTTTTCAAAAAGTAACAATATTAAATATTGAAATAATTTTAAATCACGATTTCATACTTCCATGGTTATATTCCTATTTTTTTTTTTTTTTTTTTTTTTTTTTTCATTTTAATGCTCCATATAATTAGAGAGAAGACATATCAGTTTTCTGAATAAAATTGATTTCCCATATCGAAAACGCATCTTTTTATTTCTACAAACTTCACAAAATTTTAATCGTTTCCACATTACATTTGACCGAGAAAAACAATTTGTTCTTCCAGGGAGATATATAACAGTTTTATCTAGGAAAAGTAAACGTGCAGTAAGTAAAAAAAAAAAAAAAAGAAATAATAGTAAGAAGTGTTGTATTCTTTAACACATTATCCATATACATTTTAAGAAAAAGTTCAAGAGGCTTTTAAAAATGCTAATTTTAAATAGTGTTCAAATAAACTTATACAAACATTGAAACTTCTTTGTGTAAAGTAATATAAAATAATAATTACTGTCAAATAATAATATATACGAATATTACGGATCGTATATATATACATAAAAATTTGCACTCACTGTATTTTGTTTCGCTCAAATTTTGATATCTTTTATATCTGCACTTGCTGCTTTGTTTCATGTTGCACGCACATTGTATTGCTGTAGAAAGCTAATTCATGAAAAAGAAACTCACTATAAAGAAAAAATACATATATTGATGAAATGTATGTCGTTATAAATGCTTGGATAAATAATTATTTATTAAATAAATAAAGAATGCTTTCTGTAGCCTGCTACCATTTAACAACGATTTTGAATTTGGGAATTAAGATAAAAAAAACTCTTACATTTATTTATTTATTTATTAATCAAGCCTCTGATGACTTACTCAAAATGCAAAGTTGTATTTTTTGTTTTTGTTTTTTTAAATTAAACTGGATTTCTTTAAAACGTCCATTATGTTCCATAATAAACAATTTTGCGCGGTGATTGTTTTAATGCCAGATTTTTTAAATAATAAATATAATATTTGTTTGCAGTACTTATATGTTCCATTGATTAATGCGAAGATTGCACTATAAAACTAGTTGCATTAAAATAATACTGCGAGGACCCCTGATAAAAATGTTAATAATTTATTAAATAATTTTTAAAATGTGGAATTTTCACCTTTATATTCATATTAAGAAAATTGTTTTGCTTACTTTGAATACGTACCGCTAAACATTAATTGTAATCTAAATTAATTGTAAATTTAATCTTAATAATAATTTTATAAATCGATATATGATCGATGTTTTTTACAAGATAACTACACATAATTATTTCCGTATACTAGTGTATATATATGTAATCTTTATTGACGGAAATTTTTAATGTCAACATCATTTGTCGTTAACTAAATGTAACAAATTCCAAATAGAAAGAAATATCGTGTTAAATCATTATTTAAATTTTGCTCTGTATTCGAAAACATTTTGTGTTTCAGTTTTTAGAATTAATATCATAATTATGAAATTGTTAGATTTACATGCAAATATGATCAAATTAGACTTTTTCGCTTACTTTTGTATGCGTACATCTAATTATTAATTTAAAGAAAAATGTTATAAATTTATTTTTAAATATAATTTTATATTAAATCCATGATTTGGCATTACCTACCACGGTAACCACATAGAATTGTTTGGTCTATGCAAGGCTAAAAATTAACAGTGGTTCGTTGGTCCGGGACTACAAAAATACTTAACAGACCAGCAAAATATAAGTTTTGGTGGTCCAGTGAAGCTTTCCATTTTTTTTGCATTTTGTGTACATTTCTTTAAAATTACCCTAAATCTGTCAGAAAATAGTATATTATAACAATAGTGACTGTGCTTTTTATATCTGTTGATATCACCTATTCTCTGCAGTTTTTTCTTTAATTTCACTTCCATAAACTCTTTTTACTTTTTACTTTTAATTCTTAATAGTGAATGCGTGACATTAGGCTCTGGTAAGCATAAATTTTTGATTTTCGCTTACTTATTATTGACTTCATTTGTGTTTTTAAATCAATTTACGAAATTTATCATATTTGACTTGTAATTTTATAAGCAAACAAAGTCTTAGTAAAACAAAACAAACAACAAAAAATAAATAAATAAATAAATATTTTTTCAGAATATAATAGAATGAAGAACGGACCAGTCAAAGCATGTACGGAGTATTGAAATCTGAAAATTACCGGTCGCACAGACCAATAACTTTATTTTCTTGATTTCTATCCCTGCTATGTATGTAATGTTACACTGACATGTATTTCTGAAGTAAACATCCTTTGCCCTGAACCAAGTGAAATGAAGATCACAAATAGAAAAACTAAGAGTGTTAGGTCATTGGCATGTTATCTTTTACAGCTTAAAATATCTTCATTTTCACTCATGTTTGTTTAGTGTCGCGTGTTGGACGTTTATGATTACAAGTTGCGGAAATATATGAGGTAGAAATAGAAAGTAAACGGTCGGAACCTTAGGTTACAACTTTTCTTCGCTGAACGTTTATGATAGCTGTTTGAAGAAACCCAGACTCAATCAAGCTTCATGCATATGTATATTTTTTTTCACGAGTAAGCATATATTAGGAAGAAAAGAAAAAAAATGACGAACTTAAAATATTCCTTTAAAACGATATATTGAAGGAAGCTATGTATTATGCATCTAATTAAAACTGTATATTAGTTATATTAGAACTATTAAATAAATATAATAGTAAGCAACATTTTTATTTGTTATTTTGAAAAAAAATTTACGTAATCATCATATAGAGTTTTACATATCTCTCAGAGTTTCCTGAATTTTCATGTATCATCCTCAAATAATTTGGTTGTGGTTTACATAACTCTGCGGCTTCCTGATACTAAGCAAGTCAATATTAATAGCTAAAATATGAAACGTTATGTGAATAGGAATGAATCATCGTACTAAGTGTATTTTTACCAGATATTTCAGTCATTTCTTAGTAATAATTCAAATTAATTAATTATCCAAGGTATCATCGTACATGAAAGAAAGAATTGGAGAAAATATGTGCACTTTACTTAATTCTTTATTTTAAATTATTAATAAATTATTTGTGGAATTTTTCACAAAAATATATTATAACATTTGAGTATTTAAACGGTATAATATTTATTGTTTTTTTCTTGATTCGAATATAAAAATGTAGTACAGAAACACTGTTCATTATACATAAAAGAATAAAACAAAATAATTCATTCGTCTTGTCATATATATATATAAATTTTGTTAAACGAATCTGATTAAAAAATTATTTTGGAAATTTGTTTTGTTAAAATTCTAGAAAAGAAAATATTTCTTATGACGGCTTAATATATAATGTTCTTAACAAGAAAATTATAGTACTTCCGGGAGAACAAAGTTTTAAAAGTTTTTAAGTTATGGAACGACTTCTAAATAATAGGTAAATGTAAGAATTGCAGGCAAGAATTCCCTTTTTCAGAATAATTATGCATTGCAGAAAGTTTATCTCATAATGGAGAATAAAGTTGAATTTTAATCTGTAGTAGTCTTTTATGTATAGTTGCCATTAAAAGTTAATAAGTATAATTAATACATAAACATATAGATTACGACTTAAAAAAATATTGTGTAGAAACTAAATAGTAACTAAATATGTTTAAACTAATTAGATAACCATATGTAACAGAAAAAAAAATCTTTCAAACTTATAAAGAAAATAAAAATATATAGTTTGCATTATCCATTCTCTGATGCTCAGCTTTTGTTGCAACTAAAAAATAATCAATAGCTGTTAGAATTAGTATTCAGCACGTAAATATTAGAGCACTAAAGAACTGTATGTTCACGCTCTCATGAATATGTATAAAGGTAATTATTATACGTGTCATGTTATTTAAGTCTCATTAATTATTTGTCGTCTTATTAAAGTATATGCTTGTTTAATACATTTTTAAGAATTTCACAAATATTTCGTCAGATGAAAAAACTGTATGGGTAGAAAAACGTATGAATTTGTACAGGTTGATATATATATATATATATTCATTACATTACATTATTGTATTTATTACTTTTTTAGTAAATAACCGGATAATCTAAATACTACATCTATTGATTTTTAATTATTTTGTTTAAAAATTTCAGAGTGGCTGTTGCCTGAACTGTTCTGCACTACTATTCATAAATAATAATAATAATATATATATATATATATATATATATACATATATATATGATGTTTATACGATTCAATTACGTAGAAAAAACTTTACACAAATAGTGGTGTAGAATAATATAAGCAACGGTATTTTTTTTAATTATCCAAGAGATTAAAATGTTATATAAAACTAATTTTTATAACAGTAAAAGTATTATTGCAATTATAAAAAAGATAAAGTATTTTAATGTTTAATAATAGGAAAATTTCTGATGTTCTCTAATGCACAAACGTGTTCCTACTTATTGAAAAAAGAAAATGGATCATGCAATTATATTAATGTAAAAGCAAAAGCAATTAGACTGCCATTTTCAATAAAATAAGTAAAAGCTTTTATATAATCTAGGTTGTTTCATTGAATTTCGAATACAATGGATCGCGTGATGTGACACCATCTCTAACGAACGTTATTATACATCACATCTTACATATTATCTCTGATTAAAGATTCCAAAAACTGATTTACATATTACGGAGAAAGAAAAAATATACATATAAAATTTTAAATAAAATATAAAAATAAACAATATGAAAGCAATATATATATAATATGAGCAATGTATGCATAGTTACTGTGTACAAAAATCTTCAGTAAAAGAATATTATGCCAAAAGTAATATTCATGTTGCATGTGCAAAATGAATGACTGATTCAAACATTCTACTTATATATATATATATATATATATATATATAAATTTTGAAAATTTCGAATTTTTTTATCAAAAATGTTTGTTTATTTAATTATTTTACTACGTAACAATCAAATTTAAACATGTAAAAGTTTTTACAATTACATTCAATAATTCAATTATTCCTCAATTTCATTAAATAGAAGAAAATTGTTCATTTTCTAAAAAGGTATATATTTATTATTCACGTACAAATACATTTATCAAAAAATATTAACGCATATTTTTATTTATTTGTTTCTTTTTGTAATCAGCTTATTTTTCTTGAGTAATCAACTCATGCTATGCTATCAGGTTTTTTCTTTTTTCTTTTTTTTATTTAATCAGCAATTTTAAAGTTAAAAAATGGTTTGTGTTTAATACCACTTGATCAGTTATCTGATTAAACTAAAAAAAATACGGCGTAGTTAGATTTTCGCCTGATTACTGAGATTACCAAATTTCGTAGCTATCAGTTGAGCAATGTAACTTTTTTAACGAAGAACTTGACATATACAAGGCCAAATATAGCAAAAGACGACGAAGTGCAAATATGAATTATCTGACTGAAATCAATACTAGGGAAAACATAATCTGGTGTGTCACTCACAGGACATTCGCTTACACTGCAGAGATTGATTGGAGATTACATCGTAAGATCAGTAAGGTAAAATAATAAAGTTAAATCTACTTTTAAAATGATCTAAAGTAGATCCAGGAATAGTTTTATTTTGCATAAAATTCTGCGTGAGGGGTCTGCCCTTATCCCCCCTTCCCACACCTTGTGCAAAAAAAAAAAAGGGCTGTTATTAACTTGCCACTCTTGATCAAAGTTTTCAAGTAGGAACCTCATACGAAATTCAAAACACTAAATTTGAAATTTCTGAAGTTTTTTTTTTCTTTTTTAAGTTATGCTGATAAAAGGTATACATACCGATAAACTGCTAAAAATTGGATTTCCGCATTCAGGGAACCTCAAAACGCAAAAATATAAAAAAAAAGACTTGAACATAGAGCTTCAAAAATTACTTTGTTTACATTATGTGAATGAAAAATGAATTTTCCCTACTGAACAGTGTTTGTCGGCACAGTGAAATGTAGCAAAGTACTTTCATCAATTACATTCAATAGAAAAGAAAGTCTAGCTTTATTTTCGGTAGCCATGTATATTGTCTATATACTACATGAATATCAATTGTGTAATTAAATTTAGTCTTAAATGAAAAATAAATAAGATAAATTGAAATACATTTCTAAAATTCCCATGTATAGCATCGACATATCTAAATACTTTGGTAATCGTTTACCAGCGCGGCTCATGAACCGAAAATAGGTGAAGAGCTCAAAAATAATATTTCAGTATTTTTAATCATAATTTTTATTATGCATGGTCTTAACTAAAATTAACTAAAAATACTTATTTAAATGTAAATTTACATTCTATAAATGAATACAGCGTAATATACAGTGTGCATCTTCACCAATTTTCGGTGCACGAGCCGCCACTGTCATTTACCCTGTAAACGAATGATTAATGATTTTCATACCATAGTCTACGCGAAACATGCTTTTACGCATATAGAAAAAATCTTCATTTCATTTTGTTTATGACAGTCTATAGATTTTACACTGAACTGACCAAAAATTTCCCCCATAGACGTAATGTATTTGAATTCTCTTGAATAGCCCTGTACACTAACCATATGCTTTATCTCAACGAAAGGTTTAGTGTAGCATTTCGATATAATGCAGATTGTAAATACCAAGTATGACCATTGTGTTGTTTTTTTTTTTTTCGGGGGGGGGGGGGGGATATTCTGGTAACAGGCACACATAAACAGCCACACACACAGATCAACCAATATAAACATGGTTCTTGGCTTCAGGGGACATTAAAACGTGTAAATAAAAAAAAATAAAAAAAATAAAAAAAACTCAAATTAGAAAATTTGTTTATGTGGCAGGTGCGTACAAGACATTTTCGTACAAGCTGAAATTGGTGATACTTGCGTACATGCCCAGGCGTTTCAAATGTTACAGAAGTGTTTTAAAAAAATCTAGTGGCACTTCAGTACAAAATTTGTCTCTCTGTATTTCTGGTTTCTCTAAGGGGTTACATGTATACGATAAACTTGAAAAAAAAAAAAATACCATTATATTAAAATGCGTGAATTTTCTCTTACACATTTAGTCCTAAGACTGACAAAGTTATGAGCTAAACGCGCTTAAAAGTAGCATGCTATAACAGCCGTAGTTATTTTCTGGAAATGACATACAATTATTTATTCACTAAGTAAAGATCAATGACGGTCCTTGTAAATGCTATTAGTATTTGTAACTAAGTTTTAAAGATTCTTAAAAATATTTTTTATTTCTTCAATACTTATTTATTTATTTATAATTATTATTATTATTATTTTATTTTTTAATATTAATGGTTTGCCTGCCAATCCAAAAACCAAACAGTTACGGAAAAAAAAAAAAAGAAAGAAATATGAAACAATTTCTTTTCTTATCTAGAACGGGAAATGGTGAGTAACATTCCACTCCCTGAAACTATTTGTCGTTAACTTATATGCCTCCTCTCTGTCGATGGCAACGCTCCCCCCTCCCCCCCCCCCAAAAAAAAAAAAAAAAAAAAAAAAAAAAACCTTTCCTCTTCCTGCCTTTTTTACTTTTGACTAAACCCAACCTGAAATCGCCTACGGTCTCCTTATCTACTCCCTTTGTGTAATTTAAACATGATTAGAATTGTGAGTATTGAAAATTTAAAATATTAATGTGTCATATGGTGATTGAGATTTGGGACATTTTTATTCTTCAAGTTCAGTTCAAATAAGTTTTAAAATGAGATATTTCTGAGATACAGAAGTAATATAAACACTGTTATAAACAGATTCGTTTATCACTTTTTCGCGGTTTTTTCCGAAACTTGCGCAAATTGAGGGATAGATAATGATAAAATTATTTATAAGCTGTTAAAAAACCTTAGTACGAAAGGTGAACAGCGTATCGGAACTCGTAACACTGCAAAATATAAAACAATAATGGAGTTCTGGTTTTTCCGCAGTTTTCTCTGAAACTCCAGTACGAATTTCGAGCAGCTTATATCAGTTTGAAAGTATTTTAAAATAATTTTGGAATGATGTATTATCTTATACTATTAACGAAGCAATATTTGAATATATATATATATATTTCACTGTTCTCGAAAACGGTAGCTCGGACAGTCACGTGATTTAACACAAAGGTGTCCCCGGATTCTGTACGGATGGGTCATTCGAAATCAGATTTTCGAATTTTTGATAATTTTTCCTTTAATTAATAAAAATATGAAAATAATAAGCTAATAATATCAAAAAATTAGCCATTTAAATTTTATCTATAATTTAATTGTTGCCAAAAAAAAAAAATTACGAGTTCATTTATTTTATTTTTTTTCCGACAGGAAAAGAAAAAAAATACACTTATCTAAACGTGAATGATAAAAAATTAAAAATAAATATAATTAATAATTTATGCGACTCACAAAAAATGTCTTCATTATCACTTTATTATTTTTTTTTTTTTTTACAGATTGATAAAGTGATATTATAGTTTACGATGCTAATATGTGTTGTAATAAAATCAGTTTTATTTATAGATCCTCCTAGGCGATTTATTAAATTTTTGCGTTGAATTAAACCGAATATTTTTCGCCAAGAAGTTTCATTTGGCAACAGCAATTTTAATCTAGGTAGCGCATCAAAAATATAAAAATATAAAAATTATAAAATATAATAAAAATAAAAAAATAAACCGAAATAGTAGTTACATAAAGATCTATTTTTATCTGAGTAGATACTTTTATAGAAAAAAAAATGCAAAATAAACAGAATATTAAGGATTTTTATATATTAACGAAAAAGTGTCCGATAAATGTATTTGCAAAAAAAGCGTTCATTTTTCATGCAAGAAATTATATATTAAAAAAAAAAAAAATCCATAGCTAATATGGCGACAAAAATTCAAAAGCCTTGGCGGCTTTTGAATTTTTGTCGCCATATTAGCGATGGATTTTTTTGGAAGAGATATAATAAAGTTATGTAGCACGTTAATATTTACTTATTTTTAATTTTTTTATATAGCAATCATTACGCTAATTTAACATACAAATAAACGATATGTTGTGACTGTACTTGCATGCTGTCGGGCAGAAATATTTGATTAATTCAAATCAGTATTTAAATAAGTAAATAAAAATAAAAATATGTTTAATATGGGAAATATATATCCATAGAAACATTAGTTGTCTAAAATACGGCAGAAATAGTGCCCATAGCATATTGATACAAGGGATAAAATCTTTTTCCTGCATTAGTTGAACTGTTGCAACGAAAGTAGTTTTACAGGCAAAGGGAAAATAAAAGAGCAGATCATTCACTTCCAATTGGGTCTTGGGTCACTTCCAATTGGGTCATGTGAGTCTTGGCGAGTGGGTGAACAAATATGTTGAAAAATTGTAGTTTAGAGTTGCCGAAGTTTCGAAGCTCTCCGATACACCGAAGCATAGATCTTGAGCTTACCATGGGATTATTGATGGAGTCATCGCCAAAAGTCAAAAGTAGGAGTGTTGTTTTGTGAAAGTGTATGTAGTCACTGCGATTCAGAGTTATTCAGAGACCTATTCTGAGTGATTGCACTGTAGGGATTGAGATCTAATCGACTGCTTTTTTTTTTTTTTTTTTTTTTTTTTTTTTTTTTTTTTAATGAATAAAGGAAAATTTCGGCTCTGGAGTATTTGATGTTATCTGCTTTACTCCTGTAGAACAAGTGACTACGTTTTGGACTGTTCCAGACCATTTATCAAATAGTAAGTTTTACTGTACGAGTAACAGCTTCACCTGTTTCCAGAATATTCGAAGAATTAACATTTCTATTTGACTGTTTTTGAGAATATTAGTTTTAATAATAGTTTTCTTACACAGATTCGAAAAGTTCAAAAAATGTTTGATATTGTCAAGGAGATCTCATACTAAAACTGCAAGGAAAACAGTCGCCAATCGAAATATATTTATTTAAACGTTTCAATTGTTCAATTAAAAAAAGAAATTATTTAAATATAGTGCCCAGTGAAGCGGGCGGAGCCTGCTAGTAATTAATTTAATCATAAATAAAATTGGAGATATTGAAATTTTAAAATATTAAAGCGCTATCTGGCGTTAGATTTGTGACATCTACTCTTCAATTCCAATTCAAATCAGCTTCTAAATCATATATTACTTAGAAATTTATGTTAACTAGAATCTGAGATAAAAATTGAATGCAGATGAACCACGTTGGTGTGAATCTGAAAGGGGGGAAATAATTGTTCATGTTATCAGTTGTTCATGCAATAAGTAACTAATATTCATATGACTAAACTAAATTTCATTTCGACGGGGATTGTGGAAACAGTAAATATTAAAATAATTCGCGTTAAGCGAGTTCACATTAACGAGAATCGACTGTGCAAATATTGTTGTAAAAAGATTTGTGTCTGACTTTTTCTTGTTTTTTTTTATTTTTTAAACTTGCGTAATTCTGGGCTAAAAGCCCACATAATCATTAGTATGAAATATGAACGGAGTATCGGAATTCGGGAATCTGCAATATGTATATATATATATAAAGCCGTTTTGAGTTTTCCGTGGTTTTCTCCGAAACTCCCATGCGAAATCTGAACCGCGTATATTAATTTATAATTCGATAAAATATATAAAAGAAATATAATATTTTACACTTTCTCTCACGTGAATTAACATAATAAAAATTCTGCAAAGTATAAAAGAATAAAGGCTTTCTGAGTTTTCTGTGGTTCTCTCATAAACTCAAATATAAAAGCCGTTCTTTTTTTTTCAATGGTTTTCTCCGAAATTCTCATACGAAATTTGAACGTTTTATAAGATGATTACATAGCACATTGAAATTTTTATGTAATCTGTTATATGTAATCGCTTATGTCTTTCTGTGCAATCATGTTAAATTCACTTTACTCTCGTTTTAGCATTAAGTAAGCACCATGCAATTTTACACACATTCACAAACACACACATACAAAAAAAATAATAAGTTCTAAAGTTTCTATTACATGAATACATTCTCTTAATGCAACAATCTATAATAGCAAAAGAAGATGTCTGTCTGTCTAAGCATCTTTACGTTCAGCCCTTATTGAACATAGAAGTACAAAAAATGACATACGGATGCTCGGGAGTCTTCCCGAGAGGATAGTGAAATAGAATTAAAAATTTTAATTAGTTGCGGGGAAATTAATTAAAATTTCAATCTATGTCAATTAAAAAATGAGTCAATACATCTTTAAAAATTTGTTACCAATTGAAAGAGGCAATTTTTCTAAATCCTGGGGTGCAAACAGCATTTCAACAAAACAATTAGATCTTTTAAAATTAACTAACGTAAGAAATTTAGGTGACAACGCTTCATTATTTCATTTACGAATCATTGACAGACATATTGGCTGACTATACTTCCAGTAGGGAATAATTACTTTTCGGCCAGGTGTCAAGGTACTGGAAATTAAAAAAAAAAACAGTTTTTGAAATTTTTTTCAAATTTAAATCGATTTAATCAGAAATTAGAAATCGTTTGTTATTATGGCTCTTTTGTTTGCAGTTAAAAAATCTAAGGTATAACTTAATGTATATATATATATTATATTTATTTAAATTACTTTTTATTTCATCTGTTAGTGTAAAGAGACAAAAGTTACTTTTACAAGCTAATAAGGCTTTTTATTTTTATTTTCTGAACTCGGCTGTAAAAAAGCAGTTTTGAATTTTTTAAATTTTAGACGGATTTTAATAGAAATCGCTAATCGCCCTTGATAGATTAGCCATTTTGAGTCTAAAACATATCAAAGATATTCATTAATATTATACATAATACATCATTCGAAAGATATTTTAAAGTACTTTTATTTCGGACTATTAAATTGACATAAGCTGTTCAAAATAAGTTGGAAGCTTTCGGAGAAATCTATGGAAAACCCAGAAAGTTTTCATTCTTTTATATTTTACAGAGTTTCGAAATCCAATTTCGGTTCACATTTTGTATTAAGGTTTTTTAACGGTATTTTAGCCCGGAATTACGCAAGTTTTGGAGAGAATCAGACACAAATCTTTTTATAAACATGTTTATATTACCTTCGTATCTCACATTCTAATAAACATGATTTCATAAGTAATGTATCACATAAAAACTTATTTGAATTGGAATTAAAGAGCAAAGTTCGCAAATCTTTGCCACCAGAGTGCACTTTAACATTTATAAATTTTAATATCTCCAATTCTAATTATGATTAAATTATTTATAATACATCTTTTGAAATATATTTTATTTCAAACTTTTAAACTGATACAAGTGGTTAAATTCCGTGCAGGAGCTTCAACAAAAACCCAGGAAAACACATAACACCTTTATTCAAATATATCCAATTCTAATTATGATTAAATTACTTATTATATACCATTAAATATATTTTTTACAGTAATTTTATTGCGAACTTTCAAACTGATATAAGCCACCAAATTCAGTAGTGGAGTTTCATAGGAAAACACATAAAACCGGGAACACCTTTATCTTTTTTTTTATTTTTCAGACTTTCGAAGTCTGATACTCCGCTCACATTTCTTATTAAATATTTTTAAAATTATCTAGCACTCAATTGCTCAAGTTTCCAAAAAAACAACGAAAAATGCAGACAAAAACCTTTTTATAACAATGTTTATACTACTTTTGTATCTCAGCTGCTATTTAACAGAATTTAATAAGTAATATATCCTTTAAATGTTATTTGAATTGGAATTGAAGAGTATATTTTGAAAATTTCTTTCGCCAGATGGAGTTTTGATATTTTAATAATTCAATATCTCCAATTACGATTAAACTATTTGACAGTAGATCAGGAGACGGTGCCCCCCCCCCCCCTAGGTTGGGGATTTGTCATGTTCAGAATTTTTAATGTTTCTTTACACGGTGAGGGAACAGGCTTTTCAAATCATGAAACGTAAATGGGCGCCACAGATCAGAAATTTGCTACAGTTAGCCTTTCTAAAGCTATTTGCACTAAGAGCGAGTAAGCAGTTGTAAGTTCTAGAACTGGAATAAGGCGCCGCTGGCGCCACCGAACGGGACTTTGCAACAGTTAGAATTTCCAAGGACCATAACATGGTGAGCGAACAGTCTGTTTCAGACACTGAAACGGGAAAAGGGCGCCACTGAAGCTAACGAGCAGAAACTTACTACAGTTAAAATTTTCAAAAAATAAAAAACTATTTGCATTGTATGTCAAAAAGCTGTTGTAGGTCCTCAAACGAGAAAAATGATCTGCAGTCGCCACCGGGCGGGAAATTCGTATGATCGGATTTTTCAAGGATCGCTAACCAGCTGGGCGCCGAAGGCGGCTAGTCCTCAAATGAAGTGAAATAAATGTGCGCATGAAGTACGCGATTTTCCGAAAACAAACTTGTAATATTCAAAGCCAGGGTCACCATTTTTAGCTTGTGCGCAAGTGTCTCGTATGTCACACCACCAGAAAATTTAACTCCCAAATAATCCTTCTAGCATATATATGGGTAAGAGAAAGTAAAAAATGAAATAATAAAAACGTTTAATTTAATAACACAATCCACAGAATTGCTCAAGTTATCATTTGGTAGTTAACTAAAATAATCAAGAAATCAATAAATAAAAAATAAATAAAAATTCCTAAAAATCTAAAAAAGAAAAAAAAAAAAAAAAAAAAAAAAAAACCTCTTCATTCCTTTTGCAAATTGTTAGTCGTATAACTAAAAAATAATGAAAGTAATGCGTTCCTGATTTCCATGTTACGGTATTTTAATTAAATTTTAATCATATAGACAAACACTAGGAAAATATTTTAAAATTGCTGATTTATTATTATTATTATTATTATTATTATTATTTTTAACCTTTCTTTACACACAATGACAAAAATTAAACACCTTACCTTTTAGGACTGAACAAGAATCTGCTACTGTTACATTTAAATGTTGTTTACGTACGATATAATGTTTACATACATTTCATAAATAAATTCTGCAGTCGCCAACTTCTGATAAAAATTACGCGAATGGTAACTGCAGAAAATTATCAAATTCATAAGGAAATCTAACTTAAACTATTGAAAAAAGTTAAAATATCAAGCTGCGTACAATGGTGGTAATCGATATTATTAATTGATATTTTCATTATTTAAAAACGTGTATATTTAATATATATATATATATATATATATATATATATATATATATATATATATATATATATATATATATATATATATATATATGTATATAAATAAATACTTATATTTCTTTTGTGCCGTCTAATCCTTTCTTCTTAAATATTTTACTCACAAATCTTCATTCTGAAAGAAACTTTTCATAAAGTTAAATTTTTAATACGCCACATAATAGAAGAAATCCTAGTTTTGTTTTATAGTTTTAATTTAACAAAATGCATATCCGGAGAAATCAAAATTTAACATATGCATTTAACGAATCACAGTAATAAACTGAAAAATTATTGAAAACAAAACATAAATGTCCAAAAATAATTTAAAAGTAAAATTAGAGTTTAAAAAAAAATCATAAAATATTAAATTTTCTGTTACTTTACATAAGATTAGATAAATTTTAATTGATTTTAATAAATATATCACAATTAAATTGTCCTTAAGTATCAATAAAGTTCTATTTAATTAATTTTTAAATGTAAACACAGAACTTTAAATGATGTTGATGATACGAAAAATGATTCTGTGATTCATTGTTTAGATGTTGAAATCATTGTCATCTAATAATATGCTTACGTAAATATTATACATGCGTAAATAATATGTGTACGTAAATATTATTCGGAAATACAATGTATAAATTTGTGTGTGGGTAGACGCTTAATACAAAGTAAATAAATAAACATGAATACAATATTTAACTTCCATAAATCTTATGCAAAAATATTTACCAATCAGTAAAATCTTTACTCAGCAATACGTACAGATATAAGAAATGTTTAATGCGAAATATTTTGTTTAAAAAGACTCAATATTGTTTATAATTACTAATACGTGACATTTGTTTTATTGAATAGATAGATTAATTATAGGTTAATAAATGTAATGTTAGATTCTTTATGTTTTTTCGTATGTGTTTTAGCATACATCTTACGAATTAAAGAATTACGCAAATTTTTAATATATAACATACTAAACATTCAGTTTAGTAGCGCAGAAATAGAAAATGAATGTAACACTATGTTACATATTTAAAAAGATATTATATTACGCTGTTACTTATGCAGAATACTTTATTTTATATAGTTTATGAAAATTTAAGAACGACTTTGTTATGTGAATTATTTTCTGATAAAATATCGGTGGTATTTCATACTGTTCAGCTTAACCGCATATGTACTTAACAGTCTGTGCATGTTACAACATCAGCTTTTGTTGGTTATGCATTTATTTATTTATTGTAGGTATTGTCTCTTTCAAAATTTATCATTTTTATTAAATTTTGTAATGTTTCTGAAGAGGTTTACGACAAAACACCGCCTAATCAATACTGTCGCCGTATTGCCAAATCCCCCCCCCTCTCCCCCACCGAAAAAAAAAAAAAAGATCTAAATCGAAGAAGTTTTTATTATGATTGAATACACTGGACATTGGAAAATGGAAATACATTTCTTAAACGCTTTTTGTTCAAATAAAAACGGTTCAAAAAAAGGATTAAAAATTTCAAAATCTGCTAAAAAAGGTTGAAAATAAGTGACTGATTGACTTGATGTCATGACGAAACTATTCCTAACATCTTTTTGTTTATTTTATTATATTTTGTATATATATATATAACGAGAACGAAAATTCATGCAGTACGCATTGATTATTAACATTTTCCAACAATACGTACTTATTGTAACGTATAACTTTCAATATTTCAATAATGTTTGCCTACGTTATCACACAGCAGACAGATAGAAAGACTGAAAAGTATACATATTGACTAACTGAATTTAAAACAACTCTTAGACATTTATAGAGTGTGTTAAAAAGGCTTAACGCAAAAGAAAATCCAGCCGTTAGATAATAATTAGATTATAATTAGTTTAGTGTAGCCCTGTAAATCTAAAGGTTAATCATATCATATTGTATACAATACATTATTTTCGAATATTAACAATACAAGTCAATTTCTTTATGAATTTTAAAGTAGAAAGCTAATTAAATAAGATTTTTAAAAATGTATTTATTTATTTTATTTTATTTATTTTTTTTGTCTTGTACGGAAACTTGTTTAATGCCATTCTAAATAGGGGACTTACCATAGTGAACTTTATTAATATGTATCATTTTTTTTTTTTAAATATTCTAAAAATATTTACGGAGGTTGGGCGCGAAAGACAGACAGATAGAAAGATAGACAATCGAATAGACAGATAAAGAAATTAAAATCATACTCACTCTTAAAAATTGTTAGAAAGTGTTAACGCTTAATATAAACGAAAATGCAATTCTAGAAAATTTCTAATAATAGCTCTTAATCTAACTGATTATTTTTAAGCTGTCCTGTAAGAATAATTCTAATCATACTATTTCTACCGAAAGCATTCTTTTGTGCATATGAATAATATACACTCTGTCACAAAAAAAAATATATGCACCCAGAAGAAATCGAACCACAATTACGAAACTTGGTACAAATGTAGTCTGGTAAGAGATATGCAAATGATTAAAATTTCAACGCCAATGAGACAAGGCTAAGCGTGCTATGCGCATCTGAACTGCGCAGCTGGGAGAGATTTAAAGCATGATTTCTCGCGCCGTAGAGAAATTCAAACGATTCTGTCGATTTTGATGGACGGTATTGTGACTGGAGATGCCTCTGAGACGTAACCGGCGGCAGTACAGACAATTGTTGGATAGTGAGAGGGGCCATATAGTAGGCCTCAGAGAAGCAGATTGGTCGTTCAGGCGTATCATCCACCACATTGTTCGGAGCGATATGGTAGTTGCTTGGGATTGACAACAGTGGATCACGGAAGGGAGAATCAACCATTGTGGAGGGTCAAGATGTCCCAGGAATGCAAATGAACGCAAGGATCGCGCAATCATAAGAGCTGCCACGTCCGCACCAACAGCGTCATCAACATCGATTCAACGCCATTTACCAACTTCTAAGCATCCAGTAGTATCTAGGGAAGCCATTCGGAGACGACTGGCCCACGCTGGTATAAAGAGCCGACGTCCATTAAGACGCCTACCCCTCACCCCACTTCATAAGCAGAGTCGACTGGCTTTTTGTCGACCGAAGGCAAGCTGAAGAGTGACCGACCTGGCGTGCGATCTTCAGTGATGAATCCCGATTCAGTCTCAGTGCTGATGACCATCGCACACGCGTGTGGAGGCGGCCAGGCCAGCGGTCTGATCCGGCATTTGTTGTTGAGCGGCATACAGCTATTACACAAGGTGTGACAGTGCGGGGAGCGATTTGTTGGGACACACGATCCCCTCTAGTCATCCTTCAAGGCACTATGACGGCTCGCAGTTACGTGGACAGCATTTTAACGCCAGTTGTTCTGCCTATGCTATCAAGCCGCACAGGTGCCATTTATCAGCAAGATAACGCTCGTCCCCATACTTCGCGACTCTCCCAATAATGTCTTCAAGGATATGACGTACTCCCATGGCCTGTCAGGTCACCAGACCTCTCTCCAATAGAGCACGTCTGGAACGTGCTAGGAAGGCAACTGCAGCCGTGCCAGAATACTGATGTATTAACTGCCCAGTTGCAAAGATTGTGGTGTGATATTCCGCAGGGGATGACCTAATATAGGTGACCTAATTGATTCGATGCCACGCCGTGTTTCGGCTTGTATAGCTGCCAGAGGTGGCTTTACTACTTACTGATTTGTAACCTTTTTCATTCCCTAACTTCTTAATAAAACGATCTTTTGTTCTGAATTTTTAATCATTTGCTTATCTCTTCATACACTACACACATGTTAAGTTTCATGATTGTAGCTCATTTCCTTCTGGGTGCATATATTTTTTTGTGACAGAGTGTATTTTAATTTAATTAAGCTTTGTTCAAAGTAAAGTTATTAAAATTTAGTGTGTAGAAATACCTCTCGTAGAACGCAATGCTCTGTAGCAATTTTATGTGTCTCTGTACACAAACCTGATGTAGTATTTACTGCATTTTACATAGAAAACATCCGTTAGTGAACTTGAATAACATATTTCAATATCATTAAGATTTATGTACAGTAAAGTTATCAAAATATGATTTATAGAAATACCTCTCGTAGAACACAATGCTTTGGAATACTTTCAGGTGTCCCTGTACGCAAACCAATAGAGGTAGTCACTCCATTTTCAATGTAGAACACCCAATAGTAAAATTGAATAACATATATCAGTTTAAAGATATTCCATAAATATTTACGGGAGTTAGAGCGTGGACAGACAGATAGACAGACGAACAGACAGACGGATACACAAACTGAAATCATATTTATACTTAAAAATTCTTAGAGCATGTTAAAAACGCTTAATGTAAACGAAAGTGTGATTCCAGCACATTTTTATTAATAGTTCTTAATTGAACGGAATACTTTTGTGTGGCCCTGAAAATCTAATGCTGATCATACTATATTCTATAGAAAGCATTCATTCTTTTGTGCACATGAATAACATATTTGAATTTGATTAAGCTTTGCGCAAACTAAAGTTATTAAAATTTGGTTTATCGAAATACCTCTCATAGAGCGCAGTGCTTTGGAATACTTTCGAGTGTCCCTGTAAACAAACCAGTAGTGGCATTCATTCCATTTTAAATATCAAACATCTGATAGTGAACTTGAATAAAATATTTCAATTTCATTAAGATTTGTGTACAGTAAAGGTATTAAATGTGGTTTATAGAAATACCTCTCTCAGAACACAATTCTTTGGAATAATTTCGGGTGTTATTGTACACAAACCAATAGAGTTATTGACTCCATTTTCAAAAAGGAATATCCTATATACAACTTGAATAACATATATCAATTTCAAGATATTCCATAAATATTTACGGGAGTTGAAGCACAGAATGACTGACAGACATACAGACAGGTGGACAGACTAACAAACAGACAAATACACAAATTGAAATCATACTCACCCTTAAAAATTCTTAGAAAGTGTTAAATTTTGTTAATGTAAACGAAAGTGCATTTCCAGCAATTTTTCATTAATAGCTCTTAATGTAACTGAATATTTTGGACATACAGACAGACAAACATAAGTGATAAACACTTTTCAACCTTGTTGTAAAAAGTATTGAATTTGTTAAAATTTTCTTTTCCAAAATTTTTTCAAATTTTCATATTTTCTAAAAATGATATGACTGTATTTAGAAAATGTCTGCGTGTGTTACTAAAATTTTGTAGGCGCTTTTTCTCACGTAAAAAAGAACTGAATGTCACCAAACTTGATATTTTATTGGGCCTTGACTAATATTGGTCTTATTAGGCTTTTCAATTAGTATTACCAAACAGGTGGCCCTGCGATCTGTGATCCCCCCCATTTTAATGCAAAAATACATCTCATCTATCCAAGCGTCTAAATTCTCTTAACATGGCTTGTGGAATGCATATTATATGAAACAATGCTTATTTAATTTGAATTGATACGAGTCAACTGCTGCAATTAAATCCTGTTTTCAGAAAGGCATTATCTCAGTTCTAAAATAGATAATGCACTAAATTTGGTATGTGAGGTGTATATTATGTAAAATTATGCTGATTCAGTTTAGGTAAATATCGGAATACAAGAGACTCCTCTATCTATATTAATAAAATCAGAGTTTTGTCTGTAAATTTGTCGGAATCGAAAAATTTTGCGATATCTTCACGTTTTACACCCCATGAAAGCCGAAAATGACTTCAGAAAATTTTGCCTGTGTGTGTGTCTGTCTGTGTGTGTGTCATCGTGTCCGAATGTCGCTTTTTTTGTCCGGGCATCACTTGAGAACGGCTGGACGGAATTCAACGATGCTTGGCAGGAATTTAGGTCTTCACCCAACTTAAAATTATATCTATCAACTTTTCAAAAATTCCCCCCCGTTCTCCCCCTAGGGGGTAAAAGACTAAAACACGTTTGTCCGGGCATCACTCGAGAACGGCTGGACGGAATTCAACGGCGCTTGGCAGGGATTTAGGTATTCACCCAACTTAAAATTATATCCATCAACTTTTCAGAAATTCTCCCCCGTTCCCCCCTGGGGGGTAAAAGACTAAAACACGTTTGTCCGGGCATCACTCCAGAACGGCTGGACGGAATTCAACGGCGCTTGGCAGAAACTTAGGTCTTCACCCAACTTAAAATTATATCTATAGAAATTTTCAAAATTCTGGTTAGTGTTTAAATTGTGGGTAAAAAACGACTGCGCATGCGCCAAAAACATTTTTTCACTAAAACGCTTTGAATGGAAAAATAAAATGCAAAAATAAATTTTTAAGATAAAGACTTTTTTCATTCGCGTGATTCGCACTACAAATTATGAAAAGATTTAAATGAAGTTTTGCCATCTGAGTTTCATACTTTAGTTAATTTAAAACATCTAATTGTCGTATCGAAAGACTGTTTACACCCCAGGATTCAGAAAAATCACCTCTTTAATTTGGTACTGAATTTGTAACGATAGGTCTGATACTTCTAATTTATTTTCCCCTTTTTCCGTTTTTCCGTTGCCACTTAAATTTCATACTTTAGTTATTTTTTTAATATATAATTGTCGCATCGAAAAACTGTTTGCACCCCTGGATTCAGAAAAATCGCCTCTTTCATTTGGTACCAAATTTATAAATATAGGTCTGATATTTCTAATTTATTTTACCCTTTTTCCGTTTTCAACCTAGATTCGATATGGAAGAGCTTTAGTATTGGATCCCTTTGGCAAAATTTGAAATTCGGAACCGAAGTAGCTCGGACGTTTCTCGCCAAGATCTTTGATTGCACAATTGAGATAGCCAATTCAGTTCATCGCAAAAATGGCTTAAAATATTTAAAGTCACCAAAGGGTTCCCATACTAAAGCTGTGCATTTTGTACTTATTTATTTATATTTTCTATTAAAGACTTCTGTGGTCACGAAATTTGGTGCGTAAATTGTTTGTTTGCATCCGGCACTTATTGTAACTGGATTTCACGAAATTCGAAATCTCCCCCCCCTTCTCGGAGTCGGAGGGCAATAAACGGTATAACTTCAGTATAACCCCACAGCTGAATTTGGCGATTTTTCTTTGGCATTGTTTTGAAGGATAACGATGTCGTTCTGGACTGTTTGCGATATAATATGGCAGCCTAATATTTTGCTTATTTTGGATTTATGATTTAGATTATGATTTTATCATTTATCATATATGATTTATGATTTTTAGATTTATGATTTAGCCATAATCGCCAACAAAAAAATCGCCAAATATCGTTGTGGGTTTATACTGAAGTCGTTCCCAATAAACATGTGTAAAAACATGTTTTTCCGTTTGAATTCGCTTGGAATTATCATAGAATGGCGAATTTTGGTGTGCGGATATTGATTAAGTGTACGCATTATGTTCATTAGTGGGATTTTGCAAAACTTCGAACTCACCCACTGAGGAAGGGGAAGTAACAAGTGGGTAAGTTGTGCCTAAGGCAGTGGGGACCCAGACTGTATAATGATTAAGTGTACGCATTATGTACCTTAGTGTGATTTTGCAAGACTTCGAACTCACCCGCTGAGGAAGGGGAAGTAAGAAGTGGGTAAGTTGTGCCGAAGACAGTGGAGACCTAGACTCCTCACTTTGCGAGCGAGAAAACCTCTACCAATCACAGCGAGAACTTGGGTTATTATAAAGATATGGGATTTTGACAATTCATTTAAGTTTAATGTCCAGCGAAGCGGGCAAAGCCTGCTAGTCAGCATATATAGTGACACTCATCAGATTTACTCTGTCACGCTTAAAAAGGCTAAGATATTTTCTTGGACTCTGTGTGTGAACGCAAGTTGTCGCCTCATTTTCATACTTTGTTAATTTAAAAAAATCGTATATGGTTCTGTAGTATGATAATTATATCAGTATATATATATAAAAATTACGTGTCACGATGTTTATCCGCGATAAACTCCTAAACTAAGGAACCGATTTTAATGAAATTTTGCACACTGTGTGCAATTTGGTCATAGTTTTTATCTCAATTTATTGTCACAATATCGTTTTATTGCAATTATTTGTTAATTATAGACCTTCGTTACAGTTGCTCCAAAATATCTGTGAGTTCCATAACTTTAATTGTTGCCAAAAAAGAAAAAAATAAGAGTTAATTTTCTTTCGACATAAAAGTAAATACATTTAATCAAACGTGAACGTTAAAAAATTATAAAAAGTTAAATTATACATCTCACGAAAATTGACGCCATAATCAATTTAAAGATTTTATTCGCATTGATAAAATATGTAGTTATACACAAGCGAAGTGTGACATCACTGACCGTCTGTGAAATCAAGAAAAAGATTTCTTATGTTAATCGCCCATTGTATTTTTTGTAAAAAATTATTAAAAAACGAGTAAAATTATTTCCGGATTTTAATCCCCCTATTTTATTATAGATATTTATTATTTATCATGTGCATACGTTAGATTGAGTTATTTTGCTGTCAAATTGACAAAATTTCTGTCGATCTCTGTCGTTCTTGGAGTTTTTCGCATTTGGCGATCAAAAACGTAACACGAAAGTTTACAAGCTAGATGTATATTTTCGTAATATGTATTGTGCGAAATATTGTTTCATATTATTCATTACTCTCTTAATATAAGTTGTTAAAATAACCATGAATTTTGAAAGGAATTAAATGTGTGCGCCAGATAATTTGGCGATATTATTTTTTTCCGCCAAGGATGATAGATATGAAATTTATTCCGCTGCAACATATTAATATCTTATATCAGATACATTATGTATATGCTACAATTTATTTCACGTGACACGTGTGTTAAAAATTTATATACGACATAACCTTGCTTTTTCAATTTTTGTTGCATTATTCTAATCTGTATCACTTCGTTTTCTTTAAGAAATTTGTGATCTATACATAACGTTCTAAATAAAAAGTAACCATTTCAATATTTTAAAACATATTTAAAAGTCTGTTTTATTTAACATTAAATTTTAAAACTTTATTTAAAACTTATTTAAAAGTCTGGAAGAGTTTAAGTCTGTTTATTTGTTTTGTAACGCTAACCTATATGATCGATGTTCGAAACTTTAATTAATTATTTCTCTTATTTTTCTTTACTTTTTCTTTAATAACTTACCAATTTAACGTTCCTGATTAAATTTGTGATTTATATATGTATTTTGCATTAAATTTTGACTCATATTTATTGCTTAAAATGCGATCATAAAATCTTGCAATTTTCTTATCTTAATCCTCAATGCTTTCCTTCTTGATTAACTTGAATTTACTATTAAAATTTTAACATACACAGAATCTTCTCACCACTTCGTTATTAATCTTTTTAGTAATACATTAATCAGTATATCCCCACAACGATATTTGGCGAATTTTTGTTGGCGATTATGGCTAAATCATAAATCTATAAATCATAAATCATAAATGATAAATGGTAATCTAAATCATAAATCAAAAACATAAAATAATAAATCCAAAATAAACAACATATAGGCTGCCATATTATATCCCAAACAGTCCAGAGCGACATCGTTATCGTTAAAAACAGCGCCAAAGAAAAATCGCCAAATTCAGCTGTGGGGATATACTGAAGTTATAACTATCCGAATATAATTACTGAAGTTATATTATAAGTTATAGTTGTGGGTAACAACTATAGTATTTCCCCACAACTGGATTTGGCGATTATGGCTAAATCATAAAACTAAAAATCCTAAATGATAAAATCATAAGCTAAATCATAAATCTAAAATAAAAGCATGCAGGTTACCATATTTAATTGCAAAGAAAACAGAACGATTTCGTTATCGTTCAAAAAGGCGCCAAAAAAAATCGCCAAATCCAGTTGTGGGGAAATACTATATACCTTATCAAATTATCAACGTATTACTTAGCCGCAGCAACGCGTGGCCGGGTCTGCTAGTAATAAATATATTAAATAATATGGAATAAATAAAAATGATCCACTGAGCAAAAAATTATACAAATAGGACATTAAGGCTCCTGATCTGCAAATCAATCAGTTATAAAGACATGAGAAATCAGCTGATTTGCATTAAAAAAAGATTCAATATAAGTCTGAGTTTGAAGATAGTGTTTGCCGCGCAAATATATATGTATATATTTTACCCCACTCGCTAACCCCCCCCCCCCCCCCCGCGAGAAAATTAAACTTTAAGCTATGCCATTTTGTACTGTTTATTTTATTTAAAAAATAATTTAACATACAATTTTACTAGGATGTGAACACTATTTCTTTTAGACAAAATAGATCAAATAAAAAGTTTTTATTGCTTTTCAAGAAAGTTGAAAAGCGTTAATCACTTCAGTTTGTCTGTCTGACTGTCTGTCCACACTCTGACTCCCGTAAATATTCATGGAATTTTTTGAAACTGTTATATGTTATTCAAGTCTACTATTGGATGTTCACTATTAAAAATGGAGCATGTATCTCTACTAGTGTGTGTACTGCGACACCCGGAAGTATGCAAAAGCATTATGTTCTATGACAGGTATTTCTATAAACCATATTTCGATACTTTTACTATCTACAAATTACAATGAAATTGAAATATGTTACTCAAGTTCACTCTCGGATGCCTTTTGTAGAAGAGGAAGCAAATACCACCACTAGTTAGTGTATAGGGAAACCGGAAAGTATTCCAAAGCATTGCTTTTCATGAGAAGTATTTCTATAAACCAAATTTTAAAAACTTTAATTTGCACAAAATTTAATGAAATCGAAATCTGTTATTCGTATGCTTGAAAGAATGTTTGCTATCAGCATATAGAGTTACGCTCATCTCTGACTGACTGACTCTGCCACGCTTAAAAAGAATAAGAGATTTCGTTAAACTCTGTATGTATGTGAACGGAAGTTACCACCTAATTTTCATACTTCAGTTAATTAAAAAAAAATCTAAATGTCTGATCGATAAGTTGTTTAATCCGACGGATTCAGAAATATATCCCTTTCATTTGGTACCCTATTTGTAACGAATCTTTGATTAGATTTTTTAAATTTAATTAAAATAGAAAATAGACAGTTAAATTTCCAATTGTTGCCATTTTTGTTTTCAGCATAAAATGAAATATGCTTTCACGTGAAAAGAAAAAAAAAAAATATATATATATATATATATATAAACATATATTAAATTTGCGTCTATATGATGTGTTTGTGATCTAAAAAATGACGTCTATAAAAAAATAATTTTAAATTTTAGAGGTAACGAAGAGATAAATAAAGTGCGAAAATTTCGCATGGGCTTGCTAGCAAATGATTTATTTGAAGTGAGAAATAAATAAAATAAATGATCAATTTTCAACGGGCTCTACAACTATCTAGTGCTGCAATATTTTTGAAATATTATTGAAATCATGGCCTAAAGGAACTTTGAATATTCTCACCTTTGCCTTCATTTATGTGACTTTAGCCTCGGTTTTTATTTATTTATTTTCCATTTTGGTGATATACTATAAGTTTGTACGCATTGTTGCAACGGATTAAATCTATTCACTTTGAATCTAAAACTACTTTTGCTGCAACAAAACAAACGACTTTTGCTGCATCTACAAACACCTATACTCTTAGTTATGTGCAGATAAGTAAGATTATTTATTTATTTATTTACTATATTTGAGTTACATTAAATATTAATTAGTAAAGTAGGTTAGCAATCGGAAAACGTCTAATGCACTGATTTAAAATAAATTCAATAAACTTCTTAAATGAAATTAAAAAAAAAAAAAAAAAAAAAGCTCTCTTTTTTTTTTTTTTTTTTTTTTTTTAATACGAAAACACTTTTTATTAAATAATGCTAAATATAAA
The DNA here is from genome assembly GCA_963930645.1 of Salticus scenicus. NCBI lineage: Eukaryota > Metazoa > Arthropoda > Arachnida > Araneae > Salticidae > Salticus > Salticus scenicus. The sequence goes on from OZ005649.1 coordinate 235,424,265, forward strand.
TTATTTACAAAACAATAATTTATTTAAAAATTAGTTTAAAAGGTTTGACATGTCGTTCCGATATTCTCTTCCATAGTTAACTTTTCTTTGTTGCCAACTTCAATGTTACAAAAAGACTGTTCTTTTAAAACTTTTCTCATAACATAATTTCTATATCATGTAATTCTTTATGTATATTTTTTAGTCATTGTTTATGTTAGTGCACTGCGTTAGTTTATATAAAACAACAATGGGGCGAATAAGTTCCTTTATGTACAATTTAGTACGTGTTGTTTATTTATTCCTTTTTCTCTGATTTTATGGTCCATTTTTTTTTAAAGCTGCTCTAACGCTTTTTTTAAACTTTATAGTTTTTTTTTATAATAATATGGTCTTTATAATCTCGCAATTAGTTAAACATACGGAACATATTAATTTATTTTGATCAATAAGGAAAATTTAACTATCTGCATTTTACATAAAAACATTTTAAATTTACATTCAAAGATATTTTTATTTGAATAGTTTTCTTTTGTACCTCAAAAAATAAATAAATAAATAAATAAATAAATAAATAAATAAAGGAAAAGAAACATTTTTCTGTAAGATCTTTTATTCTAAGCAATATTCTAGGCAATCACCCATTCTGTTTTAAATTTTGAAAATAGTATGTGCTATGAATGCTATGGAAAATTTCCTAAAAGAATTATTGGAAAACTTTTCACACAGTAATCCTGATATTTCATTTTATAACGATAGGACTCAGTGAAGTCGATTTTTTTATTACGACGTTTTACTTTCCGAACATACATTACCTAAAAAAACTAATACAATCATGCAAAATTTCGACCAGGTTATTCTGGTGTATGTATATGTTTGAAGATCTCGTCAGTTAATTTTACGATGGTGTATGAACGAATATGTGTATGTACGAATGTTAATAATGCTGATGACGTCTAAATGTTTTTATCGATTCAGCTGAAAGTTTATATGAATGTTAGAAGTGACCGTCGTACAAACTGTATAGATTTTAAGTCGTGTACTAATAGTAATTTTACCAAAACTCAAAGAATATTTCTTTACTATTGTTAAATATGGACTCAAATTTTTTATGTGCGATAACTTTTAAACGCCTTGTTGAATTTCATTAAAAGTTGATAAGTCTATTTTAAGTTGCAGTCGAACTAACTGTACAGATTTTTGTGAATCTAGAACTCATAGTTTTTTTTACAGAAATACAAATAAAAATTCTATATCATAATTGACTATGGACTCAAATTATTTAAAGTGCGATAGGGGCTAAACTTATCCGATTGAACTTAAAATCTACATACACGTTATAGATCATCGTCGCACAAAATGTATATATTTTGTTGAATCTAGTACTTATAACTAGAACTTACATTTTTTTTTTTTTTTTTTTTTTTTTTTTTTTTAAGAAACACACACATTCCGACGACTGGATACGTTTTAATTTAGGGCATAGTGCTTGAATTAAGTTATTGTCTGATATTTAAGGGCTATAGCTATTGGAGCTAGTTAGTTTGATGGGTGTAGAAGTGCGGTGTTGCTATTTAAAGTGAATAGAAAAGTCATCCGGCTGGGAAGCCACCGGTTAATTTGGAGTTCATGTCACCTAGTGAAAGGAGTGCACCCGTCGCTAATCTTCTACTGTCTTCTGAGGTGAGATATTTAAAATTATCTAAATTATTTCTCATGTATATTTGCTAAAGTTCTTAAATTAGTTGATTGAGTTAAATCCAGCCAGTTCAACCTTTCCTCTATTCAAGATCGAATAAACTCTTATTTTCATTTTAATATAGTCTCGTACTATTTGTTACTTAGACATTTAAGTTATACATGTAATCTGCCACAATGCAAACTTCACAAAGGAAAGACGATTCGTTGTTTTATTAAAAATAAAACTCATGAAAATTTCTTGAGTTTGTATATCGGTATGGAAAGTGCTATATTAGGAAATACAAAAAAATGTCTGTATTTCCAGTATATATGCTTTTTATATGTATAAATAATATTAATAACAATAACAATAATAATAATAATAAACTATGTGTTTTTCCATTATTTAGAACAATAAAAAGAAAAAAAAGTACATTTTAAACATCTATCTGCTAAAGGTATTTTAAGGAACGAATGTTATATTAAATTAAAAAGCGTTTAAAACCGAAGTGAGCTAAGAAATGTAAAAAGGCATCTATAAGAATACAACGTAAGTATCTTATTTTAAACTCAGAAAGTGGCATTAGATGCTGGTTGTAGCCGTTTTTTGTTAAAGAAAGGACCTAGTAAGGACAAAGTTAAATTTATAGTGCTGCTGCTGTATTTAATTGGATATTTTCACGTTCTTCGCGTGTAATATAGTTAATTTATACACCACTTCAAGAATCTATCATTCATTTTTGAATAAAAATATAAAAGACATAAAAATTACGTAATTTTTTTACAGCCTTTTAAAGTTTTGATCACATTTCGAAGCCTGTGTACCCTTTATACACCAAAGAGGCACCTTCCAAAATCCTCTTTAATTACTCGGATGGAATGATAAGTACATTTTTTACTGTTTATATCGTTAAAAATTACTCTTATGTAATTTAAAACAAATAATAATAATATAATTATTATTATTATTTTACTATTTTGTAATGCAGTAAATTCAGAGTTAAAATAAAAAAAAACAAAACAGATTGACTTTCACTTCTTGATTTCTAGAATGTATAAAAATCTCTATTCTTTATAATACTACCATATAATAATGATATACTTTTTATGATAATATAATAATGATACGTTATTGATGATTATATACATAATAATGATGTAATTTATGATAATGTTAATTTTTCAATACTTTTATTAAACTTCTTTGAAATGGGACTATAAATAAAAATTTGTATTGTGTTGAAAATGAATGAAAAGTAGAAAATAATTTATGTTAATTATTTTGTGCAGTACAACAGACATATTTATTTTTCATGGAAATACCTTTATAATAATATTAATTTTATAATCATTTTAATAGACAGGTTATTAATATCTTACTTTCGAAAATTATAAGCTTTAAGATTAAAATATAGATAAGATTAAAATATAATACAGATTGGTGTAAGTATCATTTTATCATAAAATGAAACGTATTAATGATTTAGAATTACTGAAATATTTAAATACTGGTTTACGTAACAGATTTTTTTTAAATGTTTTTTATTTTGATTACTTACACAGATTTAAAAGAAACATTTAAAATTTGAAAAAAAAAATGCCTAATATTTTGTTTTAAATAATTTTTAAACAAAATTTATGTAGCTTAAAGATTAAGAAAAAAAATTAAACATTTAAATATTTAAAATTCTTTAAATATGTATAGCTTATTATTATATAATTTTATAGTTTAGAGAACTGAAAATTTTTATCTTTGTTACCTTACTTTCTTCTCATTATTCATTAAGTAAAATGGCAATTTCATATCCCACAAAATATGATAAATATTCATATCACAAAGTATGTTTCCTTTAATTTTAAATAGTCATTAATGTTCTCTTAAAAAAATATTAAATCTATAAGAATATTTTATTTGTCTTTTTATCGAGTTGATGCTTTATGGAGAAACAGAAGTAATAAATGTGTTAGTGTGTGTACGAGCAACAAGGACAAAATCAAATGCTGTTAAATAAATTTCCAACACGGCCTTTCAGAGCATTCAAACCCTCCCGTTAATGTTAATGGAGTAAAGGAATTATCTCAAATTCTTAGCGAAATCTGAAAGTAATTTTTGGCTAATAGCTTTTCTGAATTAATCTTGAGATTAAAAATTTCACTTTGTACAATCAAAATCTATCCGGATGTATCAGACACAATTAAAATCTTTTCTAAAGTCTACAGAAACGTCCTGTCCTCCAATCGGCCACGTGTTGCCTTTAAATTGTAAAAATATGAAAGTCCTTTTTTATTTATTTTTTATCATTAATATTGTTGTGAGTAGTTTTTTTTATTTTCTCTAATTTTAATTTCTGCTAGGGAAAAGAGAAAGAAACGAGCAGATGTAGACGCCATGTTCAGTAAGTATTGAAGTAATGTATTGACTGAAAACCTTTTACAAGTTAAATATTTTAATGGTTTTTTTTAAACTTTTAGTCTCTTATGGTTTTTTTTATTTTATTATATACTGTTAAAAATAAATCCTACAGCTTACCAGAAAAAAGACTTTCACAATTAGCTGAAACCAATATACTGGGTTTCAAAATGTTATGAACACCAACTTTTTTCAAGTATAAAAAATAAAACAATGCTACAAAATAATCTTAAAATTTATTATTGTTAGAAAGAGTAAAAATATTTTTTATTTTATAACAAAATATAATTCAAACAAATCTTTTTTTTTTTTTATTTTTTTTATATAAAGGAAACTGATTCAGATGCTGCAGAATTATATTAACATGATCCAGAAATGTGGATTAGTAACCCATGCATGCATCAGATTTTCTAATTATGTAAAAACGAGGCCAGGGATAGAGAAGATCGAGCCTTTTAATGTATCTTCGTCATTTTTTTCTTTCCAGTGGGAGATGTTAGAAGCTTCTAATTCTAAAATCGTTATATATAGTTTCCATTTGCATAAACTGTTATAACCAGTAGGTGCCAAACGTTTCCCATTGTGATTAAATAAGGAAAAACAGAGGGACATGGAATTACATGTACACCATTATTTGGGAACTATTCTAGAGTGCTATTTACCGTTGGGATGGATTCACTGTTCCGATGGAACATCCAGAGAAGTCCGCTAATTCCCTTGGCAACAGGAAATAATTTTTCTTCGAATAGATCTTGATAGATTATTGCAGTCTTTCTGCCAGTGGAAAACGCCTTGTCGACATTATCACGAAATACAAATGAAGCCCAAACCATGAGTTACCCTCCACCTCACTGCCATTTAGACAATATTTCAGGTTCCTTTTGCACATCGACAAAAATAGAAAAACTATCAGGGCCATCTAAATTGAATTTCTTTTCATCGGAAAATATTATTTTTTCATATTCTAACTTCCAAGTCATGTGATCTTCCGCCCAATCCATGCTTTTCTGTTGGTTCTTTTTTGTCATACGTTGTTGGATTTTTTTTTTTTTTTTTTTTTTTTTTTACCTTAGCACCTAAGAGCTCTTGAATATTCTGGATATGTACTTTTTGACGCCGTAATTCCTGGATATCTCGTAAATTCGCCTAAAGTTGTTTCTTTATAGATCATTCTTTTTATAATGGCTCTTTTTTTCTCTTTTAAGATAGCTTTGGTGGACGTCCCGTAGATTTCTTTGCTTCATATTCTTCTTGTAATCGTAAAGAAAATTCAGCATCACACTTTGGAATCTTTTTAATTTTTTTGTGACAGCTCTTGAGCGCTTTTACCATCCATAACTCACTCTACAGATTCTTTAAAAAGATTATAAGCTCGCGAAGAACATTTATATGCTAAACTAGTTTGAGTATCTCAGTTTCTTTTTCTCGGAGTCGTATTCAGCATTTTTAATCAGTTTATATGTTCGCTTAGTGGTAATTCAATCAGTGCTCATATAGTTTTGTAAAACCTTTTTTTTTTTTTTTTTTTTTTTTTTAAGACAAACTACATTTTCAATAAATTTAAAGTTTTGTATTCCTTTTAACTTCATGTATTACGTGAGATTATCACACCTGTTCCCAGAACAGCGTTTTCTCGTAATTATTAACGCATTTTTTTCTTGCTATCATAAAATTACTAGATGATCATATCATTCTGTAAGCCTGTGTACTTTGGAGCAATGTTTTACTCTTTTACTTGTGTCCTTTCAGTAGTAAGCACCACTGAAAAGGATTTGATCTAAATAATATTACATCTTCATGCAGAGATCTATTGGGTTTAAAGAGATACTCTAAAAGTATTTTATCTAAATTTATAGGTCCGGTTAAATCTAATTCAATCAAATTCGTTGAACTATTATTTTTAACAGTGTACCATTGTAGTTTTAGAAAATTTAACTTCCCCTTTTCATTGATTTGTGTTTGTAATATTTTTTTTTTTTTTTTATATTGTTAGTTACTTTCTTTTATGCTATCCTTGAACTCTATCCTAAATTATTTTTTCATTATTATTTTTTTTTTTTTTCAGTTTATTAGTTAGTAAGTGATTTTTGTTAGAATTTAGTTCAACCAATAGGAAAATGGTTGAACTAAATTCGATCCCTCTCCTATATATACGAGCACTTCTCCAGATTCATAATTCTTTTTGCACTGAAGACGGTATGCTTAACGGCTAAACGTATCTGGATGAAATTTAGTGCAGAGATAGAGAATAGTCTCGAATAGAACATAAGCTACTATTTATACCGGAAATTTGATTAGATTTTTTAAAATTAATTAAAATATGAAAATAATAAACTGGTAATTGACTTAATATAAGCCATTTAAATTTTTAACTGTTGCCAAAAAAATTTTACGAGATATTTTTATTTATTTATTGTTTTCAACATAAAATGAGATATACTTTCACGCGAAAAATAAAAAAAAATTACTAAATGTTAAATTGGTCGATGAGAAAATGACACTTTATACTTTTAAAATAAAATAGTAATATTACAAATCTAACATATTTCTTCTGAATTTTATTTCATAGCATTTTTTTATATACCTCAACTTCAGATTTTATTATTATTATTATTATTATTATTATTATTATTATTAGTACGGCGGATGAAACACGCTTGGCATAAAAGCTAATTCAGCATTATATTATAAGTATCTTCTTATTAATAATTCTGGACATTTTTTAAATTTTGATGCTGAAGTAGATCGAACATTTTTCGCCAAGGAAAAGATAGAAAGAAATACGCAAGCGAAGTGATGAAGTCACTGGCCGTTCGTGGATGCAAGAAAAATATTTCCTATGTTAAGCGCCCATTGGATTTTTTGTAAAAAATTATTAAAAATCGAGGAAAATTATTTCCCGATTTTAATTCCCATATTTAGGTATAGATATGTATTTGTTATCATGTCCATGCGTTAGATTAAGTTATTTTTGTTGTAAAATTGACAAAATTTGAATTTTTAATTTCAAAACTGTAGAAAAAGAAATGGCAAACTTCCATATTCGATTGAAAACACAAACATTTCATTTCAAAGGATGATATTAACACAATAAATATCCAACTAATATACTAATTAAAAGGAAAATGATAAATATTCTATCATAATTTGAAGTCAAATTTGTTTTTAAATGTCTAAATAAAGTATCTGATAAAAGATACTAATATGTTGCAGCGGAATAGATTTGATATCGGTCATCCTTGGCAGAAAAAAAACAACTTATATTAAGAGAGTAATGAATAATATGAAACAATATTTCGTACATTGCATATTACGAAAATATACATCTGGCATGTATATTTTCGTATTACGTTTTTGATCACCAAATGCAATAAGCGCCAAGAACGACAGAGTTTTGAAATTTAACATTAAAATTTTGTTAATTTGACAGCAAAATAACTCAACCTAACACATGCACATGATAACTAATACATATATACATCCAAATATGGGGATTAAAATCGGAAAATAATTTTCCTCGATTTTTAATAATTTTTTACAAAAAACCTGCGCGATTAACATAGGAAATCATTATAAATAATAACAGAAGACTTGGCGTTGGAATATTAAAACCCGAATAAACTACTACGTCAGAAACGCCAAAAGAAAAATATTTGCGATGCATACAGCTGTTTCGGTAGCCTTAAGCGTACCGTCTTCAGTGCAAAAAGAATTTCAGATTCAGAATTCTTTTTGCATTGAAGACGGCACGCTTAAGGCTACCGAAACAGCTGTATGCATCGCAAATATTTTTCTTGTGGCGTTTATTCGGGTTTTATTATATTTAAATTTGTATAGACCTATAACTGTTACTTTCAGATTTGTAAGTATGAGAAATTGGTGAAACTTAAATGTGCGTACAGTTATATTTAAAAAAAAAATAATTTTATTATTACTTTTAACCAAAAAAAAAAAAAAAAAAAACTGAGAAAAATTCGCATTTTTTTTTTTTTTTTTTTTTTTTTTTTAAATATTGTTACTGATTGAATATGTATAGGAAAATATAGAAGAAAGTCTTGTGGTGGCCACAACATACTAGTTTGATATGATTTTTGAACTGGGCTAATATTCTTTCTTACATGTTTAACTTTCTATTGGTTAAGAAAGGATATCTTATTTAGTTAACTACGATTTCATTGAAATTAGCATTTGAATGAATGAATATAACTGAACGCATCTATAAAAAGTCTTTATAATGTGTTTTTTCCTTCTGTTAAATATTACATTTATGCATAAATTAAGTCTATAACATTGTGAACTTAAATATGATTTCAGTATATTAAAAAATACTTAAAAAAACAAGAAAAAAAGCTAGTAGTTATTTTATATAATATTTTAACTTTCAGTTATTTTTGCATTACACGTGCATATAACGTGCACGATGTTCTTCACAAGAAAGAGAATAAAAATATTAATGTTAAGTTTGCATTTTTTTTTCTATTAGGTTGATCTGAAATTCATGGAATTTTAAAGGGAAAAAAATACACCGGAATTATTGCTTTTTTCAAATTTATGTAATGATGGAACGGATTTTTTTCACTTTTATTTTTTATTTTATAAAATAAAATTTTCGGTATGATATTTTGAATCTTTCTTTCATAGAATTTTTTTTTTCAGGGTAGACTAATATACATATATAGGAAATCACATCTCACAAAGAGATATTTAAAACCACGTGTCGTATAAATTAGTTAAAAATAACACTTTAAACACGTAAATATTTTCATTAAAAACTATACTTTAATTAAAAACATAAAAATTTTACAAATATATTTAGTCGAAGTTTTTCCCCCAGCTTATCTGGGCATCATCAGGACAGATTAAAAACAGAAGTTTGACAAATGCAGCACGACACATTCATTATTAAATAAAAAGGCACAGTACAGTTACAGTTAATTTCGATCAGGCAGTCCTTAAGTTACAAAAGAATTTTTTAGTTGAAGATTTTTATGGTCACTATAGAACAACTTGATGTATGGAAGAAACTTGCATATAGTTGAGGTTTCACAGGGATACCACGGAGAATCAGAGTTACTGTGGAACTTGCATGGAACTTCATCGGGAAGAATTTTGAGAGACGTAGTAGCAACAGGTTACATAACGGAGAGAACCAAAAGACAATCTGGAGCTGGAATACTGAAGTAGGTTGGTGCTTATTGGGGTAACATTGGAGCCAGCTTGGGAACTTGAATAACTGAAAACTTTTTGGAGAGACAGGTCTAACAGGAACATTATCCGGAGGTCCAGAGTGGTTGAGAGCTATGGTTATTTTAACCTACTGAGAAATACAGTCCCATATAAAGAGAATTAGATTAAATGATCATAGCTCTCAACCACTCTGGACCTCCGGATAATGTTCCTGTTAGACTTGCCTCTCCAAAAAGTTTTCAGTTATTCAAGTTCTCAAAGTGGCTCCAATGTAACCCCAATGAGCACCAACCTACTTCAGTATTGCAGCTCCAGATTGTCCTTTGGTTCTTTCTGTTATGTATCCTGTTGCTACTACGCCACTCCAGATTCTTCCCGATGAAGTTCCATGCAAGTTCCTCAGTAACTATGATTCTCCATGGTATCCCTGTGAAACCTCAACTATGTGCAAGTTTTTTCCATACATCAAGTTGTTCTATAGTGACCCTAAAAAGCTTCAACTAAAAAATTATTTTGTAACTTAAGGACTGACTGATCGAAATTAACTGTAACTATACTGTGACTTTTTATTATATAATGAATGTGTCGTGCTGCATTTGTCAAACTTCTGTTTTTAATCTGTCCTGATGATGCCCAGACAAGCTGGACGAAAAACGCCGACTAAATATATTTGTAAAATTTTTATAATGTTTTTAATTAAAGCATACATTTTTAATGAAAATATTTGCTTGTTTAAAGTGTTATTTTTTACTAATTTAATATACATATATTTAATTTTATTTAGACTGTATTTAGAAAAATAAAGAGAGAATGTGTAACACTGTTTCCTTAAAATTCATAAAATATTATGTTAAGAAACTTTAAAACCTCTCTTAATTTTATATTTTAAGGTAATTTCACACGTTAAGTCAAATTTGAGGCTAATAAAAGATAAAAAGAATAAAGTAAGCAACGCATCAGTGTCTTACAAGCTAATTAAAAAAATTTCATTTGAACAAAAAATAAGGAAAACATTTTATTATAGCTTTTTTATGACATATTTTACAAAAGGTCTGTGGAGCCCCTATATCACAGATCATTCGTAAAAATTGTCATATTATACAACAATATATATTCACAATAATACAAAATCTTACAATTTTCTTTAAATATTAATTTGTAATATTATTCCAGTTACCTCATATATACATATTTTTGCTACTCAAAGACAAAAAATATTATTTCATAAATTTGTAAAGAAAACAATCTAGAATAATTTAATAATTTTGTTTTGTACATATATATATATATATATATATTTGTAAATATAAATATAAGTTTTTTGTATAATTTAACTTTATATTTCTGTGATATAAATATTTAACAGTTTCATTATTAATTAAACATAAAAAAATTTTCTTTCAAAAAATAAATAAAATGAAAGTATGTTTTAGATAAATTAGAGATTTTTAATAAAATTCATTATTTTAATTTGAAATGAATATATTTGTGATAAATAAAATTAAATAATAAGTGATAAAACATTACTGATTTATGTTAATGCGTTATATGTAAGAATACTTTATATATATATATATATATAATGCATTGTCGCTTTGGCATAATATTTTTACATACCAATCCTATGTTATATATCTTGGGTACAGTGGATATTCAAATTTATTAAAATCCATCATATGGTTATTATATATATATATATATATATATATATTTTTTTTTTCAACTGAGCTAGCTTCTTCTAAAAGAATAAAATTGTAATGTTGTTTTCTCTATACTGCCTTTACAATTCACCAAACCAACATTTATTTCAGCTTGAAATTAAAAATATAACTAAGTATTTAAAAATAATCTTGATGTCCTACTATATATGACCTTAATAATAATAATAATAATAAACGAGCGAAGTATATATAATTATGCATTTTGGAATTCTAAGTGAATTTAAGTAAAAATAGCCCCTCTGTGAATGAAAAATGTTCGTTTAGCCACTCGGTGGATCTTTTATTTATACGTCATCCTTTATTTATACTTAATATACTTTATATTACATTTTGGAGCTTTTAGAGTGTTTATGTATGTTTTAAGCTGTATTTTTCAAAACTGAAAATTTAACGTTCTGAAATGTCACATGAAACTTATTCTTTCTTATTAAAACTATTTACACATGATATATATATATATATATATAAAAGCATAAGTTTACAAAAATAATCTGCTTTCTAAGTCATCAAACTATAAAATTTTCCATTATAATAATTATTAAGTAAAGGAATTATAAAAAGAAATCATGCTAAACATCATACATTTCGCCTATAGTATTTTTAATTATGCTATTTTTTAAAATTAAATTATTTTTTATCTACAAAACCGTGAGAGATGTGTTCACGTAATTGTGTATAAGTATAATATACTTACGTATAAGTGTACTTGTGTACAAGTGTAAGCATAAATATATATTTACACTATGAGTTGTTTCAAATATTGTTAAAGAAATTCATTGATATTTTAAAAAGATCGTTTTGAATGTCCACCGTACCCTTAAGCATATCATTAAAATTTATCAAATTACTGTAAAACAGGGTAACGTGGACTCTAGGAGGTTACTTGAACCCGAAATATTTAAATGTACAAGTTGCTCCGGACACGTTTTAGTTAAGTGTCGAATTACGTTCGTAACCTATGCGGACAATTTCCAAAGATTTCGTAAACAATTTCAATAAAGCAGTGTCAGGGATGATTTTTATTCATTTTATCATATTTTGGTTTCAAGTAACCCTAAACGTCAAAGTAAACCGGAGTTACGGTTCGCCAAATATTATGCTTGTTACAGTTTGGATAAAATATTTAAACATATAATTATGTATTTTTGACGCATTTATCTTGTTTAAAACTTGCTAAAAAATTAGTTTTTTGATTAAAAAATTCTTTTTTTAAATACATAACTTAAAAAATATATATATAACTTCATTAATAAGGATTTAACATGAATTCATAAAAAAATAATTAATAATAATAATAATAAAATACATTCAAATAGATATGTTATCAATAAATAATATTAAGAACCTATTTCGAATAATTTTATGTTAATAAGAGTTTTAAAGCATGAAATACACTTGCCATTCTACTATAAACAACATTTTACGAATAACAAATATTAACTCTATAATTTAAAGCTTTTCTCCTACAATTCATACATCAATTCAATGAATGATATTTTCATATACTTTAAGTTAGTAAGCAACAAAACTGTGATAACTTTAGTTTGAAAATATTGCCTTTCGTTTATAATATCTTAAGTATTTGATCCCTGTGATAATGTGTTGGAAAGCACAAAATATGTCCTGGACGAAGAACATTAAATAACATTCTTCTTGAATATTATATTTCTTAAAATATTTTCATATTCAGACACTTCTCTGATATGCTTATATTATATTCAGCTGAGAAATATAATTATTAAGTTTTCTTTTGTTGATTTTTCTTGTACAAACAGTATAAAAAATGTCTTATGTACATGCACCATTTTTTCTTCAGTATTTTTCTGACGTAATTTTATGATCGTCATTTAATTTAAATGATGTCGTTTGGAATTTTAGTCGTCTTAGTTGCACATGTACCCGTATCGCGTTCTGTTCGTTCAAATTCCATTCTTCTGGGCTGAGTATATCTTGGATTGCACGCAATAACTTTTCGGAATGCTTTCCGAAAGTTATCAGACAGGAATGCGTAGAGAATAGGATTTACACACGAATTCATATAAGCAAGAATATGAGACGTAATTTGTATGACAATATTGGTTGGGTTAAGGTCGTATGCACTGACACTTTTTAAAACAAGAACGATTTGTATTGGACACCAGCAGCAGGCAAAGATTACTACCACCACAACCACCATTCTGGTTACACGTTTTTTCGATTTTACACTTTCAGCACTAACTCTGCCTCCTGGAGCAACTCCGAACCATAACCGCTTTAGCATTAACATATAAAGGCAAAATATGAGACTAAGAGGAATAATGTAAGACGACAAGAAGAAACATATTTGGAAAGCAGCATAATTATAGCCATCAGTTGCCAAAAATACGCAGACTGAATATTCTGTGTATGCAAATATGTATGAGAGTTCTCCGTGACTTTGCAGAGCTGGAATACAACAGACAAATATTACGATCCACATGGTTCCAATAGCGAGATAAGCATTTCTTTCTGTGCGAATTGACATCGAAGTCACTGGGTGTACAACAGCAAGAAATCGGTCAAGTGACATAAGAACTAGGGTGTATATACTTGCATAAGCACAAACAATTACAAGATATTGCACTACTCTACACCAAACGTCCCCGAAGGGCCAGTAGGGTAAGGCATAATCCCATGCCGTAAATGGTACACAGAATACAATAAACAGCAAATCAGCCATGGCTAAGTTAATTATGAGTAAGTTTGTAGTTGAACGCATTTGAGGATTACACGTAACGACAATAACGACTAGTGCATTTCCAAAGAGGCCAACTACAACTATAACTCCGAAAAGTATTGGAACAACAATGCTTAATATTTGTTCCATTGCAACAGCGTCACTATAATCGTGCCTGCCATAGTCAAATGATTCGGAAAGATTTAGACAATCTGTAATGTAACTGTCATTAGAAATAGGATCTGTGCAATTTAGTGAAGAATTCTGATGCAGGCTTTGGTTAGCCCTTTTAAGTATAGTTCGAATATCTTCAAATTCAACAAAAGGAGGTCTCTCTCTGAATTCTGATTCCATATCCACGTAATCAGTATTAATCATTTCTATGAAATGTAACAGAAATTTTCATGAATTTTATTGCACTTTCTATTCTAAAACACACTTTGTTTTAATGCACTTTCGGTGAAGTGCAAATATATTCATTACATGCCATAAATAATTTTATGAGCATTTAACTCTGTATTTTCTCTCTACTATGAGGTTCTGTCTTTACAACCTCTATCATACTTGAGAAGAAAATGGAAGTTCTGAATATCTTCTCAACAACAAATAATTTTCCTTTAGTCTCATTCTGCTTCTTCTAAAACCTATAATAAAGAAAAAAAAATCTTCGTTATAAAAATAAATTTTATTAAATGCAAAATAAATATGTATATGAATATTATTTTCATTAAAATGTGTTTAAAGCATAAACAATAAGTACATAACTGTAATAAATTTTGTTGCAAGTGAAAGACTGTAAAATATAAATAATCTAAATTATTTTAATAAATATTTTACATTTATTAAAAATAATCAATATTTACAAAATGTCTTATTTCTTTCGGAATGTTCAGTATTGCAAAATATAATTATCGAACCGTACAAATAATCATACACACATCTCATTATATTTGCGAGATAATAGCGTTTGTGCACTAACATAAAAATTTTAGGTATTATAATATATATATATATATATATATATATATATCTTGTAAACTGAATATTATGTTATCTGAATATTATAATATCTATTTCAAAAATCACTAACCAAATCATAAAATATAATAAATTTTGGAATTCTTTTTTAATAAAAATAAACAAAATTTTCCACAAACTAATTTTTGTAAGTTTAATATTTTGTTAAATAATATCTATTTTAAAAATCGCTAACCAAATCATAAAATAATATATATATATATATATTATTTATTTATTTATTTACAAAAATGAAATAAAATATTCCACAAACCAATTTATAGGTATTTCTGTAAGAAAGAATATATTTTATACAGAAAACCGAGTTAGTTTTAACAAAATCGAAAGGCAAACCAACCTTAAATCAAATCTGGACACTGGGTTAACTCTGACATAATATTTCATTGCTATGCCCTGAGAAATATACTTTCGAAATCTAACACTATTAGATTACTTGGAATTTTAAAATAGTCATTTTTATCGCCATTGTATTGTCTTTCGTACAAATTTTCATAGTAGTTAGAATTAAATAGGTTGTATTTAGAGATCAATTCCTGGAAACACGTTGTGGCAAATAGAATAATATTTGAATTTAATACGGTTAGGATTATCAGACTTTATTTCCAATTTATAAAGTAATAATAATAATAATAATAATAATAATAATCCAAATGTATATGCTAGTTATAATCTGGAATTGTTTGAACAGTTATAGTTACTTAGCAAAATTATCATATAATTGTAAATGATAAAACTTTTATTTTTACTCAAATTTCAAAGGGTTAGTTATGTTGTTTTATAATGACTACAATAAAGAACATTCTGTAAACAAGTTCTAAAGTAGAACGTTCCAAATCATCATAGTTTTAAGGCATGTGAAAAACTTTTCAAATCTAAAAACTATAAAACTTGCTTTTTGTGAGAATCTATTCAGTTTACCCTTTCTATTCCCGTGTTGTATTTCTGCAACATAGCAAAAAGTCAAAGTGTTCTACAGCAAGCATTGAAAACTAATTTTATTGGTTGTTGCTATCTTGCAAAATTAGATTTAACACAGAATGTTTATAAAAATCTCTACAGATTTTTCAAAGCTAAAGTTTTTGGTGAGAATCTATTCAGTTAATTCTGTGTTGCTTTTTGAAACATAGAAAAAAAATAAAAAAAATTTCTACAGCAAGTTTTGAAAACAGATTTTAGTAAATGTTACTATCTTGCAACATTAGAGTTGACAAAAACGTTTATAAAATTTCTAAGCAGAGGACGAATTATTTGATTTTTTTTTTTTTTTTTTTTTTTTTACACAAAAGTTTAATTTATGAAGAAAAAAAAATTAGATGTAAACTTTCTGAATATAAGCAGTTTACACATATGTAATTTTTGAGAAATAAAACAATTTATGAACCAGCTTTTGTTATAACAAAATTAAAAGATTTTTAAATTTTCCATAAAAACTGAAAACTTGAATATTTCGAAAAAAAATTCTGTTATTTTGATCGATGTTCAGATATCCAAAAAACACATTTTGTTAATAAATGTTTAATTTTTCGTATAATGTTTTAAAACTTTATATATGTATGTTTCAGATAACACATTCAAACGTATCGTGAATATTTTTGAAATCTGAGATCTTGAGTTATAAAGGGTTAATCATACTAATAAAAGCCTTATGGTGTAAGATCAGATAGAGTTGTTAGTTGCTTCTGAACGATTAATCTACTGATTATTCGGTTTACGCTGAAATGTTGATGTAAGACATGCTTCTTTTTTTTTTTTTTTTGTGTGTGTGTATGTGTGTGTGTGTGACAAGGGTGTTTTGTCCTGCAAAACTGAACTTTAATGTCAGGAACAAATGCTGCGAGAGTTAAGAAATCACGTAATTTCCATCAGGATATCAATTTTGTAAGGACAACATATCGAACCGTACTTGTAATTGAGACTCGAATAAAGCCTCTATGAACTACAGTCCTCTTTTTACAAAAGAAATATTATTGTGCCTGAAAAACGTGTTTTTCTCTCGGGTCAAATTCGATTTTTTTTTTTTAAAGAAATTTCAATTGTCTCAGGCATAATAAATAAATAAATAAATAAATAAATAAATAAATAAAAGAAAGTTCATACCCGCAATAATTTTTAAATACTCGAACACAAATCATTCCTCTTTAATTATAGGAAGATTTTATTAATATTTTAAAATTTTAATATGTAGCTAGAGGTGAATGAATATTTATAACTTCCACAAAATTAATTTATATATTTTAGAGTCTTGTATTCTTAGTAATAAGAAAAATAGATTATATTTTAAATTATATTTTGAGGTTTTCATTAATACAAATTGTATAATTTACCTTCTTTACAAACAAACTTCTACAAAAATCATGAATACTCTTTGTAAAGAAAATCTTTTAACTTGTTCTAAAATGAAAAAAAAAAAAAAAGTTCTTAGACTAAATTTTAAAAAGTTTAATTAAATGCATTTAAACTGTCTGAGAGACTGTGCATAGCAATAATGTAAGTATTGTAATAGCAATGTATAAACACACACATACACACATATACATATATGTATATATATATATAAAGGAATACAGTGCCCGCCGCTTTATAAAATCATATTCGTTCTGATCCAATGTAATTTTAATAAGCGGCTGATTTTTATAACCGGCGAGCTTTTCGGTACGCAAAAATACTCATTGACGAAATTGGAAAGATTTCAAAATGAAAGGATTTATGGGATTGTAAATAAACTAAATTAATATTTTTTAAAAACAATTAATTATTCATTCAAAATTAATAAATCAAGCACAGATACTTTTATAAAATTAATAAAGAAATATTATAAATAAAATTAGTTTATATGTATACTTTACTTATATGTTGGACTTTTTAAAAACAATTAATTATTCATTCAATATTAATAAATCAAGTACATATTTTTCATAAAATTAAAAAAGAAACACTATAAATGAAATTAGCTTATATGTATACTTTACTTATATGTTGGACTTCTTAAAAAATTTATTAATGGTGCTTTGTTTAGTCGGAACAATTAGATGTTCAATATTATTTGCAAAAGCATAATATTAGTCGTACATTTTTAAATCTGCGCTCCGATTTTCCAACACCCTTTTTAGTGTAATAAGAGCCTTGTACGCATCGGCTTCACTAGGTGGAGGATCCGGCTTCTCGTGTAGATCAGAACCAGTCGATGGTTCGCTTGATGAGATCTGCTCCACAATTTCTGCGTCAGACAATTCAGCTGATGTAATTATGTTTTCATCAATCGCAACATATTGAATACAATTTTCTTTAAATTCTTTCTCACCTTCAGCTATGACACGGTTTTCTTCAGGTTCTTCGTCTGATTTAAATCCACATGCGAGAAAAAATTTTTTGATTGTGTTTGTTGTTACACTGTCCCAAGAATTTTTTTTATATAATGCATTGCATCTAGGAGACTGATAGATTTCGTTATGCTGTTTATTGAAGATGATGCAGAAGAAACATTTAAATAGACTTCTGTCACAGCTTTTCAACCCAAATCTTTCCTGTAATGACATTTAAAGCTTCGAATAATTCCATTATCATGTAGCTAAATCACACTGGTGGTGTTAGAGGGGGGGGGGGACATTAGTTTAATGTGTTGCAATGTCAAATCTGTGGGATGTGCAGCGAATTTATCCAAAAACAGAATAATGTTTTTAGTGAACTTTTTGGTCCATAGCAACAAAAAATCTGTGAAGATTGCTGATGTCATCCACGATGTTTTATTTTTACAGTAATCCACAGGTAAATTTTTAACACCTTTAAAGCACCGAGGTTTATTACTACTTCCAATAGCGACCCATACAACACAGAATGTTTCAGTTATGTTGCAAAAAGCTTACAATCTTTCAAAAACGTAACACATTTAAGTATGCTCTCTGATACCGCTCTCTGCTCCGGTAAAGCCCGGTAAAATAGTGCGTTTTCATCAATGTTGTAAATATGAGATGGAAAATAGTCTTTCAACAAATACGGCAAAACGTTTGTTTTCCAATGATCAGCAGCGCCAAAATAACCCGTCTTCTTTTTCTCCGTACAGTTTACGATAAGAAATATGGTTTTGCTCCTTGCATCTTGTCAACCAGCCATCTGTAGGAGTAAAGTTTTCAACATTCATCATTTGCGCATTTTCCATAGCTTTAACGCAGAAAATTTCACGAGAGATGAGAATATTTTTCTAACTGGCATTTTTGAAACAGTCTAAAAGCGCTGTTTCAACGTCTTCTGCTTTCCCTATTCGTTTTCTCTTACAGTTAATGTTTTATCTTGATACAATTTCAGCGCTAACATTATATCTATTTTTCAGCAAAATACATAAAGCGGTCTGAGAAATTCCAAGCTTTAAAGCTACTTCCCTTTGGCTACATTTTAGAAGAATATCACACTTTTCTCGTAAATTTAAATCTTTTTGCTTAGACATCTTGCTCCTTCGATGTTTCTGAGTAAGAACTACAAATAAAAACACTCTTTCAATATTACAAAAGAGAAAAACGGTAATTCACGCGATCACTGACTAAACAAAGCAAATTTGACACTTTCTAGTGCATTTTGAAAATAAACAGTTATTGAATTTTTTGCTAGGGCAGGTGATAAGGGTGCTTATTTAATTAATACGCTACAGATATTTTCTTTTAAAAGATTTCATATGCTAACTTGCTATGTTTCCTATTTCTTTTCCTTTTCAAGAATTAAAAAGAAATGCTGACAAAATCAAAATTCCTTGTCTAATTTGCGCATATATATCTATTATTGAACCTGGAGACCATTTTCTTTTTGTTTTTATTAACCGGCGATGCTTATTTTATTAAGCGGCGGTTTTGGAAGTAGTTTCCATTGATTTGATTCCGTTCCTGGCAATTTGATCAGATTAAGAGGCTGATTTTATTAACCAGTGACTTTATAAAGCGGCGGGAACTGTATATATATGTGTGTGTGTGGGTTTGTGTGAATGTCCGCTATAGTAACACATGTAACACCGAAGACATTCCTGCACATGAATGGTGATAGGCACAGTTTTCTATTAATAAAATATTAAATTAGGTATGTTTGTCTTTTATTAATTTACAAATATATATATATATATATATATTTGTTAAAATTTATTTAGATGAAAATATTTCCGTTGCTGTATTACTAATTTTTTCACATACACAAATTAATTGTGTGTTTTTGTGTAAAATAGTCTTCCCACGCATTCTATAAAAGTTTATTTCATATAACTATAGTCTTCTCATATTTTACGAAGCTAAAGAAAACAAATTTGAAATATATATCATCTTGTGCTGCAATTATCAATGTCACAAAAAGAAAAACAATTAAAAAAAGAGTGAAAAGAAAAGAAAGAAACTTCTACGAAATGGAACAGAAACTTTTTAATACATTAAAAATGTATTTTTGCTTTCATTCTAATAAAGTTTCCTCCTCATGGGAGAGTAATGACAAGCTTCTAAAGTCCCCCATTTTAGCACTTTTTTACACAATTTTTAATCTCGTGAATATGTTTTGAATTAATAGCCCAGAAGAACTCGCTGCCCACACAGCCACTTACGTGCATAAGACATCTATAAAAGTTAAAATATGACCCACTAGCAGGCTTTGCCCGCTTCGCTGGTCATTATATTGAAATGAAACCCCAAAACAGCATATCATTGATAATAATAAAATATCTTTAAAAAAAAAAATCATTGAAATCCGTCAAAATCTAATTTTAAGTTGCCCAATGCCTTCGGCAGTCCCTTACCTGCTTTTTACTCCCCCTCCCTCGCGGTTACAGTTGAAAGTTTCACAAAATCTCATCAAAGTGCATATTTCGCACACTTAATTAACATCCACACACCAAAATTCTCCATTCTTAGGTAATTTGGACGGATTTAAGCTTCAAAATGTGGTTTTTGCCCCGCCCGCCCCAAGAGGATGGAGGGAGGGGGGGGGGGGTAAATTTCCAAAATTACTTTATATTTCATGTTGCATACACATACCTGACCGACACATCAAAAAATTAAAACTTTTTTTTTTTTAATCTCTCCTCCCGTTCTTAAAGGAGGGAAGGAGGAGTGAATTTCGCAAAATCTATCATACTATGAGTTAGATACATATAATCGTCCCTTACATAAAAAATGTCCAACCTTAGATAATTTAGTGCAGCGTTACGCATGAATACATGTTTTTGCCCCCATTCTCCAAAGGGCGGTAGGAAGGAATTTCATAAAATCCCTTTGTAGTGTGTGTTCAGTTCGATTTCCTCGTGTGTTCAGTACCCTTCTTCCAAAATCTTTTCCCTTCCCTCCCCCCTTAAAAATCCAAAAATCCAAAATCGCAGAAAATAATTTTTTTGTACTGAAGTCTGGTCTTTCCATCTGCAATTTCTTCACCGTTAAGTAATTTGGAGCCGAGTTAAGCCTTCTGCCCCCCAAGGAGACGGGGGGGGGGGTATTTTGCAAAATTCCGTCTTAGTTGGGGGTCAGGCTCCGAAATCCAACCTGGTCACTAAAATTTGTGACCCTCTTTCCCACAGAATCGTCATGGCAGTGTTGAGTCAGTGAATCATTGAGTTTACTCTTTTATATGTACAGATTTGTTTATATTTTTTATGGACTACTCGGCTTAAGGTTGTTGTCACAAAAATAGAGTCCTTGGCGAAAAATGTCCTATCTACTTCAGTATTAAAATTAAAAATATACCCAGGATTATACAGATCTGAATTAGCTTTCATTTTCTTATTATTTAATTTTGATAATGACGTTATGTTGTCATGTGCCTAAGCAAATTTAATATGTATTATTTTTTTTTATTATTATTCGCGTGAAATATTCTTTGGCAACAATTAAAAATTAAAATAAATTATTTTAAAATTTTATTATAGAAGAAATATTTATATTATACAGAAGATTAATTAAAAATTTACATTTTTTCCGGTATAAATAGTAGCCTATGTCTTATTCCATACTATTACCTATCTCTATACAAAATTTCATCCAGATCCGTTTAGCCGTTGTGGTGTGATTGAGTAACAAACATCCATCCAAACTTTCGCATTTATAATATTAGTATAGATTATAGTTATCATGTGCATGTGTTAGATTGAGTTATTTTGCTATCAAATTGACAAAATTTTAATTTTAAATTTCAAAACTCTATCGTTCTTGGCGCTTATTGTATTTGGTGATCAAAAACGTAATACGAAAATATGTATGCCAGATGTATATTTTCGTAATATGCATTGTACGAAATATTGTTTCATATTATTTATTACTCTCTTAATATAAGTTGTTAAAATAACCATGATTTTTGAAAGGAATTAAATTATGTTCGCCAAATAATTTGTCGATATTTTTTTTTTCTCCTAAGGATGACCGATATCAAATCTATTCCGCTGCAATATCGTATCTTATATCAGATACTTTATTTAGACATTTGGAAAGAAATTTGGCTTCAAATTTTGATAGAATATTTATCATTTTCCTTTTAATTAGTGTATTAGTTGGATATTTATTGTGTAAATATCATCCTTTGAAATGAAATATTTGTGTTTTCAATCGAATATAGAAGTTTGCCATTTTTTTCCCCTAGAGTTTTGATATTAAAAATTCAAATTTTGTCAATTTTACAACAAAAATAACTTAATCTAACGCATAGACATGATAACTAATACATATCTATACCTAAATATGGGGATTAAAATCGGGAAATAATTTTCCACGATTTTTAATAATTTTTTACAAAAAATCCAATGGGCGTTTAACATAGGACATATTTTTCTTGAATCCACAAACGGCCAGTGAAGTCATCACTTCGCTTGCGTATTAGCACTTTATCAATGTGTAAAAGAAATTTTTAATTAAAAATGACGTCAATTTTTGTGAGATGCATAATTTTTTTTATAATTTTTTATCGTTCACTTTTAGATAAATGTATTTATTTTGCTGTTGAAAAAAATAAATAAATTCGTTTTTTTTTTTTGGCAACAATTAAATTATGGATAAATTTAAATGGCTAATTTTTTGCTATTATTAGCTTACAAAATTGCTATTTTATGCATAAAAGTCGCAAAAACAAATTTATTTTTGGAATAAAAGGTAGCCAACTTTTTAAGTTAGGGTATAAGCTATCTCCATTACAAATTTCATCGAAATCCGTCGAGCAGTTTTGGCGTGAAACACAGTCAAATAAATTCACGGACATTCACATTTATATATATATAAGATTAAACTTCTATAACAATCCTACAGATGTCTATTTGCACGACAAATATCACTCTTTTTTACAGCCATTAGATGTTTGTTAAATATCCAATAAATCTCCAAATATCCGATATTTGGACTAATTAATAAGGAACGCATTCGTTTTTTATGCATTTCTATTGCTATTTTATTGTTAAGCTTTAATTTAATGGTACAGCTGTAATAAAATGATGCCTTCTCAAATGCGCGATTGCCGTTTGTGCGAAATGCTAAAAAAATCTCATTTCCGCGATTTTTCTACCCATTTGCATAAATAAAGTAAAAATACAAGAATAGACGAGTTACATGCGTTTTTAGATTCATACACAGAAAGGTAGAGATTTCCAGTGTTTTTTTTTTTTTTTTCTTCTTCTTCATGTGCGCGAAGCGTATACTTGTGCGTGATACTGAATGCTGCGAAAACGAGTTACCAGCGTTTCATGCAGAGCGTGGTAGGGGTTTTCAGTGATGTTCGTTTGGTATTTACGTGCGTGGTAGTGATTGCCGTGGAACCGAGTTACGGGCGTTCTCAGATTCATGCACAGCAAGGTATTGACGTTTATTGATGTTTGTTTGGGTTTTTTACGTTTTTGGTAGGGATTGCCGCGGACCCGAGTTACGGGCATTTTCAGACTCATGCACAGTAAGGTAGAGGTGTCCAGTGATTTTTTTTTACGTGCGTGGTAGTGATTGCCGCGGAACCAAGGTACGTGCGTTTTCAGATTCATGCACAGCAAAGTAAGGGTTTCCTGTGTTTTTTTTTTTTTTTTTTTCTTTTTTACGTCCGTGGTAGAGATTGCCGCGGAGCCGAGTTACAGGCGTTCTCAGATTATCAAATCAAAAAGGAAGAAATCACCTGCTCGCCCGGTCTTGCAATTTCTGCTCGCGCAAGTGGGAATAATTCACTAAAATTAAGAAAGCTATTTTGCGTAATCTCTTTTTAGAGGGTTGTAGTGATTGTTGCATTGTTGTAAGGTTTTTGAAAGAAAATTTAATTGTAATAGGATTGAATTTTTGACCTAATAATTAAGAAATGAGGAATGGTGATAAATGTAAAAGTGTTGTACCTGCCGCTTTAGTCATGAAATGGCTACACAATTCCGTGACTTTTCTTCCTATTCGAATGCTGCGCAGAAGAATCTGGTTTATATCACACACTGCGCAATTGACTGGACAGTCGTAATATAACATGAGAAGAGAGGTCTGCGTTGCCTCTAGACCTTTACTGAAAACTTCATATTCGAAGTTTAATGTTTTCTGATAATCTCGATCTCAAAATAAATCTTATGATAAGTTCATTTCTGTAAGTTTTGTAATGTACAAAAACAAATATTCATTTTTTTAACTAATCGTCAAAGGAATAATTGTGTAGTCCTGGATTGGTTCTTCACACGGGATATGGCTGATGGATGAATTATCCAATTTTACTTAATTGATTTATAATGCAGTGAAATCTAAATGATATGCAGGATTATAATTAAACATTCGATTTATTTAGTTTAATCGTGTTATTCAGTTTAATCAACTTAATGTGTTAATTTTAGCGTAATTCGTAGTTGGAAAATACGATATTATGATAAAATAAATCGTTCTAAAATGAATAAACTTTTAGTCGTTATTCTCTTTTGGATTTATTGCCAAGAAAAGTTAAATAAATTTAGCCCAGTCACTTATCGAATTTGTCTTCTGGTACAGTTCCAAACATTCAATAAATTCATCCTCATTGTCTTTTTATTACAATTAAATTGCATAATTATTCTACTATAGAATTAAATGTAATGAATGTGCAGTCTGTGCTAAGTAGGAAATGCGCAAATTGTACAATTTGAGTAGGAAACACTGCACAGCGATTTATTCGATAATTATTCGCTTTTGTAAATAACCATTGATTTATGTGTCATTAATCTAGGTTAGTGGTGCCTGAGAAATCGTTTAATTTAACAAAATTTTGTTCTACTGCCATTCCACAGAAATATGGAACAAAACATCGAAATTTGAAAGTGTCTAAATACTTATTGGTTAGTAGTGTATTTTATTTACATTGCCCATTAGAATCATCCCGGTAATAAAAACTGAAAAATTCTGCGGAATTTTTATGTATCTTGAAATTTTCCAAGTTTTATGATTTAAAATGGGATAAAGAGCATAGGCAACATTAATTATACGAAAAATTACTACAATCCCGGTATTTATTTTTTCTTGATGTCAAAGCTATCCACTGAAATTTAATTACATGTGACATATCCAGCAAAGGAGATTACTGGGGCAAATTAAAAACTTATTTGGTCTGCAGTTACTATATATTTACAGAATGGTTTATGTAAAATACCTCTTTTTTAGTAAAAAAAATGAAAAATTTGAGTCTTTCTGAAATTCAATCGCGTTTTAAATTTAGAAAAAAATCGTATTTTTTTAATAACAGAGTTTTGTTTAAATTTTATTATTTCACTATTTATTTATTTATTGTTGAATCACCGAAATTACTTTTTATATTTTGCTGCATGTAAAATAAATTCTATACATTTGAAGAAAATTTAATTTAACGTTAACAAATTGTAAACAAAAAGCATTTTCAAAGATTGAAAATACAGTAGAGAATCTTTATTTCAAAAATATTTCAAAATATTATTTACCTCAATAAGTATTTAAGAAATTCTGACACATGTTTTCTTCATAAATGGTTATTGTCTTATGCTTAAAATATTTTAAGAAAAAAAATTTTTCTTAAAAGAGATAAAAGAGATACGTAAATATTATAAATTAAAAAAAATGATTATTTCTATCACAATTGAAAAAATATATATACATATTATCAATACTCTCTTTTTTCTATTTTAATATTTTTGAGATTGAATGTTACATTTTCTTTAATTTCGTTTTTATCTTTGTTGAATAAATATGTATACTTATATTCCACATGCATAATGGATTTTTTTCATGTAAAAAAAATATAAATACTTTTTCTAGATATATATATATATTTTTTTTAATATTAAAAACTAAATATGCAAAGGATTTTTTTTTTTCTTTCATTTTCCATGATTTTTTTTTTATTATTCTGCTGTAGGAAAACTATTATAACAATAAATAAATAAATGATATATATATATATATATATATATATATATTCGAAATCTTGCATTAATTGTTGACAGTACCGCTAGTTTCCTAATGAGATCGGTACTGGATTTCAGTATTTTTAACTCCATTTTTCCTTCATGCATTCCTTTTTATTTCAATAGTCATTTTGGTTAATTTCTTTCAATTCTTATCTTGTGTTGCATGAATTTACTGGACTAATGGATTAAGACTACTAACTCACCGTTTAGGTTTAAGTGATATACGTCATTTCTCTTATGCGTAAGTACTTTAACATGTTTTTACTATTCAGTGAAATTTACTTAAATGGTAATTGTGACAATAAATTTATACGTAATACATCTAATTATTAAATTCATTGTTGGTATTTTCATCTTTCTCTCATTTGCTGAGTATTGTAAAGGAATTAAATAATTTAATATATATATATATATATATATATATATATATATAATAATTATTTGTTTCATACATATTGGAAAATATTTTACTGTAAGAATTAAAAAGAGATTTCAATTAAAAAAAAATGTTTTATGTCGTATGACTCGAGAAATGTTTGCCGAAGGAAGAATTTTAAAGATTATTTTTCAAATTGTTATAACATATATTTGCACACCTCCAATTTTAGCCTTGGTACGGCATTCCACTTTATTAATGTCCGTGACTTTATGTGGTGACGTTATGTACATATTTGTTCATGTGTGCATTTACGAGTGTGTTTCTATCTTGCCTATCTTAAAACCGAATTTATATACAGATACAGAATGTTGAAAAAATTGCTTTTAGTATATAATATTCAGATGTGACGGTCTTGATCATCCGTTATCAAACTGCTCATGTAATAATATTAAAATAAAATATAAATTTTACTTTCTTTTTTACTTTCTTGTAGCAAAGAAGAACATCGGGACAAACATCTGGAAAATTATAAGAGTCTACTGGCTTCAATAAATATCATTCGTCGTGACATTATTAGAAATATGGAGAGATTGGCGAACAAATTTTCCGAAAAAGTAATAATTTAGTATTGCCAAAATCTAGAAGCCCTATGAGAATTTGAAACAGAATGTATCAGTTTTTTCGTTTTTTAATTCTCATAAATCATAAACAAATTATCTAAAATATTTCAAAATCAATATTTTTTTTCCGTATATATAAGTAGACTAAATATGAAAATTTTTTTAGAAATCTAAACCTAAAAATTTTTATATCGCTTCTGTATATAATTAAGAAAAAGTAACATTTACCAGACGTTTACAAAAGTTTAGGTTTTTATTTTTATTTTTTTCTTTTAAATAAAAATATTTAAAAAGGTTTAAACGATTAATTAAAAACACTTCAATCTGGAGTTTAATAAAATACATTTACTCAGATTAAAATTTGTTTTCTGTCAAATGAAGTTTTGTGATTTTTGTAGATTTTTGATTATTTTATACACAGTGTAAATACAAGTGTCTGAAATTGAGACACAATTGTGTCTAAAATGGGTGTTTAAGATACTAAATTTTAAGATGCTAAAATGTGCCTTATTTATTTCAGACACTTGAAGTATATTAAAAGGCACATCGTTTCACACTCGATGTGTCTGAAATTCCGCCATCTTTGATCCTGTCTACAGTGAATATTTTTCATAAATAAATAAATAAATCATAAGGTGCGTTTTATACTGTTTACCTGTGAAAAATATATTTTAGAATGTCCCAGAGCATAAAAAAAGCATTATTAATTTTTACAAAAATATTCCCCGTTGCCCGCGCCGGGAATCGAACAGACAATCTTCGGAGTCAAAGTCGAGCGTCTTCCCAATCAAGCTATCTGTACTCGCGCTATATGTTGCTTGTATAATGAAATATATTCTAGTGTCCGTAAAACGAATCGAAGTTTTATGTCTTTGCAATAAAACTGTCCATAAGAAGTAAAGCTTAATACATATTTTATTATCTTAAATTTCATGTGTAGAGGTTTAGAGTTTTTTTGTAAAATGCGTAATAAATATGATAAAATAGTAGACTATGGATTTTAAACGATATTTATTATTAATATTTTTTATTTTTTTTTTTAACTGGTATTTGCAAGAAAACAAAACTATATACATGAAACCAAAACAGTTGCTCTTTTACATTTTGAAGTGTAGGGAAACGCGGAAAAAAAATCAATTATGCACAAATTGCTTAGTTACGAATTCGCTTTCTTACCTACAAGTTACATGCTTCGTTTATCTTAATACATATATATATATATATATACTTTTTTTTGTTGTTTTATTACACGTGAGAACTTTAAATAAAAATTAACTCTGTTTTTTAATTTTTAACAGAATAAGTTCCCCGTCTAAGTATTTGAAATAAGTTAGCTACTTAAATTATATAAAATAATATGAAATTTATTTGTTAAAAAAAATGTTAAAATAAGATATGCATGCTGCTTAAAGTAGATTCCATACGGAAAATTTGTTAAGTAATACAAATGTCTGAATTTCTAAGTGTCTGAAATTTGTAATGTCTGAATTTTTAAGTGCCTAAATTGTAAAATGTCTGAAATTTTATGTGTCTAAACTGTAATATGTGTTAATTTCAGACATATCAATCGTATTCAGACACTTATCTCAGCTCATTTATAAAAATGAGACTTACGTGTCTTAATTTAAGACAGCCCATGCGTCTGAAATTTTGCATGCGTAAGTGTTTCAGGCATTTATGTGTCTGAATTGCATTTCAGACACAATTAAGACGCTTCTATTAACAGCGAATGTAGCTTCCCTTTTATTTACTTTTAGTTTTGAATTGCACAACATTTCTTCTAGAATAACAGATGTATGGTATCACAAGAAAAATCTATAGTCACTCAAGAAACTGACCTATACTGACACACAACATTTACTTGAGTTTAAAATAATAATTTGTATTAAAATTGTGTAAGGTATCATCACGTGTTTAAAATTGGTTAACTATTTATTATATTTTAAAAATAACACTAGCTTAAACATGGTTTAAAAGTACTTAAATATATATATATATCTATATAGTACTTTTAAACCATGAAATCAAAAACCATTAAATATATAATTAAAAAAATAATGTGTTACTTCTTTTAACGTAATAAAATTTCTGGGTCTTTAATATATATATATATATATAAATTCTAATCTAATCAGGTGACATTAGGTGTTGAACGTATTACTTTTTTATAAATCATACAGTGCGTTTCATCTAAAAATTTTCTGAACTGTATCTATTTTAAAGTATAAAGAAGAAAGAATTTCTAATAATTTAACTTTTACATTGTCTGGAAGTGATCTAATTCAGAAAAAAAATGGATATCATATAATATATTTGTCGAATATGATATGGTACGCATTTATTCCTTGATTCCTGCATTTACTGCATCTGTTGTTTAGAAATAAAATATGTATACAGCATTATTTAATAGCTATTAACCTTACCAAATCTCTACTTTGCCCATATCTAAGGTTAATCAAATAGAACTATCATAAAAACAATTTGAGAAAATTTAAGAGAAATTAAATATGTTCTCTGGTGCTACAAAATTTCTACAATTAAAAGGAATTTATTACTGACCTCATCAAAATTATCCCCATTGTCTAAATCTTTCGATGTAAAAATATTTTATAATCTGTCCAAAATTTCAAATTGCTTGATTTTCAACATTTTCAAGTTTAATTGGTTTTAATGTCTTCACTTCTTTTAGCGTAGAATTGCACCGAATTGTTTTAAACTTGCTATTTTCTTAAACTATTTCTTTGCTTTACTTGAGCTTTTATACTTTTCCTTTTTTTAAGAATAAGTATTATACATATATATATATATATATATTTAAATATTCTCATTATTTAAAGTTTTCTATGTATATATATATATATATATATATATATATATATATTTATATATTTAATTATATACATTTTCCATTTACTGATTAAAAAAAAAAAAAAACAACTTCAGAATAATTTTTCGCTTTTAAACTGCAGTTGTTATCTGCAAATTTTTTTTAGCTGTGTTAGTTGTTCAGTTTTCCTTTCTATTTAATTATAATTATTTTCATTCAGTGAAAGGGTTTTTGGCTTTTATTTAGTGTATTTACGGGATCTAATATTATTTTCAAAGTAGGTAAATGTCTACTAGCTGTCTAATTACTTTAGATCTTAATTGCTTTAAATAAAATGAATTGTGATTCTAGGAACTTTGTCTTTATTACCAAAATCCAAGCCATTTACACTGACGACAGATGCCTTTAGCGATAGCCATATTGATTAGCAGACAGTAATTTATGTTGGTGTTTAAAAACCAGACATCCGCGTTTTATGTCTCTTATTTCCAATTCGACATTTTCCGAACGCAATCAAACTAATGTACCAATATCATTTTCATTCAACATGAACACATAGTAAAATTAAGGCCATATACAGCTGACTGATTTTTATCCCGGTTACCGCTGTAGTTCTAAATTGCAGTATATACACACACACACACACACACATATATATGCATATACATAAAATCAAATTATTATTGTTAAAGTATATTTTAAAGCATTGGTCCTGCATCTTTAATTATAATTTATTACTTCTTTTCTTGCTATTGAATTTGATTTTTTTAAACATCTATAATATGCATGTATGCCAATGTTATTTTATTTTATTCAGTCTAAAGAATTCCATAAGACACTGTTTGTCGTCTTTATCGTCATCAAAAAAGCCAAAGCCAACGTTATTTTATGAAGAAATGTGTTACTAGATTTCCTTATTATGTAATGTGTTTCAAATTTCTATCTTTGATGTTACTGAAGCACAAGTTAAATAAACTATGTGACCTATGCATAACAGTTTAGAAAATTTATTAAAATCAGTAAAATAATTATCTATTTCTTTACCTCAAAAAGTGGAAAATTTGAATTCATTTTTTTAAACGTTAGACCTAGCATGTACACCAAAAGAAACGCCAATTTAAATCCGAAATATTAATCAATGTATACCCAAAGATAAAATGAACAATATTTTACATTATCTTAATAATAAAGAAATTATATCAAATGAAATTCTGAAAAAAGTAGTTTTTTAAAGAATTTCTACCAATCGCACGCGTGTGTTCGAATAAATTCAAGAAAGCAAGAAAAAAATAAGGATAAAAACGTATACAGTTTTCGTATACAGTTTTCTTCAAGACTAGATGAATTTCTACGATATTACCTCCAGTTACGTGAGATACACACACCACTTTGCATCCTTATTTTGATTATTATTCTCTAACAAGTTATTTTAAACAGTTAAACACATGCTCCCAGCATACACTTCTATAAAACAAGAGGAAACTTCAAATAAATACCATAAAATGCAAGAACTCGCAAGAATTGTTTAGCGTCGAAAGAATACACGACCGTTCGTCAGGCAAACGAGGTAGGCACAATTACTGTACCTTGCCGCTTTTTTTGCAACTTGCGTGCCTACTTCATTTGCCTGACGAAGGTTTTGTCTTCTTTCGAACTGAAACGATTGTTACGAGTTCTTACATTTTAAAGTTTTGTACTTATTACTTTTAAATGGTGCCAATTCTGTCGTGTTTTTTTTATAAGGGGAAACCTATTTGAAACCAGACTATTTGGCTCAAGAATGCGATATTTCTGGTGCCAATAGAAAATGAAATGAAGTACACTGTAAAAAGTTTGCTTTTCTTTGGTGCCAGAAATTCTCTGTAATTTGAGAAAATACGCGCAGTTTATGAAAAAAAATATGTTGTCAGAACGTATTTTCCCAAATTAAAGAAAATTTCTGGCAGCAATAAAGGCAATTTTTTTTACAGTGCACAAACATTAAAAAATGCAACTTTGCTGTCAGAAAACCTCTGTAATTACAGAAAAATACGTTTTGTCAACGTAATTTTTCCGTAATTTAAGACTTGTTTTCTCAAATTACAGAGAATTTATAGGAACAAAGTTTTTTCTAACAGTGTGAACAACACTCGGGATAGAAAAGCTGCAAATTTTTTCAAGAATTCCGACAATTTTACGAAATAAGAAAAGATAAATCAATATAAATTTTATAAAGGTGACAGAGAAAACAAAGAGAAAATTGCATGTTATATATATGTAGTGAGAGCATTCCCCAGTGACTGATTAGTTGCCAAAACGAGAAAAATGATGACAGGAATAAAAGATTTGCTAGTACAATAATTGAGATTGGGAGGCGAACCTTAGCTCAAGATAGTTTGACTAGAAATAAATTACATTGTGATTAATTTATAATCAAACGTTGACATTTTTAGTACATGTTGTCATAAAGCACTGTTAGGTTGAGATTTAAAACTGTTCATCATAAATAACAGGATATTGTCAAAACAAAAATAAAGTATTGGTCAAATTACATTGAAAAATTATTTTAATGAAACCCAAACAGAAAATCTTGCAAAGTTCATTGTAGCGCTGAAAGAAGAAAAACCTACATTAATAATAAGAGCAAAATGTAAAAATCTAAGCAGTAATATTCTTTTGTCAAATGATATAATCCGAATGCTGAAAAGCGAAAAACCGCAATTTGGTAGAACAGTCAAAAACATGATTCAGAGAGAGAAATATAAGTGTACATTGAACCTTCTTTTAGTAACAATAGGGAATGTATTAAAAAACGAGGAGTAGGACCTAAGTCACATCAAGCAAAATGTTATAAAAAATCCGATTATGGAAAATAGTCATTGAATACAAGTAGTAAATCTCAAAATCAAACAAGTGAGTTTACGATGTTTTTAATACTATCTAAGGAAAATCCGGTATGTCAAAGATCCCAAAAGTTATGTATGAAGGAAAAAGTTGAAGTGAGAAATAGGTAGAAGAATGGTTGCATCAAAGAGTCATACGGGAAAGCTGTTCCGATTACTCGGCGATAGTGTTAAAATAGAAAGAGGATTTGCATATTTGTACAGATTATAAAAGTTTGAACAAAAATATGGCAAAGGATAAATTCCGTCACCAGTAATTAAGGTTGTACTAGATAAATTGGGATAAAGGGAAAATATTTTCTACTCTCGATCTGAAAAATGCCTTTTTCCATGTTGGTATCGAAGAAAAAAGTAGAAGGTGTACAGCATTTGTAACTGACATTAGGCGATGCGGATTTTTGAAATTTCGGTTGAATTAAAATAGTTCAACGATGCTCCAGAGAATCACGTTTCTAGATAGTTAATTAAAGACGGTATATAGTAGTGTACCTAGATTAGATTTCATAATAGTCGCTAACTGAGAAAATGAAGCATTTAAAAGCTGGAAATGGTTTTTGAAACTGTTCAAAAATTTGGATTAAAATCTGTCTTCAAGAAATATCAATTTTAAAAGCCAGAGGTACAGTTCTTGCGACATTTATGGAAACTTGAACCATGAAATCGCTTATCGAAAAACGGAGGTTGTAAGAAAATTTCTGTAGCCGCGGAATCTGAAAGAAGTACAGTGTTTTCTTAAGTTCACCGGGTACTTTAGAAAATATGCAAGAGGATATACATCTATTGCTCGACCGCTAAAGCATTGTCTAAGGGCAAAAGCACATTTTGTACTCTAATAGGAACAAGGAGTGGCATTTATCAAGTTAAACAAGCTGTTAACTAATGAGCCAATTCTTCAGCTGTTCAACCAAGAAAGGGGGATGGAGTTGTACATGGGTGTACTTAAATATATATTGGGTCTAACTTTTTTGCAACAAAATGAGAATAGACATTTCTATTCTACTCATTGCATGAGCAAGATGACGTCTCGGAAAGATCACAAATACTGCTGTTATGAACCAGAATCATTCTAATGGTGGTAGAAACATTGAAAAAAATTAGGAATTACCTGTCATGCAGCAAATTTAAATTATATAGGGATTGCTTAGCTTTTATAAAGACAATGAGCAAAAGGGAAACGTCTCTTAGATGGTCGCTATTCTTGGAAGATTTTGACAACGAAGTAATATACTGATCCGGTAAGCAAATGCAGCGTGTAGATGCGATGATGTAAATCGCCTACAGTAGAAACAAAACTACACAGAGAATAGCTAATGCACAGGAAACTGATGAATTTATAAAGTCTACTTGAATTAAAAGAACATGATGGTTATATTCTAAAGAATAATGATTTGTAAAAGTTGCTGCATTATCAGAGAGTGTAAGTTGTCCCAATAGCGAGGGAGACAGAAGTTATAAGAATGCTCTAGGTGGTAATTTCTCGGTATCAAAGACAAGGGAAATAGCTAAAAAGAAATTTTAGTTTCCAAAGATGAGAAAATATCTAAAAAATGTGGTATATAATTGTGTAACGTGCATATTGATCAGTAACAAAAGAGGTGCAGGGGAAGGATTTCTAAATGTTATATTCAAAATATATATGTCACATATAACATATCAAGTCGATTCTTTCTGTACACTACCATCTACAAATACAATTAACTACCATATTTTAAAGTTTATAGATGAGTTTTAAGAAATGTGTTATACACAGTAAAATCCTTTGCAGCGCAAGATGCACTTCATAATTCAAAGAAACAACAAGAAACCTTCGGCAATCCTAGGCAATTGATATCTGATCAAAGAACAGTATTCACATCAAATGCATTCGGAGAATATTGGGAAGCTGAACGGATTGAGCTTTTTACTATTACAACCGGAATTTCTAAAGGAAGGGCTAAACAGAGAGTCTGTATGTGACAATAATACTCCGGTATTCACGAAACTTAGTTTAAAGGAATCGAATAAATGGTATAAACACGTAGAAGATATGCAGAAAAAGATGAACGCAATGTTATTAAGGAGTACTAAGAAAACAGTTTTGGAATTAATGCAGGATTAAAAATGAGAAACAAGGAGGGGAAGAAAATTATAGATGTTTTAGAAGAGGAGAGACATATTAGAGGAACGAAAGATCTGAAATTGATACGTGAAGAAGCAAAAAGGAGCATTTTGAAAATGGAAGAAGAAAATTCCAATAATTACAACAATAATAATGAGAAAAAAAAAAAAAAAAAAAAAAAAAAAAAAAAAAGAGCTCATGTTTACAAAGAAGGTGACCTAATTGAAATCAGTGAATGTAATTCGGAAGTGGAATGCAGCTGTGGCCGAAATTTCTTGATCCGTATAATGTGATCAAAATGAAGCCTAATAACAGATATGGTGTAAAGTAAGTTGAAACCCGCAAAGGTTACAATAGTACCAGCACAGACGCCGACCACATGATACCATGCAACGATATAAAGGTATATAAGATGCTTATTTTATGTATTGTATATATTTTATATATTTTATTATTATTCCGAATCGCAATTTTAATTATTGCATTATACGTGCCTATCCAAATTGTTTAAAAGTTGGTGAGGACCTCAAAATTTAGGATGGCCGAGAAGGTGTGATAACAGAACTAGAAGAGCGAGGTTAAATTAGATTTGTTATCCATGATTTTCACCAAAAGTGTGAATCTGTTCTCAAGCGGAAAAAGAATTAGAAAAAAAAAAAGATGGAAAAAGATTTAAATAATGTAACAAAATAAATCGAGAAGGAGATCCCTACAAACGAATTTTTAGTGAATCAGTTTCGTGTTGGAAGCAATTTAAGAAGCAAGCAATTGTTTTATAAATGAAGTTACAGAATCAATTTAGTTTGTTATTCTTCTCAATATAGTCTGTTGCTGATGTCCGGCATCAATGAAAACTTAACCGTAAGCACAGACTTATATTTAACACATACTGTTAGAAAACAAAAGTATGTATTGCCCCATCACTCTCTCTCTATTGAATTGTTTCTGAAACATTGGTGGTAGAGGTCATATATAGCAAATATGAATAATGGATAACAGAAAAAAAAAATAATTATAAGAATAAGAAGCATCAGAGGTCACCATGGTTAAATATGTATGGAGCGGGTTATACTAGTTATATATATATATATATATATATATATATATATATATATGTATACATAATTAAAATATTATCGATTTTTCCAGTTTCTAAGAATAAGGAAATTATTTTTATTATTATTACATCAAAATGATTAATGTGTTTTAAAGTAATGTAAAATAACATATCGCGGCAACTTTAGAAAGAAAATATTAAGCGCTTACTTTCCTAGAAAAATTCCGCATTAAATATGTCATATTATATTAAACCTTTTAAATGGAGATTGAATACATCATAGAAATAATATCTTGTTCAGTAATGAATTCGATTCGTGTGTTTCCTTTTAATCTGCAAAAGCAAAGTTTCAGATTAGTTAGAACATTTGTTATTTGATTCCCACAAATTTTCTATTGTTACATATGGCAGTGATTTTTCTTTTGCTTTACAAGGAATATTATTAATCCAGAAAATGCGCAGTATATCTTATTGCAAATGCTTTCTGCTTATATTTAAGTAGACTTAGATCTAAATATATCATTTATTTTATTGACATATGTTGAATTTGTTTGAAATTATCTTAGATAATGTATATTGTTATCGTGTGCTGCCATCTATATGAAATTTATTCATATGTAATAATAATTTTACTTCCAACTATTTGATGAGATACTCCAATATGGGAAAAAAAAGAAACTTTACTTTAATTTTAATTTTTATCTTTTTTAATAAAAAATAAAGAGCAAAAAAATTTGAAGAGGAAGACGTGAATTTGTATTCGGTACCTATTTAAAGACACGAAATTGCTTTCAAGTTTATGATTTTTTTGTTTTTCGTTTTTTAATTCCCATAAATCATAAACAAATAATCTAAAATATTTAAAAATTAATAATATTTTCGTATATACAAGTAGACTAAATGTACAAAAAATTTTAGAAATCAAAACCTAAAAACTGTTATATCGTTTCTTTATTTAATTAAAAAAAAATAACTTTTACCAGATGTTTACAAAAGTTTAGGTGTTTATTTTTTTCTTTTAAATAAAAATATTTAAAAAGGTTTAAACGACTAATTAAAAATCACTTTAATCTGGAGTTTAATTAAAATATATTTACTCAGATTAAAATTTGTTTTCTGTCAAACGAATTTTTGTAATTTTTTTAGATTTTTGATTATTTTATACAAGCATAAAATATAGACGCAAAATTTAGTATAAAACTTCATATACACATCTCGAAATGCTTTTTGAAAATTGAATTTGCAGTCAATATAAATTAAAATTTATAAATTATAATATATTGCAAAGATAAATTTAAGCATAACTAAGATGTTAAAAAACAACGATTCCTAAATAAACGTTTATTATTCCCAGGTTGTTATATATAATGTGGTGGTTAAAAAAACATTATTTGAAGCCTCACGTGAAATTTAGGATGATGCATGTTGTACATCTGATTCTTAATTATTTTTAATGCGACAGAGGTGCATATATTAATTAAAAGTCACAAATTTAGGCACATGGTGGTTATAGTCTGTATTTCCCTTCTGAAAGCTGCATAAAGTTCGCCACGCGTTCTAAGTTTATCTTCTCAAACACTCTGTACTTAATATAGCCCACAGTAAAAATTCATATGGATGGAGATCCGTTGAACAGGTACACAAATTGATGCGTACTTAAAAAAAAAAATGCATTGCAATGACGTGGACAAAAATACTTACTGTTCTTATCACGTGACGATATGAAATTCTGACATTTCAAAGTCTGCAGAAATTTAATTCATCAACCTGAAAATTAATATCAGATAGAATTGAGTAGAAAGCTGATTTTTACCAACTATGTGAAAAATACCAGATCGGGGAATCGAACCCCGGACCTTCCGCTTAACGCGCGGATGCTCTAACCACTGAGCTACCCTGGCTGATAACTAGCTCGGCACTTCTCACATAATTTACGTTGGCAAGGTCACCGAGTCTGCATTAAAGAATTTATATCAAGTGACAAATTTGAACGTGGCATAACCCCAAACGGCCACGAAATATAATTTCGTGGCTGTTATTTATTTTACACCTTTTATATCAAAGTAATATATGTCATTTGTCTTTGTCAAAAAAAAAAAAAAAAATCTCATTACTGCATATTTTGTATTTATTGTAAAATTAAGCTACAATCACAATTTTTTGCTTATTTATGCAAAGTTTTGTATGGAAATACAGGACTTAGACAATTCTGATGTATTTTCGAACAATTTGAAATCCTATCTAAAAACATAAAATTGTAATAATAAATTGCGTGAACATGCTAAATCATAGACAATTTAATGCAATGCATGCAAATTAAAAGTCATTTTAGGGGACACATTGAGAAATTTTACGTAATATAAAATACTAGCTGACCCGTCCGGCTTCGCACTGATGAACAAATTTTAGTTAAAGATGGATTGATATGTAAAAAATCAAGAAATATATCGGTTAATATGTTATAGTCAGGCAATATTATTAACTGGAAAGTCAAAATATAATTTTACAATTATTTTTTTTAATTAGTTGTTAAATGTTGGCAATTTTTACTTAATGCTATTTATTTATTTATTTATTTATTTCATAAAAAGAAACATTTCTTTACTCATGAATAAAAAATATTGAAAAATAAACCTATGACATGAAAATGTTTTTGATAAAATTGACGTCATAATAGCTTTAATTGTTATTTATTTGTTCACTTCGCAAATATATTTAATTATTTCCATAATTGATTATTATTTTAATAATGTATATTAAAGGAGAAATCAATAATATGAAACAATATTCGTACAATATATACTATTACAGAATCTGGTGTGAAACAACCACACGACTTCCATTACCCACTATTACACGTAATATATACAATTTTTTGGAGATATTACTTGCATTTTTTGAGATTTTCGAGTAAGAGAAACTTGATACACGTATAAAGACACATACAACAGAGTTTGCATAGCGAGTTAAAAAATAAGGGGAAAAAAATAGATAGTTATTTTTTTAAACACGAATTTCAGAGATCTAAAACTGAACTACCTAATCAGGATGACCGTTAATATTCCTGTAATAAGCACGTAATACTTGAGAAAGGTTATCTAAATTGGATTAAAGAAAAAATTTTCAAGAATACGTTAGAGGCGTTTTAGAGATACCAACTTTTACCAAAACTTAGCATACTCAATTATTGACCTAAAAACAATAATTACATACAAAAGGATATTTAATAGGAAGTTAACATGGCGAGTTTGAAAAAAATCCGTACAGGCGTTTTTAAAGGAACGCACTTGCGAAGTCTGAAATTGAGCTGTTTATAGAGGACGCCTATCAATTTTCCTGAACTAAGCAACTTTTCAATCGAAAGGGCATCTAATATATTATTTATACAGCAACTTTGAAGAAAATAATTAGAGGTGTTTTTGAATATGGGCTTACGGTCCCATTTCTGGTTTTCGATGACCCAATTCCGGTTTTTCAATTTTCACGAAAATTTGGAAAATTTATCTGTACACAAGACCTGAATCACTTGTGAAGTTTAGTAGTCCTATTTTTATTAGTTTCGGAGATATGACAGCCAGAATATTACACACACACGTGCACATATACACACACACTGACCAATTGCCAAAACCTATACAATACTTCCACTACCTACGGTAGTAGGGTAATTGAAGTAAACACATACATCTCGTATTTACTACGATAATATACAGATTTTCGTATTACGTTTTCGATCGCCAAATACAAAAATCGCCAATGACGATAGATATCAAATCTATGCTTTGTTTTCAATTAAAATATTGAAACTTTTAATTAAAATTTATTTTACCAAAATTTATTATAGCTTCTAGCACTTAGAGAGAGACAGTGTAAAAAAAAAAAAAAAAAAAAAAAAAAAGCAATCGGCTTTTTAGTTCTAGCGATCGTTCTCTACATATGCATATAAACCTTTCTTCTTTTTATATTAGTATAGCTATAGAGCATAGGTATATTAAATAGGTTTCCAATCAACATAATGTAACTCAAAAAATTAAATGCTATTTACATTTCAGTAATGGCTGTATGCGCTATGTATATTGAGCTACTTGCCATAACTGTTAGTTGCTAAAAATAGTCGCCAAATAAATTTAAACATCTCAATACGCAAGCGAAGTGTGACATCACTGACCGCCCATGGATGCAAGAAAAAGATTTTCCATGTTAATCGCTCATTGGATTTTTTTTAATTAAAATTCTAGAAGAATTATTTCCCGATTTTAATCCTCATATTTGGCTATAGATATGTATTAGTTATTGTATGCATGCGTTAGATTGAGTTATTTTGCTGTCAAATTGACAAAATTTTAATTTTAAATTTCAAAACTGTCACCCTTGGCGTTTTTTGTATTTGGCGATCAAAAAGTAATACGAAAATATACATGCCAGATGTATATTTTCGTAATATGTATTGTACGAAATACTGTTTCATATTATTCGTTACACTCTTAATGTAAGTTTTTAAAATAACCATGATTTTTGAAAGGAATTAAATTATAATAGCCAGATAATTTGGCGATATTTTTTTTTTCTGCCAAGGATGACGGATATCAAATCTATTCCGCTGCAACATATTAGTATATTATATCAGATAGTTTATTTAGACATTTGAAAACAAATTTGACTTCAAATTATGATAGAATATTTATCCTTTCCCTTTTAATTAGTTTATTAGTTGGATGTTTATTGTGTAAATATCATCGTTTGAAATGAAATGTTTATGTTTTCAATCGAATATGGAAATTTGCCATTTTTTTTTCTAGAGTTTTGAAATTTAAAATTCCAATTTTATCAATTTTACAACAAAAACAATTTAATCTAACGGATGCACATGATAACTAATACATATCTATATCCAAATATGGAGATTAAAATGGGGAAATAATTTTCCTCGATCTTTATTATTTTTTTACAAAAAATCCAGTTCACTTTTTATATTATTGTTCGCGTGAAAATATATTTTATTATATGTCTAAAAATAAATTAATTCGTAAATCTTTTTGGCAACAATTATAAATTAAAATAAATAATATTATAAAATAGGGCAGTTCCTTGTTTGTAAACAAACATCTCAACTTTTATGAGTGGTTGGCAAAAAGGCCAATGCATAGCGATGGCGATTACTTGATTACTACCAACGGAAAATCAATGGTGGGCGGGGCGCGGGAAAGTCGAGGGCGCTTTTTTGCCAACCACATGACGTCACGAGGAAATGCTCTATAGAATTTCTTATTTTATTTTATTTTATTTATTTATTTATTTTTAAATTCCAATTTCGTTTACACACATCAGTTTAAACCACGGAGTAATAAAGACTCCGTGGTTTAAACATTGATGCTTAGATCATTATATTATATCATATCATATCAAATTAAATTATTAGAAAAATAAACACTTTTAATTCTATAATGACGTCAGATTTAACGTGTAAGTTTAACAATTAAAAAAGCTTTATATGAATTTCAATTTAATGCACGTGCAAATATATTTCTTTTCTTTTCACGTCAAGATATTTTAAAAACGAAATGAATATGTAAATGTTTCTTTTATGTTGGCAGCAGCTAATTTTTTTAATATTTCATTATTTCCATTTCTATTACGGCTTCTATGAAGATTTTAATTAAAATGCTCAGATTTTAAACTAAAATTTATTTTATCAAAATTAAATATAGCCTATAACAATATGGCATACTGTAGCTTTCGGTCAGTGAAAGAAGTTTTTAAATCGGTTCAGTAGTTTCAGAGATTACCCTCCACAAACAAACAATTTTTTGCGCTTTATATAATGACTAGCTGACCCGTCCGGCTTCGCACTGATGAACAAATTCTAGTTAAAGATGGATTGATATGTAAAAAATCAAGAAATATATCAGTTTATATGTTATAGTCAGGCAATATTATTAACTGGAAAGTCAAAATATAATTTTACAATTATTTTTTTTAATTAGTTGTTAAATGTTGGCAATTTTTACTTAATGCTATTTATTTATTTATTTATTTATTTATTTCATAAAAAGAAACATTTCTTTACTCATGAATAAAAAATATTGAAAAATAAACCTATGACATGAAAATGTTTTTGATAAAATTGACGTCATAATAGCTTTAATTATTATTTATTTTTTCATTTCGCAAATATATTTAATTTTTTCCATAATTGATTATTATTTTAATAATGTATATTAAAGGAGAAATCAATAATATGAAACAATATCCGTACAATATATACTATTACAGAATCTGGTGTGAAACAACCACACGACTTCCATTACCCACTATTACACGTAATATATACAATTTTTTGGAGATATTACTTGCATTTTTTGAGATTTTCGAGTAAGAGAAACTTGATACACGTATAAAGACACATACAACAGAGTTTGCATAGCGAGTTAAAAAATAAGGGGAAAAAAATAGATAGTTATTTTTTTAAACACGAATTTCCGAGATCTAAAACTGAACTACCTAATCAGGATGACCGTTAATATTCCTGTAATAAGCACGTAATACTTGAGAAAGGTTATCTAAATTGGATTAAAGAAAAAATTTTCAAGAATACGTTAGAGCCGTTTTTGAGATACCAACTTTTACCAAAACTTAACATACTCAATTATTGACCTAAAAACAATAATTACATACAAAAGGATATTTAATAGGAAGTTAACATGGCGAGTTTGAAAAAAATCCGTACAGGCGTTTTTAAAGGAACGCACTTGCGAAGTCTGAAATTGAGCTGTTTATAGAGGACGCCTATCAATTTTCCTGAACTAAGCAACTTTTCAATCGAAAGGGCATCTAATATATTATTTATATAGCAACTTTGAAGAAAATCATTAGAGGTGTTTTTGAATATGGGCTTAGGGTCCCATTTCTGGTTTTCGATGACCCAATTCCGGTTTTTCAATTTTCACGAAAATTTGGAAAATTTATCTGTACACCAGACCTGAATCACTTGTGAAGTTTAGTAGTTCTATTTTTATTAGTTTTGGAGATATGACAGCCAGAAGATTACACACACACGTGCACATATACACACACACTGACCAATTGCCAAAACCTATACAACACTTCCACTACCTACGGTAGTAGGGTAATTGAAGTAAACACATACATCTCGTATTTACAATGATAATATACAGATTTTCGTATTACGTTTTCGATCGCCAAATACAAAAATCGCCAATGACGATAGATATCAAATCTATGCTTTGTTTTCAATTAAAATATTGAAAATTTTAATTAAAAATTTATTTTACCAAAATTTATTATAGCTTCTAGCACTTAGAGAGAGACAGTGTAACTTTTGATTATTGAAAGAAAAAAAAAAAAAAAAAGAAAAAAGCAATCGGCTTTTTAGTTCTAGCGATCGTTCTCTACATATGCATATAAACCTTTCTTTTTTTTATATTAGTATAGCTATAGAGCATAGGTATATTAAATAGGTTTCCAGTCAACATAATGTAACTCAAATAATTAAATGCTATTTACATTTCAGTAATGGCTGTATGCGCTATGTATATTGAGCTACTTGCCATAACTGTTCGTTGCTAAAAATAGTCGCCAAATAAATTTAAACATCTAAATACGCAAGCGAAGTATGACATCACTGACCGCCCGTGGATGCAAGAAAAAGATTTTCCATGTTAATCGCTCATTGGATTTTTTTTTTTTTTATTTATTTATTTATTTTTTTTTTATTAAAATTCTAGAAGAATTATTTCCCGATTTTAATCCTCATATTTGGGTATAGATATGTATTAGTTATTGTATGCATGCGTTAGATTGAGTTATTTTGCTGTCAAATTGACAAAATTTTAAATTTCAAAACTGTCACCCTTGGCGTTTTTTGTATTTGGCGATCAAAAAGTAATACGAAAATATACATGCCAGATGTATATTTTCGTAATATGCATTGTACGAAATATTGTTTCATATTATTCGTTACACTCTTAATGTAAGTTTTTAAAATAACCATGATTTTTGAAAGGAATTAAATTATATTCGCCAGATAATTTGGCGATATTTTTTTTTTCTGCCAAGGATGACGGATATCAAATCTATTCCGCTGCAACATATTAGTATATTATATCAGATACTTTATTTAGACATTTGAAAACAAATTTGACTTCAAATTATGATAGAATATTTATCCTTTCCCTTTTAATTAGTTTATTAGTTGGATGTTTATTGTGTAAATATCATCCTTTGTTTTGAAATGTTTACGTTTTCAATCGAATATGGAGATTTGCCATTTTTTTTTTTTCTAGAGTTTTGAAATTTAAAATTCCAATTTTATCAATTTTACAACAAAAACAATTTAATCTAACGGATGCACATGATAACTAATACATATCTATATCCAAATATGGGGATTAAAATGGGGAAATAATTTTCCTCGATCTTTATTATTTTTTTTACAAAAAATCCAGTTCACTTTTTATATTAT
Organism: Salticus scenicus; assembly: GCA_963930645.1. Taxonomy (NCBI): domain Eukaryota; kingdom Metazoa; phylum Arthropoda; class Arachnida; order Araneae; family Salticidae; genus Salticus; species Salticus scenicus. Next base: position 235,468,679 of record OZ005649.1, read on the forward strand.
TGTTCGCGTGAAAATATATTTTATTATATGTCTAAAAATAAATTAATTCGTAAATCTTTTTGGCAACAATTATAAATTAAAATAAATAATATTATAAATAGAATTTCTTATTTTATTTTATTTTATTTATTTATTTTTAAATTTCAATTTCGTTTACACCACGGAGTAATAAAGACTCCGTGGTTTAAACATTGATGCTTAGATCATTTATATTATATCATATCATATCAAATTAAATTATTAGAAAAATAAACACTTTTAATTCTATAATGACGTCAGATTTAACGTGTAAGTCAAAGCGAGTACAATATTGTACGTGCTTTGGTGTAAGTTTAACAATTAAAAAAGCTTTATATGAATTTCAATTTAATGCACGTGCAAATATATTTCTTTTCTTTTCACGTCAAGATATTTTAAAAACGAAATGAATATGTAAATGTTTCTTTTATGTTGGCAGCAGCTAATTTTTTTAATATTTCATTATTTCCATTTCTATTACGGCTTCTATGGGGATTTTAATTAAAATGCTCAGATTTTAAACTAAAATTTATTTTATCAAAATTAAATATAGCCTATAACAATATGGCATACTGTAGCTTTCGGTCAGTGAAAGAAGTTTTTAAATCGGTTCAGTAGTTTCAGAGATTACCCTCCACAAACAAACAATTTTTTGCGCTTTATATAATGATATAGATATAGATATAGAAGATATAGATAAAGAGGCACAGTAAGCATTAAAATTACATTTTTTTCTTTAATGTAAATAGTAGTTATTGCTAATTTAATTTATCAGTCTTTCTGATTTCAGAATCTTGCAATACATCTCACAATTGTATTATTTAAAATACTGATTCCATTCACGAGGGATTTTAAGTTCGCAAATATTCGAAATAATATTTTTTATTGAGAGATGTTTATAAGAATAACTCATAAAATATTTTCCCCCATAATTTTCAATGTTTTTTTTTCCTTTAAATTGCGTACGAAATAATAATTGTAAATAATAATAAAAATAATAACATGAGTTAAATAAAGACGATGATAAGCATATGTACAAATTGTTTTCGAATGGAGGAATTATTCCGTTGAAATGCTTCTATTTTTGAAAAGGTTTGACTTTTGCCAGTTGTCACGTAGTTCGAGTGTGACGTAAAAGCCATTCAACCCCTCGACCTGAAAAGTTTCAAATGCTGAGATGAGTATTTTTTGTAAGCGTAGCTGAAAAGCGTTCAAAATATATACATATCAACCAAAATATATACACACCATTAAAATATATACCTCTCTCATATTTTTTTTAAATAATGTCAGAATAGATCATATTAATGCGCAAATTCGCAGGTTTCTGTAAACGAGGACGAACTGTACATTTCCCTTTTTGTCAATATAAATCAAGAAATCGAAATATATATATATATATAAATTTTAAAAAACAATTTGCTATTCTTCACATTTAACAACCAAAAATGTTCTTAATTTTACTTAAAACTGAGTTAAAAAAAAAAAAAAAAAAAAAAAAAAAAAAGAATGTATGCAAGAGGTATTATTACTTTGAATATTCTCGTTTAAATCCATATTTAAATATTTAATTAGATATACAGTTAAAGAGAGTTCTTTAAACTTCGATATAAACTTACTTTAACCTTAAGATATTTAAACTCTGGCAGAAAACTAATCTTTGTTTTGTTTAACGTTTATTTTAAAATTATGAACCAAATTACCTACAGTCGGCAGAAAAATTATTGAAGAGCTAGCAATAATTCCTATTTAAAAGATATGCATCTAATACTGTTTTGTTAAATAAATACTTGTCGAGTCCTGATGTCGTGCCTTATGCTGCTTGTAGTAACTTGTTGATAAATATTATCAATCAAACTTAAAGTAAACAAAAAACAAAAAGCAAAATGAAAAATGTGGATGTGTGCTTTAATAATTTTACTGACGACTGTAATGTGGATATTCATTCTACCTGCTTATTTCCGTTATTCACTCTGGCAGGATAAAAATTTTGAATTTCAGTTATCAGAAAACCTAGTTTTAAATACATGATAATAAACCCTTTTCCTTTTATACCCTTCCGCCTCTTATTTTAAATATTTATTGTGTAGTTTTAGTGTGACGCAAATTCTACTCGATAGCAACCACCCTGATTTGTGTCAATCCTTTACAGAATAATGTAGTTATATATATATATATACTTAATAAGTAGATCTACAAATTATCAATTTATACAATTATCTTGCTTAAAAGTCATGCAAACCTTCGCAATTTTGCTGCCTTCTGCACACAAACATTTTTAATTCATTAACTTATCTAATACTCTTTGATTTCACAAATTTATTTATTAACATCCCCCTCCCTTCCCTAACTAAAGCTACAGACTCGAGTAAAACGAAAGTATACGATATAAATCCAACGCCGAATTTTTTATTGCCCATCATGTTCTTCATAATGTAGCGTTTTGGCATTCAGTTTCCAATTGCTAAATTGGAGTTGAGGCATGTATATTCTTAATGATTCAAAACTCAATTTAAGCCGTATTACCAGGTGTAAAGAAGCTTAAAGTTAAAAATATAACATACGAGAAATGCTATAACAGGTGTTTACATACGGTGTATCATCATGCAGCGTAAATGAAGTTAATAATTGTGCAAGAGACCACAGAGACAATACCACAACAGCCATATGGAGTGTGAGTCTACCAAACATTTGATAGTATCCTGTTTTACTCAATGCTTTCTCAAGTTACGGTTTTAAATTAACGTTTTTACAGATATCTCAACTCCTCTTTTATCAATCCTCCAAGTATGTAACAATAAAATAATCGCTTAAAACCTCGGAATCGGAAAATCTCCTAGATCAACTGGTTTCATAGTGAAAGGTACACAATCCCTGTAATTTAAGTTGTCAGGTGTGTATGAACTTACAATTGTTATCAAGTTTAATATAACGAGATTAATAAATTGGACGCTCTTTTAAAAGATTTATTCGGGTGAGTTTGTAAATCTTCCCGTGGAGCTATAAAAAAAAAAAAAAAAAAAAAAAAAAAAAACTCAATTGAAACTTATTTTCTTTATGATATACAAAATATTAAGTATTATTTGCTTAACTTTGCTTTACAGCTCATACTGACAGTTTCTGAAATTATAACATGCAATTTAAAAGAAGAAATATTATATATATATATATATTTGCATTTTGTTTTATTTATCCTTCTTATATTTTATCAAATTTAATTATTATTAAAATTAAGACTTGTTTTCTAATCTGAATTGTGAATTTTTCTTTTTTTTTTTTTTTTCCTTTTTACTTACTTGTTTATATGAGATCACCACATTGTATTTAAACAAATATTTTAAACAAATATTGTGAACGTATTATATCGTACTTTCGTATATTTTAAACAATAAATGTCATGAAATATCAAAAGTTAAGCTCAGTAAGTACTTGAAAGTTATATAGGAAAACGCATTTTTCCCTTATGAAATAGCATAAATTGTTGCCAAACCATCCAACATGTTCTTTTCATTTGTTTAGAGCATTCCTTTGATTTTATTCGCTTTCACTTTCAAAACACCTGAAATAAAATGCATTTTTCGAGAAACGTAGCATTTGTAGAAGAATCCCCTTTTATACATTTGAACGTGTTTATTTTGGAAAAAATGAAGATAAATGTAGTTGTTTATACTATAACACAAAATCTTGCAGTATTGAAAGGAGAAATTCTTTTACAAAATTGTATTTTTTGAAAGCATTTTTCATAGTAAATACTATGTAGTGAATACTTGTACTAGAACGTCGAAAGACTTCAAAATCATAATTATGAATGTCAAAATTGTCATCTAAAATATTTTTATAGATTTTTATAGATTTTTATAGATTTTCGAAAACTTGATACAGTCGGTAACAAAAGTGTCCGAACACTAGCATAAATTCCTATGTAAAAAAAGTACACTTCATACGATTTTGTTAAATTAATCCTTATCGAATCATGTTCTTACATTGGCTAAGAACAGGATTCGACAAGGATTTATTTAACAAAACCGTATGAAGTGTACATTTTTTACATAGGAATTTTCGCTAGTGTTCGGAGAATTTTGTTATCGACTGTACACAATGTTTGAAACACACCCATCATGAAAATTTACTCCCCTCGAGGGGAGACTTCCCCCCCCCAGGGGGGGGGGAGGCAAGGCTCCTACATACACAATTTTTTCCCCTGTTAACTATCTCTATTACAAAAAATATATGTTCGTTTCATTTAGTTTAGTGCAGTCTATAGACGTTAAACTCTACTTACCTACAATTTCCCCCATAGACGTATTGTATTAGAATTCTCTTGATTGTCCCTGTACACGAACCATTTGATGATCTTAACGAAAAGCTTACTGTAGCATCCCTATATGTTACACATTTAGAATACCAAGTTTGAACTTTCTGCCATAATTGTTTTTTGAGATATGCTGATAACAGTTAGACACACACACAGACAGAAACACACAGAGACATACACACGGACCATTTGCTAAAAACATGATTTTCGTATTCAGGGAACCTCAAAACGTGTAAATATAACAAAATCTCGCGTTCGAAAATTTGACCCCAAAACAGTACTTTCTCTACCTTATGGTTAAGAGAAAGTAAAAATCGCAATTTTTTAGGAAGATATGATTGTTGAAAGTATTTGAAATTTAAATATATCTGAACCAGAAAAAAATAAAATAAAATAAAATAAAAATAAATAAGTGGTTTTACCTGTATATTTACACAATATTGCTCTTAATTCATTTATAACAAAATCATAGGTAGAATTCCTTTCAATTTTGTTTGTGTTTCTAACTCTAGTAGCACATAACGTTGTTTTAACGTTGTTATAACTAATTTTTCACTGTGCAGACTTATTTGCAACGATATAGAAGCGTTATGTGCTACTTGGGAAGTACATGAAGTTAAGCTACATCTGTAGATACTATCTTTTTGAATTCCCATACTATCTGATTGTTTGTTTGTTCTTTAAAGAGTAATTAATCAAAATTATTTAATTCCTTTGTATCAGACTGCAAGACTTATATTTTCTATAATGAAATGATGCTCTTAACTAATTTGATCTAAAACGCTTTTTAATTTTATAAATTGTGATATTTGCATTTTTCTATTTATTTTTAAAAACAGATTTTTGGTGTATTTAAACCAAAAAATGGAAAAAAGTAAAATGTGGATGATAGAAGTTTAAAGCTTTTGTCTATATGTTTGTACGTGTGTGTGTGTGTCATGCCTACGTCAATGTATCTTCCAATGGAATAGACCGATTTCAGTGCTTTATTTATTTAAACTACGACAATGGTTTAAACAGGATTTCTTAACTGTATTTGTTTAAAAAAAAAACTCTTTGATAAAAAACTAATTAAAATTTGGTTTCTCCATTCGTATTTTACATTGGTAGTCTATAACTTACGAGAACATCCTACCTTCCAATTCATATTAAATAATGTTTTTTGTTGTTGTTATGTATAGAAACGCCTTCAACAAGAAAAAACAAGAAAGAAAAATCATGCAGTACGCATTGATTAGTAACACTTCCCGGTCAGCATTACTGAGTAATGCTGACCGGGATGTTGGCCTGGATAGCTCAATTGGTAGAGCCTTGACCTTGTAATTCAAAGATCCGGGGTTCGAGTCTCGGTCCAGGCATTCTTTTCACTCAGTCGGAAAAATATTATTTCAATAAATATGATTTTCTTCCACAGTTGATTGTGTGATTTTAATAAAAATTGTATTTCTTTCTCCCATTATCTAATGGTGTTTTCCATTTCCTGCGGCTTATTTTCTGTTGAGCTATCTATGTGATAGACCAGAGATGTTTCTGCCTAAAGGTTGTCTGAGTAAGTAATGCTGACCGGGGTGTCGGCCTGGATAGCTCAATTGGTAGAGACTTGACCTTGTAAGTCAAAGATCCGGGGATCGAGTCCCGGTCCAGGCATTATTTTCACTCAGTCGGAAAAATATTATTTCAATAAGTATGAAAATATTTTTTATAGAAATGCCTCTCATAGAACACAATGCTTTGAAATATTTTCGGGGGTCCCTGTACACAAAACGGTAGAAGTATAAACTCCATTTTCAATAGGGAATATCCGATAGTGAACTTGAATAACATATATCAGTTTGAAGAAATTCCATAAATATTTACGGGAGTTAGAGCGCGGACAGACAGATAGACAGATAGACGGACGGACGGACAGACAGACAGGCAGACAGACAAACGTAAGTCATAAACACTTTTCAACTTTGTTGGATAGTGTTAAAAAGTGTTTTGAATAAATTTTTACTAAAGTTAAAATTTTATGATGATTTTTAGCCAAAAATATTATAAATATATACGGAATTTAATATTACATATGAATAAAAAAAAAAAAAAAGAATATGCTATCTGATGTAACCTTCTTATTCTTAGACAAATACATAGAAATATTAATTTCTTTCCCACTTCGGTAATATGAAAGCTAAGGTATTTTCGAAAAATGAACATATTCCCTATAAGTACCTAATTATTCGTTTGTGAAGAGTCATCGAGAATCGCTTTGATGTTTGCGTTTTATTAATTCTCTTCAGACGATGTTTTAGTGAAAACACTGAAACGAATCTGAAAAAGAAAATCATAATTGATTGTTTCCATAAAATTTTCAAATGAACTTGAAAACGAAATAATAAAATGGTTATTATTTTATTTTTGAACATGACCATGCTGTCTCACTACAACGATGAAAAAAAAAAAAAAAAAAAAAAAAAAAGAAGAAGAAGAAGAATTTTAAAAATAGCCTAACTTTAAAGTTTTTTTACTAGAGCTTTCGATGTTGAGACAAAGCTAATAAGGGCAATACGTGCTATAATATGCTATGGAATTCTTTACTTTGAATTATGTCCTAACAATTTATTTATTTATTTATTTTTAATATTTCTCCTTCTTTCTAAACGTGCTTATTAGTAGACATTTCCTTTATTTAATTATATAATAAACGAAATTTTAAAAAGCTTACATGTTGCGTATAATATTTCTGTTACATTTTTAATTGGAAAGTTGTTTTAATCAATAAGTTGAACATTAGACAAAATTAATAAAAATTTCCTTTTAAATTTTGCAAACTTTAATTTAGTTCCATCTCCATTATTCCAATTAATAAGTTTAGTTTCAATTAAATTAACAATACATTTAAAGTTTAATTAATGCAGTTACATTTAGATAACGTTTCATAGTCTTAAAAACATATGTTATTTAATTTATTATTATTTGTAGGTTAAGTGAAAACATTGGGATAAGTGAATATTGTGAGGTCGTACGTAAAACGTTACATTTGGAAATGGAAATTAAAAGAATAAATTGACAATATATTTTACATCAGAGATGTCACAAAGAAAAAATAGCATTTATCAATGAGGGGAAAAATTAATTAAAAAGAAAACATGAGGAACACTAAGGTAAGATAAGTAAGAAGTTAGAACTCAAATGGATCTGGAAAATTGATGCGGGAAAAAAGATTTTTTTTATTTATATTTTAGTTTTTTATTTATTATTTTGAACGTTAATTTCTTTAGTTGTATGCGAAAAAAAAAAATTAAAATTAATTTATTCAGAAGATTACATTGTAGGGAGTTTACAAACAAAAAAACTTTTTTTTTTTTTCTGTGGCTATGTGATTAAATTTTTGTATCTACAGTTCAGTAATTAAGAAAAAGCAAATAAATAAATAAATAAATAAATTTTCACTTAAACTAAGGAATTTTGTGGTTATCAGTCATTTAACAAAAATCAAACATTTAATCAACCATATTTATAGCAAGCAATATGATCTAGCAATAGGTATAGTAATCTTAAACAAACATTGTTACTTAATTTGACAAAAGAAAAATGGCTCATGACTTTCATTTTGATTTTAAATGTTAAATTGAGTTTAGGACAGATTTTTAAATTTATACATTGTGCGAAAAAAAAAACTTTCAAGCACTCTCTTTGGATCTTACAATGTGTATGAATCACCAAAATGACCTAACTAGACTGTCAGCCTTCAAACTGAAATATATGACACCATATATATATATATTAATTTACACTTGCGAATAGTTAAATTGAAATAAAAATATATTAAAAGTTAAACATCCTCAGGCTGAAAACTATTAATAAAACAGACGTCAAGTGTAGAACGCGTCGAATCAATGACATAGTGAACGTCCCTATAGTAAAGTGTAATAAATTGAGCATACTCTATTTGTAGGGAACATGCGATAGCATTTTGGTACAAGCGACACAAATTTTGTAGTTTTAGAATCTTGTATAGAGAAGCTGTTGCTCAGAAAGTCAGAGGGATGCTCGTTTGAACGAAGGAAATAAATATTTTTTATTCTGCAAACCGCAATGAAAATTTTACCATCTTGCCGGTTAATTTTACATTAGAAATTTTTTTAATATATATAATTTAATACGAAAAATAAAATATCAACTTCAGAAATTGGGTTTTGTTTGGAAGTCAGACTATTGCCACCTGAAGGTCCATTGCTATAAAAACTCTAATATGAAGTTCATAAGATGTTAAAAAATATATGTGGTTGTATGATGATATATTTATTATGAAGTTTATTTTTAACACTTTCCATAAAAGTTGAAAATTCTGTTTCCATAAAAGTTGAAAATTCTGTTTAACTTCGTGTTTCTAGGCTTCCATTTATTTCTCAGTGTATCCATCTGTTCGCCTGTTTATCTGCACTCTATTTTTTGTAAATATGTTTTGAATGCCTTTAAACAGAAGTATTCTGTTCAGTTTTACTATGACATGTTTCCCTATACAAAATGGATAAGCGCAGAATTGTGTCTGTGACACTGGAAGCCAATTATTAAACCTAAACATACAATATTTTATAGAGTACATGCTTTTGATCCTATAATTAAAATATATTAAATCAACCACATTATGTGCTGCTATGCGTATAAAAATATGTTTTAGTAAAATATCGCTTATAAAACGCAGTGCTTTGAAATCATTGTGCAGTCGGCAGCAAAATTATTCGAGCGCTAGTAAAAATTCCTGTGTAAAAAAAGTATACTTAATGCTGCTTTGTTAAATAAATCCTTGGCGATTTAGGTTCTTAATCAGTCTAAAAACATGATTCGACAAGGATTTTTTTTTTTTTTATAAAATAGTATTAAGTGTACAATTTTTCTATAAGAATTATTGCTAGAGCACGAATAATTTTACTGCCGACTGTAGGAGACTCTGTGCACATACCAATTATGCTCTGTTTAGGGCAAAATCTTAACTTACGAATTGTATGAAAGAAGAACTTTTTAAATGTGTTACATTATAATTACATCGATTAAAAATTTTTAGTATATATTTAGATTTTTAATACAGTTTTATTTCAGCTTTATTATTCAAGTGGTAAATAAATAGATTATATGTAATGCCCAGTGCATATATGTATATATGTATATATATGTGTGTGTGCGTGTGTGTGTGTGTGTGTGTGTGTGTATGCGTGTGTGTGTTATATCTGAAGACAAAATCATTTGAAAGTTTCCTCAATCGCAAAATTCATATATTACAACTCTGTCCTAAACAGAGCACAAATGGTTTGTGTACAGATACACTCAAAAATTTCAAAATATTACATTTTATGGGAGATATTTCTTTTATGAATATCTGAAACTTCACAAAATATGATAGAATGAACTTAATTCAGTTATGTACGAAATTCATGTATTCCATAGAATATGGTTATCTTCAATGATTGGGCTACATGGTCACGCAAAATCTTTTCATATACGAGTACGTTAGCTAATATAATTTGCACACTTTTAGCCGTGTTTCGCGTTTCTAGCAGCAATTTCGACAATTTAAGTTTTTATTGAAAATTCTACAAACATAGTGATAAGATTATGTATAGTAATTCCTGAAAATTTTCCGATGCATTATAGCTCATAAGAGGTATTTTTTAAAGAATATATTAGTAATTACAATGCACTAAAAAAAAAAAAAAACTATAAATTATTAAGTCACATTAAAAAAAGTTTTTTTTTTTTTTTCTGTGGAATAAGATATGACAAAAACCAAGTAACTTTCAAAATGAGATAAAGAATACTAAAATTTTTAAAAGGCACATTTTAATTAAAAAACTAAAAACACAAGACAGATTTTTCGGCTAGACACTATCCCTCCTCAGTTTCATGTACATACAAAACACAACATTTGCTATAAATTCATAAAACATCAAAACAAGATTAGGTATTTCGGGGAAACAGCTTTAGACTCGTTCAAGGCAGAATGTTGTAATTTATTATAAGCAAGCTGTAGGAAAACACAGAACTCGTACAAATTTGCATTTGAAGCTAAAATGTTAATGTTGTCGAAATCAGTAAAATGATCACTATCAAGAGAATGAATTACGAGTTTCGATCTTAAATCAGCTGTTTTACATGAGCGTTTACGTTCCTTTATTCTAATTCCATCTGTTCTGTCAGTTTCACGTAGATATACGTAGAACTACAATTTTTATAAGGGATACTATGGATTACACCTAAAAGTTTAAGTGTGTGTGGGGGGGGGGGGCAGCGGTTTTAAAGTTTGAAAGAATGTTACTAATAGGGAGTTGAGGTTTACAGCTAGTAGACATATTGACTTTACTAAGTAATTTAGAGATATTTTCCGATATACCTTTATAATAAGAAATAGCAGTACGGTGAGTGGAATTTATAATTTCAGGAGATACTGATTTATATGAAAAATAGAACTCTTCTATACAAATTCTTTTAGTAAAACGATGGGAATAACTATTATTTTTTTAAATCACAAAAAATTTTTGATAATTCAGTATTTAATAATTCGGAATTACTACAATAATGTTTTACACAATGTAAAAGAGTACGAATAACTGCAAGTTTATGAGATAAGGGATTAGCAGAATTGAAGTTAAGGTATTGGCCAGAAAAGGTGAGTTTTCCACAAACAGAATTTGAAAAAATGTAAAATATATATATATATATATATATTGATACTTGTATATGTTATAATGATGTCTAGAAAGGGTAAGTCATTATTACTTTCAATTTAGAGGGTAAACTGAATGGCAGGGCATAAAGAATTAGCAAAATGTATAATATCATTAACATAATGTTGTTTAGTAATTATAAAAATATTGTCCACATAAATTTTCCAGAAAATGAAAAATCATGTAACTGGGAATTAATTTTGTTTTCTAAATGTTGCATTACGATTTCAGCTATTACGACCGATATAGCAGCACCCATAGCAGTTCCGTTAATTTGACGATAGTACGAATTATGTTAATGACATTATAGATTTTGTTAATTATTTATGCCCTGCCATCTAGTTTACCCTCGAAATTAAAAGTAATAATGAACTACCCTTCCTATAAATCCTTATAAAGCATAAAACTATCAATAATGCTTTACATTTTCCAACTTCTGTTTATAGAAAACTTTTCTGGTCAAAACCTTAACTTCAATTCTGTTAATCCCTAATCTCATGAACTTGCACTTTTTCGTATTCTTTTACGACGTGATAAGCATTATTAGTAATCCCGAATTACTAAATATTGAACTATCAATTTATTTCTGAGTTAAAAGATAATGGTTACCCCCTCGTTTATTTTAAAAGAATTTATAAAGAAGTGTTCTATTTTTCCTGTAAATCAGTATCTCCTAAAATTATACATTCCACTCACGTACTTAAGATTATTCTTTTTTATAAAGATATATCTGAAAATATCTCTAAATTACTCAGAACAGTCAATATTTCTACGAGATTTAAACCTCAAGTCCGTATTAGTAACTTTCTTTCAAACTTTAAACCCTTCCTACCCCCTTCCTTAAACGTTTACTTGTAATCTATAATATCCCTTGTAAAAATTGTACTTCTACGTATATCGGTGAAACTGGCAGAACAGGTAAAATTAGAATAAAGGAACAAAAACGCTCATATAAAACAGGTAATTTAAGATCGAAACTCGTATTGCATTTTCTTGATAGTGATCATATTCCTGATTTCGACAACATTAAAATTTAGCTTCAAATGTGCATTTGTACGAGTCCCATATTTTCCTACAGGGCGCTTATACTAAATTACAACATTCTGCCTTGAACGATGATAAAGCTGTTCCTCCGGAATACCTTATCTTGTTTTCATGTTTTATGACTTTATTGCAAATGTTGTGTTTTGTATGTATATGACAATGAGGACGGCTAGTAATCAGTCTTGTGTTTTTAGTTTTCTTAATTAAAATGTGCCCTTTAAAAATTATAGTATTCTTTATCCGATTTTGAAAGTTATTTGGTTTTAACATATTAGTGAGACGTATAGATTATGTTTAATTTATTAAATTACATGACAAGGTTAATTTATTTTTATACTTTCTCACAAATATGTTTGTATATATTATAGAATATAAATTAAAAATTGCATGCTGTAAATTTCCAGTATTAAGAGGACATTTTTAGGCCGCTGGATTGTGTGCATAGAAATTTTAGACAAATTACAAGGCTACACAAAACCAATCTGTATAAGGCTTTTTCTTTTTAAGTGAAGCTATAAGCATCATTTAATACTTTAATTGATACCTTACTTCATAATTAAAATTTAAAAAAATCTGTATAGTTTTGCTGATTTTATACAACACTTCGAGCTACACAAAAGAACATTATTGTATGTTTATTTTTAAAAGTATAGATAAAAGGCAATTGCAAAAATATTTTTCCATGATAAAAAAAAAAAAAAAAGAAAATCGTTATGTATAAAATAGCTTTTATGTCATCCGAAATGTAAAATAAAATGTCATTTAATGTAAGGGGTAAGTACAGTTTGAAAGAATTAATAATCTATGAAAATATAATTAGTTTTTATCATAAATTTAACTTCTTTAATAAATTTATGTAAAACATAACTTTCAATGACTTAAAAAGATAATATTTAAAATCCTTATAGTTTTAAAAATGAAATACTAAGTTTTTATTCAGTTGTTTTGATTGCTTAGCATCAAAACTGTAAACGTAAACGTCTTAAAGTCTGTTAAAGCAGTGTCTTAAACGGATGGTCCCTTTTTAAGCGAAAAAAAAAAGTATTACTTTATGAAACACTTTTTTGCAAATGAAATTCAGACATTGCAAATGTCTTAAAACACCGCCATGTTTTTTAGGGCTAAAAACACCTCCATGTAAGTCTTAAAAACACTGCTATTTTTAAGGCTTTTTAATAAATAAATAAATAAAGGTAGCCTGCGATGCTGTTTTTCTGTTAAAAATAGATTTTAGAATTTTCTAGAGCATAAAAAAAAGAATAATTTTTAAAAGGAAAAATGTTTTTTTTACCCGGCACGGGAATCGAATTCATGTTAGCCGTGGAATACGAAACCATGCATCGGAGAGCGCAGCTAACGTCAGGTACCTTACCAATCACGCCACCAATCCCACCACGTAACACAACGAATATATTTTTTTTTATTTATTTATTTATTTTTTTATTTATTCTTTTAATTATATATATGTCAGTATTATCGAAACACATGTAGTTGTATGTTATAATCCGTTTTTTTTGCAATAAAACTATTGATAATATAGTATCTAACCATTAATATACATTATTAGATTAGATTTCATATCTAGAGGTTTAGAACTTTTTAAAAATGCGTATCGAATATGTGAAAAACTATTCTTATCCAGCCCTCAATATTTTTTGATAACGATATCTTTCCTTTAACTGATATTTAAAACAAAACAAATTATGAACATGAATACAAGAAAACTTGTTGTTTACGTGTCCAAATAAATATGTGGAAGAAAACAGTTTTTAAATCGGAAGTAATAGTAATAAATAAAAAATAGTTATGCTCAAATTATTCAAGATTCGCTTTCTTCGCTATAAGTTACTTGCTACTTTAATCTTGCCACTTTTTCTTTAAATATAAAAAAAAGCTTTATATACAAAGATTTTTCTTTTTTTTCTTTTTTTACCGAATAATTTTTGCGTTTTAATATGTTGCTTCATGAATTATATTAAACATAATTGCATGCAAATATACACATATCTAGAGTAATATCCCTTGAAAATTTAATTTCATGAACTATATTGTTTAAATAGGTACTAATATACTATAGGTACTAGTATAACCTATATATAATATAGGTACTAGTATAAACTTATTATGTAAAATGATATTATATTTATTGAATGTGGAAAGATGTTGAAATAGGATAATTATGCTGCTTAAGGTAGATTCCATATGAAAAAATTGCTAAGTAATTCAAGTGTCTGAATTTCCAAAATGTCTGAAAATTTGACGTATTTGCTGTCTGAAATTTCTCATAGTTTTGTCTTTCAGACATTTTTTGTGTCTGACTTGGTATTTCAGACAAGTTTCTGTCTTAAATTAAGATATCGATAATGTCTAAGTTGAATATTGAGACATTTACGTATCTTAAGTGACTTTTCAGTTGTTTTTATGTCTTACAGCAAGACCCCTTTATTTGCAGTGAAATGTTTTTCGCATTATAAAAAAAAGGTATATTTTGCATGAGTTATTAAACTTTCATATAAATATATTTTCTCAGTGACTTTACATACTCATTATAGTTTCAGAATTTAATTAAAATAAAATAATTATTATGATTCCTACATGGATAAGTAATTAGCTCATACTTAGTCGTTTGTTTCCGGACTCTGTTGGTAATCGGATTAGAAAAGAGAAAACTATGTAATAGGATTGTAAGTCATATTCGAAGTCTGAAAGATACAAAGCTGTATAATACGTGTGTGGGAACGTTAATCAGCTTTTGTAAAATGAACAATTGAAAGACTTTAGTTTTAACTGAAATACCTTTGATATAGCTGCTTTAAAAATTGACAGGTAAAATACAGAATCTCATTGCAGAATGTCAAATTAAATATTGATATTGAAACATTGAAATATAAAGATATATATTATTCAAATACATTATACATTGAAATGCATTATATATATATATACTAGCTGACCCGACAAACGTTGTTTTGTCATATAAATTATTTCTAGAGAATATTTTGCTAGAAAAAAATAACTAACTTATTGTAAGTGTGTAAGGATGTGGTATATAAGTGAAACAGGTATGGTGTGCTGTGAACGGTGACTGTGAATTCCGATTATAACGTAAAAGACATAATTACCGAAACTTTCGCTACTTGCTTCTTGCTACTTGCTACTTGGTACTTTCTACTTGCTACTTGTTATTTAAAACCTCCGCTGAATGTCGAACAGCACAATTTTTTTTTTTTCATACGACAAATATTTCAATTTATGAGAGAATCTCTGAAAGCAACGAATTTCACATGGAAATTCCGTCTTTTTTGAATAAGCTGTAACAATCTGGACCGATTTGATGAAAATTTTTATCAAAAGGTTATTACAATATCTAACATCATTACATGCACATTTATCACAATTCAATCAATCGATGCATGTGAGTATGTGTATAGTATGAGCGAAATGTGTATAGTATGAGCGAACTCTATAGTGAAATGTAGAGTTCGTATTAAATAAAAACTTAAACTCGTTTTAATTAAAGGTGAAAATGTTGAAACTTAATTTATTTTATAACAGGTATATTTTTTAATCTACAAGAAGTTAATTTATCGTAATGCCATTGGATGTACAATATTTTTGGTTAATCCTTGAGGAGTATACACAAACAAATTCGAAGGTTTTCCAACCCTGGAACACGCAACATATAATTGGCCGTGAGAAAAGCACGGATTTTCTAAATCTAAGCCACAAATTGGGACCCCTTTGGTGATTTTAAATATTTTAAGCCATTTTTGCGATGAATTGAAATGGCTATATCAGTTGTGGAACTAAAGATCTTGGCGAGAAGCATCCGAGCTACTTCGGTGCCAAATTTCAAATTTTGCTAAAGGGATCCGATACTAAAGGTGTTCCATAGAAAAATAAAATATCAGTGACATACACACGCACAAAAGTATGGGACAACATTGGTGACTTTAAATATTTTAAGCCATTTTTGCGATGAATTGAAATGGCTATCTCAATTGTGGAACTAAAGATCTTGGCGAGAAGCGTCCGAGCTACATCGGTGCCAAATTTTTCATACAAAAAATAAAAAAATAAAATATCAGTGACATACACAAGCACAAAAGTATGGGACCCCTTTGGTGACTTTAAATATTTTAAGCCATTTTTGCGATGAATTGAAATGGCTATCTCAATTGTGGAACTAAAGATCTTCGCGAGAAGCGTCCGAGCTACTTCGGTGCCAAATTTCAAATTTTGCCAAAGGGATCCGATACTAAAGGTGTTCCATTCAAAAAATAAACAAATAAAATATAATAAATTAGCTACACAAATAAATTTGTAGGTTAAGGTGGTTGTTAATCAACGCGCGTGTAAATTTGATAGAAAATTATATAAAATACTCACTCCAATTTCGCACTAAATTTGCAAAATGTATAGTTTTTTGTGCACACTTCAAAACTCTTAGGACACAATTTTTTGTATAACAATAATAACACGAAGTTACAAAATATTTTCCTGAATTTGATCGCAGCACCAACTGCCGGGACAAACTGGAATTACAATAGAATATACGCAAGCGAAGTATGATATCACTGACCGGCAGTGGATGCAAGAAAAATATTTCCTATGTTAATCTCCTGTTGGATTTTTTATAAAAAATTATTAAAATCGAGGAAAATTATTTCTCGATTTTAATCCCCGTATTTGGGTATAGATATGTATTAGTTATCGTATGCATGTGTTAGATTGAGTTATTTTGCTCTCAAATTGACAATATTTTAATTTTAAATTTTAAAACTCTGTCTTCCTTGGCGTTTTTTGTATTTGGCGATCAAAAACGTAATACGAAAATGTACATGCCAGATGTATATTTTCGTAATATGTATTGTACGAAATTGTTTCATATTATTCATTACTCTCTTAATATAAGTTGTTGAAATAACCATGATTTTTGAAAGAAATTAAATATGTTCGCCAGATGATATGGCGATATTTTTTTTTCCGCCAAGGATGACAGAGTTTTGAGATTAAAAATTCAAATTTTATCAATTTTACAGCAAAAAACAACTCAATCTAACGCATGCACATGATAACTAATACATATCTATACCCAAATATGGGGATTAAAATCGGGAAATAATTTTCCTCGATTTTCAGTAATTTTTTACAAAAAATCCAATGGGCGATTAACATAGGAAATATTTTTCTTGCATCTACGGACGGCCAGTGACGTCATCACTTCGCTTGCGTATTATTGAATATTCGATACTACGATCGTAGCGCAGTCTGCCGGATCCAATGTGAAACATTCCAAAATCAACAACAATTTACAAGTGCTAAATTAATTAAATAAACAATTTATATTGAACTGAATTGTAAATCTAAACCATTCTCGAATCCACCTGAAGACACACAAAAAATTTCATTTAACTCGGTCCAGCCGTTTAGGAGGTGTTCAGGGATATACACACGCACAAAAGAAATATATATATAAAGATAAATACAAAGGCACAGCTTTAGTATAGACCTCCCCTCCCCTTGTCGACTTTAAATATTTTTGGCCATTTTTGCGATGAATTAACATGGCTATCTCAACTGCGTAACTGACGACCTTGGTGAGAAACGTCCGTACTACTTCGGTGCCAAATTTCAAATTTTTCCAAATTAAAGCTTTTCCATACAAAAAAAAAAAAATATATATATATATATATACAGACACGACATTATTTCATTATTTAAAAGATTAAAATCTGACATTGACAGATTTTAATTTAGTGCCAGAGGCCTACTGCTAAACTTGTTAATATCAACAAATTCTTCTTTACTTAATTCGTGACGATCTAAATCCCATGATAAAGTTTTCATTAAATCAAACCAATGTGTTTCAGCTGCAGATACTGTAACAAATAACATTGGAAGTCCAAACTGTCTTATAGCCGCAAAACAACGTTTTTTCTCTTTTTCCCAATGAGGGGGAGGTGTGCCTTGGGGGGGACTCATGTCAAAGGTGTGCCTTGGGGGGGACGCATGTCAAAGTTGTACCTTGGGGGGGACTCATGTCAAAGTTGGGCCTTGGGGGGACCCATGTTAAAGTTGGGCCTGGGGGGGACTCATGTCAAAGTTGGGCCTTGGGGGGACTCATGTCAAAGTTGTACCTTGGGGGGGACTCATGTCAAAGTTGGGCCTGGGGGGGACTCATGTCAAAGTTGGGCCTTGGGGGGACTCATGTCAAAGTTGTACCTTTGGGGGGGGGACTCATGTCAAAGTTTACCTTGGGGGGGACTCATGTCAAAGTTGTACCTTGGGGGGACTTCATTCAATAAATCCCCATTCAATAAACCGACTGAAATAGGCCCTTAGCACTATTAAGAGTGACGTATAACAATTCGACAACGCTGTACCGACTGAAATAGGCCTCTAGCACTAAAAAAAAAAAAAAGAAAATCTGTTTTATGATATATACAAAATAAAAATAAAAAATTCTAATAAATTCGAAATTATTACTATTTACAATTAAGGTGGAAACATAAAAGAACCTTTATAAGTTACATATAAAGTATCAATTAAAACGAAAAATTTTGTTTTACTGTAGAAAAGAAAAGTACTACTAAATTAAATAAAAATTTTAAGATAATACCAAGTATTTCTATGAAAATATTTATTTACACGCGAATATTTTCATAGTATATTATTTTTTTTTTTTTATAATTTTTATTATTTATCACGCGAAATTAAAAATATTTTATTTCCGGAAAAAAATAATTAAACGTAAATTTTGTTTATTTTGGCATCAAATATATTTTTCTTTTTAATAATTTTAAAGTTAAAATGGAGTTTTTATTTAATATCTTTTGATCCAATTATCCGATTGAACTGAATTGTAAATCTAAACCATTCTCGAATCCACCTGAAGACACACAAAAAATTTCATTAAACTCGGTCCAGCCGTTTAGGAGGAGTTCAGTGACATACACACGCACAAAAGAAATATATATATAAAGATATATTTTTTTTTTTTTTTTTTTTTTTTATAATTTTTATTATTTGTCACGCGAAATTAAAAATATTTTATTTCCGGAAAAAAATAAATAAACGTAAATTTTGTTTATTTTGGCATCAAATATATTTTTCTTTTTAATAATTTTAAAGTTAAAATGGAGTTTTTATTTAATATCTTTTGATCCAATTATCCGATTGAACTGAATTGTAAATCTAAACCATTCTCGAATCCACCTGAAGACACACAAAAAATTTCTTTAAACTCGGTCCAGCCGTTTAGGAGGAGTTCAGTGACATACACACGCACAAAAGAAATATATATATAAAGATAATTTAGATGAACAATATTTTTAATTTGTTGTTCAAAGTTTTTTTTTTTTTTTAATACTAATGTCTGTTCTATTTATGGGTATTTTAAACTATCCGTCTTTTTGTCTTTCTCTTTCTTATGTATACGAGGGTAAACTGATTTCTGCTCTAAAACCATCTGACTGCCTTTCAAAAGGTCAAACTTGTACACTGTAAATACAAGTGCCTTAAATTCAGACACAAATGTTTATAAAATAGGGTGTTCTATTTTCAGATGTTAAAAAGTGTTTTATTTATTTCAGACACTTGAAGAAACTTAAAAGCCACACACACTGTTTCCCACACTTGAAGTGTCTGAAATTACGCCATCTTTTATCCTGTGTACAGTGAATATTTTTCATAAATAAATAAATAAATAATAAAAAGTTGCGTATTCCATTGTTTATCTGTTAAAAATAGATTTTAGAATATCCTAGAGCATTGAAATAATAATAATAATAATATTTTTACACGACAATTTTCCATTGTCTTTACCTGGATTCGAACCGACAAGCAACGGATTCATCGGCAATTCGTCTTCCCAATCATGAAACACGGTGCATGTTGCTTGTATAATAAAATATATTCTGGAATCCGTAAAACAAATAACCGTTTTATGTCTTTGCAATAAAACTATCCATAATAACTAAAGCTCAATGCATATTATTATCTTAAATTTTATGCGTAGAAGTTCAGAGGTTTTTTTTTTTTTTTTTTTTTTTTTTTTTTTTTTTTTTTGCAAAATGCATAATAAATATGAAAAAATAATAGACTGTGGATTTTAAAAGATTTTATTTAACTGGTACTTACAGGTTGGTTGGTTGGGTTTTACGTCGCACTAGTGCTGCGCAGATGGGCAATTGGCGACGATCCTGGTATTTACAGGAAAACAAACTATGTACATCGAAACGAGAAAAAAAAAAAAATGTTCTTTTATATTTTGAAGTGTGGGGGAACATCGCACAAGAAAAAAAAATTATAATTGAAAAAAAATAATAATAATAATTTATTCATAAATTGTTCAAGATTGTTCTGTTACAAATTTCTTTCTTAGCTACAAGTTACATGTATCTTTTATTACATGTGAGAACTTTAAATAAAAAGTAACTTTGTTTTTTTTTACTTTTTAACCGAATAAGGTTGGAGTCTAAGTATTTTAAATAAGTTAACTACGTATTATATAAAATAATATAAAATTTCTTTAATGTAAAAAAAAAAAAAAAAAAAAAAAAAAAAAAAATGTTGAAACAGGATATGCATGCTGCTTAAAGTAGGTTCCATATGGAAAATTTGTTAAGTAATACAAATGTCTGAATTTCTAAGTGTCTGAACTTTGAAATGTCTGAATTTCTAAGAGCTTAAATTGTAAAATATCTGAATATTTATATGTCTAAACGGTAACATGTCTTAACTTCAGACATATCAAGCTTATTCAGACACTTATCTCAGCTAATTTATAAAAAAAACATTTATATAAATAAAGTGTTATATTATTTGATATGTTTCATATGCTTTCAATCAAGAAAAAAAGTAAGTTATTTATAGAGTTTATATATATACTAGCTGACCCGACAAACGTTGTTTTGTCATATAAATTATTTCTAGAGAATATTTTGCTAGAAAAAAATAACTAACTTATTGTAAGTGTGTAAGGATGTGGTATATAAGTGAAACAGGTATGGTGCGCTGTGAACGGTGACTGTGAATTCCGATTATAACGTACATAATTACCGAAACTTTCGCTACTTGCTTCTTGCTACTTGCTACTTGGTACTTTCTACTTGCTACTTGTTATTTAAAACCTCCGCTGAATGTCGAACAGCACAAAATTTTTTTTCATACGACAAATATTTCAATTTATGAGAGAATCTCTGATAGCAACGAATTTCACATGGAAATACAGTCTTTTTTGAATAAGCTGTAACAATCTGGACCGATTTGATGAAAATTTTTATCAAAAGGTTATTACAATATCTAACATCATTACATGTACATTTATCACAATTCAATCAATCGATGCATGTGAGTATTTGTATAGTATGAGCGAAGTGAAATGTAGAGTTCGTATTAAATAAAAACTTAAACTCGTTTTAATTAAAGGTGAAAAAGTTGAAACTTAATTTATTTTATAACAGGTATATTTTTTAATCTACAAGAAGTTAATTTATCGTAATGCCATTGAATGTACAATATTTTTGGTTAATCCTTGAGGAGTATACATAAACAAATTCGAAGGTTTTCCAACCCTGGAACACGCAACATATAATTGGCCGTGAGAAAAGCACGGATTTTCTAAATCTAAGCCACAAATTGGGACCCCTTTGGTGACTTTAAATATTTTAAGCCATTTTTGCGATGAATTGAAATGGCTATCTCAGTTGTGGAACTAAAGATCTTGGCGAGAAGCATCCGAGCTACTTCGGTGCCAAATTTCAAATTTTGCTAAAGGGCTCCGATACTAAAGGTGTTCCATACAAAAAATAAATAAATAAAATATCAGTGACATACACACGCACAAAAGTATGGGACCCCATTGGTGACTTTAAATATTTTTAAGCCATTTTTGCGATAAATTGAAATGGCTATCTCAATTGTGGAACTAAAGATCTTGGCGAGAAGCGTCCGAGTTACATCGGTGCCAAATTTTTCATACAAAAAATAAATAAATAAAATATCAGTGACATACACAAGCACAAAAGTATGGGACCCCTTTGGTGACTTTAAATATTTTAAGCCATTTTTGCGGTGAATTGAAATGGCTATCTCAATTGTGGAACAAAAGATCTTGGCGAAAAGCGTCCGAGCTACTTCGGTGCCAAATTTCAAATTTTGCCAAAGGGATCCGATACTAAAGGTGTTCCATTCAAAAAATAAACAAATAAAATATAATAAATTAGCTAAACAAATAAATTTGTAGGTTAAGGTGGTTGTTAATGAACGCGCGTGTAAATTTCATAGAAAATTATATAAAATACTCACTCCAATTTCGCACTAAATTTGCAAAATGTATAGTTTTTTGTGCACACTTCAAAACTCTTCAAACGCTAATTACATCTTGATGTAATATTTCAATTAGGACACAATTTTTTGTATAACAATAATAACACGAAGTTACAAAATATTTTCCTGAATTTGATCGCAGCACCAACTGCCGAGACAAACTGGAATTACAATAGAATATACGCAAGCGAAGTATGACATCACTGACCGGCAGTGGATGCAAGAAAAATATTTCCTATGTTAATCTCCCATTGGATTTTTTATAAAAAATTATTAAAATCGAGGAAAATTATTTCTCGATTTTAATCCCCGTATTTGGGTATAGATATGTATTAGTTATCGTATGCATGTGTTAGATTGAGTTATTTTGCTCTCAAATTGACAATATTTTAATTTTAAATTTCAAAACTCTGTCTTCCTTGGCGTTTTTTGTATTTGGCGATCAAAAACGTAATACGAAAATGTACATGCCAGATGTATATTTTCGTAATATGTATTGTACGAAATTGTTTCATATTATTCATTACTCTCTTAATATAAGTTGTTGAAATAACCATGATTTTTGAAAGAAATTAAATATGTTCACCAGATGATATGGCGATATTTTTTTTTTCCGCCAAGGATGACAGAGTTTTGAGATTAAAAATTCAAATTTTATCAATTTTACAGCAAAAACAACTCAATCTAACGCATGCACATGATAACTAATACATATCTATACCCAAATATGGGGATTAAAATCGGGAAATAATTTTCCTCGATCTTTAGTAATTTTTTACAAAAAATGCAATGGGCGATTAACATAGGAAATATTTTTCTTGCATCTACGGACGGCCAGTGACGTCATCACTTCGCTTGCGTATTATTGAATATTCGATACTACGATCGTAGCGCAGTCTGCCGGATCCAATGTGAAACATTCCAAAATCAACAACAATTTATAAGTGCTAAATTAATTAAATAAACAATTTAAATTGAACTGAATTGTAAATCTAAACCATTCTCGAATCCACCTGAAGACACACAAAAAATTTCATTAACTCGGTCCAGCCGTTTAGGAGGTGTTCAGTGATATACACACGCACAAAAGAAATATATATATAAAGATAAATAGAAAGGCACAGCTTTAGTATAGACCTCCCCTCCCCCTTGTCGACTTTAAATATTTTTGGCCATATTTGCGATGAATTAACATGGCTATCTCAATTGCGTAACTGACGATCTTGGTGAGAAACGTCCGTACTACTTCGGTGCCAAATTTCAAATTTTTCCAAATTAAAGCTGTTCCATACAAAAAAATATATATATACATTATTTCATTATTTAAAAGATGAAAATCTGACATTGACAGATTTTAATTTAGTGCCAGAGGCCTACTGCTAAACTTGTTAATATTGACAAATTCTTCTTTAGTTAATTCGTGACGATCTAAATTCCATGATAAAGTTTTCATTAAATCAAACCAATGTGTTTCAGCTGCAGATACTGTAACAAATAACGTTGGAAGTCCAAACTGTCTTATAGCCGCAAAACAACGTTTTTTCTCTTTTTCCCAATGAGGGGGAGGCGTGCCTTGGGGGGGACTCATATCAAAGGTGTGCCTTGGGGGGAGACTCATGTCAAAGTTGTACCTTGGGGGGGACTCATGTCAAAGTTGGGCCTTGGGGGGACTCATGTCAAAGTTGGGCCTGGGGGGGACTCATGTGAAGTTGGGCCTTGGGGGGACTCATGTCAAAGTTGTACCTTGGGGGGGGACTCATGTCAAAGTTGGGCCTGGGTTGGGGGGACTCATGTCAAAGTTGGGCCTTGGGGGGACTCATGTCAAAGTTGGGCCTTGGGGGGACTCATGTCAAAGTTGGGCCTGGGGGGGACTCATGTCAAAGTTGGGAATTGGGGGGACTCATGTCAAAGTTGTACCTTGGGGGGGGACTCATGTCAAAGTTGGGCCTGGGTTGGGGGGACTCATGTCAAAGTTGGGCCTTGGGGGGACTCATGTCAAAGTTGTACCTTTGTGGGGGACTCATGTCAAATTTGGGCCTTGGGGGGACTCATGTCAAAGTTGGGCCTTGGGGGGACTCATGTCAAAGTTGTACCTTTGTGGGGGACTCATGTCAAAGTTGGGCCT
This sequence comes from Salticus scenicus, assembly GCA_963930645.1. Taxonomy (NCBI): domain Eukaryota; kingdom Metazoa; phylum Arthropoda; class Arachnida; order Araneae; family Salticidae; genus Salticus; species Salticus scenicus. The sequence continues at coordinate 235,493,217 of OZ005649.1, forward strand.
TGGGGGGACTCATGTCAAAGTTGTACCTTGGGGGGGACTCATGTCAAAGTTGGGCCTGGGGGGGACTCATGTCAAAGTTGTGCCTTGGGGGGACTTCATTCAATAAATCCCCATTCAATAAACCGACTGAAATAGGCCCTTAGCACTATTAAGAGTGACGTATAAAAATTCGACAACGCTGTACCGACTGAAATAGGCCTCTAGCACTAAAAAAAAAAGAAAATCTGTTTTATGATATATACAAAATTAAAATTAAAAATTCTAATAAATTCGAAATTATTACTATTTACAATTAAGGTGAAAACATAAAAGAACCTTTATAAGTTACATATAAAGTATCAATTAAAACGAAAAATTTTGTTTTACTGTAGAAAAGAAAAGTACTACTAAACTAAATAAAAATTTTAAGATAATACCAAGTATTTCTATGAAAATATTTATTTACACGCGAATATTTTCATAGTATATTAATCTTTTTTTTATAATTTTTATTATTTATCACGCGAAATTAAAAATATTTTGTTTCCGAAAAAAAATAAATAAACGTAAATTTTGTTTATTTTGGCATCAAATATATTTTTCTTTTTAATAATTTTAATGTTAAAATGGAGTTTTTATTTAATATCTTTTGATCCAATTATCCGATTGAACTGAATTGTAAATCTAAACCATTCTCGAATCCACCTGAAGACACACAAAAAATTTCATTAAACTCGGTCCAGCCGTTTAGGAGGAGTTCAGTGACATACACACGCACAAAAGAAATTTATATATAAAGATATAATTTTTTTTTTAATTTTTATTATTTATCACGCGAAATTAAAAATATTTTATTTCCGGAAAAAAATAAATAAACGTAAATTTTTTTATTTTGTCATCAAATATATTTTTCTTTTTAATAATTGTAAAGTTAAAATGGAGTTTTTATTTAATATCTTTTGATCCAATTATCCGATTGAACTGAATTGTAAATCTAAACCATTCTCGAATCCACCAGAAGACACACAAAAAAATTCTTTAAACTCGGTCCAGCCGTTTAGGAGGAGTTCAGTGACATACACACGCACAAAAGAAATATATATATATAAAGATATATTTATGTCCACTTTTAGCGTGAAATTAATTTACGATGTTTTGTTATTACACAGAGCCTGCAGAAAGCAGCGTACTGCTGTCCAGCAATTTTTATTGAAAAACAGAGAATTAACACTATTGTCTCACTTATTGAATACTTTTGCTTATTTTATCTTTTAAAAATTCGGATTGCTTGGTTTGTATTTTACTTTTATTATAAATTTAAAAATAATGGCTCATTTTTCTTTTCAAAATAAGTCCGACAGTGACGCAGGTAATAAAAAAATTGGGCTACACATGTTGACATAATTGTAATTGTTAAAAATCTGAAGACATTTTGATTCTTTTATGTACAGGATTTGTACAAGTGAGAATTATTACCAAAATATATTTGGACAATCAGAAAATGAAGATGATCTAAAAATAACTCATTCCAATTTTGGAAATATTAGAAAAAGAGAAAGAAACATAGAAACATATTCATTATCAAAAAGTGAAAATAATGTTGTAGAAGATTCTACACGAAAAATACCAGCGTGACTAACTTTTATATTCAGAAATTCCAAAAACTCAACGGAATGCAGGAAAAGTATTATAACTGAAAAATTGCCCTTGCAATTGTGTTTCCAAAGCAAAAATTGCAATTGTTCAAAGGGTTATATGAAATATTTACATGAAGAAGGAAGGAGAAAGATTTTTAATAATTTTCGGAATTTTGGCGATTTAATTCTTCTGATCGCCTTTGAAAAGGACAAAATTATTAGTTGTTTTCACTGCAAAACCATATAAATGCATTAAAAAAATGCTTATTTCGGCTTGAGATTAAAAATGCAATAGTGCAGACGATTACGATTCTTATGACTATTATTAAGATCATCAAACGTGAAAACAAGCTAAAAATTTATAAATATATAATTTTGTTATATAGTTGCATTGTGGAAAAAAAATAACAGCATGCTGACAGGATATATCCGTCAACGGCGGTCAGATGATTTTAATATATTATTTGACATTTATTATTTCTATGTAAAAAAAAAAAAAAGTTTTTTATGGTATATAGAAGGAATAGAATTAAGATTTACCGGGTCACACAAGAAATCTAAAGATACATTATGGCCTATAACTGGGAATTGCTGGATTGCTCTTTCGAATTTATTAAACGTTTTTAACATATTGTAAAAATGTTTAAGAGTAATTATGAATCCAATTACTCTACCCGTCTTTCTTTCTGTCTTTCTGCCTCTACGTTGTGTGATCACATAGGCAAAGTGCATTAAAAGTTAAATAAAGCAAAGAATGCGTACACTTGGAAAGTGTTGATAAACTATATTAATTGCAGGATTTTCTGTTCTTATGATAAACACAAAATACGCAGAAAATATTGTATTGCAGATGGTTCAGCTTGAGTGGGTTTAACTAATGCAAAAGAAAACGCATCTTAAAAATGCGTTCATGAAATATTCATTTCTTCAAAATTTAATTCAATCAAATATGTTATTAATATCATCATATGTTATTAATATATTCAAATATGTAATTCTAGTGCCAATAAATTTAAAAATTGTTATAGAAAATAAAATTATAGGTATTAAAAATTTTGCACATGCATACCAAAGACAAATTCTATAAATATATTTTTATAAAATTCCAAACCATAAAATAAAAGATTCTCATTTTTGTCGTATTTCTTAAAAGGAATTTCTTACAGAATTTTGAACTTGTTATTGAAGAAACACTAAAACTTTATTTTAGAGAATATATAACTGTTCTCAAAATAATGAAATATAGGAGAGGATCCATATCTTAGAAATGCAGGCGACATTTGTAACGAGAAAAAAAAAAAAAAAAACTTAGCTCTTGAATTTCTCTGACTGTAGTTACGAGAATTTTTCTTTCTCGAGATAATATCTAGACAATGAAATAACTTGGTTTTACATTGTAAAGTTCATCTGATAAATTTCATTGAATTCTGTTAAAGTAAGTTTTAAAAGCTTCAATATACCGTTAATTTGGACATTAAACATTCATTTGATAATAAAATGGATGGAAGTAAATATGTAAAGCTTAGAGGATGTACCCTAATTCTTAGTTTCTTCGTATTTACCTACGGCATTCGTATTTACCTACGTATTTACCTTCGTATTACCTACGGCAAATATAACAACAGAAAAATAAACAAAAAATATTTTTTTTTATAAAATATATCAAAAATTTCAGTTTATTCAGTTTCAATATTTATTAAATTTTATTTTTTTATGCATCCTTACAAAAAGAAGTATGCAATGTTTAAATATATCATACCTTAATAAGATATCAGCTAAATGAAAATATATCTTTCTATTTACGTTATACTTGCATTATTGTTTTCACTTGCGACGGGTGTATGACCACTAAAATGTTTGCGGTAACTGCAGCTATGGTTCTTTCCATAGGTGAATTTATGTCGATATAGTGGGAAAAAGTTTAAGACAATTTTTTGTCTTATCATATATAAAAGTCGATCTATAGTACAGGCTTGAAATTTTAAATGTGTTCTTTTGTATGGTAAACGTACATAAATTTAATACTTTTCTATTTTTACTTTCTCATACCCATAGGGTCGAGAAAGTATTGTTTTAGGTCAAATTTTCGAACGTGAGTTTTTGTTATACTTAAATGTTCTGAGGTCCCCTGAATACGAAAATCAAGTTTTTAGCGAATGGTCTGTGTGTCTCTCTGTATGTTTGTCTTTCTGTGTGTCAGTCTGTGAGTTTGTCTTTCTGTGGGTCTGTCTGTGTGTCTGTGTATGTTGTCAGCGTATCTCAAGAACAAATAGTAGCAGGAATTCCAAAATCGGTATTCTAATTCTGTATCATATAAGTATGCTGCAGTAAGGTTTTCGTTGAGATGAAGCAAATGGTTCATGTACAGGGACACTCAAAAGTATTCAAATACGTTACGTCTATGGGGGAAATTTCAGGTAAGTAGAGTTTAACTTCTATAGACTACACTAAACCAAATAAAACGAATATATATGTATTTGTAATAGAGATAGTCAAATGGGAAAAAAAATGTGTATGTAGGAGCCACGCCTCCCCCCCCCGGTGGGCAAATCCCCCCTTGAGGGAAGTAAATTTTCATGATGGGTATCTTTAAAAACAGTTCACCAATACCTTTAAAACGAATGGTTGAACCATAGATCAGCAATAATTTAAAAAATATTTGTCGATTTTTTTCAATTGTAACCAAATAATAATAATAATAATAATAATAATAATAATAATAATGTAATATTGAGAATAAATTCAACTTGTTTTGGATATTTAGTATTCTCTAATATGGAAATCGTCTGAATTATCGTGGAAGATATTTTTTTTTAAATAATAATTTTAATAAATTATTTTTAGTGAGTGAACTTATAAAGAAAATTTAGAAGAATTTCATGTGGTGGCCAAAACACACTACTTAAATTCATTGTATATTCAGTAACAAATTTTGATGCATGTATTGAGTAAAACATTTAGGTAAACAAACATTTATGGGTCATTTCCGGTCACTACCGGTTTCAAAAACTGGCGAGTGACTATATTAAAATGCCTGTAACTCAAATTCTAAGCAAGATATAGAAACCAAATTCAAACTGATTTAGAAAGCTAAAATGCCATGCTTTAATACTAACTCAAAAATAGAAAATCAGAGTTTTGAACAAAAATTGCATTTTAAAGATAGGCAGGCACCATAAAAACAAATAATTTCAGGAGATGCAAAAGTTGCACTTTCAAGTTAATAACTTGAGGGGGGGGGGAGTAGCCCCACTCACATACAACTTAGTAACATATAAAACTATGTCGAAGCCTAATTTGAATTCTTTTAGCATAGGTTTACATAACAGCACTCGTTATCTTACCTCTTAATATCTAACCTGTAATTATAGTACTAAATTTCAGGGTAAGAGAAAGTCGTGCGAGTGACACACCAGATTATTTATTTAATTATTCATTTAAATATATATCTTTTTTTTTATGATTATTATTTTTTTTTTTTTTCTATCTTATACAATGCTGTATTTCTTTCCATTTTTACTTTCTCTTACCCATAGGGTCGAGAAAGTATTGTTTTAGGGTCAAGTTTTTGTTATATTTACATGTTCTGAGGTCCCCTGAATACGAAAATCATGTTTTTAGCGAATGGTCTGTGTCTCTGTCTGTGTGTCTGTCTGTCTGTGTCTCTTATCAGCATATCTCAAGAACAAATAGTAGCAGTAATTCCAAACTCGGTATTCTAAATGTGTATCATATAGGGATGCTACAGTAAGCTTTTCGTTGAGATGAAGCAAATGGTTCGTGTACAGGGACTTTCAAAAGTATTCAAATATATTACGTCTATGGGCAAAATTGTAGGTACTTTAAAAACAAATGCTTGAACCATCGATCTGCGATAATTTAAAATAAAGTTAACGATTTTTTTCATTTAAAAAAAAAAAAAAAAAAAAAAAAACTGTAATATTTAGAATAAATTCAACTTTTTTTTTTTTTTTTTTTTTTTTTTAATATTTAGTGTTATATACTACTTGTCTAATATGGAAATAGTCTGCATTATCATAAAAGATGATTTGTTTAAATAATAATTTTTTAAAAATTATTTTTTAAAAACAGAATTATTTTTTAATAACCGAATTAAATTATATGTAAATGCAAGTGCAGGGGGTCAGTAGCCCCCCCTCACACAGAACTAATTATCATATAAAACACTTCCGAAGCCTAATTTGAATGGTTTAACATAGGTTTACATAACAGTACACGTTATCTTACCTCTCAATCTCCAACCTGTATTTATTGTATTAAATTTCAGGGTAAGAGAAAGTCGTGTGAGTGACACACCAGATTTTTTTTAATTATTAATATGTAACTTTGATCAAGAAATACCTTGTGAAAATCTACGTGTAAATTAATGTTTTATTCTCTTCCTAGTCATTACAGCCATTTTTCAGACTAACATCCTCCTTTTTCAAATATTATTTATTGATTTAAAAAAAATATAGTGTAACCACGTTTCTAACCTCTTTAAACTAGCAGTGAGGAACAGTCCAAAAGCTTGGAGGTGTGACCGTGAACTTGGGATTTGGAAAACATCCGGTAATTCGGCGCTTTCTTATCGCTTGTTTTCTCTGAATCAGATGACTGTCTCCCCTATTTTAACACTGGACTCGTTGAGTCAGCGCTTGCGCAGAAACTTCCAGGGACTCAAGAAAGATGGTCGAAGAATATATGTTTATATTTACCGAGTGGTTATAATTAAAGAGAGGGTATTTAAATTCCGTTCTCTGGAAACTTTTTACGGTTAATGCCATAAATTTGATTGACATACTTTTAAGAAAATAGGAACTTGTTTCAGATTAATAAATAAATAAATAAATAAATAAATAAATAAATAAAAAATCTGGAGTGACTCCACTCGACTTTCCGAACATTGAGTAATTAACAGTTTTGTAGATAAAGTAAAGAAAGAGTAGTTGTTAAACAAACAAAAGAGAGAAAATCATAATAGAGTGTTTCAGTATTTTTCTCCATCTATTACACGTTGTTTTATTTAACGCTACTGAACTTTGAGCCCATAGATCATAATGATAAAGAAATTTTCGTTGTGTCCCTATAAAAACCTATAAATGCTAGATTCACCAAAATGCTTATAGTTAGTGCAACAGTGATTTATAATACTCATATAAATTTTCAGCTGAATTCAATAAGGCGTTTAGATGCTATCGTACTTTTAAAAATTTAGTCCCATAGGCCATAATGATAAAGAATTTTTCTTTGTGTCCCTGTAAAAAAACTGTAAGTGCTAGATTCACCAAAATCTATACAGTTAGTTCAACTGTGATCTATAACATGTGTACAAATTTTTTGCTCGGATTAATAAGGCGTTTAGACGCTATCACATTTTTAAAAATTTGGCCCCATAGGCATAATGATAAAGAATTTTTCTTTGTGTCCCTGTAAAAAAACTATAAGTGCTAGATTCTCCAAAATCTATACAGATTGAGTATTTGCGATCTATAATATGTGTATAAAATTTTTGCTCAATTGAATAAGGCGTTTAGATGCTATCGCACTTTTAAGATTTTGCTCCCATAGGCCATAATGATAAAAAAATTTTCTTTGTGTCCCTGTAAAAAAACTATAAGTGCTAGATTCACCAAAATCTATAGGGTTCGTACTATGGTGACTTACAATATGCGTACCAACTTTCAGGTTAATCGAACAAAGCGTTTAGACGCTAGCGTGTTCACTCACAGACATACACACATACACACATACACACATACACACACACATACATACATCATCGTAAAAATAGTGAAAACGGACTCAGGGGACCTCAAAACGTATAGAAACATCAAAATCTCGAATTCGGATTTTTGACATGATTACAATACTTTCCTCACTATAGTGTTCGGAAAGTAATAAAATGAGTTTTCAAGGCGCTTACTACAGCCAAAATTGGCGCTGTATAACATATAAATAATCATAATAACACTCTGAAACAGAATTTGGACATTACTTATAGAGTCTATATTTACAGACTGATTATACTAATTAAAGAGGGTGTGTTTAAATTCATTTTACTGGATACTTGACATGATTAATTAGATAAATCTTCGTTATTACACTTTTCAGACTAACGGAACTTGTTTCAGTTTTTACTTTCCGGACACTATAGTGAGGAAAGTATTGTAATCATGTCAAAAATCCGAATTAGAGATTTTGATGTTTCTATACGTTTCGAGGTCCCCTAAGTCCGTTTTCACTATATTTACGATGATGTATGTATGTGTGTGTGTATGTGTGTATGTGTGTATGTATGTGTGTATGTCTGTGAGTGAACACGCTAGCGTCTAAACGCTTTGTTCGAATAAGCTGAAAGTTGGTGCGTATATTGTAAGTCACCATAGTACGAACCCTATAGATTTTGGTGAATCTAGCACTTATAGTTTTTTTACAGGGACACAAAGAAAAATTCTTTATCATTATGGTCTATGGGACCAAAATCTGAAAAGTGCGATAGCATCTAAACGCCTTCTTCAATTGAGCAAAAAATTTATACACATATTATAGGTTACAGTTACTCAATCTGTATGGAGTTTGGAGAATCTGGCACTTACAGTTTCTTTACAGGGGCACAAAGAAAAATTCTTTATCATTATGGCCTACGGGGCCAAATTTTTAAAAGTGCGATAGCGGCTAAACGCTTATTTAATCTGAACAAAAAATTTGTATACATGTTATAGGTCACAGTTGCACGAACTGTATAGATTTTAGTGAATTTAGCACTTACAGTTTTTTTAGAGGGACACAAAGAAAAATTCTTTATCATTATGGCCTGTGGGACTAAATTTTAATTTCTTCTATATTCAATAGAAGAAAGTATTGGATTCGTAAAAATTTTAGACCTCGGGTTTTTGATGGATTTACACGTTTTGAGAGCTGTAGAACACGATTTGACCATTTTTAGAAAATGTCTGTCTGTTTGTCTGTCAGTCTCTGCGTGGGTGTGACAAACTTGTGCGGCAACTGTATCTCAGGAACTACTCCACAGAATTTCATACAAATTGGTATGTAGTTGCACCTTGACATAAATTAGTGCCTATCAAGTTTTGGTAAAAATTGTCTTACAGGTTGCGTTGCCATCCCGCTTTTGCTAAATTTTTAACATAGTGGTATAGTACAAAATTTTGTATAAATGTGCATAAAGAAAATTATTTTTTAATAATCATTATGAAATTTACCAGAATTATTTATAATAGAGATAGTCGACTGAGAAAAATTTTTTGTTTGTGTAGGAGCTTCGCCTCCCCCTCTGGGGGGGGGGGGAATCCTCCCTCGAGAAAGTCATGTGGTGGCCATAACGTACTAGTTAAAAGTGCAATAGCATCTAAATGCCTTAGTCAATTGAGCTGAAAATTTATATGAATATTATGAATCACTGTTGCACTAACTATAAGCATTTTGTTGAATCTAGCATTTATAGGTTTTTTACAGGGACACAACGAAAATTCTTTATCATTATGATCTATGGGCTCAAAGTTCAGTAGCTTTAAATAAAACATCGTGTAATATATGGAGAAAAATACTCAAACACTTTATTATGGTTTTATCTCTTTTGTTTTTTAACAACTCCTCTTTCTTTACTTTATCTACAAAACTGTTAATTACTCAATGTTCGGAAAGTCGAGTGGAGTCACTTCAGATTTTTTTAAACAGTTTTTCAGATTTCGTACTAGGATTACCACCCCACCCACCCACCCCCATCCCTATGTCATCTGATTCTATGTAGAAGAGGATTGTAAGTATGAAATGCCATCGTCTACATGATCAAAGCTGTTGTTTATTGAACTCTCTGTATAATACTATAAATAAGAGATTATGATTTGGTCATAAAGTTTTATTTTCTAAGTAGTGATGTTCCTTTGATGTCACTTCAATTATTCTGTAGACCAAAATATTTCATTTTTCTATGGAAAATAATGAACAGATCTTCTACTGAATCTGAATGGAGCTTTATATTCCAGTATATATATATATATATATATATTCGTAAATGCAAAGCAATTTGTTTCCCTAATGTGCATTTTGGGATTTTTTTTATTTTTATTTTTTTTTATTTATTCAATTCTACAAATCTGAATCGTGTCTTAAATCAATTTGATACATTTAGACGCAAAAGGTTTCTAGGAATCAGAATACAAACACGTCCTTTTTAATTGTAAGCTCCTTCATATGCAGCAGTTTCGTTTTTGAAAAAGTAAATTATGTATAAATTAAAGTAAATATATTTCAACTTAAAAGCACCAAAATTTGAAACAAAATTCTCATACTTCATTTTTGGTAGGATTAAGCATACCACCATCGATGCAAAATATCAAGACAGATTATTGCTCCTATATGTAAACAGGGAAGCGTATTCTACAGCTTGATTAACAGTCATTATAATTATGGTAATCATAGAGGTATTAACCAATAGGAAATTGAGATATAATTAGCTATGTTAATGGTACGTGAAAATAAAGTATGTTTTAATAAAATTTCTGAAAATTAAACAGAGGAAATAAAGCGAAATAGCATTTATTGATATTTTTATGATTTTTATAAATTTTTATATGTATACAAATTTCAAGAAAGTAGAGTTCATGAAATGTTTTGAATCTGCAGATCAATTTAGCCGAATTAAAGTGCAATGTGTAATCAATATTCCAGTTATGCTTATCAACAGCCGCTCTGTTGTTTTTTTTTTTTTTTCTGAATATAATATCACCATTTTAGACGATAATTGTGTTTGCGTTATGTTTGACCAATACATATTAGTCCATATTGTAAAGGGCTGTTAGAGGCACCCTAAGATACAAATCTAAAGCACCTTTTAACATAGAAATGGTCAATTTGTTTATATGTGAAAAAATAATTTTGAATTCATAAGTATTTGAGAACTTCGGTTGCGGTAACACTATATATATATACATATATTTAAGGGGAGGGGGGAGGCAATACAGTAATGATATTGGACACAGATTTATAAGGACGTAAATGATGAGGAGACTGTAATTAAAACAAGAGCTCTATCAATTATTGGGGTTTCAATCAAGGGTTGTAACCTCTATTAACAACGATGGTGTTTAGATATTTAATTTTAGATTTGAAAGATATAGAATCAGGACAAATTTTAAGGGTACGATTAACAGAAGTATAAAAAGAGACCATTTTGGAGGTAATTGGATGATATGAATGTACATGAGCAGGAAATGAAACTACAATTTTTTTACGATTATTATTAGTAGAAAAGTCTTTTTCTGTGCGGTAGACAAGATTGTCAAGAAAACAGAATAAACAATTGTTTTCGATATCGTAATTAAATTGGATGTTTCTATGAAGAGAGTTTTTAATCTTTAACATATCACTAATGTTGTGCACAATTGTGTCAATCAAAATAAAAGTGTAATCCATATAGTGGATCCAAAATGATAAAGACATTTTTTTAAAGAGATAATTTTTGAAATAATGCATGTAAACATCTGCAAAATTTGGTACAAGAAGGGAGCTTATGGGTTATTCTTCTGATTAGAAAAACGTTCCTACTAAAATTAAATTAGTTTGTGATAAACAAATGCAGGTGGTAATGAAAATACAAACGTTTTAAAGTAAACGGTGGGGGAGAAACCATTTTTTTGCATTACCCGCAATCTTTTTCCTTTTTTTTTTTTTTTTTTTTTTTACATTTGGAGGAAAGTTTAATAATCAATAATCAAAGGATGATCTATGATCTCCTATCTCTCACCACTTCTTGTAGATATCTGCATGTATTATAGCGAAATTTCTCACTTTGTTTAAATTTCTTTTCTATTTTGAAGATGTTATATCTATGATACATTTCCTTTGATTAACATTTATCTTCACGACATTGATGATATATTCAACACCTTTTGACACTATTTTTATTAAACACTTTATTGTAGGAAGATTCGAAAGAATAAAAAGACTTCATGCGTTGACTTTTACACAAAGTACTGGTTTTGCTTTACTTTACAATCGACTTATGATTTTTTCTGTTATTGGTCAGATGTCGGAAATGCTACAACGCAAAAATCAGTTTTTTCTTACCAATTGTCAAGTAGTGTATAATATTTACAGAATGCCAGTACTAATATCGAACAAAAAATATACAAATTGTTTGTATAAAAAAAATTAAAAATTATATCGTTATATTAAACCTAAAATGACTATCCACACAATCAATAGAAATTTAATGTCAAGTATAGGTATTTGAAGGTTTGAGCTCGAAATTTGGAGGATTTAAAACAAAAGATGTTTCAAAATTACTGTTTCAGAGAAAAAATATTTTAAGTTTTTATTAAGCAATACCCCTTTCTTTTTAATTGCATTGTTATTTTTAAAGTGAAAAACCATAATGGCGGTGAACCAGCAACAGGAGCTGTAGAAGCAGTAATTTAAAATGAAAACAGAAAGGGGGGAGATGATGCAAAACTTGAGGACAAACAAGTCCAGAAAAAAATAGATCATACACTTTTACACAGTTTTTTACAGTGAGGATTATGTATCAGTGACTAAAAGTAGGATTTGAACTTTAAGTCTTATCAAAATTTCTGTGACTGTTTTATTTATAATTTTTGATCTTTTATTCTGTAGCTCTTGTGACAAACAGGAGTAACTCAAAATTGCTAGTTTCTCAGGTACACCCATAAAACCCTTACAAATAGGACACGAATAAGAATTGAGCAACGCGACTTTGACTTGTCATAGATACAACCTTTCAAAATTAAATCAAAATCTGATTTTTTGAGTTAGTCAAAATTTTACTTGCTCTAATTTACTCAAAATCGCGGTTTTTTCTGTTACAACTCTTGGACATGAGAGCGACGATTTATCGCTATAAAACTATGTCTAAAATTACCAATTCTGCAGCTACATTTACCAAGATAGCGCCATTTCAGGTTTTCAGTCTAGAAATTAAGCTGAGGGTTTAAAAAAATCGTTGTTGTTATTTTAAATTTTCAAAATTTTGTCACTTTAATGTTTATTATGAGATTTATATATATATATATATATATATATATACACATTACTACCATAAATGACCAGATACTTTCTATTTCACATGTTTCATGAAATATCTAGAAAATTCTTAATGAATTATTATGAAACTGAGAACATGTTATACCTTATATCTGAAGAAAAATTTTGTCTAAAAACAAAAAAAAAAAACAAAAAAAAAAAAAAAAGTAACAAATAAAAGCTTTCTCCCCAAAATTATAGATGTATTTTATCTGTCTTAATGCAAAAGTTATTTGGTATTGGTATTTCGTTTTAGCATAGCGGAGTTACATGTAAAAAATGATACATCTATGTTGTATTTTAAATTTTTTGAATGTTTTTTATGCTATTTTTATGCATGTCTAACCAAAGTGGGAAAGGTTTGGAGTTAGGATGCCCAAGCCAGAGGATACCCAACTCTGACATTCCTTGAAGGCTCGGGACATCAAATGTCAGTCATATGATAAAACAAATTTAAATGAATTGTCATAGTAAATGTCATTCAGGGATTTACTGAAATCGAACCACCAAAACCGCTTGGCTCCATCAGATCATCAAGAACTGATTTCAGTGAAATTCCTGGGATTTGATGAAAATTTTGCTCTCAAAATTGATGTTTCACGTGAGTCAGCCCGCCAAACACCCAAAAAGTACGTTGAAGTTTAAAAATTCTCAACTGTCAACAAATGATAACAAACACCTGTAACATCAAAGATGTTGACAGTTCCCTCGTTACACCATTCCTCTGCTTTGGAATCGGATTTTTTCATAGAAAAAAAATCCCTTTACCGTTAAAAAATGCACAGTTGGGAAAACGGTAGGTTTTGATATTAATGCTTCAGTACTTTTGCTATCGTAGAACACTGCCAAAGTCTGCGTTCTTTGTTGGTTTGTTCTAGAATTTTCGTCAAATACGAAATCTCATTCGTTTTTTGTAAATCAGGAGGTGAATATCAATCAAAAAGTTTAACGATGCTACATTCTTGATCCGTCGTCCTTTCAAAAGCTCATTAACATTGAATGATACGAAATGGACAATTCAGTAAGATTCTGCTCCATTCCAAAGGGCAAAAGTAACCCTAAATTGATGCAAAACTCATTTTCCGGATTTCCTCACATCCGCAGAAAGGCTCCACTACCCTTTAAATATCTGAATGATGGATTTCGGTATGTTGTCTGTTTTGCAGACCATTTTCTGTACGAAACCCCACAAATGTTTTGAGGCATTTAAGCAGTCATTGTACAGTGAATAGAATCGGATCAGTGGCGGCCGTGAACCGAAAATAGGTGAAGAGCTCAAAAATAATACTGAAGTAATTTTAATGCATGATTTTTATTAAGCAGGGTATTAACTAAAATGAACTAAAAATACTTATTTAAATGTAAATTTATATTCTATAAATGAATACAGTGTAAAATACAGTGTGCCTCTTCACCTACTTTCGGTGCACGAGCCGCCACTGGATCGGATATCGGTGGAAGAGCTTAAGCGCGTGACCTTAAATTTTTGGAAATGCTTCACGTTGCGTATAGCAGCAGGAGGAAACTATTTAGAAATTTTTTAATTATTTTTTTTAACAATAAAGTTAGAAATCATTATTTCCAGTGATTTTCTTTTTCTTTCATTTAAAAAAAATATATGTGTGATAAAAAGCTCTTATATCATTGTTTTGGGATCACTGTGTATATACAAGGTAGCTGGTAAAATCCTCTAAACATAAATTATCTTGAGAAAAAATATAATTATTGCCTCAATCGTAGTGTCTAGGTACAACAAATTGGTTATGCGCTGCAAGATGAAATTTATAATAGAGAAATAAAATATATTTATAAAAGAGACACCGGGCAGGGCAAATAATGAAATTAGTTTTCTGAAATCTAAAACACCTAGAGATACTGTAAAAAACTCAATTACAAAGTAGTAGAACATTCTTAATTGAATACAAAAAGACATCTTTCACGCAATAATGCTGGGAACTGAACGGTTAAAATATACATTTATTTAATCTCGCATTTGCTAATCAATATCATTAAGTAACACCGACGAGCGGAGAAAGTATATTTTGTCGTAATTCAGTGGTGTTGCACAGGATTTAGGTTTGAATGAAAGGTGGTTCTGATGTCTTTCCTTTTCACACTTTTCATAAGAGTTTAAGCTATATTAATAGGGTTGAAGTCAAGTAATTTTTACGCTGCACTAGTGCAACTTTGTGATCAATAAGGAAAGGGCATGTTTACAAACAAGCGCTCCGTCAATCTATCTTTGGCACTCTCGAGTGGCAAAAGATCAACATGTATTGGTGGAAATACCAATGTTTTGCCACTGTACCCATAACTTGACTGAGGGTGATTTCACGTGCCCTTTCCTTATTGGCGATGGATTGGGACTCACTCTAAGGGTGGTCAGGAGACATGCCATCACAAATTTGATTCCTACGAAGATATCACTTCACCACTTCGGTGACACACAGAGATATTATTTGAGATGGAAACATGTAGAACACTGTAACCACAACCGATTTTATATTCACACCAGTCACTGTTAACGTGCACACGACTCTTTTGACGAAATCTCAATAAAACAAACGTACGTTTTAAACGCTCTGTTTTAAACATTATTGTGCGCTAGATATCATATGTACAAAATCAAGCCCGCTTTGCAATATTATAGTCAACATTTCTCCGTTTCCCTTAACGTTTTGGACTAAAAAACTCTACTTTGTTACTTGCGGATCGGAGGAGCTGTAACCGATATGGAAATCCTACCTCCACACAGAAAGGACGTTGGCATATGAAGTTTTTACAATATTCGCCTTTTTACTTCAACTATGTTGAGAACGATTTTGATAACTCTGTATAATATTTAGAACAGAATTTAACATTATCATTATTAGGAGCTAAATTGCGTTTGTTTTGAAAAGTTTCTAAAATACAAAAGACTTCATTTATTTGCAACATATGCTGAATACTTTTACTTTTATTATATTGCAATCTGTGCTTTTAATTCATTTTATAGTGCACTTTTTATTTATTTTTTGTTTAAATTATCAGACTCATAATTTTCACGAAAGATGAAATTTTCCGAAGAAAGAACTTTCGAATTTATCACAAAATATACTAATATGGTTTAAAATACACATCAAAATAATAATAATAATAATAATAAAGAATATAAGTACATTTTTTTTTTTCAGCCAACTAGCAGCTACGAAAAATGAGTATGACTTCTTAAATAATAATAAAGATAATAAGGTATAGATATTTCACTAGCATATTAAATATGAATCGTTTGAATTAATAATTTAGATAGATATAATAAGTAATAACATATAATCATTTTTAGAATATAATAAAAAAGGTTTTCACCCTCATTCCAATTATTTTAGATTTTCGTGTAAATAATTGGAATGTTAAATTTTAAATTATTAAATTAAAACAAAAATTGCAATAAGTAAAATTAAATAAATAAATAAATAATGAAATTTTAATAGGAATTTTTATTAATTATTAGGTAACTAAATTACTAGATAACTAAATATTCGTATAAGAAGCAATTCCCCGTCTCAGATAGTTTGGCGAATTTCTGTTGTGCCGGTTGCGCTCATTTGATTTTCAGAGAGTGCAGAAGTTAAATTTCACCACGTTTATTTATTTATTTATTTATTATTTTTTATTCAAATACTATAACACGTCTCTTACAAATACAATATTTGATTTGAAATATAGAAAGTAACTGTAAAAATACGCCTGGTGTTTATCCGTAGTCTAACAGTCAATGATTACTTACGAAATAACAGTGGTATAGGTTTAGTTACTTAGATCCGGATTTTATTAAATACTTAATAATTGGTTAGCTTTTATTTATAATACTTTAAGTTATGCATTAACCTATTATTTCATATATATTGTATTATTTGCTTATTATGTTATTTATGTTATTAGATTACTATTATACATTAAAAGGTACATTCAGCTTTATATCGTTCATTTTTATAACGATAATTTTATAACAAACAATTATATAAATTAAAATGCTAATTACACGATTATTAATGCATTCGCATATTTAAAAAAAGAAAAAAAAACATAAATAATATATTTTAGTAAAATATTAATTTATATATATATATTTTTTTTTTGTAATGAAAGTACTTAAATCTGTTTACAAAAAAATAAATAAATAAAAATAATAATAATAATAAAATAAAATTCTAATGCATAGTTTTGCATTTCTAGAGCTATTAATGGGTTTTACTGTGCAAAAACTAAGATAATTATGCTTCTGTAAAAACCTTACTGTCTTTAACAAATAAGCTAGAATTTTTCACTATAAACATACTTAATCAAATATAGCAAGTTGTAGCCTAAATGCATAAATTCACCTAATTTCCGACGCAAATTTAAATAATAACTCCAATTTATCAAAAGCACCGACAATATATATATATATATATATATATATATATATGTGAAAAAAATATATATATGTATTTATTTCCGAACAAATACGATATAATTTCGATGCAATCATATTGATTAGTTAACTGATAATCTTGAAGAAATATCCTTTATGTTCTACGGGGATCAATCCGTTCTAGAACTAAAATTGACAACATTTCATCAATATTCAGTCTTTAAATCAACTTACAAGGCACGGCAACTTGACTATACATAGACACACGTTCAAATCAATAGTTATATTAGGTTGATTTCTTTAGAAATCGACCTATATAAACAATTTTGTTTATTCAACAATCTATCGATCTGCCTGTCTATCATCTATCTATTTATCTCTCTCTCTCTCTCTCTCTCTCTCTCTCTCTCTCTCTCTCCCCCCCCCCCTCTCTCTCTCTCTCCATATATATATATATATATATATATATACACACACACTGGAAATATTGTCATCATGATAACTGCCGAAATAATAATCCAAATCGAACCATATTTGCATTGTGAACTTGTCTTATAAATATCATTAACCGAGTTGCTTCGCCATTTTGTTTTAAAGTGGAGGCCACTTGAAAATTTCAAATCCACATTTTAAAAAACGTATTATAAACTGCCTTTGCTTGAATTTTGATGTATACATAGATCATGTACGGGTCTGAATGGAGTTTATAAATGGACTTTATCTGCCACTTTTAACAAAGTGGTGGATATCTTAAATTAAGTGAACTTGGGTAGTGAACTTATCATTCAAATACCTTGTATGATTTCGCTGGGCAATTTGCTCCGCCATTTTGTTTTGAAGTTGTACCTACTTGAAAATGTATCACTATAACTTTTGAAATGCTGATTTAATTCGAACTAAATTTTAGATTAGACTTATATCAGAATTCATTTGATATGTTTGTTTATTAACTTGATCCACCATCTTGTTTCCAACTGCTGGCCATTTGAAAATTTCAAATTCACATTTAAAAAAAAAAGTATTTATGAACCGAATTTCTTAAAACTACATATGTACATAGTCCATAAAGTCCATTAATAAATTAAAGCTTCTATTTTGTTTCAAAATGAATCAACCTACCCTTCTGAATGAGCCTGAAGGACTTGTTTGTTTTCAAGTTATGTTGTAATGGCAGAATCGTAGCGGACACGTTATATAGAGAGGTACATACATATAGATAAACAAAGATTAAAATTAATAAATGTAAAAGGCTTTGAAAAAAACATCATGAAATACAAGAACTCGCAATAACTGTTTCGGATCAAGAAAAAAAAAATAGCTTGAGTGCAGCTAACAAAGCGGCAACGCATTGTTAGCACCAAAAAAGTGCGTTGCCGCTTTGTTAGAATCTCTCGTGCCTGCATTTCTTGCCTGACGACGGGTTGTGTTTTCTTTCGACCCGAAAGTTTTTGAGCGAGTTCTTGTATTTTCTTGTATTTAAAAAAAAAAAAAAAAAAAAAAAAAAAAAAAAGCATGTATTATTTATTAACACCGGCTCTGCAGTGATATTTACTTTAAATGTTAATATTACCTTGAGCTGTTTTTAGTCTAATTAATAAATATTCAACCATGTGTATGTAAAATTTCTTAAAGCAAAACTTATGACATCTGCCAAGTAATAGACTTTAATATTAAACACAGATTTCTCAGTCATTATTATGGACTGAAAACATCAAAAACTACACAATCAATATATATATAAATATATTAATGTGTTACAAAAAAAAAAAAAAAAAAAAAAAAAAAAAAAAGGCCTATATAAACTTTTACGTAGAAAACTTAAATTCAATTAAACATTTAAAAGGTGTGTACTTTAAACTCTAAATTGTCCTCCTTAATACTCATCTTTAAATTCTTTAAACTTTCAAAACTATAAAATTCTTGTAACTCTAAACACAGACTATTATCTCAGGTTTGCAGCCCGGATACGTGAAGGTTTTAATAAATTTCGCATCACATAATTACTTTTCATTTGCACTTACAATGTTGCAGCTTTTACAGTAAGCAAAAATAATATATTATAATATTTTTAATGTCTATAAAAATTTTAAAAAGTACATATATATATATATATATATATATATATATAATTATGTGTTTGAAAAATAAAGTTTGTGTCTAATTAAATGCAAAAAAAAAAAAAAAAAAAAAAAAATGTCACACAAATTACTAAAAGTAATTCTACCAAATAGAAGTGCACTGATAAATAATTTTCTTTGAAAATATTAGAATTATTTTTCATTATGAAGAATTTAGAGTATTTTTATATTTAATTTCCATAGATCATTATCATTGAATTAATCTTAAAAAAAAAAAAAAAAAAAAAAAGATAGTTATATTTTCTTTAACCTCTTTATTTTAGATGTATCAAAGTTTTGCATGAATAAAATAATTAGCAGTTTACTTTTTCCAAATTATTCATGTAAAACTGAACGAATCCCATTAAGAACATTGTAAAGGTGTTATTTGCTTGTAAGTTCATTATTACAAGGTAAATTTACGAAGAGGATATTCTCAAAGATAATACAGATGTAGCAAAAGTATGTTTAACGCTGACATTTCTTATAGTGTAAAATTAAGTTATTTTACTTTCTCGTATGAATTATTAAAAATAAATGGTAATGTAACATTTCGTGGGGGGGCGGTCTGATCAGTAGAGTGCTGAGCTTATAATTGAAAGATTGCAGTTTCGAAACTCGAGATGGCCAATGACCGTTGTGTACACTAATAGTAGCTGGTGCACAAAAATTCTGTCGTGTTAACAATGTTACTCCACCTTTCCATCCAAATCATACCTGTGAAAATCATGCAACGCCATTTCGTGGCCTTTTTTTTTTTTTTTTTTTTTTTTTTTTTTTGAGAAAGTCGACATTAATTCATGATTTTGAGAGCAAAACTGTTTTCAATTAGTCCTCTTGTTTGGAATAAATGTACAGCAGACTTTTCATCAATGGACAACTTCGAAATAGTGAAATCCATCGCAAACAAAAAAGAATTTGCAAAATCAATAAAGAAACGACAAGCAGCAGAAAACAACATCAATAATCAAGAAAAAAGAAATCTGAAACGCGTGTCCTCAGTCACGAAAAATGAAATTTTGTATGGGGTTACGGTGGAGTGTTATTCCATTATGCGTAGGCAATTATGTACCACAAGCGGGACCATTTTTTGAACTCTTGGAGATTTTGTTGGCGATTTTTTTTTTGTGGTCTTCAGGAGCAGAAGAGTGCCAAATAAATTGCGTAATATTATTTAAAAAATATAAGCATACATGCATAAGTATATATATATTTTGTAAACTCAAACTGAGTGTTGAAATTTTGAATGTATAACTTCCATGACTATACACACACAGGCTGAAATAAACTTGGGTGAGGGCCTTGAATTCCTGCGTTCCCAACTCTTGTTAAAAATTTCATTTCGAAATTCAAGCCACTCTGTATCATTTGGTTGAACTGGAATTTTGCGCACCTGTATAATTCCGATGACAGGGCATACTCACACTCAGGCAGTAAGAGAATTCGGGATGGGGGGGGGGGTGTCTGAGTGTACTGGGCCCCAACTCTTATTAAACATTGTACTGTAACTCCCTTCCTCTCGTCCGATTGAGTTGAAATTTTACATACATGTATAATTCCGGCGATAACACATGCTCAATCAGTAAAAGACAGAAACGCTAGTGAAAACGGCCTGAAAAACTGTACCCCGAACTCCAGTTCAAAATTTGTTTTCGAAATATAAATCATTTGCATCATCCAAATGAGCTGAGGTTTTGCACACTTTTATATTATCGACGTCTGAAGAATGGACATTTTTAGTACATTTTGAAATAACAAGTTTTTTTTTTTTTTTTTTTTTTTTTTTTTTTTCTATTGCAACACTTGACGGTACACCATATTTTTATTTTGTTTAACCCCGTGTATTTTCACTCATTACTATTTATCTCTAAATTGAAGTTATAGAAAATATCTTCTTTTACAACAGATAAATATTGTGATTCACTATTTACCTTTAAACCACTAGTTTTTTATTTGTTTTCATGTAACTTTTTTTTTTTTTTCAACATTTTTTAACTATTTTCTAAATTTCTTCTATTTTTAATAATAATAATAATATCTATCTATCTATCTATCTATCTATATATACACACACACACATATATATATATATATATATATATATATATATATATATATATATATATGTGTGTATAGATAGATAGATAGATATCGTACATTTGTAGTAATTAATATTTAAATTATAATGCTGTTATTTAATATTTTATTTTATGAATTACTGTTATTTAAGAATGCATCCTTGCTATCTCTATTTCTATCTCGTTTTTATTTTCCAGTCACAATTTAAAGTTAAAAATACTTAATAAATGTAGATAATATTTAGATAGTAATTAAATGATACCGGTCACAATTTGTTTTATCTTTTCAGATGTAAATTTAATTTACAGAGAATATAAAAATTGGTAGAAAAAAAAAAAAAAAAATGTAGACATTTTTGTTTACGTAGCTCATATGTTAGGCAGATATTTTCATGTGCTTCGATACGTCGAAATGTTACTTCGCACTTCTCAGGGAATTTAAATCATATACATTTTACTGCTTTTATTTTCTAACTCACTAATTATCTATTGGAATAAAGTATAATACAATTTTAGATATTTTACGTGCTAATTATCACCAAAAAGAATGATTGAATTTTAACAAGGAAAGATAACTTTAAGTAAGATCATTTTGCATTTACTGTATTGACTTTAAAATTGTGTTTTAATCTTTATTTTAATAGCAATTATTAAAAAAAAAAGAAAAGAAAAAAAAAAAAAGAATTATTTTATTATTTTATTTCATTGATTTTTTTTACGGATGTATTATTATTATCATCATCATCATGTACGTGCCAATTATTTTCTATTAAATGCCAATAAGCATATAATAATTTCATTTTTATTGTTTTAAAATATTTATAGTTAATGATAGTAAGTAGAAAAAAATCATACTTTATTTTTAAATTATGATATTATTTTTCCCTTAAATGACACACTTAACTTAGCGCAGCAGAATAAAAATAGTCTATTTAATTATATTTAATTACATAAGATTTGTTTAGTTGAAGATAATATGAGGTGTTATTATACCATATTTTTATTAACTTCGATTCTTGTTTGTTTGTATGTTTGTTTGTTTGTCTAGTACAAATATTGCAATCGATTTTTAACTAACTTCACGATTAGCTAGATATTTGAAATTTTAAGGATAGCTCAGAATACGGTGAAAATACTTTTTTTTTATGCTTTTAGTCAACTGCTTCAGGTCCCTACTGCCTTCGGCAGCGTTTATATGATTCAACAGAAAATTTATTTAACTAACATCCTGACTAGCTCGACATTTTAAACTTTCAAAATAGTTCTGGACACGGTGAAAATACATTTTTTAAATACTTTTAGCCAACTGTTTCGGGTTCCTGCTGCCTTCCGCAGCGTTACCAGTACAAAGCTTGCAATTGTTTTTTCCCCAACTTCCCAACTAGCTAGACATTTGAAACTTTCAGGATAGCTCAGAACACGGTGAAAATGCATTTTTTAAATATTTTTAACGAACAGCTCCGGGTTCCTGCTGCCTTCGGCAGCGTTACCTGTACAAAGCTCGCAATCGATTTTTCACTAATTTCCCGACTAGCTAGACATTTGAAACTTTCAGGATAGCTCAGAACACGATGACAATACTTTTTTTAATACTTTTAGTCAACTGCTTCAGGTCCCTACTGCCTTCGGCATTGTTTATATTATTCAACAGAAAATTTATTTCATGAAGAAATGACAGAGTCCAAATATATAACAGAAATGAGCTTTACTTGAGCATAAATAAGAAGGAGGGCGCTGGACTACCATAACATCTAGTAAATTACGACTTAAAATGGGCAGTCCTCTGAAATACTTTGATATCAATAAATAACCCCATTACTTTACTTTACTTTACTTAATTACTCGCAAAGGATCTCAACTACTTTTATTTATATTAGCTTCTAAAGCCGAGTAATCTTTCGATTAGCAGGAGGATTCCCTGACACTGCTATCTATTTCACTTACATCCAACTATATCCACTCCTAACTCTCTTAAACAATCTTCCTACCAACTAACTTTAACTCCTCTCCAACTGACTCCCAAAAGCAATCTTCTTTCTCCTTTTATACTATCTTACATTCCAAAATATTTGCATATTTCAATTTACAAATTTTAGCTTAGGATCGGCACTAACTCTATTACTCAAACGACTTGAATCCTAAAACAGCAGATTCACATTTTACCCGCAAAGTGCGAGTTTTAATTGTAGCATTACTTTGCTATGCCTTACAACTTCCCGAGTAGCTAGACATTTGAAACATTCTGAATAGTTCAGAATACGGGGAAAATGCATTTTAAAAATATTTTTAACCAATTGTTTCGGGAGCGTTACCAGTACAAAGCTTGCGATCAAATTTAACTAACTTCCCGGCTGGATAGCTATTTGAAACTTTTATAATAGCTCAAAACACGATAGCAAGGAATTTTTTTAATACTTTTATCCAATTGCTCCGGGTTCCCGTTGCCTTCGGTAGCGTTTGTATGATTCAACAGAAAATTTAAAAATATGGTATATAAAAGTTCTTTTTATCTTGATATTATTTTAAATTGAGTTTAAGGCCGATTGTCAAGACGAGAGTCGTAGGACTTGGTGTATGAATATGTTCTCTGTTCTCTCTCTCTCTCTCTCTCTCTCTTTTAAGAAGTTTTTAGTGCGTATTAATAGGAGTTTCTGAGAAAACCACCTAATACTTATAGTGGCTCATTCTGTTTCATATCACTAGCTTTTCATTAACTAGCTACGAGAAAAGAAGCTCTTGGTCAATTTTGGAGTCAATAATTTAACAAGACAATAATAATAACAAAAAAAATTATTTAGGTAAATGGAAGTCTCATAAATAATAATAAAAAAAAAAAAATGTGTAAATTTTTGTGCGTGTAATTTTTTTAAATCTTAATATTTTTTGGATTATAATAACGGACAAAAACTTAAAAATATAACAAATATAATTGTGTTCTCTGTATTGTGTGAAAACAATCGTCAATATAATACTCCTAAAGAACAAATCACGTGATAAATTAGCTACGATTTTTTTTTTTTTTTTTTTTTTTTTTTCAGAAGATCATTGAACAGCAATTTTATTTAAATTAAATAATTACTTTTATTTTTTTATTTACAGAAATATATTTGTTAATATTGAAAAAACATAGAAATTGATTATAGGATAAGTTTATATTTATTGTTGTGTTCACTCAGACGTCGAGCAAGGAATTAGTGATACTTTCAATTTTTTAATCCATTTGATGCACTATCTACCAATAAATATTTGGACATTTTCGAATTTAGACATTTTTTCAAATATCTAGAAAAGTTCTTTAGAAATTATCTTGAAACTTTGGTAGTGCAAAGAACACCATATATCTCATATATTTCAGCGAAAGAGGTGTTCTGAAGAAGAAAAGGGGACCAGCAAAAATTAAACAAAACTCAAAATGTTTTGGATCACCCTCAAAATGCGATGCTTTAAACGAGTTTTGACCTTAGCATGTGAGTATGAATATTTTTCTCATTATCTGAATAATTTTTTATGAGGCTACCATATATATTAATATATTTATATAGATATATTTTTTTTTACCCTTTCAATATTGCAAGAAGAATTTTCACTTTTTTTATTTATAACCCGCAGGATATTAAACCCAGAGAAAAGAGATTTTTAGAAAATTTTACATGCCATATTAGATATACAGCATGCTGCAATCGAAATCCAAAAATGTTCAATATCTTACGGAATATAGACATTCTTACTAAATAATTTTTAGCTATACAGGAGTAGGTTTAAAAAAAAAAAAAATCATTTGCATAATTTAATAGCTAAAATTATTGAGTATCGTATTTGAAAACCCCAAACAAATATCAGGTAAATTAAAAAAAATATATATATGAAAGACAGAATGAACAGAATTCCAGTTCTCACAAAATAAAAACTAAACTATAAGGGGTTTTATTCAGATTTTTTTTTATTCAATCAATGACCAATGGTAATACAGTGTTCGCTGATTGTAAATAATTATTGATAAACCCTCCATCATCTTCCTTTTTTTTTTTTTTTTTTTGTGTGTGTGTGAAGAACTGAAATTCTGTTCATTCGATCTCTTATAACTTTTGGAATTTACACGATATTTGTTTGAGGTTTTCAGATAAGTTGTTATATACTTTAGGCTATTAAATTATGCAAATGAATTTTTTTTCGTTTTAAGCTAGCGCGTTTGTAATAAATTTTTTTTTTTAGTAAAAATGCTCATATTTCGTAAGATTTTTAACATTTTTGCATTCTTATTGCAGCATACTGTGTCTAATACAATATGCCAAAATTCCAAAAAATGGGTTTGCACTGAGTTTAATGCATTGCGTGTTATAAGTTAAAAAGTGAAAATTATTTTTGCATAAAAAAAAAAAAAAAAAAAAAAAAAAAAAAAAGTTATATTTCCATGAATATATGTGGTAGTCTCACAAAAATCAATACAGATAATGAGAAAAATATTCATAATCCATTGCTATAGCTCAAATGCATTTAAATCATTACATCATTACATTTCACAGGGTAAATCAAAGCATTTTGACTTTTGATTAATTTTTTACTGGTTCCCTTTTCTTCTTCACGACACAACTTTTACTGAAATATTTGAGGTATAATATCTTCTTTACACTACAGAAGTTTCAAGATGATTCATAAAGAAATTTTCTAGATATTTGACAAGACGTCTAAATTTGAAAGTCTCCAAATACTTTTTGGTAGATAACGTATTATCAGAAACATCTCAGTACTTTCCCCAATGAAATAGTTTTTTATTCAAGATTATTACAAACTTCTTCCTTATTTATAGGTAATTTTAAATGATTTATAAATTATATGCTTATTGTTTCTGGCTATTATGTTGTTGTTAGCTCTTATGCCACTCAGAAATTCCGAGACCCGGTAGTGAAACTATCCTAATTTAATGCAGCAGGGTGCGCCTTCCGTTTTTCAGAGGAGTGCCACGAGGGAGGAAGGATGACTTACCGCCAGAAGCTGGCGAAAGATGGCAGAACCAGCAAACAACAGGAACTTGGATTTTGATCAAGATCAAGGCCGAATTCGGCTATTCTTATTGAGAAATTAAAAATATATTTTTTACATTTTAATTAAAAAATATTTTATGTACGATTAGAAAACAACATTTTTAAATGTCAAATATAAAATTTATATGAAAAAGTTAGTAGAATCATAATGTGGCAAAGAAAGTTTATTTTTATTTTTATTTTATTTATTTATTTTTTGTTAATATGTTAAATATTTAATATTGTTCATACTATGTTTAAAAGAAAATGTAAAAGCTAGCGATTTGTAAAAGTATTGTATATTTTTGATCAAGTTTTTGCTTCTTTACTTTCTTTTCATTCTTAAATAAATAAATAAATAAAAATAAAAAGCTAAATACATTTTTACAAATTCAAATTCAAACAGAATTTGTTCAATTGTTTTCAGATAACAAATAATTTTTGTATCGTTTTTGTAAAGAATTAAAAATTTATATAAGTTTATAAAATTCGCACTTTGAAACAAGGATTAGAGTTTATATCCACATACTAAGTGACAACATTTTAAAAATTGCATATTGAATATTCAAGTAATACACAAAATTATTTTTCTTCTCTTTCTAAAAATTTATTAAGAAAAGTATATGTAGTATATAAATGTATACGTACTATATTCTTAAAAACTGAATTGTTAGTTAAATTAAAAACAACTTTTATTTGAGTGTTGTTGGTATTAATCATGTATGTAATAATTGCTAAATTTTATAATGTTCTTAAATTCTCTAATTTATATTTACATTTAAATTCAATCAGCTGCTTATTCGCAAATATTTAAATATATTTTGTCTATTATAAAGTCTTGATGTTTTTCGGAACTTATAAAATCTTGTTTATGCATAAAAGTATATATAATTACATATATATATATATTGGCCTATTTTGGCAATACCATTATATTAAAAATTACATACACTTTGCTTATAGTTGCGAATGCGCTTAAACATTTGCGCATTATTTTAAGTTTTAATTCAATTAATAATTACTTTTATTATCTAATTGATACTACTCCTATAATATTTAGCTTTGCTAACTGGACGTATGTTATGCCAACTATATATATATATATTTTTTTTTCAGAATATTTAATAATTTATTTCGGAAAATTAGTAAATGTACACAACAAACATTCCTTTTATTATTGAAAAAACAAAAAACAAAAAAAAAAAAAAAAAAAAAAAATCTTCAAAGTTTCTTGCTGACACTTATCTCTCAAAATTTTAATTAAAATTCAAAAATTTTCAAACCACATACGAAAGTTTTATTACTATTATTATTTTTTTAATAACTCACCTACACTTTAAAGAAATACATCTTTTATTTATTTATTTTTATCTAAGAACCTTAAATTTAGCCTTACATACTTTTTTTTTTTTTTTTAATACCTTCAATAACACCAATTTTGAAAAACTGATTTTTATTTTCTGAAAAATTCACAGAAATCTTGTAATTTTTAATTTCTAATATATATATATATATATATATATATATATATATATATATATATATAATAATAATAATAAAAGAAGATGTTTGTCTGTCTGTCTGTCTGTCTGTCTGTCTGTCTGTGCATCTATACGTTCAGCCCCTACTGAACGCAGAAGTATAAAATTTGACATACGGGTGCTCAGAAGCCTTCCCGAGTTGATAGTGAAAACAGAATTTAAAAATTTTAATTAGTTCCGGAGATATTAATTAAAACGTCGACCAATGCCTAATTAAAAAGCGAGCACTCAAAAGCGTTTAGTGATAAATTATTTCTTTTTTTTCTGTATATAGATCTCGCTTTAACAATTGTATACCCAAAAGATTGAGAGAAAATTTCAAAAACTGAATGAGTTATAATTTTTTTAATTTTCAGTATCGCGGCAGTTTGCGATGAAATTCTGAAACTCTTGCAACTGACCTTGACAGAGAAGAGAGAATAAGATTCTTCAGTGCCAGGTGCTAGAGGTTGGAAAAAATTCCTTTTTTGTTTTTCGCCCACGTGACAAAGTATACTGGAAATAAAAAAAGCAGTTTTTGAATTTTTTCAATTTAAAATCGATCAAAAGCAGAACTTCGAAATTGCGCGTCATTATGGCTCACCTGTATGCAGTTAAAAAATCTAAAGTATAGCGTTAAAAATAAAATAAATAGACATATTATATTTATTTAAATTCATTTTTATTTCATCTGTTAATGACACCATTCACCAATTTCATCTGTTAATGAGTTACTTTTAACAGAATAATATTGATTTCCCCCCCCCCTTTTTTTATGAATTCGGTTGTAAAAAAGCAGTTTTGGAATTCTTAAATTTTAGATGGATTTCAATAGAAATCGTTAATCGTCCTTGATAGATTAGCCATTTTGAGTCTAAAATATATCATAGATATTCATTATTGTAATACATAATACATCATTCAAAAGATATTTTAAAGTATTTTTATTCCAGGCTATTAAAATGATATAAGCCGTTCAAATTCTGTACGAAACTTTCGGAGAAAACTACGGAAAAACCAGAAAATTTTTATTCTTTTATATTTTACAGAGTTTCAAATTCAGATTTTCGCTCACATTTCGTACTATTAATTTTTAACGATATATAGCCCGGAATTAAGGAAGTTTTGGAGAAAACCACAGATAACTCAGACACAAATATTTTTTTAAAAATGTTATACGGCGCCGCAAGCGCCACCGAGCGGGACTTAGCTAAAGTCAGAAATTTGAAAGAGCATAACATGGTGAGCGAACAGGCTGTTTCAGATATTGAAAAGGAATGAAGGCGCCGAAGGCGCTACCGCACGGGAATTTACTGCGCTTTCAATAAGCCATTTTCACGATTTATCGATAAGCTGTTATTAGACCTGAAACGGGAAAAAGGCGCCGCAGGCGCCACCGAGCGGGAGTTTCGTAAAGTCGGATTTTTCAGGGATCGCGAACCAGCTGGTCGCCGAAGGCGGCTAGTATATATATATATATATATATATATAAATGAAATATACTTTTAAAAATATAAATATAATAATTTGAAATTTTAAAATAAATATAATAATTTGTCTAAACATAATCTAGGGATCTTCTAAATACAAATGTAATTTTAATTGTAGTAATGAATCGTGAAGTACTAATTGTTTCTTGAATTTAATCCTTGCATTTATTAATAAATAAATAAATAAATAAAACATTGTCTATCTACTTTACATCTAAATTGAATGAAACATTTCTTTAAAATTCATCTTTATAAATTACATTGCAAAAATATCATAAACTGTTACTCTCAAATAACCCTAATAATTTTTCACAAATATATCATCGTTCCATATTAAACAAGAATTCCCTTATTATATATATATATATATATATATATATATATATATATATATAAATATATATTAAGTACAACTGTAAAAAAATTTAACTTGAGAAAAATTATGTAAATACATATATATATATATATATGTATATAGATAGATAGATAGATATACATATTGATATGTATTTATATATATAAAGGAAAGGAAAATGAAATAATAGAATAAAGAACATTTAAAATGCATGTTTTAAATTTATTTAATCTTATCAAAAATACATTTTTCAGTGCGAATAATTAAGCTAATTTTGTCATTAATATTACATATTTATATAAAATGTAATTTAAATTTTGTTACAGTAATTGTTTTAATATTAATCAACCAAATATGTAGAAATAATTTCCTTACATTTATTTATTTAGGAGATATGTTATCTTGCACTGTCTGACTTAATTACGCTGAATGTAAAAAAAAAAAAAAAAAATGTATTTTTTTCCAGGATGTCTGTTATGCATTTTACTCTATATAGTAATAAATTATTTCAAAAGTGCAGGTATGGTTCAAAGTATGGTTCAAGTATGGTTCAAAATGTATGAGCAACAAGTTATTTATAGTGCTTTAAAATTTTTATGGGACAAAAGTACGAAAAACTGTTATAACTTTCATAAAACTATAATATTCTCAAAAACTAATATGTACCATTTTTTATGAAAAGAAATGAAAATTTTTTCAAAAATAAAAATACCAAATAAATCAATACCTTAATTTATAATTAATAATATTAAACAAATCATTGAAAATAATATAACTGATGTTTATCAATGACTATGTAACAAGTTACTTTTATGGTGTAATTCTATATGAAAAAACTAAGATAAATTTATGAATATAAACTTTGCATCAAATAAAAACGGTGCGTTAATTATTTTAGCATTGTACTTTACGTAATCTAAATAAATTACACTAATTAGGGAAGTACACTTTTTGACCAAAAATAATAGAGAAATATTTTGTAACGAAATTTACCGAAGAGTAAGAGAGAGTAAAATATGCTCTCATATAATTAAAACTGGATTATCATTAATTTATTAACTAGTATAAAAACCTTATATATATATAAATAGCATTTAATGTTTTTCATTTGAATTATAGATTATCACTTTTTTTTTTCTCTTAAGTATAAATATTAAGTTTTTTTTTTTTTTTTTGTAACCTTTTTTTTTACAACAAAACAGGATAAATTTTAATAGACATAGCATGGAATTTTTCACATTCTTATTTGACTATTCCCCTCTTAATAACGCCAAGAAAATAAATTGCTTCCTTACCACCAATTATCCAAACGAAAAACTCTTTTATACCTCTTGTCAGCAGTTGGATGGCAAATGAAATCTGACGCGGACAAACTTTTACGACTTCTACCCTTGCAGAAGAAAAAGTTCTCTCATTTCTTCCCTAAAGCGGGAACTTGTCTCTCTGACGTCTGTCCGCGTCTCGGAAGAGCACAGTTATAAAGAGACAGATAGAAAAGATGATGCTGAGCAATTTCCTCCGACTCCCAGCGATGTAGTTCGAACGTAAAGGAGCTGTGAGACTGTTTTGGAATGAGTAGTGCCTTTTGAAATCGCCAGCGCTCTCTCTCGGTTAGCACTGATTGCCTGTAGCTTTCACCCACCCCGGCGCAGACGATAACCAATGAAGGAAAGCGAACGGTTGTTAAGGTCTACCAATGGAGAGGAGAGGAAAACTTAATAACTCTTAATGATGTATGAAGTTGAATCTCGGATATCCAGATACACAGTTTGTTTGAAGTTTTTACGCAGAGGAAAATTATTATTTATTCATTTATATTTTCGATAAATTTCATGAGAAAAATATATTTTTCGGTCTTTAATCTTTTAGAGGGGGGAAAAAACATTTATTATCATTAATATTATTAAAATATAAAATAAAATAAAATAAAATAAATAAATAAATAACCCGCACCCAATCCGAATCTGATTTTTTTTTTTTTTTTTTTTTTTTTTAACCGAACATTATCGCAAACTCGAAAACTAAATGAGATTCATTTAAAAATCATTCAAAACATTTTTAAGCTATAAAATAAAGTAAATTATCATTACCACATATTTGGTTACCTATTTTAAAAGGAATTGAACATGGATAATTACTAAACCACGAAATTAAATCTGTAGAAATAATAATAATAATAATAATAATAATAATAATAATTAATAATCATTTTTAATCAGTTACGTGATTTCTGTACAAAAACGTGCCTCAGGTTTAGTGTTTGTAGTTTATAATTTAAAGCTTAGGTTATAAAATATATTTTTATTTAATGCTCCTCTGTCCATTACTTCTTTTCGATACATTCTATAGTAATTTGAATGCGCGTGTGTTTAATCATGCGTATGCAACACATAATATGATTATATCAATTGTACAATTATAATCTTATCAAACAATTTTATACTTCTTATAGTGAAAACTTTTTTAAAGATGTATTTAACGCGACCCGACTCTTTCAGAACGACTCGAATCCATGACCTGACCACATGATATAAATTACTAAACCCCACCTGAGGCCGATTCACAAGAATAAAAACTGTTAACCTCAGATAATTTCTGGTTACCCGTCCTGATGCAAGACTAGAACCTACTATTGTAGTCTTCCTTCGGTTCGATACATTCTAATTTGATATTAATTTTATTAGAATTAATTTCGTATATTTTTTTCCCGTATAATTCCCTATTATTCGCAAGTAAAACTGTGATTTGTTCTTCCCTTCCTAATGCAGGTTTATGTGAAATATTGCCCTGTTCTCTCATATTAAGAAAATCTCAAATTTGGAATAACCTACGGAGTTTTAAACACATAATGTTTATAATTAATGAAGTTCATTCCAGTATCATAAATCATATTTTAAAATAGGTCTTGCATCTTTACGATAACAGTATTATTTAAAATGCATGTTTAAGCGAAAGTTTGGCCTATTCTCCCATATTAAACAATCTTAAATTTAGAATAACTTAATAACTCTTCAAATAAAGTGTTCTAAATAAATACAGTTCTTTTCAGTAACATAAGTAATATTTTAAAATTAGTCCGACACCGTTACACTAATTTGTTCTTTATATTTGTTCTTCAGATGTCTACACAAACTAACGAACAAATAATTAAAACCAAGTTTTATTGATATGTTTATTTAAAAAATAGACGAATGACAATCTGTTTATAATTATTGGTGTAACATTAAAAACAATTGATTTAATAAACAAATTGATTTAATTAACAAATTGATTTATTAACAAATAAATCGAAACATATTTAAAAATTTTTTTCTTAAAGCAATTTTTTATGTAGTTATTT
Source organism: Salticus scenicus (assembly GCA_963930645.1). Lineage (NCBI taxonomy): Eukaryota > Metazoa > Arthropoda > Arachnida > Araneae > Salticidae > Salticus > Salticus scenicus. The sequence goes on from OZ005649.1 coordinate 235,526,208, forward strand.
AGACTTAAGCCGTGGTAGCCTCTGCTCCTTCTTATTCATAAGGTTTATTGTTATTACATTAATTAATTTTGGTCTTCCATATATATATGTGTGTGTGTGTGTCTTTAAAATACACGACGGATCATTGCATATTGGAAAATAATATTTCCTTATTTAATATTTTCTTATACTGGAAAGGTACTTTATTATTTTTTTCTTTTGGATTGTGACCAAATTCAAGTTTTCATCGCAAGTCATATGTATGTTTTTTCGAAAGAGGAAAGTATCCGATAACACATAAACATGTCATAACTTATGAAACACTGAAACAGAACACCATTTCTTTTTTTCTGAGTAACATAAATACTATAAAATACACCAAGCAATATGTCAAAAGGAAAAATAAAGTATTTTTCTATGATTTAAGATTTAGTTTCATAAATTAAAAGCAAAATTAATCTTACGGAATGTATCCTATTTAAGGGAAAAAAAGACATATTTTTTTGTGTAAAAAATTATATTTCATATAATGAAAAGTTGAATTCAAATAAAACATTATTTTTTTTATTACAAACTGAATTGCCATTGAATTGGAACTTTATACACACACACACACACACACACACACACACACACATATATATATATATATATATATATATATATACCGCCTTCATATAGAATTAATAAATGGTCATTTTCTATATCCTTTAACTAGAAATATATATTTCCGAACAATGCGCATAAGCCACGTCAGTAAACTGAATAGACGAAATGGTCGAGAATTTCTAGTCTACACATTTCTAGATGGTGAAACAATATTCTAAATCTTTTGTATTGTGAGAAATTCCCGCTTGATTTTCTAGAATTATGTAATAAACCAAGATTATAGTTGCTGAAACCCGACTCTTGTATTCGCATTTATTTGCAGAGATTTTTAAATAACTTTGCCCTCCAGAATATAGGCAAACGCTCTATAATTCTAATAGGGGTTTCTAGAACTCGCTTTCAATGGGTACTAGAATTTATAGGTATGATATAGAACTATTTTTCTATAGAGCCACAATTTGGATTCTAGTTGTCAGTTACAGAATTTTTTCTCAGTGCAGCTGAGTTTTTTTTTTTTTTTTATTATTGTAATACATAATATTTAATATATCGTCTAATTCTAGTATATTACATATTATTCTTCGAAACTGATAGTAAATCTCTAGTCAAATGTCTCTACTCACTAGCAATGCAAACTGCAGTGCTAAAACAGTAAGGTTAAGTCTGGCAAGTGTAACAACATTTAGTCATAGCTAGATTTTGACCTAATTTTATTCAGTTGCTATTATATCACACAGCTGAAAATTTTTAGGCATGAACTAAAACTAATTTGGTTTGATGAAATATAAAAATTTTAAAGTTTAACAATGTGCCGCTTAAAAAATTAAGTAACTAAGAAGAAATCTGTATTTGACGCTTCTACTCTTCAATGTTTTCGGACAGTTGTAACTCCGGTCTGCTTTATCCTATAAAGGACAAAAAAAAAAAAAAAAAAAAAAAAAAAAAAAAAATACCACGCCCAACTACTTAGATCAAAATTCGTCCTATAAATATGCAGCTGGTGCCCGTCGATTAGTAATAACGTATAGTTTATAAAGGTATAGTTAGATTTTGCTTAGAGGATCGTCGACATATTAAAATTGGCATTAACTTCATTTTTTTCAGATGTAATCCCCTCTTTTAACAGATTTATTTATTTTTATTTTTTTGAGTGGGGGAGTAGGGAGTAGGATCAAATGGGAAATGAAAATGGTTTAGTTCATGTATATCTCAATTTTTCATAGAGTTATAATTTATCAAAAATGTTGATGCCAATATTAAATGAATGCGTCAAATATTTATTAATATTCTTCCTGAAAAATTATTATATTCAAATTCCAGTTTTCTATACATTAGAACGAAGTGACCTAAATATATTTCATGCATTATTTTGATTTTAAAAAAGATATTTTGAATTATGAAAATTATTAATAAATTCACATTTCAAAAGATTATGAATTGGGACCTATATAATTATTTCCGAGAATAGAGCAGGCTACCATTTGTGTCATCTACAACTTTGCTTACACATGATTTAAAACAGCTGTTTAAGTAAGTTTATATATACACATAATTTCTTAATTAGTATTACCTTAATTTAGTTAATATTTAAATTTGTCATACTTCTTTCCGGTTATTATCTGAATGGACATAATACTTTTCGTTCATGAAATCTTAATTTATTTTATTATTATTAGTATTATTTTTTTCTAATATAAGGATTTGCAATTAACACAGTTTCGCTTGTAAGTGTATCAAGAATAAATTTAATGTGTATGAATCATAAATAATAAGAAAATATCTCCGAACTGGCATTTTAAAGTAATAAGTACAAAACTTTAAATAAACACCATAAAATGCAATAATAAGCTCACACCATAATAAGCTCACAACAATTGTTTCGGGTCGAAAAAACACACGACCCTTCGTCAGGGAGTGCTGCAATCACGTGCGTTGCCACTTTGATTGCAGCACTCGTGCCTACGTTCGCCTGACGAAGGGTCGTGTGATTTTTCGACACTAAATAAACACTGCATATTTATTACATTTTATGGTGCTTATTCCAAGTTTTGAACTTATTGTTATATATGAACCATACCTTTTTTTGAACCGCCTTGACCTAAGAATTTCGAATACGTATTCAAAAAGGGCTGTAATTATTCGAAATGACTAAGTTTGGGCATATTTTAACATGCAGACAACCTCCTAAGCAAAATATAACTACTGCATTAATAAGTAGATGTCATTACAAATCGATCTGTACAAGTCATATGTCACATGTTTCTACGATAGTTTACGGAGAAATTAGACTTTTTTTTTTTTTCTTTGACTGTACATCACAAGATATTTTATTCAGGTTACCAGTTCGTGAAGACTTTTTGCAAGGAATCTGGGTTTATTTTAATTTTCATAATACCTCAACTCGTTACAGAATTGTCAAGTTTTTCGTACACCTTTAAATAGCATTTCACATCACAAACGTTTGACAGTCCAACAAAATCTTTAAAATGTTCAGGATAATATAATTTGTTGAAAATTGAAAGACAAAACTGAAAATTAATACAAATATTACGTATTATAAGTGACACAGTTGAATTTCTTGGGACAATTATAAATGCCCTGATTACATTTTGCCGACATACAAACTTCCTCAGGTGAATATATTTACATAGGAGGAACCAGAATGCTTAAGAACTAGAATAAATTTGAAGTTCCATTCAAAATCTCCATACAAAACTTGCTTTACCAAAAACTGTGAAGTTTACTTCATAAATACAGAAATTGCAAAGCCGGAAATTGCAAAGGAAATTTATGCAATTTTTCAAACTTCTAAAACATTCACTGTTTCATATTTCATTTGGTTTCCAAAGTCTAAATGTAAAAAGAAAAAGTCGAAACACAAAGATAATGTCTACTACATCAAAAGTCATTTTATCAGTCAAGTTATAAGCTGAAGTTACAGTTGTTTCAATTCACTTTACTTGAAATATTATAAATGAGAAGTTTTTTTGCAATTCACAAATGACAAATTTATTTTGAAACTGTTATTTATTTAAGCAAAAATTGATAAGTATAAAAACAATTATGAAGTGAATTCTAAGACTTTACTAGCGAAATTAATAAACGATAAATGTATACTAATATGGAAACATATGTATCAGAAAAAATTGTATTGCATCAAAAGAAAAGAAACTCCCCTAAACATTATAAAAATCGCAGTGAATATATCTTTATCGAAAATTTAACAAAATAAAAGTTGTAAATATCTGATGGGTTTTACTAAATCAATGTTAATATACTTGTACTCTAAAATTTTTACTTTTAGTTCTATTCTAATTATTTTAAAAAATTAGTTTCTTGTTTTTTTTTTTTTTTTTTTTTTTTTTTTTTATTTATTTATTTATTTATTTATTTATTTATTTGTTGTTGTTGTTGTTTTTAAAGAAATTTCAGAAAAAATAGTTATACTCTCACAGTAGCGTCTAAAAAAGGTTATTTAGAGGTAAGACAGATACAAATTTAATAATAATACATAAAACATTTTATACTAAATTTTACTGTATTATTATTTTTTCATATTATCATATTCACCTTACAAATATTTTTATGGAGATGTAAATGACGATTATGCAGAAAATTGTAGCTCTTTTCACTATTTTCATTTTTGTATCACATTTTATTTTATTTTATTATTTATTATTTGTTGTCGCCGTCATTGTAATTACTTAAGTTAAAAGTAGTTATAACGTAAATATTGTGATATAGATTGTGCCTAAGATTAGAGATTAAGAGATGATTGTCTAAGGGAAAGAGCATCAAAGACCGAAATTTTTACGTTATTTTAAATTTAAGGGATTCCTTGTAATCTTGCATTGTACTCTTTTCTAATATAACATATCAGCTGAAATAGGCTTCATTATTTTTCAATTGTTTACACTTAGTTGAAATTATTTTAACAAGCTTTTAGTTAATACAGTTTTTTTTTTTTTTTTTTTTTTTTAAGAAAGTCAAATTTTTTAATTGAATTTTAACCCATCTCCTAACATCCAAAGGAGCTGATATTTTTCATGTATGTATAACTCTGCTGGCGATACATGTTCAAACAAGAAATAAACTGTGACCATAGATGTCCAAACTCTGTTCAAAAATTTGCTTCGTTATTTTTCAAATGTTTAGACTCAGTAGAAATTATTTTAACAAGCTTTTAATTAATATAGTTGTTTTATTTTTTCTATCAAAGTCAAATCTTTCAATTGAATTTTAACCCATTTCCTAACACCCAAATGAGCTGAAATTTTTCATGATGCATGTATAACTCTGCTGATGATACATGTTCAAAAAACAAAAGAACTGGGACCATAGATGTCCAAACCCTGTTCAGAATTTGTTTATGAGTTTAACCCACTTCCTATCATGAATTCAACTGAAATTTTGCGTATGTATTTATTTATGATAAATTTTCATGCTCATGCAGTCATGAACTTTGGGAGAAAGAATTTATGAGCCCTTCTCCTCCAATTTCAGATCAAAATTTGCTTGCGAATTTCAGCCTCGTCTGATTGAGTTAAACTTTTGCCCAAATGTACTTTTTCGATGGCAATACATGCTTAAGCTGTAGATATTTAAAAGGAAACAGGTCTAAATCCCCTGATTACCTTCCCCAAAATTTAAATTCAAAATTTAGAGAATCTTCTTAGGAGAAGATTGCAGAGAAAATAATCTGTCTGCACTTGTCAAATCTAGTGATTACTCTTTAATTCACTTCCTCTGAATTTGAATTTTTAGCATATTTTGGAATATAAAAACATGTTTTATTTACTTATTTATTTATTTATTTTTATTTATTTTTCTTAATATCGCATTTTATTTACTTTTTTTTCCCCTGACTGGTGAAACTTGCACTTAACTATCTCGAAGCTAAACAACAATTGTATAATTTGGAATTTGTGACGTTTACTTACAAAGTATTTTTTTACAAAGATTAATACAATATTTTTGTACAATTATTATTATTATTATTATTATATCGATAAAAAATATTTAAACTACCAATGACTGTCTCGAAAATACATGCATTGTAATGTTAAAATGAATAGTTCAATCACTCATAATACAAAATGAATTATAATATTTTTTTCGGTTGAACTGAAGAATTAAAAAGCATTCTTTGCGATAAAGCTTCTTTACGTTTAAGTTTTTTTTTTTTTTTTTTTTTTAAGTCTTTAATTTGTTAAAATAATTTTCGTAAATTAAAAAATCTTATTTTTTCTTTTATATTTCACCTTTTTTTTTTTTTTTTTTTCTTTTGCTAATGATAATGAGACTTTTCATTGAATAAAATTAATTTTCCTACAGATGTTTCTGATTTTACTATTTAAGCATTTTTATTATGCATTAGAAATATCATTTTATGAATTGTTCAATTTATTTTCTTTAACATAATAAAACACTTAAAAAAAAAAAAAAAAAAAAAGAAGTGTTTTACAGTAGAAATTTTAAATACTATGGAAAATTTAGAGGATTGTACATTAAGAAAGAGTGCTAAATTTCTATTCTTTATCTTCCCAATTTCCAGACAATTTAAAAGAGTAATACATTTCTTTAACCTAATATTTTGAATAGTTCTAAGCAATGCAATTTTGTACCATAAATGCATCAATATATATATATATATATATATATATATATATATATTAATACTTTGTTTTTATTTTATTTTATGTGCTCATAACTTTTTGTACTTTCAATCATATTTCATATACATACCGGGATCGTTAAAAGTTCCTTTATTATTATTATTCTAAGTGGTCATTAAAAAGAAATTATATTTATAAAATATATAACTTACATAAAGTCAAACGTGAATTAAGTTTGATCATTACAAGATAAAATTTTTTCTACAAAATAATAATAATAATAATAATTATTATTATTATTTTATCTTAAATCATTAATAATTTAATATTAATAATAATAATGACCATCTTCTGTCAGGAACGATTCCGGCTTAGACCGCTTCAAAACAAAGACTTTTGGTAGCCATTTTTTTCCCTTAGAAATGCTATGCATTTTTATTTTTATTTATTTATTTTTTTATTAATCTGCATAAATGTTACATCATTAGAAAGATCTTTCAAAACTGAACATTTTTTGTGTTTGCACTTTTCCCTTAATCTCAAAATGTAAAAAGATTTCAACGAAAGTTTATAACTACCATTGCAATTCTAAAATACCCATGGAGGATAAAATTAAAATGTAATATAAAATTCAATCATAAAAATTGTGGGATAATAGTTATTACATCATTTTCTTGCAATCATGATAATGTACTTATCTGATATAAAGAAACAGTTGATTGTGACGTCATATTTATCAAATTAGTTAAAATAAATAAAGTTACAAATAAGGTACCTAAGGTTACTTCATTACAAATAGGTACCTTTCATTTGGTACCTTATTTGTAACTAAGTTTTGATTAGATATTTTAGAATTAATTAAAATATGAAAATAATTTCAAAATTGGATATTTAAATTTATGATTGTTGTCAAAAAATGTACCAGTTATTGTTATATATATATATATATATATATATATATATATATATATATATATATATATTTTTTTTTTCCTCTTTGAGGGTGGGGGGAGGCATAAGATGAAATAATGTTTTCACGCGAAAAATTAAAAAATATTAAATTTGCCCATGCATATAAAAAATGCTTATTAAAATGATGAGACGAAGTAAGCGAAATAAGTACTGAGTTCTATTACGATAAATATGATATATAATATGATACGTTAGATTAGACCTATCTTCCTCGGTTAGAAACAGTTTGTTCGTTCGGCGCAACTTGCACAATAGTCCCGTCAGGTGCAACTTGCACCTTAGTCCCCTTTAAATATAGTGTCAAGCGAAGCAGACAAAGCATTCGATGATTCACTACCTTAATTGATTTCACATTCCGTCATTTTTGACGGGGTTATATACTAGTTATATATAATAATACTAAATTATTAAATTAAATCTGCCATATAACAAAAAAATTATTAACAGAACACAGATTTTGAATACAGATCGCACTCGCCGGCTTGGCAATTCAATGTTTTCCTCGACTTTTTTAAAACACGCGTGAATATAGTCCACGACCCCTTAAGAGATGCCCCCAGAGGCATGGGTACCCTGACATATCTTAGACGATTGACATTAATTACAGAATTATTTGATTTAAAATATTAGTAATAAGAACAATTTATTCAATTTTGCTAAAAACAGAAAGAAAAAAAAAAAAAAAACAGAAATTATTATTTAAATTTTAATAATAGTAGAAACCAAAACTTTAGAAAAATGAAACTTCTTCAAAAGAAAAAAATCCCATTCCTAAAAGTAGAACATGAAATACAAGGCAGAATGTAATTGTGCCAATTAGAATAAATACTGTATAAAAATTAGTATATAAAACCAAAGAATTCCCTAATACATATATATATACATATATATATATGGGCACTTTTCAAGCTAGAGAAAAGCAAAAATGTTCACAGCAGATAACGACACGATGATTTAAAACAGAAAACTTTAAACTCTCTTTGAAAAGCTGCTTTGAAAGTGTGCTTGTATTGATGTAATACTTAAAAAAAAAAAAAAAAAAAAAAAAAAAAAAGGAATGAATGAAGCAGCGGGGATTTTTCGCTCGATTGCTTCATAAAATATAAATTACTTAATTCATGTTTTGAACTATTTTTATTTTGAAATACTCCACTTATATTTTAATGCAGTTTTTTTAGTGAATCAATATTGTATTGCCACAGATGTAGCATGTTAAATTTGATATACAGAAAATTTCTGAAATCCGTGAATGTTTTCTAAAAAATGTTCTATAAGACATAAAGAAAAAAAAATAATGTAACGACAAATATATATATATATATATATATATATATATGAAATTTAAGATTAGAAAAAACAACAAGATAATTACAAACCAATGCACAAAATGCAGCAAAAGGAAATTCAAAACTTAAATATAGGAATAAACTAACAAGTGATTGAAATGAAATGAAACCCCAAAAGGCCCCTAGAAAAAGACCTCTGTGCTTTTTGGGGTTTTATTTCATTTCAATCATTTGTTAATTTATCCATATATATATATATATATATATATATATTTATATGGGTGTGTGTGTATGTGTGTGTGTGTGTGTGTGTGTGTGTTTGTGTGTGTGTGTCTCAGTGTGTGTGCATTAATTGAACTGTAGAAATTTAGATTGTATTGGAATTTTCAAAATCGCATAAAACATAACTCGATATATTAAAAAAAGAAATTATTGTCGCTGGCGACATATTTTTATTTTTTATTTTGTCTGCAACATTATCTTCTTGCGAAAGGCAGTATCCTCGACATCATGAAATGTATGAATGTGTGCCGAATACTCCAAGACAGACATTTAAGTTGGTTAAACATTTGTATCATCTTAATTAATGAAGTTATTAATTAAATACTTCGGGTTGATGACGAAACTTTGTCAACATGCAAAATATTTCTCTTAATCGTTATTTTTTCACAGTCTTATGATGGCACAATTACAAGAAATATTATATGTCATGTATGGGGTTGAAAAGAAAACTCAATGTTGCTATTGTTAACAAAGAAATTTGTCATATGCAATTAAATAAACCGCGTTATCGTAGATATTTTCAATAAAAAAACAAATTCAAGATTGTAATTTGTCGTCTGCAAATAGACACCCCCCCTTTTTTTTTCTACTTTTAGAAAATTAATTTTCTTATTGGCAATTTCTTATGTTGTTTATAATTTTTTTAATTGTCCCTTTATTGTGAATAATTAGATAATGTCGCGTCTGTTATTATTTAAAAATATATTTTATAATTCTTCGGATATATTTTGGCATAAAAAAATATTTTCCAGTCAAATTCAACCCTCATTTACAAATAACAACATCTTCTAATTTCGCAATGATAATTTTCTAGCATGACACAGCTAGACATTTCTGCGATACGTTTCATATTTCTAATTATGGCATGGGAAAAAAAAATCACCACCTAAGACTCTAATAGAGAAACAAGTACATTTTATCCTTCGTTATTTTAAGAAGCAGGTAGGAGAAAATAAAAAACTGAAGCTGAAAGAGATTCTTCCAAAATAAATAGTAATAATAAACTTTATTTAAGATATTTTCGAATGTACAAAATTATTACCTAGTTTTACATTAAAAATATATATAGAATGTTATATATTGCCCTAAGTTAACTTTAAATGTTCAATAGTAAAAAATATAGGCTTTAAAAAAAGAATAGATATCATATCATATATATATATATATATATATATATATATATATATATATATTAACCAAGCAATTATACCAAAAAATTCATTGTCAAATTGTGACAAAAAATTAAAAGTCTCCAAGATGGTCATATACAAAAGTTGTAACTGAAAATGGTCTAGATATTATGATTTTTTATTACTGGGGACATTCACTTCCATGTGTCGTGTTGTCGATGATTCTATAGCTACATAGTGATACAGGTTCCATGCGTTCTTTTTATTAATATAGCTACATAATGATCACTAAATTCTCTTGATATATACCCTACTGGCCATTAAAATTTTATCACCAAAGAAGGAATGTAAATAACAGAATGATAGTTATTAGACACATACATTTTAGTGATAATAACAATTGATTAAGTTTTCAGGATATTTGGAGGTATATATCTTGGGAAATCAGTATATAAAACTGCGACCTCTGGGAGAAATAATAGCATTTACCCGTCTAGGCCTCTCACAGTACAGCGATTAGATGGCATACGAAACTCCATGCAGCTCCCACACAATATTACAGTTTATCGACCGCAGTCACTTGATAGTGGAGGGGTGAAGACGCTTGGTAATGATTGACCAGACTTTTTAAATTGGTACAAGAACAGGTGAATGCGAAGGCCAGAGAAACAATCGAACACATTCGGTATAAAAAAAAAGTTCCGGATAACATGAAGCACATTTTTGTCCTGATTAAATGGGGCGCTGTGGTGGTCTTGAATATAGGGCAGAACTACAGATCTTAACCCAAGAGAAATGTAATGACAACTGTTCAGAAAGCTTGAAATGCAAACAAAAGGTGATCGAGCTGTGTATTCAGTAGCACCCCATACCATCACACCAAGTGATAGACCAGTATGATGATTTCAAACGCCAATTGGCAATGTACTTTTCCCACGATGCATCCAAATACTGTAATGACAGTACTGTATACTGATGTATGCTAACGTAATGACAACTGTTCAGAAAGCTTGAAATGCAAACAAAAGGTGATCGAGTTGTGTATTCAATAGCACCCCATACCATCACACCAAGTGATAGACCAGTATGATGATGTCAAACGCCAATTAGCAATGTACTTTTCCCACGATGCATCCAAATACGATGTGGCAATCTTGATGCTTTAAACAGAATTGTGATTTGCATTAAAAGAGGACAACACACCATTCCTATGTTCAGGTTCATCATTTATCCCATTTTGAAATCATTACTGTCTATAATGCAGCATGTAGGGTAGCAGAAGTTGCCAACTACCTGAAGTAAAGAAATGTGGTACCATTGGGTATACGTCTCTATCCGTCTTGTTCACATTGTCGGCGTTTTAAATAGCGGGAGTTACATTTCTGATGAGTTAAGACACGTGGTCTCCGTAACGCATCGTTAAACACGACTTTTCACGACTGTATGTTCTTCGTATTGTTCGGACTTTCCTTGATACATATTAGTTTCGACTCAGGTCAGCGCGTTCGAATTATTTTACACCAATTGAAAACGTATGGTCAGTCATTCTCAAATGACTGGTACATCACCATTCCCCTGTAACTATGACCGATGAAATGTGGATTCATGTTTCAGCTGCATGGAGTGCTGCACCTGTAAATGTTATCCAATTACTGTTCGATTGAATGCCTGAGCAAGTAAGTGCTATTATTGCTTCCAGGGGTCGTTTCTTTAATTATTTTTTTAAGACATGTATCTCCAAATTTCCTGAAAATTTGATCAATTGTTTTTCCAATGAGTGTTTCTAGTAAATATAATTCAGTTAATTGTATTCAATTCCTTTGTAGCAATTTTAATGGTCAGCAGAGTATTTCTTAATAGCTGACCATGCCTTCTTCACTGGCCAATATACTTTAATGAAGCATTTTCATAATACACAAGCGATGTTTGACGTCACTGTCCGTCGGTGGCAACAAGCAAATGATTTAATAAAGAAGCATCACAAAACTGGCGTTGTAAAAATTATTACTTACAAACTTTGAATAAACACCATAAAATGCAATAAACTCGCAACAATTGTTTCGGGTCGAAAAAACGCACGATCCTTCATCAGGCGAACAAAGTAAGCACGAGTGCTGCAGTCAGTGTTGCTCAAAAAAAGTTTGAGGGCGGAGCAACATCAGGCAAAGGTAGATGTATATTTTCTTCATATGTATTGTACGAAATATTTTTTCATATTATTGTTTGCTGTCTTAACATACGTTGTTACAATAACCATTATTTTTGAGAGGAATTAAATATGTTCGCCAAATATCTTGGCGGTTTTTTTTTTTTTTTCGTCTACAACGACATACATATCAAATCTGTTCCTTAAACTTAATGAATAATTCGCTTTTTTAAAAAAATCAAGATGAGAAATAATAACTTATACTTCTGCAAAATGTAAACATACATCAATCTAAACATCAGTTCAAGTTTATTTAAGCATAAAATAAACACTGGAGGATTTGTTTGCATATAAGATGTTTACCAATTCTAGCGAGCTATGAACGTTTTAATTTTAAAACCCAAAAAAAATCTCATTTAGAATACAAAATCTATCCAAATACCAAATGAATATTTTAAATCACACTTCAAAGTATCTAACTTAGGAGGTGAAAGTATCTGAAAATTATAAATATTTTTTAAATAAATTGTTATTTTTTTTTCTATTGCCGTCACATTACCAAGTCGGGAACGTGTACCCACTGACGTTTGCTTACGTAATCGCTTCGCTTGAATATAATAATTCTCAATATTTTAATTTTTATGTTTATGAATAAGTCTCCAAATTATAAAGAGCTATCGTTTTGTACAAAGGATTTATTTATTTATTTATTGTTTTAAAAATTCGTTTGTAAAACAATTCTAAAATGGCAACACTCTTAAAAAATCTGGAGCGACTCCACTGGACTTTCCGAACATTGAGTAATTAACAGTTTTGTAGATAATGTAATGTAAGAGGAGTTGTTAAACAAACAAAAGAGAGAAAACCATAACAGAGTGTTTGAGTATTTTTCTCCATATATTACACGATGTTTTATTTAACTCTACTGAACTTTGAGCCCATATATCATAATGATAAAGAATTTTTCGTTGCGTCCCTGTAAAAACCTATAAATGCTAGATTCACCAAAATGCTTATAGTTAGTGCAACAGTGATTTATAATATTCGTATAAATGTTGAGCACAATTGAATAAGGCGTTTAGATGCTATCGCATTTTTAAAAATTTGGTCCCTTAGGCCATAATGATAAAAAAATTTTCTTTGTGTCCCTGTAAAAAAACTGGAAGTGCTAAATTCACCAAAATCTATACAGTTGGTGCAACTGTGTCCTATAACATGTGTACAAATTTTTTGCTCAGCTTAATAAGGCGTTTAGACGCTATCACACTTTTAAAAATTTGGCACCATTGGCCATAATGATAAAGAATTTTCTTTTGTGTCCCTATAAGGGCTAGATTCTCCAAAATCTATACAGATTGAGTATCTGTGACCTATAATATGTGTATAATTTTTTTGCTCAATTGAATAAGGCGTTTAGATGCTATCGCACTTTTAAAATTTTGGACCCATAGGCCATAATGATAAATATTTTTTTTTGTGCCCCTGTAAAAACACTATAAGAGCTAGATTCATCAAAATCAATAGGGTTCGTGCTACGGTGACTTGCAACATGCGTACCAACTTACAGCTAATTCGAGCAAAGCGTTCAGACGCTAGCGTGTTCACTCACTCACACACACACACACACATGCATACACACATACATATAGACATACATACATCATCGTAAAAATAGTGAAAACGGACTCAGGGGATCTCGGAACGTACAGAAACATCAAAATCTCAAATTCGGATTTTTGACATAATTACAATACTTTCCTCAGTATAGTGTTCGGAAAGTAAAAAGAAAAATTGCTGTTCGAATAAATGGCCTTTGTTTTTCTAATGTAAACGAATAAGATATTTATATGTGATATGAAAATCATTTTCTTTATTTTCGTAAACAAACGGTGTCTTATTTTGTCGCTTTACTCTAAAATTAATGATTTCGTTAGTGTGAAACTAATGCCGAACTTTATGTTCTTTTAACAATCTGTGTATATATGTCCCTTCTGATAATATTAAGATTTAAAGTAAAATAAGCATATCTCAAACTTGAATGTATTACTTATATATACATACATATATATATATATATATATATATATATATGTGTGTGTGTGTGTGTGTGTGTGTGTGTGTAAGACTATTCTTCTGATTAATAATAAAAGATGCACACATATATATATATTTTTTGCTAAAACGTACTATTAAACATTTGTGCCCTTTCATTCGTAAATACAAAGAAAAACAACAAACTAGGAAAAAGTAAAAACAACTGAACAGAATTGAATCAGTAATTAATTTATCTTAATGATATTTCAGTTAAAACAAAAACAGCGTTCTTTTCTCCTTTTGTTTGTTTTCTATACTGAATTAATTTATTTGTATCTTAATTGATTTTTTTTTTTTATCTAGTAACAGCGGAAAGGACATTGTTTTTAATATTCAGAACATTATGTAAGCTCATTTATTTTAACTCAATTTTAAATTATTTTTAAAAATTGCTCAGTATTTTACTCTATTTTAATTTATTATTATTATTTTTCTATTGAAATGCTTTTCTCATTGACTTTCATTTTTTTTTTTTGTAAAACAATCAATTATCAGCGTATGTATGAACATACTTTGAGAATTTCATTTTATATATAACCACTTAGAATATATATATATATATATATTAAGTGGTGCATCGTTTAAACTGAGCATGAGCCGTTTAATGTCCATTTGGGAAGGAACACCCAGTGGGCGACCACTTGTACCTCTATCACAGAGCGAAACGTTGTGCATATTCCGAGATTTGAGCCCTGTCGTACCGTGTGGGAGTCGGGGACGCTAACGACCACACCGCACAGGCGGCTGAAATTTACTTTTATAGTTCGTTAGATCACTCACATATGCGTTGTATTAAAATCCTTCAAAGTCAACGGTATAAGACATGTAATAGAATACCATATAAATTAAATATGAAGCATACCTCTTAAGTTAAAAAAGAAAAAGAAAAAAAATAGGAAAGAAAAGAAAATGTAAAAATTTTTATTAAATTTTTTTTAATTATCTTGTTAAACTTTCATCTTTCGCTTTAATGGTTGATCAAAATAAAAAAAAAATTAATTGTAGATTGAAAAAAAAAATGTAGCGTACTTATAATGAACTTGATGTTGTTATTTATTTGAAATTGATTTAATATTTATTTATGACATGTAAAATTGGATTTAATTCAAAATCAATGTCTAACGTATGCTGGATGCCCAATAAGTCAGCAGAGATATTAAAAATTCATAAACACTGAAGAAATTTGTAGTATTAAAGTAATTTGTAGAATTAAAAGTAGAATTAAACGTAATTTGTAGAGTTTTCGAAAAAGTCATTCTTGTAAAGGGTGATTTTATTTTATTTTATTTTTATTTTTGCAAAATGTAAAAAAAAAAAAAAAAAAAAAAAAAAAAAAAAGTTAAGAATTTTATTGATAGAGGGCGTGAACAGACACGTAATGAAAACTGTGCAAATTAGATTTTTATATGTTCCATGATTTTACGATTAACAAATAGCTCATTTCTTGTTTTCTCTCCTGCTTCTGCATACGTGAAGTTTTAACTGCGATGCTGACCTAGTGGATAAAGCTTTATTTGTGGAGATGTTTCATCTTGGCTGAGAATCGCCGACGGAAGTACAGTTAAAAGTGCGGCAACTCGTTTGCAATTTGTAATTTATGGTTATGGTGTATACATAGAACAGGAAATATGCGATTTGCTAACGAGCAGCGCCTTCTATTGACGAAAATTATATTTTACCAACTAAATTTTACTCCTCCCCCCCCCCACACCAAAAAAAAAAAAAAAAAAGAGAGAGAGAGAGAGAGAGAGAAAGAAGAAAAAGTTTTCAAGAGAATAATTCTTCCCCAAACTGCATTCAGTTCTATAAAATCCTTCTATTTATGAATTTTTAAAATGTCTACAGATTTATGGACGGTATACAAGTTGGATATAATTAAACTGCCGCTTTTAAAAGCATTATACATCTCTAGCGGATCACCAACAAATTTCGTATATAGTCTATTTATATGATGAATACACGGCAAATTTAGCAAATGAAATGACCCGTAAAGGTAATAATCAAATCAATAAAAGATCAAAATATTAAGGCTTTTAGTTAAAACAATATTTTTTGTTGTATTTTCAATTTTATCCAGCAAAAACGCATGGAGTAGATATTAAACAAATTCCTTAAACGCCAGTTAGGAATAATCTACTTACAGAATTTGGTTGCAATTTGCTCGCCCATTTCCCCTGTAGATTTTTATTTATTTAACTGAGAAATGATTTAAATTGAAGAAAAGATTTGAGAAAAGATTTGAGAAAAGATTTAAATTGAATTTGTCTACATAAGCTAGGGGCAAGGCCTGGGAACATCTCTGTGATAATGGAACGTCTATTCAGGACCGCCCACGAAACTCTGTTTTTGCAACTTTTCGTATTTTAACAGGACACGATTGTCTCAATGCCCATCTTTTTATAATTAGACTAAAATACTCTCTTGTTTGTTGTCTGTGTTACTCTGAATCCTTAATGGACAAATTATATATTGACGCGTGTTTTGCACTTAAAAGTTTTAATTGTATTGTTCAAAAATATGGGGAGGCCAGAAAACTAATGACCTGTTTGTGAAAGCCTGGCATTTGTAATAAATAAATTTATTTAACTGATGCATTTCTAAGGAATTTTACTAACAGACCGCACAGTGTGATTATTTATTCATGTGGCCCTGCATCCTGCACGCAAAATGTAATTTTTTTTTTTTTTTTCTAGATCTTCTTTCAAACCTTAGCTTAATATTCTGTTGCTTGAAAAAGGTTGAATCCACATGTTTTGATTTTTAAATATATGTATAATAGTAATAATTAGAAGAAAATTAAGGAACTGAGGAAACCACGGCTTATGACGGGTGGAGTGTGCTAAACAAGTTTTCCGTGTCCACATTTTTTTTTTTACTTTTTTACTTCTACAAGATTATATGGTAACAAAACACACATAATATTTATTCAAAAAGAAATAAAAAATATGTAAGGAGAAAAAAAAAGTACCTTAATGAGATAGATTACCACGCAAGGTTTAATTCACAATGTATTAAATATGTGTAGCCTATTATGTTCAAAAGGTTGAGTTGATTAATTACTCACCATGGCGTAAATAACTATTACACCCGAATCTAGTGATTTTAATGTCATGACGACCTTCGATTGATTGCCACAGTCATTAAAAAGAATAGTGTACTACTAAAGGATAATTGCTTGATACACAATCTACCAGTGAGTATATATAGACATTTTCGAATTTAGATGTTTTGCAAATATCTACGAAATTTCTTTACGAATTATCTTGAAGCTTTGAGAGTATAAACAGCAAGTTATACTTCATACATTTTTGAAAAAGTTTAGTCTCGAAAAGAAAAAGAAGACCAGTAAAAAAATTAAACAAAATCAAAATATTTTCGATCATCGAGTAAAAAAAAATATTCTTGAAATTGGTTTAAACCGTAGCTTGCAATTATGAGGTTTTTTCTAATTATCTGTATTTATTTTCATGAGGATACCACATATATTCACGAAGATACAACGGTTTCTTTAAAAAATTGCAAACTGAATTGACACATTTTTCAATCATAAAACTTAGGGTATATAAGACCCAATGCAAAGTTACTTTTACGAAAGTTGGCGCACAAAATTAGACCCAACATACTACAATGAGAATACAAATATGTTAAATATTTTATGAAATATGAGTCTTTATACTAAATAATTTTTAACAGCACTTGCGCAAGATAAAAAAAAAAAAAAAAAAAAAAAAAAAAAACATTTAAATAATTTAATAGCCAAATGCATTGAGCTACTTATATGAAAACCCTAAACAAATATCGCGTAAAATCGAAAAGTTGTATGCGATAGAATGAAACTGAATTTCAGTTCCTCTGAAATAAAAGGGAGATGAAACAGGGGTTTATCTATATTTATTTACAATCAACAAAGTCTGTATTATTCTTTAACCATATTTCTTGCGACCATGGAAGGCTCTGCGCAATTGCGGATTGAGCGAGTCCAGTGATAAAATAGGGGTGACTGGGAGAAAACAATCGATAAGGGAGCACCGAATAACTGGATATTTGCCAAATAACTATCTCTGGGCCAATTTTGCATCCCTCTAAACTTTTGGACTAGACCTCACTGCTAATCGTAGGAAACGTGGACGCACTATATCATTGATTGAATCAAAATGAAAATGTTAATAATGCCTGCCCCCCCCCCTATAGTTTAGCTTTTTCTTTGTGTGGAACTGAATATCAGTTCATTCTATCAGTTATAACTTTTTGAATTTACACGATATCTCTTTGGAGCTTTCGTATAAGTATCTTAATGCTTTTGGCTACTAAATCAAAATGATAATTTTTTAAAACTTCAGTATGCGTAGTCTACGTGTTTTAATAAAAAAAAGTATATATATATATATATTGTGTGCAATATTTTAAATAATCCGTTATATCTCCATGCATATACGCGGGAACTAATAAAAATTCATACAAATAATTCGAAGAAGCATCGTAATCACATGCTACAAAAAAATCGCATTTTAAGCATTAATTTTTACAAGCTGAACCAAAACATTTTGATTTTTGATCAATTTTTTATTATTTTTTTTTTCTTTTCTTTTCGGGAAAAACATTTTCAGAAATATATGAAGTATAACATATTCTTTTTACTTCCAACATTTAAAACAGAAAACCCTGTGTAATGTATTATCTTAAGTCTTACGTACAATTACAGAGAAAAATAAATGGAGATGTTAAAAAACTTATTTTATACATTCACTTTAATAACTAATATTAATTTACTTAATTATTGGCGAGAATATATTTCGGATTTAGAATGCTTTTTCTAAAGTAGAAACAGTCATTTTTAATTTTAATTAAGAAATTAAATAACAAAGTTAGGTAAAAATACAGAAGAAAGTTTGAGAATCTCAATTATTCACTTTTAACTAAGAATTACAGTAAATTTACAGAGACTCTGGATAAAAATTTACAATAAATTTACAGAAATTTTTAACAGTGTAGATATTTGATAAAATTCTAAATTCGAAAATGTTCAAATACTTATTAGTAGGTAGTGTATTTTAAAGTGGGAGCTATTCCCACAGTATAGATAGAACATGTATAAAATAATAATAATAATAATAATAATAATAATAATAATAATAATAATAATATCTCTTGAAGTTACACTTTAACAAGAAAATAATGTCCCCATTTAAGTATCTTGAAAAACATACTTTTTTTTTTATTTATTTAACACATTAATGTATGTTTTTAATTTTCATGCTATCTTCTGAATAAATGTTTACCTAAATAACGCGGCCATATTTTACTACAGGTCATTATCCTAAACTACGATCAAAGCAATTGACCTTCCTTACATAGGGCTTCCATAAAATATTATGTCTTTACTTTTATTGATTAAGCTTTCATACATTACAATTTCACCCAAAAAGCTCGTTAAAATACATGGCATGACTTAGAAAATTAATGAATGCAAATTCATGCACTGTGAAATATTTGTTAAGCATGCAGATTCAAAAGAACTATTTTTAATTCTAAAATTATTTAGAATATTATATTACTAAAATAAACTTTATTTAAAAGAAAAAAGAAAAAAAAATTGCTGATATTAGATGTATTTAATTGAATACTTCTTTGTCATTGTTGCGAACTCTTTTTATTTATTTATATTTTGATTCAATAATGAATGTTATAAATTGTTTTGTGAATTACTGTCTTATTACCATGTAAGCCTGTAGATACAGTAGCCGCCACTTTATAAAATCACATTTGTTCTGATTAAAATGATTTTAATAAGCGACTGATTTTTATAACCTGCGAAAATATCCGAACTGAATAAAAGAGTATTTCTCCCCCGAATTTGGAAAGAAATTTCATATGTAACGATTAATAATATTAATAAACAGGGTTAATTGATTTTTCATTAAAAAATAATGAATTAGTCATTTACAATTAATAAATTAAAAATGTAAAACATTTAAAATTAATACACGTATACTACAGTCAGGTAAAACTAATACACACATATTGCAAATACAATTAGTTTATACTTTTAAATTCGTTAAATACTGCGCTTCATGAAAAAATGATGCATACTGATGAGCTCTGTTTGGATGGATCAATTAAGCTGTATAATATTTCTAACAAAAATGTAAAACTGCTCATACATTTTCGGTTTGCGCTCCGATTCTGTAGTATCCTTTCCAGTATATTGAATTTGTAAAGAGCTTTCTTTGCATTAAATGCTTTAAATACAGAATCTGGTACTTCATCTAAATAAAAGTTTATTTTATACTCACTGGTTCTTCGTCTAAATCAGTAATTGCATTTTAACACGTCAATTCACTTGGAATTTATGAAGATGAGAACTGCTCCTCGATTACATTGTCAGATAGTTCTGCCTGTTTTAGGACGTTCTGCCTGTTTTTCACACATATCAATATATTAACTCTTTAACTGCCCCGGGCGTATATATATATATATATATATATATATATATATATATATATATATACACTCTTCCGAACTACGATCTTTTGTATTTAATAAAGAAGCATCAATAAACTGGCGTTGTAAAAATATTACTTACAAACTTTGAATAAACACCATACAATGCAATAAACTCACAACAATTGTTTCGGGTCGAAAAAACACACGACCCTTCATCAGGCGAATAAAGTAAGCACGAGTGCTGCAGTCAAAGCGGCAACGCGTTGACGCGTGCCGCCCAATACGATCTTTTGTGTTGTCGTGCTACCAGCGAAACTAGTTCTACGGCTTTGGAATGCAATAAAATGATCTTCAATATGACCTTTATAGTGTTTTCGATGAATTTACTTTTTTCAGAACGCTGAACTACGCGCTCCTGTGTGAGAAACGATGACACTGGGAAGCGAATCTCGTAAATTTTACTTGGCAAGTAAGGGGTTAAAGGATATCTTTGCTAAATTGTTTCTTACATTCAAAGGTGGGAGATTCTTCTTCTGACATAAATCTGCATATTATAAGAAGCATTTTATGGTTGTGTTTGTCATCACGCTGACGTAAGACATTTTTATGCAGTTATTTGCTTCTGTGAGTTACAGATTTTGGAATAGTATTTATAGAAAACACATCAGAATAATAATGTACATCAATTTCTGTATCAGCTTTCCTAATCAATTTCTTTCTATAATAACATTTAGATGCCCCTGATCAACTTGATAGCTGATCAAGTTGTTAATGACAATGAAGTGTTAGGTGGAAGAAACATTTATTTCATATGTTGAAATATTAAATCCGTTGGATTTACAGTGTGGTTGTCACAAACAAGACAAATATTTTTAGTTAGCTTTTTGTTCCATTGTAGAAAAAAATCAGAGAAAATTGCAGATAATACCCATGCTTTATTGCAACTGCGGCAAACAGCAAGCATATGATTTACTCTTTTAAAACAAATTACTTACTCCTTTAAAGCAGCCTTCCTACAACAACTGAAAGTATTTTCTTGACAGTTCCCATCATATTGCATGTGAAAAATTCAGTTACTCGTTATTTAATTTTCTTGTATCGTTAATTGTTTTCGGTTTTGAGCATATGAGTGTGCTCTAGTAAAAACAAATGAAACAGTGCCGTTTCGTCATTACTGAAAATCCCAGCCGAATTAAAATCCCTTCGAGAAATCCGTTAAATGGCTGCTTTACAATAATCATCGTCAAAATTATCGTGTTGCTTGAATGCGCTAAGTTTGCAGTGAACAATACATTTGCATCTTTTCATCTTATAAACTATCCATACGTAGGAATGAAGCATTTACCACTCATCATTTATGCAAAAAATTCCAGCTTTTAAAAACAAAATTACGAAAAAAAAAAATAAATAAATAAATAAATGGAAATTTTCTTCAACCTGGAATTCTTCAACGAATTTAGAAGAGCTGCCTCGAAGAATTCTGCTTTCCCTGTTTGTTTTTGCTTGCGATTCGAATTTTAGTTTAGTACAATTTAGGCGCTATTATCATATCTATTCTTAAAATAACATAAAGCAAATTGAGAGCTTTGATGTTGCTTACCTTTGAGAAAAACGATCATGTTTTACCGAAATTTCACGTCCATAATTAAATATTTCCGCTTACACATCTAGCTTCTAAACTGCTTCAAAATAAGAACTAAAAACTCTTTCTGAATATTTAAAGTGAGAAAAAAGGACCATTGACGAAACATTTAAAGATTTCCTGCCTTGAATTCAATACTATGATCAAGCGTTTTTTTTTTTTTTTTTTTTAATGTTGCAGGAGTAAAAGTTTCGACAAAGAGTGATGGATTGCTATTATTTATTTTCTTAAAAATCCCAATAAGAATTTAAAATTCGTTTTTTAGCTTGCATACATGATCATTTTTACTGCTTAAAAGATTTCATATTTTATTTTGAGTTTATGATTCGACGATGCTGATTTTATTAAGCGGTGGTTTCAAGAGTAATTTGGATTGATTCCAGACCTAAAAATTTGGTCGGATTAAGCGGCAGATTTTATTAACCAGTGATTATATAAAGCGGTGGCTACTCTATATGCATTAAAATATATTGGTGTTAATAGTATTAAAAATTGTCAAAAACTAATGAATTATTAAATATTTTTTATATGTTTTTTTTTAAATATTTTAAAATTTTATATATTATTTATTCGAAATATTAGGATTTACGAAAATTCTTCGACAGTACAGTTATTTTGTAACCGTGACCAATCAAACAGTTGGTTAAAAAAAAAAAAAAAAAAAAAGAATATTTATTTCAAACTTTTATGTGAGATATATTTCATTTAAATATTTTCTTTTATTTTTTCGAATTACATAGGGAGAAAGTATTGTATTCCCCAAAACATTCGGCTTTCAGTTTTCGATATACACTACCTACTAATAAGTATTTGAACACGTTCGAATTTAAATGTTTTGTTAAATGCCGCAGAGACGGTGTAGTGGTTATCGTCCCTGGCTCCTACACGGTTTGGCCTGAGTTCGAATCACGGAGAAGGAATGGATGTGTTGTCCCTGTTAGGGGTAGCAATGACCGCCCATTGTGGGCCCCTTCAAGAATAGTCATCAATTCGGTGACCCCCCCCCCCCTCCCGGTCAATGCTTATAGTCGTCATTAAATATATATGTATATATATATATATATATATATTGTCAAATATCCATAAAAGTTCTTTTGAAATCATCTTTAAACTTTGGTAGCGTAAAGAACACTTTATACCACATATATTTCAGCGAAAGCTGTGTCCTGGTGTCCTGAAGAGGAAAAAAGAGCCAGTAAAAAATTAAAGAAAGATGAAAATGTTTTGGATCACTCTCTAAAAAGTAATGCTTGAAATATATTTTGGTTGTAGCATATGATTAAGCGGATTTTTTCATTAACTCTATAATTTTTTTAGAGACTACATCATATATTCATGGATATATATATATATATATTTAAACATTTAAAAAAAAATATATATATATATATCCCATCTTTTTAATTCTAATACATAAGATAGACCCAGAGCAAAGATATTTCTGAAAAATTTCGCATAATTCATTAGACACAGCATACTGCAATCACAATCTAAAAATATTAAATATCTTACGAAATATGAGCACTTTTACTAAATAATTTTTATATACGCATGCGCTAGCTTTTAAAAAAAATTTCATTTACATAATTTAATAGCCAATTATATTGAGCAAATTACATGAAAACCCCAAACAAATGTCGTGTAAATTTAAAGAGCTATGAGAGATAGAATAAACAGAATTTCAGTTTTTTTTCCCTCCCAAAATAGAAGATGATTGAGGGGGGGGGGGCTTTTATTAATATTTATTTACAATCAGCGAACACTGCATTGCTATTGGGCATTGACTAAATTAAAATAGACATGTTAATTATATTTTGAGAGAGCTGAAATTCTGATCATTCTATCTCTCATAGCTTTTAAAATTTACACGATATTTGTTTGAGGTTTTCATCTAAGTTGCTCAATACTTTTGGCTATTAAATTATGCAAATGAATTTTTTTTAAAGCTAGCTCATGCATAGATAAAAATTATTTAGTAAAAATGCTCATATTTCATAAGATATTTAACATTTTTACATTCTAATTACCGTATTTTGAGTCTAATGAAGTATGCGAAATTTTCTTAAAATGTTTTGCTCTAGGTCTAATAGCCTGCGTGTTATAATTATAAAAGTAGAAAATTGTTGTTTTGCATTGTTTAAAGAAAAAAAAAACAAATGTTATATCTGCATCGTTATATGTGGTAACCTATTAAAATTATATACAGATAATGACAAAATTCCTCTTAATCGCATGCTACAAACAAAATCCATTTCAAGCATTACTTTTTACAGGGTGATCCAAAACATTTTGATTTTTCTTTAATTTTTTGCTGGTCCTCTTTTCCTTTTAAGGACGCAACTTTTGCTGTAATATATGAGGTATAATGTGTTCTTTACGTCACCAAAGATTCAAGATAATTCAAAAAGAACTTTTCTAGATATTTGACAAAATGTTTAAATTTGAAAGTGTCCAAATACGAGGGTGAATCAAATATAAACGAGACTTATTTTTTAAAATATTTATTTTGATTTTAAACGCACAAACAATCATAGTTTATTTTTCTACATAATCTCCTGATTTAGAAACACATTTTTCCCAGCGTATAGGTAATTTTTTAATTCCTTCCAGGTAAAAAGAGTCAGGTCGTGTTTGTAGCCAATTGCGCACATATGCTTCAACTTCATTATCGCTGTGGAATTTTTGCCCTCCCAAAGCTTCCTTGAGAGGACCAAAGACATGGAAGTCGCAGGGAGACAGGTCTGGACGGTATGGAGGGTGTTCCAGTGTCTCCCAACCCAGTTGCTCCAATTTTTGTACGGTCAGGGCTGCTGTATGGGGGCGAGCATTGTCATGGAGGAGAATCACTTTTCTCATCAGAAGGTCTCGTCTTTTGCAATATCCGAAGTTGTTAGACGCCTATCACCTTCAACAAGTTGACGAACACTGTCGATGTTGCCCGCTGTAATGCTGGTGCGGGGTCTGCGGTCATGGCTCTCATTTTCAACACGTTCACGGCCCTCCACGAACTGTTTATGCCAAGCAAACACTCTAGCTCGCGACAGCGTCTCTTCCCCGAACTGTGCAGTCAATCTTCTCAAGATTTCGGCCGGTTTTACACCTTCTGCAGCTAAAAACTTGATAACAGTACGTTGCGCAATAGAGGGAGGTACCTCCTGCTCGGACATCGTAACGATGGACACTGAGCGAGTCTATGATGATGAGTCACGTGCTTCCCCCACTCCTGACAAACCAACCTAACAGCCAATAACAGCGGAACGTTCTTCCATCACTATTGCGCGCGCAGGTCCAAAAGTCTCGTTTATATTTGATTCACCCTCGTACTTATTGGTGGGTAGTGTATTTACATAATTTGAGATGGCATGATAAAGGTTCGGTGGCTTGTCTGTGTGTGTGTTTTGAAAATATTTCTGGATGTTGTATTTCACGAACCAATGGACGGAACTGAGCAAAGCATTGTAGTTGGTTTTCTTGCACTGATAAAATATTGGAATCTATCGTCCAACTGCTTTGATGCTGCTTTGAATCCATTTTCCTCAATTATGGAAAACTATAATCCCACTTCTATGGTGTATAATTGCATAAATATTATGTGCATGAGAGCCATGATAAAATAGATGTTGATTCAACTAAAGTGTTTTTCCGCTGATAGTCTGTTATCAGCATAACCTAAAATAAACAGTGTAGGAAATTCCAATTTGATATTTTAAGTTCATATCAGGTTGCCACTTGAAAAGTTTATTAAAGTTTGGCGTGCTTTATAGGAAATTAATAGCACCCTTATTTTTTTATATTTGCATCAATGTAGGCACACTCACTAAACGGTAAGTTGAGTGGGGCTCTAACTCCCCCCTCACACAGAATTATATGTCAAATAAAAATGTTTATAAACCTATTTCGGTTTAGTTTTATAGTAGATTGAGCTTAACTGCCTTATTTGATTGACGTTATATTTTAATTTATAATGTATTTTTATAGTATTGAAATGCAGGGTAAGAGAAAGCAGTGTAAATGACATTCCAGATTACTTTTCTCTTTCTCTTTCTCTCTTTCTCTTTCTCTCTCTCTCTCTCTCTCACACACACTCTTTTTTTTTTTTTCTTAATATATTAAATAAATATATTGTTACGAAATTGTAAATAATTGTGTTTATTTTTGTATAAATTCTTTCAAAGAGGCTTAGTAAATTGATAAAGTGCTAATTTTGTGCATTTCTAGTCGTTTTAGCGTTGAAATAGCCTTATTTTCCCTTAAAAACGCATTAAAAAGCCCCAGTAATGCAGGTAATGGATTTGGCGCAAAATTTGGCGACTTTTTCCCACCTTGGCGATTTTTTTGGCGACCTTGGCGAGAAAATCCTTATATGGGATATACCAAATATGGAAGCTGTAAGTTGATTGGTTGACCACTTTCTAGAGTTTTCTCGAAAAATCTGGGTTCCATGGAACAGCATATAAGGAGCGCTTCCTCGCCAAGGCAGTCAGTTCAGTTCAGATCTCAGCCAGCTTCGCTAGTGCTTGCATTGCTCTTGAGCCTCTTTGAGAGAGACTTGCTTCAAGTGTTATTGCTATACAGTTTGTACTGTGGATTTGCTATTGACAGCTGTTGTTTAAGCTGTGGTTACTGCTTGAATTGAAGCTGATAATTGGTTTATTGACCTGTATTTTTCTGGAACTTTCTGTGAATAAATTACTGAATTTTTGTAAGTTTGGCCTTTCATTCCCGGACAACTCACGAACCCTCAAGTACGCAACATTTCTGGTGTCAGAAGCGGGGATTTGTCTGTGAATGGTGATAACGAGGGCTATGGAGCAAGAAATGAAGAAATTTCTAGAAGGTCTCACTGCTCAGATGAATGAGTTAAGATCTGGATTGATAGAGAAAATGGAAACAGGACAGGAAAAGATGGAAGCATCTCAAAGAGAGATGAAAGATAGTCTGAATCTAGAGATGAAAGAAGGACAAAAAGAATTGAAAGACGGCTTGACTGAAGAAATGAAGGAAATGAAAGCAGTTCAGGAAAAGATGGAAGCCAGTTTGACCGAAGAAATTAAATCTAACCAAGATGAGATGAAGAGAGGGCTTTCAACGGTGAAAGAATCAATCGAGGGTAAATTAACAGTGATGGAAAACAGAATGGATAGAATAGAAGAGAAAGTTATAAAGATAGAGGAAAATTTTGAAGAGAAAGTTATAAAGATAGAAGAAAATTTTGAGGAGAAAGTTCTGAAAATAGAAGAAAGTTTTGAAGAGAAAGCTATGAAGATAGAAGAAAATGTTATGAAGGTTGAAGAGAGTGTTACGAGGATAGAACGGAGTTTCGAGGAGAAAGTTAAGGAAAATTTTGATCAGGAACTGAAAGGAAGGTTTTCAGAGATAGAAGGTAAACTGAAGAGAATAGAAGAAGATCTGGAGAGAAAAGTGGACGAAAAGTTAGAATCCATGCCCCAGAAAACTGAAAAGAAAGAGAGAAGAATCCAGAATCAGGAATTTATTAAGCTATCTACCTACGACGGCAGTTCCTCCTGGCATGTATATAAGACGCAGTTTTCCATCGTTGCTAAAGCTAACGGCTGGGACTCTACCGCCAAGTCAGTCCACTTAGCAGCAGCATTACGGGGAGATGCAGCCGAGATCCTGAGAAATGTTTCTAAAGAAGAAAGGAACGACTTCGAGGCCCTGACTAGAGCACTGGAGCTACGGTTCGGAGAGAAGTGTTCTAAGGACTATAGTCGCCTTCAGCTAAAATCTCGTTATCAGAAAACGGGCGAAAGTTTGCAAGAGCTGGCAGCGGACATTCAGAGACTGTCTCACCTAGCATTCTCAGACTGTCATGCTGACACGCGAAACGACTTAGCTCTTCAGTACTTCATCGATGCTGTTCGTGACCCGGAAATTCAGAAAGCGCTGAGACTCTCCAACATCAGAGACGTAGAATCAGCTTTAGGCTATGCACTTAGGATAGAGGCAGCCCAACAAGCCGCCCGTAAAGACCGCCATAAAATACGAGCAGTCTCATTAAACGATACGCCTGCTGGTGAAAATGAAATGAAGAGAAGTATCGAAGAGATTTTAAGGAGATTGCGCAGCCTGGAGAATAATAAGGAAATAAAGGACCGGAAGATAAAGCTCTGGGGCTGTGGAGGGGATGGTTACGTAAAGAGGAACTGCCCTGTACGACCAACTATAGGAAATCACCCGTCTTCACCATCACTACAGGGAAACTAAGAGGAGGCCATCTCGCGGGGCGGAGGCAGCCTAAAATTAAAGAGCCCCAATTTACAGTATTTCATGTTTCATCGATGAGTGGCGGCGATAATGGACTTCATGTCTATGACCAAGTCAACAACGCCACCTGCCGGATGATTCTGGACTCGGGAGCCAACGTGACCATCATTAGAACGGATTTGGCTCAAGAACTAAAAGAGAAGATCATCTGGACTCCGCCCTGTGTTAAACTCCAGACTGTGACCGGAGACGAAATCAAAATATATGGGAAAATGAACTTGACTATCACTTTTGGGAATGCCAGTTACCATCATATGGCATATGTGGCTGATATAAGAGATCCTTTAATCATTGGAATTGATTTCCTGAGGAAATTTAACTTTCAGTTGGACTTCAAGAATAATGAACTGCATTCGAGTTCGGAAGACATCGCTGTGTTCAACACTGAAAATCAAGACATTCAGACAATTTGCCATATAACAGCCAAGTCTGAAATTTCCATCCCTCCACACACAGAGACAATAGTTTCAGGAACACCACCTACAAAGCAATACTTCCGCTATGGACTGATTGAATACCCGAATACAGACAATAGCCCAAGAGGAGTTCTGGTAGCTTCATCTCTAGTTGATCTCTCAAAGAGTACTATTCCTGTGAGAGTCGCAAACATCAGCGATAAGGTCCGGACAGTGAAGAAGGATGAGGTGTTAGCAACCTGCACTCCTGTTACATGCGTCAACCGTCCCACGCAATCAACCGCATCCAAGTCTTCAGAACAATTATAACGGAATTACTAAAGAATGCAGAGTTAGGAAAGTAACAGAGATGTGCTGCGGAGAAGCTACTCCAAGAATTTAAAGACCTTTTTTCTCGAACACCTGAAGACGTCGGGAGAACGAACATCACCCAGCACAGAAATGATACAGGAAATCATCCTCCAATTAAACAACATCCAAGAAGACTTCCATTTGCTAAACAGGAAGAGGTCACTGAACTTCTAAAGGAAATGCAGCACAATGACGTCATCGAGCCATCAACGAGTCCTTGGGCCTCTCCCATAGTACTGGTGCGAAAAAAGGATGGTTCAACAAGATTTTGTGTGGATTATCGTCGTTTGAATGACATCACGAAGAAAGACAGTTACCCTCTTCCCAGAATTGACGACACATTAGACACACTTGCTGGCAATAAATGGTTCTCGACTTTGGATCTGAAGAGCGGTTACTGGCAAGTAGACTTACATCCTGATGATCGTGAGAAGACTGCATTCACCACGGGACAAGGACTGTGGCAATTTAAAATTATGCCATTCGGATTATGTATCGCACCTGCCACCTTCGAACGCCTGATGGAGACAGTGCTGAAAGGACTTTCCTATGAAGCCTGTCTGGTGTATTTGGATGATATTATCATTGTGGGGCGCACCTTTGAAGACCATCTTCGAAATGTCCGAAAGGTGCTGGAGAAACTCAGAATGGCTAACCTCAAGTTGAATCCAGGCAAGTGTAACTTGTTCCGTCGTGAAGTGAGCTACCTCGGCCATATCATCTCTGCCGAAGGTGTGAGAACTGATCCTGAGAAGATCTCTGCAGTCGAGAACTGGAGTCGCCCTGAAAATGTACACCAACTACGAAGTTTCCTGGGGTTATGCACTTACTACAGGAAGTTTGTCAAGGGTTTCTCAAATATTGCCAGACCACTCCACAAGCTGACGGAAGCCAAACAGAAGTTCCTGTGGACAGATGAATGTGAAAAAGCTTTCAAGCGACTTAAAGAGGCCTTAACATCATCGCCTATCTTGACGTATCCACAGCCCGACAGACAGTTTATACTTGATACAGATGCCAGCCATGAGAGTGTCGGTGCTGTTCTTTCGCAGGAAATTGATGGTCAAGAACATGTCATTGCCTATTGGAGTAAATGCCTGTCTAAACCGGAGCGAAATTACTGTACCACCAGGAAAGAGCTACTCGCCATCGTAAAAGCCATAGAACATTTCCATCATTACCTCTATGGCAGAAGATTCCTGCTCCGGACTGACCATGCATCTTTAACGTGGTTGCTCCAGTTCAAGAACCCGGAAGGACAGATTGCCAGGTGGATACAATGCCTGCAGGAATATGACTTCGAGATACGTCATCGTAAAGGGACTCTACATGGTAATGCAGATGCCTTGTCACGGAAGCCCTGCTCGGAAAGCTGCAAGTATTGCTCTAGAGCCGAACAGAAATACCTGCCGATAAATCCGGTTGCCTGCCAAGTTACTGTCTCAACACCATCAGATCAAGATCCCGATCCATGGAGTGACGAAGAACTTAGAAAATCCCAGTTGGAAGATCCTGACATAAAGCCAATATAACAGCTGAAGGAGACGATCAGCAATAGACCTATCTGGCAGGACATTTCCAGATTTGGTCCCATTACGGAAAGTTATTGGGCACTTTGGGACTCTCTTCATATCAGAAACGGCGTATTATACAGAAAGTGGGAATCTGATGATGGGAAAAGCTTCAGATGGCAGATTTTATTACCAAGATCAAAAATTCCAGCTGTTTTAGAACAACTGCATAGTAGCTCTACCGGAGGCCATTTTGGGGTAATGAAGACTCTGCAGAAAGTTCGGGAACGCTTCTACTGGTGCAAGGCAAAGGAGGATGTGGAGAAATGGTGTAAATCCTGTGATGCTTGTGCGGCACGTAAAGGCCCGCAGAAACGAAGTCGAGGAAGACTGCAACGGTATAACGTGGGAGCACCATTTGAACGGATTGCAATCGACATCTTGGGTCCTTTACCACGGACCTCCAGTGGAAATAAATACATTCTCGTCGTGATGGACTATTTCACCAAGTGGCCTGAGGCATATTCCATTCCCAATCAAGAGGCATGCACAGTCGCAGAAGTCCTAGTGCAGCAATGGGTGTCAAGGTACGGCACGCCCCTACAACTTCATACCGACCAAGGTAGGAACTTTACCTCTGATGTTTTCAAAGGATTGTGTCAACTACTCGGCCTAGACAAAACCCGGACAACCATCCCCAGTCGGACGGCATGGTCGAGAGGTTCAATCGTACCATCCTGAATAACCTCTCCCTTCTAGTATCAAGGAACCAGCAAGATTGGGACTTGAAGTTGCCATTGTTCCTGCTGGCTTATCGAAGTGCTGTCCATGAAACCACCGGCTATACTCCAGCCCAGATGCTGTTTGGACGTGAACTTTGTCTCCCTTGTGATCTCCTGTTTGGTTGTCCACCCGATGCGCCTTCATCGCCCGAGGAGTACATCCAAGATCTCCAGGCACGATTTGAGGACGTTCACAACTTTGTTCGGGAGCGAATTCACATTGCATCGGAGAAAATGAAGACAAGGTACGATCTAAAGGCTACGCAACATGAGTTTCAGGAAGGAGAGAAGGTCTGGTTGTGGAATCCTGTTCGACGCAAAGGACTCTCTCCCAAGTTACAGTGCAACTGGGACGGACCATACACAGTCTTAAAAAGGCTGAATGATGTAGTGGTTCGGATCACTAAAACACCTTCATCAAAACCGAAGGTGGTGCACTATAATAGGCTAGCCAAGTACCACAAGTAACGGTAATATTAAAAATTAAAAATGTAAATACTGGTAAAATTTGCGCATGCGTAATGTAAATATTTGTATATAAATATTTGTACATATTTGTGAATTTTGTAAATATTTGTATATAAATATTTGAACATACTTGTGAATTTTAATATTTCTCCCTTGATTTGTATTTCTATTTTATCGTTATATGCAACTTAGTTTTTGTGTTTTAGATTGTGTAAATTTGTTTAGTTTCGCCTCTTGACCAAGGGTTGCACTGCCCGGGACGTGCAGTCCTTGGGAGGGGGGCAGTGTTATGAAATTGTAAATAATTGTGTTTATTTTTGTATAAATTCTTTCAAAGAGGCTTATTAAGTTGATAAAGTGCTAATTTTGTGCATTTCTAAACGTTTTAGCGTTGAAATAGCCTTGTTTTCCCTTAAAAACGCATTAAAAAGCCCCAGTAATGCAGGTAATGGATGTGGCGCAAAATTTGGCGACTTTTTCCCCCCTTGGCGATTTTTTTGGCGACCTTGGCGAGAAAATCCTTATATGGAATATACCAAATATGGAAGCTGTAAGTTGATTGGTTGACCACTTTCTAGAGTTTTCTCGAAAAATCTGGGTTCCCTGGAACAGCATATAAGGAGCGCTTCCTCGCCAAGGCAGTCAGTTCAGTTCAGATCTCAGCCAGCTTCGCTAGTGCTTGCATTGCTCTTGAGCCTCTTTGAGAGAGACTTGCTTCAAGTGTTATTGCTATACAGTTTGTACTGTGGATTTGCTATTGACACAGGGCTGATTGTGACCCTACTTTAAAAATCCTGAAATTATATGAAAAGAAAAATAGACCGAAAAGAATAGACACGAAAAGAAAAATAGGAAATCTTTTCATGACTCTAACCAATAAAACACATGTAAAATTGCTGAAAATCTAAAAAAAACTCTAAAAACTAGAAAATTACAAAAGATATACCTAAATTTCTATTACAAAACAATTTTCTCTTAACAGTAGTCACTCAAAAAATTCCTGAAATCAGGAAAAAATCCTATACACAATCACCCCTGTTGACAGCTGTTGTTTAAGCTGTGGTTACTGCTTGAATTGAAGCTGATAATTGGTTTATTGACCTGTATTTTTCTGGAACTTTCTGTGAATAAATTACTGAATTTTTGTAAGTTTGGCCTTTCATTCCCGGACAACTCACGAACCCTCAAATACGCAACAATATATATTTTTTATTTTGATCATAAAAAGAGTAACATTTAAACAATATTTTTAAAAAATTTCGTTAAAAGAATTCTAAATTTTAGCCAGTGGGACCTGGTATAGGATATACTGCTGAAAGGCGGTGGACAGGATAACTCGTAATAGATATGCCTAAACTTAAAACGACACATTATTTCTGTTAGAAGATACATATAGCTCGTGCTCGAAGATTTTGATTACAACTAATTTTACAAAACTATACGTGGGTGTATCGATGAGTGTACTGTTTTTGCTTTTAATTCTGCTAAAAATTAAAAATTATTATTATATTTTTTTAATCTTTTGTTCAAGCACAAACTATGCACTATGTACAATATAAGTACTATGTACTTATCTACTACCAGAAAAAAAAAATATTTTTTTGTTTCCTTAATTTCAGATAAAGCTGTCGAAATTTATCCTGTCCGTCGATTTCCTGAAGGGTTTGAGGCCCACTGGCTTAATTTTCCAACATTTTTAATAAAATTTTATAAAATATCTTTTTGAATGTTCTTTTATATACTTAAATTTTTGAATAAAAATTTTATATTATTAATTAAAACAAATGGAGTAAAAATAATTTTTGTTTTCTTTTTCAGACATTTTAACACAAGTAACCCCTTCAGGCTAGTTGTCTGAGTTTGGAACCAAGGACTGGATGAAATGTTATGTGTGGTAAATATCTCTCTATGCACGAGAGTTTTGGAAAAAATACTGAAACCTCCAAAGGGTTATACCAACAAGCGCAAGTCAACTTATCACCTACCAATTAAGAGAGAAGAAACATGTGGCCACTGGCTTGGCCTATAACAACCACACACACGCAATAAAATAAATTAAATAGTTTTCCCATCTTGCAAAGTTGCAATCAGAATTTGTAATATACATTTCTCTTGCCTACCTTTTAATTTACTAATAGAAATTTTTATAATGTAAACATTTTTATAAGATTGTTATGTAATTCATTCTTTTAATGATAAAGGTAATCGCAGAAACTTCTTTATTTTTATTTACTTAATTAATTAATAATTTATGTTTTAGTAAATTTGTTGTTGATTAACTAAATATTGTTAGTCATGAACTTTGACTAGAAAACATGATGACAGTTATTTCCTTTTCACCTGAACGTTTAAAATTAATTTGTCATATGTAAAACTTACAAAAAATTTTAGCTTTGTATTTTAGAAGAATGTTAAATTAAAAATTTTCAGTATCGTATAAAATAAAGGACATTTGGGTCGTTCATTAAAAAAGTGAATTATCTCCTTGTGAATGGATTTTTAAATAACGAGCTTTTTGCAAATGCGTATGTAGGAAAACGATACAAGTATCCAGGCGATGTTATCGATATTTTAATGTTTAATAAAATCAGAGTTATAAGAATTTATAAATTATAAGAAAAATACTTTGAAGAAATTTAGAAACGTCATTTTCATGACTAATAGTTGGAATTTTTAGTTCTCTGAAAAAAAAATATATATATATAATAATAATTTCATTTATGGGAGTTTAATACAATTATTGTGATTTCTTCACTTTTATAATGAGAGATGTGTCTTAATGTAATATAGAAAAGCAAAAATATATATTTACAAAATATGGAGTTACACTACTTTTACAGTCTATCTGTTAATCAAAGTTTCTTTCATATAAAAATGTTTATGAGATGTTTACAAGATAAAAACGTTACGAATGAATAAATATTTCCATCTGAAAAATACCCGCTTTTATAGCATAGATCTCCGTATATCAACCTTAAGATATCCCAGGGATCCCTTGTGTTTCAAAAGGTATCCCTAATAGCTCCTGAGTAGAAATTGTATTACATGGGCATCTGGCAGACCAATAGTTAGTGTTCTGGACATCAGTAGCCTGTTTCCACGTTCGAATTCCCTAAATAGATGTCCAAAGTTGTTCAGAATCCTTTTTAATATTCAGTATGATCAGTCTTATTATGCAAAACAGTCATAAAATGACAACACAAACATTGAAGAATAAAATTAATATTATTCACAAAAAATCAGTTATTGAAAAGGTTGGAAAATAAATGATCAGAAATAGAAATTTAATAGTATTTATTGACTTAAAAAATGAAGAACTTATATAATCAATGAATAAATTATAATTAAGGTATATAAAATTGAGTACTCTTAGATTTTATTTAATTAATCATATACTCATTACAATAATGTAAATGTAAATAGTTTACTATGGTTTTTAAATGCTACTTTCAATTGTTTTTTAATAGTTTAGCGATTAAATATTATGCCTTATTAAGTTAAAAATACATATTTATAATATTCTAAAGATGTTAAAATAAAAATCAATGTTTATTAATAACGCCTTTTTGAATTTTTAATTGTAATAAACTTAAGTGTAGTGGAAAAAATAAAATAACAAATGCATCGCGTAAAAATTAACCAATTATTTTAATAAGCGTTAACAAAATCACTATATCAATAATCAATAAATTTAATGGGATGTAGAAAAATTAATCATTTTATTTATTGATCAAAATATGGTAAAATTGGATAATTTAGAAAAAAAAAATATTATAATAAAAATTTTAAATTATCGATTAAATGACATGCTTCTTATTTTAAAATTTATTTATTTATGCACTCAAAAAAATGCATCGGAGAATTCCCTTTTATTTATTTTTTTACTTAAATGAACTTCTGCACCTTGTTTATTTTACTTTTTCTAAACATTCAACTATTGATTAGAATTGATTTCAGTCATTTTTTTTTAAATTAAATATATAAATATATATTTAACATAAAATATTTGGCAAATCTATTACAGTGGCGTACGTATAAAGGTAAACAAATTAAACTAACTCTATTATTCATAAATACCAGTAAGGGTTCTTTTTTAAAACTTCATTGAATATTATCATTTTATTAAAGTAGAAAATAATACAAAAATAAGCAGATTTCTGTTTTAAATTGAAAAGATCTCTTCCTCCCCTCTCTCTGTATACACACACACACACACACACACACACACACACACACACACACACACACACACACACATATATATATATATATATATATATATATGTAACTGTAGATTGGATGCATGTTAAAATAAATAACTAAATAAATGCAAATAATACATACAAATGCTTAAAATATTTATCTGATCATAATACTAACATTGCATAGCTTGAATTGTTTAGTATAACTTAGGAAAATCAAGTTTATCTGCCCTAATGAGTAATTTTACATTAAATTAATCTTTAGATTCGATCCTAAATGGCCATTTTTATACATTCCATATATTGTATGTCCAGAAACATTAGTCCACACCACAAAAATCTATCCATTTGTGAATTAGAAGTATTAACCATCACAGAATCTGTTTAAAAGGTTTGAAGATATTTATTGGTCTCTGCATTTACCATTGTGACTGATTGACAGGCATTTTGGTAAACAGTCATTTTGGTAACACAGAAGTGGTGTTACTCCTAAATTAGACCATTGGTCTGTTATCATCGACGAGTTCCAATGAGAGATTAATTGACATCCTGGTTATTGAATGCCAGGCTCAAACGTCAGGCTGTAAATCTTGTAACCGTAGAGTCGGTAGCCGTTACTACAAAAGTTACTGCTCGATCCGATAATTACAAAACTCTTTCTTTAAACATTCAATGTCAATCAAACCTTATTCTTGATTTTTTACTAACCCTTATCCTACATGATTTTCTGCATGAACATTGCACACAACTTTCTCTCTTAGCAGTTCTTCATCCCAAGCAGACACCAATCAATCCTATTTTTCGAATATGAAAAAGTATGTAGAAACTTTTACTCAGCCAATTGTGTTGACTGTGTATTAATCAATAAAAAACGCGACAAATCTGAGGGATTCTGTGATCGCATACCCAAAATCGATGTACAATTTTGTACATCCCATCTTGATTTCCTAAGACCTCTACTTTCGTCCAATGAAAATTAAAACTATATTCTAGAAGCCCTATAGGTTTCACTAAATTCTTTTCGTTGTATTCAAAGCGTTTTCACTAATAAAATTATTCAGAGAGTGTCTCTCTCAAATTGAACTTCGCATTTTGCATACTTACAATTCAATGTTAGGCGTTCACTTGGAATGCTTTCCTCAAATACTTCACAGACTACAACTTCGAACTGTGTATCCCAACTATTGATACACGTTGAGGCAACAAACAAGTTGCAAGTATGCTGCATATAGCTATCTCAGTTTTATCAGAATCAATCAATAACACGCCTAAGTGGAATCAATATGTTGCATCTTTTCACCGAACACTGAATAGCCCAATAAGCAGTATCCAAAGGAATCATCATTCGAGTTACTACATTTTCCTTTTTAAATCATAAAAAAGTTCATATCATAACTATAAACAAAATTCTCACTCAAAATAACATATATTTAATTTATTTAAAAGATGGTTACATAAAAAATGAACTCTGTGATCATGAAATTTTGGGCTAAGCCATGTTAAGTATGGCGCAGTGTTAAATGTTTTCATGCTTGGTGAGTGTTAACATTTTGAGATGTGAGTTTTCTACAAAAAAAGTTATAAAATCAAACCCATTTCTATGAACACTGAATAACTGTGAATGAAACTGTCGGTTATTTTTCAATCAATCGTTGCATCGAAGTTCTTTGAAGTGAGTATAAA
Source organism: Salticus scenicus (assembly GCA_963930645.1). Lineage (NCBI taxonomy): Eukaryota > Metazoa > Arthropoda > Arachnida > Araneae > Salticidae > Salticus > Salticus scenicus. The sequence continues at coordinate 235,564,108 of OZ005649.1, forward strand.
GTAATTTAATACTGTATATTATACAACCAAATATTAGAAATTATTTTTAAATAAGTATTTTATATTCATTTTTTTCTTATGCTTGTGTGAGAATTAACAAAAAATTTTTCGTATAGCATAATTATTTTATTTTTAAAACTATTTCTATATTAAAAAAAATATTGTCGCTGGCGTCTTTTTTTTTTCTGAAACCGCATCTCCTCGCTGAGGGCATGGATCTTCGAGTCATAAGTGTGCAGAATACTCCTATGAAGACATTTCAGTCAGTTAAAATCATCTTAGTTAACGAAGTTATTAATTAAAAACGTCAGGTTTATAAAGGTACTCTATTTGCAATTGTACAAAAAGTTTCTAAAATCATTTTGTTTTCAAATTATGACGCCATTTTCCACAAGAAAATTAAAATGTGATCAATTGTGCAAATATTAATAATAAAAATAACAAAAACATAATTAAAGATAAATGCTTATATTTTTTCTCTACTTTTAGAAAATTAATTTTCCTACTGGCAGTTTATTATGTCCGTTAAAATTCTTTCTTTTTGTGTGTTCTTTATTTCTTTTATTTTATTTTATTTTATTTATTTATTTATTTATTTATTTATTTATTTTTATTTTGTATACAAGGAAATAATGTTGAGTCTATATAATTGACTGCAATCCTTTTTGTCTTTAAAGTGCACATACCTTTTTTATTTAAAACATATTGTAAAATACTTCAGTTATCTTTTGATATATATATATATATATATATATATATAATACTAGCTTTAAATAAAAACTCATTTATAAATCTTCTAATTTAGCACTGATAGTTTTGTAGTTTGATTTATTTAGAAATCGACCTTTTACAATTACTTCGTTTATCTATCTATCTATCTATCTATATACATATAACAGAAATTTTTTCAATACGATAACTCTCGAAATAATATTCCATATCGAACCAAATTTGGACAGCAACCTTATCTTATAAATATCTTAGATGAATTCGTTAACTAAAATGCTGCGCCATTTTGTTTTCAAGTGGCGGCCACTTGAAAGTTTTAAATCCACATTATGATAAAACGTATTTAAAACGAGATTTGATTGAATTTTTATATACACATAGACCATATAAGGGTCTCAACCAAGTTTATAGATGAATTTTTAACCGACTTCAAAAAAGAAGGAAGGTTCTCAATTCAAACCCTATGTTTTTTTTTATGTTTGTTAGCTCATAACTTCTGAACGGATGCTCCGATTTTGATACTTTTTCTTTTGTGGAAAAGGTCTTGGTCTCAAATAGGTCCCATTGTAATATCTTTACGATCAAAAGAAAATACAGGGTGCCCAAAAAAACAGTCCTAACTCTTTTAACTGCTAAACGGCTGAAGCTATAGTGATAAAACTGGTATGTAAGTATAGCAAAGTGGCCATGCAGTATGGATAAACCGCTTGCAGCACCACTTGGTGGAAAATAGCGGAGTTAGTGTTCCTATCTCGAAAACGGTTCTAGAGAAAAAAAGTGAATTAAAAAGTTGAAGAGTATCACCGATTTAGTACAAAAAGATAGTCATTCATGCTAGCGTTCCTATCTCGTAAACGGTTCAAGAGAGGGGGAAAAAGTGAATTAAAAAATTGTAGAGCATCATCGATTTAGTACGAAAAGATAGTTTAGACATTGATGCTAAAAATACAATGCTAAAAACGTGCATTTATTTGTTTGCAATTTCTTACACTATGCACACTTGAGTTACATTGCACACGTTGTAGCGTAAATGGTGAGACATACGCTATATAGTTTAAAATACGTTACTTATACTTTTTGTTTTGTTGTAAAGATCTTAGTCTGAAGTAGGTCCCAGTGTAATATCTTTACAATCTAAAGAAAATAAAGCGCCATCTGGTGAAAAACAGCGAAATTAGCGCTCCTATCTCAAAAACGGTTCAAGATGGGAGAAAAGTTAATTATGAAATTGTAGAGCATCATCGATTTACTACGAAAAGACAGTTTTTAGACCTTATTGCTAAAAATAGAACGCTTAAAATGTGCAGTTGTTTGTTCGCCATTTCCTACACTGTGCACACTTGAACTACGTTGCACACTTTGCAGCGTAGCGGATGACACGTATACTCTGTGGTTCAAAGTACTGTTACTGTAAGCGGTCACATCGATTAGCGCAAAGTCGTTTTCAACCAACTTCAGAAAGGAGGGTGTTCTTAATTCGAGCTATGTGTTGTTGTTGGTGTTTGTAAGCTTATAACTTTGTAAGAGATGCTCTAATTAACCGACTTTAAAAAGGAGGAGATTCTCAATTCAAAGCGTATGTTTTTTTGTTTTTGTTTTTGTTTTTGCTTGTTAGCTCACAACTTCTGAACGGATGATCCGATTTTGATAATTTTTGTTTTATCGTAAAGGTCTTGGTGTGAAATAGGTCCCATTGTAATATCTTTACGATCAAAAGAAAATACCAAAAAAGTAAGTCCAAACTCTTTTAACTGCTGAACAGCTGCAGCTATAGACATAAGAGTGGTATGTAGGTATAGTAAAGTAGACATATGCTATGTGATTAAACCGCCTGCAATGTCACCTGGTGGAAAACAGTGGAGTTAGCGTTCCTATCTCGGAAACGGTTCAAGACAGGGGAAAAAATGAATTTAAAAATTGCAGAGAATCATCGCTTTAGTACGAAAAGACAGTTTAGACATTAATGCTGAAAACAGAACGCTTAAAACGTGCATTTGTTTGTTCACTATTTCCTATTTTGTGATCACTTGAATGACATTGCATATGTTGTAGCGTAAATTCAAAGTATGGTTATTGTAAGCGGTCACATCGATTAACGCATAGACGTTTTAAACCGACTTCATAAAGGAAGAGGTTCTCAATACAAACCATGTTTCTCATTGTTCTTGTTGTTGAAATTTGTTAGCTTGTAACTTCGTAAGAGATGATTTAATTTTAATACTTTTTTTGTTGTCGTGATGATCTTGGCCTGAAATAGGTTTCATTATGATTTCATTAAGATATAAACAAATTACAGGAAACTCACAAAAGTCTGTTCTCACTGTAACTGCTGAACGCATGCAGCTACACTGGTAAAAGCAGTATGTAAGTATCGATGTTGAAACTTCTGTCCGTCAGCTGCAATGCCTATTTTGCTCTTTGTTTGAACTTTACGCTGCACAATTTCCAGCGCAGCAGGTGACACATATTCAGTGTAAAGTTCAATATATATGCCTAACAGAATTTTTGGTTACGAATACTGCGTATCCGTTCTTTACATTTCTAAAGACTTTTTAATTTAACGTATGCTCATTCAATAGATAGTTTTTTGCTCATATCCAATACAGGCAAGAAAAGTGACACTTAAAAATGCAGCATTTGAGAAAAATAAACTTAAAAATAACTTGACTATAATAAAACTGGCACAACTGCCTCTCGAGTGGATAACATTCTAGATGGAGATGTAACTTTTTTGTTCACATTGGGTGCGTTTCATGTATTTTTCAGTGACATAAACCTTTTTTTGAGTTATTTTACTTTTCTTGGAAGTTGTGATTTGTTAAACTGCCATCGAACGTCTTCAGATGTTCTGCTATATGAATAAGTTTTCACTGAAAAGAGAAAAATAAAATCTTTTTGTAAAAAAAAATAGAACCGACTCCAAAAAGCAACTACTATTCAAACAACTAAGAAAAACAAAATTGGCATGAAATGAAACTGTAAATTGCGACTAAAAGTATAAAATAATTTCCTTCGCCAAACAACCTATAACACTATAATTAATCATAACTTTTGAAGTCGGCGCAAAATTAAATAAAAATTGATACCTTTATTCAATACAAAAATCAAATCCTATTCAAAATACACATCTCACATTGCCACCTGCAAAACGCAGCCGAAAACTACTTTGATTCAAAAAACAAACAAGATTTCGTAAGCAGCAAAAGTTGCCGAAGATGCTGGTATCTGACATCCTTGGTGAAAGAAAAATCGCAAAATTATCTGACAAACATATTTAATTTCTTTGGGATATCATGATTATTTTGATAAGGTATATTAAGAGAGTAATCAAGAATATGAAACAATACTTCGGACAATACATATTATGAAAATATACATCTTGCATGTATATTTTTGCATTATGTTTTGATCGCCAAATTCAAAAGCCACCAAGGATGATAGTTATCAAAGTTATATAAAATTTCCAAAGGAAACTCTAACTTCGTAGAAATATAAATATCGCCTTGTGAAGAATGTTCACTGTTCTATGTAGATGCTACTAATGGACCAATTGTATACAGTGATAAAATAATAAAGGAAACGTGAAAATGGATCATTCGAGATAACAGCATTTGTTGCTACCGATCTAAAAACAAACTTTTAAAAACTAATTTAATTTTATTTAATTTTGCGCCGACTTCAAAAGTTATGATTAATTATAGTGTTATAGGTTGTTTGGCGAAGGAAATTATTTTATACTTTTAGTCGCAATTTACAGTTTCATTTCATGTCAATTTTGTTTTTCTTAGTTGTTTGAATAGTAGTTGCTTTTTGGAGTCGGTTCTATTTTTTTTTTACAAAAAGATTTTATATCTACTATTTTCAGCAAAATGGTGAATATCTTAAATTAAGCGAAGCTACTTGAAATCAGGCAAACACTTGAAAATTTATCATCATGATAACTTTTGAAATACTGAAAAAATTCAAACCAAATTTGGACAGTGAATTTGTGATACAAATATATTGGATTGGCAACTTGTTCGGACATTTTGTTTCGAAGTTGCGGCCACTTGAAATCAGGCTGTCTTTTGAAAATGTGCCATCACAATAACTTTTGAAATATTAAACTGATTCAAACCAAAATTGGATAAGGAACTTATCACAGAAATATCTTGAATGATTTCTCGCGGCAATTTGCCCCGCCATTTTATTTCCAAGCGGCAGCCGCTAGAAAATTTGTCATTATGATAACTTTTGTAATACTGAACCAGTTTAAATCAAATTGGCGCAATGGACTTATTATTAAAATATCTTAGATAAGTTCGCTGAACATCTCACTCCGCCCTTTTCTTCCCAAGTGGTGGCAACGTGAAATCACGGTGCCACTTCAAAAGTTTTTATCACGATAACTTTTGATATACAGGTTTTAATCAAATCAAACATGGACACTGAAATTACCTTCAAATATCTTAAATAAATTCGCTGGGCAACTTGCTCCGCCATATTGTTTCCATGTAGCGGCCACTTGAAATTCTCTTATCACGATAACTTTTGAAATACTTAATCAATTCGAACCAAAATTGGGCAGTGATCCTATCATTCAAATATCTTAAATGATGTTTGTGGGCAAGTTGCTCCGCAAATTTGTTTCCAAGTTTCGGCACTTAAATAATGCAATTTGAGAATTTATTATCACGATAACTTTTGAAATAAGGATTTTATTCGAACCAAAATTGGACAGTGAACTCATCTTGCAAATATCTTGGATTAATTGACTAAGCAACTTGCTCCACCATTTGTAGAGTAGACTTGTCTCACAAATTCATTTGTTAGTTTGCTAATTTAATCCGCCATCTTTTCTCCAATGTCATCCATTTGAAAATTCCAAATGCACATAAAAAATAAGTATTTATGAACTAATTTTCTTAGAACTAATCTGTACATAGCCACATCAATATTTCCACCAAGTCCATTAAGAAATTTTAGCCGCCATTTTGTTTCAAAATGGCAGTTACTTGATCAGAAAAAAGAAATTAAACTATACTTCCAAATGTGCCAGAAGCACTCTTTAACATTGCAGAATTAAACATTTCTATGATATATTTCATATTTCAAATTACGGCAAGGAAAAAATTCATCACCCAAAACTTTTATAAATAATCGATTAGATTTTGTTCTTCGTTATTTTAAGAAGTAAGTAGGAGAGAATTGAAAATTGAAGGTATCGGAGATTTTTCCAAACGAAAATAATAATAATAATAATAATAAACTTTAAAATAATTATTTAATTTAAATATCCTAAAGAAGACAGATGGCTGTTTTAATACCTTTGTACCGTTTTTAGTAGAGTTCTACTCAAAAATCCGGAACTTTTGAAAATTCTCCCCGAAAAAAGGTTTTTCCCCTCCCCCCTTTAATAATCAAGAATTTCAAAATCGTACATAATGTTTTATTTATACTAAAGTATAGTCTCCCCATGTGCAATTTCTTCACTGTGAAGTAATTTGGGGCCGAGTTATGCTTGTAAATTTTTTTGCTTCCTGCCCTCCAGGGGAAAGTTGTGGGAATTTCGAAAACTTCCGTTTCTTTAGTTGTCCAATACATATAAACAATTCACGCACCAAACTTTGTGACCGCAACTCTCATAAATTTCCCAGGAAAAGTTTAGTGCTAAAAGGGGTGTCTCGAATTTGCTCTTCGTAAAACAATTTGAATTTGAGCTCGAATTTGCTCTTCGTCCCTCCCCTACACACACACACACAAAAAAAAAAAAAAAAAAAAAAAAAAGGTAGATCACAAAATACCACAAACGTGCTTTGAAAACAGAAATATCTTAAGAAGACGCATGACTGTTTTCAAGATGTGTGTTCTTTTTTGGTTGAGTTCTAAACAAAAATCCAGAATTTGAAAATGTCCAGCCAAAAATCGATTTCCCTCCTCCATCTCTTTAAAAATAAAAACTTCCTAAATCGCAAATAATATTTTGTTTGTACTCATGTGTAGTCTTCCCATGTGCAATTTCTTCACCTTGATGTAATTTGAAGCCGAGTTATGCTTACAAAGGTGTTTTTGACCTCTGTCCCAACCAAGGGGGGGGGGGGGATTACAGTGGTAATTTCGATGAATTCCGTTACATTAGGTGTCGGATACATATAAACAGTCCAAGCACCAAAATTCGTGACCGCAGCTCTCAAAGATTTCTCTGGACATATTTAGCGCTAAAAGCGGTGTCTCGATTTTGCCTTCTCCCTCCCCCCCCCCCCAAAAAAAAAATGGGTTTTTGGAAATATCCTAAGGAAGTTGCATAGCTTTATTCATTATCTTTGTTCCATCTTTGGTAAAGTTCTATTCATAAATCCGGAATTTGCGAAATTTTCCACCAAAAACCGATTTTCCCCTCCCTCCCCTTAAAAATCGAAAATTTCTGAATCGCAGATTTTTTTTTCTTTCTCATGTCTAGTCTATCCATGTGTAATTTCTTTACTGTGAATTAATTTGGAGGCTTGTTATGTAAATAAGCGTGTTTTTGACTTTGAGAATTTCGAGAAAGTTCATAGGTATAATTTTAAAATTGGTAAAGACTTAAATTAATGCCAAGCGTCGTTGAATTCCGTAAAACCGTTCTCGCCTGATACCTAGACAAAAACAGCGTTACAGACATACAGGCACGACTACAAAAACACACACACACACACAGACACAATTTTACGAAGTCATTTTTGACTTTCATGATGTGTGAAACGTGAAGATATCACAAAAATGTTTGACTCTGATAAATTTACAGACAAAAGTCTGATTTTATTAATATACTAGCAGGCTACGCCCGCTTCGCTGGTCACTATTTTAAAATGAATCACTATAGTTAATGTATTCTCAAAATTGCATTAATTTTTATAATGTGAAAAAAAAGAGAGAAAAAAAATGTCGCACATGGTCCTTACTGCCTTCAGCAGCGCAGGCCACTGTGCGCTGCGCGCGTGCATTTATGTTTGACACTCTTAATGAATGATTATATTACCGTAAAAGAAAAACATAAGTAAAATAATAATAATAATAATAATAATAAAATAAAAAAAAATCTCCCATCGGGGGAATAATCGGTCCGGGCCCCCACTTCCTGCGGCATCGTATACAGGCGCGCACGACGCGCTCCTTCACCTACCATTCCCGCCCCTCCAAATTATTTTATACTTTAAAAATACTCTCAATTGTTCTCTCGGGCTTTTAAACCTAATAATATTAATTTCTAACATTCTATCTGAATTTCTTTCTTTTTACCCCTGCGCCCGCCCCCTTCCTGTCCCTAGTAATAGTTCTGTACTTTCGAAAATATCCGCAATATATTTATCGGGCCTCAAAACCTAACAACACTAATTTTCAGCTCTCTAACTCTTATTTATACATTTTTGCCCCTTCATCCCCCTTCCCATTTATCCTAATAATTTTACAAATTCGAAAATATTCGCAATCGATTTGTACGTATCAAAAACCTCCATGTACCAATTTTGAGCGACCTAACTCTATTTTGAATGTTTGCCTGTCCACCGCCCTCCCACCCCTCCTAATAACTTTACAAATTCGAAAATATCCGCAATCGATTTGTAAGTATCAAAAACCTCTATGTACGAATTTTGAACGGTCTAACTCTATTTTTATTTTTTTGCCCCTCCGCCTCCCCCCTTTCTGATCCTCCTAATAACTTTACGCTTTCGAAAATATCCTCATTCGACTGGCAGGCCTGTAAAACCTATCTGTGCCAATTTTGAACGATCTAAGTGTATTTCTATTTTTTTTTGCCCCGTAGCCCCCACCCCTTCCCGCCCCACCTGGAACGAATTTGTAAAATTAGAGAAATTAGTTTGTATGTATTCGTGAGAGCTATATTTTAGAGCAAAAATCCCACATATATCTCTTTTTCTGTTTGCGATATAAAAGGTTATTTCAAATCACGTTTTGCCCCCTCTCTCCCACTCTTGGGGGCTGAATTTCTAAAATTCCAGAAACTGGTTTTTAGGTATTTGTATTAGCTATATATTAGAGCAAAAATTTCACGTATATCTGTTTTTTTGTTTGAGATATATAGGAGTATGCGAAACCACGTTTTGCACATGTGAAATCACGTTTTGCCCCCTTTCTCCCCTTGGGGACCGAATTTCTAAAATTCCAGAAATTGGTTTTTAGATATTTGTGTTAGCTATATTTTAAAACAAAAATTTTACGGATATATGTTTTTTTCTTTGAGTTATGGAGGTTTTTGTGAAATCACATTTTGCCCCCTACTCCCTCTTGGGGGGCGAATTGCGCAAAATCGCTTCTTAGGGGATGCTTAAACTATATGTTCTATAATCTGACCTAGTTTCGAGTCAGTGGCTCCAGTAGATTTTGCTGTGCGTTGATGAGTCAGTGAGTGAGTGAGTGGAAGTACTCTTTTATATGTATAGATATAACCTTTAAAGCATTTTTAAAATGAATTGCATGTGAAATATTATATATATGTATCAGGAAATCACATAGATTATTATGAATTTATTTAGTGTTTTTAAAACTTTCCAACAAGTCTGAAAAGTGTTAATAATTTCAGTTTGGCTTTCTGTCTGCTCTGTAACTACCGTCAATGTCCATGGAATTTCTCGAAACTGATATATGTTATCCAAGTTCGCTATCAGATGTTTTTCCATTGAAAGCGTAGTGAATTCCTATACTGGTTTGTGTACAGGATCATCCGAAAGTATTTCGATGCATTGTGTTCTACGAGAGGTATTTTTATAAACCATATTTTTATACCTTTAAATTACACACACCTTAATGAAATTGAAATACGCTAATCAAATTCATTATCAGGCGTTTTCAATAAAAAATGGAATATGTACCACCACTGGTTTGTGTATAGGAACATCCGAAAATATATCAAAGCATTGCGTTCTTTGAGAAGTATTTCTATAAATGAAATTTTAAATAGCTTTACTTTGCTCAAATCTTAATGTAATTGAAATAGTTTCCGTTTTCCTAAAACAATGCTTTCTATAGAATATAGTATGATTAGCCTTGATTTACAGGGCCCCACAAAAATATTCAGTTACATTACAGGTTATTTATAAAAATTTTCTGGAATTGCATTTTTATTTACATTAGCTTTTTTTTTTTTTTTTTTTTTTTTTTTTAACAATTTCTAACATTTTTTAAGCGTGACTATGATTTCAATTTTTGTATCTGTCTGCCCTACTTTCCATTTGTGTACTTGTCCATCTGGCCCTCCCCAGCGTCCGTAAATATAGTCAGAATTTTCAAAAAATTATATATGTTATTCAAGTTCGCCGTGGAATGTTTCTTGTTTCAGATGACATTAATAGGTCCTGTTTAACTTGTTTATAAACATGGACTCCCCAAATAATGCCAATTCATTGCACTTTAGTACTGTTGTTTATGTGAATCACATTTAAATAACTTTTTGCTATAAAGTTTTCTAGTCCTTCTGTCTGTCCGTAGGCAAAGGAAATTGAACATTATACGATACAACAAGTACGTACAGTTGTAAAGTGTTACTAATCAATGCGTAACGCATGATTTTTTTTTATTAATAATGTATTGATTGTAGTTGTTTTTGACAACATTAATAAATAAATAAATAAATAAGATAAAATAAATTTACTTATTTGAGTATTACCCTTCTTTCACATAGATTTCAGTTTTTGTATTATTATTATTATTTTTTTTTTCGTATATCAAATATATATATTTAAAAAGGAGCACCACAAAGCTGGCGTTGTAAAAAATATTACTTATAAACTTTGAATAAACACCATAAAATGCAATAAACTCGCTAACATTTTGCTCGCTAAAACTTGCGAGTTTATTGCATTTTATGGTGTTTTTTTAAAGTTTGTAAGTAATATATATATATATATATATATATATATATATATAGAGAGAGAGAGAGAGGGAGAGAGAGAGAGAGAGATGGATACATACATAGAAAATTGTAAAATTCCGTTACTGTTAAGTTGATGATATATACAGTATATAAATATATCTTCTAAAGATATGAACTTATTTTTAATTAAAATTATATTAAATTACTTTTACGTAATAGTTTTGTTAACTAGACATATTGCAAAAATATTGATAAATATTTTTTTTATTTAATTGAGGACATGTGTAATATTGTAATATTTATCTTTTGTTACCTATTTTGTTTTCGTTTTGTATGTACATGCAGAAGTGTGAAGTACCATTTTAAAGAACAATTTTTCTAGTCATTGTCATGGATATTAGACTATAAAGTCGCTTTATATAACTTTTACGGGAAAAAAAAAAAGAATGAAAGAAAGAAAAAGAAAAAAGAAAAAACCTATTCACGTTTTTCATAGAAACCTTTACAACAAAATATTAACATTTTAACCGATAGAAAATATATACATTTATTTTCTCAGTTCTTGGCTGCACATAATCTCCTTTTAACGAGCATGTATGTTTCACTTATTCAAATGTTGTTTCTGTCTTTCCTAAAAAGCTGTTACTAAAGAACTGTGTTTTTAGTATGTTTATAACTTCGTTTGTCAAATATGAATTTCCTGCCATTTTAGCCTAAAGCTCATATTAAAACTGCAAAGTAAATATAAACATTAGATGTGAAATTATGAGAGAAATTCTAATGTGGAAAAGAAAAATAAATTTTATGTCGCAGAAAACATGTTATTGACTTTCAAAATACCTTTGAGTATGAAAAACTTTATGAATAAAACAATAATAATAATAAAATAAAATAAATAAATTAAATACAAATAAAAAACCTTCATTTAAATAACCTTTAAATATTAAGCTATTAAATGTATTTAAAATATTTTTAAACAAATAACTTTTATTTGTTATAATTATCATTATTATTGTTGTTATGTGTAAACAAAATCGCCTCAATAACTGTATATTTTTATTATATATTTAATGAACATATATTTAGAATTACATTATGGAAGTTTTTTTTTATAACAACTTTTGTTTAAATGCAGATTTGAATCCTAAAATAACGTGACCAGAAAAAAGAAAAAATAATTAAAAATAAAACTTTTGATTGAAGGACACAAATTTGTTACATTTACTTTGCTGATGGAAATATTAGGATAAACAGTCAAAAGTTTAAAAAATCAGCATGTATGCTCAGATTGTTTTTTAAAATAATATTCTGAATAAACATCTTAACCCATCAAGTGGAGACCACTTGAGCAAGAAAGAAATGTGGAATTTTCAAGTGGAGGCCACTTGGAAATTCCAAATTCATATTGTAATAAGCGTTTTCTGAATTTGTTTGAATTTTGATGTATACATAGACCATATAAGGGTCTCAACCAAGTTTATTAATGAACTTTATTCGCCATTTTTAATAAAGTTTCAAGTGTCTTAAACTAGGTTGGGCCACTTGATATCAGACAACCACTTAAAATTTAAAATTCAGATGATCAGTGTACTTATCTTATAAATATCTACATTACATATGCCTAATAGATTTTTTTTTTCCATTTATCGATTATATCTTTTATTACGATTGTATTTTTAATTCAAATGCTTTACAACAGTAAGTGCTTTGCGTGATTTAGAAAAATATGTATATATATATATATTAATTCTTGCAAAGCATATATATATCATGAAAAGATGTTATATACGACTCTCTATACACTGTTAAAAAACATCATACGTTTCAGCAGAAAAAACGGCTCTAATTTATCTGCAACTAATATTTTTTTTAACTTAGAACACTATGTTTTAACATTTTAGACGTGTATTTTTATTGCAAATTCCGCTAAAATGAGGATACTTAATAATATATATTCATTGCAGTTAAATTTGCCTAATTAACAGTAAATTCTTTCTGAGAAAGATTGTATTATTTTTGGCAGTGTATATGAGATATACACTGTTCCTATTTATACACTGATATAGCAGCGTATATCAGTGTATAAATAGGAACGTTTTAATAAATCAGACCTTAAATGCTTTATTGTATAGAAATACAACTGAGAACACATATTTTGGTGATATATTTAGTGAAATATATTTGCATCTTACCTTCAATTTAAACACTTTATTCGATAAATTTACATAACGTTTATTATCGTCCTTTTCAGTTACTACTTAAATAAAAAAAAAAAAAATAAAAAAAAATAATTTAAAAAAAACTGGATTAGTAAAAGTTTACATATTTCATATTACGAAAATGCACATATTATAAAGTGTTAATTCGTTTATTTAAATTTTATATTCCAATTTTTCAAATACTTATGTTTTAATACTGATCGTCCAAAAAACAAAAAGAAAAAATAATAATAACTATATAAATAATTATTGAACTGAAACATTTGAAATGTTTTCCACATAGGTAATTGTAACAGATTAAAACGGTGTTTCTAAGAATTTAAAATTGATCTTATCAACAGATATCGAAAAAACCTCTAACCTAAATTTGCCCTTTTCAATACTTATTTTATTTATTTATTTATTTATTTATTTTATGCATTTTAACAAGTATCGAAATCGTTAAAAAAGGTGCGAAAAATACATGTAAAAATTTATGAAAAAAAAAAAAAGAAAGAAAAAAAAAAGAAAGAAAGAAAGAAAAAATAGAAGAATATTTTTAAATTGCTGTAAAATTAAATTACAATAAAATCTGTGAGTTTTTTTCAGTTATATTTCAAAAAATGGCGAATTGTTTAATATAAATTTTAGATTCATCAAAATATGCAACTACACATCTGACTTTTTTTTTTTTTTTCGACAATCGTTTTTATATCCCGAAATAAAAACTACTGTTCACGAACAACAAGGACACTATACTTTATGTATATTGTGCAAAATAGAAAAAAAAAAGTATTCAGGTATATCACAATATTATGTCGGATCTTTACTTTATAGTATTCTTGTATTGATTTCTGTCAGTTTCACATGTTTGCTTAGAGAAAGTATCCAAACAACTCTTTACAAAAAAAAGTACAACTCTTAACAAAAAAAGAAAGAAAGAAAGAGATCAATATCTTGAACATTTTTATGTTCAAGATATTGATCTCTTTCTTTTTTTCTTTTTTTTTTTTTCTTTTGAACAGCTATGTTATTTTTTTAAGTGACGAAGATTCCGGATGAAATTTGTCGGTTGTTATTTTTCCATTTAAAATTTCAATTTCAGACCCTTTCATAATTTTTTCTTCTTTTTTGGAATAAACATTGCATTATCAAATCCATTTAAATTATTTTCTTGAATTAACATTTTAATATCATATATTTTGGTACATTACATTTTTTACTAACGTGGATTGAAAGATTGATTGAAACTAAAGCATTTAGAAGTATAAAAATGTATAACAAAATACCAATTATAGAAACAATTTAAGATATTTAATTATAATATTCTAACATTGTCATTCTAAAGTTTAATTTTGTACACTTACTTATTTCAGTAACAGTGACTTTCCAAAAAGGAACTATTATATTAGATAATACCAACATTGCACAATAATATAAAATGTGTCTATTAAAGAATTTGCACATAATTTTGGATTTGTGAAATTCCAATTTTTTTCCTTAGTTAGTTTACAATAACATTAGACATAAATATAATTTTTAAAACTCAACTATACTGACTGAATATATTCTGAATTATTACTTAACATTATCAGAAACATTTTTTTTTCTAATTAATTGAAATCTTGCATGTATATTAAAGTAAGGTTTTTTATATCAACAATTCCAAGGTTATAGGTGTGGCATTTTGATTCATTTTTAAACATTATAACATTTTTGTAGCATAAATTTAACAATATTCCGAAACAATAGCAAAACGATTCTACAACTTAATTTTTAATTTTTTAAATTTTATTTATTTATTTCATGAATGTGACATTTACGGTACACGTCTATTCACAAATACCTGTAAATTTTACAATGGTTGAAACTTGATTATTTATGCACAGTTAAAAGGAATTTCGTTAAGTGAAAAAATAGTATTTAAATAATAGAAATTAAATATCAGTAATTAAAACTAACAAAGAAATTAAATGTATTAAAGAAATAAACACAATTTTGTTGGACTGGTGCGACGTTATGAAAGAGGAAAACTCATAGAAAATTACCAAAATATAAACAGATGGAAAAGGATTAATATATATATATATATATATATATATATATATATATATATATATATATATATATATATATATATATATATATATATCATAAAATTATAAAAGGATACAGAGTTTGTAATTCCATTTGGAGATATTTTACGCATTATGCAAGCATATTTTGTGATCATTTTTCTCACGTTAAGAGCATAATACTATTAAAGCACAATTGATTGTGCAAACCACAAAAAGAAAGGTGAAAATATGGAAAAAAAATACAAGACATACTTAGAACATGTGAATGGAAATAGAAACTAGCACCATTTAAAGTTGACATTCAAACCGAAAAGTGCAAAATAGTGTTAACATGGTGGGAAGTTAAAAAATACGTGATAGTATTAAAATGAAGTTACGTGAAAAAAACAAAACATTATTTTATATATATATATATTTATTTATTAGGACTGAAGTCTCAATCTACGGATTTTTACGATACCAGTTTTACGATAGTTGATAATTTATCGAAAATATAATTGAATAATTTGAAAGCGATTTTATAATTTCATATATATATAAACCAATAGTCCTTTGCACTAAATTAAATTCTGCTTTTGCCAGAATTTCATCAAAGTTATTGTTTTTTTTTTTTTTTTTTTTTTTCTTTGAAAGGAAAAGAAAAGAAAAGAAAAAATTATAATAATCAGTTTCGAAACGAACAGTATCGAAAAAGTTTTTTTTTTTTTTTTTTTATAATTTTTAATTAGGGAATAAAAAGCGCGTGTAGAAAATGAAATAAAAAATAAAACAAGATAATTATATTTGAGTTTGAGGTGGTAATTTAATGATGCCATTGATATAGTAACTTTTATTTATTTATTTATTTATTTTTTAAGGATATAATATTTAAACTACTGTAATAAATGTGTAATTGTTTAAATAATAAATAATGGTTTATATTATAGAATTATATATATATATATATATATATATATATATATATATATATATATATATATATATACATATATACGCATGATTAAATAGTGACAAAAATTATAAAATTGATAATACAGTCTTATTCAATACATTTCATTTCTATTTTTTCAAAAATAATAAAACATATGAAATTCTATTACCTATGAAAAATGGGAGGGGAATTTTATCAATGTCTAGAAATTAAATTTTGCATGATATGTCATTAAATTTTACATGATATATATATATATATATATATATATATATTTACCAGTGACAAAAAGAACATATACGTGGAGATATTTTAAAATGATTTCTTTCTTCCTTCCTTTAATTTTTCTTTCAATTTTCTGCAAAATTGTAGATCAAATTCTACAGTGGTGTTATTGTAACAAACACATTTTTAAAATTCATATTCTACTCAAAATTAGCTTTAATATCATGTGTTATTAGAGGTTATGCAACACATTTTAAAATTTCCCCCAGTATCCGCTTTTACGTAGGATGGCTAATATTTATATGTGTTATTACAAAACTTCCGTGAATAAAAACTCAGTAAACTTTTTTTTTTCATAGCTTTTTATGGTAGTTTCTAAGTAAATCCCCAAACATAATATAATAGAATAAAAGAAAAAAAATCCTAATGTGAAATATATATATATATATATATTTCTTTTGAAAATTTATGTAAATAGTTTTCCTAGCTTTACTGAAAGTAAAAAAGAAACATAAAAAGCCCATTTTTATATTTATTTTTCTCATTAGCATAGGGATAATTTACATTGTTAGAAAAAAAAGAAAAAAAGAAATATCAACTTAATGGTAATTAATTAAAGGTCCCACAGTTAATATAATCAATACACTTAATGTATAATCTTCTTACATCACTTGAACATTTTTTTTTTTAATTAAATAAATCGAAAGAAACGAAGATTTACTCACCTTAGTGCTTCAATAAAATAAATTAAAAGAATTACCTATTTTGAAGTGAGTTCGGTACTCGAGCCGGCCAAAGACCGTCGTGTACACTAATTGTAGCTGGTGCACGTAAAATCTGTCATGGCCACAATGTCCTCCATGTTCCCATGAAAAATTTTCCTCTGTCACCGATCGGAGCCATCCCTTCCGTGGGGGATCAAAATTGTGATGGCATGTCTCCGGACCACATCTAGGGTTGACTCCCAGATCGTCGCCAATTACCCATTGCACATCACTAGTGCGACGTAAAATCCAACCAACCAACCAACCTATTCTGAAGCAAACAAAATGTCAAACAATTCTTTTGTGGATTGTAACTTTATGTTTTAATAGTATAATTCTGCAACTGGTAATGATTTTAATTTTTTTTCTGCGTCGTTACAGTTTTGTATATCATTTAT
Source organism: Salticus scenicus (assembly GCA_963930645.1). Taxonomy (NCBI): domain Eukaryota; kingdom Metazoa; phylum Arthropoda; class Arachnida; order Araneae; family Salticidae; genus Salticus; species Salticus scenicus. Next base: position 235,581,281 of record OZ005649.1, read on the forward strand.
TTGATTAATTGAATATATATATAAAAAATTTTAATTTACCGAGCGTTATTAAAAATATACAAATGAGGTGAATTTATTGTGACCGTTAATAAAACTACTGTTCTTATTAACGGTCAAATGTATAATCAAAAGTGTATAAGTTCTGAAATTTTGATTTAATTTTTATGTAAAATGCATTATTGTATTCAAATTCAAACTAATTTTCAGATAATATATTCTCGATAAATTGTTCATGAAAATCATACATTTAAGTATAAAAAAGTGGTCTAAAAATATATTACTAAAAAAAAAAAAAAAAGTATAACAAATTTAATATGCTAAAGTAGTGTTAAAAAAAAGAAAAACAGATATAACAACAAAGATTTCTAGTAAAGCGTAGTCTTTCCTATATAAATTTTACTGGCCTCCTTTGGCTTGTTGACAATTGTCAATTCAAGAGCAGCGAAGTCTGAAGATTTTCCGGGAAATATATTTTATCGATAAGGTATCCATTTTCGTTTCTCATTTTCAGATCGATATTATAAATTGAATTTTCAAACTACAATGTACATATTTTCTTTAATAATATTGGAAATTTATGCTTTTTCTGATATTTTAAATAAATTTATTTATATTGTGAAACAATTAATGTAAAAAGTAAAATTGTGAATGTAAGCGAATAGGTTGATTTTTTTTTTTTTTTTTTTTTTTTTTTTTTTTGTGAAGTAACTAGTTTTATAAATTGCTTCTAAAACTAAAATTTGGCAGTATAATTCATTTTAAGAATAGTTTTTAATGTGTAAATCACAAATCATTTACTGGATGATGTGTCTCTAAACGGAAAAGTGATATCTGTACGCCTTCATTAAATTTTGTCACATTAATTAGTTACACAATCTTAAAAGGTGAGAACGATCATCTTCTAAAAATTTCTTTTATATTCATTATACTTTTTTTTTCTTTTTTGATGGCATACTTTTTTCATAAATTTTATAAATTTATCATGCCGCCGAACATTTGTTCAGTCGAATAACATGTTATTTATTATTATTATTATTATTATTTGAATTATCTTGATTAAACGTCAGATGGCGGTAATTGCCATAATCATTTTCAGTTAATAAGCATTTGTATGACTTTTTATTGTATTATAAGAAATTAATTTACATGTTTCATCTATTGTACATTAAAGTGAGGTAAAGCTGAATATATCGAATTAATTCATTTTTTTTTAAATTATTATTATTAAAATCACACAATGAACTGTGGAAGAAAATCATATTTATTGAAATTTTATTTTTCGGACTGAGTGAAAATACCTTTCATTTTAACCCAGTCCATGGAATAATGGAATTGAAATACACTCGTGTTCGTAAATAATTCGTCTGTTCATTTGTGCAGTGGAATTCTTAAGCCTAATTTCATTTAAAACTTACCCGAGCTAAATATACGAAATGCAAACAGTCTTTATTTACAATTCGTTTATCTGGCAATGCATGAATTTTTGTTATGCCATTTGGCTGATGCAGCATCTACACTAATAAAATTTTGTAGAAAATTTATGTATTTATTTTTATTTCAATATGTAATAATAGATACGCCTTTTTATAACTATTATGATTCCTATTTTACATAATTACAATGTATGAAATGTGTATTTATGATGGCCAAAGATTCCATTGAAAATTACTCAACTGTATAACACTTCGTGCATTGTGTGACATGAACATCAATGTCATGATGAGTGTTAATTCCTAAATTCCTAAAGGATATTTCTTTCAATAAGCTTTGAAAATTTATTAAGTTTATATAGTTTAATAAGACTGACTGGAAAAGTATTATTTATTAAATCCATATTTCGTAAAAAACTGTTTTCAAAGAGTCATCCAACTAATATTTTAACCCTGGTTTTCTCCCAAAAATGTGTAATAGAAAATGTATTTAAAACATGCAGTTCAAATATTTATATTACATACATTCATGTTCAAAGATAATATTGAAAACAAATTCAAAGATCCTATGAACTGACTTTTATTTTGTAAAATTGTCAATACCAATTTTAGAATGTTATTAAAAATTGAACATATAACAAGATATTAGTAAAATATAATGTATGTGGATAACAAAATTTAGATATTAAACCAAGTTAGACACAAAAACTGATACAAACTACAAACAATATCGAAATACTAAATTTTAGCATCATTTTTATCTTCAGAAGTGGGGGGAGGGGAAATGCTCGCAAATTTAAAACTTTTAAATAAAAGTTTGCCAAATATTATTTTTTTAAATAATTTTTAAAATTACTTAAAATAATTTTATGGCTATCAGGTTTCTAAAGGCACAGCGTATTAGTATACTTCTAAAGGTATAGTGCATAGCTAATGTATCATTCTTTCAAAACCTGCAGGGAATATTTTTTTACATTACATTTTTTTTTTCTTTTTTAGGAACATTATTTCTAACGAATGATTGAAAATGAATCGAAAATTTACTTCTGGCATATTATTTATATAGTTTAAAAATTTCGATATATAACATTGTTATTCTTCACATTTTGTTTTCAAAATTTTCTATATTTTGTTAATTTCTTGTTACGTATTACTAAGTTATTTTTTCCATATTTTTAACATTTACATTCTAGTATATTACTGTACACATTTTTCCTGCTAATACTACTATATACTGGCTGTTTAAATTGTTTAATCAGAGGACTACCTTTTAAATAGATGATATTAACACAAATGAAATTCTTTATAAAAATAGAATATTTCTTTATTAAATGAAATAATATCATTAAAAATCTAATAATAATAATAATATAATATAATAATTAAATGAAACCAAATAAAAACTACGCACGTGTAACATTTATTAAGTTATTAAATTTTCAAATTTTGATAATTGACCAAAAATGACAAACGAGGGAATATTTGATAGGAACATGAAAATGAACAAAGGAAAATAAAATTTAAACTATCTCTCGTAAAACAAAGTAAAATTTAACATAAAGATCACCGTAAAATATATAGAATGAAATACATTTCTTTCAAAACTGTATAATATTTGTCTATATATAAAGGTTTCTTTATTTTATTTTGAATTTTTATTAATCAAATCCATATAAAGCCAAGTATTGATGCGAGGGTATATGGGAGTGCACTAAAGTTTTTCATTTTTGCCTGGACATATCTCGACAAGATCGTTTAAAATCCGACAAAATATTTTTTTGCGAATAAATTTAACTCTGTAATGTTATTATATATACATATATATATATATATATATATATATATATATATATATATATATTATTTTTCATGCAAACATATTTGATGAAAAAAGATTAACACCGAATATAATTACAAGATAAATATATTTGCTTAAAGTAAAATATTTAAGTTTTTTAATTTTTTTTTTTTTTTTTTTTTTTTGCAAGAGAAATGTATACTAACTTATAAGCATATTCCATAACGTACATTTCGTGTAACGTATAGTGCGCAAAATAATTATTCACAATCCATTTAAGTACAATTGTGCTGAACATTGAAGAAATATTGGAAATTACCTGTTAAATAATAATAATAATAATAATAATAATAATAAAATAGTCACCTGTTGGGCGTTTTTCTCGTTTACTCTTGTCACAACCAATTTGGTTAATACGTCGAACTTTTTTTTGGAAAAGATTTGAATTTTAAAACGTTTTAATAAGTTTCAAATACATATGCGAAAGACATATAAAAAAAAAAAAAAAGAAATATTTAAAACTGTCTATTTTAACTATTTCCTAAACTAAATTTAACAATATACGACAAACTATTCTCTACTGATTTTTCAACAGCTTCAAAACGTAATTTTTTTCTTTAACTTATGTTTTATTTCCGTGTTGTTGACACACTTAAAAATGTGGTGTGAAACAACTACACGACTTTCATTGCCCACAATTACGTGCATTATAAGCATTTTTTAGAAATAATGTGATCAGGAGACATAAATTTGACCTATCGAAGACACCTAGCAAATTTCCTGTAATAGAAGCTGATAATATATATATATATATATATATATATATAAATATAAAAAAAATATATATATTATATATATATATATATAAAGAGAGAGAGAGAGATTTTGAAACACCAGTTTCCGAGAACTAAAACTGACCTAAGTAATCAGGATGACTGTTAATTTTCCCTGTGATAACCACGTAATACATGAGAAAAGATATCTAAAATGGTAACAATTTCCAAGAAAATCGTTAGAGCCGTTTTTGAGATACCAACTTTTACCAAAACTTAGTATACTCAATTATTGACTGGTAAACTCTAATTCCATACAAAAGTATATATAAAAGGGAGCTAATAAGGCGAGTTTGAAAAAAATCCTTACATCCAAAATTTTAAATGCGAAGTTTTAAAGGAACGCTCTTGTGAGACCTGAAATTCCGCTATTTATACAGTGTGCCTATCAATTTTCCTGAAATAATCAACTATATCATTCGAAATAGAGTGTTTGTATATCACATTTGAAGAAAATCGTGCGATCCATTTTTGAGATACGGACTTACGGTCCCACTTCCGGTTTCCGATGTCCTACTTGTTTTTTCAATTTTCACCAAAATTTGGAAAACTCATCTGTACACCAGACCTGTCTCAATTCTGAAGCTTCGTAGTTCTATCTTTATTAGTTTCGAAGATATCATAACCAGAAGATTCCGCACATACATACACATAGGGGAGGAGGGAATAAGGGTTAAGAAATGCATATGGAATACCATTTGCATTTCTTAAAATAACTTAATATGTTTTTAATAAAAATTCCGAAAATCATGATAAGTACATGGTGTAATTATTTTTAATGAATTGTCATTGAAATATATATGTATATATATATATATATATATATATATATTATAAAAAGTCTACTTGAAAAAAAAAATCTTACAAATGATGGTTAATATGAAATAGTCGGGTAATCTGGAATAGGTTGTTTAGACCATAGAAAATATAGTTATTTTTAGCTATAATGACTATATTTTTAAGATTATGTGAAAGCCATTTCTGCTTCGAGTCTATTTACAAGAGTAACAGATGTAATCTTCATTCTCTGCTCCGATGGAGTCAAGATGAGCCCACAGAGAGCAGCTGAAACACTTAATCCAAATTTCCCCTCGTTCATCTTTGGAGAATTTTCCGTTAGAAAAGATTCATTCAGCGTCTTTATTTTCTGGTTCTTTAGTTAAAAATATGAAATCAATTTATGTAATACCTAGTATTCCATAATACCCGACATGCCATCTTGAAAAATGAATTTTTAGATTAATCGACAAAATATTTTCAGCTAAAAAACGATCAAAGTTTAACAAACTACAATTCTTTGAGTATACATTATGCTCAACATCAATGTTCAAATCACATGTGTACTAGTCTTTTTAAATGTTTGAAAACTTACATGCAAAAACTCTTGAAAATAACAAAACACACTTTGTACTGCAGGGAATGGTACGAGAACAACAAGCGGTTGCTTCATACTGTATTGCATCATGGAAATCCTTATTAAGTAATTCGTGGTATTTCCACAAGATAGAAGTGTTAATCAGAGCCGAAACCACGGTATTCCATAATTCTCGATAATTCCATAATACCCTCCTCTCCTATAATTAAATTAAATAACCTACGACATCTTTAAAAAGATAAGAAATGAATTAACATCTAAAAGTTTTTATTTAAAATGAAAAAAAAAAAAAAATCAATCTTACCAAAACAGTATTCCTAGAATATTGTCTAAAATGAATACAGGAAATAAGACCATTATAGAGAGAGTAATATTAGGCATAGATGTCAAAAACATACAACTAAAGCTTTCTAGCGAAAATGATCATTAAAACAATTAATAACAAAATGTTGCAAGTACGCTCAAATAATGAAGATTTATCATTAGGGAGAAGCCATCGCTAAAGTGATAAAGATAAATGCAAGATTACAAAATTTCGTCGCCATTAAAGAAAAATAACTAGATGGCTCTCCAATCTTACATGTAAAATCAATGATTGGAAAAAATATATTAAAAATACACCATAGACAGAGCTAAATATATAATGTGAAAATATATATTCACTGGTGTAACAAATTAAAGGATTTTTTTTTTCTTTTTGACATTCTTTTTAATCAAATAAATATATAAACATGAAATTTGTATAGTTAGTTCTTTTTCAAATAATTAAAATTTATGAATTCTGTTAAATTTATATATAGTTAATTAAACTATAATTGTTTCAATTTATCTCAAACTTGAGCTTCGGAATAAAACGGAACAGTTAAAAAATTTTTAAAAAGAAAACTAAAGAGGAAATTGTGTTAAAGATGCTTTCCTTTTAGATAAAGATACGCAATCCTCCAAATGCAAAATTAAAAGTATAGTATTCTTTTGGTATTCATTTATCATTTTCTACCATAATAAACTTTTTGAAAAATCTAATTATTATTTTATAAATTATGATCATTGCCTGAGTAATAAAAATATCGTTAAATAATTTATAACGAACGAACATTTTATTCAATTTTCATATTCATTTCCATATATATGTTTTTTTTTAATTTATTCACATACAAAAAAATAAAAATAAAATAAAATAAAAAGAAGAAGAAGAAAAAAAAAAAAAAAAAAAAAAAAGAAGAGAAGGTAAGTAAATAGAGAGAGAAAAATACCAGCTTTAATTTAAGTTATGAAGGCATTTATATCTTCACTTTCATGTCACTTTCTCAGCCAGTTTTTCTTACTAAAATTATTTAAATTTCCGTTTCTTAAAACGTTTATTTTTTCATAAAATTCGAATTAAGATCAGCTAAAAATTATTACCCAATTTAAAATTATAATAAATTCGATTAATTATTTAATAAAAGAACACATCATTCAAATTATATGTTCATATCATATTTTGCTTAAAAATTTTTCGAAAAAAGAAAAAAAAAAATCGGGCGGGGGCAGGTGTCGCAGCACTTTCGTATTTTAGTCTATTATAACCGCTCTTTTAAAAATGATTTTTTTCTTGCAGGTCCTAATGTTATAATCTTAATTTAAAAATTACTGTTCTTAAATAGTAGGGACAAAAGAATAGAACGCACATAAAAATATAGGAACGACGTGACGTTTGAAAATAATAAGACCAGATGTAACTTTAATTTTGTACGCCAGTGTATATTACTTCAACATATATTAATTATTTCTGAGTTTTTTATTATATAATGTCTACAACTACACCACTATAACATCGTAGCTGACAGTATTAAAAATTGGTTTAGATAATAAAATTGTTCTAAGAACAACATAATATAAATATAGATGATACATTCTGAAAATGTGGAAGTAAAGTGTCAGATAACATTCTAACCGGAACTGTCTTCTTTCCTTGTCTATTGGTTTGAAGCGTTATCATTCATTCCACAGTTTGTTTCGGATAATAATATAGAAGATAATATGCAATGATAAGTTTGTTTTCGCAGAGACATTCACTATCATATTTATGTTGGGATATGATTTTCTGGTTACTTTGAAGTGGATAACGATTATTGCACTAAAATCAGCGTTGATAAAGTATTTGGTAATTGCAGATAAGTTTTATCTTAGTTTTAATAAATAAATAATATGGAAAATATTTATTTACATACGCAATTTACAAATTCATGATTATTTTTTCTGAACAAACCCATTATTGATAACTATAGATCTAAATAGAAATATTTGATCGCATTATAATTTTACATTTAGACAAAATGTGGTAAATATGTTATAATTTAAGTAAAAATAACTGATATTAGAATAATTTGATTTATTTTTCAGCAATATACATTATTGTTTTAATTTATTAATACCCGTTACACTTAACAGCAAATTTATAGATTAATGATAACTTTTATACGTGTAATTATCTCCTACTTTCTCAATTGCATAAGCGCAATATTTCTTTTTTTTTTTTTTTTTTTTTGCTTTTTATTAAATTATGACTAAAATATTTTTTTAAATCCTATGTTTAGTATATTTCATGTAATAGACAAAAAAAAAATTAAACACCTGTAACAAGAAACAAATTACTGGTTCGGAAAAACGAGAAGTCCCTTATTGGAAGATGTTACGATTGATTGTTATATTATCCAACTTTATTTATTTGTAATTCAATATTTTTAAGAAATTTTTATTTAGAAAAATCTTTTTAAATAAAAATTTTATATTTTTGGGCATAAATATATCATTAGTCGAAAACGTTTGAAGTCGGCCGAAAACAGCTTCAACAGTATTAATTTATATTCAAAAGTGTTTATAATAAAATACTGTTTATTCTTTAATTTTATCTGATTAAGATTATTAATTTAACTCGTAGTAATATAAGTTTTAATGTAACTTTTTTAAATGCATCATTCGAGTAATTATATATACACTGTTCCTTATTTAATTTCTCATGCCAGTTAAATGATTAATTTGTATAATGCATAAGTGTTCGTACACACACGTCTCTTATCCATTTGTTTAGTTACAAAGTTTGCCTGGTGTCTTATTTTACCTTATTTTTACGTGGTTTTCTTATTTTCTATATTTCTTTTAACTTATTTTAACGGTAAAGTTAGCTTCGTACCCTGCACGCTCGGCTCGCAAAATTACGATTAACTTTGTACCTCAAATTGTACAATACGTGCCCATACATGTGAATTAGTTAATTCATCAATTGATCACCACTTTTCTTTCACTGATTAGGATTATAAAATTTGCGTAACACAATATAGCGGTGGAACAATATTAATAAAAATCCCCATAAATACTTCATTGCAGATTGAAACATGTAATATTCAGTAATACACTATTTTACACTAACACTATCACTATTTCCTGACAATAACTACGTCATTTAATCATAAAAAAATAATATAAAATTACGATAAAGATTTACAAAGGGAAAAAGTGATAGGAAAAAGAAGTGGAAATCCCATCCTTTACTTATAAAATTTTAAATAATATTGATAAAAAGTTTAAGGGAATTTTCCATTATATTGACGATATTATGATGTGATTTTATTTATATGCATAATTACCATACATAAGTAACCTGAAAATGCGGTTAACATATTGTGGAGGGAATACGGTTTTTCTTCAAACTTTATGAAACGTAAATATACAATGCCAACTTGAACTGAGAGGTCAGCAATTACCTTAATAATCTATAATTTAAGCAAAAAAAAAAAAGTTACTCGTGTACGTATTCTTGTAAAATATAAGGTTGGATGGTTGGGTTTTTTACGTCGCACTAGTGCTGCGCAGATTGACAATTGACGGCGGTCTGGGACACACCCCTAGATGTGGTCCGGAGGCATGCCATCACAATTTTGATCCTCCACGGAAGGGATGGCTCTCCCGCTTCGGTAACCCCCAGAGGTATAATTTTTGTAAAATATAAGGAAATTTAAATAAGAGAATATGCAAATTTAAAATAAATTATTTAAAAATTTCCTATTTCCAGACAGATCAAATATAATGGTCTTCGTACATGCATGTGTATATACGCATTTAAGTATAAACATATACTTGAATAAAGCATATACAAGATTGAAAATAACAATAATAATAATAATAATAATAAAATCAATCTACCTTTTATTATTATTATTATTATTTTACGTTAAACATTTCATAAAATTAAAAATGCATTTTTTATACTTTATTAAGTGCTGATAACGTAAAATTAATAAATGCATATATATATATATAATTTTTTTTTTCATTTCAGTCTATTAACATAATAAAAATGGGCTCTTTCCAGACGCCTTAATTTCCAACTCTTTTTTTTTCCTTTCACAGTCACTTAATTGTCCGATTAAATTAGTCGACCTCATTATTCTATAAATAGTCCATTTCCATGCAAAAAACTTTCATTTGTTCAACTCTCATTCAATATTATGAAAACTTTTCCACATCTAAAATATAAAAGAATATAATTATGGAATTCCTTTGAAATATGTTTTGCATTTGAAATATTTATATATTTTATTCATGATTCTATTAAAACATGAACAATAAGAATTTTATAACTAGAACTGGAAAAATTTATACTATTTTCATCCTGAATTTTCATTTATTTTATAAAGTTTTAATGCTTTACCACTTCATATATTTTTTTAGAATATTTAATAATTTAATATATTAATAACTGCATATATTGAAAAGTAAATCGACAAATATTTATAAAATAATTATTTATTTTAAGAGTTCCTGTGAGCGAGCAATATATCAGATTGCTTAAGATATTTGCAACCTTCGAAAGATAAATTTACATAATTGTTAAGTAATTTAATAAGCTTCAAGAAAAATAAACCAGGATGTACATTGAAAGAATACACATCTATGTAACTTTTATTAAGGGAATATTCATCCATTATATATATTATATACAATGCATTATTAGAGAAGTTTTTTTTTTTTTTTTTTTTTTTTTTTTTTATCTTGTTTTGATGCAACTTCATAAAGGTATTTCATTCAAAATTTAGTTACATAAATACTACATTTGCATTTAAAGTTAAATACATACTTCCTCTATTTACACGGAATGTTTAAGAAGATTCTTTTTACACGAATAGTAATCATTTAAATAGAGTAAATTAATACAAAAAGAAGTAATACATTGGAATAGTCGAAGTGCACTAAAGAGCTACACGACAGAAAATTTACTATGGTCGGGGATTCACCCCTAGGGGGTGGTCCAGAGACATGGGATCACAATTTTGATCCTCCGTGGAAGGGATGAATCCTTAACTTCCCAGGGAGAGTAATCCAAAGTGTATTACTTTATGAAATATGGAAAACTTTGCAGAATAGTTACATAAATACTACACTTGCATTTAAAGTTAATACACACTCCCTCTATTTAAGCGGAATGTTTAAGTATATTCTTTTTACGCGAATGGTAATTGCTTAAATAGAGTAAATGCATTGGAATAGTCGAAGCGGACGAAACAGCTACACGACAGAAAAGTTACTATGGTCAGGGATTCACCCCTAGGGGGTGGTCCAGAAACATGGGATCACAATTTTGATCCTCCGTGGAAGGGATGAATCCTTAACTTCCCATTGAGAATAATCCAAAGAATATCACTTTACGAAATATGGAAAACTTTGCAGAATAGATGGATTTTACGTAAACCATTCCACCTTAATCTAGACTACAGTTTCTGGCCGTTTCGAGAATTGAATCTGACATTCATATAAATAAAGAAGGACATACATACGCTAAATCAGACCAACTAATATGATAAAATATGTATTAAATTACAATAATAAAATGAAGTAATACAAATTGTAATAGTGAATGTACAGCTGCAAACAAATTATATATAAAAATAAGTATATGGAATGGAACTGGCAAACCTAGGGTATATGAAGATTCATACATCCCCCTTTAATGTTAAAAGCAGTATATATTGATATGCATGAATGGCATTGCATGTATCTTTAGAACCAATTACATCACGATTAAATAATTGAAAATCTACTAGATCAAACATCAGGAAGGAAGTCTTGATTCGTAAAGAATTACATAAGAGTGTGAGAAATTATGGAAAGTATATATATATTATATAAATATATATATATAAAGTTAATATGAGTTGTTTGAGACAATGATTGATGACACCATATATATCAAATATTGTACAGGCATATAAGGTAATTAAAAAAAAAAAATGGGCTAATAATTTAAAAAAAAAATCAGACAGGACAGTATTGTATTATAACAATATAATAGAATGAAATTTATTGTTTAAAAAATATTAATAGAATAATTAGGATAAAATAGGGATATACTAAAAATAAAGCTCAAAAACAGCAAATATCAGTGTATATAGCATGATAAAATTAGTTAATTTCACAAAATGTTGCACAATCTTGGATTATGTTGTTTATAAACAGGTATAAAAGTTACCACTATATTATAATAGCTTCCATTAAGAAATGAGGTTTTTTTTTTTTTTTTTTTTTTTTTTTTTTTTTTTTTTTCGGAATGAAAATAATTTACACAGAATTACAAAAAATAAAGGACTTTTAAATTTATAGCACAATAGGCAGCATATTAAATTCGAAAGTCACATATAATAATCCTAATTCATCATTAGAAAGATTAAACACCAGGAAAGTAGATTTTAATTAATCAATAAATAATTACGTTTGAAAGTGAAACCTTTATAAAGCAAATGCATTGAAAAAGTTTATATCGTTGTGACACATTGATATATGATATCACGTATAAAAAATATTGTACAGATATATAGGTAATTTTAAAAATAAAGAAATAATAAAAACATGGACAGAGCCACCCGGTATGATCACAGATATATATGTATATCTGCGTGTGTGAGTATGAGTATGTACAATGGTGGACATAATTATAAGACACCTATCTAATTTTTACAAATAGTGAAAGAAAAGATTCAGAGCTTAAAAATGTTTTATCAAATACGTCAGAAACATAAATTTATTCTGTTATCATATATAATTGTTTTATAATAATGATATTTTCATACAATTTAATGAAAAATCTTTAAAACATAATGGACAAAATTATAAGACACCAACAGTTTTTTCCAAATACAGTGGACAACATAATTAGCAGACACGAATGGTCTAAAAGAAAATCCTCTAACATGGATATTTAATATTTGGTGGAGCCGCCATTGTCTTTTATAACATGGAAGATGCGATTCGGCATCGAATCTATTAATTCTAACAAAATATCGCAAGACAGTTCTTCCCAAGCACATTTTATAGCATTCTTTAGGTCTTCGACACATATAAACTGCCTCCCATTTCGGTAAACCGCACGAGCTAAGAGCCCCTACAAGTTTTCGATGGGACTTAAATCTGGGGAGCGAGGAGGCCACGGGAGGACATTGATGTTTTGCTCTGACAGCCACTTTTTTGTTTCGTGTGATGCCTGAATCGGCGCGTAATCGTGCTGGAAAGTGTAGATTTCGCCAAAGAAGTTCACCGTATGTGGCTAGTTGATCTTTAAGAAGATTCTTATACTTTTCGGAATTCATTCTTGAATACACAAAAACAATACCCGTTTTCCCTTGAGCCGAAAAACCAGCCCAAACCATTACTGAGCCTCCACCAATTTGGCGGCTCATTAGTACATGAGGAGACTTCCGTTTATCATGCCAATAATACTGCAGCCCGTCAGGACCATCCAGGTTTTTTTTTTTTTTTTCATCAGAGAATAACACAGAGTACCATTTGGAGGTCCAGGCCATGCTTTGTTTAATGAAGTTTAGACACTCCATTTTGTGCCGGCATAGAAGCAGTTTTTTTTGTCTTCAATTTTTTATATTTCACATTGGAATCATTATGCAACACCCTGCGAATTGTTTTCCTTGAACAATTCAGTTTCAAAGCATTTTTAATGCCTGTAGCGAGCATAATTACATGGCGTCTGACTCTCGAGGAAAAGCAAGGAGTACATCCAGATCTTTTAATCACCGATCCATTAATTCTTCTTTTCAAAACATTTTTAATTGCACATTTTTAATTGCAAGTTTAATAACTTTTGAAATATTATTAATTGAAGCACCAGTTCCATTTAATCGCCAAATTTCACGAATTTCACTTTCTTTTAATTCTGTACCTCGTGGCATGTTTGTAAATGCATGAAGTCGGTTATCGTCTGCTTTAGTTAACTTCTGACGTCATAACAGCGTGCAGAAAATTTGCATATTGCACATTATTTTCGAAAAAAAGCAGGTGTTTTAATTAAAATGTTAGGGTGTCTTATAATTTTGTCCATGGTATTTTTAATTCTTTTAATTAAACTCTATAAAAATATCATTTCTGTAAAACAATTATATATGATAACAGAATAAATTTATGTTTTTGACGTATTTCATAAAACATTTATAATCTTTGAATCTTTTCTTTCACTATTTGTCAAATTAGATAGGTGTCTTATAATTATGTCCACCACTGTATGTAAATAATATAAACAATTTATATTTAACTAATACATGTTATATTATAGATATATACAAATCAGTTATAAATCGTAGTAAATGCCAAGCAACAGATAAAATATCTCTGAAACCACATAGATCAATACGAATGACAACAAATTTAAATAGCCTGTAGAAACGGATCGCCAAATACAAAAAAAAAAAAAAAAAAAGAAAGAAAAAAGAAAAAGAAAAAGAAAAAGAAAAACGCCAAATATGACAGAGTTTTGAAATTTAAAATTAATTTTTTTTCAATTTGGTAGCAAAATATCCCAATCTAACAAATGCATACGATAACTAATGCATATATATATACCCAAATACGGGGATTAAAATTGGGAAAAAATTTTCCTCGATTTTTAATATTTTTTTACAACAAATTCAATGGACGATTAACATAGGAAATATTTTTCTTGTATCCACGGGCGGTCAGTGGTGTCACACTTCGCTTGCGTATTTTAAACAAAATATTTTTTCAATTATGAAAAGCTCAGAAATCTAAAAAACTAATCAGGGGTGACCATTAAATAGTTGAGCACCATTGTACGATTTCGTTCTTTAGCAGTTACAACAGCAAATCGCTAACGGGCACCTATCGTACAAGAAATTAATTAAAGTTAAAAATGAAGAATAAAGTGGAATAAATCATTTATTTCAAGAAGTAAGAGAATCAAGCAGAGAAAAAAAAAAAAACATAAAAAACAAACATTACTCACAGGATGATGCATTTTAAGTCACAAGTATTAAAACAAGCAAAAAGTTCAAGGGTTTAGTCATACATAGCACACGAAGAATAATGGTAATATACAGCAACATGGTAATTTATTTATTGATTGATTATCATGCGTTTCAGTGTTCTATTACAAATTTAAAGAATAGTTAACAAATCAATAATGAAGAATTGAATATTATAAGGAAAAATAAGGAATATATTTTAATACAAAATAAATGCAATTGGCCTTTTGCTCTATTTTTTTTAAAAATTAATATATAATTTCACAACAACACCCAACCATCCAACCAAACAACATCACACATCCTCCGTAATCAAACATTGACCCATCCAACCTCCATCTTTTTATTGTTTTTTATAGTTTTATATTTATTTTGGTTAAAATACACAAGTATTTTCTTTCTTTTATAATAAATGTGCTGACAGAGACATGGTTATGGATATCAAATAAAATATACAAAGTTTTTAGGAAAACCAATTTTATCTGTGGCTGTGACCAGTTTATTAATATTCTTGATTTTATATTTTGAACAGCATAAAATATTTATTCGAAAAAAGTGGTTAATGGTGATATTTCTATAACCCTATTATATCTATATGCAGACAGGAATTACAATGTGTAAACATGCTTACTTTATAACTTAAATTTGATCGTTTGTCATAGATATCTGTGTAAATTTAATAATAATAATAATGGACTGAAGTGTGTGTTTCAGTTTTGCAGGGCACTGACTGCTGCTCTAAAGAAACTGAACTTCTGCATACGTGATCTAATTATGTAACTATAA
Organism: Salticus scenicus; assembly: GCA_963930645.1. NCBI lineage: Eukaryota > Metazoa > Arthropoda > Arachnida > Araneae > Salticidae > Salticus > Salticus scenicus. The sequence goes on from OZ005649.1 coordinate 235,596,805, forward strand.
TAAACTGACATAAAATTAATAGCAACCTCAATAGCATTAACGGGAGTAATGTGTTCATTAACCTCAGAAATATTGATTGTTACATTCCCCATTTTCCCGATATATTTAAAAGTGCATTTTATGAGATAATTTAAAAGGTGATTTCTAATTCTAATTTTCTACACAACTTGGTTATTTGTGCGTTAATTGAAGGTAATAATGTCTCTCTGTTTTGAGTGAGATGCAATGCAGGATTTTTTATGAAATTTTCTCTCATTTTCTTTAACTTTGTTTAGACATTTGATATTTTTGAATGTAGATTTTCCCCCATTTAGAATAAGTAGATTCGATACAGAACCTTACGAGCATATTTATCCATAGTACATTCTGAGAATATCTTCGGATAATTTTTTATCCTCTGGATATCCTAAGGCTGTCATTTGGCGAAAGTGTTTTAAATATCAGTCATAGTGACAGAAACATAATATTTAAGATAAGTTGGGATAATTTTAATAGTAATCTAAATAATTATTGTAGAATATTTTCTTACTGTTTTATGCCAAAATAAAAATTTGTGGCTCACGTAATGTTACTACATAAAATTACTTTGGATATAAATCTCTATCGAGCTTGAAAAATGTTAGCGTTCGTCACAAATCTTTATTTTGACAAACGAATTAAAAATTAAATGGCAATATAATATTCAATCCACTTCGAAACATTCCAGTTAGAAATGAAATGGCAATTTAATATTCAATATGCTTCGAAACATTCAACATGCAAGGAAAGTATTGTAAAGATGAAAAAATTAATGATTTGATGTATCTATATGTTTTGTGGTCTTCTGAACTCATTTTTTTTTTCATTTTTACGGTTTTATATGTTTATATATGTGCATGTGTATTCAAATGAGTAAACATGGTAAATAAAAAAAAAAAAAAAAAAAAAAAAGTATTTTCAGCGGAAAGATCGTAGATATATCATAGGTCACTGTTCTGAGGTATGTAAAGTTTTATGAGTATGACTTATAGCACTTTCACTGGGATACAAAGAAAAGTCCTTTATTATATGGCCTGTGAACGTTACTTTTTTTTTCAGTGATATAATGTAAACGCCTTGTTAGATTATGCTAAATTTTGGAAGTTATGATATAAGGCATCATCACAAGATTTGTTTACATTTTTCTCAGTGTATGACTTATAGTCCTTTTACAACAACAACAAAAAAAAAAAAAACTATTATTTGTTATTATAACTTTTTGACTCGAATTATCGAAAGTGCGATAGCATCTAAATGCCCTATCGATTAAGGTAAAAATTGGTAGTAAAATTTTGCACGGGGTAGCTTTTGTTAATTTTTTTCTCTTGCGAGTCGGGTAGAATGAGTTATTTTTCCTGTGGGTCAGGTTCAGACCGGACTGACTGATATTTTTTATGGGTCGGGTACGTATAAGGTTCAATTTTTAATAAATGAAGTCGACTTAAGGACAACTTAAAAGAAAAATTACAATATTGAACAGAAATTTGTTTGATATAATTGTAACCGTAAAACAGATATAAACGTATTTTATATACCCATGGTAAAATATATGCGTATGCAAATTACTAAAGTAAGGTAAACATTCATATCTGACAAAATCAATGAACAAAGAAACATCAATTGTTTTAGATATATTCATTACATTACTATATATACTGAATATGAAAAATATTTGAAGTACATTTGAAGTACATAATAATACACATCAATAATAATAAATTATTATCAACTATGTTTCAGATTTTTAAACTAATGTTTCTGTGTTTAAATTTTTAATACTTTTCTATGAAGATTTCCTAAGTATTCAACATTAAAAAAAAATATTTGAACTTAAAATTTTAAATGCAATCTTTATCCTATAATCCTATAACTTAAAAAAAAAAAAAAAATATCATTTTTTAGAGGAAATGATAATTTACATTTAGTGTTCGAGATTCGAGTTCAATTCAGCTGTAAATAAGTCGGGTTACGATTAGCGTTTAGGATTAAAAAAATCGGGTTGCGGTCGGTGTCCGTGTCGTTATTCGGGTCGACAAAAATTGTTTGTCGTGTTCTGTTCAGGCTTCGGGCTGATTCAAAATTAATCTGTCAGGTTTGACCTATTGCGGGCTCTAGTTTGTAGATATGTTGCTTGTCCACGTCACACGATTTGAGTATGTTTTAATAAACGTAAAACTCATCTTTCCTACGGGCTCACAAAACATTACTTTATCGTTCCCGACAATAGTTTCGAATTAATTAAAGAGTACTATCGTCTAAACTCTACATTGGATGAAAATATAAAGATATAAACATTATGTAAATTTTCTCAGCAATAACTGTACAAATCCATAAATGTAAGTGGTAATGCCATATTTTTTTTTCAGATATTAAGTAGAATTCTTATTTATTTTGTCGTGATTCAAATTACTTGAGGTTCGATAAAATGATGTTAAGCAGCTTAAAACATAAAAAAAAAAAAAGTTAAATTTTGGTACTGCAAACTTTCTATATATAGCTTGTTGTACTGCAGAAAATTTCTGCCAGAAAGATTACTAGAAAACTCCTGTACACTATTGTAAAAATACGTTGACAGAAAATTTCCAAAACAGACGAAAGCAGAATAGTTTCGCACACATATTTTTTCCGTTGGGCATACTTAAAAAAATATCTATTAAATAAAATTTTCTAGTTCCACCATCCAAGATTGAACCAAAGTCCACCGCATTAGTAGTCTTCGACGTTACATCTCAGCCACAGATCCACACTTCATACAGTAACTTAGCAGTTCTCAATAATGCTTCCATACCAAGTTATTCAACCAATTGGTAAATTCTGTATAGTTAAGGGTTTTACATTGTTGCGGGTAAAATGTTCTTTTTGAAAGATTGAGATTTAAGGTTATTATAAATTTCTGTAGTTTTATAAAACTGAAAATTTCTGTTTTTTAACAGAATATTTTACAGTGAACTTCTGTTATGTAGGTTTGAATGTGATTGTAAGTTGAATTGTTGCCTTGGCTTACTCTAAATGTTACTTGGCTCAGGAATGATAGATTCGCCTTTTGACTGATTTCTTCCAATACTATTCTTTAACATTAATCTATGCTCCCTTTAGTCACAAAATATTAATCTAAAAATACACTAAGTATTTCTAAATAAAAATATTGGTGCTAAGCAAAAATATATTTGAAAACCAAATAAAAATATCTTTAAACGTATTGAAATGTCAAAGACAGGAACAACCCTTTGGATACCGCCTGAGTATATAAATTTCCATTTACACTCCAAAATTTCGACAACGGTTGCTATAGAGGCGTTATGAAATTAAAATTAAAGTAGAATCAAAGAACACTTCTAACATTTAACAAAAATACCACAGAACTTGCTAAAACAACCCAAACAGGAAATATTAAACTTTAATTTAACGAAATCAAAAAAAAAAAAAAAAAAAAAAAAAAAAATACACGCAGACTACGAAAACCCATTTATGTTTGAAACACTTGAAATTATTAAAAATACAAAACTCGTGAACAGACCCGAGCCCAAGGCCAACGTAGATCAGATGTGGTGCCACCTCATTGAGGAAGCGGTAAAACCAGAAAGAAACAACATTTCCCTTGTCAGCATCGACCGTGCAATCTTCCCTCCGATGATACCGGGGACCCCGTGTGAAAGAATCTTAGAATAAATCCTAAAAGTAAGGATTTTTTAAATGTTTTGTATATATAAAGATTTAATTAATAGTTAATATAATAACTGAATGTATTGTGACTACACTTGGAAATTGCTGGAAGTATATTTAATTTTGTATTGCATGTTTCTCATATAACAATATGTTGTATCTATAATTTATAGACAATATATAGTTCAATCCAGAATTAACTAAACGACCTTTTCTATTGAATAAAACTGGTGTAAGTGCTTTGGTACATTTTACTATATTGACGAACATTGTTCAGGTGTATATCACGTTTCTAAGTCTCCTGAAACGAAAGTCAGATGATTAGCGATTGACCCGTATGTATATTTGCTATCATCATTACTTAAAAAGGAATTACTGTAGGGAATTGAAATTTGGTATTCTGAAGTTCACATTAGGTTGATATCAGTGCCATACCAGCACTGCCAGGCGCCTGCGTTCAAAGCTTCAGCTGGCGCCCTATATTATTTTTACTATGCGTTCTATAAAAAGTTATCAAATAGCATGCCAAATAACTCTCGAGCCATAATAATAATAAAATTTTTGAGCAATATCAAAGAAGTAAAAACAGAAATGGATCAAATAAAATGAAATAAAGTATAAAAAGAAACAGAAAGTACGCTTTTAAGAGCAGAAAAAACTTATAAGATAAAGACACCAGTGCTCGTCACCTTTAAAATCTGCACCATTGTTCGTCACTCTCACAAAAGACATGTTCAAATAAACGTTAACTAACATCTATGGATTTGAATCCGCACGAGCTAGGTTCTCCGGTTCTAGGAAATCTAGTGCCGGTGGTTTTAGATCCACAGCTGTTAATCAACGGTTATTTTGAGGGTGATGAAGACTAGTGCAGATTTTAAGAGTGACGAGCACTGATGTCTTTACTTTAAAGGAAAAAAAACTTGACACAATTGTAAAAGCAAATAGAGAGAAACAAAATTAGTAGGTATGGTGTGGGGATATGGGGGCAAAAATATTTCGTTAAGGAATTAGACGATAATGATGAGATCTGTACTTTTTTCTTTGAGCGTAATTGCTAATATTTGTATTAATTTCAAGGAAAATGCAACGTTAAACCTTCGTTTTCTGGGGATTATTTTAAAAACTTGCTCTGAGAAAGCTTTGTTAAGAGTGATAAGAAACTGGTGGCATTTCATTCTAATTTCGTTGCCAGTAAATACGCTCGAATATTTCTCTGTTCGACAGCTATCTCCCGGAACATCATTTCTTATACATTCTTTTAGCGTCTGCTTGAATGCGGTTAAAAAAAAAAAAAAAAAAAAAATTTTTTTTTTTTTTCGTAGCAAAGAAAAAAAATAATAAATAAAGATTTTCGTCAATAGAGGGTGCTGCACGGATACGTAACAAAAAATATGGAAATCAAAGTCCTTTAAATTACACGGTTTTATGATTAACGCAGCGTATTTCTTATTTTGTCTCTAAATTTCGCATATATGAAGTTTGCATTGCGATGCTGATTTGTTGGATAAAGCGTTATTGGTGCAGATGTTTTCGCTCAGGTAAGAACTGTCGACTGAAACTACAGTTAGCGATGTTATAACTCGCTCTCAAACTATAATTTGTGGTGATTTCGGAAGCTTAGAATAAGATTTATATGCCTTTAAATATTTGCATGCAAAAAAATATAATTTGTCATGGAAATATGTGATTTGCTCACGTACAGCGAGCAAATCTCACATTTCCATAGAAGCATCCTCTATCGACGAAAATTTTAAAAATTATTTTCTTGTTTACATAAAAAAAAAAAAAAAAAAACATTAAGAAGAATAATTTTTTTGTAAACCGCGTTCAATTCTACAAATTCCTTCAATTTTTATGAACTTTTGACACATGAATAGAAAAAAAAATATGCGTTTTAGCACAATTTCATGCAAAAATTCCATTTTTATAATACCAATGTACAGCCGCATATCTATATAATTTAACGGAAGAATTTGTTACAATAATTTTAAAGGATATTAATGACAACATTTGTTTTTTGAATATTATATTCATATTAATTAAATTAATAGATAATAATAGACTTTTATTAACTAAATATTAATAAATATTTCAACGATATAATTTGAAATCACTTATTTGATGCATGCAGAACTTATGCAGATGTTTAAAACGGATGCTTAGGCATAAATGAGAAATATATTTCCAAAGTCAAGTGCCTGTAAATATTTCATATTGAATGACAATTAGTAATAATATCGATTTTGAATTGTCAGCTGAATAATAGTATCGATTATTAAAACCAGAAATTGTTCATGTATTTATAAAATATATATTGATTTGGTAAAAAATATTTTATAGGTTAAAAAGGTAAAAACGCCCGAAAATCTTTTTAATACTATTATAAAAATCGCTTAAGTATTAATTTTCCGTTTTTATTTTACATTTAAAAATAGAAAATATACTTATGATTATTTTTAAGGGGAATAAATCGTTTTTAGTTCCTTTTAAATTGCTTATAATCTGAAGTATTTCAAGATTTTTATTTTTACGATAAATTTAATCATTACATTTAAATTGCTTTCTAATGAAATCCTTTGTTCGTTTAATCAATTAATTATTCTTCATATGATACAAAGTTTAAAGAAAAACGTAACAAAAGACTTTTATAAGTATGATAAATTCAATTAATTCCATAAACACAGTCAACGATTTATAGATTTTGTGAAGCTTTTAAATCGATTTTTCTGTTTTGTTATTACTGAAAATAAGGAAATTAACGTTGATGACGGATTGCGATTAATTTATGTTGTTCTTTCAACACTTTTTTTTTTTTTTTTTTTAATAATGTTTTTAGATTATAAGTGATAGCTTAATAAGTTTTATACTGCGTGCGTAGAAAATATGCAGTGTCATCATAATGTTTTCTAATGCTAATATATATATTTTTTAATTATAATGTGGGAAAAGAAACTGAAAACTTCAAAAAATCAGGTATTTTATTTATGCATATTATTAAAGGTACCAGTTTATGAGAATTAGTGCGTTGTAACAATCACAAAGCAGATTTCTGTATTTTCTTATACAAATAAATGCAGTATAAATTGATAATATTATTGTCCATATTGTATGGAAATGATTTTCATTTCTCAGAAGTATAAAAAAAAAAAAAAATCAAACTCTGTTGACAACACTTGAAGAAATGCTCTTTTTTTCATTTATTTTTTCTGTTAAAAAATGAAAAAAGTAAAACTATATTTTATATTATCATTAATCCATGTTCCAACCTTTCATTTTAAAAGTACTGACTAATTCCTTTGAAAATACTCATTTTGAAAATTTACGCACTAAGTGAAGGGGGGGGGGGGATCTGTGCTAACATATACATGTCCTAGTCGATGAATGTTCGTTATTAATCGTAATGTCTCGAATCAGTACAACAAAACTGTTATTATAACGAATATTCTCGAAAGAGTACAATAGTACTGTTATTTCATCGTATATTCAGGTAGCAGTTTAAAGCTGTCATCTCCGATGCTGTCACACCTGAAGCTGCCAACAGCTTTCATCTTTTATGCTTCATTATCATTTATTAGATTATAAGATAATATTTCATAGTAAAATAATAAAAAATAGAAATATGTATTTTTTCAAAAGATGAAGCTTCCTCAAGTCAGCTTAAAATTTTTGTAAGTTTAAATACATTTAACTATTTAAGGATGATTTAAAGAAAATTATTGTATTAAGAAAATTATTGTATCTTTTACAGAAAAAATGAAATATTTTAAAGAAAATTATTGTATTTAGATGATTAGACATTTCAAAAATTTCTGAAAAATGACATTTTTATGAATTTAGCCAATCACGTCACGCTTTTACGTATATATATTGAAAAATTATTTTTCCAACTAAGTGAAAATAATGACCGGACTGGGAGTCAAACCACGGATCTTTGACTTACACGGTCAACGCTCTACCAATTGAGCTATCCTGGCCGACAACCGGTAGGCATTACTCACTCAGTAAACCTTTAGACAGAACAACTGGTCTATCATGTAGATAGCTCGACAGAACAAGCCACAGGTAATGGAAAACACAATTAAACAGTGGGAGGAAGAAATACATTTATTAATATCACATAAACAGCAGATTGGGAAGAAAATCCTATATCTTGAAAATATATTTTTACAACTGAGTGAAAATAATGCCCGGACCGGTATTAGAACCCCGGATCTTTGACTTACAAGTTCAACGCTCTTCCAATTGAGCTATCCAGATCAGTTGTTCTGCCTAAAGTTTGCCTGAGTGAGTAATCCCCACCGGTTGTCGACCTGGACAAATCATTTGGTACAGCGTTGACCTTATAAGTCAAATATTCAGGGTTCGACTCGCGGTCCGGTCATTATTTCCACGCAGTTGGAAAAAAAAATCAATATGTATGGTTTTCTTCCCAATCTGCTGATTGCGTGATATTAATAAATTCTTTTACGTATGTCTAATATATTTCTCAAACAATGCCTTTTTCTAGAATCTATGATTAAATACTATATTTAAAATTAACATTTGTTTTTTCGAATGTTCTTTTATTTACAGTTGTGAGTATAAAATATATTCAATTTTTGTTATAGTTATTACATTTGATAAAAAATAACTGTATGGATTTGAATGAGAGATTTATGAGAATATTTCATTCATAAAACTTTTGCATGAGGAACAAAAAAATGTAACATTATAAAAATGTCCAATATTACTTCGTTTTGAATTTTCATGACGCACATAAATCTCTTACGAATGTATATTGATAAGATTTTTTTTTTAGTGTACTTCATAGTTCAATTCATAGAAAACGATCAGTGGAAAATAGTACATAGGAAGAGTGCTTGAATATCATATCGCCAAAATTTACACTTATTGATCAACTTAAAGGAATCCTTCAAAATATTTTTACAAATGAATTTTAAAAAAGCAAAGTCAGTCCATTCCAAAAATATATTTTTTTCAAAGTATTCATTTTTCTCATAAATTATTGTATTTAGTTTTTAAGAGGATTTACTTTTCAAATAATTTCAGAACACTTTAGTGATATTTTTCATATATTTAAATGTTATATATTTACATATCATCTCGAAAATTTCAATATATTTCTTAACACTTTTGTGTCAGGATATGCTTTTTATAACTTTCCTATAAAGTGGGGGTATTTTAGTAATGTAAATATAAGGCTGGCACGCTTTCTCGACTTTGGCCTACTATCGTCATTCAAAAATAATTCATAATAATCTTAATTGAATAAAGTGGAATTTTTTTCTTATAAATGGTGACATTAACTTGGTTATTAACGTTTTGGCAACTTCCAAAATGCAAACTCATGTTTACTTATGTGAATGTATTATTCAAAAATATATAAAGCGTGAATTATGAATTCTCTGAAAATGGACGTTTTCCCGTATAGAGCACATTTTCCCCAGTTACAGCGCTTAGAATATATAGTGTGCTTAAAGTGCTGCTGTAAAAAAATCAAGCTCCCCAGATGGCGCTGCGATGAAATTTTTTGCTCAAATCGAATAGCTTATTGGCTTTTCCCAGTCTCGTTTGCTCAATCACAACATTTAAGCACATAATTAACAAACAGGGAGTTTTAAGCGATAAAAACGATCGCACTGACCTCTGGTGAAAGGCTTAATTTTAAAGGCACTGAGTAGCTGGTCGCTTTCCACACTGTGTATTCCAGGTATTGTACCCCAGTACAATCTAAGGAAGTACTGCGAGGTTATACTGGGGAGAATATGTGCTATATGGATTACTGAAATATTATTTAGAATAAATCAGGAATAATGCAGATACTGCTTGTGGATACATGTGATATTTTAATTATCCTCACCGAATCCAATTCAGTTTGAAATAGTATTTGTGCTTAAATTGTTCTTTCTTGTGCATTTATTTATTTTCTTTTTGTTGTTTATATTTTATATGCGATTATATATATATATATATATATATAATTGAAAGTGGTTGTATTAAATTTTCTATATTTAGCATTATATTTATTTAACGCTATGAATTATAAGCTACCGTTTCATATATTAACTTGATGTAAAATAATACATAAATTTATACATACATATATATATATATATATATATATATATATAAAATGTACTAAATATATATTGTATCTTTTTTGTATAGATACTCTTATGCCGATTTCACGGTCTTAAATCTATTTTAGTTCTTACTTTAGATTTATGGATAATTTGTTTACGTACTGGCATTCTAAGAGCGTCACATTCCATAAAATTGTTTTTGGTAAATAAAATGTTAAATTTTTAGCTGTGTAGCATTTTATCCTTGCAAAAAATATGAGATATGAATTTTGTTTTCCCACCAACATAGAAAATTTAGCAAATGATTAAATTCTGTTATATCTAGCCCTTCTTTCTTGCTGTTAGCAGCAATAGCAATCTGCTAAAAATGAGCCTAACAACTGCATAGAATACAGCTTTCTTGTATTTATCTCCAAGAACTTTCTAAAATGATTTTAATTCAATTTCTCAAGTTCTTTATAGCTCTTGGTTACAATTTTCTTCTGCAAGGAGGCCAGTTTATAATCGCAGTTAATATTTCATTGTCATATGCTTGCCTTTGGGAGTGCTGTATTTATTCTTTCTTTCAGTTCCTCAATTCTACACGTCCGACTGTGTACAAATCAACTAACTAGTCTTGTGTTAGATAACTCTTCTAGAAGGAATTTACTAATGGCTTGTGTTGGTGTCGATTGCTTTTATATATTGTTCCTTGACAAATGTTATGGGGTAATAATTTATAATGATGTAGTGATGCGTATAATTTCCTATATATAAATTAAAAATGCATAGAGTAATATAATTAATTTAATAAACTCTGTCAAATATTTAAAGGCATTCAATTACGTTTTTAAACAAAAATCTTCAAATAAATAAAATAAACATGTGAACTCGTGAAGTGATGTATAACGGTTCGGAACTGTATCACGAAAAGGTATATGAAAAATACAGTAAATACTGAAAAAATATAGTCGAAGTGTAGCCCTAAACTAAGATGTTAAAATATTTATTTATCCATTTTATCATTATTTAATTCCTAATTTGTGTAGGGTACATAAACGAAACTTTCTACAAATGTTTTAATCTCTCTCTCTCTCTCTCTCTCTCTCTCTCTCTCTATATATATATATATATATATATATATATATATATATATATAACATTTGAATATAAGTCATGCAAGTAGAAAGAGGTTTAAATCATACAAGTATATAAAATTATGCGAATGCTTTATCCATCTTTGTGCTATAAAGTTACGTAACCTTTCGACATTCTATGAAAGGGGGAAAATTGTAATGTTTTCACAGACCATATTTTTAATGCAATAAACTAATGCGTATTGAAATTTGATAATAGAAATTTAACGTGCATGATTAAAATTGTTGGAGCTATTATTTAAGATCTTAAAACTTTAAAAACAAGCAACAAAATTCATAATTATACAACTTTGAATTTTAAACGTATTATGGAACAATGAACAGCTCATTTACTGAGTATACACGTTAGCATAGATGAGATGTTTTAAAAAAAATGTTTTTGAAAAATAAATTAAATATTTTCTTTTAAGAAAAAAAAAGTAAATTAATTTAAAATTATCAAAGAAGATAGTTTCTTAAATTTTAATTTATATAACTGCAAAATATATTCCATCACATGGATTTTTCAACTATATCCCCAAATCATTTTATATCAATTAATTTATAAATATGTATATATTATTAATTTAATATCTGGAAACAATTTTATATATTCAATGATGTATAATTAATTGGTTATTAAATGAATGATGCAGCATAGAATTAAATTCAATCACTTTCACATCACATATTTCGAACCACAATTTAATAAACTATGAAATATTTCATTTGTTAATAATTTTAGAAGTTGTATTGCAAACTTTCTAGATATATTATTAGGTTTAGTCATCTTACTTAAATTACAATGTCAATCTATGTTAGTCTTAAATCCTTTGAAAAGAACCTAATTTTCAAGATAAATTAGATAGTAGAAGATGTATTATTATTCTATTCCTGATTTGGGTAAAATATACGCAAAATGTGTAATTAATAAGGTACGTCATTCATTAACTATGCGTTTCAATTGTCATTTTACACATTTATTTAATATTCCCTATTAAAATATTTTGTAAGCAAAATTATGTTATGACTGAAAATAATAATAAGATACTCAAAAATAATCTAACATTATATAACATTTGTGATCTTCCTTTTTTACGTATGAGAATGTTCTTTAACTTATTGTGCTTGTTTATATATTAAGTTTATAAATGTTATTTAAAACATAATATGCGCTTTCTATGATCAATTCATAATTTAGTTTTAATTTACCCGAGATGGTCGCGAATTGATTCGACAACTTCTTAAATTTGCAACTTGGAAACTTTATGAAACTGAATTTCGGCTATTTGTTCTGTAGTACAACAAAATTACAAATTATTCCTGCATGTTTTCATTAGCATCTGAAATAAGTCAATTAGGCAAAAGCGTAATCGGTTCAGAAACCACATCACCCGCCCCCCCCTCCCACTAATATATTTCGAAGATCACAACAATACATTTTTAGAAAAGAATTATGAATATTTCTTATATATTAACTAAAATTAAGAAAACCATTCATGTTTTTAATTAAAACAAATCATATTTATTGTTTATTTAATCATTATTTATTGTACTATTAATTTAATAAATTTTAAAGATATTTTTTATTCAAGGATTTACAATATCTGTATAACAAGTAACGTTTAAGAGATTACAGGTTAAAATTAAATATTATAAATTATGAGTCTTTTAAATCAAAAGCAATTATGTAATTAAAAAATATTGAATTAAAAAAAAAAAAGTTTTAAAGTTATTGATGCTGTTAAAATATGTTTGAATAAATAAAACATATTTTTTTTTAAATCCTTTTTTTTTTAATTAGAATATATAATGGTATAACAAGTAATTTTTTTTTAAACTAAAAATTATACAATTATTATTTTCTAAAATCATCTCTGCTTTAATATAAAAATCAGTTACATTTAATCATAATGTATAAATTGATTTTATAATATAATTTGCATATTATATTTTAATACGTAACATTATATTACTACAATAGCGTTCATCATGCATTAGATGACCTGACAAATTTAATGATTGAAATAATTTCTGATGAAAGTGCTTTTAATATTATAATAAGCTTTAATTGACAAGCGCTCTATACTTGATGACAGATGATAAGGTTTTGACTATAATTTTCGTCAATAATGAGCTAGTATACTCCTTTGGTGCAAATAGGATATGCCTCGTGGCATAAACAAAAGCATTAGACACGTGTAAAATATGTCTAAGATTATACATTAACCTGATATATAGAATGAATTTCATATAACTCTAAAAGTATGAGCAATGTTTAACTAAGAATTTTATTAATTTGTATAAAAAACAATAGATAAAAAAATAGTAATAATTTCACTTTACACAGTAAATGTTCTTTATTATTTTTCTTTATTTATTTTTCTGTATTTATTATAAATATTCTATATTGAAAAGAATTAACTATAATAATTTAAGAATAATCAGCTGAATACTGAAACAATGTATAAAGCTTTTCCACAACAAATTTCAAAACATGTTTATTAAAAATAGTCAATTAGTTGATAGATACTGAGCTGTTGACTCAAACTCATAGAGTCTTTATCAGAGATTAAAATCATTTTGGTTAAAAGTATTAGATAAACATATATAATCGACAAAATATAATTTCATAAAGATATACAGTTCATTTAAAAAGTAGATAATGTTCGTTCATTCAATTGCTAGGAGGGAAATGATTATTGTATATAAACTATTTGTATGTATTTAGAGAGAAACTGTCTCGTTTATTTGTCTACAAGATGTAGTTTAACTTCATTTATATTTTTGATACTGTAAAAGGCTTTTACATTCTAGAATTATTTTGACGAACGGTTTCTGATGTCCAAAACCTCGTACTCTGATGTTTAAAGCCTCCATCTGCTTTTCACAGGAGATGGAAGACCTTTTTTTTTTTTTTTTTCTGATGTCCCAGGTTGTCATCTACAATCTTAAACCCTACAGCTTCTGAACGAATTGGTCTTCAAGCTATTTTTTGTATCCAGCTGTAATATAAGACGGACACTTCGCTGCAGTTTTTCGTGCTCTGGTAAAATACACCTGTTAAACCAGACTATGTCCTTGAATGAGCATTTCTTTATGTTGTGAATTTTTTAACGAACATTTTATATCATGAACTTTACAACTGAACGTCATATTTGTGAAAAGTGACTTGCTTATGTTCATATAAAGTCTTTTCAAATTCATAAATTGCCTTCCTGGTTTGACAGGAAGATGAATGTCAATATCCTATTGTATTAACCTGGCCAAACTCAATCATTTTTCTAGTTTTTTATTTTATTTTATTTTTTTTTTTAGTTACGGAGTTTCCGGTTGTAGACGGACCCCATTTAGTTTAAAACTTATATTTCTTTTTTTCGGGGTTAACCGGTTTTACGCTCAAGAACGTATATATATATATATATATATATATATATATATATATATTATTTACCCTAGTATTTTAAGCTGCAATTATTTCATTGCTCTGTAACTTAAACTCCCTCCCCCCCCCCCCATTTCATAAATTATTATAAAGTTTAGTTTTAAAACTGTAGGTGACGGCTGTTCTCAAATTGTGTTGTCTTAGAGTAGATGGGATAGTGCTCTTCAAAAAATTCAAAAACCCGTTGAGGACTTTTACGTTGAAATGTTTTTCTGTTGGAAGGGGACTGTGAGGTCGAGACAGTAGTACGTCACCACAGGTTTTTTTGAAATTATGCTGAATCTACCTACGCGAGTATTGGGAAAGCTGAAAATGCTTCGACGATAGTATTTGCCGAAATTTAAGGATGGAATAGATTGCGTCAGCATAGCGCTGCACCGAAGAAAGTAAGTTGCGGAGCGTCCGTGAATACGAAGAGGTTTGAAAGTTTTATTTAAGTGAAGATATTGGAGTTGATGGCGATTAAATATAAATATGAATGTATTGGTGGTGTAGAGGTGTGTGGAGTAGAAGAGTATTGTTCTTAGGCAATCATTTAGTGATTAAGTTTCTTAGCTCGGCGAATGTTGTGGTGGTTTTGAAGGTGTTGAATTATAGTGTAGAGTTAGGTGGATACAGGGAATCCTACCACGTTAGTCGAAGCTGGAGTAGTGTTGTGGTTCACCGAGAGCAATCATCATCCTACTACATTATCTACTGTTGGTGAGATTATTTTCTTCATTTATCTAAGATATTTATTTAAGCTATTTTCTTGAGCTATTAAAAATTTGATATTGAGTTTGGCCCAAGTATTTTCCCTGCATTTAAGCTCTAATAAAACTTTATATGTATTTCAATTTGAGTCTCGTGCTATTTCTACATAGACACTAAAGTTAATTAAGTTAAGATGGGGTCTGCGGCAACGCAAACCTCACAACTTTACTGCACAATCTTTGTGAAATTGAAATATGTTATTCAAGTTCACTATCAAATATTCCTATGTAAAATTGGGCATATACTACCTGAAAAAATATTATTATATTATATACTGTGCCATGAAAATTCGTACCATGAAAATTTGCAGAATCATGTAATCACAAACTCTATAGTTCTAGTGTTCACGTGTTCAATTTCAGTCATAAAATTTGCACCAGTTGGGAGAGCTTATTAACTTTATTTAGCGATTAAACACACAATAAAAAACTATTTGCAGTATACTTTGAAGAATTCACAATTATAACTTAATTCAGTATATTTCAGGATAACATTGTTTCTCCATAAAGGAGCCAAGATCATAATATTTAAATCATAACTTTCATGTTCAAGAGAAAAAATTATACTTCCTGTTTAAGACAGGCCGAGAAACTAACTAAACATAAAAAAAGTAACATTCTCAAAGAGAAAAAAGCACCTCTCATTTGGCAAAGAGCCAACTACTAGTCGGGGGGGCTGCTAGTCGGGGGCTGGCGAAACGAAACCAAAAGCTGCGTTCAAACATGCTCCGCCCCCATGAACGAAGGTTCATAAAAATATTCTACAAGTACAATAACAACATTAGTGTTATTACAGGTTTTCATTTTCTTGGTCTTCAACTGCAAATAGAT
Source organism: Salticus scenicus (assembly GCA_963930645.1). NCBI lineage: Eukaryota > Metazoa > Arthropoda > Arachnida > Araneae > Salticidae > Salticus > Salticus scenicus. Next base: position 235,612,715 of record OZ005649.1, read on the forward strand.
AAGAAAAAAAAAAGAGATTAATATACATATGAAACATTGTAACTAGATGATTAACATAAATGGATTAAAAACAGGAACATAAAAAAAAAAATAAATAAATAAATAAAAATAAAATAAAATAAAATAAAAATAAAATAAAAATTTCAAAGTTCAAAATGGTAGAGGTGATAGTTTGGCGATCGGACGCTTCAACTCTCCATAAATAGTTTTCAGTAGAACAACACGAATCTTGCCATCTGCTCCAGGAAATAATTTGATTATGCGTCCTAGTTTCCACTTTAAAGGGGGCTGATTATCATCTTTTATTAAAACCAAATCGTCTTTCTTGAAATTTGGTTTATTTATTAACCATTTTGATCGCCTTTGCAAGTCTGATAGGTAATCTGAAGACCATCTGTTCCAGAAACTTTGAAAAATTTTTTGTAGAAGTTTCCATCTTTCTAGCGGGGTTAGGTTAACTGAAGAATAGTCAGGTTCTGGTATTGAAGTCAAGGCAGTGCCTATGATAAAATGTCCTGGAGTTAGAGCATTTAAGTCACTTGGATCATTCGAGAGCGCAACAAGAGGTCTCGAGTTCAAACACGATTCAATTTGAGTAATCAAAGTAAGGAACTGTTCATAAGTTAATATTTGTTCGCCAATAGTTCTTTTTAAATGACCCTTCATCTGTTTTATTCCAGCCTCCCAAAGTCCTCCAAAATGGGGGGCCGATGGGGGATTGAAATTCCATTTGATTGTTTCTTCGGACAAATATCTGTGGATCTTTTCGTCAGAAGAGATCAAGGACATCATTTTCTTCATTTCGTTGTCGGCACCTACAAAGTTCGTTCCTCTGTCTGAAAACAATTCTTCAGGTTTTCCTCGTCGAGCAACAAACCTCTTCAAGGATGCGAGGAATGTTTCAGAGGTGAGATCACTGAGTATTTCCAAATGAATTGCTTTTGTGGAAAAACAGATATATAAACAAATATAACTTTTATAAGATCTAACACCTCGGCCCTTACGAGGTTTGATGAGAAAGGGGCCTGCAAGATCAACCCCGACTTTCGAAAACACTCGCGATGGCACTACACGAGCAGCTGGAAGATCACCCATCAGTTGAGAGGCTAAGTTCGATGTGGTTCTAAAACACTTCATACATTTGCGCAGATTCCTTTTCACGGCGTCTCTTGCATTAATTATCCAATATTGTTGTCGCAGGACTGAAATTGTTAACTGAGTTCCACTGTGAAGATGTTTTTCATGAAAGTACTTTATAATTAAGTCTGTAATGTGGTGCGTTTTAGGAAGTATCATTTGGTGTTTTTGACTCTCAGGTAGGTTTGCGTGTCTTAATCTTCCACCAACACGAAGAATTTCATTTTTGTCTAGAAAAGGATTTAAAGAAAGGAGTTTGTTACTAGCATTCAGGTTTTTTCCAGATTTTAAAGTCTTTATTTCCCCTCCAAATTCATGTCTTTGAACCAACTTCACAATAATTTTAGTTGCCTCATCAAGTTCTTGTATAGTTAAAAAGCCAGTATTTCGCGCAGATCGACATTTAGTATTTTTTATAAATCTAAGACACCAGGCTGTAACACGTCTTAATTTAGACCAAGATGAAAACTTATATAATAATTCAAATTCATTATTGCCATGAGTTAAAGAGCAAACAGTAGTTTTCCGTTGTTCTCTCAAAATCTCTTCTTCAGGTATTTTGACTTCATTTTCCGGTAGTGGTGTCGGTAAGTGCTCTTCTTTCAACCAGATTGGTCCCTTTAACCATTCTTCATTCTTCAACAATTCAGTTGCTGTGCAACCACGAGATAGCACATCAGCGGGATTTTTAACCCCTGGACAAAATCTCCACTGAGATGGGGCTACTAATCGTTGAATTTCACGCACTCTGTTCTCTACAAAGGGCTTCCAGTTACTAGCACTTCCTTTGACCCAATAAAGGGTAATTTGGGAATCACAGAAGCATAGTATGTTTTTGACGGGAACTGAAAATAGCTGCCCAAAATAATGAGCTAATCGAGCAGCTGTTAAGGCTCCCATCAATTCAAGTCGAGGCAAAGTAAGTTTTTTGAGAGGAGCTACTCTTGTTTTTGACATAATAAATGAAGTTTCACGGGAACAAGGATCACGAAAATAAGCTACTGTACCATATCCCTTCAAACTGGCATCGCAGAAAACACAAATTTGAATAGTTTCAGGAGTTAATTTTTCAAAATTCGTAAAATATTTTCTAGGCACTTCAAAATTTTCTAAATCCTGTATTTCACGATGCCATTTCTTAAATTTTTGTGTTAAAGCATCAGGTAAAGCAGAATCCCAATCAACACCCTGCTCCCATAGTTCTTGCATTAGAAATTTAACTCTTATTATAAAAGGGGAAATAAACCCTACAGGGTCATACACCTTTGCTACAGTTTGTAAAACAATTCTCTTAGTGATAATTTCATTATCAAACCCTTCTAACAGAGACTGAAAGTCTATTCTTAACGTGTCATTATTAGTTGACCACATTATTCCCAATACTTTAGAGATATTTCCCTCATTTATTTCTTCATCAACGTTTATTCCATATTTTTCCCACAATTTGCTTAATTCGTAAGAGTTACTTTTAAATTTCCTTAATGTCATATTGGCATCTTTAAGTATTTTCACAGCACCAGACGATAAAATAAATGCTTCATTTACAGAATTAGCGCCATGAAAGAGATCATCAACATATAAGGAAGTATCGAGCATATCAACTACTTTCTCAAACAAGCTCTTATAGCCCTTTATGTGATGTTTAATGGTAGCTGAGAGCAAAAAGGGTGATGTTGTAACACCAAAAGTTACACGAGTCATGCGGAAAACCTTTAATAGAGGATTTTTACTATTTATATCCTCAAACCATAGAAATCTCAAAAAGTTTCTATCATTTTCTGCAACCTGTATTTGCAGAAAAGCTTTTTCAATGTCACAAACAAAGGCAATTTTATGAAGGCGGAATTTTAAAATAATATCCAAAATATTAGGATTTAAATTGGGGCCTGCAAATAAACATTCATTTAAAGATTTTGCTTCCTTTTCTTTGGAAGAAGCATCAAACACTATTCTGACCTTTGTAGTGGACTTATCTGTTCTTATCACCGGTCTGTGGGGCATATAATATACACCAGTTTCATTTTTGTTTATTTTACACTCCTCTATTATACCCATTTTCTTTTGTTCCTCAAGAATTTTTTCATATTCAATTTTAAGCCATTCATTTTTAGACAGTTTTGTTCTCAAACCCCAAAGTCTATTTTTGGCTATTTCTATATTCGATTTTAATTCATTTTTATTTTCCTTCCACAAAAATTGAATTTCATATCTTCCCTTAACAAAATTTAAATTTTCATTAAAAGAATTAATAATTTCTATATCTCTCTGTGACATAGAATCATTCTTACTGTCACATATTCCAAGTGATTCTAAATCCCAAAAACGCTGCAAATCAAAACTGTCAAATTTATTTACAGATACAAAATGCGAATTAATTACTTCTGTACTATTATTATTCAATTTCCCCACTACAGTATATCCGAAAATAGTATTAGCAACATATAAATTATCACCGATTTCTTCAATGATACCTCTCTGTATTTTCCAAAAATAATCAGCTCCTAGCAAAATATTAATTTTGGAATCACTTAATGAATTGTCTGCCAATTTCCAGTTTTTATTTTTAATATAACTTTCAATTTCTGGTTCGCCCCTTGGGCTTTTCAAGGGAGTCGCGGTTATTAAGTCTGTAGCTAATACTTCAACATGGATGAGCCGACGAGGATTTATTTTGCTACGCAGTTCAATATTAAAAACCTCGAATTCCTCTTCTTTACCTTTATTTATACCAAAGGCAAAAACAGTTAGCTTTTCTGTTCTTACACGGGTTAATTTTAATTCGTGGGCCAATTCTTTAGTAATAAAACTTTTTTCACTTCCGGAATCCAATAAGAGTCTGACAGTTTTTGATCTAGAATTAGATTGGGCTATGACGCAACATGTTTGCAATAACGCTGCCTGATTACTGTTTTTTAAATGTGAATTCGATACTATAGTGTTCTCTACTACTTCTGGTTTCAAGTTTTTTGAAAAACAAAATAATTTGTTATGATCTGTTGCTTTACATTTTTCGCAAGGCTGCGATTTCACCCTGCACTGTGATGACAGATGAGATTTTAGAAAACATTTATAACACCTGCCATCCTTCTTTAATTTTAACCTTTTCTCAACATCAGTTAAATTAGTACATCCAAGAGAATGATGATCATAATTCTTGCAAAATATGCATATATTTTTTACACCTACATTCAATGAATTCATTTTATTTGGAAATTTTCTGTCATTAATTTCGGCTTTATTTTTATTTACAATTACCGAAGCATTTTTATAATTAATCATACTAAGTGATTTTTCACGCGATTCAAGTTCTACTTTAAGAAAATTAATTAAGTCTGTCACATCAGACTCATCCTTCCTTTTATCACTTTGCCTGTAATATTCAACTAATAGATCGTTTGGCAATAATTTTAATAAAATTGGATTCAGTAAATGACCATATTGGCCTTTTGTCACCCCTAAATTAGATAAACTGCGAATATTTACTTCACAAGCGTCATAAAACTTTCTCAAAGCAGTTATATTTGATGAACTTTTTACGCCTTCTAAGTTTATCAATTTATTCATGTGAGCATTAATGATAATATCCTTTTGCCCAAAACGTGTTTTCAATATTTCTATGCAATTATCATAATTTTGTTCCGTAAGTGAAAACCCTTCAATAACATTGTACGCTTTGTCAGTTAAAAGCGTTTTCAAGTAAGTGAATTTTTCAATCTTTGTAAGATTTTCATTTAAATGGATTGAATTTTCGAAACAATCGAAAAATTCGTTCCATTTTTCTATTTGTCCACCAAATTTTGGTAAGGAAATTTTCGGCAACCTCACTGCCGAACCAGTTTTTGTTTGGGTTTCACTGACAGAACAGTTTGAACTACTTTCATCTTTATTATTACATAATCTTTTTAATCTTAATTTCATTTTGCATTTGGCAGAAATTATTTGCTCGCCGTATTTATCACTGGTCGCGATATCTTTTTCATACTCTTTAATATCTACTATTAAATTTTCAATTTCATTATTTAAATTTTTTAATGCAATTTCTCTTTCACCTATCATTTCCTGGATTTCGATGATTTCGTCTGATTTTGTATTTTCTAGATCGTCCAATAATAAATTCTCTAATTTATTTATTAATTTAGTTACATTTGAGCGTTCCGTAGAACGCTTAGCTTTTAACTTTTCAATATTCATAGCGAGCAAATAATCAAACAAAATAATTCAAATAATTAAAATTTCTAATTTCATTTAATCAATGTTATAAATAGTAGTTAAATTTTGCTTACCTGGTTCCATATCCAGGCAGCTATATCCAATAACGAATCCGGAATTCCAGTCATTATTATTTTTCAGTTTCGTTTTCACAATAAATTATCCAAGCTTTCAAATCCAAATCCAGATAAATTAATATCTAAAGGTAATTTCACTTTTAAGGGATTTCACATATCCCGGGTTTCGGCACCATGAAAAAATATTATTATATTATATACTGTGCCATGAAAATTCGTACCATGAAAATTTGCAGAATCATGTAATCACAAACTCTATAGTTCTAGTGTTCACGTGTTCAATTTCAGTCATAAAATTTGCACCAGTTGGGAGAGCTTATTAACTTTATTTAGCGATTAAACACACAATAAAAAACTATTTGCAGTATACTTTGAAGAATTCACAATTATAACTTAATTCAGTATATTTCAGGATAACATTGTTTCTCCATAAAGGAGCCAAGATCATAATATTTAAATCATAACTTTCATGTTCAAGAGAAAAAATTATACTTCCTGTTTAAGACAGGCCGAGAAACTAACTAAACATAAAAAAAGTAACATTCTCAAAGAGAAAAAAGCACCTCTCATTTGGCAAAGAGCCAACTACTAGTCGGGGGGGCTGCTAGTCGGGGGCTGGCGAAACGAAACCAAAAGCTGCGTTCAAACATGACCACTGGTTTGTGTACAGGGTCAGTTGAAAGTACTGCGTTCTATGAGAGGTATTTCTACAAACCAAAATTTAATTACTTTGAACAAAGGTTAATGAAATTGAAATATGTTATTCATATGCACAAATGAACGCTTTCTATAGTATAATTTATTACTCTTATAAACTATACTATATAAAAATATTCATATAAAAATATTCAATTACATAAAGAGCTGTTAATAAAAATTTGTTGGAATTCCATTTTCATTTACATTAAGCGTTTTTAACACTTTATAACAATTTGTAAATGTGAGTTTTGATTTTAATTTGCTTATCGGCCTGAACGACTGTCTACCTTTCTGTTTGTCTGCCTTCCGCCCATAAATATATTCAGAATTTTTAAAAATGATATCTTTTTTATGAAGATCATTATGAAATGTTCCCTATTTAAAATGACATTAATAGGTCCTGTACAAGTAGTTGTGTACATGGACAAAAAAAAAAAAAAAAAAAAAAAAAGACAGACGTTTTTAAAAATCCCATTTAAATATTTTTTCATTGAAAAAATCATAATGAAATTGGCATGTACTGTTAATATTCGAAAATATTTTTTTTGTATAGTATATGATATTATTAGCATTCAGATTTACAAGGCTACACTAAAATATTCAGGTGCATTAAGGGCTGCAATTATTATCTAACGGCTGGATTTTTTTTATTATTTATTTATTTATTTATGTTATTTATTTATTTATATATTTATTCATTTTATTTATTATTATTATTATTATTATTTGCGTTAAGCCTTTTTAACACTTACCAACAATGTCTAAGAGTGATTTTAAATTCAATTAGTCAGTCTTTATACTTTTCAGTCCTCCTGTCTCTCTGTTGTGTGATAGCGTAGGCAAAGAATATTGAAAGTTACACGATACAAGAAGTCCACACAGTTGGAAATTGTTAATAATAGATGCGTACTATGTGATTTTTTATTCTTGTTTTATATATATTTGTAAATGGGCGTGCATAATTATAAAAGAAATTTGTAGTTTCGTCTTTATAGTTTTATTTTTAATGGGAAATATTAACTGGGAAACATTTAGAATATCACAAGTTAAAGAACTCTACATGGCAACTTCTGTATTTCTTTCTTTTAAATTAATTATAAACTAAGCTTTCAACAAAACAGATACAAAAAATACTAATAACAAATGGGCAACGTTCCTTTCTGTCTCACATAATTCTTCAAATTTGATTTCTGTTATTTTGTTTTGTTATTTCCTTTTAATGGTTACCCATATCTGCCAACTTTTACATTTTTTCGCTACCAGAAAATATTTAAAAGAAATTTTTACTAAGTTTCTTAGCAATTTTCTGTGATTAAACATCATGGATTTTCTTACAAGAAACCGTGGTATTATAAAACCGTACAAGTTGGCACATAAAGTTAAAACATACATTATTTTATTTTATTTTTTTAACTCGAAAAAAATGTTGTATTTTAACATCAATTTAGCTCAAAAAAAAAAAACAAAAAACAAAAAAAACATTAAACTTATTTAAGCGTAGCCTCATTTCAATAATTCAAGATTCTCAAACAGAAACAGATTTGGTAAGTAACATTTAATGAAATTTAACTAGAATATTGATGCAATATTGATAAATAGTTTTCGAAAACATCAATTATATTTTTATAACATTTTAAACTACGTAAATTTTAAGTACATATTGATCTATCGTTCAAAATAAATTATGCATAAAATTAATAATTTCTAATAATATTATTTCACAGACGGATACATAGCTGCAAACAAACTATTTAATGTTCCGTAGTATTGTTAGTGTACACGCGCCTTTTTCCGCATCAGTTTACTTTCATATTAACTCTCTCCAAAAGTAATTTGAATTAAAGAAGAAGAAATTACTCCAAAAAAAGGAAAATATAAAAAACAATGTGATTAATAATAATACTACGGAATATTGGTTACGATGGTGGCAGCCATGTATCGATAAATTAACATTTTTCTTTTTCTTATATTCTGTTGTTTCAGGAGACTGAACACTGATACTGTTAAATTTATATTTCTCATAGTTTGTCATGAAAATGTCAAATTAAAACGTATCATAAAACATCTTCATCTTAATAATAGAAACTAAAAGGGAAAAGTCATATCCCCCCCTGTAATAAATAAGAAAATATGAATATATATGTTTTAGTTTTTGGAGACAGATAGTTTCACAAAAGATAATTTCCTGACCGGAACAGTTTTCTTTATTTGATATTTTGATGTCGAGAAACAATTTTATTCCATCTCTTCATGAGCATTAAATATGACGAATGATTTTTTTAGAACAGGAAACTGTTTAATTTTTTACAACTTTGCCATATATTGTTGTGATTTTTAGCAGAGTATATATTTTCACATTTTTTGTGATGATAATGGGATTCAATTTAAATTGAAATTTCAGAAGTTAAACGTTAAAAATAAGTAATGTAATACATTTTACAAAGAAATTAGGGGGTGTTATTATATTGGATGTAATATGTAGGAAATATTTTTATTATTGATATTTATTATAAATGATTTTATTATAATACAAGAAAAGAAAAGAAAAGAAAAATATGCAAGCTACACAAATAAACAAATTTAATTTCTCGGATAAAAATAAATTTTTATAATGGGTATATTTTTTTCTGATCGAAATCAATCTCTCATACACATGTAGCATGGGATTAATAATATTATTCAAAAAGTTGTCCTTTAACTTTCCTGGAAAAGGGTTTTTTTAAGCTGCTGGATTGTTTTATTGGGGGCCATAAACTATCAGGAACTCTTCTCCATAGAAAATCCCGAAAATGTTCTATTAGGTTCATGACTGGAAAATATGTTGGAAATCCATTAGAAAAACTCCTTTGCATGATAAGGAGATACTTCGTTCAGATACGTAACTGACTCTATTCCCGATTAAATAAATCAAGAAATTAGGATAAGATAAAATGCATGGGTCGAAGGAACAGAGCGTAGAGGGTGTGGTGAATAATTCTACGGCCTTGAGGAATGATCGGTAGAGTTTATTTCTTTTAACATGGATATAATAAGCTTCATAATGTTGTTGTTTTTGTTGTTACGTATGTCACACTGAAATTCCGAGCCCCAGTAGGGAAACTAGATTTAAGGCGGCAGATAAGTGTCTTCCGTTTTTCGAATTTCAATCCAGATCAGTGTGCAGTGAATCCCATGATCCAGTACCCCAAGAGGTATAATTTTAACTGCGACTCTGCGACCACGTCAATTTTAACTTGCATCAGTCGCCATTACCGAACACGACGGTCTCAAGGGTCGAACTCGCAATGTTTCAATTACAAGTCCACTGCTCTTACCGTTCAGACTACCACGACCCTGCCCATTTGTAGAAATGGATGAGAACGAATGTACGATGATTAATCAGCAGTGTCCATCTATGTATGTTTACTAGTTTATTTACGTTTCTGCAATTGTGTATGGACGATAAGTAATTCCTTTTCCGTGTCATATACGATACTTAGGTAATAAACATTCTGGTACAAGTATACAGTTTATAGTTTTACAAACATCGACAAGATAATTTTATAGATTGAGGCATAAATTGTCCAAAGCAAAGTCGTATAATTATGCAATGCGTAGCATATAAAAGAGTTGCGTTTAACCTTTTATGAATTATGGTAGCGAGTTCTTATTAATTTTAAACCGTGCATTTTATTTTGTTATTTTAGAAGGTTATTTATTAAACTACAGTCAATACTGGTTGTATGGTCACCCATTTATAAGATTCTTTCTTATATATGGTCAGTTTTTTAAAGTTTCATCCAAATTGATTGAGATACATTATAAAACCCATGGTCTATATAATCATTTTCCCCTCGTGATTGTTTATATGATTACATTTGAAATCTAATTTATGTATTATCATTTAATATTCAAATTTCACATACCTTTGTTACTTCACTTTTTTAGATTGTCAAAGTTTGTTTACATGCTGTACTTCAGAGAATTTGTTAATGAATTTATACTTATAAAATAGACAATAAAATTTGTAAAAGATTTATTTCCTTTAAGGCTGAGTGGTTAATCATATCAAGCATAGAAAGATCAAATTGGACCATATGTATTACAGAGATTTAAAAAAAAAAAAAAGGTGGAGGGTAAAAGTTACCTTACAGAAGAATGCCTCATAATACTTGTTCATTTATCGCTACCCATTTGAAAGGCTTGTTCGTAAAAATAATTCTGCTTTTTTTTTTTTTTTTTTTTTTTTTTTTTTTTTTTTCAAGTTTGCGAGAAAAACCTCATGACAATACTAGTCCCTGTTAAAACACATGATTATTCTCGGATTTAAAGATTAAAACAATAATTTTAGCAATTATTTTAGCAATTTAGCATGATTCTCAATATTACAAATAATCTATCAGAAAAGAAAATAATAACAAGCGACACCTTAAAAGAACCCGAAAAGAACCATATAAAATGGAAGATCACAGAACGTTTCTATATCCTGAAATTACTTTTAAAAAAATTCCTTGGAAATTGCTAATAAACTAGGAAAATAAGAGCGCATTACAAGCAATAGCTTCAGAGTTTTCAAAGAATAGAGAGATTTTATATTACAGAATATTCACGAAAGATCTGACTTCATCAATATTTTTAATGTTCACAAATGCGGACGTTTTCGGATAAACTAAAGCTGCAAATAAAAAAATGAAAAGTAAAGAGCATTTACTTTTATGTAGCGTTATTTGCAACTGTAGTGTTAGTTGCGACAATATATGAATCTTAATATTTGATTCTTAAATTCAGACAGGAAAAAGCAAATCTTGCGCCAATTCACAAATTCAATTTTGATCATAAAATTGTGAAATTGGTAAACGGAAAAATTAAAAGGATTTATTTATTTATTTATTATTATTATTATTATTATTATGATCAGCGGATATTTTGTACTGTACGCGATTGGCATTTCATAACGAGTTTCTTAAGTCGTCACTTGCAGAAAGTTTGAAAAATTTTGCCGCATTTTATGAAAGAAAAAGGAGAAAGTTTTCAGTTCTTGTAATTTTTGAAGAAAAATATCTGGCAGTTTGGTGTGCTTTTAAATAAAAATTAATTATGTACTGTGTTACCAAGTAAGCAGTTTCAGTTTAAAATTCGCTAAAATCATTCTAAAAATGGATATCTGTTTTACACCGCATATATGGTCACCGCGCTTATTTGGACACGCGTTCTCAGCTGATGCTGACTAAATTTATCTAAGCATTATACTTTAAATTTCAAAACGTTTGCTATACACACAGTTACTTTTTATGACATACATTTTTATGGGGATGTATGTAAACTTTGAAAAAAATATTAATGCAATTGATCTTGCAGTAATTGCAAAGTATGCTATGTTTTAAATGTGATGTCTTACATTTTAATGTCGTTCGAAAAAACACTAAAAATAAAAAATAAATAAATAATGTAATATTCACAGCGGTATTAGTACTTAAATTTCTAGATTTTATCTCCATTGATTATGTTACGAGTTTTAAAGTGTGAAAATATAAACTTAATAGCAAATAATGTATACATTACTAGTTTACTCCCAATGATATTTAACTTCATTAACCCACGTATTACCATATTTGTATTCCAAATTTAGCTCTAGTTCAAAAGCTCCCATTTTACCAAAACAATGTATGATCTTGTTGTCATGTATGCAATTTTGACAAAAAGACACTAAAAGAATGAGATGCTAAAAAAGTGTTTCGATTTCGAAAAAATATATTATAAGTAGGACAATTATATCGAACGTTTTAAATAAAACATAAACTATCTGCAAAAGTTTCCCAGCAAAACCTGGGATGATGGCCAAAACGAGGCCAAGTGTTGGCTGCCAACAGTAACAGCTGCTGGCCCGTTGGTGGCAAAAGTTAAGGTGCCGAAGGGAATATGTTACGCCGGCCATCAGATGGCCACATTCGACCGATCCACTGCTGGCAGCCTGCAGTACGATCAGAATAAGTCAGTGGGCCACTGATGGGTCATTGCTGGCAGCAAGCTTCCGGTTGAAAAAAGGTTGTGGGCCACTGATGGCAACCAACAATAGGTTAAAAATCGTTAGTGGGCCAGTGTCGGGCCACCTGATAGCAAACATAATTTTTTCGTATTGTTGCTGGAAGCCTTCAGTGGGCCAGTTGTGGCAAACATAAATAATTATATTACTCCGGGTGTTTTTGTTGGCCCTTTATATTTTCCCATTAACGGCCCTCTTCATTTACCGTCGCCGGAAGCCCGAGCCAATGTTATTCTATGGGGAAATTTTCTTTACAAATAGCTCATTAACTAATACATATTTTTAAATTCTGTTTTCACATTCAGAAAATTCCCAACTGTTAAATTGACCGACCTTTTTTAAAAATGTATTTTTTATTTTTTAATATTTTATTTTGAAATTGCAAAATGAAAAAAATTCACATATTGAAAATTCGTATTTTGCAGCTTCAAAATAAAATATAAAAAATTAAATAATTTTTTAAAAAAGGTCCGTCAATTTAACAGCTGGAAATTTTCAGAATGTGAAAACAGAATTAAAAAATATGTATTAGTTAATAAGTTATTTGTAAAGAAAAATTTCCCATAGAATAACATTAGCTTCGGTTTCCAGCGGCGGTGAGTGGAGAGGGCCCTTAATAGGCCAATAGTGATTTGGTTATGACTATTATTTTATTTTATTTTATTTATTTATTTATTTATTTATTTATTTATTGTGATACCTTACATTTTATTAATGCTAATTTCTGTGCATCCAATATTTAATTTGGTTTTGTAGCAACAGAGGGTGATCAAACTATTATTTATTTATTTTTTTTATTTTTTTTACACTTTTTTCATTTTGATAAAAAAAAAAAAAATGCTTGACTAAATGATTTTGAAATGCAGACATGTAAAAACGTTTAAAAACTCACATTTTCTACTATCGATTTAGTCCAAAGTTCAATTAAGGGACCAACTATAAATTAAAGAAAAGCACAAATATTTTGGATCACCCTGTGTCATAAAAAGCTACAAATGGCTTGTAACTTGAACACATTATTGCTCTTACTATATACAATGTTTGTAAGTTTTTTTATGGGAAATACACATTTTTTTCGGCATATATATGTATATATATATATATATATATATATATATATATACTTTTAAATTATTACATTTTTGGCAATTTTTTTGCTTATAACAAGAAGGAATTTTCACAAAATTTTACAAAACTTGCAGAAAAATTTATAAAACATTAAAGTAACATTATTCTGAAACACAAGATTCATATGTGTAATTTTCGAGGAGATTTGAGCATTTACATTCATTTTTATTTATTTATTTATTTATTTATTTTACTTTTTCTGAGCGTGCGCGAAAGATAAAAATTTTTTTATTACGTAAGTCGAAAACCAGATATCTTGGGTAACTTATACAAAAGTTTATTTCAATGGAATAAAAATTAAGCAAATTATTGGTAAAAGAACGAGCCAGATTATAGATATGTTCAACCATGTTACAAAAGGTCATTTTTGTGAAAATCCCCTTATGAGCTCACAGATCGTACTAAATAAATAAAAGTATGTTAGAGTTACAAGTCCAGAAGGATTTTTTCACAAAGAAGAAATTTTGAAACATGGTTGAAAAAATTTAATCTTCCAATTATATGCTTGGCATGTAAAAAACCCCTTATGAATTTTCAAACCTATATATACCTAAAATCTGCCCCATTTTTTCGCAACAACTTGCTTAATTTTTCCTGTATTGAAATGAACTTTCGATATAAATTGCCCAGTATATCTAGCTTTTAACTAATGTGATGAAAATTTTTATCTTTCCCGCAAAAGCAGTAAATAAAATGTTTATTATAAATGCTCATATCTCACCGAATATTACACGTATAAATGTGTGCTTTAGAATAATATTTTTCTAGTGTTTTGTCAATTTTTCTGTAAGTTTTGTAAAATTTTATTAAATTCCATTCTTGCTATAAGAAAAAAAAAAAAAGAAACTTGCCCCCCCCCCCCCCTTGCCAAAAAAAAAAAAAATAAATAAATAAATCATACACATATTGTTTATAATATATTCAGCGTGTTAAGGTAACAAGTCATCGGTAGCTTTTCATGATATAGGGTGATCCAAAGTATTTGTGCTTTTCTCCAATTTGTGGTTGCTTCTTTAATTGCACTCTTGACTAAATCGATAGTGGAAAATATGAGTTTTTAAATGTTCTTTACATATTAGAAGTTCAAGACCATTTCATCCAGTATTTGTTTTAAAATAATAATAATAATAATAATAATAATAATTGATTACCCACTGTATTTATAGTTCAATTAAATTTTTACAAGCATTTGATTCTTAGACTATGTTTATAAATTTAGGATTCCTAGTACAGCGTGAGAAACACTCAGCCGATCCGTTTTCATTAAAAATAAATCTATGATAAGCTTTTTATTACTTTTGTTCTATGCAAATATAAGATTTTGATAAGATAAATATATATTTTGCTCTATGTAATATTATATTCTTTGTAAATTTTGTTTCAAAGTGTTAAATTTCAAAACGTTTATTTAATTGTGTTAAGTTATTTTACATAAATAAATGTAACGTTGCAAGTGACTAGAAAAAATATTGAAATAAAAAGTTTTTGATTTAAGTATGCAATATAGAGAACATTCAATAAAAAAATATTTAAATCAGAGTTAAGGAGATGGTAAATATTGAAAATCGTTTTTTGAAATTTCTTCCTTAATGTCGTGACTTAATACATAAGTATTGAAATGTATCAGTATTAAGTACATTAAAATTTCTCATAAACTATTGAAATAAAATAAATAAATAAATATTCCATGCAACATAATTTTTAAATTTTACACTCGATTTTACGTCATTGTAAATTATCAAAATTTCTAAACATATTTGGGTATAACTTTGTGGATTGATTGAGAAGTTACTTTTTGAAAAGTATTTTGTACTTGTGTGCTAAATTTTAGAGACAAACATAAAAGTATTTTTAACAAAAAAAAAAAAAAAAAAAACTCACCAACCAATGCACAAAGTAAAAACCTAATTTATTTCGAATATATTGATACATTACAATACAATGAAATCAGGGTAAGGGAAGAATTTATTAAAAATATTAATCGCATAAAACACTTAAAATCTTTTGAATTTTTTTTTTTTTTTAACATATTTAAATAGTTTTCCAGAAATTTTAATATGCTTAGTATTGATACATTTCAAAGCATATGTATGTAAACTTTAAGAAATCTAAGACGCTAATTTCAAAGTACGATTTTCAATTTCGTCATCCCCTTAAAAGGGATTTAAAAACTACTAAAGTACGGAGTTCTGACTCTGAAGAATAAAATGATAAGTTACCATAAATCGAAAAAAAAAAAAGCAACAGTGACCCTTAGTCAGGCGAACAAAAGTGGTAGCAAATGTACTTTGCCGCACTCGTGCCTACTTTGTTCATCCAATGAAGAGCCATGGTATTATTTCCACTCGAAACAAATGTTGCGAGGTTTTTTTTTTTTTTTTTTTTTTTTTTTTTTTTTAATTATTGGGTTTCCTTACAAAGATTTTTATTATTAATAACGGTTCTTTGAAGCGTTTATTACTGTAAAAATAAATAAATAAATAATAATAAAATAATAAAATAAAATAAAAAGGCAACAGATGTCACCACTATTATCCTTAGTCAGGCGAACAAAAGTGGACACGAGTGTAACAGAAGTGCTTTGCTACACTCGTGCCTACTTTGTTCACCAAATGAAGAGCCGTGTATCACCAGAAACAAGTGTTGCCAGTTTTTTTTTTAATTCAATTATTGCGTTTCTTTACAAAGATTTTTATTATTAATACCGGTTCTTTGGTGCATTTATTACTGTAATAAATATGTGCTTTAAAATTCATTTTTATTTATTTATTTTTTAATTTGATTTTAATTTTAATTTTTTTTATTTTTTTTACAATAAAATTATATAAGTACGCATTTTTTTTTTTCTTTTTTTTTCTTTTCATATATTTGCTGTCATAAAAATTTAAATTAAACATGCATGCCTGATCCTGGAAACAAATTGAAAAATATTTCTTTCTTTTCTTTTTTTTCTTATTAATTTATTTAAATAACTAATTCATCTAAAGTTATGGATTACTTTTTTTAATCAGAAAACAAACTAACTGCCAAGTTTATTATTTAAAGCGCAGATTACAATTTGAGATTCAAATTCACATTTAAAAAATTACTTAATGCAGTTCGACATTTTTTGAACTGATAAGCGCTGTTGCTAACCTTCAAAGATCTTAGACAGCGGAAGTATTTGGGGCCATCTGGTTATCGTAATTGCTGACTAAGAAAAATATTCCAATTCAAAACTAACACATTCGTACTGCACTGATTGATATACGTTGGTTTGGTTTACTTTAATGATGGAGAATTACTTATTTCAAATCTTACATAACGAAAATGAAGCAGGATGTTAAAAAATCTGTTTTATACACAGATTTAATGAGAATGACTATTACTTTAATTATTTAGTAGTGGGTGTACATCAATGATTTATATTTCCTTCAAAAAAAAACCTTAATTTTCCTTAATTATTATTGTTATTTGTTGAGAAATAAAACAATTTGAAAAAATAAAAATACGGGATGAAGGTAAAGAATTTCGATTATTTACTTTTAGTTGAAAACCATTGTAGAATTACAGAGACACTGGATAAACATTTAAAAAAAATTATAGTCATATTCATTTAAAGTTTACTCAGTGTATCTTACTCACTTAAAGTTTAGCAGTCAAAAACGATCATTTAAATTACAAATATAAACAGAATATATAATTTTATGATGCAGTATAGGGATAATAATAATGCAGTTCAAAGATTAACGTCTGTGATAAGTATATAATATTTGAGAGAAAATTATTCTAATCTAAATATTTTTTTTTTTTTTTTTTTTTTTAATCTTCTTGTCTTTATTTATTTAATTGTCTTTAATTTTATTTATTTGTTTTTTATTTATTTTGTCTCACATCTTTATGTGGCGAAAACTTTGTTAGTTTGTGAGTGTTATCTGTGTTAATAATAATAATTTCGGAATTTAAAAGGAAATAATGCACTTGTTATTCATAAAATATGAATAAATTGATTCAGATTTAGGACCATCTTCACGATTCTTGACTTTTAGAATCATACTGGAGGTCAGGAATGAAAAGTTCCGCTATTTTGACACCACTAATTTCCATAAAAAATTTCTGCTCTATAAAATCACAAAAATAATATAAGAAATATGATACAAATTTCTGTATTGAAACACTTTTGGCAGAAAAAGCAGAACTCTTTCTTCGCTTGGGCGACGTTTCTTTGGGATATAATAGAAAGTCTAATACTTATTTTGATTATACTTTTTGCTATTTCTCTTTTAATTAATTTATGGCAATACTTCATTTTCTATTTATATTTCTAACATATGGGAATTTTTAAAATGCTGTTTACTATTTTACAAGTACATTTTTTTAAATACTTTATATATATAAGGATCTAGTCAAATATATATAGAAATGATAATTTTTAAGATTTATTTATTTATTTATTTATTTTTTCAAGCGATCTCTCTGGATTAAAAAGAAAAAAAAAATCTTGGCTGACTGTTATTAACATAAACATTTATTTATTTTATTTCACATCTAAAAATTAATTCTCATTATGTGTATTTATACAAATTTTCCTCTCATACTGCCATGTTAAAAACTGGGGAAAAAATGGGATGAAAGCGGCATATTTTGAGGGATTGATCCTCAAATGTAATTAGCACCAATTTAAGTCAAAGTCCAACTAAATATCTAGTTAAGTTAAATTGTATTAAATTGTTCATAGAATACAGCGTTCAAAAAATTACTGATACACACAAAGATAGACAGATAGTTTTTTAATGAAGTCAAATCGTGTTCAGAACATTATCAAAACGTGTAAAACAACCGAAAAACGGGAGTCGAAAATTTTTACGTATCAAATACTTCCTTCTTATACATGCAGAACAAAGTAAAAATAAAAAGGTTACAAATTTATAATTGTCCTAATAACTTTCCCACAGTTATATTATACAAATATAAAGTTGGATCCATAAACTTATTAGCGCTATTAAAATAATAAGAATAACAAATAATAAGAATATAATTAGAAAATTAATGACTATCATAGCTCATTTTAAACGGACCAACGAGATATTTGCTGTACTTTTCTAGAAATCGTAATATTTTAATAATAATTCTAAAATCAAATTCTTCTAAAAATGATTTAAAAAAAAAAATAACACACAAGACCAAATTAAAAAATGAATCACTTACTCTTACACTTTTTATGAGTTCATTTAACGTTTTAGTATCTTGTACGCCGCAGTCTTGGCACGAAATGGCGAAGCGAAATGAGAGGGAATTTCAAATCAACAGCAGGTGAATCGCAGCGCCCTCTATGCATTCGAATTGCAAGTGATGGTCCGGTACCGGCCTTATAAATTGTGGCCGCAATATGGCAAACATAATGTTGGCCGTGTGCTGGTACCCTGCAAAAGGCCAGCTGTTATTATGCCGCTTCTGAGCCACCGGCCTTTTCACTGTAGGCTGTCTTCAATGCTGGCAGCCGTAAGCGGCCCACTGCTTCAGCTACATGTGGCAACCTGCAGCTGATGGCAAGTGCAAGATGCCAGCTGTAGGCCAGAACGAGCCCATCAGAATAAGTTTTGCTGGGTTAGTATTCTAACTTTCAGTTTTTATTGTTTGAGTGCTAGTTCATGCTTCAAATGCTAGTAGATACTAGAATTCCGTTTTACGTTTTTATTAGAATTCCGTTTATCATTGTCCAATTAGAAGTATTCTGCATAAAATGATTTTAGCTCTGATTTTTGTAAGACAAACTTAGTACAAGCAAATTATCCATAAGCTATTTAAAAGACGATTTTTCCTTTACATATATTTATAATGTAAAATTACTGACTGTGATTAAATATGAACAGATCAAATATTTCTAAAAATATACTACTGACGCAACAATTTTCATTATGATACTTAAATACCTCATATTAATCTCACAGATTGAGCTATACCTCACATATTCAAATGACTAAATATGAAAACAAATAATAACAGGGGACTTGGCGTTGGAATATTAAAACCCGAATAAACTACTACATTATAAACGCCAAATGAAAAATATTTTCGATGCATACAATTGTTTCGGCAGCCTTAAGCGTACCGTCTTCAGTGCAAAAGGAATTCTGAATCTGGAGAAGAGCTCTTATATATAGGAGAGGGACCGAATTTAGTTTAACCATTAGGATTACGGGAAAGGTGGAGTGTTATGACCCTTCCATTATATATTTTTTTCAATTTTTTCTTCCATTCCTTTTTTCTCTTACCCGCATTTGTTTATCACAAAACACTTTTTCATTCAAAA
Source organism: Salticus scenicus (assembly GCA_963930645.1). Classification (NCBI taxonomy): domain Eukaryota; kingdom Metazoa; phylum Arthropoda; class Arachnida; order Araneae; family Salticidae; genus Salticus; species Salticus scenicus. Next base: position 235,632,279 of record OZ005649.1, read on the forward strand.
TAAATTCTATTGTCAGTCTGAAGGTTTAGCCACGGGTTCCCCTCTCTCCCCAATTCTCGCAGATATTTACGTGCACTATTTCGAAAGCAAGCTTTTTAAGAAAATATCTTTTCCTTTTTGGACCCGTTACTTTGACGACACCTTCACGCTTATCGACATATCTCGTCACAATATTAACCATGTCTTAGAAACTATAAATTCAATTGACAGTAATATCCAGTTTACATATGAAATAGAAAATAATGGCTCCCTTCCATTTCTTGATACCCTCGTCTCTCGCACTGTAAATGGATTTTCAACCACCGTCTATCGTAAAAATTTTGCAGTCTTCCTTCCTCCCCATGCGCGTTCATGTCACCCACCTAACCAAAAAATGGCTGCTTTCTATACTTTTGTAAACCGAGCCCTTAATATTTGTTCAAATCCTATTTTATTAAAATCAGAAATTAAATACCTGAAACCCATTTCAATTGACAGAGGTTATGACCCTTCCGTTATAGACAAAGCCATCCAAAAATTACAGCTCCCTTATATTTCGTCTACTAAATCAGTCACTTCTAATATCAGTATTGTTTTGCTTTATTTTCCTAAATCCAGTCAAACCATAGCTAAAATTCTCAAACAATATGATTTTAAAATAATATTTTCGCCTTCCAATAAACTCACCTTTTCTCAGTTAAAAGATCCCATTGATATGCATAATTCTTGGGACATTAATAGTATTTCCTGTCAGTGTGGTTTATCATATATTGGCCAAACTAAATGCAGTCTTAAATTTCGTCTAAAAGAACATATGAATTACGTCCGCAAAGAAGAAACCAATAAATCGGCTATTTCTAAAAATTACTAGGAGGAAAAATCATAATTTTAAATTTAATTCAGCTAAAATAATTTCAGACCTAAATCCATTCACGAACTCGATTTCTTTGAAGCTTTTCATATTTATAAAAAATTTAAAAACCTTGTAAATTGTGATTTCGCTGTTCCCTATTTGTCTGATTGTTGGAAATTTTACATTCAGTCCACATTTTCTTATTTTTTCTTCTGTTTACACAGCTAACATTCCTAAGTTCCTATTGGCCACACACTCCACCTTTCCCGTAATCCTATTGGCTGAACTAAATTCGGTCCCTCTCCTATATATACGAGCACTTCTCCAGATTCAGAATTCCTTTTGCACTGAAGACGGTACGCTTAAGGCTACCGAAACAGCTGTATGCATCGAAAATATTTTTCTTTTGGCGTTTCTGACGTAGTACTTCATTCGGGTTTTAATATGAAAATAAATGTTTCATTTTTAAGGAAGAAGTATCTTTACAAACGACAATTTCCTGGAAAAATCGTTTTTCTTGTTTCACAGTTTAATACAAAAAGATTATTTATACCAAATTCTTTTATATATGTATTTCACAAAGCGTTTCTAAATGTCGAATATTATTTAATTTTGTTTTCTTTACCGTCATATATTTATATATATTTATCAAAATAAAAAATTATTTGAGTTATCATAAAAGAAAAAAAAAAAAGAAATATATATATATATATATATATATTATTATGGTCTAAGTAATGCAATAGGATGTTTATCCTAAGAATAAATTAAATATATTTACTATTACTGTTTAAATGATACTGATGTCATAAAATAAGATTTAGTAGTTAGAATCATCATTTAAAATATACACGAATAATAAATTAGTTTAAAAGATAGTTACTGAAAATATCTTTCATTCAACATGGTTATGATAGACTAAAAATATTTTAACTTTAAACTATTTAAAAAACGATGCTTTAATTAATATTTGTAAAAGTAGTGACCTTACTTGACTGCTCCATTACTTTCAAAGCTGCTTTTCGCCTGAGGGCCCTGGGCGTCATCAGTCATGGCTTGAGTGGAAAGTGGCTGGACTTTCAAAAGATCGTCGTCGCCTGTGACCAGGTTATTTAAAAAACGGAGCGTTAATTAATATTTATAAAAATAGTGGCTTGAGTGGAAAGTGGCTGGACTTCCAAAAGTTCGTCGTCCCCTGTGATCAGGTTATTTAAAAAACGAAGCTTTAATTAATATTTATAAAAATAGTTATTAATACCTATTTTTATAAATATTAATTAAAGCTACGTTTTTTAAATAACCTGGTCACAGGCGACGACGAACTTTTGGAAGTCCAGCCACTTTCCACTCAAGCCATGACTAACGACGAAAAACAGCTTATGAAAGTTATGGAGCACTCAAGTAAGGTCAATATTTTTATAAATATTAAAAAAGTTTTGTTTCTGAATCTAATTAATCTGAACGTTATTTATACACAAAATACACGTGATTTATATATATTTATATATATATAAACGTCACTTTTTGTATATGATGTGTATCTCCTATATCTCCTCCCAATCCACTGAATTGATTTAAACTAAACTTGGCACAGTTATTTTTTTTTTTTTTTTTTTTTTTTCCAAGGTTTAAAATACTGTGGGAATTTGACATCCCTAGAGCATACGCAATGGAAGTTTATGAGGAAAAACCCTCTCTAAAATCACATGTTTTCTGTACCAAAGAGCAGTTAGAAATTTCTGATTTGCTAATCACTTCTAATGTATGCATTCTGACAGAGTAGAGTTTTTTTTTTTTTTTTTTAATTATTATTCAAACAAAAAAATAATAATAATAATAATAATATTATTATTTAAATACGTTGTTGTCAAAATTTCATGCATGCGATAACCTGGAATTAAATTCTGTATTTCAGTAACTAAATTTGTGCTTCTAGGCATGCGTATATGTAATGTTTGAATATCATTAAACCTGAAATATGTATGAATGAAGTTATTGTCCAGTTTACTAAGAATATTTTCCCATACTTTTCTTCAGAAAGATATACATTTATTTGCCAAACTTACTTTAAAGGAAAATAAAATAAGGGTTTCGCATATTATAGCATGGTTACGAATAATGTATATTATGCAATAACATTTTATACGCTTCTAATGCATTCAATATTTTAGGTAATGGCTACGTATTCAAATTATCTATTCCTTAGAAATTGATAATCTAACTTAGCTGATCAAAGAAATGTATAGACAAATTTCCTGCATTATATATATGTATATGTATAGTAAGTATAAATGTTAAGAATAATCAGGTTTATTATCATAGACATTTTCAGTATTATAGGCTAAATATGTGCACTGTAAATATATACATATCCTTAACAAAATATTTTGATCTATTATTCACAAGAATAGTAATAGACATTTTCAACGGCCTTAGCGGTGCAGTTAATATGAACACATATGTTACAAACACACATGTTAAAAGTCAACTTTTCCTATGCAAACACTGCAGTAGAAATAGATGGTTTTATGGTAAACGAACTAATTGAATTATAACTCCTCTGTATATGCCGGAGGCTCTTTTTACATCTACTCCTTTCTCAATTCTGTCAGGACCAGATATTTTTTTTTTATGATTTGTGCAAAGTACCACTGCTAAAGCTTGACTCTAGTCTTTTTTAATAACACGAGCTTTCCGCGCAAGAGATTAGGATGCTATGCTCTTTATTTATTGCTTGATCCATAGTTTCAATAAATAAATAAAATATTATTTTTATATTCATTTTTATTTTATTTTATTTATTTATTTTTGTAACTGAGTTCACTCTCAGAAATGGATACTCAAATGTAAGTAAATTTTCCTTAATTTTGACGAAACCATTTCCAGAGAAATACTCCGAGCAAATATTTCGTAAAATTGAGAAAATTACTCTCGTCACTTATTTGAACATACGAATTTCGACAAAATTAAAGAAACATTTTTTTTCATCCTAGTTTTGTTATACAGAATAAAATACAAAATATAGAATTATAAAATTACCTACAAGTTCGTTGCTTTGGACGATTAAATCCTATTTATATTTGATGAAAATATAAATAAAACACAGCAAACAAATGAAAGTAATTGTAATATAACGTCTAAACAACACAGGAAGAAAAACAATATGGTGGTAAGGAAAGCTAGCACATTCTGTTGTGAGTAAACAGTTTCGTCAAATATTTGAGTGTTCACGTTTCGTTAAACATCACGTGATCTCCTTACCAAATGGTTGTCAAAAACAATGAAGTTAAGCCCGAGGATCTCTGAATCGTCAAACTTGAGTATATTATTTTGAGAGTGTTAGTTCACCTAGAAGAGAGGTGTAAACATCTAAAACAAAATTGGTATTAGGAATGCCTAAAAAGTGCTTTCCAACCAGTGAATATCCAAGAGTCAGCGGTTTTAGGTTATTAAAATCAGAAAACAGATGGGGTAAGGGGAGATTGTTCAACAACTTTGATCTGGGTAATAATAATAGTGAACTTTTCAAAGTTTTGTGTGCAAGATCCAGTTGCTTCTAATATATACTACTTTGCCATTAAAATTGCTACACCAAGAAGGAATAATAATGACGGAATGAAATTTTTTGGACACATGCATTATAGTAGGAAGAACAATTGATTAAAATTTCAGGAAATTTGGAGTAATGTGTACTGAGAAAACAGTACATAAAGCAGCGACCTCTGTGAGCAATAACAGCACATATCTGCCTAGGCATTGAACCGAACAGCGACTGGATGGCATGTACGGGTAGAGCACTTCATGAAGCTTCAACACGATGCCACAATTTATTGATCGAAGTTACTGGTGAGTGGTGGGGGGCCAGTCGCTTTCCAATGATTAAACAGCCATTTTCGTTGGTGCGAGATCAGGAGAACGCGCTGGCCAGAGCAACAGTCGAACACATTCTGTATCAAAGAAGGTCCGGACAATACATAAAACTTGCGGTCGTGCATTATCTTGCTTAAATTTTGCGCTACGGAGGCCACGAATACAGGGCAGAGGGGCGGGCCTTAACTCATCAGAAGTTTAATGGCCGCTGTTCAGAGTGCCAGGAATACGAACATGAAGTAATCGAGACGTGTATCCAATGGGAACCCCTAACATCATTGCGAATGATGGACAGTATGATGATGTCGAATCCCAGCTCGCAATGTGCATTGTTCATAATGCCGTTAAATACGGATTAGGCAATCTTGATGCTGTAAACAGAGTGTCCAGGTTCATCGTTGATCACACATTAATGGCGCCCATATCAGTGATGCAGTTTTGAGGGTAATCAGAATTTTGGTAGCCGCATACTGAGTCACCACCTGGATTGATTGTATGTGGTACCATTTTATACACGTCCCGGTCACCTCTTGTTTTCATTCCCGCCACTCTGAATACCAGCCATTACATTTCAGACGAGTTAAGGCCCATCGCTCTGCCCTATGTTCAAGGCCTGCAAAGCGCAACATTTAAGCAGTACAATGCACGACCGCAAGTTGTCCATATTGTCTGGACCTTCATTGATGCCGAATGTGTTCGACTGTTGCTCTGGCCAGCGCATTCTCCTGATCTCGCTCCAATGAAAATGACTGTTTAATCGTTGAAAAGCGACTGGCCCCCCACCACTCACCAGTAATTTCGATCGATGAATTGTGGCATCGTGTTAAAACTTCATAAAGTGCTCTGCCCGTACATGTCATCCAAATCGCTGTTCGATTCAATGCCTAGGCAGATAAATGCTGTTATTACTCACAGAGGTCGCTGCTTTATGTGCTGTTTTCTCAGCGCATATTACTCCAAATTTCCTGAAATTTTAATCAATTGTTCTTCCTACTATAATGTATGTGTCCATTAAATTTCATTCCGTTATTTTTATTTATTCTTGGTGTAGCAATTTTAATGGCCAGTAGTGTAGTTTTGTTACGTTGGACTCAAGCAGTGAAACCGAAATGTGTTGAAGCAGATGAAATGGATTTCCACTGAATATCTTATTTATACGTAAATGTTGAACAATACTTTAATAATTATGTACATGTACTAATATAAATATTTATCCGTTCCCTTTAGTATACCAGTCTGCTTATAGCAAACACTGTATTTTATCCAATTTATTTTTTATGCATGTATGAGGAGTAGATTGGCCCACACCTTAAAATTTATCACTTTATAATTCCTCAATCACAATACCGGAATGCACCTCATTTATGTTATGTAATCTTATACATTTAATTTCCTTTCTCTGTTTTTTTTTGAGCAAAATGCTTAAATTGATAACTTTCTAATAAAAATCCGGTTATATGAAATTTCGTATGCTGTCCATGTGTAATAAGATTTTGATTGTGTCTGTTTTACTTCCATTGTCTCTACTTAATACAAAATTTATTTGTGTTACATTTATTTATTTTTATTTTTTTATTTATTTTTATTTATTTTTTTTTTTTTTTTGTAGTACTCGGAGTACTACACTATTTGAAATCATCGATTATAGCTTTCATCTCTAGCTTTTCTTAGGGTATGTTCTAACTGAAAACAAATAGGTCTATATTACGCATATTTTTATTTTTATTTTTATTAGTTATAACATTTTTAATGTGGGGTTTACCTTGTATCAGAGGAAACAAAGTAGGTCTCTTCCAAATATTTCCGTTTTCTTATCTATGCTAACGAGCGTGTATATTTTCGGATCGTAATATATAATATTGCATTGAAAACGTTGTTTCTTTGTAGACATGATCAATTTATTAGCAGAAATACTGATGTTAAAATGCTTACCAAGTATTATGTTTGACTCTGGAATTATATATATATATATATATTATTATTATTATTATTATGCTGGCCTAATCATTCGTTTTCAATCTTAAGTATGTATAGTGTAAGCTTCTTCTCCATTTTCTATTTCTTTTTTAATTAGAATTTAATGTTGAATCTGGCAGTAATTGCCGAAACGTCAGTGGCGGCCCTCTGTTGAGACTCAAAACGGTTTTGGGCTGTGTCTGTCTGTTTGTCTGTCGCGCGATAGCGGCCGCAAAAATAGCGCTATTGACTTGCAATTTGGTACACGTGTTCATGAGCCCCACGAAATCAGCTGTATAGTTTTTGGTATGTACTCCATTTGTAGTTCGTATACAGGGATACGCCAAAGTTTTTCTTATCATTACGGCCTATGGGAGGAATTTGTATGTATCGCGATAGCGGCCGCAAAAATAGCGCTATTGACTTGAAATTTGGTACACGTGTTGATGAGCCCCACGAAACCAGCTGTATAGTTTGTGGTATGTACTCCATTTGTAGTTCGTATACAGGGACACGCCAAAGTTTTTCTTATCATTACGGCCTATGGGAGGAATTTGTATGTATCACGATAGCGGCCACAAAAATCACGCTATTGACTTCCAATTTGGTACACGTGTTCATGAGCCCCACGAAATCAGCTGTATAGTTTTTGGTATGTACTCCATTTGTAGTTCGTATACAGGGACACGTCAAAGATTTTCTTATCATTACGGCCTACGGGAGGAATTTGTATGTATCACGATAGCGGCCACAAAAATCACGCTATTGACTTGCAATTTGGTACACGTGTTCATGTGCCCCACGAAATCAGCTGTATAGTTTTGGATGTGTATTGCATTTGTAATTCGTGTACAGGGATAACGCCAAAGTTTTTCTTATCATTACGGCCTATGGGAGGAATTTGTATGTACCGCGATAGCAGCCACAAAAATCACGCTTTCGACTTGCAATTTGGTACACATGTTCATAAGCCCAACGGAATCAGCTGTTTAGTTTTAGGTGTGTATTCCATTTGTAGTTCGTGTACAGGGACACGCCAAAGATTTTCTATCATTACGTCCTATGGGAAGAATCTGTATGTACCGCGATAGCCGCCTCAAAAATCAAGCTATTGACTTCAATTTTTGCCGAAACGTCAGTGGAGGCCCTCTGTTGAGACTCAAAAGGATTTTGGGTTCCGTCGGTCCGTCCGTCTGTCTGTCTGTCTGTCTGTCTGTCGTGCGATAGCGGCCGTAAAAACCACGCTATTTACTTGAAACTTTGTACACATGTTCATGATCCCCACGAAATTAGCTGTATAGTTTTGGGTGTGCATTCCATTTGTAGTTCGTGTACAGGGACACGCCAAAGTTTTTTTTATCATTACGGCCTATGTGAAGAATTTGTATGTACCGCGATAGCGGCCCCAAAAATAACGCTATAGACTTGCAATTTGGTACACATATTCACGAGCCCAACGGAATCAGCTGTATAGTGTTAGGTGTGTATTCCCTTTGTTGTTCGTGTACAGGGACACGCCAAAAATTTTCTTATCCTTACGGCCTATGGGAAGAATTTGTATGTACCGCAATAGCGGCCGCAAAAATCCTTCGATTGACTTGCAAATTGTTCGCACACATTCCAGCTTTCCATATAAGTAGCTGTATAATTTTCATTGCTATATTTTTTATAAACTGTGTACAGGGACACGCCAAAATTCTTAACATTACGCCGTATGGGGTGAATTTCGTTTAAACGCATTTTAATATCATTACTTTGCAATGAAGAAAATGAAACTAGAGTACGTGAGTAAGATGCTTAAACTTATGTTGCTTGAAGAAAATATGTGCTCTTAAGCTTTCTAATTAATGTACAGGACCTTACAAAAGTGTTCTGACAATGTCACTTAGTCATCCAAACGATGTTAAATTTGGAACAATTATTAATTTTAAACGCAAAATAAGCTGAATAGTTTTTACTGGTGTATACTATGTTTATGGTTCGTTTACAAAGACACACGAAAGAATTTCGTAACATTAGAGCCTATGGACGAATTTTTAATTTAAGCGCGCACTTTATACACTCCATATTTGGTATATCCCTAATAAGGATTTTCTCGCCAAGGTCGCCAAAAAAATCGCCAAGGAGGGAAACAGTCGCCAAATTTGGCGCCAAATCCATTTCTTCCCTTATTGGAGCATTTCAATTCGTTTTTAAAGGAAAATTACGCTATTTTAACGCTAAAACGACTAGAAATGCACAAAATTAGCATTTTATCGACTTACTAAGCCTCTTTGAAAAAATTTATACAAAAATAAATGCAATTATTTACAATTCCGTAACACTTTATATGATACAGCGGGGTATTGAGGGGGGCGGCAGCCCCCCTCAGGAATGTATCTGATTATGGTAATAAGTCGATCGAATCAATATATACTATTATATAATAAGAAATAAATAAAAATGACCTATTGAAAAATGTCTGATGCAAATAGGACGTTGAGGCTCCTGATCTGCAGATCCACTAGTATATTCAGTAATATAGGGTACAAAGAGCAACAAGGAAAATCGGGAATTACATTATTTCACACTTCTTATCTGAACGATATATTTGATATATAAACTGCTTGAACCGAGCAAAACTTCAATAATTTTGACACTATTTATCTTTAATAGATTATGCAAATGTGATTGTACATTTATGTCATGTATACCAAACCTCTCTTTAAAAAGATTTATTGCAGATGGGTAATTGCTTTCAGTTAAATTAAACTCTTTAATGGAATTTACCGCTGCACCAGCTATATGTAGCATTTAAATAGTAGCTTCTTTCTACGTTTCTCAAGAATATTATTTCTGTGTAAGACAGTTAACTCAAAGCTGTCCCAGAAATTAAAAACTTATTTGAATCCCCGAAGAATTTTTCTATTTTTAATTTAAGTAGCCTTATTTTCTTTCAGAATCAGAATTTGAATGCCACACAAGAATTTCATTTACTAACACATTTATTCATGTCTGTTCAATTTTCTTTTTCAATTTCAGTTTATAATAAATTACTGTATCATCATATTCATCGCATTCTAAAATACAGCTTTTAGTATTAATTTCATTATGAATTAAGTTTTATATGTGACTGTCAAAATCTTTCAAATTTTTATATTTATCTGTTGGCTTTATTAAACTTTGTTAATTTAAATTTTGCGTATAGCATTAAAGTGTTACCTAATATTCTACAATCTAATTAACTATTTCGACTTTTAAAATACTGTATACTAATAACAACAATAAAATTATCTAATATTAAATTGGATACTTGCGAATCTCTTTCAAGATCGAAGATTTAACAAAATATAATAACACCACGTTGTTCCAAATATTGCAATTCAACCGAGAAATATAATCTAGATTTATTTCTAACTTCTTTCGCTGTCAATTGCAGAATAGTTAGAAACATTCTACACTAGAATGAGACGAAATTCGATAGCTGAAATGAAACATTTAATGTAACAGAACGAAGAAAACTAGTCCTGTTGCTCTGTCAAACAAATGTCTGTTTAAAAAAAAAATTTCAAAAAAAAAAAAAAAAAAGATAAAAAAAAGATAAATATCATGTTTAAGAAAGAAATTTAAGCAAAAGTGAAATCTATTTTTTTTTTATTTAACTTTCTCCAATCTTGTCAAAGAGGTAGATATTGGAGTGGGAGGCAGAGTTTTATACTAACTATGTGAAAAATACCAGAGCCGGGAATCGAACCCGGGCCTTCCGCTTAACGTGCGGAAGCTCTAATCACTGAGCTACTCTATCTAATTTTCAGCTTGGGATTTCTCACATAATATATGTTAGCAATGTCACCGAGTCTGAAAACGTGCAGCTATATCAAGAGACAATATTGAACATGGCACAACTCCAATAGGCCACGAAATTTTAATGGAGAGGAAGGCTGATTTTTATACCAACTATATAAAAATACCAGAGCCAGGAATTGAACCAAAGCCATCCGCTTAACGTGCGGATGCTCCAACCACTGAGCTACCCTGGCTGATAACCAGCTTGGCATTTCTCACATAATATATATTGACAAGGTCACCAAGTCTGCAAACGCGCAGCTATATCAAGTGGCACTATTGATCAAATGACAATATTGACCATGGCGCAACTCCAATAGGCCACGAAATTTCGTAGCCTATTGGAGTTGTGCCATGGTCAATATTGTCACTTGATATACCTGCGCGTTTTCGGACTCGGTGACCTTGCCAACGTATATTAAGTGAGAAAGGCCAAGCTGGTTATCAGCCAGGGTAGCTCAGTGGTTAGGGCATCCGCATGTTAAGCGAAAGGTCCGAGTTCGATTCTCGGCTCTGGAATGTATCACATAGCTGGTATAAAAAACAGCCTCCCACTCCAGTCTATTAGAAATGAATTTTCAAGGTTGATAAATTAAAAAATAAAAAATAAAAAATCTAAAGAGGTAGATAGTCTTGGGATGTGTAACGATGCACTGTCCTGCCTACAAACGTAATTCCGTCCAAAAAATTATATATATATATTTTAATTGTTGTACAAGCCAAGTTTCAGACACTTAAAATAAGACAAAAAAAAAAAAAAAAAAAAAATCAGAATTTGGAATATAAGAAAAAGAATCCACTTATTAAAATAATTCCTTTATCATTTAATATTTTCATTTTAAAAACACACTTCATTCTTTTAATGCATTAATGTGTTGTTTGATTTTTTTCTTTTTTCTTTCTTTCTTTTTTTTTTTTTTTTTTTTTTTTTATTCTTTTATTTAAATAATAAATAGAAAATAAATTAAACACATAAAGAATATCTTTCCAGATATTAAATTTTGTATGTTTGTACAAAGTGTGAACTTTTAGCACAAATATGAATGATATGTTAATAGCATCACTTCTGTAATAAATATGAAAGCATATAATGCCTAGTTTAGTAAACATAGCCTTATGTTACGTCAAAAAAAAATGAGATTCGTTTATGCACCCAACTTACTTTAAAAGACAATATTAAATGTTTTGCATATGATAAAGTTATGAATAATGTATGCCTCTCATCATGATGTTTACCCTTCTAAGCAACTTTCATATTTTAGAAAAGAGTTATCTATTCAAATTCGTCTTTTCAAGAAATTGCTTCCTTAACAAAGCTGATAAGGAAAGCGCAGTTACACGATAAATTTTGGCACATATTTATCTCAGAAAGAATATAAACATGGAAATTGATATTGAATCTGTTATTTGGTTATTTGTAATAATAATAGGGTTCTAATGATTTTTTCTTTTTTTAAATAGTTATTTTCATAAATTTGATAATATAATTGAGTTCAATATATGTAAACATTTGTTTAACAGATATTTTTTATAAATAACAATGTTTGTTGCTCCTTCTGTGATAATATATATATTTGAACTCATAAATAAAATATATCTTATTCTTAATTTTGGAATGTTATATAGTTTTGTAAAATTTAAAATAATTAACTTTTTATCTACATATAAATCATGGGCTAGTTAAAATGAACGTAAAAACTTTATTTTTTAAGTTTTAACACTAAATTTCTATAATATTTGAAACTACAGTGTTTAGTTTGTAAACAACAAAAGCATCTAGTATCTTTTGTTTTTTTTTTCTTTTTCGTGTGATTGCTTTTAATTATTATTATTTTAGTTTTAAATTTTAAATGTTTTTATAAACTTTTGAGAATAAAAATTACTTGTTTATTTTATTTACTTATTATACTATTATCTACATTAATACAAAATAATGATTTTGCAAACAACTGTAATATAACATAGAATAATTATAAATGTTTAAAATTTGTCCGTGTTTTGTATCCAATAATTATTCTGAACTCAGAAAATTACATGAAAAAATTGAAGATACATATATGTGTGTGTGTGTGTATAATTTTGTTTATGCAAGATTTTAAACAGAATAAAGTATTTTTAATAAAACAGATCAGGATAAAAAGCTCATAAGTAATGCACAAAAAATCTTGGTTTTGGTATAGATTTTATGATTCAGAATTAAAGTTCAAAAACTACACGAAGGTCAGAAACATGAAAACAAGAAGAATGATATAGGAATCATATTCGCAAACGCAATTCCGACGTGCTAGATACCCAGAAACCCAGAGACTGAAAGATGCGAGGCAGGTTACAAATGATAATAAATTATATATACAAAAACGAGATTACATAGACTTTTGGGGAAAAAAAAACAGCTTTAAAGGAGGAGTTCAAAGTTGCAACTTACAACTGTAATGTACGCTTTGCAACTTGGAAACATTGATCAAAGGACTGTTGCAAAAATTCTTGGTGTACTAGAAATAACTCCACTTGCAGCATAGATTTCAACCATTCCATTTCCTATTCCAATAGGATTTTATAAAATTGGCTTTTCATGCAACTTCGAAAAAAAAAAAGAAGGGAGAGTTATTTTTAAGAAGATTGCCTCGAGATGAGTATAGCACGGCTAATCCAGCATCCCAGAAATGTAGCATCCAAATATTTGCGTATAGTACGGCAAAAGGCGTTGGAGATCCGTGATATTGAAAATACTTCCTCTACTGCGTACGGAGCGACATATGGACATTCAGACAGATACACAAATTGAAATCGTATTCACACTTTAAAAAATTTAGAATATGTGCAAAACGTTTAATGTAAACGAAAACACCATTCAAGCAAATTTCCAATTGAAGCCCTCAATGTAACTGAATAATTTGATGTGGCCCGGTAAATCTTATTTTAATATACTATATTCTATAGAAAGTATACTTTTGTGCATATGAATACCGTATTTCAATTTCATTAAGATTTGTGCAAAGTAAAGTTGCAAAAATTGCTTTATAGGAATACCTGTCATAGGACTCATAGTCCAAGCGGCGGCTGCAAAAAATTGACTTGAGAAGGTACGAAGCTGATTTTTTTCCTATAGATAGAATTCATTGTTACAATGAAAATCTGATAGGGTTGCCTGGTCAAAGCCGTCAAGTTTAAGAGAAACAACCTCACTTCCGGTCACAATTTAAACGATTTTCGAATCCCAAAAGGTATGAAGATGAAACCGGTGCTAAAATGTAGAGATTAATATTCTCTTTAAAATGGCATAGGGTTGCCTGGTCAAAGCCGTCAAGAAACAGAGGTTGCCACGAAAATAGGGGACGTATTTTACGATTTATTTATCCAAGTAAAAAGTGATTTACCCAAGTGTAAAGATGAAACCGGTGCTAAAATGTAGAGATTAATATGCTCTTTAAAATGGCATAAGGTTGCCTGGTCAAAACCGTCAAGACCCGGAGGTTGCCTCGAAAATAAGGGTCAAAATTAAACGCTTTTCGAACCCCACAAGTGTAAAGAAGAAACCGGTGCTAAAATGTTGAGAATAATATACTTTTTAAAATGGCATAGGGTTGCCTGGTCAAAGCCGTCAAGAAACAGCGGTTGCCACGAAAAAGGGGGGGCGTATTTTACGATTTATTTACCCAAGTAAAAAATGATTTACCCAAGTGTAAAGATGAAACCGATGCTAAAATGTAGAGAATAATAGGGTCTTTAAAATGGCATAGGGTTGCCTGGTCAAAACCACCAAGAAAAGAGGTTGCCACGAAAAGTGTGTGCGTGTGGGGGGGGGGGGCGAATTTTCGCGGTTTTCTTACCCTAACATATTTAAAAATGAAACCGTTTATAAAATATAGAGAATAATATTCTCTTTTGAGTATCACAGGGTTGGCAGGTGAAAATCTCGAAAAATAGTGGTTGCCTCGAAAGAAAAAAAAAAGCTAATTTTGAAGGGTTTTTTATACAATGTGAAGAAAAAATATAAAAAGTATTTAAAAAATAAAAAATAAATAAACTGTAATGAAACTGTTCTAAAATTTCCCATAAAAACAACGAATTAATAGTAAAAATTAAAAATGTAGCATGCGGATACGGATAAGAAAATACGACCGCAAAAGTTAACAGAAATGAAGATAATAATGCCCAAGAAACTCATAATAAAAATTTCTGTTAGTATACAAAATAAATAATTAAATAAAATGAAAAAAAAAACCTCTTATTTCAGATTTGCAGCAAGATTTACAAATTTCAATTTCATAAATTAATTCATTGTTATTAAGAAACGCGAAAAATTTATCAATTTTTTAAAATGCTTTTCGCTTTATTTGTACCCATAATTAATTTGCAGAAGGTATTATTGATTATTTTAATTAGATATTAAAAAAAATTGAGAAATTTATCTAAAATTGACAAATTCTTAATAAAACAAAATCGACACAACCCAATATTTTCGTATAAAATTCTACAAAGCAGTCGCATACAAAGCAGTCGCTTTAGGGAATTATCCTCTCAATACTTTGACACAATTTGAATATTTTAAGTATTGAAAAATGGGGAAAAAACGAGCTCGTGAGCTGAAATTAGTTTTATACAGATTAGAAAAAGAATGGTCACGCATAATAATTTAATTTTCTTTATGCTTTAAAATCTCTTATATCATTAAACAAATAAAATAAACGAATATTGAAATTCGCTTCCTTTTCTAAGCTGACCGCTATACATTGACAGGTTTGAAGCACAATCGTAAGGAAATTGAAAAGTGTTGTATGTTCTACATTTAGCTAGCAATTTCATCTTTTAAATATTAATCATTTCGTGTTTAACCTTTTTAAAATAGTCTTCATGTGTGTTTCACTTTGTGTTAAACACCTTTAATATTTATTAGCTTTTTGGAGACTGACCGCTATTTCTTTACGAATTTTACCAGGCAAACATATGCCATTTTAAAATAACTCCTACGCTGTACATTCTGGAACCAGCTACACCTTTCAAATATTCATATAATTTCATCCTTATTCATTTTCTTTGTTAATGCTATTCGTATTTTTTTACACTTCGTTAAGAAATCTTCAAAACTCGCCTATTTTTTTGTGGTTGACTGCTTTACTTGACAGAATTGACCTATTTTCGAGGCAACCTCCGAGTCTTGACGGTTTTGACCAGGCAACCTTATGCCATTTTAAAGAGCATATTAATATCTATATTTTAGCACCGGTTTCATCTTTACAGTTGGGTAACTCACTTTTTACTTGGGTAAATAAATCGTAAAATACTTCCCCTATTTACGTGGCAACCTCTGTTTCTTGACGGCTTTGACCATTCAACCCTATGCCATTTTAAAGAGCATATTAATACCTACATTTTAGCACCGATTTCATTTTTACACTGGTGGGGTTCGAAAATCGTTTAAATTTGACCCCTATTATCTAGGCAACCTCTGAAACTTGATGGTTTTGACCAGGCAACCTTATGCCATTTTAAAGAGCATATTAATCTCTACATTTTAGCACCGGTTTCATCTTTACACTTGGGTAAATCACTTTTTACTTGGGTAAATAAATCACAAAATACGTCCCCTATTTTCGTGGCAACCTCTGTTTCTTGACGGCTTTGACCAGGCAACCCCATGCCATTTTAAAGAGCATATTAATCTCTACATTTTAGCACCGGTTTCATCTTCATACCTTTTGGGGTTCGAAAATCGTTTAAATTGCGACCGGAAGTGAGGTTGTTTCTCTTAAACTTGACGGCTTTGACCAGGCAACCCTATCAGATTTTCATTGTAACAATGAATTCTATCTATAGGAAAAAAATCAGCTTCGTACCTTCTCAAGTCAATTTTTTGCAGCCGCCGCTTGAAGTATCAATGCTTTGAAATACTTTCAGGTGTCCCTCTACACAAAATAGTGGTGGTATTTACTCCGTTTTCTATAGAAAACATCCAATATTAAACTTAAATGACGTATTTCAATTCCATTAAGGTTTGTGTAAAGTAAAGGAATGAAAATATGGTTCATTCAAAGATAAAGATAAATTCTCATAGAACACAATACTTTGTAAATCTTTCGGTGACCCTGTATACCATCTACTAAATGTATTCACTCCATTATCAATAGGGAACATCCAATAGTAAACTTCAATAACACATATCCATTTCACACGCACAGACGTAAAGACTAACCGAAGTCATTAACAATTTGAGTGTTGTTGGAAAGTATTAACCCTTTGAGTGCTGAATACTCGCGGCCTATGCGGTCCATACGGACGGCGCGCGGTTGGCGCTGACAATCACCAGGGACTGAATACTTTTTCGCGTAGTATGGATCTCGTTGGCGGTGTATGATACATTATAATATAGTATACACTTATTATTCCGTTGTCTATTTCACACTAAATGAAAATTACGTGCACTGTAAGCAACAAAATGCCAATGCAACAATTATAACTGTACGGCGTAATAGGAGAAATGAGTTATTAGAAAATAACTGAAGTAGCGTATAAAACAAAAGTTTGTTTTTCATCGTTACTAAGTGACGAGGTATGCGAGTGTTGCATAGTACACTGATCATTTTTGCCGGGCGCGTATTTGCGTCCATAGTCAATACTTATAACATCTGCTAAGCGTGTATTTGCGTCCATAGTCTATATTAAGGACTTTCGCTGGACGCATATGTGCGTCCATAGCACTCAAAGGGTTAAAAAGAGCATTTTACAGCGACTTTTAGTCCGTTGAATGAAGAAACAGCAGAATCGTCGCTTTTTCCCTCCGTCTGCGTTCCGTTCCACTACTATATGCTTCTATTACACAGCTATAGCTGATAACATTTCTCAACATGGTTGAGTAAAATAAGTTCCCTCGATAATGTTGTGTATTTTTACACAAAAGTTTTTACAGTTAATTTAATTTTTTTTTTCCTTATACGCTAAGCACTTTTGAAAAAGAAAAAAAAAAGTGAAATATTTTTGTCAAAAAAAAAAAAAAAAAAAAAAAACTATTGTTAATTAAAACTATAAATTTATTTGACAAATATAAACCTTCATTAAGAAGATTCAAATTTATTTGAAAGTTCTCTTGTTAAGATAGAAACAAAAATATGTTTCAATATTCAACTTATAAAAATTATTTTCAGAAACATTGCAGATTCAACCCATTTTTCCTTTCTTGAATATTGTGTGAAAATAAATTTAAATTATGAACTGATACTCTACTAATGTACATATACTATCCAAATTTATTATTTTGTATTCAATAATATAGTTTATATTTTATATTTTCTTTACTATTTATAAATAATACCTCAAAATCAATTAATATATCGGTATAATTTTGAAAATCGCGTGGAAACTTGTAAAATAATTTCATATAGTTTTTTTTTTTTTTTTTTTTTTTTTTTTTTTTTAATCAATGGAAATTGTTGTTAATAACTTTCAACGAAGTTGAAATGCGTTTATGACATTGGTTTGTCTGTCTGTCCATCTTTAGTCCATCTGTCTGACATTTTGCAATCTACCTCCCGTAAATATTCATGGAATTTCTTGAAACTGACACATGTCTTTCAGGCATACCATGCGATGTTCCCTGTTAAAAATAGAGTAAATGCATCCAGTAAGTTGTCTACAAGGACGAAATCCAAAGCATTACGTTCTATGACAGGTATTTGCCTAAACTAAATTTTAACACTTTTATTTTGCACAAATCATAATGAAATTGATATTAATAATGAATACGGACAAGAAAATGCATTCTATGGAATAAAAAATTATTAGTATTAAGATTTACAGGGCCGCAAAAAATATTTAGCTACATTATTGGCTATGATTGGAATTGCCCTTGTATTGCACTGGTATTGCCCTTTCGTTTGCATTTATCTTCTTTAACACTTTTTAACGATGTTTAAGAGTATTTATGATATGAATTCATGAATCTGCCCGTCTTTCTTTACGTCTGTATTCGGTTTTTATACCCTCTAACTTCAGTAAATATCATGGAATTTCTTGAAACTTATACTACGGCCAGTCCTCTTTTGAAAACGGGATAAATACCGCAATTGATTTATCTACATGAACACTGGAAATAATTTTCAAAGCATTGCAATCCAGGAGAGTTATTTATATAGATTACATTTTAATGCATTTAATTTGGACAAATCATAGTGAAATTGACATTTATCATTCATGTGCACAAAAAATTCATTCTATAAAATACATTCTATATAATAAATACATTCTATATAATATAGTATAGATTAACATTAAGATTTACATGATCACAAAAAAATGAATAAATAATGTATATATGCATTACATTACATTTAAGACTGTATTAGAAAATTCCTGGAATTGGGTTTTTGTTTGCATTAATAGTTTTTAACATTTTATTATGGTGTTTAAGCGTGGCTATGATGTGTATTCGTCTATTTGTCCATCTTTCTGTCCGTCTGATTGCCCGTCTGTCCGACTCTAATGCCCGTGTGTAATTCCAATTCACTGTAGCATTATTTTCTATTTATATGTATAGTATAACTGGTTTGTGTACAGGGACATCCAAATGTACGCCAATGCCTGGTGTTTTATGAGAATTATTTTATAAATCATATTTCGGATTGCATAAAACATAATGAAATTGACATATATAGCTCATTTGTTTTCTATAGAGTATTCTATGTTTAGCATTAATATTTACAGGGATACACAAAAATATTCAGATACATTACGGATTACAATTAGAAATTGCTGTAATTGCATTTTCGTTTGTGCTAAGTGTTTTTAACTGTTTACAACAATGTTTAAAAGTGTTTATGAATTCAATTAGTTTATATGTCTGTATTTCAGTCATTTGACTTTATGTTGTTTGAACACGTCGGGAAAGTTTATCGAAAGTTAAACGATGTAAAGAGCACGTATAAAGTATTAATAATCTACGCGAATTAAATCATTTTTCTTTCTTATCTATTTATAACTCATTTTCAAAATTAATGTTTTCAGAAATTTCTAAGTAAATTAAAATACTATATCTTTCGAGTTTTAAACGTTATGATATAAAGAATATTTTAGTCGAATTTTTCAGTCAAAATATACTCAGTTTATAAGAATATTAAATGTATGCTTACATCCATAAAATTAAGTGCAAATACTCATTTAAACATAATTTAAAATGTTATACATATTCTCAAATGTATAGCTGCAATCAATAATACTTAGACACTTACGTTGACAAAGATCTCGAAATCACAGAAAATGAATATAAATGTTTTAATTTTTCGAATAAGAAGCATCGCAAGAGATAATTCCTTACTAAATCATTTTTCTTCACTTGACAATCTGATATGAATAGAGTATTTCTATCTAACCTTTTTTATGTATGCCACTTCAGAAGTAGTTTGTAAAAGGAGAAGATTGATTAATCTTGCTTTCGTTGCTGTCACTTGTTGGTATAATTTTGACGGAAGATAGCATATTGAGATATCTTGTGAAGATAAAATATTTTAATTTCAGTATAATTGCGATAAACTGTGATGATTTTTCACTAAAAATTAAAGAAACGTATTATTCTTGTCGAAGAAAAATTGAATTACTTATAGTAACAAATATACAGACTCAACGTTGTACAGGAATTTAAATATTTACACAACGTTGAAAAGTCCAATGTAAAAAAATATTAAAAGGAAACTGCAGTTTCGTTAAGTTCAGAATGACAAAGATGAATTAGTGATCTTATATACAGATAGGAAAACAATATTTTGGCTGTTATTTTGACTCTAAAATTTGCCCTATATGCGAACTTATGAAATGATAAGAATCCTCATTAAAAAAAAAAAAAAAAAAAAAAAAAAAAAAAAAAAAAAAATTCTTTATATCCAATTACATAGCAAATATTTCGGAATTTTTCTTGTTGCAGCTGGATGAGTTGTTGGATTGGGTTATAGGGAATAAGGTCGATTTACTGCAGTAAAATCCTAGGCCTGACGGAGGTGTCCTCCGTGGGGGGAGGGGGTCTAAAGAGTCCTAGCCCGTATCTGCGCAAGTTTCGGGGGAAAACACGAAAAACCCTGAATGGCTAGGACGACGAGCGCGACCTGGGATCGAACGCGACATCTCACCTCCACCAGCTTTGAGCGCAGAACCGCTCGACTGCTGGTGGGTCTGTAAGTGAATGGTACGGCGAAAAGTCTTTGTCACCCCTTGTCCAAGGTGGAGATTGACAATATAATTTTTTACATATTAAATTAACATTTAATACGTAAATAAATATTTTTTACATACATCTAATATATATATATATATATATATTTATTTACATTTGCGTTTACAACGTTCTGTAACTATTTATATTACTGAAATTAATATTAGTTTAATTGTGTAAAAATTATTGTATAAACTTATTTAAACGTAACAAAACAATTCATAAAATCAAATTAGTACTAAGAAAATTCAAAATAAACAGCGTATTATTAATCGATTAGTTGTGCATGAATGAGAAATGTTCTTGTAATTTAAAGTATATTAATTATAAGAAATTACCGAATTCAACTTAACATAAAATTCGGATGATCCAAAGGTCACAGAAAAGGGAAAAAGTTATAATATCCTTTTAAAAAACGCATTAATCTTAGCATTGTGGGATTTTCAGTGAAATGCAAAGAAAAACACTGGATTATTTTTATGTAACAAACGATTTATTGCCAATTTAAGTCTTTTTTTTTTTTTTATCAGGCTGCGTTTTAATCGTAAAATTAATTGTTATTGTGGCCCAGTGAATTCAATATCTGAACTGCATAAACGTTCAATGTAACGGCCGTCAATCATGATAATTGCCGTCAGATGTTGCGCATTGGGAATTCTCATAGTACAGCTTAACTAACAATGCTTTATCACTTAACAATACTGCTTTCTTCTATATTCAATTGAAGAAAGTTTTAGATTCGTAAAAATTTTAGACTTCCGGTTTTCGGCAGATTTACAGGTTTTGTGAGGACCAGAACACAATTTGACCATTTCTAGAAAATGTCCGTCTGTCTTTCTGTATGTGTGAAAAAAAAATTGTGGGAAATGTATCTCCAGAACTACTGTTCAGAATTGTATATAAATTTATATGTAATGCACCTTGACCTATATTAGTGCATATGAATTTTTGGTGTCAACCGCTCAAGAGGTGGTGATGCTATGCAGCGATTTCCGCAATTTAAAGAAAGACTATATCTCAGGTTCTATTGCGTGTAATAAAACAAAACTTGATATGTGAGAAAGTCACTATGAGACATTATCTGTTTCAGTTTGAAATATTTATCTGCCCAAAAGGGCGCTGATATACAGTGATTTCCGCAATTTATGAGAAGGCTATTTTCATGTTGCATAACATATTCTAAATTAATATTTTGGTAAAACAATGGGATATTCACTCAATCTTATCTAAATCATTTCATACTTTATACTCCCTCTGATATTTCACAGTACGTTGGTTTTCCAGCAGCGCATCGCGATGTTTTCTCCATCGGTTCTTCAAATTAGAGGTCTGCAGGGGCCGGAATGTCGAAGGACGGGCCCGGCCCGTTTATTTTTTAACGGTGTATGGCCCGGCCTGGCCCGGACAAAAAACGATAAAATCAGGCCCAACACGGCCCAACCCGATTTAAAAAATATGTAAAAAAAAAAAAAAAAAAAAAAAAAAAAAAAAAAAAATGAATGCCTTTCTATGAAAAATATTTTTAGTATGTGTTTTGCAAAGGTTTTATATTACCAAACAATAGTACGTTCTTTAACAAAACTGCTGAACTTTTACAAGATTATTATATATAAACAGAAATTCATTATTATAGACAAGGCACGAAGACAAACAGAAAGTCAAATCGAAAATATTAGCATTCATCAAACAATATAGGTAGGTATTTAAAATGGTTAATACTACTAAAAATGCCCTTTCGACCATTTCCTCTTACATACCGTAATGTACCCGAATCTTTCATGTGCTCCGGTAAACAAAACTTTAATGTTAAACCAACCATATTCAATAGAAAAGTTGCTTTTGCCCATGATAAAAATGATGCTACTTTCGTCCACTGGAGTAAAGGAAAAAAGGCCTTAGAGAAAAATTTCAACGGAAAGATTTTTATAGCCTTTGTACCACCTAAACTCAACAGATCATAAGAAACAAAGCCTTATACACTAACGTATCTGATTTCTTTTTATATGTACCTGTACGCAAACTGGTAGTGACATGCATACTATTTTGAATAAGAAACCATCTAATATTACTTTAAATAAAATATATTAATTTCGAGGCATGCTAAAAATATTTTCGAAAAGTCAGATTTTGGACAGACCGATAGACAGATAGACTGATAGACCGATAGACCGACAGACAGATTTGATAGACGATTAAATTGAAGTTAGAGACACTTTTTAACAAAATAGAACTTTATGTGACATAAAAGCCTGTAAAATTATGTAAAATGACTGAAGAAACATTTAATAACTTTCTTTTTTCGTTGATTAACGAGGAAACCAGAAAAAGATTCGGGCCGGCTCATCCTGGAGAAAATTTCGGCCCGAATATACGCAAAAAACTGAGCCCGAGCCCGGCCCGGCCCGAGAGCAAATTAAAAAATTCGGCATGAACCCGGCTCGAGGGCCGGGCCAGGCTAGGGCTCGGGCCGTAAGTGCGGCCGGTGCAGACCACTACTTCAAATACGTTCACCCTCTCTTCCTGATTTTCCTCACGGCAGCCGTGACGTTGTACTTCGTCACCTCTGCTCTCTCATAGCTGTTCGCTCCTGATTGGGCGCTCAGAGTTGTGACGTTTTTCACTCTCGCCGTTTTGTGGGGCACGTGCGATTTTTGCATTACAAACTTGATCTTCAGCCAGCTACCATGTAGTACAGGCGCTCCGCCACTCCCGTTCTCGGGTGGGCCATCGCAGAAGTCGTGCAATGGACCCGAGTCACCGTAATGAATTAATCTTAACTAAATATCTAATCTCTTAAAGTAATAGTCAAATAGTTTTAATCTTGAATTCAAACTGTAGTTAAATTTTGATTATTAATTTCATTATCGGCAAGTGTATTCACGCGATTGAGTCGGAATTATGTTCGCCGGCATTTCCGAGGCAGATGGAAGCAGCTACCCAGATAACCAGGCAATCTCCCCACTAAAAGGAGCTGTATTAAAGAACCATTTTATCAATTAATTTTCTGTGTCTGTCTTCAATTCTACGGTAAACCTGTTCCATTTTAATTATGACTGTACTCAAGGATCGTGATGTTCACATGTCGCCTAGCGGCACCCTAATTAAGCTCTTGGTGTTGTGTATTCAGTTAACAATTTAAAATCAACACAATAATTATATGCAAGTAGATAAATCTTTAGAGGTATATTTTAATATCCACTTTTTAGCACTCCAGCATACATTAATTAACACTACAAAATGGTGCCTGCGACCACGTCTCACGATGTGTGCACGTTGCGATTACGAATAGTGAACTGAAGTCAACTTTAATATCGTAGGTGACTATAGAAAGCTATTTTCATAAAATAACAACAAAATTTTAAATATTTCAATAGTTCAAGATAAATCTATATCAGTTTTCTGTAGTGAAGCCAATATTGTGACAGATGCAGATGGATTGTGAACTAATTGTCATATTTTTTGATATTTGAGCTTGTCTATGCAATCTTATTTCATCGACAAGATTTTCATCGCTGTAGCGAATATAATCATTTCCGAGCAAATTTTAAGTTTGGCATGAGTAGTTTGTACATTTGTTGCATTTTTTTTTTCCTCTACGAAATTTTGCATAAAAGAACTGTAAAAGTCAATGCAACATAACGTTACAATGCAAATAAACAAAAAATAGATTACTTTAACCTAATATGGAGCTAGATGCAGTTGGATTAGCTAAAACGCATGATCGTTGCTGTATTTTAAAACTATGGTACTTAGGGTTCAATCCAACTCAATCTTCTTCATATTCATTATGAAAGTCAATCAAGTGATTTCATTTCATTCTGTACAAGTATAATTTTAGTTATACGCATGTATTTGGAAATTTAATGCATTTTATTTTTTGTTTTTAAGACAAGTGGTAGTAGAATATAGCCTAGAGACTTTTTTTTTTCATTACATATTTGATTTTTCTATAAGAGTTATTTTTCAACAAGTGTGCAAACGGCAAATGTGCTTTCCTGCATTTTCATGCATTTACATTTTCTGCTATTTATTTCACATACAAAATTGTTTCTTATAATATATACTTGTTTTCTTATAAATTACATGATTACCATCATAATAACATGCTTTTTTTTTTTTTTCATTTAGATGTATCTATATCTCTTATAATTTCATATTTGCTGTAAACACACACACATATATATATATATATATATATATATATATATTTCATTTATTGTTATGAGGGCACAGAAACTTTTTTCCGTGTGTTCACTATACAGAAATACTTTGAAAGTTTAGTAAAAATTATTTCAACTTCATTTCAGGAATATAATTATTACTTTTTTTTTTTAAAGGGTGTACACTTTTTTTTTTTTTTGTATTGTTGTTTGTTTTATTTGCCATGTTTAAACATTTTTACATACATGAATTTAAAAAAAATTCCAATACATGTTGCATCACATTCGTAATTTGGGTTAGTGTTTAATTTTAACTGTTGTATCTATGTTGTTTACCACATTTATTTCTCACATTTACACTCTTTTGCGGCATTTATTGTGGGGATGGTAAATTACTGAATTTGCGCATACATTTTTAAACAATCGCACTCTTTTGCAACATTTATTTTAAGGAAGGTACATGTTTGCATTTATTCACACAATTATTCATTTATATACCCCTTTTTTTTTCTCATTGCACAAAATTTTGTTTTTGGGAGAAGACAAATTGCTGTGATTTTATACACATTGTTCATATGTTATCATTTTTCACTACTCTCACTTCTTTGAATTTGTTCATGTTCAGTGGTTATTTACCTTTTTTTATCTACATTGCATACAAATTCCATTCATTTTTTTAATTTATTTTCACTCGTCAATGAATTTTTGTGGACTATGTGTCTATGGCCAGTATGATGCATAGCCACATGTTTTCATTTCTCTGGTTTCATTGCTGGTTCAATGATTCCTTCAATATTCCATTTTTATTTACAGTTTTAGTCAATAGATTTTTCTACACACACTTTGTCATTCTCTGATGTGATACGTGGATCCGTTTGGTCAGCGGTGATATGTTTCCCATCCTGTTAGTGACTTACTAATCTGATTTTATGCTTTTTCATTTGTATGCCATTTAATACAATACTTTTAAACTTCTATAATAGTTTTTTTATCACATGCTTTATGATCACTTATACATTACTCAATAGTTTATTACTCACAATTTATAACTTGTTTAATTCACTTTTTTGACTACTGAAAATTTTTATTGATTTACCACATGCATTATTCCCAACTTACAGAATTTCCATGTACTTTACAATCTGATCGTTTTTTTGTGTTTTCTTTTTCCCAGCTTTCATGCATTTTAGTTTTTATTTATTTATTTTTTATTTTTTCAGTACTATAGTTATAATAGTTTATTTTTTTGTGTACACACCTGCTTTACATCTTTTTTAAACTATATCTTATTTTTTTTTATAGTATTTATTATTATTTTTCCTTTGCACCAACATATGGTGATTTTTTATTAACTACACTTGTAACGAATTCAAGTAGTGTTACATGTTTTTCATTTTTTTTTGCTAACATTTTCATAGCTATACTTTATCAGTATACCAAATTTACCTTTCCAGAATATAGGTATTACATCTTTAGTTTTTATATAATTGATATTCTGTAATCATTTTTTTCTGCGTTTACTTTTGCTTATGTGGGGTTCAAGTTTTAAATAGCAATTTTTATACATCGTACTATGTCAAATCTGGTAATTTTTCAGTATTTAAATTTAGGCATAGTTTAAAACCAGATTTTTTTAGGTGCTCGAAATTATCACTAGATGGACAAGTAATGGTCGCTTTTATGTTTTGTTTACATGTTTACATTACCTTCACATCATATGTTTTTTTTTAGTATTTATTTATTTTGCTCAATAGATTTTTTTTTTCATGCCGATAAAATGCAATTTACAAAAGTGATTTACTTACCATTTTTTCGGTGTTTTGCTGCGTCGGTTCATTTCTCTTTTCAATCCAGGATCATACTAGTCACTGTCCTGGTATTGAAGACATATTTTTTTTTCCTCCAATTTATGTCAGTTTTTATTTTTAATTTTTTCAGTTTCTTTCATACAGGTATTCTAAAACAGTTTTTTTTTCCTTGTCACTCAATTATCTTCATGTATACAGAAATTTACGAATGTGATAGATTATTTACACTTTTCATTATTTTAGGTTGATTTAGTTTTCTCTATTATTACGCTTTCTTTTCAGATAAACACATATATAATCTTCATTGTTTTACACTGATTGTAATATGTATTTAGATTTTTCAGAATTATTACAGCATTTTTTTCACATTTTTAATTATAGATACCTACTTACTTGTCCAAAACGTCTTCCATAGGTTCCTGTTGCAGGTAGTTTTTTTTTCTTTTTCTTTATAAGATCATGTAAGCAAATGTGCAATTTTTATGTGAAAATTAATGAGACAAGACAAAATTATAAAAATGCTTTATTTCATAGTAATAACAAGAATAATAGATACTTACCTGTTTATGCAGTTGTTTATGTATGTCACACTGTCTCACGAAGCCTGCTTTCTTGCACCTCATGTAATCATATTTTTTCATTGTCACAGTGTGTGTCTGTTTATAACCCTCTGTAGATGGTCACTATTTGGGTACCTGCTCAGCCTGCTTGGGCGTCTCTTTTTTCTCATATTTTTATCCCATTTTGCATGTTTTTTTTTTTTTTTTTTTTTTTTTTTTTTTTGGGGGGGGCGTTTCTGGGGGAGTATATGTCATGTTGCATGGCATATTCTAAATTTATATTTTGGCAAAACAATAGAATATTCAATCAATCTTATCTAAATTATTTAATACTTTATACTCCCTCTCGTATTTCTCCGTACGTTGGTTTTCTAGCAGCGCATCGCGATGTTTTCTCTAGCGGTTAATCATGATTTCGCTCACGGCAGCCATGACGTTGTACTTCGTCACCTCTGCTCTCTCCGAGGCAGACGAGTCTGCCTCGTGCTCTCTCACAGCTGTTCGCCCCTGATTGGGCGCTCAGAGCTGTGACGTTATTCACTCTCGCCGTTTTGGGGGGCGCGCGGCGTGCGCTATTTTTGCATTGCGGACTTGATCTTCAGCCAGCTACCATGTAGTACGCCATCGCAGCCATCGCAGAATTCGTGCGATGGACCCGATTCACCGTAATGATTTAATTTTAACTAAATATCTAATATCTTAAAGTAATAGTAAAATAGTTTTAATCGTGAACTCAAACCGTAGTTAAATTTTGATTATTAATTTCATTATCGGCAAGTGTATTCAACCGATGAAGTCGGAATTATGTTCACCGGCATTTCCGAGGCAGAAGGAAGCAGCTACCCAGATGACCAGGCAATCTCCCCACTAAAAGGGGCTCTAAGGATCGTGACGTTCACATGTCGCCTAGCGACAACTTAATTAAGTTTTTGGTGTTGTATCTTCAGTTAACAATTAAAAATCAACAGAATAATTATATGCAAGTAGATAACTGCGAGCATATTTATGCAAGCATATTTTAATATCCACTTTTTAACACTCCATTAATTAACACTACAGCTATATCTCAGCTACAACTACAGCACAGAATTGCATATAAATTTATATGTAGATACACCTTGACCTAAATTAGTGCTTATCACCCTTTGGCGTCGAACGCTCTACAGATGGCGTTGCTACGCAGTGATTTCCTAAATTTAAGGGAAAGCTGTATCTCAGGTTCTACTACGAATCATTAAACAAAACTTGACATATGTGAGGAGGGCATTATGAGACCTTATGCTCATTCAATTTGGATTCTTATCGGTCTATAGGTGGCGCTGCTATAATGCAAATTTCTTCGATAACGAGAATGCTATAGCTCAAATTTTATGGCATATAACTCTACGAAACTTGATATGTAAGATAACCATTACAATGACAAATTTTTCAGTTGTTATTTATAGATAATAAAACTGTCTTTCATTTCATATTTAGTGTTAGTTTCCTGTTCACTTTGACATCCACTAAAGCAAGCTTTGAATTACCAAATGGGCCAGAGCACAAACTTGCTCAAAGATCATAGCCAGGTGATTTTGCTTCAGTGGAAGTACAGATTTCTCTAAAACCTCTTTTTGATAAACTTTTCCGTTAATGTTTACGTTTCCTTCGATAAAAATCAGTTGAGTCTTCCCATTGACCCTAATCTGAGTCCAAACCCTCAAACTTTTTGGTTGCGTTTTTTTTTTTTTTTTTTTTTTTTTTTTTTTTTTTTTCATTTTCAGCATGTTCTTGAGAGCTGGACCCGAAAGTGAGAGTTTTTCGCGACTTCACCAGCAAAAACTTTCTCATCGGTCTACAAAATACATTAGATGCGCCGCACTTTGAAAAAATCCCGAAACTTTTTGCTTTCATCTAATAGATTTTGCTTACCCTGATCACTCAAAAACTTCCCGTTGAGTAAATACAAATTATTTTAATAAATAATATTCAAAGATAAAACATTACAACACAAAAAAGTGGTTATAATGAATTAGGAAGTCCATAAAAGCTCCTCATTTTTTTTTCGGATACATAGTAGCCACCCTGTATATACGTTTGTTACTTTGATATGGTTGTTGTGATTTAATGCTGGTAACAATGGAATGCCCTTTATAATGGGCATTTCTTCTTTGAAAAATTTCTTCTTTTTTGGTCACGCTAGATTCGAAAGAAGAAAAAACAGCGGAAAACCTTAAACCTTTCAGATTGACGAGCTCGACCTGTGTTTGAATCCGGCAATTAACATCGACTATTTTCGGGAGCAGAACCTCTCGAGAAAACTTGGCGTTTTTAATTATTTAATTATTTATTTTTTAATTTATTTCAAATCATATTTTATTCAAAAAATTATTTGTCGCAAAATCTGGATGAAAATTGTCTATTTTCTCTAACCAAGTAGGGTAAACGCTAGTTGTTTAAAAACATTTTTTCTAGTATTATCTACTATATTATAGACTGTTATTAAATACTATACTTAATACTAGTTTTAATTACTATATACTATTGAAACCGAAATAAAACTCACTCTTACGACTAAGAATTTTGATCATAAATTTGCCACTCCTTCAATAAATACGAGTGACTACAATCTTTAGTTTAGTAAACTTATTCACCTGTTTCTATCATAGTAACAATAAAAAAGTTTTCACTAGACTTACTTTAAAATAAAACATCAACAAGTGTTTTGCATATGATAAAGTCATGAATAAAGTATACTTCATATTAAAGTTGTAGTAATCCTTCTAGTAACTTGCATATTTTATTCAAGTTCTATTTTTTCGATTTCTTCTTCAGCTAAATGATAGAGAATGCAAAGATATAGAAAAATTAAAGCACATAAAATACTTAGCCTTAAAAGCTGGTAGTGTATCTACAATTTACACATTTATAATAATAATATTTATTAATATCAGCTATTGCACCCGTTCTTTGCACGATGATTTAATTATTATTGACAGTATATTATTAAAAATATATCTTAGTTAAAGCTTACTATGCTGACGAAGATAGAGAATAGATTATTATAGTTAATAAGTACAATTTGTAAATTTCCCTTCATAAATATATTGTTTTTTATTTGCATAAGTTTTTGTTCATGGATTTAAACATACATTTTGTCAATGTCCTGAAAAATCTAATTTCTAGTGTCATTTACGTTCTGTAAAACGGTAACAATAGCTAGTAAATAAAATATATCAAGAGGATAGTTCTATACAACAGCTGTACCTTTACTTCAAAACATTCAACTGCACCGAAAATAGATTACTTTTTATGCATTAAATTTTCGTGAATTGCTCAATTTATGGCGATATTTAAATCCGGTAACAGGGAGTGTTTTTATACATATGCGTTATAAAATAGAGATAAAACAGTTATATTTTAGAATAGATTTAATAGCCCTACTTGATGAAATTTGAATTTTGGCTTCGAAATAGCTCGGTCATTTGTTGTCAAGGTCTTTTTTGACGTAACTGGGATAGCCATTTCAATTCATCGCGAAAATGGGACAGAAATTAAAATGAAAGCAAGAAGTTATTCTAGTAAAGCTGTACCCAAGTCATTAAAAGAACACAGTTGTTAATGATAAATTGATATTCCTTCCTTTACAAGTTACTTTAAAATTTGCAAAAGCCCATTTATTATTATTATTATTATTATTTGAGTGTGGAAACTAATTTATAATGACATATTAACTTTTATCCATAGACCTATTATTAAAGTGGATGAAGCATTGCTTTATTACGGGAATATAAGGACGTCTGTAAATAAGGAATCAGATGATTCCAATAAAAGTTTTTTTTTTTTTTTATAGTTATAAACATTTTGTAAAAAAATAAATAAATAAATAAAAAAAAATAAAAAGTATGATACAATAAAATAAAAAAATATAATAAATTCCTCTGAAATTCAATATCCATAACTTTTTTTCCAGCTTTTTACAGAATAAGTAATCACCACTACGTGCGATAAATTATATTTTATATACTAAATCCATGTAATTTTTAAAGGAAAATATAAATTTTAAAAAGAATTTTCAAAAATAAAGAAAGATATCATCTGCGGAATCGAACGCAGATTCTACATTAAAAAAAAAAAAAAAAAAAAAAAGTCCAATTTTTATCAAATATAGTCATTTTAACGCATCTAAATATCTAGATATAGTTTTCATTTGATTACAGAAGTGCTCATATTTGTAAATCTAATTAACACATTGATATCATTAATATACTTTTACAAACTAGCATATAGAAGCGGCATATTCGTATCTTCCTTTTTACATTAAATTTGCTTATTTAATATACGTGTTTTTACATTTTTACGAGATTTTTTGAAAACATCGCACATATAAAAACTTCCTTAAAAATATTTGAAGAAGTAGAAATCTTAACATTTATAAATCACTTTGTCTTTCAATATTTTATTCAATATTTGTGTTCGCTCGTGAAAGAATATGGTCATTTTATTCAATTGAATCCATCAATGTTTTTAGAGAAATATTGCAATAAGTATTATTGAAGTAAAAGGAAGAAATTATACCCTTCATAAACGCATCCTTGATAAACGTAAATGTTAAATGACGGTTAGATTTCCCCTATCAGAAACTGAAATGATAGTTTG
Source organism: Salticus scenicus (assembly GCA_963930645.1). Lineage (NCBI taxonomy): Eukaryota > Metazoa > Arthropoda > Arachnida > Araneae > Salticidae > Salticus > Salticus scenicus. The sequence continues at coordinate 235,664,123 of OZ005649.1, forward strand.
AAGAATTTATTTTTCAAACACAAATGAAATAATCTGGTGTGTCACTCACACGATTTTCTCTTACCCTGAAATTTAATACTATAAATACAGGTTGCAGATTAAGAGGTAAGATAACGAGAACTGTCATGTAAACCTATGATAAACAATTCAAATTAGGCTTCAGAAGAGTTTTATACGATAATTAGTTCTGTATGAGGAGGGGGGGGGCTACCGCCCCCCTCAACCCCCGTTTGTTAATGCACCTACATTTATATAGAATTTAATTGGGTTATTAAAAAATAATTCTGTTTTTAGAAAATAATTTATAAAAATTATTATTTAAAAAAATTATCTTTTATGATAATGCAGACGATTTCCATATTAAAGAAGTAGTGTAACACTAAATATCCAAAAAGAGTCCATTTTACTCTCAATAAAAAAAAAAAAAAAAAAAAAAAAAAAAAAAAAAAAAAAAACATTTTTTTTTTCCTAAGTTTTTTTTTTTAAGTAAAAAAATAAAAATAAATACATAAATCTATTACTTTGTTTTAAATTATCACAGATCGATGGTTCAACCATTCGTTTTAAAGGTATTGGTGAGATCTTTTGAATGATACCCATCATGAAAATTTACTCCCCTCGAGGGGAGAGGCGAGGCTCCTACATACAAAAATTTTTTTTCTCAGTTAACTATCTCTATTACAAAAAATATATATTCGTTTCATTTGGTTTAGTGCAGTCTATAGACGTTAAACTCTACTTACCTGCAAATTCCCCCATAGACGTAATGTATTAGAATTATCTTGATTGTCCCTGTACACGAACCATTTGCTTGATCTTAACAAAAAGCTTACTGTAGCATCCCTATATGATACACATTTAGAATACCAAGTTTCAACTTTCTTCTATAATTTGTTTTTGAGATATGCTGATAACAGACAGACACACACACAGACACACACACAGACATACACACACAGACCATTTGCTAAAAACATGATTTTCGTATTCAGCCCCCCCCCCCCCCATCATCTAAATATAACAAAATCTCGCTTTCGAAAATTTGACCCAAAAGCAATACTTTCTCTACCTTATGGGTAAGAGAAAGTAAAAATTATTCGTGAAATTCAGATAGCTTTACGTAGTTTATTTCATTATCAGTTTCCATTAGAACTGAAAGTTCTATTAACTTACGGGTTGTGTTTTTTATATACTGTATACTTTTATTTACGCAGTGAATAGTGAAATGAATATAAAAATGTTAAAATACTTTTCACAAATAACTACTTTCAAAGCCATTTTCACTTGAAACTAACTGATAAATGCTATTTGAATGAAATATTTTGACAATCATTAAGCGAAATTTATATTTAAACAGTGAAAATATTAGAGAAATAATAAAGTATTACATCGTTGTACTCTTAAAATGTTTATGACGTTATTCTTTATGCTTCATTTTTAATGGATTTAAAATACAGTTTATTCAATTTTAATAAAATTTATTTACGGTTTCTTCAATTTTATTAAATTGAATATTATCCAATTTATAAAAAAATGAAATGTGAGTATTATTTAATGTGTCCTCACCGAATTTTAATAAGGTACCCAATCATTGTCATTGTAAATATTAACGATTTAATTAGTTTTCAAAGAACTAAAAGTTTCTTGCCACTATTTTGAGGAGAAATTCTAATAAGAATGATCTTAACGGTAAAAATCTAATAAGGTTATTTAAACAAACAAAAGCCTTAATTAAAATTTTGATGAACCGGTTAATATCGTTTGAAAATTAATGTAGCTTATTAAATATTCATTATTTTTAATTAATTTGATATGAAAAATGTTATAAAATTTTAAACATATTTATGTTTAGAAAAAGATAAATCTGCATTTATTTATTAGATATTGATCTGCGCCAGTATGAATTAAATAAATATCTTGAAAAATATGATTATTTTACTTATTTATTTTTATTATATATATATATATATATATATATATATATATTCTTTTTTTGGTGTGTACGTGTGTTTTTTAATTTTACTATAGTTTTAAACTAATTTTAAGGATTTTGTTTTATTTAAAATAAGTAAATATTTAAAAAACAATACATATCTATTTTATCTATCGGATTAAGACACACTGTTTATAATCTCTTTGTTTATAATAAATAAATGCTAAGGATAATCGAAAAATTTCTGCAGTTTGTCCTAATTTACACAAACCGATATGTTCTAAACTTATCTAAGATAACTAAAATATTCATTACAGTTTCATTTTTTCAGTGATTTAATAACATCCGACTTGTAATGTTTTAAGATCCTTCCACCCTCTTACAGTTTTCTCGTCTCCGGTCACCAAATCCCATGTAAATTTATGAAGAAATTTGTTTATAGAATAGCTTACCACCTAATATATTTTTTTTAAATTCCATTTTGACATTCGGAAAATTATCAGCCGTTAAATTAGTACAACTTTCCGAAAAATACCTTTTAATTTTTAATTTTTTCCTAACGCTAAATGTCAGAAAAATGCATTTTTCAGGATGAGAAAAGAGATTTTAAAAACATCAATCAGATAATTTGTAATTCTATAAAAAATTTTGCCCACAGAGTATTAGTAATGGAAAAATTAAATGAACTTAATAATGTATAGTATGATTGCTTCACTAGCCATTTTTAAGATAAATAGCAGTGCCGCCTTCAGGTCTGCCATTATAAGGCGTTGCTCTTTTATACTAAATTAAATTGAAAATAGATAATACATACACACACAAAACTACGAAACTGACCCACAATAAAATAAAGTAACAAATTAGAATATAGTAAATGTATCGAAATAAACGGCGGGTAACCAATTAGGTGAGATGTTTCAGTTTGTCACCGTGTCGAGCAATCAGTCATATTCTTTTCTCGTAACAAACATGAATAGAAAATTATGAATATGATGACGAAATGAGCAGAGTCCACCTATGCCGGTTAGTTTTGTAATGGCATGTTTGCTTCCTTCTGTATCCGCAACGTAAAACAATCGCAATTTTCTTTCTAACTAGAAATAAAAAAACTATTTTCCTTTAAACAAATATGCGGCAAAAATTTTATATACATAAGAATTTATTTTTCATATAATAATGACACAAAACTAGCTTGAGCATAGGGGAGAGTGGGGTACAATGAACATCTCCCTATAACTTATTTATTTACATATTTTTATGGTTCGTATTTTGGTACATAAATAGCAGTACTGAAATGATGAAAATTAGCCAGCAACTTCATGCCTAACTAACAACTTAGCGATTTTATCCGTGAAGTTTAGTTTACCGTAGTCAAAAGTAAATATTTTTAGTTAAATATTTTTTTTTCTTTTCGTCTTTCGGGAACAATGATTTGGAACATGCTATTTAGCACAATAAAGAGCTAAGATCATCTGTTATTATATTTAATCTCATTAAAGCATTATTTAAGATTTTTTTTTTTTTTTTTAATCTTTTGCTGTCAGAGGTCCAGAACGGGATACAATAGACCATGGTCCATTTACCCCAGTTCTCTGTCATAATAAACTGATTTACGAAATCTAAATTTTTGAAGTGTTAGCTATAAATTATATATAAAGATTTCAGAGTTAATCATAATCAGATCCATTATGTCTTCAAAGATAAATAAGAAAGCAATTTACTTTGAGGTTTCTTCTTATTTATTTTTAATAACCATTCAGTAACTTTTGTATTCTTATATTTTTACAAATATCATACAGCTATAACAAGCTTAATTAAATAATGCAATTAAAAAAAAATAATATAAATAAATTTGACGAAAAAGACATTTACATTTTGTTGATTTAATCACATAAATAAAAGATAAAGAATCTGATTTTAGGAGATTCATGCAACGAAAACTTAATTAAGATCTCTACATTTTTTCCTGAGAGTGTTGCTATATCTCTTGTAAATTTTCAAGCTATTGAAATAAGTTTTTAAGACCCTACAACTTCACTAGAAAACAGTAGATTTTCAGTGAGACAAAAATTGTTTGGCGAATCATTTTCTAATTTTAATGTTCATTAATTTGATTTATTTGTATGAATCGAAGACATAAATAAACAAATATAATATATTCTGCATTTCGTACTCTTAAAAAACATACTACATTAGTATGCTTTTTAAATTTGACCTGTGGTCCACAGTACCCCATGCCATGGACCATTGTACGCCGCGATCTGGGTACAATGGTCCATTTTGTCAGTTGTCATTAAAAAAAAACATATATTTAAAAAGTAAACATAGTTATTGCTTTTCTTTGCGTGCCACATAAGACCCAATATATAGGTAATATGCATACATATTTTCAATAGCGAGAAATTATTACTTTGTGAGTAAACATCTAAAATTTCCAAAATTGGTCCATTGTACCCCATTCTCCCCTAATATTGTTCCAATGATGTAGTACAATTCAAGTTTAAACCAAATAATTCGAAACCTTATCTATAATTTTTACTTCCATTACCCTACTACCGTAGGTAATGGAAGTATTGTATTCGGTCTGAAAATTCGATATCGGGTTTTCACATGATTTACACGTTTTAAGGTCCCCTGAGTCCAAAAAAGTGGTTTTTGGCAATTGGTCAGTGTGTATGTATGTGTGTATGTGTGTGTGTATGTATGTGGAGAATCTTCTGGCTATTATAGCTCGGAAACTAATAAAGATAGAGCTACGAAACTTTAGAATTCAAATACGTCTGGCGTACAGATGAAATTTCCAAATTTTGGTGAAAATTGAAAAACCGGAAGTGGGACATCGGAAACCGGAAGTTGGACCGTAAGTCCGTATCTCAAAAACGGCTCTAACGATTTTCTTCAAACTTGCTATATAAACACTCTATTAGATGTCCTTTCGAATGATATAGTTGGTTAGTTCAAGAAAATTGATAGGCGTCCTGTATAAATAGCTCAATTTCAGGCCTCCCAAGGACGTTCCTTTAAAAACGGTTGTACGGATTTTTTTCAAACTCGCCATTTTAACTCAATTTTAAATATGCTTTTGTATGTAATTATTGTTTTCCTGTCAATAATTGAGTTTAACCGGAAATGGGACATCGGAAACCGGAAGTGGGACCGTAAGTCCGTATCTCAAAAACGGCTCTAACGATTTTCTTCAAATTTGCTATATAAACACTCTATCAGATATCCTTTCGAATGATATAGTTGGTTAGTTCATGAAAATTGATGGGCGTCCTGTATAAATAGCTCAATTTCAGGTCTCGCAAAGGCGTTCCTTTAAAAACGGTTGTACGGATTTTTTTCAAACTCGCCATTTTAACTCAATTTTAAATATGCTTTTGTATGTAATTATTGTTTTCCGGTCAATAATTGATTTTGTGTGAAAGTTGGTATCTCAAAAACGGCTCTAACGATTTTCTTTTTTGGTCGCTTTTATGTTTTCTGATCACATTATCTCTCAAAAATGCATATAATACATGTAATAGCGGGTAATGGAAGTCGTGTGGTTGTTTCACACGAGATTTTTTAATAAATCTAAGAGTAGCTTAAAATTAAAAGCTATATAGTGCATTAAATATACAGTGCGTGTCGAAATGATAGGTCCACCAGTAAAAATGAAAGTTATGTTGGTAAAAAAGGTTTTATTGTGTACAAAGTACTATTTTATAAACTACATTACTTCATTCAATGTAAAATAATACATGAATAATATACAAATAATAGGAATAATAAGGAAAACAAAAATTACATGAAAAAGCTGTTTCAAAAAGATAGGTCCACTGAACCAAGCATCAAATTAATGTTGAATTAATAAGAAATTTTCCCACCTTGTTTCAGAATAAGCTCATAAATCCTATTCGACATGGTTTCTACAAGTTTTTGCAAACACTTTTTCTCGATTTTTGTCCATTCGGAGGAAATAGCCTTTTTCAAGTCTGCAGTATTGTTGTACTGCCTTCCGCCTGCATACACCGCTCTTGCGAGTATACCCCACATGTTTTCTACTGGATTCAGGTCGGGGCTCCAAGGTGGCCAATCGATAACATGTACACCATTATCCAGAAACCATATAAAAGTGGACTTTGCAGTGTGCACAGGAGCATTGTCATGTTGGAACATGAAGAATGGACCCCCAATGTGCTCTGCTTGTGGAAGAAAATATTGTTTAAGCAGCTGTTGATAGCCTGCAGCATTCAAACGATTGTCTACAAATGCTAGATCAGTTTTTCCTGCACTTCCGAATCCGGCCCATACCATAACGGAACCACCACCAGCTTGCCTCTTCGAGAATATCTGTCTACCGTTACGCAGATCGTGCCAGTAGTACTGCCAGCCATCTGGAACATCCAGGTTGAATTTCTTTTCATCACTGAATATCACACGATGCCAATCTTGTTTCCAGAATATCACTTCATGTGCGAATTTCAATCTCTTTTCTTTGTGCTTTTTAGTCAATTTTGGAGCCGCTTTCCTCTTCACGTAAACCATATTGCCGAACTTCTTTACCACTCTATGGACTGTAGATTTTGATATTGGGGGGTTTTGTTGTCTGGCCACAGTGAATAAGCTCATATTTCCAAATTTTAACTCCTTTACGATAGTCCTTTTTTGTCGGGGTGTCACTTTTGATGGGCAGCAAGATGATTTTTTACTGCCATAAGCATTTCTAAGTCGCAAATAATTGTTTACAACATTATGTGATCTGTTTAAAAGTTTACCTATTTCTCTAATCGATTTTCCACACGTTTTAAATCCATAAATTTTCCCCTGCTCAACCAGCGAAAGACTGCAACGACGACCCATTTCGTTTGATTACAACGTGATGTTCAAATCTGTTTAAATACCTCCACAGCAGCCAGCATAATCCCGCAGTAAGACTAAGCAACGATATTTATGCAAATTTTTTGGAAATAAATGTGATTGGTGCAAAATTTCTGTAGGCGGACCTATCTTTTTGAAACGGTCTGAAAATGAAAATTTGCATAAAATAAAAAGGAATTATTTATTTTAAAGAAATTTCTTCATAAATAGTTATAACAATTACTGATTAATTATCTCTACCAAAAAAGTTATTCTTATTCTCAATTAAGAGTCGAAATTTTGAAAAATGTGGGTGGACCTATCATTTCGATACGCACTGTAAATTAATTGAATCATATTTCAATCTCATTTTATATTTATATGAAAACTTTCAATTACACACTTCCAACGACGATAAATTTTAATTATATAATTCTAATATACACATTTGTAATCTTCTTCGTATAGTTTAAAGTTGCAGAATTATGAAATTAATAAATTTAGAAATATCATAATTATAACATGTGAATACAGAAACAGAGCTTCTTAAATCATACATAGAATAAATTCCTAAATTTCGCCTTATTAAATATCATCTTATTGAATTTTCCCATTTGTGATTTCTTTAGGGAATTAAACTTCATATAACAAAATTGTTAGACCATTCATTTAAACTACCTTATATATCTCCTTTCATTCACCTCATCATTTATCGGTATAAATATTTCATTAATTTAAGACATGAGCAAGAAGAGAAATTCTAAAGAGAAATGATGTTTCAGTATAATTTATTTTAAGATGAATGTAATGGAGCAATAATATTACAAATTCATATAATAGCAGTATTTATTCAGGCAGTTCACGTTAGAAATATTTTAAATGCCTAGCCAGGTACAACTGTTATCTTTCAATGGGAATATATGCGAAAATAGCTTTACTTATTTAAATTATGCATCAACTTGATCTGCATTAGAAATGGGTGGTAGAATATGCCGAACAAATAGAAAAATGTTTCAAATGATATTTTGTGATAAATATACACGAAATAGATTTTTCAATTTCATGCATGGTTTTAAATTGAAATACCAGGTAATTATAATTAATAGCGTATTCAGAGTACTCTGCAGCTAAACACAAAGTGTGTATTGGGTCTATATTTTGTCGATAAAGAATTCAAAGTACATGCTAAAAATATTTCATCCCCTCCCCCCCCCCAATTATTTACTTATTTATTTAATTATCTGTTCAAAATGTTGCCACTGAAATACTATGGGCTTTGCATTATTGAAAATATTAAAAGAACTTTCCAAATTATTTCTGTGCTTTATATTGTCATATCTATATGCCTTTAATATTTTAACTATGCGCATTCATTTTCAAATAAAATATAGTTTGTAACAAGGTGTTTATTTAAGCCATAAATTAAGTATGTATGACCATTTATAATCAAAATATATTCCTATGGTAAAACTTAAGCTATTCTACATGGTAGCAATCTACTTAAAACTTGATTGCTCTTTCATGTAAGTTTTAAAATGTTTTATTACCACAGAGAATGTAGTTCTTAATTCAAACTATGAATGGAGTTACATTGATATTTTCATGCATTCTTTTACACTTATTCTTCATATTTTATGAAAGTTTGGTAAGCAATTAAATCGGAAGAGCTGTCTAGATTTCTTCATCGGCTAAAAACTTTTTTTTTTTTTTTTTTTTTTTTTTTTTTTTATGAAAAAAATAATAAAAAGAAAAGATATAATTAAAACCTTCCACTAATACAAGGTAAAGTGATTAATTAAAATTGAATATTCAATATTTTAAATTTATTTATATACTGTGTGAGGTTGAGACTACAGAACGTCTCCACAGTCTGTTTGAAACTAAGCCAAATCCAGCAAAGTATGAAGTTGGGACTGTTAAATCACTTCGTCGCCAGTTACACGGCGAAAGTTTAGGTCGGATTAGTTTCATGTCGGCATGGTGTTGCAACGAAAGAATTAGATTCTGAGAGTTAGATGAATGAGAAGCGATTTTAAAGATTGATTGAAATGAAGAGAAAGGAAGTTTGTGGAAAGTAGTATAAGATGGAGATTGTTTTGGTGTGAAGAGGTGAAGTAAAGAGTGGTGTGTGTGTAAAGTGGATAGTAGGAGAGTAATGTTGGTGATGATAGTTCTTATGCGAGTGTTAAGTGGTGGTAGAGATGTGTAGCGTTGTACAATAAAGTAAGATATGAGAGAAGAATCTGTCGCGCCTAGGAAATCCAGCCGACGATTCTTGTGTGAGAATAGTTAGTGGTCGACAGAGAGCAGCCGTCGACAAGAGCAGTGTTGGTGACATAAGTTACCTTTTATTTTTAGGCTTTGTTGAAGTTATTCTCCGAGGTCATTTGAGAGTTAAATTTGAGTTAGCCCAACACCCGCCTTGATTTTGAACGTTAATAAATTTTGTTATTTTGTATCTAACTTTGTCTCGAGCCCTTCTTATTATCTAGTTAAGTAATTAAGTTAATCTTTAAGATAAAGATTGAGGAATTGAGATTATGGCAGACATATATTCCTCACAGTGGCGCCCAATTCAGTTCGACATCCCCCCACCCCGCTCGAGTTTATTTTACCGGTTCAAATAGTGTGCTTAACTTTTTTGAGGAACTTGAAAAATATTTTGATGTATGTAAAACTGATATTTCTGATAGATTTAATTGGCTAAAATACTCCATAAAAGGAGAACCTAAAAGGTGGTATGAACTTATTGCCTCTCATTCCTTGGGTCAAAATCCCACCTATGAAGATTTAAAAAGAAAAATTATAAGCACATTTTCTTCAAGTGCCGATAGAGCTAAATTAATGCTGGAACTTTATACAACGAAAATTTCTGTATTTGATAAACCGACAACTTTTTTCCTGCGTAAACGTGATTTAAATAAACAATTAGAATTAAATTTATCATTTTTTGAAGTATTGGATATTATAAATCCGCTGTTCATAGTCCAGACTCAAGATTATCTAGATTTCCAACCGGCCGCATCTATTGATAGTCTGTTTCAAAGGTTAGATAAATATCAAGTACGTCACGCTGCTAAATCTGCGAATAATTCTAATCGCCGGTAGGAAACCGTCAATGTTCAAAATGAACAGTCCCTCCTCAAATTGATACCTTCAACCGACCGCAACAAGCTAACTTTTCACAGATAAGTAACATTCATTTAAATCAACCTGAAACTTTTGCAGGAAATCAAATAAATATCTATTAGTAAATATGCACCTCATAATTTACATTTAAGTTCTAAAGCTGTCAATTCGACATATCCATCTATTGCTACGGAAGAGATTGTAAAAGAGAAAGAAAACGAAGGTTTAAATAAATAGCGGGGCTTCTCAAAAACGAGTAGCTAATTTAAATGAAAATAATGAAAAATTGCGTTTAAGTTTTCAACCTAATTTACATTCTCCTACCTGTGCTTCTCACAAACTCCTAGATAATTTAAAAGCAAATGTTATGATTGCAACTAAAAATGTGAACTATTTTCAAGCTTGGAAGCCCCCCAAGACCTCAAAATTCATGAGTAGAGAGCGAGCTGAATCGTCTCCTGGAACTGTGGACAGTAACAAGATGCCGGGTCCGAACCCATCCCAGGAAAGTGGCTCTCCTACGCCTGAATCCATTCTGCAATCCTCCAGCCCTCGTATTTCCCCGACAAGTGCTCAGGCCAGCCTGATTAAGACTTGTGATCCAACTGATATTACAGCGGAAACCTTAAGTCAGGTGATATCGTTCTGCATTTTTTTTTTTTTTTTTTTTTTACACAGTGTATTTCTATCAGAGCTGTACCAAAATGTAAGACATGCCTTGAAGCTTTTCGGACTCTCGAAAGTTGTGTGAAAGCAAAGGACTTTCTCCAGCTCGAAATTGCAAAATTTAAAATCAGTGCATGAACTTTCATATTGAGATTCATGTTTACGCTTCGATGTCAGCATTTTTGTTCTCTCTTAAATATCTATTTTATGTATGTATTAAGTCTATTACCTTTGAGCCCTCACCTGTAGAGCGGGTAATATAAAATGTTTTTTCTTAACCCTTTGTAAAAAAAATTCCCCCCCTTTTCGTATTTCTGCAAATATTGTATTTGTATATGTAAAATGAATTTTTTTAATTATCCAACATTTGTATATATGCTAAAAGTTTCTCTGTATATATGTTTTTGAGTAGGGAAATGTTTTTTTTTTTTTTTGGCTATAAGCATCAATCGTGCTTAACTTTAAAATATAAAAATACTAAAAAATTAGTTTTTCGTCTTTCGGCATGCTATAGCCCAGGATGGGAATAATTATTGTATATAAACTATTTGTATGTCTTTAGAGACAAACTGTCTCGATTATCTGTCTGCAAGGTGCAGTTTAAACTTCATATATTCCTTTATACTGTGCAAGTTTTTCATTTTAGAAACTCTCCAAATGGACAATTCTTTCAAGCTAATCTGATGTCCAAAGTATTCCTCTGCTATCTGACGTCTCTTAAACCCTACAGCTTCTGAACGAATTGGTCTTCAATCTGCATTCCTTGCCGCTGTTTTTCCTAGCCAGCTGTAAACCAAAGACAGACAGCTTGGATGGTCTAACGTAGTGCTCTACACCGAACTCAAGATTTTTTTTTCCTTTCTCAATAATGATTTTTTCTTCAAGTTGATAGTAAATGTTGCATTGTAAAGCGACTTACTTTGTAACACCAAGCTCCAGTAGAGTTTAAAATCAAGATTTTACCTTCCTGGATTGACAGGGAGATGTTTGTTAATCCCCGGTGTAATTGTTGGGCTAATCTTTGAATGAGGCTTTTTTTTTTTTTTCCCGGAGTTTCTGGGGGTAAAAGAGCTCCATTTAGTTGAAAGTTTAAAATTACTTTTTTGGAACATCCCCAGTTTTTCGCTTAGGATTTTTTTTTTCTCCATTGTATTTTAAGCTGTAAGCAGTTCATTGCTCAGTAAATTAAACTTTCACTTTTCTTTTTCTAACTTATTCTAAAGTTTAGTTTTAGAAATTTACTTGACGGCTGCATTCACTTACGAGATATGAGATTCGTTTTATATAGAATTAAAGTGTTTAACATTACTCGATAAAAACAGTTGGGGATTTTCCCGACTAAATTTTTTTTTCTTGGAGGGGACTGTGAGGTTGAGACTACAGAACGTCTCCACGGTCTGTTTTAAACTAAGTCAAATCCAGCAAAGTATGAAGTTGGGACGGTTAAATCACTTCGTCGCCAGTGACTCGGCGAAAGTTTTGGTCGGATTAGTTTCGTGTCGGCATGGTGCTGCAACGAAATAATTAGATTCTGAGAGATAGATGATTGAGAAGCGATTTTAAAGATTGATTGAAATGAAGAGAAAGGAAGTTTGTAGAAAGTAGTATAAGATGGAGATTTTTTTGGTGTGAAGAGGTGAAGTAAAGAGTGGTGTATGTGTAAAGTGGATAGTAGGAGAGTAATGTTGGTGATGATAGTTCTTATGTGAGTGTTAAGTGATAGTAGAAATGTGTAGCGTTGTAGAATAAAGTAAGAATTGAGAAAAGAATCTGTTGCGCCTAGGAAATCCAGCCGACGATTCTTGTGTGAGAATAGTTAGTGGTCGACGGAGAGCAGCCGACAAGAGCGTTTTGGTGAGATAAGTTACCTTTTATTTTTATGCTTTGTTGATGTTATTCCCCGAGGTCATTTGAGAGTTAAAATTGAGTTAGCCCATCACCCGCCTTGATTTTGAACGTTAATATATTTTGTTATTTTGTATCTAACTTTGTCTCGAGCTCTTCTTATTATCTAGTTAAGTAATTAAGTTAATCTTTAAGAGTAAGATTAAGGAATTGAGATTATGGCAGACATATATTCCTCACAACTGATAGAATAATTTTCCGCTAGTGAATAAAAAATAAGTACTATATATATATATATATATATATATCAGTTTCACACTCAATTATATATAAAATATTAATTGAAAAACTAAAGTAAATGATTTTATGGGGCATGAGATGCTGAAATTAATTATATTTATTTTATATTCTTAAATCCTATACTACCATAAAATCATATACCGTGTGTCCCATATGTCTGTAGACATTTCAAAAATTTATGAAAGATGAAGGAATTTTTATAATTGATCGCGGTTTGCGAAAAAGTTACACTGATGAAGGGGGATTTTTTTTCTTTGGTAAAGAGAAAAATAATAGTTAAAATGTTCGTCGATAGAGGACGCTGAACGTGATCAAATCAAACAATTTTGGGGGAAAAAATGTATTTATTTGCATGCAAATGTTTACAGGCATATCAATTCTATTCTTTGTTTCCACCATCACAACAAATTACAGTTTGCAAACAACTTCTAACACTGCCAACTGCAGCCTCAGTCGATGGTTCGTACTTGAGAGAAAACATCTTCACCAATATAACAACTTTTATCCACTAAAAAGGGAGGGTCACTAATTGTTCAAACGGTATTTTAACATGTTTTATATCCTCTTAAAGGTCTCACTGAGCTGATAATGAAAATATCCATATTATCGGTAAGTGAGCCCCCTAGCGTAAGTTATTAGGAATTAAAGGTTGAAAATTGTAGATTCCGCATTAATGTACTTTGAAGAGTTTCTATCATTAAAATCAGCTTTGAAATAGATTATTAATCTAAATACGACTGTATATATTGTTAGTAAAGTATTTTAGTGTTTAGTAGCCATTTTTTGGCAACATTAAAATTTTAAATACTAAAGTGAAAAATATTAAAAGAATAATGTAGGAAAGCAATATCTTTTAAAACAGGAATAAACTACTACGTCAGAAACGCCAAAGAAAAATTATTGAGGTGCATACAACTGTTTCGGTAGCCTAAAGGGTACCGTCATCAATGCAAAAAAAGAATTCTTTTTTTGCACTTTTCAATACTTTTTTTGCACTGATGACGGTACGCTTTAGGCTACCGAAACAGCTGTATGCACCTCAATAATTTTTTTTTTGGCGTTTCTGACGTAGTAGTTTATTCCTGTTTTAATATTCCAACGCCAAGTCTCCTGCTATTATAAGCAATATCTTTATTTATTCTTAGTAAGAAATTTTCAAATGTTTGATTAATTTCTTACATTTATTATTGTAAAAATGAATCTATTTTAATTATTTATAAATTATGTTCATGTAATTTGATATAATGAACTACAAAATGAGAAAACTTGTTTATATATGACAAATATAAGAAACGTAATCACATACATATAAATGATATTTAGTGGTAATGATATTTTATGATAAAACATTCTAAACACAAAATTTTTCTGCAATATAAGCAGCGAATAAATGACATATTGTTACAAGTTGGAGAGGAACAAGATACATTTAGAAATTCAAACAGTAGTTCTCTTAACGTAGGAAAAGGCGTTGGTTTTTCAACAGGAAACCCAGCTTTGTACCAAACATAAGAATTCATTGAAGCAGTCAGCTAGAAATTGGTTTAAAACCAGACTATGAGTTTTGATTATTGCTTTACGTTCTAGAATATCGATTGATGAATTAGTAAGAAAAACTTCTTCGATGACACGTTTAAAAAAATACTTCCATTGATGGAAACAATTTGAATCTAGAAGTTGCATAACGCCAGTTGAACACTTTGGAGGCAAATCATAAAGATTAGAATGTTAAAGATGAGAACCTCATTTTTCATTTAGTTATACTAAGTTGAAAAGAGAAGAAATATTTCTTTTCATCCCATAAAGCATTACTTTTGAAATGCCGACGATAAGTTTATCATGCATTAATAGGAAGAAAATTATTTTTAAAAAGTTAATTCATTGCCATAGCAACCGTATAAATGTAAGAAGAAAAATATTTTTTTAATTAATAATTATATTACTACATACACTATAAAAATTACAATGAAATACATACCTATAGTATAAAGTATTGATTTTATTCATTACTGAAAAATTACAAGTGCTTCTTTTAACATTTGTTGAGTTTTTCATTTTAGAATTTTTTATACATAGTTTAGTATTTAAAAATTTGTTATTACCAAAAAATAACTAATAAACAGTAAAATACTTTACTGACAATATATACAGTAGTATTTGGAATAATAATTTATAACAAAACTGATTATATTGATAGAATTTCTTCAAAGTACATTACTGAGTAATCTGTAATTTACAACGTTCAGTTCCCAATAACTCACGTTAGGGGGCGCATTTGCCGATAAGATGAATATTTTCGTTATCAGCTCAGTGAGATCTTTAAGATGATATGTAACATGTTTTAAAATAACTTTTGATCAGTTCGTGACCCTTCTTTGTAAGTTAGCCTCGTAATTAAAACTTTATGTATGCAGAATTAGGAGGCAGAAAAAGAAATAAGCTATGTTAATCGTAAAACCGTGCAATTTATAGGAATCTGATTTGCATATTTCTCGTTACGCATCCACGCAGCGCCCTCTATCAAAAAAAAAAAAAATTAACTATATTTTAAACCAAATAATTCCTCTTCATGAGAATAACTTTTTCGTAAATCGCATTCATATCTATCAACCAATGTTTTCAATTTTTAGGAGTTTTTAAAATGTCTACAGACTTATGAGACACCCGGTATTATTATTTTTTGGGGGGATTATGTTAACACAGTTAATACTTAGTTTATAATATAGTTTAGTTTAGCGTAGTTTATTAAGCAGTCTAATCCGAAGGATTCTTTAGTACCGCCCATTTTCCCATATCACTTAATTTTTAGAGTAATCCTCTTTGAATGTATTTATGATGAATTAAGAAGAAAAATACTCTAAAAAAACTGTTGTGGAAAAAAGGGGCGGTACTAACAATCATCCGGGTTAGGTTAACATCTCTGTTAACGTTAGAGATGATCGTAAACTGGTATGAAGATTTAATAAAACCTTAAAAATGTATATGCCTTGAGAATTTAAAGGTTGAAAAATCTTCAGATAGTTCTGAAGCAATGTATATATATATATATATATATATATATATATATATCTGTATATATATATATATATATATATATATATATATCTGTATATATATATATATATATATATATATATATATATATATATATATATATATATATATGTGTGTGTGTGTGTGTGTTTGTGTGTGCGTGTAATAACTAAATATTTTTTAAACAAGCGGTACTAAATAAAAGACTTAATTCTGTATTTTTAAAAAACAGATTTACAAATTACATCTTTTATTTTTGTAAGTGTAGTTTACTTTTTGTTTTCGTAACATTAATAAAAGTTAATTTGCATACCATGCGACATATCTTGAAGTGTATGCAAAATAAGCAAGGGGAAATAAAATTTTGTCCTAAAAGCACAGTTAATAAATACTCGACAAGTCGAATTTAAACATTTGATTTATGAGTTAAATGAAGCATGCTAGTGCTCATTCAGAGAAATATTTCATTCGCATCAACTAAAACTATTTCTTTGATAATTCAGCTAAACTATTTCAAAGATTATTCAGTAGAAATATATTGATCATTGAGGAGGATTTTCCATGCCAGTATAAATGAGAGATATATAATTTTATGGTACATTATCAACCGCATAATATGAATCATTTCACTAAATTTTCCAGTTGAATTATTTAGTGAAAAAACAAATTACTCATTTACCATATAAAAAACTTAAACACATGCAATAATATAAATATAGTACAATAAAAAGAAACAGTTTTTTTTTTTTGAACGCAATAAATATAATAATTATTATTATTTCTGTTTTAATTTCGTTTTTGTGTATTGACATTTTTCAGATTTGAATTAACCCTTTCAGTCGCAGTGTTCCTGCTGATGGAACACCTGATTTTAATTCTCAAGTGTAAAAACTCATCCCGGAAATTTTTTAGCAAACATTTACATTTATAACATAGCAGAAAAAGTTCTCTCTTTTTACCCTGAAAATTTAAAATTTCTTTTATTTTAATTTTGTTCGTAAATTTCGGTGGCAGTGTAATTTAAATGATCCGAATTACCCTGCGCCGTAAAGGGTTAACAAATATATTTACGAATGCCTAAAACACTGGTTTAAAAAAAAAATAATTTTTTAAACATCTTAAGTGTAATATGTTAACGTTACATACTTAAAATTAACGAATTTTAAATAACTGTATAAAAATGTTAAATTAAATTAAATTTTTACTGTTGTAATTAGGAATCATATAAGTCTATTTCTCCAGTGTTGAGCACCGTACCAAAGCGAAACAATTTAATATTGATGTTCATATCTAAAAATATTTTTTTCTATGTCGTTTCTACGTTCTTCTTCGCAACCAAATCTTATGTTAAAACATTTTAATTTTAATGTCATAAACTCTAAAGATTTCAGTCCATGGATTTTAGAATGGTTTCAACAGAGATAATCAACCCTTTTATACCTACTTCCCCTCCCTTATTTCTATGTCTATTAGTAATAAATTTTCCTAACCCCGTACCGAATCAGGAAAAAAAAAAAAAAAAAGATTTATAAATCAGGGAAGTAACTCTATTTTATGCAATTTACAAAACATAGCTATAGTAAGTTAAAGCACATAACAACAAAGCATTTTCCATTTCAATGTTTTTTTTTAAAGATGAAAAAAAAAAGTAAAGTACTTCTGTATCGGACAAAATTCCTATCACCCACCATGAGAGTTGGAACGTTCAGTAGTGGGTGGTAAGAACCGTCCTGACTACCATTGATTTAAGGAGTTAAATGGGTTTCGAAGGCTAAAGTTAAGCACATTTTCTCTATTTTTTAAATATAATAAATAAAATTTTTATTGAAAATTTTGAACACACAAAAGAAAAACAATTAAACAATATTATATATAATTTTCATTAAACATTTGGGAAAATTTAGTCGTTGTATCCTGACTTCTAGAGACTTTCCAGGAAATCATAGGACAGGATTTCTGAAAAACTAATGCACTGAAAAACTAATCTTACTGAAACTTTTCTTACTTCTTCAAAGATTTCAAAACTTATGTAACTGTTTAAATGAATTTAAACTTTGCAAGCATTTTGTTTTCTGATAGTTTTAAATAAGATAAGATAAGTTTATTTGCGATAAATTGGATTACTTTGGGCTATATTTTTGTACCCTTTGCTTTGATATTACTAAAAAATGCATTTCGAATTTATTTATTCTGCTGCATTTTCATTTTGTAATAGTATATAACGGTACTTCAAGTGTTCACTACTACACAGACTGGCTAATGAATTACAAACCTTTATATTAATAATTTATTGGACCTTCTTTTGCCCGTTGGATCTCCTTGTACACCAATAACAGCCAGTATTCGTGTGGGAAGTGATTCTACAAGCTTATGGGGCCATTTGTGTCTTGCGTTTACCATACGTTTGCTACACAGACTTTAAGATCCTGTTAATTGGATTGAAGAGGAGATTGCTGACGGATACTCCTTTCCAACATGTCCCAAACATTTTCTATTGGATTAAGATCCGGGCTTAGCGGAATCTACAGAAACTATTAGAAGTCAGATTGATGTTAACTGAACCAATCTCGAACGATTCTGCTACGATGTATGGTCGCATTATCAAGCACAAAGTATACATTAACTTCGAAGTAAAAATGTAAGATTGAAGGATGGACTTAATCTATTAATATGTTCAGGTGCTGCATGGCTTTTTGATTTTCCTCAAGTAACACCAGGGGAACACTTCCATACAAGCAGAATATTCCTCAAACGTTTGTAACAAGTTTTGCACACCTTCGCCACCAGCGACCATTTGTAGAAATTCTTACAGGTTTGTAATTCATTGACCAGTGTGTGTAGTACAATCATATGCCATCATTAACAGATAGGAAGATACCTGTTTATATCAATTTTAAAATGTAACTGGGTTTCTATAGTAGGTATTCAACACCTACAGTATTTTAAAAACAAATAATTAGAAAATTCAGCCCCAAGATCTTTTAATGCGTGTAAGTTAATTCTAAAAGTGTCATGATTACGCAAAAACATTAAAAAGATGACATTAAATAGTAATATTCCAAGCTTTAACATTTCTAAGGTATTGCAGAAATATAATGAAGAAAAGTAAATAATAAAAATATACTCATATGCAAAATACAAAGAAAATAAGCACAGAGAATATAATTAAAAAGAAAAAATAAGAGAAAACTGGAAAACCAACGTACATAACGAAAATTATTAAAAAAAAATCAAAAAAGAAAAGGGAGACAAACAAAGAAAAAAAAAAAAAAAGCTTTAGCAAACCTGGAGGATAAAATTGAAAATAAGAACGTGAACGCCTTAAACTTCTTTCAAAAAGCATAACAATTTAAGATACACACAATTCTCAAGCAATAACCTTTAAATAAATGAAATCGATTCTAAGACTACTTAATTTATTCTTTACAAATCTATCAAACAAGGATTCACTTAAAACGTTATTCATTAATTAAAACTTAATTTAAATAAAATATTTTGACAGCAGTATCTCTAGTTAAATGTGCTAATTAAAATCATTATTTTCTTTCGAGGCAAATTATTTACCAATTTGGGATATAGGGTAAATGCCCAAATCTTTTATATTCTCCTAATATGGAGATACCTTATATCTTGTATTAGAAAATTCGCCCTGCAACCGGAAAATCACTAACGATAGCTTCCAAATACTGCTCCACTGATAATCTTCTAAATACCCTTTAAAATAATAGAGATCTCTCCCTCATATAAGCAGCAAGCTGTCAGAAATCATTTTAATTCGGTTTTCCTTCGAGTTTTTCCGAGGAATGTAAGTAATTTAAAATGTGGAAATATATCAATACTTTCAGTTCATTTGTATTAAGGTTTCAAAGTATTAAATTAAGTCGGAATTAATTTTCTCTTAATAGTTTTCTGTAATAAAATGTATTGGCAAATCATGTATTCATGTACTCAATGTGGCATTACCATGGATTCTCATATATAGTATAATTTTATATATGGACCAAAGCGGTTTTCTTATGTAATGTAACTGTTTTCTTATATAATGATAAAGCAAACTTATGTTTGCTTTATCATGCAAATTCATTCAAACTATTAGCTATGTAAGTCCCTAACCTACAATGTTTAGGTATCTTTTACACATTTTTTCTGGATTGAATGTCCGGTGAACAGAAAAAAAAAAAAAATAAGTGATGAAAAAAACATGTTTCTCACAAATCATTTCTTCAATTCTTTAAATAATGGACTCTTGATCTTTTACAGAAAACAGAAAAAGCGCTATTAATAACAAGAATTACGAATTTTACCAGTAAATGCGTGCACAAATTCGTCGACTGAATGTATACAATATTAAAAACTTCTTTCTCTGTACTCTAAAAGTGACACGACCGACAATAATATATTTAAACATGTATAACAATTTTAAAAAACACTTACTCTTTTGTTACACGTACCCAAATTTATCTTATGCAATTGTTTATTAATAAAATGATTTTAATTCAAAGTATTTTCATCCAATATGTGTAACACTTTTAATATCTGTAGAGAAAAGAGCAAAAAGTTTACACTAATAAGAAATTTATTGTTTTCACTTTTCCAGAAAATTCTTATAAAAGTTTGTCGCTGAAGATGAAATATTTTCTTTGTAATCCGGAAAAAGAAAAGAGTTCATTTCTTTGGTACAGATTGATAGTTCTTCTAAAATATATCTTCCACAATAGGAAAAGAAAACAATTAATATAGAATACATCATTTATGGTAATACTATATTCATTTTAATTATTTTTTTAAATTGAATAAAATAAACATAAAAAAATAAATAATTTTTTTTTATCTTAACTTAATTTTTATTTTGCTATACATTTATCTTTTATAGAACGTGTATACCCGCACATACCCACACATATATATGTATAATATACCTAGTTATCATATAAATAACTTATATTGCAATCTGCTATACCACAGTTAGAATAAAATATATAATATCATTAAAACATTATTATACACTGCTCGACATTGAAAATGCAACACCAAGAAGGAATGATAACGGAATGAAATTGGTTGGAAACATACATTATAGTAGGAAGAACAATTGATTAAAATTTCAGGAAATTTGGAGTAATATGTATTGAGAAAACAGTACATAAAACAGTGACCTCTGTGAGCAATAACAGCACATATCTACCTAGGCATTGAATCTAACATCGATTGGATGACACGTACGGGTAGATGCCACAATTCATCGATCGAAGTTACTGGTGAGTGGTGGGGGGGGGCAGTAGCTTTTCAATGATTAAACAGTCATTTTCATTGGTGCGAGATCAGGAGATTGCGCTGGCCAGAGCATTAGTAGAACACATTCTGTATAAAAGAAGGTCCGGACAAGACAAACAACTTGCGGTCGTGCATTATCTTGCTTAAATTTTGCGCTATGGAGACCTCCAATACAGGGCAGAGGGAGGGGGGGTTTAACTTATCAGAAATTTAATGGCCGCTGTTCAGAGTGCCGGGAATAGTAACATGAAGTAATCGAGACGTGTATTCAATGGGAACCCATAACATCATTGCAAATGAAGGACAGTATGATGATGTCGAATCCCAGCTGGCAATGTGCATTATTCATAATGCCGTTAAATACGGATAAGGCAATCTTGATGCTGTAAACAGGATTGTGATTTATCTGAAAAGTGACTTCACGCCATTCCTGCGCCCAGGTTCATCGTTGATCACACATTAATGGCGCCCATATCAGTGATGCAATTTTGAGGATAATCAGAATTTTGGTACCCGCATACTGAGTCACCACCTGGATTGATGGTATGTGGTACCATTGGATGCCCACCCGGTCACCTCTTGTTTTCATTCCCGCCACTCTGAATACCAGCCATTACATTTCTGACGAGTTAAGGCCCATAGCATTGCCCCATGTTCAAAGCCTCCGAAGCGCAACATTTAAACAGGACAATGCACGACCGCAAGTTGTCCATATTGTCTGGACCTTCATTGAGGCCGAGTGCGTTCGACTGTTGCTCTGGCCAGCGCGTTCTATTGATCTCGCACCAATGAAAATGACTGTTTAATCGTTGAAAAACGACTGCCCCCCACCACTCACCAGTAACTTCAATCGATGAATTGTGGCATCGTGTTAAAACTTCATGAAGTGCTCTACCCGTACATGTCATCCAATCGGTGTTCGATTCAATACCTAGGCAGATATGTGCTGTTATTTTTCACAGAGGTCGCTGCTTTATGAACTGTTTTCTCTGTACATATTACTCCAAATTTCCTGAAATTTTAATCAATTGTTCTTCCTACTATAATGTATGTGTCCAACAAATTTCATTCCGTTATTATCATTCCTTCTTGGTGTTCCATTTTCAATGTCGAGCAGTGTATATAGAATTAAACATATATTCCCTTTAATTTAGAGTAATACAAATATATATATTTTTTTTTTCAATAAAAATAAACTCAATATTTTACGTAAATAGTAATTGAAAAAGTATTTTTTTTTTTTTTTTTTTTCATAAAAAATATTTTATTTCACTTATAACAGTTAGAATTATACAGTTAGAACACCTTTAAAGCTTTTGGAGAGAAATAAATGTTTTTATTCATAAGAAATTTATTAATTTCATCTTTATAGAAAATTCTAATAATAGTTAGACGCTGAAGATAAAATATTTTCTTTGCAATCCTAAAAACGGAAGGAAAAATTCTTAAGAGTCACTTGTATAATGTTTATTTTGACTCAAATTGATTGTTCAAGTGTAAAATGTCTTCTTCAAATTAATATATAATAAATTAAGATATAATATATATGTAATACAATATAAATAATAATCAAATTAATGTATAACATATATATGTATATATATATATATATATATATATGTGTGTGTGTGTGTTTGTAATGTAATTAAGCATTCGCATTTTTTTTTTTTTTTTTTTTTTTACTTCAACATTACTTATATATTGTATTTTTAATTCAGTTTTATTTTATTTTTATCATGTATAGAAAAATAACATTTTTTGTTAGTAATAATATTTTATTACTTTAGAAATAATATTCTATTACTTTCTTAGTTGAATTGAAGTTTTATATACTGCGCACCTTTTTATTAACATAATTTAAATATAATTTAAATATCTTGAATATGATGTAAAATATTATAAAATGTATTAAAATGTATTAAAATTCCTTATAATTTAACACAAATTCACTTAGGTTTATAGTGATAAAACTAAAGTAAGAGGCAAATTTTAATATAATTGAAACAAATAATTATTTATCATAAATTAAAAATTATTATTTTAATGAAACTTTTATGATTCAATAAGTGTAATATTTTTATAATCCATATATAGATAAAAGGGATTTCCTTATTAATGTCACCATTCCTGGCAATTCTTCTAGAAATTTGACGCGTAAAATAAAATATATTCTTTGCAATACCGAAAAGGAAAGAGTTCGAGTTTCACTTGCATTATATTTTTCTTGGTCCAAATTGATGCTACAAAATATAGAATTATGTTAGGGAAATATTTCGGCTTCAAAGAAAAAAAAAAAAAAAGAAATATATATATATATATATATATATAATATTACATAACGTTACATTCATTTAAATTTATTTTAACAGATTTACTAAATGATAATGTAGTTTTTATACTGCTAATCATTTAAGTTTAAAACTGATATGGAGTAAAATTATAAGCAAATTTATAACATATTTCAACCCCACTTATGAGTTTTCTTTTTATTGTGATTGAATTTAAGTTGCATCAAAACTTAGAGTTACCATACATCCACTCATAGGAGAAGAATGTATCAGTAAAATTCCTATTGAAAACAAATCAAGCTTAAATTAAAGAACGGGGTCGAAAACATCGGGTAAAGTGAAACATTTTGGCGACAATTCATCCATGGTCCAAGATGATACCTTGAAAATTAAAATTTAGCCTCTTTTATTAATATCAACGAAACAGAATTATGGAGCACGAAATTGCGACACAGTGCCAAAGTGTTTGACTTGAGACAAGAAGGTCTTCTGTTCAATCCCCGTCTCAATCCAATTTTGATTTTTTTTTTTTTTTTACTTAAAAACATAATACCAATATTTGATTCAACATAAAATTACCAAATCATGATAAAAGGTTAAACCATCAGGTGGTTGCAGATTCTTCATTACCAAGTTACGGTTTAAACTAATACCAAATTTTTAACAGCATACTTTCTTCAATAATGGCGATATACATTTTCTTTTGTATTTATCTTCTGTAGAAAGCAAATATTGTTTGAGAAAAATTCTTGCAATTTATCTTATTATTTTAATATAAATTCTTCATATTTTCAGTTATTTTAGTTTTGTTTTGTAATATTTCTAATTCCATTTGGTTAACCATTAATAAAAAAAAAACAATTTAATATTTTTTTTTCTTCTTCTTCTTTTGTTAAAATTATTAGTGATATCACTTTTACACAATGGCATAATTATTTACCGCTTTTATTAAAAATAACGCTTTTGATAGTGTGTTTTCAAATTGAGTAGTAGGCAAAAATATATGACATAAACATTATGTCTTGAATGAAAGTATCAAGTTGCTGTCGTAAAAAGAAGATTTATACTTTTGATAGATTGATTTCGTTACTTGTATTATGATTGCTGATGTAAAATAAAGAACACATTTTTTTGTAAATTTGATAGTAACCCCCACTGATCCCACTAATAATATAAATCTTAAAAAATGGAAAATTAATGAAATACAATGGGTAATGCCACACAAAACAGGTTACTAAGCAATATAATTTATTTAATTTTAAATTTAAAATATAGGAAGAAGCACCCAAGAGTACATTTTCAATATTGCTTAATTTCATTTTATTCACTTAAAGTCTTCATACAAAGATGTTAATTCAAATACTAAAATAAGAAATAAGAATATTCAGTAGTTCTATACAATTAATATATAATTTTCCGATAAATCTGTTTAACATTTTGTGTTAAGTTGGTACAAGATTACGTTTACTGTAAATTGAAAATCACTTTCATTAGATTTCTAAAATATATATATATGTGTGTGTGTGTGTAGGTGTGTATGTATGTATATTTGAAAGTGAAAATATTGCATAAAAAAGATTTATATGTTCATAAAAATCCAATCTCTTTTTTTACATAGTATGGAATATTGAATATTTCACCGAGTTGTAAGTATGAAAAAAAAAAATATATATATATATAGTAGAAAAAAATATACGATAATTTAAATCAGAAAAAATTCTCGCAAGGAAAAAAAAAAAAAAAAAAAAAAAAAAAAGGTATTGGAATAGGTGTACAACGCTGAAGAAGAAAAATAAAATGTTAAAAGTACAGGAAAAATCTGGCAGCTGGGGTGCCAGTATTTCTCCGTCAAATATACAGTTTAAACTGTAAAATTGTATCACTGACATGTATTTTACACAGGAATCCTGTAAATAAAACAGGTTTTTTGTTAAAAATGCAGTTTTGTCCTGTATATTTGACGGAGAAATACTGGCTCCCCAGCTGCCAGATTTTTCCTGTACTTTTAACAGTTTTTTTTTTTTTTTTTTTTTTACAGTGAAGTTAAAACGTTCAAACGTAATGTATGATTTGTGAGTCAGCATTAAAATTAGTAGCTCTCTAAAGTATGGGAATGTTCCGATTCCCATTTTCACATATTTCCTTTTTTTTTTTTTTTTTTTTTTTTTTTTAGTTTTAGTGGTTAATTTCTGATTTTAATAAGTTTTAATACAACGAAAAAATTATTTTTGGATCAATTTAATAACGGTCTTTTTTGCAAACGAATTTTTTAATGTAAACTTAGCCTAAAGTTTTGTTGCCATTTTTAGAAATTTGGTGATATCCCTTGTTAAAATATTTATAAATGTGATATTTTAAAATTGCAATCAAAGTATTTGAAATGCGAAAAGGTTTGATGGATTTCACTTTTCTTGATTAAATAAAAATAATGTTAGTTAGAATTGAACACATTTATGCATTTTTGTGTTAGTGTCCGGTCCTGTTAATCACACAGAAAATTACTTAATATTTGATGCCTGGTATGTAGTTTCAGTTTAAAATCTAAATAGTAATTATTTAAGTTACATGAAACTTTAGTAACTTTATGGGATTACATGGTTCCAAAGGCTACATTGTATGATTTATTTTCTTTCTTTTCTTTTGTTTATTTTTTAATAAAATAAATAAAATTTTATTCAAAACATTGAACATATGAACATTGAACATTGAACGTATAATTTTTTGAAATCTTATCCACCTGTTTTCTGAAGGGTCTCTGAAGGCATATTTCCATACGCTACTCGAATTCGAGTATTAGGTAAGATCGAGCTAATTACATTAGTTTACTCCAAGGAGATCCTACTTGTGGTGCGCAAAGACAGAAACATATGTTTCACTCCCCCAGCACAGCTCGTACTGAAGTAATTAAATAAGATTACTTCAAAACTAAAAATAATTATATGAAGAGTCGTGTAATAAAGGATTCTGGAAAAATTCAACAAAACTGGAAGAACAGAAGTCTAAAATTTATGCTGAAATTTTAATTGCTTACGATTATTTTAATGTTTAATTTTCATTATTCTAAAAGTTATTTTCCCTTTTCAGTTGTAGAAGAATAAAAATCTTTCATGCTTTATTTAAATTCCTACATAAATAATATAATATACTTAATGTTTTATCTAAATATTTAGAACAGCCATGCCTCATGTCTGTTTAAATCTTAATTTGCAAGTTCTCAGAATCACACTAGAATATATATACATACATATACATATATATGTGAAATTCAATATTATAAAAGATGTTACAGTATTTAAG
Source organism: Salticus scenicus (assembly GCA_963930645.1). NCBI lineage: Eukaryota > Metazoa > Arthropoda > Arachnida > Araneae > Salticidae > Salticus > Salticus scenicus. The sequence continues at coordinate 235,690,730 of OZ005649.1, forward strand.
GAGTGTTGAACTTATGTCATTAATATTTTATTTGTTGAATTTCAGTGAATTGCGCCAAAAGATATATCCCTGTATACAAACTTGATTAGGAATTGGAAGGATTTCTTTCGACCAAGTACATATTAGTAGAAAAGTAATATACACACATATATATATATATGTAAAGTTTTCATTATTATTATTAGGAATTTTAGGAATTTTAGGAATTGGAATGATTTCTTTCGACCAAGTACATATTAGTAGAAAAGTAATATATACACACACACACACACACACATATATATATATATATATATATATATATATATATATATATGTAAACTTTTCATTATTATTATTAATATTTATTTTACTTCTTTTTGTATTTGAAAAATTTTTTCGAAACCTCCAACATTGAAAAGAGGCGTTACAAATTTATAACGCACTTTTTATGACTTTATATAATTTGTAATGTCTCCTTTATTTAAATAATACAGTTATTTACTATGCTTTAAAAGCAAAGATAAAAATAATGTTAAGCGATAATAATTATCACAGATTTTAATAATTTCTAAGAAGCAAACGAGAAATTCACTGAATGTAAACATACAAATTTGACAGAATTTTTAAATACACGGAAAAAAAAAATCTGACGTACCTCTGCTCGATTATTTGAAGTTTTAGTAAATAACGGTAGTTTAAATTAATTTAAGTAAAAGACGTCGTTGGATAGACAAAAGTGAAAAACATAATAGTGTGTTTTAAATTGTTTCAAGTTTTCCCATAAAGTTGTATGTCGTTTATAATGTATCCAAATTGTTTTGTGCGTCTCTGTGAAAGAACTATAAATAATAAGATCACAATATCAACTAATTATATGTTTATTTATATTTTATAAAGTTTAAAACAATTTGACATTATTAAAACCAACTTAAAATAATTTGAGAACGTAGACAGTAATGAATAAAAATTCTACTTTTAATACCAGTAAAAATCTTTATGTCTTATGCTCCCAATATGTACGATTCTAGCAATAATGACATATATAACATGACTAGAAATTCCTATCTTAATCGAATGTAGAGTTTAGACACAATCACACTTTAAATAATTTGAGTCTTTTGGCAATAATGAAGAAAAATGGTTTTTGTGTGTAAAAGAAGATTAAATAAAGAACTCTGCACTCATTTAAATACATAGAAATTGTGCGATGGTGGTCTATAACCTATCTACTAATTTTCAACAGAATTTGAAATTTAGACGCTATTGCGCTTTAAGTAGTTTATATAAGTAGGCCATATCGATAAAGAATTTTACTTTGTACCCCTGTAAATAAACTATAACTGTTTGATTCCCGAAAATATACATAGTTTGTGCGACGGTTATCTAAAATGTGCATGTAAATTTACCCATAACATTCCTAACAGTTTTTAGCTCAATCGAATAAGGCGTTTATATATTTTTGCACATTAAATAATTTGAGTCTATATAAGCATCAATGATAAATAAATTTCCTTTGTGTCCCTGTAAAACATCTATGTACTAAATTAACCAATATCTTTACAGTTCGTGCGACTATTACCTAAAATATCCATACCAATATTCAACTGAAACGATCAAAGCGATTAAATGCTATTGCCTTAACTCATTACACACACACATACATAAATCACCGTAAAAGTACCAAAAATGAAGTTAGGATGTATCAAAACATATCGATTCACCAAAATCCCAAATTTAAATTTTCGTCATGATTATAATACTTTACTAACATATGAACATTCATAAAGTTTTTTTTTTTTTTTTTTTTTTTTTTTTAATAGCAATTATATTTAAATAGTAAATTTCAACTTTGGTAGTTACTCAATGCATTTTACTATGTGACATTACCTAAAAGTAAACATTTTTTAGATTAAAATTTACATTGCAATATAAGAGAATTTGCAAATAAATATTATTCATATATATACTTCTTAAATGGTACAATACACATAAAATATAAAGGTATCGAATATAACAGCACTGCTCTCAACAATTTCACTTTTAAAAACTAAAAGATATGGTTGAATTTATACGGCTAAAGCGGGTGAAAATAACCTTTTTAACAATGTTATTTAAGACCGGCCGTTAGAACTGTAATTGTGTCTTTTAACTGGTTTAATGGCGGTCAGAATGGGGAAGGACGGACTTTTTGCCTCCTTGCCTTTAACAAATCAAGGACCACACGAATTTTGTCATATGACTGAATTTAACTCTTTGTTTCCAATTAGATTAGGTGATAGGGGGGGGGGCGTTCTGACCAGCTCATTGTAGAAAGGTAGAAAATTGTTAGATTGAAGGGAAGGGAGTTTGGGATAGGACTTCGGACCTGGTAAAGTGACATTGCGTTTACTGGAAACAATGAGACACCTGTTGCGAGATTCTGGAAAAGAATGAGAAACTCCTCACCAAGAGTAAAGAGCAATTGCTGCGTTTTTATATTAGATAAATTGGTTCCGTGGTATTGTCTAAAAGACTGAATTTAAGATACAAAGTTTTAAAGAATTTCAAATCAAGTACACGCTGTGAACACCAATTTATATTACTGTTGCAGTTTTTTTTTTTTTTTTTTTTAATTCATCTATAATTTAAACATTGCCATTCACTTAAATAATTATAATTAAATTAAATTTATTTACGTTTAGCTGAAAAGTCAATTTTGGCTGGTCACCACGCAGTTATAATCATTACTATCAAGAATATTTGTTGTTTTTTACGGATTTTAGTTCAGTCTTCTAGTCAAAATTTCATGGATCAGAAAATGCAATAGTGAAGTAGAACTTAATTATTTAAAAAGAAAAAATAATAATATTTTGCTATAACTATAAAAAACACATTTTACGATTTCAAAAATGCTAAATTATTTTCATTTTATTTAAAATTATGTATGAGATTCAATTTTTATAAAAGTACGGATTCATATTGAAGAAATTATGATAATGATTGTTTGTTAAATGTTAGTATAACAAATTTTTTAAAAGTAGCATAATAACCTTTTTTTCCCCTCCATTATAAATTCTTACCAGTATTCTTACATGCATTTTTTTTTTTTTCTCTTGACTTTCTTTTGATTTTATCTGCAATGATATTTCCGAAGCTTTGTTCAAAGTTTCAAAATCAAACGTTTCCCCAATAAAGAAATTGTGTATGAAACTTATTGAATATCATTTTGCATTACCAATTTCTTAATTGCCGAAACGTCAGTGGAGGCCCTACATTGAGACTCAAAACGGTTTTGGGCTGTGTCTGTCTGTCTGTCTGTCTGTCTGTCTGTCTGTCGCGCGATAGCGGCCGCACAAATAGCGCTATTGACTTGAAATTTGGTACACATGTTCATGAGCCCCACGAAATCAGCTGTATAGTTTTTGGTATGTATTCCATTTGTAGTTCGTATACAGGGACACGCCAAAATTTTTCTTATCATTACGGCCAATGGGAGGAATTTGTATGTATCGCGGTAGCGGCCGCAAAAATAGCGCAATTGACTTGAAATTTGGTACACATGTTCATGAGCCCCACGAAATCAGCTGTATAGTTTTGGTATGTATTCCATTTGCAATTCGTATACAGGGACACGCCAGAGTTTTTCTTATCATTACGGCCTAAGGGGGGAATTTGTATGAATCGCGATATCGGCCACAAAAATCACGCTATTGACTTGCAATTTGGTACACATATTCATGAGCCCCACGAAATCATCTGTATGTTTTTGGGTGTGTATTCCATTTGTAATTCGTGTACAGGGACACGCCAGAATTTTTCTTACCATTACGACCTACGGGAGGGATTTGTATGTACCGCGATAGCCACCGCAAAAATCAAGCTATTGACTTCCAATTTTTGACGAAACGTCAGTGGAGGCCCTCTGTTGAGATTCAAAAGGATTTTGGGTGCCGTCTGTCCGTCTGTATGTCTGTCTGTCGTGTGGTAGCGGCCGCAAAAATCACGCTATTGACTTGAAATTTGGTACACATGTTCATGAGCCCCACGAAATCAGCTGTATAGTTTTTGGTATGTATTCCATTTGTAGTTCGTATACAGGGACACGCCAAAGTTTTTCTTATCATTACGGCCTATGGGAAGAATTTGTATGTACCGCGATAGCGGCCCCAAAAATCACACTATTCACTGCAAATTTAGTACACATGTTCATGAGCTCAACAGAAATAACTGTATAGTGTTAGGCGTGTATTCCATTTGTCGTACGTGTACAGGGACACGCCAAAGTGTTTCTTATCATTACGGTCTATGGGAAGAATTTGTATGTACCGCAATAGCGGCCGCAAAAATCCTTCGATTGACTTGCAAATTGTCGCACACTTTTCAGCTTTGCATATAAGTAGCTGTATAATTTTTATTGCTATATTGTTTATAAACTGTGTACAGGGACACGCCAAAATTCTTAACATTACGGCGTATGGGGTGAATTTCGTTTAAACGTATTTTAATACCAATTACTTTGCAATCTAGAAAATGAAAGATGCTTAAACTTACGCTGTTTGAAGAAAATATGTGCTTTTAAGATTTCTAATTAATGTACAGGACCTTACAAAAGTGTTCTGACAATGTCACGGTGTCATCCAAACGATGTTAAATTTGGAACAATTATTAATTTTAAATGCAAAATAAGCTGAATAGTTTTTACTTGTGTATACAATGTTTATGGTTCGTTTACAGAGACACACATGCTTAAAATCATGTTTACTCTTAAAAAAGGGTATGTATCGACTAAATAATTAATGGGACCACACAAAATAATTACAAGTATGTACTGTAATCATCCAAATAATGTCAAATTAGTTTGAAAAATTAATGAGTTATAATTAATTAGGTTTATTCTTATTATTGGCGTTTATAATGATTGTGGATACTTTACCGGGATACATAAAAGAATTTCGTACTATTACGGTCTATAGTCGGTATTTCTTAAGAGTATTTTAACATGGTTACACTACACCCCATCAAATATAATGAAATTTTATTAGAATTTTAAAAGCATTTTTTCCTGTGGAAAATTGTGGTATAGAATTGGTAGTTAACTTAAAGGTTACGCAAAATATTTCCGATATGCTATGTATTTTTTTTTTTTTTTTTTTTTTTTTTTGGTATGAAATTTGGTAGTTATTAAATTTGGTAATTATGAATTTCAGGGAAATAATACAAGACCGTCGTTTATTAAGAATACATATTTTTGCGTACTTGGGGGGTTCGTAAGTTGTCCGAGAATGAAAGGGGAAACTTGTAATAATTCAGTGATTTATTCACAGAAAGTTCCAGAAAAATACAGGTCTATAAACCAAGTATCAGCTTCAATTCAACCAGTAAACACAGCTTAATCAATAGCCGTTAACAGCACAACAACAGCACAAACTGTTTAACAATAACACATAAAGCAAGTCTCATTCAAAAAGGCTCAAGGCAAAGCAAACTGACGCAGATCTATGACTGACTGCCTCGGTGAAAAAAATGCTCCTTTTATACTTTTCTATCGAACCCAGGCTGTTCTGGAAAATTCTCGTATCTCATCAGCCAATGAGATTAGAGCGTCCATATTTGGTATATCCCTAATAAGGAATTTCTCGCCAAGGTCGCCAAAAAATCGCCAAAGAGGGAAACAGTCGCCAAATTTGGCGACAAATCCATTTCTTCCCTTCTTGCAGCTTTTTAATGCGTTTTTAAGGGAAAATTAGGCTATTTTAACACTAAAATGACTAGAAATGCAGAAAATTAGCATTTTATCAACTTACTAAGCCTCGTTGAAAGAATTTATGGAAAAGTAAATACAATTATTTATAATTCCGTATCACTTTATATGATATACAGATAAGTATACAAAGAGAGATAGAGCAGGGGGTTGAGGGAGGCTGCAGCCCCCCCTCAGGAATGTATCTGATTATGATAACAAGTCTATCGAATCATGAAAAACGGCAGTTTTTTGAGTGACGCAAGCGAAGGGATAAACGGGCCGCTGCGAACTCATATATACGGCTAGTTTGACATCAAAGAGATTTGTAAAAGCCGACACTTAATATCTCAGCAAATATGCCATATTTTGTTCTCATCTTTTCAAAATAGTCTTTTATCTTCGGTCTTAATCTATCCTGAAAATTTTACATTAATACATGCAGTATGTTTTGAGATCTGAATCTCAATTTAAAGCCAAAAAGGGAAAAAGGTTGGTGTAAAAGACTGAAATTCTGAAAAAATATCTCTAAAACGGCTCGAAGGATTTTCATATAATTAATATATGTTGTTAATAGGATCTTTCTGAATCTAGTAACGTTTTCGTTTTTTTCAGGAAAACTCTTGTTTTTTATATAAATCGCTTTAAATATGGAACTATATTACTCCGCCAATTACATGTGTTTCTTCGGGTGAAAACGCTGTTATGCGGTTCTTACTTGTAAGGTATGTGGGTTGGTTTGTTGACCGACTTGAATGCAGCCAATGAATTATTTAGAATTTTTTTTTTTTTAACGCAAAAGTACTTTATTACATGTTTAAAATATTTATTGTATATATACTAAGTCAAATTCACTTAAATATATTTTCTCTTGTGTTATGAAAAAAATATTTTTGATTTCAAAATTTCATATTTAGTCAAAAAAATATTTAGATAATATTTTAAATAAGGAAGTATTTTGTAATTTTAGATATTCCATTTTATCATAATAATGAGGAATTTACAATTTTTTAAAGCGAAAAATTTTTTAATCATTCATGAACATCGATTTTATAATAACTCAATGATTTGCGATTCCTATTCATGTATCCTTACGCGCCGGGAATGAAAAAAAAAACAGCAAATAGAGTTTTGGCGCCATCTATCGTTTTTATTTAAAACGTACTCTTTCGTAAATACATATATATATATATATATTTCTTTTTAAAAATTAAAAATCTCTTTTGAAAATACAGTTAGAGTTTATTCATATATTTATTTTTCAGACTTTAAAATGATACATATTTTAAATATTAACATAATCATTTTTTTTTTTTTTTTTTTTTTTTTTTTTTTATAATTATTCAAAGCAATAATGACTAGGGGATGAAACAGTGTTTACACTGTTTATTAGAAAAAAACAGTGTTTTAATAAAATTCATTTTTCATGAATTTTATTAAAATTCATGAAAAATGTGTCAAATAGCAATTATTAAAAAACACGTCAAAATAAATAAATAACATCTTTACTTTGAAACCCATAATAATTTATTAAAAAAAATTATTTTTTCTTTCCTTTTTTTAATTAATTAATTTGTGCATGAAAAATTCTACTTCATAAATATATTTACAATTACAGTAAACAAAAAATCCTCCTTTAATTTTAAATAACTATTTTTACCTGTTTCTAAACAAGTTTTTTTTTTTTTTTTTTTTTTTTTTTTTTTTTTTTTTTAACGAAAAAAAAAAACAAAAGTTAAATTTGTATGTATATGATTTTAATATAAACTACTAGATGGCGCCACTACATTTATTTTTCTTAAAAAAAAAGAAAGAAAGAAAAAACTTTTAATTGCTTCGAAACATGTAGAAATAATTATTTAAAATTAGAGGAGGGTTTTTTTGTTTATTGTAGTTGTAAATATATTTATAAAATAGTATTTTTACCCAGAAATTTCATTTTTTTTTTAAAGTTTAACTTATATTTTCCATAAAATTTTTCTCCAGGTGATTTTATTTTATTTTTAAAATTATAGAAATGTAAAGCTTAATTTATATTTTGTCTATTTTTCCCCCAAACGTTTTATATGAAAATATATAGGAAGTAATTTTTACCTGCACTTTTGATGAAAATTTAAATTGTGAATATTGGAGCAGTATACTTAGCCTCAAAAGGGGAAAGAAAATATATAAAATTCTATTTTTAACATTTACTTTATTTATTTTTTTTTTTTAATTGTTTAATTTGTAATTCTCTAAAAAGAAATTTGCAACATGTAAATTACGTAATTCTAACTTAAATTTGAAAAATTTCACTTATTTTTCTTTCTTTTTTTTCTTTTTTTTTTTTTTAAGAGTTTGAGAATCCCAGTCAATAAATTTTTCTAGTGCGATGCTTCTCCATTTTGTTTCCAAATGGCAGGCTACTTGAAAATTTGTCATTATGATAACGTTTGGAATACTGAATTAATTCACACTAAATTTGTAGTGTAGATTTATCTCAGAAATGTATTTGATATGTTCATTTGCCAACTTAATCCACCCTCTTGTTTCCCTGTGCCAGCACTGAAAATTTCAAATTTACATTAGAAAGGTTTTATGAACCGATTTGCTTAAAACTCCATATAAACATAGTCTTCATTAAAAAATCCACTAAGTCCATTAATAAATTGTAGCTGCCATTTTGAAAAAAAAAAAAAAAAATGGTGACAACTTCATAAGAAAAATTAAATTAGTTTACCCTTCCTAGGAGCCAGAAGGACTTGTTTTAGTTTTTTGATCAATAACCACTAAAAAGTAATGATATCAGTATGTTCAGAATTCTAATAACTCTGAATTTTGACAATAGATGGCAGCACTATGCAATTTTATGACTCTTTAGAATATAAAACTTTGATTTAAATTCATTCTTTTTATTGATATTTTAATGTGTTTTTAACGCTAAATTAATTCTTTTTTCTTTTATTATTATTTATTTTATTTATGTTTTCAATTAATTGTTAGTTATACTTTAAATAATTTCTTTTCAATTTGCTGTGAAGCAGTTATGTTTCTGCAGACCTATTCTAGTTTGTTCTTTTTGTTGTGAATTTTTGGTTGCGTTTTCTTGCGGTAAGCTAGAAGAATTCATTCTAACGTATAAGCTGAAATAAAGTCAATAATTCATGTTTGTATTCAACTCGGTTTATTTATTCAAGCTTTTATTCATTGTTTCTTAAATATGATGTTATTAATTCAATTGAAATGAAGGTGAGTCCTTCAAATTCATTTTAAACTGATTTATGATTTAATATAATTTAAACCAGCGATTTTCAAAACCATACAGTCCACAATTCTATTCAAAAACCCTCCATATTTTTGGCCGTCTAGAGCCGTAGATATATTAAATTATGAAATCTCTAAGTAAAAATTAAATTTTGCAAACTTAAAAAAAAAATGTTCTAATGGCTTCGAAAATTGAAAAATTAAAAACAAAAAGAACTATTATTCGGTCGTCAGTGACTAAATTTGAAAACAAAGCGACAAAAGCTTTGGAAGCGGATCCTTTAGACATTCAAGAAATACAAATTTTGAAAGGTCATTTGCATGAAAGGCAAACTCAATTAGAACAAATTAATAATGAAGTTGAGGAAGTTATTTCTGATTTAGATGAATTAAAAAAGGAAATTGAAGATAACGAAAAATGGACAGACAAACTTACTCGTATAAAATATCAGATAGAGTCAAGATTAGAGCTTTCTTGTTTTCAGAACACTAAAGTTGTAACACAGGTTAATGAAAATTCTTGTTCTGTTTCGAAGCAATCTATTCACCTTCCAAAATTTGATTTGCCACATTTCTCTGGCAATTTGGAAGACTGGTTAAGCTTCAAGCAAATATTCGTAACCACTATTCATGAGAACACTCAGCTTTCCGATTTGCAAAAATTACAATATTTAAAAGCGTCTGTTATTGGATCTGCCAATAAGTTAATAAAAGGCTTTCCAATAACTGAAGCAAGTTATAAGGAAGCTTGGGCAACACTAATTTCTAGATTCGATAATAAAAAAAATCTAGCTTATGCCCAGTTAAACAAATTCTTTAATTCGAAATCTTTGAAACCAAATTGTCGGAAATCTATGCTAGATTTATTAGATAGCTGTAATGAAGCAATACGTAACTTGAAATGTTTAGGATTTGAATTTAATTTATTTGTGGATTTAATTCTTGTTTATAATTTGCAAACAAAATTGGATGATAATTTAAAGAAGCAATGGGAATTATCTTTAGATAGTGATTCTTTTCCCACCTATGATGAATTTATTTTGTTTCTTGAAAAACAAGCGAGAAGCTTGCAAGATATTGTTGATAGTACTTATTCTAAATCTGAAAGTAAACAAAAAGTAGTATTTAAAAAATCTGTGTCTAATGCTGTAATATCTAATTCAGATATAAAATCCAATAATTCTATCTGTTCAGAATGCTCGGAATCTCATGCACTTTTCAAGTGCCCACACTTTCTTAAAAAATCTGTTGAAGATAGATGGAATATTGTGAAGGGTAAAAAACTATGCATAAATTGTTTACGTGGTAATCATTTCGTTAATAAATGTTTGATTTCGACAAAATGTCGACAGTGTAATGCTAAGCACCATACACTTCTCCATTTCGAGAAAAATAAAGTTAATTCTCCACATGTTATTGAAAATACTAATCTCAACATTGAAAGTCCATCCTTTGTCAACTCTAGTTGTTTAACCAGTACCCAAGAGAGTTGTCAAACTTTGTTATCGACAGCTATGGTTCTTGTAAAATCAAATACTGGAAGGTTTGTGCCATGTAGAGTCATGGTGGATTCAGGAAGTCAAAAATCATTAATTTCCAGCTCTTGTGCTAAAAAATTAGGTTTACCTATGAAAACCACAAATCATAGAATCTCGGGTGTAAATAATATTGTTGCAGAAACTGCTCATTTTGAAGTTAATATTATTTTAAAGTCTTATTATAGTAATGAAATCTTTGATGTGAATGCTTTAATAGTAAATAATGTTACGGTAAATCTTCCTAATTTTGTTGTTCGAAAATCTTCATGGCCTCATTTGGAAGGTTTATCTTTAGCAGATCCTAAATTTTATGTTTCGAGTCAAGTTGAAATTTTGCTTGGTGCAGATTTATTTCCCTTAATAATTTTAGGGCAATCTATTCTGGGTCCTAAAGGTACTCCATGTGCTTTAAATTCCAAATTGGGATGGTTACTCTCGGGTGTCATACATTCAAACAATTTTCAGCATTCAAAAACTGTCCTTAGTTGCCATGCTACAGTTCAGTTAACTTATGATCTTCAGAAATTTTGGGAAATTGAGTCCCTTCCTGATGCAACACCAATTCACAGTTCTGAAGAAAAATACACTAAAACTGTTAGACGAATTCAGTCTGGAAGGTACATGGTGGATCTTCCCTTTAAAGAAGCTCCAAATTTAGGTGACTCACAATCAAATGCTTTAAAACGGTTTTATTTGTTAGAATCCAAACTTAATAAAAATCATGAGCTTAAGGAGCAATACCATGCCTTTATGCAAGAATATATTGACTTACATCATATGGAACCAGTCCCAAATTCTGAAATTGATTCTAAAGATTATTTTTACATGCCTCATCATGGGGTTTTGAAAGAAGATAGTACAACTACTAAATTGAGGGTGGTATTTGATGCCTCGGCTAAAGGAACATCAGGCCACTCTTTAAACGACTTTCTTGAAATAGGTCCAAAGTTGCAACCAGATTTGTTTAAACTTCTTCTTAAGTTTAGAACATATTCAATAGCCTTAACCGGAGACATCGCCAAAATGTACAGACAGATATTGGTAAACCCCAAACATGTTGACTTTCAGCGAATCTTTTGGCGATTCCAGCCACATGAATCTATTGCGAGTTTCAGATTATTGACTGTAACATATGGCACAGCCTGTGCCCCATTCCTGGCTATAAGGACATTGCACGAACTAGCCAAAGATTATAGTTCAGAATTTCCTATTGCTGCGCAGTCAATTTTCGAGAACTTTTATGTGGATGATTATCTTGGTGGGTCGCATTCAATTGATGCAGCAAAACAATTGGTCAAAGACCTAAATCACGTTTTAAATCAAGGAGGCTTTACACTTAGAAAATGGGCTTCCAATGTACCCGCAGTCATTGAAAATCTACCAGAAGATCTTAAATCCACTAGGCAAAATGTAAAATTTTCCGAAGATTCCTCCCAAAAAATCTTAGGCCTAGTTTGGAATTCGGCAGAAGACTTATTGAAAATTCATTTGAATGCCATCAAATCGGTGCATACCAAGCGAGAATTGCTATCAATGATAGCTCAAATCTTTGATCCTTTTGGGATTCTAGCTCCAACCACGATCATGTTAAAAATCATGATGCAAGAGCTTTGGAAATATAAGTGTGCTTGGGATGATCAAATCCCAGATTCCATTTTGAAAACTTGGCAAGAATTTAATTCTGAAATTGAACTCTTAAAGTCCATTGGCATACCAAGATATCTGAACTGTGAAACATCTCCAGAGAACCACATAGAGATCCATGGGTTTTGTGATGGATTTGGCAAGGCCTACGCTGCAGTGGAATACCTTCGGACACTATCTTCTCTAGGTGAGATTTCAGTTAACTTTGTCGCTGCAAAAACTAGAGTTAATCCTTTAAAACATGTCACGCTTCCCAGAATTGAGTTATGTGCTGCATTCTTGCTTGCACAATTAAGTTCCACAATATTAGAATCTTTAACCTTTAATGTAAATAAAATTTATTTGTGGTCCGATTCACAAATTGCTTTAAATTGGATTGAATCTCCTCCAACCAAAGGAAATCAGTTCGTAACAAATCGAGCAAACAAAATCAAATCACTTGTCCCACAAGCAGTGTGGACTTATGTTGAGAGTTCATCGAATCCGGCTGACTGTGCCTCAAGAGGCATTCTACCGAAGAGTCTTTTGCATCACAAATTGTGGTGGCTTGGGCCTGAATGGCTTAGTGCTAGTGTCAAGTTACCATTATTCCTAGTCAAATCTTCAAAGGTTAAGTCAAAAAATTCTGAAGAAAATTTAAGTCATGTTGCAACATCTAGTCATAAAACCTTTCCTGATTTTCTACTCAAATTCTCTTCTTTTTCAAAACTTTGCAGAATCCTTGCATTGTGTTTGAGATTCATTTATAACATTCGTAGTTGTAATCGTAATTCTAGACGTATTGGACTTGTCAGTACGCCTGAAGTTTCAAGTGTTATTACACATATTCTTAAATTGATTCAGGAACAAGAGTTTTCGGTAGAACTGAATTTGCTCAGGAAAAATCAACCTTTACCAACCAACAACAAATATTTATCCTTAAATATATTTCTAGATGATCAAGGTTTAATCAGAGTTGGCGGACGGTTGTCCAGACATCAGTCACTTAATCAAGATCAGAAATATCCAGTGCTTTTATCGAGAAATCATTTCATTACAAAATTAATTGTTGAGCAATATCATAAAAAACATTTTCATGCTGGTGCACAATTGATTCTTTCCCTAATTAGACAAAAGTATTGGATACTAAATGGTCGCTCTTACATTCGTCGAATTCTCAATGAATGTATTTTGTGCAAACGTTTGAAGAAACAAACTTGCCAACAAATTATGGGTGAGTTGCCAGTCGAACGTATAACTCCAACTCGACCTTTTTCAAAGGTGGGACTAGATTTTGCTGGCCCACTCATCACTAAACCAAATGTGCCTCGATCTAAAGTTAAACTGAAGTCATATATTTGTGTTTTTGTCTGCATGTGCACAAAAGCGGTGCACCTAGAGGCTGTTTCAGATTTATCTTCATCAGCTTTCTTAGCATCCCTAAAACGATTTGTTTCTAGAAGAGGATTGCCATCAGACATATTCAGTGACAACGGAAAAAATTTCAGGGGAGTTGCTAACTATCTTAAGCAACTATTTCGAATCATTCGTTCTGAAAATGTTCAAAATTTTGCTACCAGCAACTTCATCAATTGGCATTTTATCCCACCATATTCCCCCCATTTCGGTGGACTGTGGGAAGCTGCTGTTAAATTGACGAAAAGTCATCTAATTAAAGCTTGTAAGGCTACCATTCTAAATTTTGAAGAGCTTACTACTCTTTTATGTCAAATAGAAGCCTGTTTAAATTCCAGACCATTAACGCCACTTTCTTCAGATCCATCCGATGTTAGAGCCCTCACTCCCGGACATTTCCTGATAGGAGTTCCACTCCTTGAGATTCCTGAAAGTGGAAATTCACCAAATCTCACTTTATCTTCTCGTTGGACTCTAATCCAGCGAATGAAGCAAGACTTCTGGAAGCGATGGTCTAGAGACTATCTACATCACCTGCAAAATCGACCTAAATGGTTCACTCCACGAACTGATCTTCAAGTTGGGGACTTGGTTGCTATTCATGATTCACAATCTATTCCTCTTCAGTGGAAGCTGGGTAGAATTATTCGTACCTATCCAGGACCTGATAATAGAGTTCGTGTAGTCAGCATTTGGACTCAGAGTGGTGAAATTCAACGCCCTATTGCTAAAGTGACACTCCTTCTCCCGGTGGGGGAGAATGTTCAGAATTCTAATAACTCTGAATTTTGACAATAGATGGCAGCACTATGCAATTTTATGACTCTTTAGAATATAAAACTTTGATTTAAATTCATTCTTTTTATTGATATTTTAATGTGTTTTAAACGCTAAATTAATTCTTTTTTCTTTTATTATTATTTATTTTATTTATGTTTTCAATTAATTGTTAGTTATACTTTAAATAATTTCTTTTCAATTTGCTGTGAAGCAGTTATGTTTCTGCAGACCTATTCTAGTTTGTTCTTTTTGTTGTGAATTTTTGGTTGCGTTTTCTTGCGGTAAGCTAGAAGAATTCATTCTAACGTATGAGCTGAAATAAAGTCAATAATTCATGTTTGTATTCAACTCGGTTTATTTATTCAAGCTTTTATTCATTGTTTCTTAAATATGATGTTATTAATTCAATTGAAATGAAGGTGAGTCCTTCAAATTCATTTTAAACTGATTTATGATTTAATATAATTTAAACCAGCGATTTTCAAAACCATACAGTCCACAATTCTATTCAAAAACCCTCCACAGTACAAAAAACCCTTAACGGCTTAAAAGTTTGTGACGCCGCTACTTTGTGGCTATAAGAATTTGAAATATGAGTCTTAAAAATAATGATATTAAATTTTAAGTGACGCTTTGCAATTAGTTAAAATATACATAGATTTTCTTATTTGATCATTCACTTTTATCCTTTATTTATATTTATAATGCAAACGTAATATTTTTAACTTCAAGATCAGACAGATATATAAAATACACTCACTGATGCTTTTTCATTCGCATTTCAAATTCAAAATAACGGTTTTAAAAGGAATGATATAAAAATTCCAGTGGCGCCTCGGTGTTATTTTAAAAGATTTGTTTTTAGATTCCATTAAAATTACTTTTGTTTTGTCTAATAAAGTATATTTACACATTTAAACAGTGCTTTTAATTTTCAAATATACTGTCAAATAATTATACTTTCACTGAGTTAGCATTATAAAGTAAAAATATTTATTTCAATAAATTGATTTATCTTTTGCGTCACGCTATCCAAAACTGCAAGTAAAATTTGTGTAAATGTTTTCTTTACGTCACACTACCTCTTTGAGCAAATTTTCACTTAGTTGGACACTATGATACTATGTTTTGGATAGCATGATGCAAAAGATAAATCAATTTATTGAAATAAATAATTTTACTTTATAATGCTAACTCAGTGAAAGTATAATTATTTGACAGTATATTTGAAAATTAAAAGCACTGTTTAAATGTGTAAATATACTTTATTAGACAAAACAAAAGTAATTTTAATGGAATCTAAAAACAAATCTTTTAAAATAACACCGAGGCGCCACTGGAATTTTTATATCATTCCTTTTAAAACCGTTATTTTGAATTTGAAATGCGAATGAAAAAGCATCAGTGAGTGTATTTTATATATCTGTCTGATCTTGAAGTTAAAAATATTACGTTTGCATTATAAATATAAATAAAAGATAAAAGTGAATGATCATATAAGAAAATCTATGTATATTTTAACTAATTCCAAAGCGTCACTTAAAATTTAATATCATTATTTTTAAGACTCATATTTCAAATTCTTATAGCAACAAAGTAGCGGCGTCACAAATTTTTAAGCCGTTAAGGGTTTTTTGTACTGATCAATATATACTGTTATATAATAAGGAATAAATAAAAATGACCTATTGAATAATGTCTGATACAAATAGGACGTTGAGGCTCCTGATCTGCAGATCCACTAGTTTATAAAGCATTTCTGTAAAATATATTTGCCGAAACGTCAGTGGAGGCCCTCTGTTGAGACTCAAAACGGTTTTGGGCTGTGTCTGTCTGTCTGTCTGTTTGTCTGTCGCGCGATAGCGGTCGCAAAAATAACGCTATTGACTTGAAATTTGGTACACATGTTCATGAGCCCCACGAAATCAGCTGTATAGTTTTTGGTATGTATTCCATTTGTAGTTCGTATACAGGGACACGCCAAAGTTTTTCTTATCATTACGGCCTATGGGAGGAATTTGTATGTATCGCGATAGCGGCCACAAAAATCACGCTATTGACTTGCAATTTGGTACACGTGTTCATGTGCCCCACGAAATCAGCTGTATAGTTTTGGGTGTGTATTCCATTTGTAGTTCGTGTACAGGGACACGCCAAAGATTTTCTAACATTACGGCCTATGGGAAGAATCTGTATGTACCGCGATGGCCACCGCAAAAATCAAGCTATTGACATCCAATTTTTGCCGAAACGTCAGTGGAGGCCCTCTGTTGAGACTCAAAAGGATTTTGGGTTCCGTCTGTCCATCCGTCTGTCCGTCCGTCCGTCTGTCTGTCTGTCTCTCGTGCGATAGCGGCCGCAAAAATCACGCTATTGACTTGAAATTTTGTACACATGTTCATGATCCCCATGAAATTAGTTGTATAGCTTTGGGTGTGCATTCCATTTGTAGTTCGTGTACAGGGATACGCCAAAGTTTTTTTTGTCATTACGGCCTATGGGAAGAATTTGTATGTACAGCGATAGCGGCCCCAAAAATAACGCTATTGACTTGCAATTTTGTACACATATTCATGAGCCCAACGGAATTAGCTGTATAATGTTAGGCGTGTATTTCATTTGTTGTTCGTGTACAGGGACACGCCAAAATTTTTCTTATCCTTACGGCCTATGGGAAGAATTTGTATGTACCGCAAGAGCGGCCGCAAAAATCCTTCGATTGACTTGCAAATTGGCGCACACGTTCCAGCTTTGCATATAAGTAGCTGTATAATTTTTATTGCTATATTTTTTATAAACTGTGTACAGGGACATGCCAAAATTCTTAACATTACGGCGTATGGGGTGAATTTCGTTTAAACGCATTTTAATATCATTACTTTGGAATGAAGAAAATGAAACTAGAGTTCGTGAGTAAGATGCTTAAACTTATGTTGTTTGAAGAAAATATGTGCTCTTAAGCTTTCTAATAAATGTACAGGACCTTACAAAGGTGTTCTGACAATGTCACTTAGTTATCCATACGATGTTACATTTGGAACAATTATTAATTTTAAACGCAAAATAAGCTGAATAGTTTTTACTGGTGTATACAATGTTTATGGTTTGTTTACAGAGACACACAAAAGAATTTCGTAACATTAAAGCCTATGGACAAATTTTTATTTAAGCGCGCACTTTTAAGCGTTTATGCTGAATTGAACTTAATAAAGTTAACATACATTATAAAGATGCTTAAAATCATGTTTTCTCTTTAAAAAGGTTATGTATAGACTAAATAATTTATGGGACCACACAAAATAATTCCGAGTATGTACTGTAATCATACAAATGATGTCAAATTAGTTTGAAAAATTAATGAGTTATAATTAATTTGGTTTATTCTTATTATTGGCGTTTATAATGACTGTGGCTACTTTTCCGGGATACATAAAGGAATTTCGTACTATTACGGCATTTCTTAAAAGTGTATTTTAACATGGTTACACACCATCAAATATAATGAAATTTTATTAGAATTTTAAAAGCATGTTTTCCTGTTGAAAATATTGGGCATAGAATTGATAATTAGTTTAAAGGTTACGCAAAATATTTCCGATATGCTATGTAATTTTTTTTGTATGAAATTTGGTATTTATGAATTTCAGGGAAATAATACAAGACCGTCGTTTAGTAAGAATACATATTGTTGCGTACTTGGGGGTTCGTAAGTTGTCCGAGAATGAAAGGCGACTCTTGCAAAAATTCAGTGATTTATTCACAGAAAGTTCTAGAAAAATACAGGTCTATAAACCAAGTATCAGCTTCAATTCAACCAGTAAGCATAGCTTAAAAAACAGCCGTTAACAGCAAAACAACAGTACAAACTGTTTATAAATATTACATAAAGCGTCTCATTCAAAGAGGCTCAAAGCAAAGCAAGCACTTCACGAAACTGACACAGATCTGAGATTGGCCGCCTTGGCTAAAAAAATGCTCCTTTTATACCATTTTATCGAACACAGACCGTTCTGGAAAATTCTCGTATCTCATCAGCCAATGAGATTAGAGCTTCTATATTTGGTATATCCCTAATAAGGCTTTTCTCGCCAAGGTCGCCAAGGAGGGAAACAGTCGCCAAATTTGGCGCTAAATCCATTTTTTCCCTTATTGGAGCTTTTCAATGCGTTTTTAAAGGAAAATTAGGCTATTTTGACGCTAAAACGACTAGAAATGCACAAAATTAGCATTTTATCGACTTACTAAGCCCCTTTGAAAAAATTTATACAAAAATAAATGCAATTATTTACAATTCCGTAACACTTTACATGATATACAAATAGGTATACAAAGAGAGATACAGCGGGGGGTTGAGGGGGGCTGCCGCCCCCCTCAGGAATGTATCTGATTATGGTAATAAGTTGATCGAATCAATATATACTATTATATAATAAGGAATAAATAAAAATGACCTATTGAAAAATGTCTGATGCAAATAGGACGTTGAGGCTCATGATCTGCAGACCCACTAGTTATTGTTATTTTAATTCTTTTTAAAGAAGAAATGTTTAGAAACAAATGGAGTTATCATTAACTATTTGTTTGCATTTTCGGCTACATATCAACTCACTTATTCTAATTGTAAAAAAAAAAAAAAAAAAAAAAAATTATATTAAAATCGATTAATATTAGTCTAAATCAATTTGTATAATTTACTTATTTGTTTTATTCGCTTTCATGTTATAATAAATTATGTATTTAAGTCCTACCAACGACCGAGAGGTTCTGTTTTCTAAGCTGGGAAATCCCTTGGGTGGAGCTTAGGTCGCACTTGTCAGTCTAACCAACAGCAATTTACCATGATTTTGTCCTAAACTCCTGAAGCGACACCACCTGTAATAATGCCTCCGAGCTGAGCTCTACCGAGCTGAAGATCGGCCGATTTCATCCAATCCCCACGACCCAACATGTATCATAAGAAGTGTTGATTGGATAAAATCGGCCGATCTTCCGGCTCAGCTCGAAGGCATTATTATAGGAGGTGTTGCCTAAATGCATTCCTCCCAGAACTATGTCCCCAGTGCAGGTTCTTAAGGTGTCGAAGGCTAAAATAAAGTATATTTTCTCTCTCTCTCTGTGATGTACCGAGTGTTGACACTTGAGAACAGAAAATTTCCTGTTGTATAAAATTAACTATTTAATTAATTAATATTAAATTAAACATGAAGATGAATATATACAGTGAGAAATTTATATACATATGAGTATCCATGTACTCATGTAATAATAAGAATAAACCAACGGAATAAATCCGTGACTCGGGCGCGCCAATTGCACCCTACGTTTCAGGCCGAAAGCCAAAGTCTCTCTCTCTCTGCGAAAATAACTTCTCCCGCTCACGGCGGCTTCCAAGGTTGGTTGGTTGCATAAAATAAACTTAGGAGTGGTTAGTTGCATGACACCCCCCAACTAAGATTGAGATACGCCAAGCGTATGAAAATCTGATAATTATTAGCAACCAACTGACACATAAATATTTAAACACATGAAAATAAAAACAATGCCAAATAAGCACTTGACAACAGATGTACAGAAGTCTTGGTACAATACCGGAACAAATATAGATATTTCAACACAAGAAATAAATGCAAAAATAAAATAGATAATTCGCAACAGACGTAAAGAAGTCTTGATATAATACCGGAACAAATATTTATAATACTAAACTCACAAAAAAAAAAAAAAAAAAAAAAAAACTAAATTACTAAATAGAACCAAAGTTATTTGTAAATACAAAACTTATTATTGGCATAATCTCGACAGTCCATCAGCGTTTTTCAGTTTTGCACCAGGGCAATGCGATATGTAAATATCATATCTTTGTAAAGATTGTGCCCATCTTTGGAGTCTAGCAGATTGAGGTGCAGTTTTTTGTAAATAAACAAGAGGATTATGGTCCGTTATAATCTCAATACGAGTTCCGAAAACATAATTTTCAAATTTCTTTATAGACCATACTACAGCATAGGCCTCACGTTCTATAGTAGACCAATTACACTGTACATTAGTGAGCTTCTGACTAATAAAACTAATTGGACATAGATTACCTTCATTATCTTATTGCGAAATACACGCACCGACACCATAGGAACTGGCATCACATTGAATGGTAAAGAGTTTATTTGGATCTGGAGTATAAAGCTTAGGAGCTTCGCATAACATTTCTTTAAGTTGTCGAAATGCTATCTCTTCCGTCTGTGTCCACGGTAAATTTTCCGGAACCTTCTTTTTAGTTAAATCGGTCAACGGTTTGGCAATTTCAGCATAGTCTTTAATGTAACTTCTATAAAAGTTAAAAAGACCAAGAGCGCTTTTTAAAGCTGTTTTAGTTTTCGGCGATTCAATATTTTCAATAGCAAGTAACTTTTCAGGATCAGGTTGATGTCGTCCAGATCCTATTACATGGCCTAGATATTTAATCTCTGATCTGCACAATACACCTTTTCTAACATTTACCGTAAATTTTAGTTCAGTTAGCTTAGTTAAAATTGCATCTAAATGTATAAGATGTGATTTCCAATCATTAGAAAAAATTGCGATATCATCGAGATATGCTTTGCAATATTCGCGATGTTCATTCAGAGCTTCATTCATTATTTTCTGAAAACTTGCAGCCGCATTTCGTAAACCGAAGGGCATTACCTTCCAGCGATATTGAGAACGGTGTGTCTTGAAAGACGTAAAATCACGACTTTTCTCTTCTAAGGGAATTTCCCAATATCCTTTCAACACATCTAAACAAGTAATAACATGTGCACGACCGACTTCATTAATTAAGTCTGTAATGTTCTCCATAGGGTAATCAAAAGGTTTGGTTACCGAATTGAGCAAACGAAAATCGATACATAATCGTATACTCCCATCCTTCTTAGCTACGCGCACTACTGGATAAGCTATTTCGGCTTCACTCGGCTCAATAAGACCTAAGCTTTCTAATTCTTCTATTTGTTTGTCAACTTCAGGTTTAAGTGATTCGAGTATTCTATACACATAAGGCTTTTTTCTTTCAGTACCTGGCATTAGACGAATTTTATGTTCTCCAACATCAGCAACTTGAACTTTACCCGAAAATAATGGTACATGCTTATGCAAAAGTTCGAGCAATTCTGTTTGTTTCTCCTTTCAATAAATGACTAATGTCCACATCAAAGTCAGTTTTATTTTCCTTAATAGGGGTTGGGTGGATTTCTCCAAATTCACAGTCATCTTCAAAAATTACACCTACCGTTTGTGCTCTAACATGGAATTTTCTTATCTTATTTACATGTACGTGTCGTATATTACCGTCAAGTAACTTAACTTTATACGAGTGAGGTTTAATTCTTTCTAAAATCTCACCAGGACCTGTCCATCTCGCATACAATTTATTAGTAGAATCCGGAATTAGTAAGTATACTAATTCTCCAATTTTGAATTCTTTCATTTCTTTGCGACGATTAAAATAATGAGCATAAGCTTCTTGCTTTTCCGCAGCAGTTATAAATGCTAAATCGGCAGCTTTCTCTAAGTTAATTTTTAATTCTTGTAAGTAATCTACAGCTGTATTACTTAAATTGAGAGGTAAAGGGTTTTCTTCTGACCATGTTGATTTTAATACTGCTAATGGAGCTCTAGCTTCGCGCCCATACATAAGCTTAAATGGAGAAACTCCTGTTGTACAGTTAGGAACTTCGCGATACGCGAAAAGTAAATACGGAATGTGTCTATCCCAATTTACAGGGTCAGTTCGTATTACATGATGAAGCATTTGTTTAAATACACGGTTCAATTTTTCAACAAGCCCATTCGAGGCAGGGTAAGCTGGAGTTGAGAAACGAGGACTTACTCCTAATCTTTTCTCAAACTCTTGTGTTAATTGAGACGTAAAATTAGTGCCTTGATCACTACATATCATTTCTGGGATTCCTGTACGCATAAATATTTCTAAAAGTGCATCACACGTGACCTTAGCCGAAAGGCTTCTTAAAGGTATGACTTCGGGCCATCTCGAATGTTGGTCAATTAGACAAAGACAATATTTATGTTTTCTACCTGAGGGCGGCGCAATCTCTCCAATTAAATCGACACTCACTGTATGAAAAGGATAAGGAGGACGTACCACAGGCGTTATAGGTATTTTATCGGACGTTTTTTCCGGAGTTTTACAGAAATTTTGTACATCTCTTATTAGGTTAGGCCAATAAAATGATAGTTTTATTCTCTCTTTTGTTTTCCGCATGCCTAAGTGATTCCCGAAGATTGAGTCATGAGCTAATTTTAAAACACTTTCTCGATAACTCAACGGTAAGACCAATTGATCTACTGTTTCTCCACATATTTTATTTTTATGGAATAATAAATCGTATTTAAGAAAATAATTATTTTTCTTTAACTCCGCTTCTTTAAAAGCAGTTTGTAACGATAAGCATTCTCGCTGCTTTTCCCTAAATATACTAGCATCAGATAAATTATTAACATTGTTTTGTGAGCTCTCCTGTCGCCTATTTTCAATTTGATTATCTTTTGGTAAGTTAATCACTTTTTCTTTATTCGAAATCAAATAAACAGCTGCCTCTGAATCGCTATTATTTATTGAAGAAACAATGTTTTTTTTATTTATCAATTGCGATGGATAATTATGTGAACTAGTTTCTTTTTTATTAATCAAATCTTGCATTTCGTTTGACCTCGAAAAACCATCACTCTTAAATAATGTGTTATCCTCTCCCGAAATTATTTTTTGATTACTACATTCATTTTCGATATGTAACAGCGATGACTCATTTAAATTACTTTCATTTCCTGTTTTATAAACATTTTGCGGCGCCAACAGCGTATTAGAATTTTCTGGGACAAACAAATCATTTAATATTTCTTTCTTATTTACATAGAAGTATAGTATCATAGAAGTGTGGAGTGATTAAACATGGAACATTTAACTTGTCAGTTATTGCAAATAATAATGAATCCGCGTGTGTAAATATACAACTTTTAGGATTTTTATAATAGACTGGAATTACAGCTAATCTCGCCTCAACTATTTCTCGAAATGCAGATTCTAACAGAATCTTGCCTTTGCTTTCAATGTGAAGATCAGGAATTAGGGCGCTATTTAGAACACAAATCTCAGTACCTGAGTCGATAATTGAAGGAATTTGTTTAACTGCGATATAAATATTAACCTGTTGTAAGGGGTATAAATTAAGTTTTTCCGATTTTTCACATTTCTGTAAATGTTTCGACATTACGTGGGTCACTACAGATTTTTTCTCTGTCGTTTGTGCGTTACTTTTAGATTTTTTTATTTCCTCACTTTGTTTGTTAATTTTATCGAATCTGTTTCTACGATTCGGACAATCTTTAGCTACATGAGAAATATCAGAGCAAATATAACACTCCCGATTAAAAGAATATTTACTCTCATTATTAGAAGAATATTTTCTCAATGGAGGTGGGACGTATTTTTTATGGTTTTCTGTGACTGTTTCACGATAGACGCGTTTTTCATATTTTGTTTCCTCAAATGATCTACCTTTAGCAGTGAAATATATATCACACGTCTTAGCTAATTGTTCTGGGCGTAACCAATCTTCCCCCTGTGTGACAGCGGCATGCATTGCCAGATCCTTATCTAGATTTTCAAATATTTTATCAGTTATAATCAAATCTACTAACGACTCAAAATCATTTACATTTCGAATTTTACAATAATGGAGCCAACTGGACCTTAAACGAGAAGCAAACTGCTGGTGTGTCTCCCCAGATATTCTTGTAGCTTTCTTAAAATTTTCTAAACAAGTGAAAGGGGATGGTGCATATTCTTTTAGAATTAATGACTTAATTTTCTCATAGTTCTTTAATTCTTCTTCGCTTACATAAATCAGAATATTCGCGGCTTTATCGCCAATTACTTTCAGTAAAATCTCCGATTTATATGCTTTAGGTACATTTTTATGCTTAAAAGCTCTTTCAATAGAATCGAAAAAAAGATTCCATGGTTCATTCTTTTTAGGTACTGGTATTACCAAAGTTAATATAGCTTTCAAAACCTTATCTAATGATAATATATTTTCTGAGTTACTAGAATTATGCAACACATCATCGTTACTTTCGGTTTGCTTTAACAAACTCAAACGATTTATTTCTTCCGATTCCTTTCTTTGCGCAACTGTGGTTGCTAAAAATTCACTCACAAATTCTTTA
This sequence comes from Salticus scenicus, assembly GCA_963930645.1. Classification (NCBI taxonomy): domain Eukaryota; kingdom Metazoa; phylum Arthropoda; class Arachnida; order Araneae; family Salticidae; genus Salticus; species Salticus scenicus. The sequence continues at coordinate 235,715,252 of OZ005649.1, forward strand.
TCTTTAATGTATTCTTTAGATTTTAACAATAAATCTTTTAATTCCACTACCTTTAAATTAGAGTCAGCTTGTTCCCCTAACTCTTGCAAAACGGCAAGTAGATCGGCCTTCGTAACACTTTTAAACATTGCTATTTAAAATGTTAATTCCTATCCTATCACCATAAAATAACATGAATTTCTCACCTTTATATATTGCGTCCATGAAATTTATTTTTTCCTTTCTGAGCACTATACTCTGGTACGACGTTTGCAGAGCGTGCTATGATGTATCGAGTGTTGACACTTGAGAACAGAAAATTTCCTCTTGTATAAAATTAGCTCTTTAATTAATTAATATTAAATTAAACATGAAGATGAATATATACAGTGAGAAATTTATATACATATGAGTACCCATGTACTCATGTAATAATAAGAATAAACCAACGGAATAAATCCGTGACTCGGGCGCGCCAATTGCACCCTACGTTTCAGGCCGAAAGCCAAAGTCTCTCTCTCTCTGCGAAAATACCTTCTCCCGCTCACGGCGGCTTCCAAGGTTGGTTGGTTGCATAAAATAAACTTAGGAGTGGTTGGTTGCATGACACTCTCTCTTTTAACATGATATATATCTATATATATGTATTCAAATTTTTTAGCATATAAAAAGAACAACATTAAAACAATATTTTAAGAAATTTTCATAAAAAATTTAGGAAAATTTAGCCGGTGTGTACTAGTTTCCGAAGACCTTTCAGAGAAGCGTTGTACACCGTTTCTCAAAAACTAATGCACCAATCTTTTCGATACTTTACACACATCTTCAAAATAGTATTAACTCGTGATTGAAAGAAGGATTTTTCTTTTCTTTTTTTTTTTTCGATTACAAGTAAATTATGAAGCCTTACGAGGGGTAAAATGCACCGAACATTGTGAATATTTTTGCGGTAATTCTGTAAAATATTCAATATTCAAATTTTTTTTTATTCCTTAGTTCAAGCACAAGTAAGTTCTATTTTAAAGAAGTCTGCATAGATCGGTACATTATTTTTTGAGAATTCGCGTCCATCGCTTTTCTGATGAGTCTACGAAAACCAAAACCCGATGGCTCAATTTTCAAGTTTTTAAATGAATGTTCTTTACAATATTATTTAAATGTTACTTATTTACGTGCTCAAAATTTTAAATAAAACCTTGGTTTATTATATATATATATATATATATATATATATATATATATATATAATGGAGAAAATGTGCTATATTTTTTTCTTATTATTTTAATGAGCAATTTTTTATACGTATCAAAAATGCATATGTAAATTACTTTTCTTAAATATTAATTAATTCCCAACAAAATTAATAAAACGCACAAAACCAAACTAGTTTTGAAAAAAAACACAAAAGAACTTAAAGAAAATTAATTAGACTAAAGGATTAGTATTGCTGAAAACTATTTTGAAGTTAGATTGCTTACCTAGAAGTTAATAAGGAAAGAAAAGGGAAAGGGGATTACATGCGTCAGATTCCTAAGTTAAAGCATCAATAGAATATTTGAATTTTCTAAATGCCATTGCGTTTTGGAATAAATAAATAACCAGTCTGCAATTTTTAAAGTTTAAGATTTATACGTTATTTGGTACTATCTTTTCTAATAATAAATTTTTAATAACTTTACATTATGTTAAATAATGTCTGCTTCAGAATAATGGTAATTGAAATATGAAAACATATTAAAAAATAACAGTAAAATAATAAATAACAATCTCTCTTTATAGTTAAGTTTATAGTAAGTCAATTTAGTCCATATGTTATTGAACATTATTTAAAGATTGAATGCAATGGCATCAGTAATTTCGCTCTGTAATGTCGCAATGCTGTGTACTTATAAGTATGGACTTTAATTTTACCTATAACTAAAGGGAGAAATTGAATGGTGTTATGTGAAACGACACAGAGCATTTTGTAGGACTATAACCTGTGAATCTCAATGAAAAAAAACCTCGCGTTTTCCTTCCATTAATATATATATATATATATATATATATATATATTTATATATATATGATTATCTTGATTAGAGGTTCTTTATCATGCGAGAGTTAAAATTTAATTAATCAGTGTGAATCAGGGAAATATATTCAACGTTTTGAAAGCCAAAGGGACCGACTGAATAGTAGACACATGTTTCAGTATCATGTAGCGTACCGTCATTAACGTACTGGTGATAGTACGTTAAATGCTGTCGAAACAGCTGTCCATTATTCCATTATTCCCTTTGGCGTCTAATATGTTGAAGATATCTCCTACGTATAGAGTTACCTAGTCAGGGAAATCAGGGAAATATATTCAACGTTTTGAAAGCCAAAGGGACCGACTGAATAGTAGACACATGTTTCAGTATCATGTAGCGTACCGTCATTAACGTACTGGTGATAGTACGTTAAATGCTGTCGAAACAGCTGTCCATTATTCCATTATTCCCTTTGGCGTCTAATATGTTGAAGATATCTCCTACGTATAGAGTTACCTAGTCCTAAGTCTCTTTTTAAAGTATATGTGTCTGCAATACACGTAAATGTAATAAAAGATTTTTTTCTTTTTTTCTTTTTAAATGAAGGAGAGATTTTTGGGATAACCTGTTTTAGAAAATAAAATTCTTATCACTTATAATCTATAGTTGTAATACATTAAAGGGTTTATTCTAAAACAGAATTAGTAATGCTAAGCTGTAATAACCTGTCCACATTTACTAGTCCATAAAGTTCATAAATTATTAATAATTTGGATAATGCCATGTATCTTTCGTAATGAAATTATTTCTTGCTACAATAGATGCAAAAATGCTGCAAGAATTCAGTCATAATGATTTCTTTCCTTCTTTTAATACAAATATAATTTTAAAGACTTGAGCATTATATTAAAGATAATCTGTTAGATATTTATTGAAGATTTAAATATTTACACACGTTTACCTTCCTTTCTTGTTATTCCAAATTTTAGTTTCAGGTAAACGGAGTGAAACAAAGTAATGTTGGTTTCCTAAATATTTAGCTGCTGATTAAAAGAAATTGAATTTATCATGGGCAAAGGCATTTAATTTTTTGGTATTATAGTTTCATGCATATTTTGTAATATTTTCGTATTCTTGTAAATAAATATTTTGCTTGCAAACTGAGGGTTTATATATTTGCATAAACTGAAGTTCTTAAAGAATAGAAGCATGAATAAGAATTATTTGGAACCTTTAGAAAAGATATACATATTGATCTGTGGAAGATGGCTGATTTTTTAATTTAATTCCAAAGTGTTTTATTATAATAATGATACATTTTAAAAAATCTAAATTCAATTATAATAGGTATCTATATTTATTTTGAATTGACATAGAGTTACTTTTTAACATTGTGTTATAACTAAATATGTTGTAATATGTACTTAACAAAATTAACTTTTAATTATTATTATATTTTTTCATTTATTTATATTTTTTACTACTTTTTATTGAATGTAAAATCATATTTCAATAAATGTTTCATGTTTTCATTTATATCAAACTATCAACTCCCTTCCCTTCTTTTTTTTTTAGTATATCACGGGTATAAAAAATAATATTTCAATTACTAATAATTAATTTTTATAAGAAAACGGAACAATTTTATATCTTTAAAGAGTAATGTTTGCAGATTGCTTAAAATCAAATTCCCTCTATAGATGGCATCCTGAAACTAAGAAAAAGAGAAGAATTGCCACCAAATCTAGTATGAGGATAATTCCTGAGATGCGCTTAAAGGTTTTTTAAATAGTTTTAAAATACCAACTAGACGGCAGTTCTTTTCTATATAAATAAAGAGAAGTGTCTGGCTCTGTTCATTTCTATGCTTTGAATCTCAGTCTATTGACAGCAGAGCTGCAAAACTTGGCAGAGGGTAGCTTGGAACCTAAATGTGTACACCTCAGCGAGTTTTTTTTTTTTTTTTTTTTTTTTTCCGATTTTTGAATTTGAATTTATTTATTTATTTTTTCAATTTTAAGAATTGATTTTTCTGTTTCATTTTCTTAAATTTATTCTTTCATGTGAATCGTCTGCGTCACATATCAACAGTATTTACACTGTTTATTTTTCATTTATTTAAATAATTTATTTGTAAAGGAAGTTTCTCTCTCTCTCTCTCTCTCTCTATCTATCTATCTATCTATCTATCTCTCTCTCTCTCTCTCTATCTATCTATCTATCTATCTATCTATCTCTCTCTCTCTATATATATATATAGTATATATATTTGTATTTTCCGAAGAAAATAGCAATACAGTAGAAAGTAATAACTTATTAAAGTTAATATATATATATATATATATATACAGGGGTTGGACAAAAATATGGAAACACCTTGTGAAATGCATGTTTGAAAAGAAAGATTGATTTTAATGAAATACGCAGGTGGCGCTGGCGTTTTAGCTTACTGACGCCACCTATACAACTTCGTAAATGCGCTGCGCAGTTCAGTCGTTGTCGGAGCACTGTTATGTGAGGTTGTCATTGCATTATGTCAGAGTTAACAGACTTCGAACGTGGGCAAATTGTTGGAGCGCGTATGGTTGGTGCTTCCGTAAGCAAGGTAGCCGAGGTGTTTAGTGTTTCAAGAGGTACTGTATCGAAGATTTATTCCGCATATTTGAAATGTGGAAAAACATCATCCGCTAAATCACAGCGCGGACGAAAGTGTGTGCTGAGTGATCGTGACAGACGATCATTAAGGAGGATTATCACGAAAAAGAAGAAGACCACAGCTGCAAAAGTTACTGCTGAAATGAATGTCATGTTACCAAAACCTGTGAGTACCAAAACAATTCAAAGGGAGCTTCATAAACAGGGAATTGCTGGCCGTGCTGCAATTGAAAAGCCATTCATCAGTGATGTTAATGCCCGTAAGAGGAAAAAGTGGTGTTTAAGTCATAAAGCCTGGACTATAGAGCAGTGGAAGAGAGTCATATGGTCCGACGAGTCTTCTTTCACATTGTTTCCCACTTCTGGCCGAGTTTACGTCTGGAGAACGCCATCTCAAGCCTATAATACAGACTGCTTGTTTCCAAGAGTGAAACATGGCGGGGGTTCTGTGATGGTTTGGGCAGCCATATCGTGGTCCTCTGCTGGCCCCCTGATAACTTTGTCAGGGCGCATTACTGCCAAGACTTATGCGAACATTTTGGCCGATCAAGTCCATCCCATGGTACAAACTTTGTTCCCCAATGGTGATGGTGTCTTCCAAGACGACAACTCCCCTGTTCACACAGCTCACATTGTCCAGGACTGGTTTTCTGAGCACGAGGAGGATTTTTCGCATCTCCCCTGGCCACCACAGTCACCAGACCTGAATATTATCGAACCTTTGTGGTCTACATTGGAGCGGAAAGTGCGTTTTCGCTATCCACCGCCAACATCATTATCTGAACTTGCCACCGTTTTGCAGGAAGAATGGTACAATATTCCCTTGGCAAACATACAGGAACTGTATTTATCCATTCCGAGAAGACTGCAAGCTGTTTTGAATGCCAACCGGTTTCCTACACCATATTAGGCAAGGAAACATGTTTATTTTAAGGTGTTTCCATATTTTTGTCCAACCCCTGTATATATATATATATATATATATTAGAAAGCTTGGAGTGTAAGGTTACTTTTTTATACCAACTATGTGAGCCAGGAATTGAACTCGAATTTTCCGTTTAACGAGAGGAAGCTCTGCCACAGAGCTACCCTGGCTGATTAGCATCTTGGCATTTCTCACATAATATCCATTGGCAAGGTCACCGTGTCTGTAAACGCATATATAACAGGTGAGAATATCAATCGTGGCACAACTCCAATAGAATACGAAATTTCTATTTAGAAATTACATTCATTAATTCATAAACCATAAAAATTAATTTTAGAAAGTCTATTTTCATGGTTGATGAATTAATGAATATAATTTCTAAATAGAAAAGTTGGGTTCTACTGGCGTTTTGCCATGATTAATATTCTCACCTGTTATATCTGCGTTTTCAGACACGGTGACCTTTCCAACGGATATTACGTGAGAAATTCTGAGCTGTTTATTAGCCGGCGTAGCTCATTGGGAGAGTATCCGCACGTCAATCTGAGAGTCCGGGTTTAATTCCTGCCTCTGGCATTTTTCACATAATTGGTGTAAAAATTAACCTTACACTCTAGGCTTTCTAAAATGAATTTTCATGGTTAATGAATTAATGAATAAAATGTATTTGCTTGTTTGTTTATTTATTTATTTTTTTCAAAGTAACATCTTCTTTCTTCTTTTTATGATTTATTGCATTAGCCGGAATCAAATGGTAATTTAATAGAAACTTAGTAAAATTTTCGCCGTAAAAAAACGGTTTTTTGAACGGCAGTTTTCTGTCCATGCACTTGGCCGTATTTTTAGAGAACGGTTAATTGACCACATTTTGATATCATGTCTAAACGTCCGTAAAACAAATCAAATAAAACAAAATTATTTACTACACACACCGCAAAATATAAGAATCTTACTAATTACCTTACAAATACAATCATTTATCCTTTCATTTAGAATATAAGACTGTACAAAATTACTTTTTCTTTTACAGGAATGCCGAATCCAATCCGCCATAAAATAAATTACAAGTCGGCTTTGCCAAATAGTCAAACTAGAAATAAAATTACGATTAATTGACCTCACTCTAGTTAAATGATTATACGACAACGTTATTAGACATTTTGTGAAAAAATATTTGCTAATTAACGGTGTTTCTACAGTTCTTTAAATAAATGATAATGTGAGAATAAAATAAAAATTATTATTTTACGGAATTTTTTTTTCAATGAAGAGTGGAGCTTGACAAGTGACGTCTGAGGAACAACAAACTAACATGATTCTATTTAATAATATTTTTATTGAAGTAATATCAACAAAACCACTTGGTTGATTTAGATTTTTGCCTTTTCCAACAATTGTTTTACAGTCCACCTCTTATTTTTATATTAGAAGCAAAACAAAATAAAATATTGATATTAAAACTATAGAAAAATAGAGCAATGCAACAGTAATACTTTAAATTTATTTATTTATTTATTGCGTTCAAGAACGTTTAATGGTTATTAGGTGAAGGAAAGAATGCTATAGTTCTATAGACGCATTACATGATAAGGAAATCTAATTTTTTTGTTTTAAATTCATAAACTTGTGAGCTTCGCCCACTGTGATTTACACTTTGTAAGTGAAGAACTTAGAATAAAAACTTTTTGTAAAAAAAAATAGAACCGACTCCAAAAACAACTACTATTAAAAAAAAAAAAAAAAAAAAAAAAATGAATGAAATGAAACTAAATTGCGCCGAAAAGTATAAAATAATTTCCTTCGCCAAACAACCTATAACACTACAATTAATCATAACTTTTGAAGTCGGCGCAAAATTAAATAAAATTTAATTAGTTTTTAAAGGTTTGTTTTCAGATCGGTAGCAACAAATGCTGTTGTCTCGAATGATCCATTTTCATGTTTCCTTTATTATTTTATCACTGTATACAATTGGTCCATTGGTAGCATCTACACAGAACAGTGAACATTCTTCACAATGCGGTATTTATGTTTCTACGAAGTTAGAGTTTCCTTTACAAATTTGATATAACTTTGATAACTATAATCCTTGGTGGCTTTCGGATTATTTGGCGTTCAAAGCGTATTGCAAAAATATACACGCAAGATGTATATTTTCATAATATATTTTGTACGAAGCATTGTTTCATATTCTTGATTACTCTCTTAATATACCTTATCAAATTAATCATGATATCCCAAAGAAATTAAATGCGTTTTTCAGATAATTTTGCGTTCTTCTTTCACCAAGGACGTCAGATACCAGCATCTTCGCCAACTTTTGCTGCTTACAAAATCTTATTCGTTTTCTTGAATCAAAATAGCTCTCGGCAGCGTTTTGCAGGTGACAATGTGAGATGTGTATTTTGAATAGGATATGATATTTGTATTGAATAAAAGTATCAATTTTTATTTAATTTTGCGCCGACTTCAAAAGTTATGATTAATTGTAGTGTTATAGGTTGTTTGGCGAAGGAAATTATTTTATACTTTTAGGCACAATTTAGTTTCATTTCATTCAATTTTTTTTTTTTTAATAGTAGTTGTTTTTGGAGTCGGTTCTATTTTTTTTACAAAAAGATTTTATTTTTCTCTTTTCAGTGAAAACTTGTTCATGTAGCAGAACATCAAAAGACGTTTGACGGCAGATTCACAAATCACAACTTCCACGAAAAGTGACATAGCTCAAAAAAGGGTTAATGTCACTGAAAAATACATGAAATGCACCCAATGTGAACAAAAAAGTTACATCTCCATCTAGAAAGTTATCTACTCGAGAGACAGTTGTGGCAGTTTTATTCTAGTCAAGTTATTTTTAAATTGATTTTTTCTCAAATGTTGCATTTTTAAATTGTGTCATTTTTCTTGCCTTTATCGGATATGAGCAAAAAACTATCTATTGAATGAACATACGTTAAGTTAAAAAGTCTTTGGAAATGCAAAGAACGAATATGCTGTATTCGTAACCTAAAATTCTGTTAGGCATATATATTGAATTTTACAGTGAATACGTGTCACCCGCTACGCTGGAATTTGCGCAGCGTAAAGTTCAAACAAAGAGCAAAATATGCATTGCAGCTGACGGACAGAAGTTTCAACATCGATACTTACATACTGCTTTTACCAGTGTAACTGCATGCGTTCAGCAGTTAAATGAGAACAGACTTTTGTGAGTATCCTGTAATTTGTTTATATCTTAATGAAATCATAATGAAGCCTATTTCTGGCCAAGTTCATTACGACAACAAAAAAAGTATTAAAATTAAATAATTTCTTAAGAAGTTACAAGCTAACAAATTTCAACAACAACAGTGAGAAACATGGTTTGTATTGAGAACCTCTTCCTTTATGAAGTCGGTTTAAAACGTCTATGCGTTAATCGATGTGACCGCTTATAATAACCAGACTTTGAATTTTACATAGCATAAATGTCACTCGCTACGCTACATCATATGCAATATCGTTTAAGTGTGCACAAAATAGGAGATTGTGAACAAACAAATGCACGTTTTAAGGGTTCTGTTTTTAGCATTAACGTCTAAACTATCTTTTCGTACTAAATCGATGAAGCTCTGCAATTTTATAATTCAATTTTTTCCCCTGTCTTGAACTGTTTCCGAGATAGGAACGCTAACTCCACTGTTTACCACCAGGTAACGCTGTAGGCGGTTGAATCACGCAGCACATATCCACTTTACTATACCTACATACCACTTTTATGACTATAGCTGCAGCTGTTCAGCAGTTAAAAGAGTCGGGACTGACTTTTTTGGGCACCCTGTATTTTCTTTTGATCTTAAAGATATTGCAATGGGACCTATTTCAGACCAAGACCTTTACAATAAAACAAAAAGTACCAAAATTGGATTATCTCTTCGGAAGTTATGAGCTAACAAACAAAAAAAAAAAAGAAAAAAAACATACGGTGTGAATTGAGAACCACCTCCTATTTGAAGTCGGTTAATTAGAGCATCGCTTACGAAGTTATAAACTTACAAACACCAACAACAACACATAGCTCGAATTAAGAACACCCTCTTTTCTGAAGTTGGTTGAAAACGACTTTGCGCTAATTTGATGTGACCGCTTACAGTAACAGTACTTTGAACTAGGGAGCCTTTATATTGTCTAATTAATTGTATTGCCTTGATAATGTCTAAAAACTGTCTTTTCGTAGTAAATCGATAATGCTCTACAACTTCGTAATTAACTTTTCTACCATCTTGAATCGTTTTTGAGATAGGAGCGCTGATTCAGCTGTTGTTCACCAGATGGCGTTTTATTTTCTTTAGATTGTAAAGATATTACAATGGGACCTACTTCAGACAAGGATCGTTACAACAAAACAAAAAATATCAAGTAAACGTATTTTGAACTATATAACGTATGTCTCACCAGCTACGCTACAATGTGTGAAATGTAGCTCAATGTAGTAGAAATTACGAATAAACAAATGCACGTTTTTAGCATTGTATTTTTAGCATCAATGTCTAAACTAATTTTTCGTACTAAATCGATGATGCCCTGCAATTTTATAACTCTTTTCCCCCCCCTGTCTTGAACCGTTTCCGAGATAGGAACGCTAGCATGAATGTCTAAACTATCTTTTTGTACTAAATCGATGACACTTTTCAACTCTGTAACTCACTTTTTTCCCTAGAACCGATTTCTAGATAGTAACACTAACTCCGCTATTTTCCACCAGGTGGTGCTGCAAGCGGTTTAACTTTGTACTGCATGGCCACTTCGCTATACTTACTTGCCATTTTTAACACTATAGCTGATGCTGTTCAAGAGTTAAAAGAGTTGGGACTGATTTTTTGGGCACCCTGTATTTTCTTTAGATTGTAAAGATATTACAATGGGACCTATTGCAGACCAAGACCTTTTCAACAAAACAAAAAGTATCAAAATCGGAGCATTCGTTCAGAAGTTATGAGCTAACAAACATAAAAAAAAACATACGGTTTGAATTGAGAACCTTCCTTCTTTTTTGAAGTCGGTTAAAAAAGAATTAGTTTTCGAGAACATAAAAATTTACATATGATTAATAACTGATTATATTTAAGTAATATATATAACTAATATATTAGCTGCTGAATTGCAGTAGAAAACCTGAACAAAAAAAGCAACAACGAGATCATTTCTGTAATATTTCCGAAATAACCTCCTATTTTGCGATTTCATTATTTTCATTTTCATATGCATTGTCTAACTCTAAAGAGATTAAAAATGCATAGTTCTTACTCCAACACAGTTCCTACTCCATAGTTCATACTTGTTCAAACTCCAACAAGCTCTATGCAGTGTCGATCATTTGACGGTGAAGAACAGATTAATAAACATATACTGCAACCTCTGAATTCTACTTAAGCTGTGCCAACGACAATTGAAAGTTCACCTATGTTAATTAGTTTTCAATAGTGTTGAAATTCTGAAACAGATTTTTATAAAAATTTTGATATTGCTATGTTCATGCAGTCAATAAAATGTATCACCAGAATTATACGCTACCATAAAATAACAGTTTATATTCATGGTTCACATTTTAAATATATCCGTTTTGATTCACCTTTTTCTATTTTAGTTTTAATTAATCAAACATTTAAATAGTTTTTTTTTTTTTTTTTTATCATCTATAAACTTTCGTAAATACATATATTAAATAATATGAATGTATTGCGGTGCGACCCAAATCTGATATTTATTTTGAATTATTTTAAATCAATGCAAAATAGAAAACAAAAATACGTAAAATCGATGAAAATATCAGAAAAAACTAAGTTAAAAACATAACTTCACTATTTGTAAATGAAACCTGCTAGATTGTAAAATTTCTAGAGTGCTATATTTCATTTCTTTGTATCAATGAAAATTAGTTAGTGTAATATGGTTATGTTTACTCCAAAATTAAGTGTTTAAAATGAAAAATTCAGTACTTTTTTTGCACCTTTTTCGTTGCTATTGAACAGATAAAATTTTTATCCGTGAATTAGATAAATTATGAAATGATTTCAGTAATTTTTTGGAAGAAAATCGGTGGTTAGTATGGATTGTTAGGAGTGTTCCTTTATAGTTTGCCGATTTTCATAGATAATTGAAGTTTGGTTGTTGTTTTTTTTTATAATGGTTGTTGTTTTTAGATATTCGTAAACAATGCACAACAAAAAATAAAAATATTTTAAATTAATTTAGGCAAGAGCATAAAAGTACTAATACGTAGGTGTGACCTTAAAATAGGTAAAATAACTTTTTAATTAATAATTATTAATAAAATGCGTTTATCACATATATGTTAAAATTTATTGTATTTTTAACGTTTTTCTTATATACATACTGCTTCCATAATTACATGCCCCCCCCCCCCTCTTTTTTTAATCTAAATATTCAGATTTGCTTTTTTATCAATAAGTATGTAATTTTTTAAATAAAGGAATTATACAAGTGTTAAGGACATTTCTCAAACGTTGGACATTCCAAATCAGGACATTCCAATTTAAACTCAATAATTTTCCTTTAAGTTATTTTCCGACAGTTCATATATTAAAATAGGTGGTTAAGATGAAGTTTTTTATTATTATTATTATTATTATTTTTATTTTTAAGATATTAAAGAAAAAAAAATCATTGGTAATTTTACTTTGAACAGATTTTATTGAATAAAATGAAAGAGATAAATAATAAAAAATACAAATTAATGTACTTTATACAGAGAAATTATGTTGTCAAATATTATTGAAGACTGCATATTGTACCAAACATTTACAGGGTTAAACAAACTTTAAATTAAAAAGTTAGAATAAAAATTTATTGAAAAAAAAAAAAAATCGCAATAGAACTTAATAATAATAAAAAATAAATAAATAAATAAATAAAAATTTCAAAATCTTAAAGTCTTAATATCTTTAGAGAAATCAGTAATAAAGCATTTGCATTAAATTCTTTTTTAAAAATATTGCTAATTCATGATTTAACTTTATTCATAGTAAAAACAAGTTGTTTTTGCTTCTATTTTTAACCATTAATTATGTAAACGTTTGATTTATTTTAATAAGATTTCAATAACATTATTTTTTTCTTAATCTGCAAAATTTTCTTTATTCGTAAGAAAGAAATGCGTTATGTAAAAATGCGTATACTGCTATAAATTTCCCTTTGATAAAGATATAGAAATGATTGTATTACAACTGAACTTAGTTTTTATTTCATGAACAAAATTGTTTTGTACTTATTTAAGAAAGCTTTCACTTCCAAGAATTTCAGCCTCATCTTTAAAAATAAATAAATCAATAAATAAAAGCTATTGTAAAATATTTTTTAATTTTTATTTATTAAATTTTAGATTGATTGTTTATTGCTGCTTTACATAATATGATGAAAGAAACATTTTTTGATTATGTCGACAAATTTTACAAAAGAAAAAGTATGCATAAAAAATCATTTCTATAAATAGGATGTTGATAAATCAGATGTACCGCTATCATTAAATTTACAGAAAAAACATTTTATTTAAAACTCGAAATTTTTCTCAGTGATTAAAATAAACATGGAGTAAGATTTTTTTCTTACTATTAATAAATAAGAACAAATAACTATATTAAAAACAAAAACTATTTTATTTATGAGACAAAACTTAAGTTAAAATACATTTAAAAAATATATATATATATAAAGTAGAAGGCTTGTTGTATTTGCTTTGTATTATTATGCAAACTTTCTTTTTCCAATAAAATTTCAGATTCTTCCTTTTTGAGTTGTCAACTATATTTAATGTTCTAATTGTACTGTTAAACACAATGTGATCAATCGGTGAATTTCATTGTTGCTTCGTGGTTTCATTGTTGTTCATCTGCTTTGAAATTTTGCTTTTTTAAATCCATATGGTTCCTGTTCTGGTCGTGGCAGGCTGGGGGAGTGTTGCCGGCTTGAAACTAGTGTATAACCCCACAGGCAAGTCACAAGTCTTGCCGCCTGCCTCCTTCTTCCTACCTTGTGTTTCTTGGGTTGTTTTTTCATTAATTTTGATAAGTTTATGGTTTAAGTTAAGATTTGTTGTTTTACTTTATTGATTCGTTTGTTTTGCAGGCTGTTAATTAATAGATCTGGTTTCTTTACATTAGTGTATTTCATCCACTGATATTTTTTTTTTTTTAAATCTTATTGGTCATTGGTGTTTCAGTGATCTTGTATCTGTTGCTTGGCTTCTACTATGCTTAATAGATCATCTTTATTATATATATATATATATATATATATATATATATACATATAAAAAATAATTAACCGTATTATTTCCGTTTATAATAATATTTTTATTTATAGAAGAATTGTACAATTGTTGTAAAGTTGTATAAAAAATTCTGATCTAGTTAGATCAAGTTTTGTAATCAGAATTTAAGTTATATTTTTAAAAAAAATAATTTATATTTATTAGAAAAAATAATATAATACTGCAATTACTGTTTACTGGACCTTTTTAAATTGCGTTCGACAATTTTTAAAGAACTTTATTATTAAATTCTTTTATTACAGAAAGATTATATCTTTCAGAAAAGTTAAACAAAATGAAAATGGTTTTAGTAATTTTTCCCCTATTTGGCAGCAAATTGAAGATATATATATACTAGCAGGCTACGCCCGCTTCGCTGGTCACTATATTTAAATGAATTTTCAAAAGAATTGAATCAGTATTTATTTTTTACATCACATTACAAATAAAAACTTAAAAAAAAAAAAAAAAAAAAAAAAACACTGAAATCGCTTTAGATCTCGCTTCTTCTGGTACCCGTTGCCTGAGCAGCTCTCTTTTCTACCCGTACTGCATCGGGTCCTGTTTCCCACTGTCTACAGAAAGGTCTTTCCCGGGCACTTTAATCTGGGTATTTATCGACGACTTGTGGATTTTCTGTTAATTAAGGACTACGATTTTAAAGATGACTGTATCTCAGCATCTATTATATATTTTAGTTTTTGAACCCCGTGTTTTATAGCCCCCGTTATTTACACTATATTACGATTTAATTCCGACCAGTGCAATAAAATAAAATAAAAAAGTAGATTTTCTTTTAAAACGAATTAAATACATGAAAAACGAATTTTAATCAGTTTTTCCTTTCTACTGTAAACTACCATTTTTCTTCACCCAATAAATATTATAAATAATAATAATAAAGATTTTTTATTTTAAAGGAATTAATTTAAAAAAAAAATGAAAAATAAAAAGTTGCTATAGTAAAATATTTATACATAAACGTAACAATTTATTTCTATTGCATTACCATTTGATTTTCAATAAATATAATAATAACAAAAGAAAAGAAAAGAAAAGAAAAAGAAAAAGAAAATCGCCTTCAAATGAATGTATTAAATAAAAAATGAATTGCATAATAGCCGTTGCTAAGATACGCAGACGATTACAACCGAAGAATAAATTCATGAAAAATGAAACATTAAAGGCAATTTTGAAAATCGAAATAAACATTAATTTAAAAAATTCAAATTCGAAATTCGAAAAAATCTCGATGAGATGCACACCTGCAGGGTCCCAGGTACCTATATGCCAAATTTGGAAGCTCTGCGATCAGTAGTGTAAGCACCAGAGCGCAGACAGACACACACACAGATACACACACACACAGACACTTCTCTATTTATATAGATATACATATATAAAGGAAACAACTCTTCCAAAAGAGATTTTAAGAAATCGATGTAGTAATATTTGTTAACGAACGATGGAACTTTACATATTAAGTAAATAATCAAGGGGGATTTTTTACGCTTTTCGTATGTTTAAATCAAAAGATAACTATTATTGTAAATTATCTATATATTAGTAGGCAGACATGAAATTTGTGGTATACTTTTAACGCATTCATTACGGTAGTAGAGAATTAGCCGGATTTGCAGAATACAAAAATTGTTTTCTTACGATGTCAAGAAGGTATTTAAAATTACTTTTATTTTTTATGCATTTTTCCATTTTATAAACGTATTCTTTTATATTAAAAAATACCTAAAGAAGAAAGTTGTTAAATTTGGCAATTTCATAAAACTCAAATAAAACCATTGACACAGTAATTTGTATAAATTATATTCTAAGAGAAAACAGTTATTGGAATGGTAGAAATTTGAGTGAATGAGTATTAGATCGAAAGTTTATGCTGTTAAAATATACGCAAATTTAAAAAAAAAAAAAAAGTTATTTGATTTATAAAAGTTCTAACTTTTTCTTTCTTTTCTTTTCTTTTCTTTTTTTTTTTTTTTTTGTCATTTACATAAGCTCTAATTTAAAGACATATTTTTAAACTAAAACACAATGCATTCCTATTAAATGAAATTGAATACTTATTCTTAAAAAAAAAAAAAAAAAAAAAAAAAAAAAAAAAAAACGGATTTATTATTATATCTTCTGCATATATATGAAGAAAGTATAAGATTTGGAAAAACATTTGATTTCCGGTTTTCGATGAATTTACACGTTTTGAGATTTCTTTGCATTTCAATTACCTGAATGTGACTACTTATTTTTAAAAAGGTGGATAGATTACTAGCTTCTGCATGTATAAGAAGAAAGTAGAAAATACAGAAAAAAATTCGATTTCCAGTTTTCGATGAATTTCCACTTTTTGAGATTTCTTTGTGTTTCAGTTAACTGAAATTAACTACTTATTGGCTTTATTTTTCTACCCTCTGCATGTATTAGAAAAAGTGTATTATTCAGAAAAATCTTACATTTTTCTGTTTTTGACGAAGATATAACTTTTAAGATATTCTTGCAATTCAATTATTTGAAATTGACTACTTACTTAAAAGAAAAAAAAAAAAAAAAAGGATTTATTACTAGCTTCTGCAGGTATAGTAAGAAAGTAGAAGATACAGAAAAAATATATATTTCGGGTTTTCGATGAATTTCAACATTTTGAGATTTCATTGCATATCAATTAACTGAAATTGAATACTTTTTTTTCAAAAAAGTGGGTTTATTATTATATTCTCTGCATATGTAAGAAGAAAGTATAAAATTCAGAAAAATTTTAGATTTTCGGTTTTCGATGAAGTCACACCTTCTGAGATTTTACGATCTCACATTGACCATTTTTGAAAATAGTTGTCTTTTTGAGTTCGAACACTGTACTTTATGAAGCAATGGAATTAATTTAACCGAATTTGATATTTAGTTGTACCTTGGTTTGACATGGTGCCGATTAGCTTTTGGGCTATATAACCCAACAGGAGCGCTTCCACACTGCGATTCCCTCTCATTTTAGAAAAGGCGAAGCATCTACAGCACACCAGATTTAGAGAAATATATGAAATAAAACTGCTGATTCAGTTTGACTGCACATCGACTAACAATTACCGCAGCTGTGTTGGAATTTAATTCCTTTTTGGAGAAGGCAATTATTTTGATTTCCTTCCCTTTAAGAAAAAGTGGTCGAGTTTCGACCACTGGGCGATACTAGTATAAAATAAATACATCAAATATGTGAAAATTAGTTATTTGACCTAGTCTAAGAGAAACTTATCTATTGAATGAATAACGATTTACTAGTTTTAAAGAATAAATTTAGATATCTGCAAACAAAAGTTTCTGAGATTTTATCCGATATTCAAATAGACATCAAAGTATTTTTATGTTTAAAGAAACTTTTAAGACTATATCTGTACTGATAAGTATAAAGGATTTAAGTCCAAAAACGTCGAAATTGAGTTAAGTACATAGTCAGACTCAAAAAAAATTCTCTATCGATTGGTATAAAGAATTTAAATCCATGTCATTTAGTCTTTGAGAAAATCCATTGGTAAAAAAAGATTCAAGCCTTTAATTAACATTAATCTTTAGTATAAAATATGTAATTCAATTTTTTCACTTTATTAAATGAAGATTGACAATCACTGAATGGTGTAAAGGATATAAATCAACCTAATCCCTTTTTCCTAATCGATTTTTCTGATTAGTTTTTAGTTAGTTTAACTTTATTTTTCGTCTCCTGAAAAATCAAGAATATGAACTTAAATCCTTTATACTTACCAGTTCAGATATTAAAACCAATAAAAGACAGATCTATTAAGACGAGAAGACTGAATCTTTCTCTCAGTAAAGAAAAAAAAAATGAAATAAATAAACGTCATTTACTACTTTGCATCAGATCACTTTAAGTGAAACGGGGAATGCGGCAATATACAGAAATAATAATAATAATAATAATAATAATAATAAAAGGAAAGAAAAGTCTCTCATCTAAAATTATATTCTGTTTAGGACATAATAAAAAAATTCATTGTCCATAATAATGATATCCATTAGCGTTTTCCTTACAAAAGGAGAATTATTCCTTTGCGTTAACTATTTTATTATTTTATTTATTTTTTAATAAACTTCTTTATCATCTAAAGTTTAAATAAACTAGAACATACAGGAATTATTACATGCAAAGTATAAATAATCGTTTTATAGTTATGTGGTTCTCTAGCTGTCTCTTAAATATATATATATATATATATATATATATATATATATATATATATATATATATCTTCATAAAAATACACCCTTTACAAAATTGAAATGCATAAAATTGACTCAAATTTATGAAACTGTTCCATATAAAACTTAAGTGCAAAAAATGGACCTTTTAACAAAATTCATATTCTAACAAGGTTTTCTTTTACAAACTATCTCTTAGAAAACATATCCCTTCATCCAATATTTTCATTAACACTGTTTCAATGATCAATGTACGTGGTACAATGAAATAAGATTAATTTGATATTATACAGTATTCAGAACGAGATTTGGTGATCATATTTATTAAATGGAAAATACTTCGATTAGTGATTTTTCTTATTGAATTAATTTATTATTTTAAATGTGTTTCGAGTGCATATTATTGTAGCAAGTTTGATTTTTAGCAGCTTACCTGGATTGTCCTAGTAAAAAAAAAAAAAAAAAAAAAACTGAAATAAAACACTCAGTTTAACATCCTTTATTTTAAACTTTTTTTTTTTTTTTCTTTGTAATTCTGTAAAAAAGTGCACTACGCATCATTCGATTTTTCAGGGAAAGTACTTCATCATTCCATTCTACACTGCATTTTATTGGATTTTTATTTTTATATTTACATTTATTTTGAAAATCATATAAAATCTCCAAACGTTGCAATCAATTAAATATAACAAACCGAAAATAATGGTAATAATAGTAATAATAGTAAAATAAAGTTCATGAAAAAACTGCTGCTGAAAAGACAACTTATTATGAAGCGAAATAATATTTCAAGTTTATTTCCCTTTGATTCCTTGAAGTATTGAAATGATTCATAAAAATAGTTAAAAAGAAAATAGAAAAAAAGAAACTAAACTAAAATATACTATTTAGTTAACTATACCGTTACTATTTATCCCCATTACATAAATCATTAAAAAGAAAAGAAGAAAGAAAGGAAGAATAGAAAACAAGTCCTTCAGTCTCATTCGAAAGGGTAGGTTGATTTCTTTCTCCTTATCAAGTAACCGCCATTTTAAAACAAAATGCACATTTTTGTTTGACACAAATTTCATTTTGTTTCAAAACATTAATATAAATTATTGATGGACTTCGTGATATTTGAATGATAAATCCATTTTTAAACTTTGGTTTGAACTGATTAATTATTTTAAAAGTTACCGTGATAACAAATTTTCAAGTGGCTGCCACTTGGAAACAATATAATGGAGCAAGTTGCAGAACAAACTCGTCCAAGATATTTAAAGCATAAGTTCACTGTCAAACTTTTGTTCGAATCAGTGCAGTGTTTCAAAAGTTATTGTTACGAGAAATTTTCAAGAGGCAGTCTAATTGACTGCAACTTAGAAACAAATTCGCGAAGCAACTCTCCAGCAAAATCGTACAAGATATTTGTATGATAAGTCCAATGTCCAAATTTAGTTCAAATTAAATCAGTGTTTCAAAAATTATCGTGATAAGAAATTTTCAAGTGGCACCGAGATTTCAGGTGGCCAGCACTTGGAAAACAAAAGCAGAATGAGATGCCAAGTGAACTTACTTATTTGTGATACATGAATGGTAAATCCACAACCCAAAACTGATGCGAGTTGATTTAGTATTACAAATGTTTTCATAATGACAAATTTTCAAGTGGCTGCCACTTGGAAATAAAATTGCGGATAAAGTTACCAAGCGAACGTATCCAAGATATTTTAACGATAAATTCACTATCTAACTTTTGTTTGAATCAATTTAGTATTTTAAAAGTTATCTTAATAGCACATTTTCAAGTGGCAACAACTTGGAAAAAAGAAGTTGGAACAAGTTGCCAAATGAACTTATCCAAGATAATTATATGATAAGTTTACTATTCAACTTTGATTCGAATTGAATTAGAATTTAAAAGTTATACTGTTTATAAAATTTCAAGTGGTAGCCTAATTTCAAGTTGTCTCGCTAAGTTTATAACATCCGCACTTTGTTAAAAATGGCAGATAAAGTTTATTAATAAAGTTGATTGATACACTTACACTGCATAAAAAAAGTAGACGGACACTTACTTGTAATATTTTAAAGCCGTTTATTTTTTTAATTAGAGATATGAGGTTCATTTCTCTAATATAATTATATTCTTGAGACATCATATATTATTATTTTTTTGGATATAGATTCAATCCTTTTGAATTATGTAGTGGAAAAATTCAGGAAACAAAAATGGTGCATATTTGCACTGTAATTTTTCTTAAAAAAAGTAGACGGACACATCTTGTTTCTCTAAAATAAAACGTTTTTAGTAAGGGGTTCGTCTCCCATTTGCTTTAATAAGTTCGTATACTCTGTCAGGCATCGAAACAATGAGATTCTGAATCTTTTTTTGACAGAAAATTTCCCATATGTTTGTAAGAGCTTCTTCGAGCTGGTGAATTGATTCATACTGGCGTCCACCCTCATAACTTTTTATGAACAAGTATAGCCCAAATGTTTTCTACAGGATTCATATCCGGACTTTTGGCTGGCCAGGCTAAAACATTGAAGTTGTTCTCATGAAACCATTTTTTAACGTTGTTAGCGGTGTGTATTGGCGCTCCATCTTGTTGGAAAATCCAGTTTTCTCCTCCAAGATCACACGCAATTGGCAAAAGCTCACTGCTTAGTGTTTCAATATAATCTTTGTGAGTCTGCTTCTTACTTAGGAACAGTAAATTTGTCCTTCCACCATAGCCAACAGCTAGCCACACCATCACGCCACCACCAACAAATTGCCTAGTAGAGTACACTTCGTCTTCTTTATCCAAACTGTGCCAATAATATTGATATCCATCTGGGCCGTCTAAATTAACATTTTCTCATCTGGAAAAACTACAGATATCCATTCTGTAGTCCAAGACATATGGTTTTGAGCCCACTCTAGGCGTTCTGTCACGTGATGATCCTTCCAGCATGGATGATGTTTTCTCTTCTTATATTGAAAGAGCTCTGAGTGCTTAATGTAGTTATAAATTGTCTGAAGAGTTACGTTAGTAATTCCTGTGTTTATTTGAACTCTGGGAATTGATGCTCCAGTTTTTTTTCAGCTCAGTAAAAATTTTTCTTTGATCTCTAAGCGAAAGTTTCTTTGGCCGGCCACTCTTCTTCTTTACGCCATGGGCTTCAGGAGCACGTAGAAAATCACTGATGCTACTTTTTCTTATTAGAAGTAGCCTACTAATTTCTCTGACTCCTTTATTAACATTTTTCAGCGCTATAATCTATCCTTTTTGCTAATTAGTTAGAGGAATTCATCGTGGCATGGCGCATTCATCTCCAAGAAATTTAACTATGTAAACCATCTTGTCAAGCACGTTAGCAATTGGCAAAATGCCAAATGTACATGTACATGCAAAACTGCTATTCCGCAAGACACACCCACTTAGATAATTGCAGTTTTTGACTAGTGTCCGTCTACTTTAAATAAAAAATAATATTGTGCAAATGTGTATCTTTTCTCTGTTCTGCATTTCCCTACGTTAAAATTATAAATAATTGAATATTTTTATTTGTCTGTCAAAAATATAAAGATTAATAAGTATAAACATGTTAAAGAATTTTAATTGACATTTCCTATTAAACAAAGACGGGGTTTTAAAAAATTGTAAAAAAGTGTTCGTCTATTTTTATTATGCAGTGTATATGGTGTATGTGTACATAAAAATTCAAATTTAATTCGAAATATGCTTTTTACAAATTGAATTTGAAAATTTCAAGTGGTCTTCACGTGAAAATAAAATGTTGGAGCAACTTGGTTAAGAAACTCATCCAAGGTATTTATAAGATAAGTTAACGCACTGTCCAAATTTCGTTTGATTTAGGGGTACATACAAATGAAACACTTCCAGTTGCAAAGCCGTTTGCAAGCGTTTCAAACGCATGACTGCAGTCGGCAGCAAAAGTATCCGAGCACTAGCAAAAATTCCTATGTGAAAAAAGCACACTTAACACTGTTTTGTTAAATAAATCCTTGTCAAATCATGTTCTTAGACTGACTAAGAACGGGATTCGAAAAGAATTTATTTAACAAAACTGCATTAAGTGCACTTTTTTTACATAGGAATTTTTGCTAGTGCTCGGATACTTTTGCTGCCGACTGTATTTGCAAAAAACTTGCAAAATTTACGACATCGAAATTGCAACTGTTCCGTTTGTATGTAACCCTTGGAGTATTATTTCGGAAGTTAATATTATTTTAAATTTTCAAGTGGTAGCCTGATTTCAAGTGGCCCCGCTTAACTTAAGATATCCGCCACTTTATTAAAACTAGCGGATAAAGTTCATTGAGACACTTATGTAATCTATGTGTACATCAAAATTCAAACAAATTCTGAATACACTTTTTACAATTTGAATTTGAAATTTTCAAATGGTCTCCACTTGAAACCAAAATAGCGAAGCAACTTGGTGAAAAAACTCATCTAAGATACCTATAACATAAGTTAAGATACTTTCCAAATTTGGTTCGATTTAGAGTATAATTTCAGAAGTTATTATGATTTTAAATTTTCAAGTGTAGCCTCATTTCACGTGGCACCGCTTTACTTAAGGTATCTGCCCCTTTATTAAAAATGGCGGGTATAATTCACTAATAAAGTTCATTGAGATCCTTATGTGGTTTGTATTTACATCAAAATTCAAACAAATTCGGAATACGCTTTTTACAATTTAAATTTCCAAGTGGTCTCCACGTGAAATCAAAATGGCGGAGCAACTTGGTTAACAAACTCATATAAGATATTTATAAGATAAGTTAAGACTCTGTTCAAATTTAGTTCCATTTGGAGTATTATTTCGGAAGTTGTCATGGATTTAAATGTTCAAGTCGTAGCCTGATTTGAAGTGGTCCCGCTTAACTTAAGATATCCGCCACTTTATTACAAATGGCGGATAAACTTTATTAATGAAGTTCTTTGAGACACTTTTATAAACTATGTATAATCAAAATTAAAAAAAAAAATCGGAATACGCGTTTTACAATTTGAATTTGAAATTTTCAAGTGGTCTCCATTTGAAAACAAAATGGCGGAGCAACTTGGTTAACAAACTCATCTAAGATATTTATAAAATAAGTTAAGACACTGTCCAAATTTGGTTCGATTTGGAGTATTATTTCGGAAGTTATAGTGATTTTAAATTTTTAAGTGGTAGCCTGATTTCAAGTGGCCCCGCTTAACTTAAAATATCTGCCACTTTATTAAAATTGGTGGATAAACTTCATTAATAAACTTCATTGAGGCCTTGATGTGGCCTGTATTTACATCAAAATTCAAGCAAATCTTGCTTTAAATCTGTTTTTTACATTGTGGGTTTGAAATTTTCAAGTGGCTGCCACTTGAAAACAAAACGTCGGAACAACTTTGTTAACGAACTCCTCCAAGATATTTATAAGATCAGTTCACTGTCCAAATTTGGTTCGGTTTGGATTATTATTTCGGGAGTTATCGTGATGACAAAATTTTCATTATAGATAGATAGATAGATAGATAAATAAACGCAGTGATTGCAATAGGTCGATTTCTAAAGAAATCAACCTAAAAGAAACTAAACGAAATTATAGTATTTAGTTAATTACATCGTAATTATTTATCATCATTATCAAATTTAGAGATTTGAGAATAAAATACAGAGGCTGTTCGCATATTTTTTAGACGATTTTATTTCGCAGTAAGAAAAAATCGTTTGCATGGAGAATTTTATTTTCACAACAGTTATATTTTTGGAAGTTTCATTTATCTTCTGATATTTAGAATTTATGTTTAGATGCAAAAATGCGCTTTTAAAATGGCAGTGGATGGAAGGATAGGTTTCCGCTCTTTCCAAAGATAGTTTTTAGTGAAATCTTTATGAAAAGCATTTATCAGGAGAAAAATGGAAAAATGTTGCAACAACAGATGAATCTTGGGTCTATTTAAGTGGTTGCAATAAAAAAGGTCAATTTATTATCACAAAAGTCGAGAAAAAAAATTTTGCTACATGGCTCAAAGCATCAAAAGAAAGTTTTTCTAAAGGATTTATGATTGCCACTGGTTTTTCATACAAGCGCAAGATAAAAGCAAAAAAATGTGACAAAAATGTCAAAATCAACTCTAAATACTCTCAAGAACATATTTTAATTCCAATTTTTAAAAATGAAAATCCAGATCTTTATCCACAATGCTATCAATCCGTTGAACTGTATCAAGACAAAACAAGCAGCCACACATCACAATCCGTAATTGCTTTTCTAGAAAAAAATGGAAAAATAAACGGGAATTAAAACCATACCCTTCACTGACATTCCTGCTAAATCTTCTGATGTATCACTGTTGGATTTTTGTGTTTTTCGACTCTTAAAATCAACATCATCCAAACACCGACCTACAACGCTTTGTGGACTCTGGAAAGCCATTCAAGAGGAGTAGAAAAATATACCTCTTCCGATATTATAAAAAGCATTATTATCATAGAAATTATGATGTAGAATGTTATTTAAGAACAAGGGCTATCAAACTGAACAAATAAAACACGAAATATGAGTGAAATTGCTTCAGTACACTCCATCAAAATCGTCTAAAAAATGTGCGAACAGCCTCTATATATGAGTAATATATTTTAAAAATAAATCAATCAAATTGTGGATTAGAAAAGGTAATTTAATTTTCCACCTACAGTAAAAATTGAAAGATTAATTCGGGAGAAAGTTTGGGATAAAATATGCTCAACAAATCCAACATAGAAGTGATTACAAAAATCGTCACGCTATGCAGAAAGAAACTTATTCTATATTTCATTTTTTATGCAAAAGACATATGACTTAAATATTTATTCGTTTGATAAAAACATAATTAACTTAGATATTTGACTAAATGTTTTAATTAAAGAAATTGTAGATTTTGATAACTTTAAAAATGAAAATTCCTGAAATATCATAGTGTATGGTATCTACATTTCAGATTTTTGTTCCGAATAACTTATTTTAATTTAATAAAATTAAATATAATTAATACGTCTCATTGCTGTATAAAATCAAAGTTTTTTTTTTTTTTTTTTTTTTTTTTTTTTTTTTTTTTTATGAGATAAAAAAAATTAAAAAATCAGAAAAAGCACATTTTAATTATTTTAATTTATTTTTCTCATAAGTATATCCTGACACATTATTTTTTAACAATTTCTACTTTGTAGTGACAATTTATTAGTATTTTGAAGAAAATTATAATCTTTTTATTCTTTATAGACTTTTAACCCCCTTCTGGCCCAATTTATTCCGGGTTTGAGGGTTGAAAATTGTCATTTTATGCTTATTTTAATGTTCATTTTCTTAGGTATGTATATGTGTGTGTTTTAAACATAATAACACCAATCGCATATAACATTTCCTAGAAAAGAAAAAATAAATGCAAGAAAAAATTATCTTTAAAGTTGACTTCCTGCCCGAGCTCAGTTCGGGATAAGCCGGGAAGGGGTTAATAATTTAAGGAGATTTGGTATCTTTGACGGCAACACTGAAGTATGTTTCATGTGAAAGCTTATATTTCTATAAATTGAATTTTATCTGGTTTGTTTAATAAAATATGTAGTCAGGCATCAATTCTTCTGAATTTGATATATTTTTTACAGATTTGAAATCTTTAAATTACACTTTCTTAGTTTGTAAATTTTATGAATTCATGATCTTTAAAATGTTATAACATCTATAGATATTTAAGAAAATAACTCTTTTTGTTTTTGTTTTTTTTATGTTTAATAAAACCTACTTAAAAGAATTTGGAATGGGTTTTTTAAAATTATTATCTTTCGAGAAAAAAAATTAAAACTTGCATGTCTAGGTAAAAGTGCGGAAAAAAAAAAAAAAAAAAAAAAAAAAAAACACGCTTTTTCTACTATAAATATATTTAATTATTTTTTTTTTCTTTTAAAGCTTCTGAAAAATCTATCTGTAATTCTTTTAAGTACATTGAACATCCAAATTGAACACCCATTGAACATCAAAAAATCTTAAGTTAATGGCGGTTGCTGGTCGTGGAGACCGCAATAATCGCAGTTCAATTATATTTCAGACATGATAGATACGAGACGAATCTATTAAATGTGCAGGCCATGGAAGTCGTCTCATACCTCAAGGAACATGCTGTGTTGCCATTGTCGTATGTAGGCGTGCATTATCCAGCTAGAAAACACCTTTATTGACCGATGCCACAAAGTCACAACAAAAGCTAATGTTTTTATTCATGTACCAAGGGGTGTACCAACGCAAAACTAGTTGTTTAGGGCCGGCGAACATTGAGACACAGTCGTCACGTGCAGAGACATTTTCCCGTCTATCGATTTTGTGAAGCATTGAAAAGACGGCGCATATTGGACAATTATCTGAGATTGGTTCGAGTGTCACTTGTGTTCGGAATGCAGTTTCGAGCGTCGAGTTACGGTAAAATAATAAGTACGTATCTATTTCTGTATCACAATGTGATTCAGAACTTAAATCTATATTCTCAGCCACGACAAAATGAGAAAGTATGGAACACGAAACATTTTTTCCGAATGGCAACAAACGTGAAACGTGATTAAATACTACGCGGAAATATGCAGTCTCCCTGCTTCACACAGTTTTCTCCGGAACAATATCGCCTGACCTGAGCGGCACGCTTGCGTCTCATTGATCGTTCTCTAAACAGAAGACAAGGTGTAGACACCGTGTAAAATTAGAGGATGCAAAACAAGAGGAGATGCTTTGCTTTGAGTCTTTGGACACGAATATGATAATCGTAAGCTTTTAAACCGAGTCTGTTTTCGTTGCTGAAAACCGCACTTTGTCATCCATATTCTCAAGTGCAGACGTTCATGACACTATAAAAGCCCTTCCCAACGATGTGTTAAATTTAGAAGTATACCGCAAGAGGCACACAAGCACATACATATAACCTATTTTCAGTAAATGTTTCGTGTTTTTGGACAGTCATCTCATGTTTAACTAAACTTCAAATTTGATATGCAGCAGATGATGTTATAGAGAACTCTGCTCTTCTAATGCGTCGATTGGTCCACGCCTGACTCTTTGTGTGAGCCATAGGTCCTTTTCTTCTCATGTAGAAATGTTTGGACCACTCGACCATCATGCCATTGAAATTTTCTTCAGTTTGATCCGCAATAAGATGATAAGACCAACGGGCTTTCTGAACAGTCTTGTTTATAAGCCGATAACTGTTCAAGATGGCTCTGCTTCCTCCCTCAAACATTCAGGCGTGCAAGAGTTTCCGTCTTAAGATGGAACTTTCTCACTAGTGCTTTTTATCAATAATTACTATCAGATTCAGCTTTAGTAAATTACTGCTCAAATGTGATATAAATAATTGATAAAAATTAAAGGTGTAAAAGTTTCTTCTGAAGTTGCAACTTCAGTTCTTCTCTAGCAACCCTGCAGGCATGGTAGCTATTTCAGAAACTTCTCAAGATCTGTGTACAGATCAGAAACTGCATTCAATCATGCCTTAATCTTTAATCCTCGCTTTCCCAAGAGGGGGTTATTTTGACCCCATTTTGAAGTTAAAATGTAGTTAAGCCCGCCGCATTCAAGAAGTGTGCTAATTCGCCAGAGAAAGCAAACGTAACCAGTGGAATGTTTCAACTTCTAAACGATACAAAAAGGTGCTGTGCATGTGGTGTTCACCCAACGTACCAAGCGGCACGTAAAAGCAATTTTTTTTTTTTACAGTAACGCCTTGATCGTGGGAAAGCGAGGGTTAAATACCACTGACTGTATTTTGCATATTACTCCCTTGCTCTAATCTCACCCTTGCTGTAATTGCTAACTATCACTAATTAACATTAAATTTGTCCACAAAAATTAAAATTTTGAACAAAAAGGATATAAAATATTGAAGTATTTTTTTTTTCTAATGTGCTGTCCAAAAATTGGACACTGCATTTAATATAATTTACTATTGTTTTGTGTCTTTACATGCATTTCCTATTTAAACATGTTTTTTATAAATAAATATGCTTTGATAGATTAAATACTAGCAGATTTTGCCAACTGCACTATAAAATTTTCTGTAGTAGATTACAGCACATTGTGCTGGTAAAAGTATTGCCTACTCAGTGTGCTGTATTTTTACAATGTTCAGTAAAATAAATTTGCTGCGATTTTTACTCACGTGTGCTGTAATTTTCACAGTGTGCTTTAAAAATACTTTCTGCAATTATTACACCTGCTTGCTTGCCACAACACTAAGCAACTTACTTAAATTTTACACATATAATTTATTTTTTCATGAGACGGTCTTGGATAGCCCGGGATTCGAACTTTCTATCTCCTGTTCTAGAGGCCAGCACTTTGCCAATCGCGCCATTGGGTTAAAGATGTCTTTTCTTAACAAAAACAGATACGGTCAACATCAGCACTGATTGGTTGATAAATCATGTCATACGCACCAAAAGACTTCTGGAAAATCCTGATACCGATTTACAGCACAATGTGAAGTAACCAGTCTTCAATTATTTTTACGGAACTAGCTCTAAAAATATACAGCTGCCTATGCTGTATTTATGTTAAAAAAGTGCTTTATTTTTACAGAATTATTTTACAGTGTGTGTTAGTCAGTATAATTGAAGCAATTTTCCAAAACATTAATTTCAATATTTTAAATTACTTTATAAATGAAAATTAAAAGCAATTATTTTTAAATAGCTTAAGACCACGCCTCTGGTCGTGGCTACTTGCGAAACATCATTCCCGCCTGCGTTATATGAGTTTTGGGTACCCATTGCTTGCATTTGCGCCTTATCCAGATATTTCAATTTAGGTGATAAATAGATGATATGTGGCGCTGCTATTAATAAAGAATTATGCATTTTAGACAGATTCGGGCAGATTATCATCTTTAATCTATGTTAACAGGCGGCAGTCCTAGACAATTATCGTAGCTGGAAAA
Source organism: Salticus scenicus (assembly GCA_963930645.1). Classification (NCBI taxonomy): domain Eukaryota; kingdom Metazoa; phylum Arthropoda; class Arachnida; order Araneae; family Salticidae; genus Salticus; species Salticus scenicus. Next base: position 235,744,296 of record OZ005649.1, read on the forward strand.
ACAAAAATCAAAGAAAATTCAAATAAAAGTTCGAAAATCAGGATTCGAGGTGCATCAGGAAAAGTCAAAGTGAATATCCATGCAAAATTTTGTGGCTCTGCAATCAGCTGTTTGCCTAAAAAGAGACCAACACACCTCTAAATTCAACTTTGTCTTTTGCCAATTTCTGGTCATCCTTGTGGTTTAAGATACTCTGCAGACACTGAAAGGTTTTCTTTTATCAATTGGCATCTTTCTGTTATTTATCTGCAAAAAGTAACACGTTGGTCCTTGGAGAATCGAATCCTTCGCCTTCACGGCATTGGCCTGATGCTCCAATCAACTGAGCTAATGGGACACGCGAAGTCTTTTTACTTTTCTACCTCTAAAGATGATCATTTCAGAAATTTATAGAAATTAATTAATGGAAAGGTAATTTAAAAAATTTGGATATCGGTGTTTGAGATGCATTAAGAGATGTCAATAGGACCTCTAAGCAAAATTCTGCAGCTCTAGTATCAGTCGTTTTGCTACACGTAACGGACGTACATATAAACACTAATCTTATCTTCTTTTATTATATGTAGAGATAGGGATCCACTTTCTTCTGAGTTCTATTTTTAAAAATATAGGACATTTCTATTCAAGAAACTATTTTAAAATGTAAAAGAAAAAAAAAATATTGCAGTAAGAAAGTATTATTTTTCAGGAAATTTTTAATTTTCTGTTTAAATAAATATTTTTAAATTTTGGTTATTTTGTAATCAAAGTAAGTTTAAGACCTTTTCAAAATTATGTAACCTATATTATTGACAGAACAAGATGACATTCTATTTAAATTTATATATATATATATATATATATATATTAACATAAAATAGTTTTATTTTTTATTACGTTAAAATTTTCATTATACATTACTGAAAACGCTCAAGAAGAAAAAATAATATATTTAGTTTAAAAAAGAACGTGACCTTAAAGGTAAGTATATTTATCTCTTTTAGGGCTTAAAAACGTTTTAAAACCACAATGTACCATCTGTTAAAACATTGAAATAAATTATTTTAGAGTATTAGAAATCGGTACGTGTTTTGAATTGACAGAGTTATTTAAGTTTTTACATATATTACCATACTGCCGTAGGTAATGGGAGTATTGTATTCGGTCAAAAATTCGATATCGAGATTTCACCTGATTTACCTGTTTAAAGGTCTGCTGAATCTTAAAAATTGTTTTTAGCAATTGGTCAGTATGTGTCTGATCAGTTGTCTGTGTGTATGTGTGTGGAAAATCTTTTGACTTTTATATCTCCAAAACTAATAAAGGTAGAACGACGGAACTTCAAATTTGATTTAAGTCTGGTGTACAAATGATTTATTTCCCTTTTGGTGAAAATAAGAAAACAAGAAATTGGACTGTAAGTCCGTATCTCAAAAACGGCTTTAACGATTTTCTTCAAGGTTGCTATATAAACATTCTATTAGATACCCTTTTTTATGTAATAGTTGGTTAGTTCATAAAAAATGATAGACGCACTGTATAAATAGACCAATTTGAGTTCTCTCAAGTGTGTTCCTTTTAAAATGGCTGTACGGATTTTTTTTTTTTAACTCGTCATATTTACTTTCTTTTAGATACCTTTCAAATTTAATTGTTGTTTTCCGGTCTATAACTGAGTTTGCCATGTTTGGTGAAAGTCAGTATCTCAAAAACGGGTCGAAAAACTTTCTTGAAAATTGCTACATAAAATCCTTTACAGATATCCATTCGCATAAATCACGTAGTTATAACAGGTAAATTAACAGTCATATTGCATACTTGCCAACCATCTCATTAATAACCGTACAATTGTTAACGCCCCCTGAAAAAACGCCCATTTTCTCACACGACTATATTTTTAGATTTGTTCTCTCCAAATGTTGTTATGATTAAATAAGGCTAAAATTACTCTAAAAAATTGTTGGTGTCAAAAAAAAAAAAAAAAAAAAAAAAAAAAAAAAAGGCGGGTACTGAAAACTGTACGGTTCATAATGAGATGGTTGGCAAGTATGATATTGCATATTCTGATTAGGTATGTCAGTTTTAGATCTCTTAAATGGGTGTTTCAAAAATGACTCTAAAGAACTTTTTTTAAAACATGCTACGTAAACTCTGTTTTATATGTCTTTACATGTGTATCATTTTTCCCTTAGAGGAAACCTGTTAAGAGTCTAATTTTTTAGGTCAATTTTATAGCTTATGACCACTATTATCTACAGAAAGTGCATATATCTGTAATAGTGAGCAATGGAAGTCGTGTGGTTGTTTTTATTTAAACACCAGATTTTTTTAAGTTAATTTTCACTTAATAATACGAAATTATAACATCTTTACACAGACGACTGAAGAAAAATGAGGAGATTTTCAATTTTACACGTTCTGTCAAACATCATTAAAAAGTACTTTGTGGATTCTTCTATAACTTCGGAAGTATACGTAGATGTTGTACCACATATTTATCATTCAAATCTTAGTAATGACGATATTTAGAGGGAGTATAATAAATTTAAAATTAATATTTGTGATCACCTGTACATGAAAATGCTCTAAAACCACCGTAACAGTACAAAAGCCTTTACCGGACCATTTACAATACTTTTACGATCATTTGTGTAATGATTGATGTTATATTCAGTGAGATAGAAATATTTGATTAAAACTTTAATAAATATCTAAAAATATTTCTTTATAATGCACAACAATTGATCGACACTTAACCCTAGTTTCAGATGAATTGTTGAAAACTATTAGGAAGAATAATCTGGAATTATGAAATAAGCACATTAAACTATGTATGATGTATGAGTATTCTCATGATACAACTTGTAACTTCGCGTGTGGAAACGATAACAAAAATTGCGTTTAATAATTTATTACAAAATTATTTTGGACGGCATGTAAAAAATGTACAAATAAATGTCGCGAATATTCAAAACGTTATCGGTGACAGAGTAGAGTGTTTTAAATGAATTTCTAGTCAAGGCTTTAAATTAAGTGATTGTAAATGTGATATATCTTTACTAGTTCATATGTTAGAAAACAATTTAATTTTGTAACTTTTTTGTGTTGAAAATTTAAACCTTTGAGTAAATTATTAGAATATTTGAATGAAAAGTTAATTATCAAAAAATAATAAAATTTCTTATTGACTTAATGTCATTAATACTATCATTAATAATAATATTGACTTAATATCATTAATGATATCATTAATAATTTCTAAACTAACAATGCGTTCTTAAATAAAAATTTTTAAGAAAGCGAAAACTCAAATGAAGTTAGATTAAAAAAAATAAATAAATAAAAATAAGAGATTGTGTTAAAGATGCATTATAAATAGTTGGATGTATATGTAAGTTCAAAACTATTTTCTAACACTGCTGCTTTTTATTTATTTATTATTAGTATTATTATTTTTTAAGTAATATGTTTTGCGCTATAATATACTTGAGTTGGATTTTGAAAATTCAGACAATGAATAGAGATATTTAAATGAACATTTCTAAAAGTAATTAACGAGAAAAGCTAATTTCAGATTCTGCTATATATTTTTATAAAACACAAATTTTATTTAACTATAAATATATATTATTATAAATTTATTTTATTATAAATGTATTTATATTTTTATAAATTTATTATTATTATTAATAACTTCATTATTACTCGAAATAAAATTATACAAATAAAATCACTTCTTGTATTAATGAATATTCCATAGTACAAGAAAGTTTTAATCTAAAAAAATTAAATAATAATTTTAAATAAATCTTAAAAGTAAAAAAGTTGTATTCAAAGATCTCTAAAAAACGTATTACCATATGTATTTTTTTTACCTATTTTTTAATTTTACTTTCATGAAAAAAAAAAAAAAAAACACGGTAGTCTAATATACATCTCTATACATTCATTTTTGTTGCTAATCCTTCATGTAACTTTATCAGCCGTACAGAAATTTACTTTTATTCTTATATTTTCTTTTTCTTTTATTCTTCTTCCACTCAGGAATTACTAGACTATTTGATTTATATTTTTTGAAATTGAATGAAAGAATTATATTTGTTTGTCAGAAGATATAAAGTTTTTTCCATAAAACTAAATGCATTACGCACCAATAAACTTATAGACATTAACTTATTTTTGCTAAACTTATATAAAGAATTATTCTATGTATGAAATTACGTTTCATTTTATTGACAAAATAATTTATTCAAATTGTTTGCCAAAATATATATTTTGAAAATAAGGATATACGTCTAATGTACTTTCTATGAAACAACTGTTAAATAATCTTCAATTTGTCCTTAAAGATATTTTAATTTGGATTTTATTATTATTATTATCTTATAGCTAATTATTAAAAATATATATATATATACTTTTTTTATCATATATATATGTATATATATATATATATAATTTGAATAATTTAATTCCTTTACTACACTCAGCAAATGAAAGATAGATGAAAATACCAACAATGAAATTTGAAATATGATGCATTATGTACAAAATTTTTGTCACGATGATAATTTAATTAAATTACACTGAGTAGTAAAAACATGTTAAAGTACTTACGCCGAAGAGAAATGACACACATAACACTTAAGCCTATCGATAAGATAATTTGCATAATCCATTAATCCAATAGAAACATTCATCAAATAATAAAAATAGAAAGAGATAAATTAACCAAAAGGATCTGTTAAAAGAAAAGAGAATTCATTAAATGAAAAACAGAATTTTAAATACTGAAAACCAGAAATGATCTTCATCAGGAAACTTGCATCTCTGTCAGCATATGCAAGTTTCTATCTTGCAGCACTCAAGTTTCTATCTTGCAAAAAACAAAAAAAAAAAAAAAAAAAAAGAAGAAAAAAAATTAGATTAAACAGTAACACAACCAGAATTGAAAAATGGAATAATTATTATTGATAAGTCCACATGTAACCGATTCCATACAGAAATAGTAGAAATAAACAGGTTGCCAAAACGAACAAACTGAAAAGAAATTATTAAAAGTAAAGGAACGATTAATCGATAGTGACTTCTGAAATGAAATAAATGAAAGCATTAAGTGATAGTTATTTTTCTCTAAATTTTAAAAGCTAAAAGCACAGTTAAAAAGATGATATTTTACAGGGAAATTTAATTATAACGTTAATGTTTTCCATTTCCAGTTTAGAGTAAACGTTCATCGTAACGTGAGCTAGCGCCATCTTACGTGAAAAGAGTGAGTTACTATTAAGTGATTTTAGAAAATGTACGATTTGACTTCCAATTTTTACATTAGTTTAATTTGTATTCTTAAGCAAACACATCAAATGGCCAACAAGTGATGATTAAGACATTATGATTATGTTATTGGTGAATTATTATTTTAATTTTAAATATTATGCTTTTTTTTAACATTATGTAAATTTTTTTTATAATTATTTAAATTAGAATTGATTAAAATTAATGAAAACACCAAATGTGATTATGCATAGAATGAAATCCAATGTTTGAATAATTAAACAAATATAATGTATGAAGTGTTGAAACTTAAATAATATGAACCAGAAAATGAGGATGCGTCCTGCAATTGCGATAATACAATGTTTCCTATGTTTTTTTTTTTTTTTTTTTTTTTTTTTTTTTAATTAAATTCATCAACCCACCTAACCAACCAGCCATACAACACCATAATTCCTCCATAATCAAACATCTTCCCTCCCATCCTCCACATTTATTATTATTATTATTTTAATTATATATATATATATATATATATATATATATTTGTGAGACAATGGACATTTATAAATAATAAATAAATAATAAATCAATAATAAATAAATATATATCATATTATTTTATTTTATTATTTATTTATTTGTTTATTTATTTATTTATTTCTAAAATAAAATGTGTTCATAAAAATCAGAACAATATATATATATATGTGTGTGTGTGTGTGTGTGTGTGTGTGTGTGTTGATATTTGAAAAAAAAATACTTTTATATATATACTATCATCATACTCTAATAATAATTTTCGTGATTTTTTTGGAAGTTCTAAAAAAAATTATAATACATTTATTTTATTTAGTGTATTTCTGTTTTATCTGGAAACAAAATTTAATCTGTGTTATTTCTGTTTATAAAAATATATATTGTACTTGAATTATTTCTCGATGTTTGTCGAACAGAAGCGTAATTTCATGCTTATATATAAGTGAGAGAGTTCATTTTAACTGTTTTATTTTTTATTTTTTGTTTTTTGTTTTTGTTAATACACATTATCTGGTTCTGGTTTTAATTACATTAAAAACTATAGATAAAAAGAATTTCCAATAAACTGAAAATAATAATAATCGTTTGAAATAATATAACACTAGGGCTCTAATGACTGTGACGTACGCAAATTTATCAGTTGAATGAAATATATCATTTTTTATGCTATATTTAAAACTGCATTTGTTTATGTGAAGCATTTAAAAATAATTACACACACACGCACATAAAACAGAAAATCTCTTTTTCATTATTTATCAGTAGAATACGAAATAATACAGGAGCCCATTCTCTAGATATGCAGTCTATTCTCTAGATATTCACTGAGAAAAAGATATTTTCTTTATCTAAAAAGGACATGTTATTTAATCCAATGAAATTGCCGTTTTGTAGAATGAAAAATATCGCAAAGTCCCTTTTGTGGATCGTTTTAAGATTTATTAAAGAATTTCGTTCAAATGTCTGTATAAACAATAAATCTCTACAATTTAAGTTTGTTTTAAAACTATCTTTTAAAATATTATTTAATGAATTGGTAAATTAAAAAAAAAAAAAAAAAAAAAAAAAAAAAAAAAAAAAAATTCTCAATCCTAACGTGTAATTGAACACAAAGTCTAACTGTAATAAAATAATACGATTAAAAACACTTTAAAAACACGTCTAAATAAAATTTATTAAAAAGATTAAAATCATACAAAGCTTTTCGCCTTGACAAATCAAGGCATCATCAGGGATTTGATTATACATACCATCGAGCAGTTTTATATGCATTTTTTGTAACACATGGTCAACAGTTAAATCCTCATATTGAACTAAATACAAAGTGAACTGAAAAATGGTGAAGACTAAATCCAAGAGCGAAGGTAAGTAACGGATGGAAGTTTTATGGTTACCAAGGAGTTACCAGTCTCTGTATTTATTGTAGAATCAAAGGTGTAAGGTGTTGCAGATAGAGGTTGGAACTATTGTAGGACCTAGATGTGCTGCACTTAGAGGCTGGAACTATTGTAGGATTTGGAACTGCTGTTAATGGAGGTTGAAACTTCTGTAGATTTGAAGAACTGTTGGTCAGAAAAGGAAAAGAAAATGTAGAATCACCACAGTGCAAATGCAGGAACTGAAATTATTAATTTTTTTCGAGACGAAAATATTTGTAACTATACGACTCAAAGCTACCAAATAGATGTCTAATATATAAAATAACACGGTATTAGCCAATGTTTTTTTCGAATCTATATGGCTTCTGTGTTATTCTTGGTTGCTATAGCAACAGCCAACTTTAGTAGACAACAGTTTACTTCATTTCCCCTGATTACCGATACACCCTACGGCAACACCTCTTATGCTATTCTTCCAAGATCTAAAGTATTAACAAGTAGCTCTTTTCTTTGATTCTAAGTTAAATAAATATGTACATACATGATTTTACAGGAGTCTGGTTTCTACAGCATTATCCTTTTTTCCCCTAGTAACAAGATAACAACCCAGGCGATAATTTATATAACTTCACTCCCAAACAACTAGTTGTATTTTAAGTAACGGAGAATTTATAACGAATTTGGACTCCCACTGCAAGTATTTATTAAAATGCAATTTGCATGGTCAGACAAATCAGGAAAGTATATCAAAACAGTTTAACCCATTGTTAGCAATATATATTAAAATGCAGGTGCAACATACCTAATATATGGGATATTTCATACCCTATATATGGGATATATTATATATTATTATATGTGTTATGCGCTCTTTGACTTAAAGTAATAGATTTTAGTACATTTTTCTGTGGCTGTTACAAATATCTTTCACATTAATTTCCTTCTCAAGAACAAATGTACGCATTGTAACCACTTTATGAATTATGGGGCTCCTTAAACTATTTATAAGAAAAATAAAAGGAGTTAAATAACAATTTATATATATATAATATATATATATATATATATATATATTAAGATAAATAACTTTGTATAATTGAAACCTTTTCTTATATTTTACATAATTCTAAATATTACATTTTTAAATATATTATTTCATTATTATGTATAATATAGTTAGGAAATTCCGAGATATATTAGTACAATATATGTGCAGTCTTAATCTGTATGCTTAAAAATGTATATATAATAAATTGTATAAAAAATATTTTACTTTACTAACACACTAAAAATAGCTGGTTTTTATTTTATCTTATTTAACATTTAAAAATTATCAAATATTTAAAAATTCGCAGACTATTTTAAAAATTAATACCCATATATATATATATATATATATATATATATATATATATATATATACATATATATATATAAAGCTTTTAAAGATATTAAATTAAAAATAAGGTTTTTTTTTTTGTATGTTAAAATTGATGAACTCAAAAAGTGTAATTAATAAAAATTTTAAATAAATTAATTAAGTTTAACGCTTCAGTGTAAAATTTCTTTTACACTTTAAAGACTGCATTAAATTTTTATGAAAAATTATTTAAAAAGAAATATCTCCATTAAACTATTATTGATTTCATACTGAAAAAATATTTTTGTGGGATAAAATACAGACGTTAAAAAAGAAAAGAATGCGAAACTATATTGAAGTTAACGATGTATGCCATTAAAATTTATGCCTTTATTCAGAAAAGAAATCTTAAATTAGATTTTCGGGCTCAAATATTGGATGTAAGCTTTTAGTAATTCTTAAGGGTATTTAGTGAAAGCTTTTTTTTTTTTTTTTTTTTTTTTTTTTTAATATCTTTTATTCTTTAAAAGGGTATGGAATTCTTCAAAATCTATACGCAATATTTTGCATGCGGGCAAAAATTCCCAGAGGTTATATATTTTTCTTTTTAGATGAAAATGTGTTGGATAATATTAGACACAAACAATTGTATGAGTTTTATATTTATAAGAAATACATCATAAAATAATTTAAGTATTTTTTTTTTTTTTTTTTTTTTTTTTGTATTTGCAAATTATATAATAATCTAAATCTTCGGGTAAAACAAACTAAAATAAATATATCGATTACACATTTTAAAACTTTCAGAAGCTGTTTCCCAAGCTTTAAAAAAGGCTTACTTAAGATAAAACTAGGAGAGTTCGCAGACAATTCAACAGCATAATATAAGAAATAGAAATATTATTATTTTACTAAACTAGTGCTGAATAATTTTGAATCCATTTATTTTCTATGCATTTCGATCAGTATTTTCTTGTTGTGCTATAATTTAAAGCAAAAACTGTAATAATCGAAATAGCTACATTTCGCAATCTCTCTTTATAGGGTTGAAGTGATTGCGCACATGAGTAAGAGAGATTGTTCTTAATTATAACTATAATTAAATTGTTAACAATAAAAATTGCACATAAATAGCATTGTTGCGATGTTTATGAAAAGAAATATTTGTATATTACTAGTGAATATTTCAATTTAATAATTAGAAAATCAGAAAAAAAAAAAAAAAAAAAAAAAAAAAACAGAGCAGATAAAATTACAAAATAATATTAAGTTATTAGATATCACGTTTAACATAAAATTATTGCATTTCTTTTTTAGTTTGAATGGTTTCTTGCTTCCTAAAATCATTGTACACAATCGTTGCATATATTTTTCCAACTGGTGCAACTTTTGTACAACCACCTTCTGCAAGTTAACCCATTCGATACGGATTGCACACCGTGTGTGCGATGCATTTCTGAGTCAAACGTGTCCGATGACATATAGCTGGTTCCGCTCGCTTTAAGCCCTGAATTCGTTCACGGTTTATTATTTATTAAAGTTATTTTCTCAAAATCTTTCGCACAAATATGCTTAAAACACAAAACATAAATTTTCTTGGCATGAAATCTTCTCGATTAAACTTTAAAAACCTTTACGTTAAATAGGTTTTCTTTGTTTTAATGATATTTAGACGATTACAATCCCTAAAAAGAAATTTGAGAAGACTGATATTTTTTGTTTGTATTCAGTTTCGCTTCTCTTAAAGTAGCCGACAGCTATACAAAACTTGAGCATCATATTTAAAAATATTGAAAAACTAAACAAATATACAGGGTGTTTATAATGTCCCGGACCCATTTTGATTTTTAATAACTCATAAAATAATAAAGATGAATTAAAATTAATAACACAAATGGTTAGATAGACTGAAAAAGTTTCATGACCCTTGTCAATGAATTTCCACGTGTGACCCTTCGTCGCACGGATAATATCAAGTCGATAGTCAATTTCACGCCAGGTAGCGGCAAGCATGTCGGCATCCACAGAAGCTATTGCGGTTGTAATTCTGACTTTTAGGTCCTCAATGTTCGACACTCTCCTCCTCCGCTCGAAAAAAACAGCACATACAAAAGTACTAAAGAGAACAAACACATCAAAAGTAAACATAACATTGGAATAGTTGGCAAAAACAAAAGAGAGAAAAATGCAATTAATAAGCAGACGATATTTAGAAAAGTACAGATATTTAGACTGGAAAATGAAATTATCTGAAATTAACCACACGCGCAGACGATATTTACAAAAGTAAAGATATTCAAACCTGAAAAGGAAATATATGAGTTATTTCATGAATAAATGCCATAAGTTTGTTTATATCTTCATTATTTTATGAGTTATTAAACATCAAAATGGGTCCGGGACTTTATAAACACTCTGTATAATAAAGTTAAATAATTTGCAATAAATTTTCCATACGCTAACACTAAATCTTAAATGTTAAAAGCGTAGCCAGATTTTGCGATTTTTTATTCAATATCCAGCACTATTTACCTTCAATCCAACCAATAAATGTAACGGTTGCATAATTACTTCGAAGATTAATCTTCTATTATACATATCAAATATCACTTCTATATTTTATTGGTGACTATTGAATAAAAAAGTACCAAAATGGCTTTTGTTGATCATTGCCACTTCTGAATAATCTCCGATTTCGGATTCATGGGACGGTTTCTAAAACGATGGACCGTCTCAAATGGGTTTAACTAATCCAGCCATTTGTCGAAGTTGTCTCCTGGTACAGTTCGGGAGATTTAACAAATTCATCCTTTTTATCTTGTCATTACCAATAAGATGAGGAATCTCACCTAGTATAGAATTTAATCAAACAAATGCGCGATCTCTCCTAAATAGCATATGCGGAAACGCTCCAATTTCAATAAGAGTTATCACTCAGCGTTTTATTTAATAATTTTACGCTTTTATAAAGAACTGTTGGCGTTCGTACCGTTAGCCTAAGTTAGTAGCTTATAAAAAATTGTTTAATTAATATATATATATATATATATATATATATATATATATATATATATATATATAAATATATTTTACTGCCACTCTATAGAAATTCCCAGGAAGTTATATGAAAATTCACGCATATATATTTTTTTAAATAAGACAAAAATAATCATGTTTTATCTTATACGATCGAAATAATCAACATAGAAATTCCAGTCTGCACACTACTCTTGCGGTTGTACAACTACCTATAGTATAAGTGCTTGCATTCTAATTCCTGACTCTGGTACTCTCTATGCACGATCTCTCCTACCACAAAATAAGTTTCTTCTTTCAAAAACAAAAAATACAATTCTAAGACAAAACTACTTTTTTAAAAATATATCATTTGTTTAATGTTTTTATTCTCTATTACAGTATACTGTCTATGCTTTCTAGAAATTATATAGAAAAGATTATATGTACCAGTTGATGTTAATGAAAGTGTTTTTAGTTACACAGAACTAATATTTATAAAAGAAAGTTAGGTTTATATTAAAAATAATGGTCTCATTAATTCTGTGACAACAGAAAAATGTATAGTTTTATATAAAAAACGAATAAATTTATATTTAACAGATTTTTGGGTCATTTCTATCCTAATTTTTCCATAACCACTAATCTACGAATAGCGAATTTTTTTCTTAAAACCTGAAAACTAAAAACCAGTTTGTTGTTTGTATCCTTAAGAGTATAGGAGTTTAGGATCCATATAAACTTTTTTTTAAAACACTTGGAATTATAATAACTGAATCATTTTAGCTAAATATTATATATATATATATATATATATATATATATATTAAAATTTTAAACTAATAACGTAAGCTTCTGAAAAGATCGTTCTCATTTTTTAATGAATTGTTCTGTAAAGGTTTATGACCTATGCCATATGTGACGAGTTTACTATGTTGGGAGAAAAGGTTTTGTGAAAAACCATTCAATAACCTTAACTTTCTTACTTTTGTAAGCCTTTCTATATAAAATAAGCCTTAAAAATACCTTAGATTTTGCCAAATATAAACCTAGTTTTACGCTTTATTACAAGTTTTTCAGCTTTGTTACTAAAACGTTTTGAAAAGTATTTTTGACTCTTCATTTTTATAGGGTTAAAAAAAAAAAAAAAAAAAAAAACTTCAAAAACATTAAATTTGCGATCTGGTTTTTAAAAGTCAGTCCTCTGGCTCATTTTTATATTTTTTTAATAATTTCATTCACTGGCACTAGAACAAGATCGACAATTCTTTCAATATTATAATTATTTATGGAAAAAAAAAATTATTTTTCTTTCAGTAAGATTTGTAATAAATACACTCATGTTTGTGAAAACTGCAGCACCAATAAGGGATGGGAACATCAGAATGATATTTTTGGGCACATGTATTATAGTAGGGAGAATAATTGATTAAAATTTCAGGAAATTTGGAGTAATACGTACTGAGAAAACAGTATATAAAGCAGCGAACTCTGTAAGCAATGACAGCACTTATTTGCTTGGATTACCCTCAAAACTGCATCACTGATATAGGTGCCTTTAATGTGTGGTCAACGACAAACCTGGATTCAGAAATGGCGTAATGTCGACTTTCAGACAAATCAAAATTATGTTTACAGAATCACGATTGCCTTATCCGTATTTAACGGCATTGTAAATAATATACATTTCCAGCTGGGATTCGACATGGTCACTGCAGTGATGGTATGGGGTCTCATTGTATACACGTCTTAATTACTTCTTGTTCGCATTTCCGGCACTTTGAATAGCGGCCAATGAATTTCTGATGAGTTAACGCCTGCCCATCTGCTCTATATTCAAGGCCTCTGTAGCGCAGTATTTAAGCAGGACAATGCACTACCGCAAGTTTTCCGTATTGTCTGGACCTTCCTCGATACAGAATGTGTTAAAACGTTTCTTCGGCCAGCGTGTTTTCCTGATCTCGCACCAATGAAAATGACTGTTTAATCGTTGAAAAGCGAGTCGTTCGCTACCACTCACTAGCAAATACGGTCTATGAACTGTGACATCCTGTTCAAGGTTCATGAAGTGCTGGACCCGAATATGTCATCCAATTGCTTTTCGATTCAATGTCTCGGCCGATAACTGTAGTTATTACTCCTAGAAATCGCTGCTTTATGTACTGTTTTCTCAGGACGAAACTCCTTTATATAAAAAGAGGCATCGAAGAAATCGCTGATGGTCGAATAGTTATTGCATTATATTCCATAACAAAACATGGAGGGTCTGTCTTCGGCTATGTAAAGAAGAAAATTAAATCATAAAAAATCGAAATTTTAATATACCCTCACAAGAGGGCAGCACTAATAAGTAAAAGTCAGAGCTTTTTTTTTTTTTATTGTTGTTGTTGTTTGTTTGTTTGTTTGTTTTTATCAACTAGTATTAAGTAATACTCAGAAAGTACATTTACATTCTTACGTTTTAGAAGCCTGTATACAAAATCCTTAAAAACTATCTTTACGTTCTTAGCTTTAAAAAGCCTGCAAATAAAAGCCTTAAAAAGCTTATGTTTGGTTATCTTTCGAAAAGCCTACACCCACTTAAAAAATGCTTTTACATGTTTATCTTGCCTGATTAACTAGTGAAAAGCTTCTTTCAAAACCTTACAAACTACCTTTGTTTTTACCTGCTAACAACCTTTTAGGAACATTGTTATAACCTTGCGTGCTTATTGCTGCTATCTTTCGAAAACCTAGTAACCCTTTTATTTTTAGGGTTTTTTAAAGATTTAAAAACCTTAAATTGCTATCTGGGAAATCATAAATGTTTAATAAATTAAAATTGTGCCTATTTTGAAATTTGTGAGGTAAAAGAGGTTGAGTCAAATGAATGTCGCCTACGGAAAGTAAGATTGGGACGTCGAGTTCGGTTAAAAGGATGTGGACAGTTGTGAAGGAATGTTGATCGGCGATTGAAAACACGAAGTCTGGGCCCATCACAGAGTCACGTAATATGTTGGAGTTTGGATGAGTTTATACCGGCATGGAGCCACTAACAGAAAAATAGGACTCGCATAGTTTTTATAAGGTGTGTGACTATGATTATTATGGAAGTTGATGAATTGAAGTGATGGAGGTTGTCGGTTCAGGATAGTTAAATAAGTGAAGGGTGGTAAGAGATGTTGTTGTGTTGGTGGCGTAGATATTACGAGATAGTGTTATTACTTTTGGAGTGAAGAGGAGTAGTGATTACAAGATAGTATTCTGAGGGAATCTAGTGAAGCGTTATTATTGTGAAGTGGATTAAGTAGTTTAGCGGATGTGAGCTTCTTCTTATTAACGATGCTTATAATCAATTATCTCCTAAGAGCTCGAAAGCCTGCTTTTTGCAAGTTAATTACAAGTGGTGAGTTGTATTTTTCTATTACTTTAATTTATTTATCTGATTAAGTACTGAGTTCTTCTACGAGTCTTACCTCCCACAATTTCAAGTAGATATAAATTATTCATTTTATTTTAATCTAAAGTGTCTCCTAAATTTATTTATTAAATTAAGTTCAAGTTTCAAATGGGGATCTGAGATAGCCGAGGCAAGCGCTCAGACCTTACAAATTAAGCAGATTTTAATATATAATATTAAAATACCTCTCTCTTTATGAAAATATGAATATTAGTTCAAATTTAAACTCATAAGGTAAGATTGGAACAGCTGTAGTAGATATTGCAAGGCCGACACTACAGCTGTCGTGGCAAAATTAAGAATTTTATTGCGTGTCTCTGTGTTTTTTCTATGTCATACCCGTATTCTATTTATTTATACATTTATTTTAGATAATTTATATTTTAAACCTACGTGGTACCCCACACAACCACTTACATACATAAGACATCTATAAAAGTTAAAAAATGATCCACTAAACTACTATAAACATCCTACAGATACTTATTAGAACGACAAATGCCACTATTTTTTACATTTATTAGATGTCTGTTAACTCTGTTTAAATGTCTGTTAAATCACCAAATATCCCATAAATGCACTAGTTACATCTAATAGATTCTGAACATATCTAAATCTTATTTTGATTTACGTGTTACATTTATTAGACATCGGAAAAGTAACGTCTAAATTTCATCTACATTTAAATATCTAATAAATACATATAATTAGTACAGGAATACCATGACTTTTAATAGAAATTCTTAAGATTTTTGTCACTTTTATGGATCAATAGATGTAATTTAAATGTCTAATAGATGCAAGTGGTTGTGTGGGATGTTGCTAAAATTATTCCAGTACAGTACAAATACTTATTTTATGATTAAAATAAACAGATTTAATGCCAAAACCGATTTTATCTATGGACTAGAGCATCGTAGAACATAGCTATAATATAGTCTTTCTCTTATGTTCTTCTTCAAGTCACAAATAAGGACGGTGCGGTAACTCGGCTATGAAACAGTAAACACATCTAGGTTGAGGGCCTAATATGGACTATTTTTATGATTTATTAAACATATTTTTAAAATATGGTTCATTTTTCGGCAATATTATTACATCATTAATTCATCACTACAATTTTAGAGAAACTTACATATGTTAAATACACATTATATATGAATGTATATTAAATGTGTATGTCTATTCAGCTAACATTTTTCAATCTCCCTGACTTTTAATAAATAACTTATGAAAACAAATTTCAAATAAACAAATTAACTATTTATAATAATTTTAAATAATATTTAACAAAAGAGTTATTTTTCACTTCTACACAGGTATTTATTTCCTTTTACTCCTGTATTTTAGACTAGCGGATCTGCAGATCAGAGCCTCAACGTCCTATTTGCACCGCTCTCATTATTCGACAGATCATTTTTATTTATTACATATTATTAAAACTAATTATATACATGTATATATATATAACTTATATATGTTTAACTCGTAACATATATAACATATATATCTTTCTGAGGGGGGCTACTACCCCCCCCCTCAAACTCCGTTGTTTGTTTCTGTCTATATCTATCTGTATACATGTATATATATATATATATATATGTTCTTTTTCTTGTAACTGCCAGTCTGTTGTCAATTTTAACTCATAAGGTGAAACTTCATGAGGTATGATTGTGAAACATATCGGAATTATTTTTTGTAGCTCTGTAAACCAATTACTTATTATATGTCAACCATTTTCCAAATGAACCATACTTTTAAACAATCTGAAACGTATGTTTATTTCATTTTGTTTAATGAAGTTTAATCATGCTAAAATGTATTTGTAAGAAATGCTCTCTATAGATCGTAATGATACAAAATTCTTTTTTAAGTCCCTGTACACGAACTACAGTTATTATACGCATGAATAAGAAGTATACAACTAATACATTTTACTTCATTAATGTTTGAACCAAATTTGGCTTTATTTGGACGTTTACAGAATGCCACTGAAATTGTTGTGTGTGGTCCTGTAAATAAATTATTTCTATGCATACTTTTTATTCTACAGAAAACAAGCTTTTAAGCATTTCAATAATGCATGTTACATTCATTTTGTTGAATGCAACATAAAAATGTTAAAATATGATTAAATAAAAATTTGACCATAAGCTCTAATGTCTTGAAATTATTTTGCGTGCTAGTGTGAACGAGTCATAAATATTATACAGACCAGAAAAAATATTTTAACTTATTCTATGTATCTCATGAACAATTGTTCAAAATTTGACATAAATTGGATGAATACATAACATTATCGGAACACTTTTGCAAGGTTGTATATATTAATTATTGAGACCTAACTCACATTCTTCTACAGAAAACATGCTTTTAGGAATCTTTAATAACGTATGTTAGTTTTATTTTGTTATATACGAACCATAAATAGAATACACACCCAAAACTATACAGCTAATTCTCTGTGGCACAAGAACATGTGTACCAAATTGCAAGTCAGTAGGGTGATTTTTGCTGCCGCTAACAGACACAGAGACAAACAGACAGAACCCAAAATCTTTTTGTGTCTCTACTTGAAGGCCTCGACTAACACGTTTCTGCAAAAATGCCACTGAAAAGAGATAGAAAAGGATAATGAACCGCATAGAATCCGAAGAAACGAAGAAGTTAGGAGAACAATCGTTCCAAAACGGACAGTTACACAGTGAAAGAAATCGAATAACTATATGAAAACGCGTTGTGGGACAAAATTCTACCCTGGAATAGAGACCGAAATTCAAATTGTCACTCAAATTTAGAAATTTTTATTCTGTGGATTCTCTCGAACTCTTTTGATTCTAGAAAATTAACCAATTAACATTTTTTTCAAATGAAATTACTTCCAAAAACTTAACGATGAGAAATGAAACTTTGGTCATGTTTCATTCCTCTTATTTAAGAAAAATAAGCCTGTTTTGTGTATCCATAAATTTGAAAAGATATCCATTTCATGAGATAATGCTACATACAGATAAGTGTTTTTTTTTTTTTTTTTTTTTTCCTTTCTTTTAAGTTTTAAAGAAAACGATGAGATATCAAAATCTGATTAATAAAACTATTGTTTTGTGTAATACGAACTAAATTGACTCACAGCTCAACAGTGAAGTAGTAAAAATTATTTCCAAATAAAAGTGGTAAAGTTGTCCATCACATAATTTCAAATAAAAAAAGTGTTAAACTGCTATCATCTTTGTTGATTGTAGCAGAACGCAGAAATTTTTCACCTACCATTTTCTAACTTTAAAAGAAAAAAAAAATCAAAAGCAATTGATCCACAAGACTCAATACAGCCTTGTTCGAAAATTAGAATGTCCCAGAGGTTAATCATTATGAAGCATGAATTATTCAAAATCGGGATTAAAGAAAACTTTATATTTTCAAAAACTCCGAGGTAAGTCATTTTACTGTTGGACGGTCTTAATTTGTACAAGTTGGTTAGTGTCTTTCAACTGCTTGTTACAAATAAAATCACATTTAATTTTTGACGAAGTTAACCTGCACATTATTTACAGTTATTACACCAAACCTTCTTCGGCGCTCTTAAACGCTGTTTCAAACGAACATATAACACCTGTATGCTGAATCATATCCGTCCTAATACAATTGAAAATGGAATTGAAGCAATTTCGTCAAATATTTTCTAAAGCTTGAAATTAAGTGTCAACGTCACGAAACGATTTCACAAATTTTAAGGAACCTGATACTTTTCCAATAGATAAGACTTTAATACAACATTGCTTTCATAATCGATTAAAGCACAAATAAATCAAAACAAAATTAATGATGTCAAAACCGTTGAGATATCTCGGAAATACAACAAAATTGAAAACCCATGACGAAGAACTCTAGCTATATTTGAAAATATTGAAAGAGACGATATTTATTCCCTATTTCTGGATAAAGAAAATGTATGTTTTGTACAGCCAGCCAAAAAAAAAACGCCACCCCCCCACCTATTTTCACCGTAAATTATCGTAAAAACATGCGACTGGTACCGATCAGTTTGTAATAACGTCTAGTTTATAATGTTATAGTTAGATTTTACTTAGGGGGTCGTCCACATATTAAAACTGACATCAACTTCATTTTTTTCAATGGTAACCCCCTTTTTTATAATTTATTTGAATTATTTGGATCAAATCATCACGGAAAATGGTATAGTTTATATATCTCGCTCAATTTTTCATAGAGTTATAAGCTGTCAAAGTTTGGGGATGCTAATGTTAAATGAATGTGACAAACATTAAATCATATCTTCCAAAATAATTATGATATTTAAATTCTCTTTTTTTTTTTATTCGTTTGAATGAAGTGACCCAAACATATTTCATGCCAATTTTTGCTAAAAAAAACATTTTTTGAATTATGAAAATTATTAATAAATTCATATTTGAAAAAATTATGAATTATGACCTATGTTAATTTTTGCACGAATAGAACGGGCATAATCAAAAACATGGGTTTCCAAATTTACAGCACGTTCCTAACATTATTTTTTGAGTTACAGTGATATTTCACTTTTTATTGCTGTTAGGGGGCCGTCACTTGTTATAATTTGTATCCTCTATAAGTAAATGTTTGTGTATAATTTGAAGGAAAACTATTTTAATTTACCTTTATGTTATTTTTATTGTTTCCTAAGCAATATTTCGATGTTTATTATACAAATTGGCATATTTTTGTAAAGTTATCACAATGTAGGCGAGGGATTGTGAAAGAATTTCAAAAGAAAAGAAGCCCCGCCTCTGATTCGTTGAAACACTATTTAAAAAAAAAGACTAATTTGCATATTCCTATTTGACTCTATATGTGACGCTGGTATGCATAAATCACAATGGTATTTACTACATCGATTATTGAAGACAAAACTTAAATGATTTAATTACAAATATGCAAAATTATTTTGTTTTATATTATAAAGTTTTGAAAAATTGTGAAAAGGCGTGGTTTACGGTACAAGAGAGGAATATATCCGATCCTAATATGTTAAGTCTTTCTTCATAAGTATTAGATATCTTTTTCTAGTTTTTCGCTGCTAAAATTCTATTTTAATCCAGTTACACTTTTTTTCGCATTTCAATATTCAAGAGTCCGTACACCTCTAGTTAAATATCATATTTTAGAAAACACGGTACAGCGAAACTGATTGCATGAAACAGCAATTATGCATTCGGCAATCGTTTTTTTATTATTATTGTGAATATTTAATCATTTTAAAAAGATTTTTTACCATGAATTTTCTGTTTAAATTTTGTTGTGACATATTTGCATTTGGTTACTGTACCGTTTGTAAGCTTTGTGTTATTTAAAATTTATCCCATAATGTAACATAATAAAATATCAAATTTCTATTAAAAGTTTTTTAATACAGAATCAATTCGTGAAAAATTGCTTTTTTTTTTTTTTTTTTTTTAAGTTTATAAGATCTATTTTTGGAACATAGCTCAATAGTATTTATTTTCAATTTCCTAATCACGAAATCAAAGTCACAGTTATTATGGAATAAAAATTTAAAACAAAGGAAGTCTTATTACTTTCAAATATATAGATATTGATCTTACAGAATCCTGAAATTTCATTTAAAAGACTTTAATCGTCTAAATTTAAAAATCCAAAATAAAATAAATTAATCTAAATGCTTTTAAAGTTGAAACGGGAAGATTTCAAAATATATGAAAATTGGCATTTGTGTTTTGAACATTTTGGTGCGGCAGATATTAAAAACAATATTTTAATGATGAGCTGAACCTGAGATTAAGAGAGGGCGGATCCAGCTATTTAGCACAAGTGATATCACCTGTCTAAAACCAGAATAAACAACATTTTAATTTATTCAGGGGTATTTTTAGCCCACTGTTATTCCTTTTTTTTTTTTTTTTTTTTTTTTTTTTTAGAGAAATTTATCTTACTTTAACATAGATTTTTACTTTTTACCGCTATCCACATGTGACCTTCAGCATTAGCATTTAAATGAGGAGTCATCATCTTCTTCCAAAGCAAATTTTATTTTAAATAAACTTAAAATCATATATATTTGTGAAAATCCAAACAGATTTTTCCTACTAAGAAAGCCATTCCACACTGAAATGCATGCGTAATCGGTCACTTATACGCCAAATCACACAATATATTGGTAGGTAGGTAGATTGGGTTTAATGTCGCACTAGTACTGCGCTATGGGTAATTGGCAACGGTCTGGGATGCACCCCCTACAATGGTCTGGAGACACGCCATCGTAATTTTTATCGTTCACGGAGACGATGGCTTCCCTGCTTCTGTTCCCATAGTTTATTGTTCAGATTTTTTATTTATTTTTATTTATTTTTATTTTATTTTATTATTATTTTCTTTGTCCCCCCCCCCTTTTTTTCTTTTTTTTAAATAGAATAATGTAACATTTTGACCTTTTCAACTGAAGATTTAGATTAAGGGTAGTCAGCCTTTCTACACCCACCGTCCACTTCGGTGTCTGTGTTAAGGGTAGAATTTTAGAACATCCCATTAAACATAGCTGCCAATATTTTAATTTATTCCGGAGTATTTTTAGCTCCGCCTTTATTTCGCACCACTTTATTTTTAGAATATTTTTCTCCAATATATAACAATGATGAAATAAGAAACATTTACTCTTTTAAAAAAATGGTATGGATTAAAGGCGGAGCTAAAAGTACTCCGGAATAAGTTAAAATATTGGCAGCTATGCATTAAGTAGTAGGATTTATTATTTTGCATATTAATTTGTTACACATTATAACATATATAAGCAAAATAATATCGTGGAGATTTATGTAAAAGTTTTTAATAATGTCATAAAAAAAAAATTAATTAATTAAAAAAATAAATAAATATATAAATAAATAAATAAAACTGTTTTAAAATTTTTAAAAAGTCAATTATATAAAAGAAAATAAAAGTACTGCAGTATCACAACAAACGCCCATTGTCACTGTGAAACGGCCTTGGGAACCAGGTTGAGTGCCACCGTTTCAGACAATTATACGGCAGCTTGAGTTAAAATAATTTTGAATTTTCAAACAAATTTAAAACCATTTACCTTTTTTTTTTGATAGATATTTTAATATCTATTCAAGCTATTTAATTTTCTTCGTATGAAGTGAACTATTTGATGTTTAATCAATAGAAACCAATAAAAATCTTTTAATTCATAAACTAACTCAGACAGTTCTGTGAATTAGTCATTTTTTATTTTATAATTAACATTTCTGAACTTTTTTTCCGGTGTGAAACTTAATAAATAATGTATCCTGGGTGGTAGATCATGATTTATATTTTCTAAATGTATAGACGGACCCCCAATACATTTTCACGTGTAACTCTATTTAGAATTGATTTAAAGTATATAAATAGGTATGTTTTCCGAACCGCCTTAATCTCAGAAATCTGAATATGAAGTCAAAAATAGGAGTTGCTATTGAAAAAAATGAAGTTATCGCCATTTTTAATATGTAGACGACCCCCTAGGCAAAATGTAACTATACCGTTATAAACTAGACGTTATTACAAATCGATCGGTACCAGTCAAATGTTTCTACGATAATTTACGGCGAAATTAGGTGGGGGGGGGTGGCGTTTTTTTTTTTTTTTTATTGGCTGACTGTACATTTGTCACTTTGTATGCTGTTAATCAAAATATCCCTATCCTATGGATAAAAAATCCAGCCAAGTAAGGGAATATTAAAATATATTTAGAAGTATATTACAAGTGGTAATACCATGATAGCGCCATGCGCCATTCTTTTTTAAGATATAGAAGACTGCAATTGTCCCTATAGAGGGCTCTGAGTGCTGGTAGTGCATGCCATATCGTTAGATTACGACAGATACTTGTGTGGTAACATAGGAAGAAGTTCAAAGGTATCGTTCGTATCATACATGCCTTTAAACTTTTTCAGCGAGTAGTCATTCAAATATTAACTGCGAAAAATGCCAGTGCTGATGAAGTATATAGTCGCATGCAAATGTGTATGGAATGTCACGAAAATCAAGTATTCTGATGATACAGTGCTCTGTTAAAAATGGTTTCTTAAAAATGAGCTAAATTGTCTGAAAATAGCTCCGAAACAATATATGCTTAAATTTGAAAACCCATGCTCTCGATTTTGAGTATATTCACATGTGAAACATGGGGGATATTGGGATTCTTATTGGTCAAACCCATTTTTGAGCGTGTCAATATACTCAAAAATGAGTACATCGGTTTTGAAATTTAAGTATATATTATTTCGAAGCAATTTTGAGACAATTTAGCTCATTTTTAAGAAAACATTTTTAACAGTGTGGTTTCCGTAAAGGATAAAACAGTACAGATGACATGACAAAACCATTTCAAGTGCATGCAGTTATCACCTGGGAAGCATTTTGCAAATCTGTACAATCTTGTGAAAAAATATTTGGCAAACTTTATCTGATCTGCGTAACATAAACTCTGTGTCATACACGTTTTGCATGAAACAATAAATTTTGTCAGCAACACGCTTACAACATTTGGAGATGTCCATGATAAAATGATACTGTTGAATTTGTTCCTAGGCTAACCCATTAGCACATGTTTTGATCTGACGATATGACATGCATTTCCAGCATACAGAGCCCTGTATATGGGCATGCATACTCTTCTCTATCTTTAAACGATGACGCAGTCGCATGCCACTTTAAAATGGGTGGCATTTACATATATTCTAAAAGACGGTACTTCAGTCATATTTGGAAAAAAAATTGGTTTCCTTCTTTTCCAACTGTATACGCTTTTGAATACGAAATAAATTAAATTGCATTATAGGCATTTCATAGATTATTTTAAAAGAATAGGGAAAAAATCCACACAAGCGGTAAATATATATATACATATAGTTAGATAGATATAGTTAGATAGATAGATATAGATATGCACAGTATATGGCAAAGGCACTGTATCCGAAAGAAATGTGCTCATGTTGTTTGTTTAAAGATAATGATTTCAGTCTTGAAGAACAAGAACGCGTGAGTAGGCCCTCAATTACAGCTGAAGATAATATTTGAACACTGATAGAGAATAACCCACTCTAAATCGCAGATTAACAGAAATCTTAAAATTATTTGATCTGCTGTCTGCGTAAATTGACACCAAAATTTAAGTGTCTTTCGCTTCATCGTCCCTTCAAAATCGACCTAAACTTTGTAGACAACCTAATAACTTTATGCGCAAATTTTATATTTTTGGTAAACCAAAACCACACATCGATAGACATAAAAAAAAAAAAAAAAAAAAAAAAATCAAATTGTTTTCAAAACATTTAAAATGTGTAAATTCGTCAAATATCAGAAGGCTTTAATTCTAAATAAATAAAAAGAAAGAAAAAGAAAAGAAAAGAAAAAGAAAAAGAAATTTACTCAGTTATTTGATTAACCCCTGACATCTAACAAGCATATGTGAACTAGATCTTAGTTGATAGAGCCAATGACTCTGACGAGTATTTTCCACTCTTAAGAAGTATACATATACAGGGTGATCCAAAAGTCAGGACCAACTTTAAAATTGAATAATTCGAAAACGAATCAAGATACAAAGATACGGTTTGCACCAAACAAATGGAAAAGAAGTCGGGTTTTTTGTGGCAACGAAAAAAATGGTTCTGTTGGCGACCAACAGATGGCGCTGTCGTATTTCTGATGTAGGATTATGCAAAGCAATAAACGATATATAAAAGAACAACTACAGCAGGTAATGGTAGTCGAAGCTTATATGCATCGAAATATCGCATTCTCAGTCGCTACTTTAATCACGCATGGCCTCCAAGATCTCCCGATCTGACACCCTGTGACTTTTGGCTGTGTGGATTCTTGGAAGTCAAAAGTGTACCGCGAACAACCGGCATCACTAGCAGCGCTGAAAGATGCCATCCGCCAAAATGTTTCTGCCATAACGCAAGAAATGCTACTAAATGCTGTGAACGATGTGGTGAATCATCTCACAGCTGTACTTCTGAAAGATGGACATTGAACAGTTACTAATTAACTGTAGTACTAATTAACTGTAATTAAGCTGACTTGTAAGTTGTCAAATTTTTTTTTTTCATTTATAAATCATCTTTTAGTGAAATAAAACCCTATAGCACCATCTGTTGGTCGCCAACAGAACTAGTTTTTTTCCTTTGCCACACAAAACCCGGTTTCTTTTTCCTCCGTTTGGTACAAACCGTATCTTTGTATCTTGATTCGTTTTCGAATTATTCAATTTTAAAGTTGGTCCTGACTTTTGGATCACCCGGTATATTGGGTTGTTAGATAAATAATGTCGTTTCTTTTTCATGTTTTTCAAAGTGAATTTATTTATATTAACAACAAACATTAATCAATGATATATTGACCATTTTGTTGGATGACCATTTGTCATCTTTCGGTAAGTTGAAAAATTCCACGTTCGAAGAAGCCTTGGTTTTTAAAAGCGAAGGTTTTAAAAAACGACATTATTTATCGAACAACCCAATATATATATATATCAGCATGTTCATCTCAGAATATGTAAAATTTTTCTGAAGTTATGATATCATAAATATTTATTGTTATCTTGCACAATTTTATCTAAGAAATTGTATTTGTATTTGTATTTGTATTTGTATTTGTATTTTTTTTTTTTTTTTTTTACCCTTTCTCTCTTGGGAACTTACCATAACATTTTTAGCGTTTTAGGATGATTTATAGTAAATTTTTATTCATCTCAAGGATTTCTTTGTAAGAAACTAGAATCCAATTATTTCAGCCTTGTTAAATCTATATGTCGTCAAAACTTTGTGATATTTAGGATTAACGACCTGAATTCATGCCTGGTAAAATTAACAGAACCATATGCTAAAGCAATAGTACTTTCCGTATCTGGTAATATTACATACTAATCAAGTTAAATCTTTCAAATTACAAAAAAAATCTCCTAAGTGTTGATTTATTGAGGAATTCCAGGATATTCTATCAAAGACATTTTATTCATATTTGATGCAATATACCAATCATATGTTTAGTCTAATGATTTATAGTGATTTACTCGTCTGATCAGAGTATTAATCTAGTAAAAGCAAAGTTTAAAAGACAAATCCTGGTTAATGCTAAAACGTAATTTTCCCATAGGTAAAAGCATCATTTACATAATTAAAAGCAGTGTTGATTGTACAAAGTACTAACAGTTAATGACTAATATATTTTGCGTTGTTTAATATATCATTTTAATATTTTTTTTTGTTTGTTTGTTTGTGTGCTACTACTGAAATATTTTTTATTTTTAATTTAATAAAAAGATAATCTTGTGTCATTCTCGCGATATTTTTTTACTTTGCATTTTAATACTATGAAGACAGATTGCAGATTAAGTGGTAAAATAAAAAATATTGTGATTGAATCTGTATTAAAAGGAATTTAAAAGTAGCTTAAAGGCAGTTTCTATTGGCATAAAATTCTATGAAAGGGACCCACTGCCCTACTCAACACCCCGTTTAGTTATAATACCTATAAAAAAAAAAAAAAAAAAAAAAATCGCATACGGCCTTTGATTTTCTTTTATGAAGTCTCGTAATTGGGACACTAAATTAAAAAATAAGCCCTTAATAAAAAAATATTTATAAACACGCTTTTGTGTCAATATATATTAAAAACTCTTATTCAGTGTACGTAGATAATAAACATGTATGCAAAATTTCAGCTAATTAGACGATAGGAAATGATAAATAGATAAAAAGACTTCTTTACACACCATAAATTTTAAGTCAGCACAACCGGTTTCGAAAGGACGTAGCCTTCCTTCATCAGGTGCAAAAAAAAACACGTGCTACTGCCTTGGAGGCAAAAGCAAGACTGTCTTGCTTTTGCCTCCAAGGCCGTAGCACGTGTTTTTTGCACCTGTGTCTTGCTTTTGCCTCCAAGGCAGTAGCACGTGTTTTTTTGCACCTGGTCTTGCTTTTGCCTCCAAGGCAGTAGCACGTGTTTTTTGCACCTGATGAAGGAAGGCTACGTCCTTTCGAAACCGGTTGTGCTGACTTAAATTGTATGGTGTGTGAAGAAGTATTTTTATCTATTTATCGTTTGTACACCAGTTTTGCATTTAGTTTTGATAGGAAGTGGTTTAAAATTTTCAAATAAAATAATTATAATAAATTTATTTGGGAGATAATGTCCTCTCACATCTCCCGAAAATCTGGACCCGCTTGAACATGTATTGCGAGTTGATTTTCACATGTAAAGAAAATTGTAATTCAGTTGTACAATAGGAGGTAGATTTAAATTCGGAATTAATTAATTGATTGATTGATTGATTCGGTTTTACTTCGCACTAGTGCTGCGCAGAGGGGCAATTGGTGACAAATTCGGAATTAAGCACTCAGGTCATCACTCTAAATATGTTAATTCGTAATCATGTATTGTCATCGGGGTTATCTATGTATGCAAAATTTTTGCTCATCGGACAGTAGGTAAGAGGCGAACATTTAATTCTTAGACTTGGGCAACACAAATAAATAAATAAATAAATAAATAAAAAAGCACCAAGTTAAATAAAAGCTTGCTATAAAAAATATGCATACTGATAGATAAATATTTAAAAATTGTAATTTATATTTAAAAAAAATAAAAATAAAAATAAAAATAAAAATAACTTTTCAAATGTGATAGAATAAAATTTAATACAGACAATTATAAAAGCATATATATATATATATATATATATATATATATATATATATATATATATATATATATATATATAATCAAGTTCTTAATTTATCGTGTTTTGTAAAATAAAGTAATAAATAGACTGTAAGGTGTGAGGTCTCACACAAACACGTTCATGTTCATGTGCACAAAATCGCGTCTATTTTTCAATGGAGTGTTTGGTTGGAATATTTAAAGACACCAGTTAGATCTAGGGTTTGCTGGCGATAGTCAGTGTGAATGTGTAATGCTAAGTATAGGTTAATTGTGTTGGTGTATTTTTGGAAAAAAGGAGTGAATAGTTCTTCATTTCATTTCTTTAAAATAGGACTTGCAAATTAAAGAAAAGTTTGTGTTTTTAGATGAAGTCTCATGTTTTATTGGATTGCGCTTTTGAATTGTGAGTTCAACTACGATGTGTAAAACTTTAAATTTTGAATCGTTCATAAAAGTAAAAGTATTGAGTCGACGCTTTTCATGTAACGTTATCGGCTTATTCAGTAAGCATTTTCAGTATTATTTTCAATAAAATTGAATTATTTATTCTGTAGGTGAAATATTTGTTTTTGAGTTTAAATAAGTTAAATCATTGTGTGACAATCCCCACATCCCCTTCCGCCCTCCTTTTAAGGTTTACAATAAAATAAATTAATTTTTACATGCCAGGTCTTCATTTACATTAAAAAGACATTTAACCGATTAAGACGGCTGAAGCAAGCAGAGCTGAGAACCAGCCCTTAAATATAAATATTTTTTTTAGTAGAATTGAGTTATTTTATAACTAGCAGGCTTTATCCGCTTCTCTGGTCACTACATTTAAATTATTTTTCAAAATTTCAGATCATTATCAATAAAAAAATTTCAAAATATTAAATTATAAGTGTCTTAGTTGGTTTTTACACCACACTCTTGGTTGCGTTACGGGTAAAGTTAGAAATGTCGTAAAATCCCTTCAAATGATATGTTGCGTACGCTTAATCAAAACCCGCACGCCAAAACTCTCAAATATGTGGTAATTTGAGAGTTTGAGTCAGTAAACTAACGTACAGAAACATGTTTCTTGTCTCTCCCTCCCTTAAAAGGGGGAGCGAGGTGAAATTTTTGCAATAACTTTTATTAGTGTGTGTTGTGCACGTGTAACATTATACATCAGACATCGCTGTTCTAAAATGATTCGGAGAAAATTCAAGTTTGGGGGAAAAAAATCACCCGCCTCAAAGCCGACGAAGAAGGTAATTTCGTAAAATACAATTTTAGAGTATGTTGGATACGCATAATCACCCGACACTCCAAAAAAATCGCTTTCTTGAGACAATTTGGAGCAAAGTTTCATTGTAAAACGTGTTTTCTCCCTCCCTCTTAAAGAGAGAAAGAGGAAGAATTTTCGTAATATCGCTTATATTGCGTGCTGGGTACCTATGACCAACCCACATATGAAAAATCGTCTTTTTGTCATAAATTGAAACAGTGTTACGATTGGAATCGTGTTTTATATTTCTCTCCAAGGGAGGAAGATAACAATTTCGGAAGATACCTTCACAGTGGGGTTTGGATGCACATAACCATTCCATACACAATAGTATGTGACAACAGTAGTTTCCATCGAGTCCCTTGAACAAATGTAACAAAAAAAAAGCTCTTCCGAATTTGCCCCTTCGTTATCCCCCCCCCCCCCGTCCGCCTCACAAATAATAAAATATTAACAATGAAAAGAATAAAGAAAAGAAAAGAAAATCCAAAATGTATTTTTGGAAATAAACTAAAGAACACGCACAGCCGTTTTTGACCTCTTTCCATAATTTTAGTAGCGTTTCACTTAAAAATCCTGATTTTACCGAATTTCCTCCCCAAAATTGATTTTCTTCTTTTCCCCTCTTAAAATCCGTAATTCGAAAATCTCCAATATTGCTTACTTGTTTATTTATTATTCATATTGTCTCGGCTCCCCACGTACAATTCCTTCTGCGTGAATTATTTTAGAGCTGAGATATGCTCACAAACGTGCTTAATATTTATGCTGTCAAACGTGCTTTTGCCATCTGCAGCCCGGCAACAGTAAAATGGGGATAAATTCGTAAAATCCCGTCTTAGTGGGGGTTCAAAGACCTAAATACTTTCCCCACCAAAATTTACCAACCTTCACTCCAAAATTTGTGTTGCTATCTACCGTAAAATCGCCAAGGCCGTGTTGTGTCGATCAGAGAGTGGATTCAGAGAGTGGACGTACTCTTTCATATGTGTAAATGAGAAACAGAAAGCTTCTCGTTATATCTGTTTGGATTTTCAATCCGAAATACCAAGCTAAAATATTCAACTGATCCCTACGAAAATCAGTACACTTATTATTAAACCCAAAATCTACTGAATTTTTGTTTAAATAAAAACCTAATTTAACTTAAAAATTATTTTTAAAAATAATGCTAAAGTAAATAAATATATAAATCAAGCATTCATTATTTTTCAAGATATAAAAGAAAACATTATATTTATATTCACTTAATATATTAAAACAATTATAAAACTTTTTTTTTTTTTGTTAAGTTTTATTATTTATGGGTTAGTAAATATATTTTTCTTCCATTCCACAACGAAAAAAAAATGCTATAATTAGATTATAACAGTTGTAAATCTATAGTTTTCGCCTTGAAAAATTAAGTTCTTGAATTTAACAATAGCTACTTTAAATATTAGTTCAGATTATTTATTTTATTTTATTTTTATTTATTTATTTTATTTTATTTTATTTTATTTTATTTTTGTTTAATCTCAATTCCTCTTAGTTTCTGTTCAATTTCCCGGCAAAGTTCCCATTTCTCTTCCAAGGAAACATTCAAAAGGTGTCGTCTTCAAAAAGTTTTGAAAAATATATGTATATGTAATTCTACTCTTCATAAAACACCAGAAAGTGGAAAAATTATCGGCTGAAAAGAATTACAGCGACCACAAAAAACTATCAAAATAAAGCATATTTGGCGATTTTACACTGTTAGCCGATTTATTTTGAGTACTTGGCGGAGAAGTAAAACACGGCTCTGTTCATACACAACAATCTTGGTGCTAGCGAACTAACCTAAACACCTAACAGCGCTAAATCGCCAAAAGTGCTTAATTTTGATAATTTTTTGTGGTCGCTGTAATTCTTTTCAGCCGATAATGTTTCAGGTGTTTTATGAAGAGTAGAATCGCATATATATTTTTATCAATATATTTTGAAGACGACACCTTTATAATGTTTCCCTGTTAGTAACAACGGCAGGTGCGGGTCACATGTTCGAAAAGACGTGACCTTTGTCTGGTTTTGCCCTTCAACTCCCTTAGCGTTCACATCGAGGTCAGTCTAACATGAGTGTGTGTGCGTACTGTCGGTAACAAAAGTGTCTGAACACTAGCGAAAATTCCTATTAAAAAAAAAGTACACTTTATACGGTTTGTTAAATAAATCCTTATCGAATCATGTTCTGAGACTGACTAAGAACAGGATTCGGCAAGGATTTATTTAACAAAACCGTATGAAGTGTACTTTTTTTACATAGGAATTTTTGCTACAGTTCGGACACTTTTGTTACCGACTGTACAGTTCACAAGTGAAATACCTAGATCTGCCGGTTCACGCGTTCAGTGTGAACTTCCTTTGAAAGTGTATCGTCAGCGGATTGGTGGTTGTTTTTTTCATCTTGTTTTTCTCTCGTCTGTGTGGCAACTTTGGGTAGCATCAGTTCGACAAGGCGGGAAGAATCTTGAATTGAGGCGTTGGTATCGACAGCAAACGCATGGAGTAAAAGTTTTTCTAAAAAAAAAAAAAAAAAAAAAAACGGGGCCCTGGCTCCTAAATAATCGTCCCTTAGAATTAATTTTTGAACTAATGAGGAAACAACGATGGAAGACCTACTATTAGCCGTTTTGAATTAATTTTTGGGTGAACCGGGTGATCGGTACTTCGAAAAAGAAAAAAAAAAATGATCCCTGTTTAGTCTTTCCCTGAATTTTAACTTACGTATTACTAATGCCTAAGGAAGACCCGTAATGTTGTTGTTGCCTTCAATCTAGTTGTCTGGAAACGTACTACTTTTTATTATAATCTACGGTTGAAGTTGTGATAGTATGAAGGTGTTAAGATCAACAAGGTGCTGGCTCGAGGATGTGTCTTTCGATTGAAAATCAAATAAAATTAGGTAAAGGTTTGCTGCGAGCTGGGGATTCTTTGGAGCTCTCATGACTACATTTCAACAAACCTCTGGTTATGCCTCTTCAGGGGACCTACAACGA
Organism: Salticus scenicus; assembly: GCA_963930645.1. Classification (NCBI taxonomy): domain Eukaryota; kingdom Metazoa; phylum Arthropoda; class Arachnida; order Araneae; family Salticidae; genus Salticus; species Salticus scenicus. The sequence goes on from OZ005649.1 coordinate 235,776,282, forward strand.
ACATGCCGAGAAATTTCCGTGGAGTAAACTTCCCTGCACCGAATTTCCAAGGACCCGGCACTCACGTTTTCGAGACCCATATTTTGCCCTACGACGAACGTATTGGAAGCCGGTAACGGAAGCCCGGTGCGGAGATATAAAACTTTATCTGTACCGAATACTTTTGACCAATCACAGTGAGAAGGTGGTCTAAAGCGAATATATCCAACGTTGTCAGCCATTTTAAAATAAGAACTGATGAAAAAAAGGAAAAAATATGTTCCAAAGTTATATTTTTTGAAAAGAACTTTTAAAACTATTTATTTTTTGTGTGAACACTGTATATATATAATCATTAGTTTTAAAGATATTCGATTAGAAAGTTGACGAGTGACAAAAGGTATATCACTTTGTCAACTGCATTATTAAGCGAATCAATTTTGGAGTATTCAGAGCTGTAAATTATAAACTAAACCATGTGAATTCATAGTTTATAATGAAAGAATCGTGAAAATTCTATTTAAGGATTGCAAAATGTAATAATTTAAAACTCAAGGAAAATCTCGACAGGCAGCCAGCAGCGCTGTGATAGCGTAACATTCTACTACCTGACAGTTCCCTAGTTCGATTCCCGACAAGTCCCATTTTTTTCTTATAAAAAAACGCAGAACATATTCTTAAAATAAATAGTTTGTCATCAAAATTTAAATATTTACTTTTAAACTTTTAATTTATTTTATAAATGCTTTTTATTTAGCTAAAAAAAAAAAAAAAAAAAAAAAAGTTAAATTTATTTAACTATAAAATAGAAAATAATTACTAAATTAAATCAGGAATTACACAAATATTCAGCAAGGAATAAAAAAATATATATATTTATATAAAAGAAAAATTAAGTTTAAAAGTTTAATCTTTGATTAATGATGATTTTTTTTATTTAAAAACAAAAAAATAATCAAGCGTTTACAAAGTAATTTAATTAGACTGGAATTTTTAATTTTTATTTTTTCTAGTGGATGGTGGTTAAATTTAATTAATAATTTACCAAAAAATAATTTAACATCAACTCGAAATATATATATATGTGTGTGTATGTATTTATAATATTTTCTTTGTAATATTTTAACAAAATATTACAAAGAAATTTAAGAAATTTTATTTTCAAAATTAAAACGTTACAAATCATTTCCTGATTCATAATTACTATAAAAGTAGAAATATTATCGAAGGGAAAGTATCTCATATTTTAAATATTTTATTACAAAAAAAAAAAAAAAAAAAAAAAAAAAAAAAAAAGAAGAAAAGAAAAGAAAAAGAGAGAGGGGGAGCATTTATTTTTTTTTCTAATTTTTAAATTAATTATTCATATCCTATTTGTTAATAAAACTAAAAAAAAAAAAAGGGGGGGGGAGGGGAGAAAGAAAGAATATTAGGAAGTGTTACATATATTTTCAAAGAAAATCTTTTTAGGGCATATTGTGTTAAAAAAAAAAAAAAAATCTATGCCTTTGTAAGCTTTGACTATTTTATTTCAAATGAAAATAACTTTTTTTTTTTCTTTCTGTGTGTGGGTTAAATTTAATTAAAAATTTATGAGAAAATAATTATTAAAACAAATTAGAATTATACACTCATCAGCAATGAATAAAAATGAAAAATAATTTATTTATTTATTATTAGTAGTGATCATAATCAGAAGTAAAATAAAACGATCAAGCACTTTATTTTTAAATTATTATTTTGTAATTGAAATACATATATGTATATACATATTTATTTAATAATTAATAAAATAAGTATTCATACTTTCCTTGTTAGTAATCTACATATATTAGGAAAATTCTAATATTTTCAGTACTCTTCTTAAAAAAAAAATTAAATAAATAAATAAAATAAAATAAAAAAATTGTTTGCTTATTTTAAAAATATAGATAAATAAACACTGAACGTTCCAGGATCGAACCCGAGCACTTTGGGTCTGCAATCAAATATTCTGCGATCGAGCTGCTGACGGCGTAACATTATGCATCTAATTTATTAGAATATACTGTCATTAAATTAGCATCTTATTACATTATGAATGATGAATTTATATATTTCAGCTTAGAATTCATAGCTCTGAGGATTTAAAAACTGATTAAATTTAGAAAGTTACTCTTTAGTCTTCAATTTCAGACTGTTTCTGGTAATAGTTTTCTTGACAAAAGCGATACATCTCTCGTCACTCGTGAACTTTCTCATCAAATATCTTAAAAACTAATGATTAAATGTACACAGTGTTCACGCAAAAAAATAATACTTCTGAAAGTTTTTTCTAAAAAATATAACATTTGTACATATTTTTTATTTTTGAATTCATCAGTTTTTATTTTTTAAAAATGGCGGACACATTTCGGTGCCGAAAACTCGTTTCTACCTGCTCTACGCTTGGTGATATTTTTTCGATAAATCTCGGCAGGAGTTTCCTGGACCGAGAAGCAAGAGAGCGCTTCCGTGAGCTTAGATGTAGCACATTTTTGGCACTATCGGAACATGACGTCACAGCCAAGAATTGCCGGGAGTGAAAAAGTCTCGGTAGGTTCCTTGGAGTGCCCCAGGTCGTTGGAAAATTTAGTAATTTTCGGGTTACTACTGATGAGTAAGATGAAGCCTGTGACCATTTTGTGTAAATTGCAGAAAAAAAAGTATATTATGTGTGCCAGGAAATGGAAAAATTGGATTCAAGGGTGTGCGAGCGAATTTCATCATGTGGAAGTTTTTGTACTGTAGCTCGCCCTGCTATTGGATATTCATGAAGAGAAAGTGAGTAATTTAATCTGTGAAAGTATTTTTTTTTTTTTTTTTTTTTAGCAAAAGTGCCTCCCAGCAGCCTCCAGATGTCTTGCAGCCTTCACCTTGAAAAATAAATTATCGGCAGATTATTTTTATTTTCTTGGTTTGAAAATTTGTTGATCATAATAGAAAAATTATTACTTTACCAAAATGTGGCATTTAATTTTATTGGTTAAGTAGATATTTGCTTTATTATGTAACTATGTGAGGAATGGACAATTTTTATGAGTACTTAAATGATTTTATTTTGATATATGGACAATTTTTATGAATATTTAATTTATTTTAATTTGATATTGTGAATGTTGTAATTTTAAAACGAAGACTAATGTGTAACCAGAAGGAAATAGGTAGATAATTAAACTGTCAAACTGACTTTTGTTACTGTCAGCAATTATGACCAGAGAATGAAATAATAAGTTTTGGTTTGTTGGAGTTCCAGAAGTAGCTGTAATTAAATCTTATTAAATTTCTTTCACATAAGAAACATTTGTTCATCTTGTTATTTTGAACCAAATTTCTCTTGTGCGGTAGGATTACTGTAGGAATTTTATTGAAAATGTGTACATATTTATATATATTAAGGGGTACATACAAATGACACACTTCTAGTTGCAAAGCCGTTTGCAGGCGTTCCAAATGTATGACTGCAGTCGGCAGCAAAAGTGTCCGAGCACTAGCAAAAATTCCTATGTGAAAAAAGCACACTTAACACGGTTTTGTTAAATAAATCCTTGTCGAATCATGTTCTTAGACTGACTAAGAACAGGAATCGACAAGGATTTATTTAACAAATCTGCATTAAGTGTACTTTTTTTACATAGGAATTTTCGCTAGTGCTCTGTTACTTTTGCTGCGGACTCTATTTGGAAAAATCTTGCAAAATTTACGTCATCAAAATTGCATGCGTTCCGTTTGTATGTAATCCTTGATTGATAATTTTGAAAGGGAGGTGGTATTTATTTTTAATTTTTTGTTTGTTTGTTTGTATGTTTTTTTTTTTTGGGGGGGGGGGGAGGAAAGTGCTCTTCAGCATTTATTATTATGATTATTATTATTATTATTACTTTCAAAATGTTTTATTATTTTAAAACTTGTGGTAGTTTCTGTTGTAGATAAGATCATGGCCTTAAAATAAATTTAGTTGGTTAACAGAGACTGCCCCATAAGAATCTGCCTTTAAATATTATTTATGAATTAAAATATTGATGCAACAGAGACTTTGGTATCTCTCACCATTAAGCTTCGTCATCTTTAACATCAAATATATTGAATCTGGGTTAATTGAAATTTTAAATGGGGATATTAAAATTCACACTCGATGTACTGGAGTTTAAGATTGTATAAAGATGGCTATGTGTTGGTAACTTAGTAAATTTTGGAATTTCGAGTTTAATTGGAAAAAATAAATTAGAAAATTCAAATTTATGACGAATAAATAACACGTCAAAATACGAAAGTGTAAACTCTTTTTTTTTTATTATTATTATTAATTAACTGTCTAATTGTGGTTTTATTCGTTTAAATTGTTACTACGTGGTCAAACTGTTCTGATTAGGATTTTATTGAAATACTACATTTTGCTGGATTTTTTTTTATTATTCCATTAAAATTTTCGCTCAATTTTTACGTTTATATGGTTTTCATACTGAAACTCGACGGTTATATGAATAAGTTATTTCTGTTTATACTTATGTTTAGTATCTACACATAAATCACAATATTATGCAAAATATTACGGCTCTAAAATTTCATCTTTCTTTTGTAAAAGTTCTACTGATGCTTCAACATGTCTTATTGACCTCCTGGGTTGAGTTGGAAACCATTTATTCATTCAGTCGAAGTATCATAAGATGGAAGATTTTTATTTATTTATTTATTTATTTGTTGTTTTAAACCCCTTTTAAACTTTCTCTGTTTTTTCCTTAATTCGAAACTTTCATAATCACTACTTCAACTCGAGCAGCTCCGAGTAGACAAGATAGTGTCTAAAAAAATCTTAAACGCAGTCTAAAAATGAAAATTGTATGTAAGATTATTTGTCAGAACGTTATTTGAGAAGTATGAAAAGTTTAAAAATGAATTTAACTTGCATTTAATAATTTTCAGAAAAAAAAGATATTAATTAATTAAATTAATATTATTATTATACCTATACTTATAATTTTAAACCTTAAGAAGATATCAGTAAATCGAGAATCGAAACCAAACCCCGTTTTTTTGCGCAAAAAATGTGTATTGTAACTATCCATTTCCATTTTATCGTTTAATATGTCACAAATTTACAATTCGTATTCGGTGTATGATACTTATGCACGTAAAACTTACTCAATTCTACTAAATGCAGAAGTATATATTTTTTTTTAATGATGTTATTGTATTAAAATACAAAACTTGTCTAGAGGGACAGTGTAAAAGTTTAAAAACTGTAACTGTTTCAAAATTAACGAGAGGAAGCTTTTAATGACTTCATTTTCTACCATATTTTGAGAAGAATTGCTACTTGCAATACCCACTTGTTCCTAATAAAAAACAACAAAATAAACTGAATTCAAATTGTTTTAGGACATATTGTATATAATTAGTAAATTTACAATGGCTTGTAACAAGAATACACGCTTGATTATATTTTAAGAATTCCAAAGAATATTTTTTTTAAATAATTTTACTTAAATGATTTCAACTCTCGTAAGCAAAAGCGAACTAGAATTTGAGATTAAAAATGCCTTTCATAAATTTTATTTTATCTCTCAATTGGTGATGTCAGAATGAAAAATATACCATGATGTTTAAAAATAAAAACTTGTGACATCCAATAAATGAGACTAATAAATAAAACGATCTCACTTAACGATATTAATCAAGTAAGAAACCAACTAGTACATATTTCAGTAAGCGTAACGAGCGAGATACTTTAACAAATTTATTTTTAAAATTATTTAAATTAAATATTCCATATTTATCTTATTAATATATATAATTTGGGGAGAAACGCTGGAGTGAAATTAATATGTATAAATGTTCACTAATCATATATTTAACATTACTGTTATTTTTTTCTTATGGGAAGAAGGATTATATTTTTAATACATTTATCTTTGTGCAATTTTATCAGTGCTCCGATTTTATTTAATTATATATATATATATATATATATATATATAAATCTTAATAGGTAAAATATGTAAAATGTTATTATACAGGGCGTCCTAAAATTACCGCGTGAAACTTTAAGAGTAGATAGGGCATATCATAAGGATTCAGAATTGCAAATGAGCCAAAGTCTGCAAATGTCATCCTAATCCTCTAAGAACCAGGTGTTTTATTTTCCAACACATGCGGTCGGTACAAACGTAGAGCTATAAGTTTTAATTGTATGTAGATAATAGCTGAAGGAATAAGGAATATATAGCAATCTACGACCGCAAACATCACATTAATCCTTTAAGGAGCGGATCCTGGTGTTTTTTTAACACTTATCGTCATATATGAATTTTATCGACTGATCCTGTGTAGTCTAGTTTTTTAGTTAGTTGTAACTCCGCCTACCTTGTAAATTTAGAACCTTTATGATCCATCATTTCACAAAATCGTACACATATTCGTGTTAATGCAATTGGTGCTTTAATTACATCGATCAGAAACAGCATTATTACTGTGTATATCTTTTTATTGAATCATTTACACGAAAAAGTACTTTATTATAAATTTAGAATTTAAAAGTCACGTCCACATTTATTAAAAAATACCCCCAAAATACCCGGTTCTTAAAGGGTTAAGATGATGTTTGCGGACATGGGTTCTTATGCAATTCTGAATCCTTTTGAAGTGCCCTATCTCCTCTTGAAGTCTGATACTGTAATTTCGAGGCACCCTGTATATATGTTACGTACAGTGAAAGATTTTTAACTACTGTTCAAAACATCGAAATTCTTTATTTTTATGACTGCATTGCAAAAATGGCTAAATGATGTATTTTTGAAATCGAAAAAGTAATTTTTCCACAGAGCTTAAAATACCTTAGTAATGCTCACATTTGAATGTTTTTCAAAAAAGACTTCATGAAAACCAAGTTCATTAAAAATATGCATTTAATTAACAATTATTTTCTCATTAGTTCGTTAAACAAATGAAAATAATAAATTTTTTTCTCATAAGTTAAAAAGGAATTGCATAGATTTTTTTTTTTTTTTTTTTTTTTTTTTTTTGCTCCAACGGCATAGTTTTTCTGACCAGTGTTGCTAGATTTTGAGGCTTTTTTATTCAGTATCCCCCACTAAATTTTAAATGTAACGGTTGCCTAATCGCTTTGAAGATTAATTTTCTCTTATGTATATCAAATATCCTTTATCAAAATTATTGGTGAATATTGAATAAAAAAGTCGCAAAATCTGGAAACACTACTTGTAACTAAGCATTGACTGAAAATCGCCGAATTCATGCTTATTTCTGTAAGGGTACGAAAATGACGGCCGTCTCTACCCCTAATATAGGCAACACAGTGCGAAATATCTATGGGTTGTACGGGATTCAGACTCGGGACTTACTGTGTGTGCGTCAGGGGCTCCAATCACTACACCATATAGAAGGCAAGCAAAAAAATTCCATCCGTTTCAATACCAAATTACTTTTTAAGGGAATTTTATTTTTTATATAATAATTAATCAACCCGTAGTGTGGTAATATCATAAAGAGCTAGAGTAGCCTGTATTTCTTTCTCATATTTTCTGGAATTCTGGGTATTTTTTCACAAAATGCAAACATATTATCAAAGTTATGGAGGGAAAAAATGCGTTTGTAATGTACTCAAGTGTTACTTAGGGAATTTAAGTAAAATTAATTGATATTCTTTTCCAAATATTACATATTGAGGTACAGTCAGCCAAAAAAAAAACGCCACCACCCCACCTAATTTCGCCGTAAATTATTGTAGAAACATGCGACTGGTACCGATCAGTTTGTAATAACGTCTAGTTTATGTTATAGTTAGATTTTACTTAGGGGGTCGTCTACATATTAAAACTGGCATCAACATAATTTTTTTCAATGGTAACCCCCCTTTTTTATAATTTATTTGAATTCTTTGGATCAAATCATCACGGAAAATGGTATAGTTTATATATTTCGCTCAATTTTTCATAGTTATAAGCTGTCAAAATTTGGGGATGCTAATGTTAAATGAATGTGACAAACATTAAATCATATCTTCCGAAATAATTATAATATTTAAATTATGTTTTTTTTATTCGTTATAATGAAGTGACCCAAACATATTCCATGCAAATTTTTGCTAAAAAAACATTTTTTGAATTATGAAATTATGAATTAAAAAATTATGAATTATGACCTATGTTAATTTTTGCACGAATAGAACGGGCATCATCAAAAACATGGGTTTCCAAATTTACAGCTCGTTCCTAACATTATTTTTTGAGTTACAGTGATATTTCATTTTTTACTGCTGTTAGGGGGGCGTCACTTGTTATAATTTGCATTCTCTGTGTGTCAATATTTCTATACATTTTGAGGAAAAACTATTTTAATTTACCTTTATGTTATTAAAATTGTTTTCTAAGGAATATTTCGACGTTTATTATACAAATTGGCTTATTTTTTATAAAAAAATATCGCAATGCAGGCAAGAGATTGGAGAAGAATTCCAAAAAAAATGTAGCCCCGCCTCTATATTGCGGAAACAGTATTAAAAAAACTAGTTTGCATACTCGTATATGACTCTATATATGACGCTGGTATGCATAAATGTCAATGGCATTTACTACATTGAATGCTGAAGACAAAATTTAAATGATTTAATTGGAAGTATGTAAAATAATTTTGTTTTATAATGTAATGTTTTAGAAAAATTCTGTAAAGGCGTGGCAAAAAGGAGTTTACTCGATTCTGAAATGTTAAGCCTTTGTTCTTAAATATTACATAACTTTTTTCTAGTTTATCACTGCTGAAATTCTATTTTGTCCCTTTTTTCTTTTGTTTTTCACTTGAATATTCTACGATTCGTGCACCTCAAGGTAAGTATCATGACGGTAAAAAAAAAAAAAAAAAAAAAAAAAAAACGCGGTAAGACGAGAACTATTATTTGAAGGTGCAATACGCAGTGAACAATACTTTTGTTTTTTCCTTTTTTTTAAATTAATAGAATTGATTTTTATTAATTTTTATCAGGTTTTTTAAAACAAATTTTTTGTTTTAATCTTCTTGTGACATTTTCGCATTCGCTTACTCTACCGTTTATGCTATTTAAATTTTATCGCATGACGAACATAATAAAATATAAAATTTTTATTAAATGTTTTTTTAATACTAAATAATAAAGTGTTTTTTTTTTTTTTTTTTTTTTTTTTTTTTTAAGTTTTTAATATCTATTATTGAAACAAAGCGCAATATTATTTATTTTCTTTTATACTAATTACGGCGTAAAACTGGCGTCACATTTATCACGGAAAAAGAATTTAAAACAAAGTAATATGTCTTATTACTTTTAAAGATATAGATTTTACACATTTAAAATTAAGAATTCAAGTACAGTAGACGACTGCAGAACGGGGAATACTCGTTCTAGGCAATAGGAAACCGTTTTTTCTATATCCATATTTCTTTTCATATTGTTATACATAATAATTGTACTCTTTCTAGTGAAAGTATTTGTATTCATACTATTTTGTTTATATATATATGAATATAAGGAATATTCTTAAGAAATATCGTGACACACAAATTGTGAAAGAAACGCCCACTGAAGGAGTTACAGATTTCAAAATGACGTGAAACTATGTCAGTGGTCGCGAAAATGTTAAATATCCTTTCTCAGATTTTAGTTTAAATCTTGTTATCTACATTTTTGTATATTATCTATTGTTGGTTTGTACGCCTAAAATTAAATGTAAATCTTTATAGTAACACTTTCATACGAGGCTTACTGTATAAAATAAAAATATACACAACAAGAAGTAGATAATAATTGTTAGTTAGTAGATTTTAATTGTTTTTATATATTTTTTTTGTATATGTATTTTATATATATATTTTATTATATATGTATTTTAACTTAAATTTTTGTCTCTTAAATAAAACAGTTTTTGCTTTTAAGAAGTAGATAATTCTTTTTCTTAAATATTAAACACTTTTTTTTAAATTTTCTTTATATGAAGTGTTGTATTTAACTATTCAATGTTTAATAAATTTAAACCAATAAAAATCTTTTAATTTATAAGCTAACACAAAAAAAGTTCAGCGAATTTGAATCGTTTTTTTATTTTTTACTAACATTTTTGAACTTTTTTTCCGGTGTGAAATTTAATAAATAATGTAGTTTGGGTGGTAGATCACGATTTATTTTTTCTAAATGTATAGACGGTCCCCTAACACATCTTCACGTGTAATTCTGTTTAGAATTGATTTAAAGCATATAAATAGGTATGTTTTCCGAACTGCCTTGATTTTAGAAATCTGAATATGAGGTCAAAAATAGGGGTCGTCATTGAAAAAAATGAAGTTTATGCGTGTTTTAATATGTAGATGACCCCTTAAGCAAAATCTGACTACACCATTAAAAACTAGACGTTATTACAGATCGATAGGTACCAGCCGCATGTTTCTACGATAATTTACGGCGAAATTAGGTGGGGGGGTAGCGTTTTTTTTTTTTTGGCTGACTGTACAAGTGTTGGACATTCTTTCGCGAAAAATTCCTTAATCTATCACAAAGTAAACGATTTATCGCTATAAATGAGTTTTGTGTGCTTATTTTAGTCACATGAAAGCAGTGAGTATAATAAATCATCTTGAAAGTTAAAAAATGCAAAGTAAAGAAAGCCTTCCTTTTTCAAATCAACAATAAAAAAGATTTTGATGAAATTCTGGCAAAAGCAGAATTTAGTTTAGGACGGAGGACTATTAGTTTTTTTTTCTTCCCATTATAACATCGCTTTGAAATTATTCAATTATATTTTCGATAAATTTTAGATTTCGATAAATGTCCTACTATCGAAAAATGATTTCGACAAATGTCCAACTATCGAAAACGACAACGCAAAAATCCCAGATTGAGACTAATAGGCCTTCAGTCCTAATAACAATAAAAAGCCCAAAATTTTCCTTGTTTAAGTAAATTTGGTCTGGTTTTAGAACTGATAGCTTTAAACTTTATAGTTCAAGACGTAAATACTAGAAGGTTGCAACATTGCATTTGATAAAACCAATGTATGAATTAGAAAGGTTTTTTTAGAGTTTATATTTAAATGTTACTTCACTGTAAAAAAAATCTGTGAGTTTTACAGAATATGTATGTATTTGTTACAGAAGACAGCTGTTTTAAAGAAAAAACAGAATGTTCCTGTTTTTAATCCCTTTTTCTGTTTTTTTTTTCTGTTTTTTTTTTCTGTTTTTTCCCCTTTTCTGTTTTTCAGCACGCTCAAAAGAAATAATCTGTTATTTTTACAGAAAAAACTGTATTGTTTACAGAAAAAATCAGTATTAAAGAAAAAACAGTTTTTTTTTTTTTTTTTTTTTCTGTTTTGCGGGTGCAAAAATTTCTAAACTGTAACCGTAGTATGCAGTTGTGGCGTCACAAGGGGGTGTGTCCACATAGTTAAAAGAAATCTGCCAGTTTTCTTTTGTTGTCAGTAAACCAGAAGTCACATTTTGTGTGTTCGGTTTATGTCAGAATAATACAGGCATACACACACACGTACAAACTTACATACATATATATATATAGGGTGTTTGATATGCCTGGGTACACCAAAATTTCTTGAAAGGAAAGTAAATTCGCTGAACACATAGATTTCAAATGTTTCCTGGATTCAAATAGTCTGAGGTATCACAAATGGGCCTCCTGGTAACCTGAGGGCCCCACGTGACACTAACTCCATTTTTACTTTCTTCTATATGCAATAAAAGAAAGTACTGGATTCGTAAAAATTTTCGACTTCTGGTTTTCGACGGATTTAGAAGTTTTGAGAGGTCTAGAACACGGTTTGACCATTTGTAGAAAATATCTGTCTGCGTGTGTGTGACAAAAATTTTGTAGCAACTGTATCTCCGGAACTACTGCTTAGAATTACATATCAATTTACATGTAGATGCACCTTGACCTAAATTAGTGCATGCTATAGGTGGCGCTGCTATAACACAATTTCCGCTATATAAGGGCAGGCTATATATCAGGTTCTATTGCGTATAATCTAACAAAACTTTATATGTAAGAAGACCATTATAAGGCATTATGCTAGTGCAATTTGTATGCTTACTGGCCAACAGGTGGCACTGCTATACATCAATATCTGTAATTTAAGGGAAGGCTATATCTCAAAACCTACTGCACAGAAATGCATATAATTTTATATGTAGATGCACCTTGACCTAAATTACTGCGTATCAATCTTTGGTGTCAACTGCTCAACAGGTGGCGTTGCTGTACAGCGATTACCGCAATTTAAAGGGCAGGCTATATCTCAGGTTCTATTTCGTATAATCAAACAAAACTTTATATGTAAGAAGGCCATTATAAGACATTATGCTAGTGCAATTTGTATGCTTACTGTCCAACAGGTGGCGTTGCTATACAGCAATATCTGTAATTTAAGGGAAGGCTGTATCTCAGAATTTATTGTACAGAAATGCATATAATTTTATATGTAGATGCACCTTGACCTAAATTATTGCCTACCAATCTTTAGTGTCAATTGCTCAACAGGTGGCGCTGCTGTACAGCGATTTCCGCAATTTAAATTGAAGGCTATATCTCAGGTTCTGTTGCTTGCAATCAAACAAAACTTGATATGTAAGAAGGTCATTGTCATACCTTATACTGATTCAATTTGAATTCTTATTGGCCAACAGGTGGCACAGATATACAGCGATTTCCGCGATTTAAGGGAAGGTTGTAGCTAACAAGCTACGATACAGAATTGCATACAAATTTACATGGAGATGCACATTGACCTAAATTAGTGCCTATAAACTTTTCGTGTCATCCAATCAACCGTTGGCGCTGATACACAGTGATTTCCGCAATTTAAGGGACGGCTATATCTCAGATTCTATTGCGTATCATCAAACAAAACTTGATATTCGAGAAGGCCATTACGAGACATTATGCTGATTCAATTTGAATGCTTATCGGCCAATGGATTGTGCTGCAATACTAAAAATTTCCTCGAAAACATGAAGGCTATATCTCAATTTCTATGGCATATAACAATACGAAACTTGATATATGAGATAACCGTTATAAAAATGCTTTTTTTATGATGTTATTTACAGACAGTAAAACTGTCTTTGTTTGGATATTTAGTACTAGTTTCCTCTAAGATAAAAATCATTTGCATTCATTATATTAGATAATATTAATAAATAATAGTTTTAATATATTATTTGCTCTTAGTGAATTTGTATAGAAAAATATAGAAGAAAGTCTTGTGGTGGCCACAACATACTAGTTTTTAAAAGGAAACCATATCTTTTTTTACAGAAACGTGTTGTCAAGCGCAAAAAAAACTGAAAAAAATCTGCCCCCCTTTTTTTTTTAGGTTTTGTATAATCGAATAATCGTAATTTGAAATTGTATGTAATTTATTTAGCAAAAATGTATTTTAACATTAAAGAGTATTTCATAAGGTTTAATTTGATATGCAACATCATTATGTTGGGTAAAAATTTAAAAAAAATTGAACAAAGCGTTTTTTAAAAAAATTCAAAAATAAATATGTTTTTGGTTATACTAAAAGCTGTATAACCTGAAACTTTTAGAGTGGGATCTCTAAGGGATCAGAAGTTGTTACAAAAAACTTAAAGTTACTCTATATGTTAAATTGTATTATAATTACCATATAATATGCTTGCTTGATAAAATACATTCTTTTTAAAGTTCATATTAATGACTAACAAAATAGTAAAAAAAAAAAAAAAAAAGTTTCCTTCATGAAAATTTCTAATAGCAACAAAAATTTGATTATTTAATTTCTTTTTTAAATGTGTGTGTCTCTGTATAATTCTATAAGTTTCAAATTTTTAAGATTAAAATCAGGAGTGATGGTTTTAAAACCTACGCAGTTTTTTAAAGATAGATTAAAAAATGTTTACAATATAAGGTTATAAATTTATATCAGAAACCATTCAGATAATAAATTACTACACTTGCAAATTAATGACAGCATGAGTAACTAAATAATCAGTTCGTTCGCTAATTACAGATGTTTTGGCTCAAAAATTTATTTATGCTATTGCTAGCATGTGACCAATGACTCATCTGGAGAGCAACGTGTAATGGACCTTATGCACGTGACGTCACAAGCTAGAGCTGGCGATATTTTGAACCGCCGACGCCGATTCCACTACACTGTTGTTTTGTTTTCGTAGTTGGATTTAGCCTGTCATTAGTTTTTCAGTTCTTATAATCTTTTGTTATTTTCTATTGTTCCGTTATATTATAATTTTGTTCTAGTAGTTACAAATCCACAGATATGCCAAATTTTTGTGCAGCGTTCGGCTGTAACAGAGAGTTATTGTAGGATTTTGTTCCAACGGAATTTTCAAGGTTGTGTTCAGAGCACTTTCGACTTCATATATCTGTGTGATTTATTAAAAATAATGCAGTCCCAAAATTGTTTTTTTTGTACCAAAAAGAATAATTCGACCAAGAACATCGTATGAATTTGGGTAAGTAGAATTGTTTTTTTGTTTTTTTCTTTTTCTTTAAATCTGTATCATAAATTTAGAATTTTGAAACGTACATTCCCAAGTTTTATTTAACAATACAAAAGTTACAAATTTTGATAAAAATGCAGCCATCGCTTATTATTTAAAATAGAAATGAGAAATTAAATTGCTAAAATCCTTAATGTTATGTCATTAAAAATAAGTCTTTAGGATCATTTGATAAGTTCCTTCGTTGCAGATAGCATTACATCCCAGTGTATTAAAATGCATAAATGTCAAAGAATATAGATATAGAGGTGATTAAATAGATTAAACATATATTTATATTTACTGCAGTTGCTAATTGAACATTTGGCTTTTGTTTTTAGATCGTGGTTTTATGATAAAACTAATTTTATTACACAGCATTAAAAATAAAAATCTTCTTTTTTTTTTCATTTGTGATAATTTCTGGATTTTTGATGTCTTAGGTTTACTTACTTATTTAATTTTTTTCTCTCTCTCTCCTCCCTATACATGTATTACACAATATGTACACAATAATATTTTATTACTCCAATATCCAATACATCCTGAATAATCTACAAATCACTCAAAAGCTAAAAATACCTTATGTTTTAGTTGTACCATTAGTATCAATATTTTACTTGATTAAAGAAATTCTAGAATTATTTCTTAGTTCATGCATATCCCCCCCCCCATTGTAATGTGATTAAATTGGTATTTGCTTTATTACAAATGCTTGTAATTAATTGTTTAGGTATAAAAAACCTTAAATCCCCCCCCCCCCCCGGAACAAAAACAAGTGTAAAATGTGCTCTTAGTATGTATACTTAATTATGTGATTGTAGCATGCATATTTAATTTTACCAAAATTAACAAATTTCAAAACCCATGTACAATTTAAAACATATTTCAAACCAGCGGCTGCTCCTGACCGAAAACAGGTGAAGAGCTGAAAAATAACATTTAAATATTTTTAATGTATAATTTTTATCAAGCAAAATTTTAACTAGGAATACTTGTTTTATTTGAATGTAAAGTTATACTCTGTAAATAACTATGAATGCAGTATAAAATATTAGGTGAAGGGCCTCTTCACATTTTTATTCCACGAGCCGCTGCTGCTTCAAACCATTTTCAACTATACTGCCCTAGCAGGTTAATGGCATACAAAAACATGTGTTTTCGAGATATTTCAGGAAATATTTTGTAAATATCAATGAAATAATTTGATCCAAATGTTTATTATCAAAATATGGTATACAGTCAAACCTCGTTAACATGAATCTCAAGACGGATAAAAAATGTGTTCTTGTTATCAGTACTAGTTCATGCTATCACTAACTAATCTTCATTTTGATGGGGATTGTGAAAAAGTTCATGGTATAGGTAATTCATGTTAACAAGGTTTGACTGTATTTAGATTGGAAATCACATGCTGTGAACCATTGATAATCCATAAACCTATAATCTGGCCTATTCGCGGCGGCCCCAGTACAGGCTGTATATTATATTTTTGTGTTCGTGAGAGAAAATTTTTTAAAAATTGAAAACTGCAGTTTTTAATCCCACGTCAAAAACAATTTTAAAAAATATAATTGTCCGATCGATAAGCTGTTTAATCCATCGGATTCACAAAAGTTTTCCCTTTGATTTGGTACCTTATTTGTAACGATACGACTGATATTTCTAATTTATTTTCCTCATTTTAAATAAATGTACGTTTTTTATTTTTATTTTTTTTTATTTTTTATTATTATTATTATTCTGTCGAGAAAAAAAACAAGGTTAAAAAACTAGTTGGCATAGGTGAACTCTGCTCAGTTCCCCATCCTATTTATGTTCTCAGAAATTTCTAGTGCGAGACATATTATAATCATGTTAAAAAAAATGAATTTGACCAAAGCTTGATACAGCGACAGAATGAAATCCCCACCTAATAGGCTATCCACCGTTCACTTCGATATAATTATCTTATTCTAATCTATTAATTTATTTTATCGGGGTCAATTCCGTTGTTTAGTTTTCATGCTATTATTTCCAATGCAATAATCCTCAAAATTCATATTTATATGAAAAATTTACAATTTCGCTATGTTGATAAAATCGTAAATTACGAATGATTTACGAAATTTTCCTATTAGAATATTTGTATTCAATCATGTTCAAACCAATATCATAAACGTAATTTTGAAGTTGTCTAATGTATTTAGGATCCTCAAAATGGAAGTTTATGCTCAATTTTGCGTTATTCCGACATGTTAAGTAAATCGTAAATTCCAAATAACTTACGAATTTTTTAAATTGGAAAAATCATAGTCTATGATATTCATACCAGTATCCTAAATAATATTTCGAAAGTGGTTTGACATCTTTACGATGAAAATATCTCTCAAGATTGACGTTTATGTGAAATTTTGCTCTATTTTGACTTGTTAAGAAATTCGTAAATTTCCAATAACTTACGAAATCTTTATATTAGAAAATTCATAGTCATTAATATTCATGCCAGTGTCCTAAATAATATTTCAAAAATAGTCTGACATCTTTACGATGAAAATATCTCTCAAAATTGACGTTTATGTGAAATTTTGCCCTATACTGCCATGTTAAGAAATTCGTAAATTTCCAATAACTTGCGAAATTTTCAAAGTACCATATTTATAGTTACTGATGTTCATTCCGGCATCAAAACTGATATTTTAAAACTGGTCTGACATTTTTACAGTAAAAAGTTTCCATTTAATGCACGTTTAAGTGAACAGACACCTTAGAAATTTTGTCATTTTCGGATTCCTCACACCTGAAAACGTGTAGAAAAGTCAAAAAACCGAGGTCGAAAATTTTCACGATTAACCTAAGTTCCC
This sequence comes from Salticus scenicus, assembly GCA_963930645.1. Classification (NCBI taxonomy): domain Eukaryota; kingdom Metazoa; phylum Arthropoda; class Arachnida; order Araneae; family Salticidae; genus Salticus; species Salticus scenicus. The sequence goes on from OZ005649.1 coordinate 235,793,642, forward strand.
CATACCTATAGTATGATGAGGAACTAAAAAAGGAAACAATTAAATTATGTTGAGATTCACAAACATACCTTAGTGAATGACATTAAGTCCATAAGAATTTGGGGGGGGGGGGAGAGTTATGTCTATTTAGTTTTTACTTTTATTATGTAAGAAATTTTATTGTTTCTTACAACCCGACTTTAAATTCGTATAATTTTAATATTTTATTCTTATAATTTTAATATTTAATCCTTAAGACTTTGTGTAAAGATGAGTAAACATAGCACATCAAAACATTTTTCTGTATATTGCTATAACCCATTCAAGAAAGCTGGCCATGATTATTATACGAAAATATGGGATTTGTAATAAGGAAAAATTTATATTATTAATATATGTTTTCATTTATAATAAATGAAAAGATTTTGAGACGTAGTCCTAATTTGTATAAATATGACAAGATACTGGATGTTGTAAAGCTATATTAAAGATTCCAGTAATTTAGAAAGTCTGAATTTATCAACCTTAATTAATTTAGAAAATTTGGAGTGGAAGGATGATTTTTATACCAACTATGTGAAAAATACCAGAGCCGGGAATCGAACCCGGGCCTTCCGCTTGACGCGCGGATGCTCTACCACTGAGCTACCCTGGGTGATAACCAGCTAGGCATTTCTCACACGGGTTCGATTCCCGGCTCTGGTATTTTTCACATAGTTGGTATAAAAATCATCCTTCCACTCCAAATTTTCTAAATAGATTCCAGTAATTTTAACTAAACAATGTATTTATGTGTACCTTTGTTTTTTATAATTTGTTATTATAATTTCTAATCATACTAAGAACTTACTCTAAAACATTCAAGCTATAAAACTTACAGTACTAAAAAAAAAAAATTAATAATCTAAAAAAAAATTGTGTCAAACAAATTTTTATTTTTATTAAGCATAATTACATTGAATATAAAATTTTTTCATGTTTAATTATGTATTAATAATGCACTGCTGTGTGTCTAAATTTTAACAAACAGGTATTTTATAAATTAAGCATATTACATGGTAATTATAATACAAATCACCATGTAGAGTAATTAAGTTTTTTGTCATAATTCCTGATCTCATTGAGGTCCCACTCTACATGTTTCAGATTATATAGCTTTTAGTATAACAAGAAACATGTTTTTAAGATTTTTTTTTTATATAACACTATCTTTAAATTTTTTTAATTTCAATTTTTTTAAATTTTCATCCAACATAATGATGTTGCATATGAAATTAAACTTTGTGAAATACTGTTTAAAATGAGGGGTCATAAACTTCTCTATCCCTTATAGAACTTGAGAAATTTGAGATTGAAAACGCTTATACAAACTAAAAAGTGCTGATTTTTTGAAATTTAAAAAATTTATTTAAAAAAAATCAAACAAACAAAAAAAAAAAATATATTCTATAGCATCAAGGAGAATGATTCCTGCGAGTTTCATGGAAATATGAAAGGGTCATATTGAGTAAATGGTTGATTTAACATGGAATGACCCAGAAGTGTATGCATGTCTTTGCTCTGGTGCTTACACTATTGAACGCAGAGATGACCTTGGACCCTGTAGGTGTGCACCTCATCGAAATTTTTTCGAATTTTAAATTTGAATTTTTTTTTTTTTTTCCATTTTAAATATTTGCTTCAATATTTCATTTTTCCGTAATTTCTTCTTTCGTTTCAATTGTCTGCGTATCTTAGCAGCAGCTATTACGCTATTTATTTTTCATTTATTTGAACGCAAAATCTTTTTTTTTTTTTTTCTTTTTTTAATTTATTGAAAATCAAATGATAATGCAACAGAGTAAAAAAAGTATTTTAAATTTAAAAACATTTTTGTAACAGTTATGTTAATGAATAGTGTATAATTTTTATGGTATAACAACTTTTATTTATTTATTTATTTTTTTTTATTAATTCCTTTGAAAAGAAAATTTATTTTCTTTCATTTAATTTTTTTTAATTTATAAAAAATGATAGGCTATAGTAGAAAGGATTAAACTTATTAAAATTAAAGCTTAATTTTCTTTCTTTTCTTTTAAAAGAAAATCCTTTTTCTTTTATTTATTATATTGGCCGGAATGGTATGGTAATGAAATGTAAAAAGCGAGGGCTATAAAATACATTATTTAAAAACTAAAATATTTAATAGATACTGAGATATAGTCATCTCAGCAACTTAAATAATATAAGATCCACCTGTCATCGATAAATACACAGATTGAAGTGACGGAGAAAGACTTTTCTGTAAGCAGTGGGAACCAGGACCTAAAGCAATGCAAGCAGAAAAGCAGCTGCTGCAGACAGCGAGTACCCGAAGTGATGTTTAAAGCGATTTCTATATATATATATATATATATATATATATTTTAGTTTTTATTTATAATGTGATGTTAAAAGTAAATACTGATCCAATTCTTATGAAAATTGATTTAGATATAGTGACCAGCGAAGCGGGTATAGCCTAGTAGATATTTTTTAGATTTCTCATTTGCAGATGAAGAGATACTCGAGTAAGTTCATTTTGATTTCATTTTTTGTAATATTTGGCATTTATAAATACTTATTAAGCCATTGATAAAAAATAAATTTTGCACATTGAATTCTATTGAAAATTGCTATTTTGTAAACGTAAGGCGAAAGTATTTTTGTACAAAGAGAATAAGAACACTTGCTGTTAGTTCACTTTTAAAAACTGCACATTTTTTCCTCACTCACGTAAAAAAAAAAAAGAAAAGAAAAACTATTTAGACAGTTGAAATTTAAAAATAAAGCATCCAGTTTTAACAGTTAGCAGAAAATTATCAAAAATGCAAAAGTTCAGTTTATAAATTTTTATCAGTTCATAATTATTTAAAAACCTTAAATTGTAGCCAGTGGATTACTGTTTATTAAGAGGAGTAGGGACTATGAAATTATTTTTATTTCACATTCTGTTGCTTCAAAAAACAATTGTACTGTTATGAAATCTACCATTTTTGTGCATTTAATGGTTTTAAATGCTAAATGCTAAAAAGTTTTTTTTTTTTTTTTTTTTTTTTTTTTATTTAATTTTAACGCATGGATGTAAGAAAGTTTTAAATTTTAACTTTCTTTGCACTGTAATTTTATTTGTTACTAATTTATAAATGAGTGTTTATCATTATACAGAAAATCTTATCTTATCACTAAGCTCTTACGTGGTAGTATCTGCAGTGCTCTGTTTTCTTTCCAGGTACCTACAGCTTGTTTGCTCACTACCTCGCTTGTAACACATTTTTTAATTTTTAAATTCCTGCCTGTCTCTTTTCCTATAATTTTACAGCTTCGGAAGAACGCACAATCGATTGCTTAATCCCCCCACCCCTTTCTTTAACATTTTTTATTTATTTATTTTTTGTAATTCTTAGCTATATGCTATATCTTAAAATTTATAAATTTTAAATTTCTCCCTTCCCTATCTAGCACACACTTTTAAGTTGTGAAATTAATAAAAATATGCACTTATCCAGTATCAGAAACAGTGCAGGAAAGCTATCAGCTTTGCAAATTAATTTAACATCTCAAGAAGAAATACTAAACTTGAAAATACTTACATATGATTTGCATTATGTCTCAAAATAAACATTCACAATTTATTTTCCTTGTATATTTTACAGATTTTATTAATTGCTAATAAATGGTTTTCATTTGATCATACTAATTCATTATTTATTAGGCAACCTGTCACTATCATTTGCATCTTCAGGAAATTTAAATTTTTCAAAGTAATTTTGTTAATACCATTTAAATTTTTGGTTTCATTCTTGTATCTAGTAGAGTTGCATTAAATATTTAGTTACTATTCGATATATTCAGCAAATGACGCTGAATATTCAGTTCCACCGTTTAGTGGAATTAAAATTAATTTAAAATACTAAAATTGTAACACATATATATATATAAAATTAAACAGCTGATTCGCCTTTTTTAATAATTCATTAATTGCTTTCTGAATAATATGTTTAAATTAGTAAAGTTATTTAAAGAATAATTTATGAAGTTATATTTAAAAAATATTTCTGTGTTCAGGGGTCAATCAAGGGGAAAATTGGGACCCTTTTGTTTTAAAAACTAAGCATCTGCCATTAAGGGGGAAAAACTTACGATTATTATTTTAGAATACCTGCTTGGGTTTGCATCGCAAATGATGTACAAGTTTTTGAGAATTGGTTCTAGATTATTAAGATTATAGAAACCATCATAAATATTTTATTTAATATTATCATTGCAAACTATTCATGAATGGAAAATGTTTTCATATTTAATATATATATATATATATATTATTTGCTTTTGAAACCTTTTTATTAACTGAAAATACTTTTCATATGTATTTTATCATGAAAATACTTTTCATAGGATTTCTTGATATCCCCCTTTTTTTAAAACCCCTTTTTAGATTATGACCTATGACACTAATAAAGCAAAGAGATAGATTTCGAATATGACTCAGTTAGTTTAATATGTTTTAATAAATTAGTTTTAGTAATTTTATTATTTGTAAAAACCAATAACAATTCTACTCTTTTTTAATGCATATTAATTGGGATTTTTCTCTTATTTATGTTTTATTTATGAGGCCATATAAAAAAATAATAATGTATTCACTACAACAATGATAGCAATCAATTTTGCATAATAGTATACTGTGGTAAAAGAAAAAATTTTATTGATATTTTTAATAAGTTTTGTTCTAGGTTTTTTTCCCAGTAAAAACAATTGGTCTGTGCCTATTGAAGTTTTATAAGCACTTATCTACTTATTTATTTATATTATTATAAAAAATGTATATATACAGATAGCTGACAAAATAATATGAACACTTTTAGCTTTTTTACGTTTTGTCAAATATCTTGAAAAGTTTTTCAGAATCATCTTGAAACTTTGGTAGTATAAAGAACATGTTTATACCTCATATTTTTCAGTAAAAGTTGTGTCATGAAAAGGGAAAGGGGACCAGTAAGAAATTAAACAAAAATCAAAATGTTTTGAATCACCCTGTAAAAAACACTGTTTTAAATGTGTTTTGACTGTAGCATATGATCATGAGGACTTTTTCATTATCTGTAAAAAATTGTAAGAGGCTACCATATATGTTCATGGAGATATAAGGGTGTCTTTAAAAAAATTGCAAAAACGATTTTTACTCTTTTAATTATAACACATAGACCCAGTGCAAAGCCATTTTCAGGAAATATGGTATACTACATTAGGCACAGCATACAGCAATCAGAATACAAAAAATTTTAAATATCTTATGAAATACAAGCACATTTACTAAATTTTTAACTATGCATGTGTGCAAGCTTTATAAAAATTTCATTCACATAATTTAACAGCCAAAGTAATTGAGCAACTTATATGAAAACCCCAAACAAATATCATGTAAATTCAAAACGTTAGGAGAGATAAATAAACAGAATTTAAGTTCTAAAAAAGAAAGATGTTAGGAGTTTTTATCAATATTTATTTACAATCATCGAAAACACTGTATTATTCGACCACATTTCATGAAACCATGGAAACATCTGCGCAAGTGCTAACTCAACGAGTCCAATGGTAAAATAGGGGTGACAGTCATCTGACTCAGAGAAAATGAGCAATAACAGAGCGCGGAATTACTGGATGTCTTCCAAATTTCAAACTGTCGGTCAAGCTGGCATCCCTCCAGCATTTTGGACGCGTCCTCACTGCTGGGTTTAGGGTATGTGGCTGCACTGTAATATCATTGAGCATTGATTGAATCAAAATAAAAATGTGAGTAAAACCCCTTATAGATTAGCTTTCATTTTGAGAGAATTGAAATTCTATTCATTCTATTTCTTGTAATGTTTTGAATTTACATGATATTTGTTTGGTGTTTTCATATAAGTTGCTCAATACCTTTGGCTATTAAATTAGGCAGAGGAAATTTTTATAAAGCTTGCACATGCTTAGTTAAAAATTATTTAGTAAAAGTGTTCATATTTCGTAAGATATTTAACATTTTTTTATTCTGATTGTTGTGTGCTGTGTCTAATGTAGTGTGCCATATTTCCTGAAAATGGGCTTGCACTGGGTCTAATACCTTACGTATTATAATTAAAAAAATGGAATTGCTTTTGCAGTTTATTTAAGAAACCGTTATATCTCCATGAATATATATGTGATAGCCTCATAAAATTTTATACCGATAAAGAGAAAAGTCCTTATGATCACATGCTACAGCCAAAACACATTTAAAGCATTACAGGGTAATCCAAAACATTTTGATTTTTGTTCAAATTTTTACTTGTCCCCTTTTCCTTTTCATGACACAACTTTTACTGGAAAAGGAAAATATAAGGTATAACATGTTCTTTACACTACCAAAGTTTCAAAATGATTCCTAACGAACTTTTTAAGGTATATGACAAAACATAAAAAAAAAAAAAAAGCGAAAGGATTCACATTACAGGGGTCTCTCTATAGGAAATCTGGGTCCAGATGTTAAAAGGAGGCTTGGCGCTGTATTATTAAAACCAATAACAATTACAACATCAGAAATACCAAAGAAAAATATTTGGGAAGCAAACAGCTGTTTCGGTATCCTTTAGTATGCTGTCTTCAGTGCATAAAAAAATCCGAGAGAAATGTTCATATATATAGAAAAGGAACCAAATTCTGCTCAACTAATAGAATTACATGGAAGGTGGGGGGAGTGGCCAATAGGAATTTTAGAAACACTAGTTGTGAAAACTGTAGAAAAATTAAGAAAATGTGGACCGAATGTAAAATTTCCAACAACCAGACAAATAGAGTACAGCGAAATCACAATTAATAGGATTTTTAAAAATATAAAAAGCTTCAAAGAAATCAAGTTCATGAATCGATTTGTAGGTCTAATGCTAATCTATGATGATATGCCTTGCAAATATCATGAATGATAGCTGCAATTATCATGAATAATATTTGTCATGAATAATATTTGCTGGCCTAAATCCATTCATGAACTTGATTTCTTTGAAGCTTTTGAAATTTATAAAAATCTTAAAAATCTCGTTAATTGTAATTTCACTGTACCCTATTTGTCTGATTGTTAAAAATTTTACATTTGGTTCATATTTTCTTAATTTTTCTACAGTTTTCACAACTAGTGTTACTGAAATTCCTATTGGCCACTCCCTCCCCCTCCGGCCTTCCACATAACCACATACTATTGGTTGAGCAGAATTTGGTTCCTTTTCTATATATATGAGCACTTCTCTCGGATTTTTTTATGCACGTAAGACTGTATGCTAAAGGCTACTGAAACAGCTGTCTGCTTTCCAAATATTTTTCTTTGGCGTTTCTGACATTGTAGTTTTTACTGGTTTTTAAATCTGGGTCCGTTAAAGGACCCTTCATAAAATTTTATATCTTAAAAAAGGACCCTTCACAAATTTTTTTGTCCTGAAAAAGAACCCTTCACAAAGTTTTATGTCCTGAAAAAGGATCCTTCACAAAATTTTGCCTGTTAGAAATAGACCTTTGATAAATCTTTTTCATTTCAAAAACTAATCTTCCATAGAACGATCAGGCTGACTGAATAATTGGACGTGCTTTACTTAATTTCCCAGAGAAGCTAATATTCAATTTCTAATTCATAAAAGGTTTCAGTGCATGTGTGCGAGTTTTGCTCCTTATAAAAATAAACCATCATTGCCTAAAATGAAACATTGAAACCTTAATTATAATTTTATTTTGCAAAATTAATTTTTTCAATTTAACAAAAATACGACCCTAGATGAAAAGTTCAGAAGAACTTTATTTTCACACTGAATTTAAATTAACAAAATTATGTGTAGAATTTTTCACAATTTCACAAAAACAAGACCCTGTCTGAAAAGTCTGGACAGACCCCTGCATTATTTTCTCAGCTATCTTTCTACATATATATATATATATATATATATATATATACATATTATGTATTTGTAATTTTTTATTATATTGCTGATTATATTATGTTTTTCTCACATAGAAAAATTCTGCACAGGAAAATAAAGCTTCATTTCATGGATGGATAAATAACGAAAAATTATCTGGTTATTCAAATCTTTGTTTTCTGCAATGATACATCGGTAAGAATTATATTTAATACACTATATGATTATACTGAAATAATTTTTTTAAGTGAAATGTCTCTGTAAATGAACCAATGAATTTTGTATATTTAATTTTTAATATTTGAAGAAATTTTTCAAGAATAGGCAAACCATGGCTAATTTATTATTATTATTTTAATCTCACTACACTGTTACAATTGAGATGCAAAATTCATTATCAATTTGCATAATTTCCATTTTTTATATTTAGAGTTTCAAGTACTTCTCTTCCTTTAATTAAATACTTCCATAATCATAGTGTACGAAATACTTTCTTGTTCTTGTTTCTTCTCATATTTATATTAAAAGAAAGAAATTGACTTTTGCTAGCACTTATTTACTAGCAATAAGAGGGAATTGATCTGAGAATCAATTGGATTAATAAATGATCTGCCAACCTATAAAATTATCCCACTTAAAGGAATATGGGAGTTGGGAATAAAGATTAAGAATTGCTATTTCTTTTCAACTTGAAAGAGAGAGAGAGAAAAAAAAATGGGATTTATTACCTTATAATTTTTGTGACTAATTTGTTAAATTGTAAAATTTTTGCCCAATCTTAGCTTGAATTAAAGATATTTTTCAACATATTGCTTTGTTTAGGTTTAGGACAACCTAAAAAATAAATTAGGTACTGAAAAGGCAAAAAGTAAAGTGTATTATTTAAAAACTGAGCTAAATTATTGCTAAATTGCAATGCCTGTACTGAATGATATAATTATGTAAGTTGTATTAAAAGAAACAATTTTCTAATGAAGTGTTTCTTTTCCTCCAAATTTTCTATGATTTAAAATTCTATTTATTAAGCAATTTTACTCTTTTCTGTTTCTTTCTCACCTTTCTTTATTTAACTACATTAATAATTTAATTATATTAATGCTTTATGTACCATTTAACATTTTTCAAATTAAAATGAAAAATATAGATATATTTATATATATTAAAAGAAGTTGCTGCTGCTGGCGTGAAATTTTTTCTCTACGACTGCATCTCCTTGTGAATAAATGTGTCCTCAGCATCATGAGTGGCATAACTTTTCGCCAAATACTCCAAGGAAGACATGTCTCTTAATTAAAAATTGTCATCCTATTTAATGAAGTTATTAATTAAAAACTTCAGGCTGGTAAAGGTACTCTACTTGCCAACATGCAAATAGTTTCTACTAATTGTTCTTTCACTTTATGACATCATTTTCTACAGGAAAATTAAAATGTAATCAATGGTGCTTTAAAAAAATAAATAAATAAATAAATGTCAACTAAACAAAAATTTAAAAATGAGGTTTCAAAATGCATTGGGAGAGGTCAAAACATGCCTCCATGCAAAGTTTTGTAGTTCTGCATATAGGCTTTATACAAAAGAGCACAATAAAACATGTTTCGTGAATTTGTGGGTGAATATATTTAATTGAAATAACATTTCACTTATAAATATAACTTCATTGGTATAAAATAACATACCACTGGTTGTCACGAATAAGAATAAAACACTTTTACTTAGAGAAAATGGCAAAATTCTGATTGTTTAGCTACTGTTCATGCATCATGAATTAAAGCTAAACCTGCAGAAAATGCATTTCTCCTTATAAAATAAAACTTTTTCTATAGGGTCATCCAGTAAAGAAGGAAAAACTTGAAAACAAATTAAAAAAAAAAAAATGTTCTAACCATTGTAATAAAAAGTGTTCTTGTTTAGAAATTTTAAAATAGGAGGAGGGGAGAAATTTTCTCAAATCATACTTTAACCTACTACAGACTCTAAAGATGCCAATGATACAGATGCATATTACATTGCTCAAAACAATTAAACAGTATTGTAAGTCTTATATAAAATAATGGCGTATGTGAAAACTTTTTTTTTTTTTTTTTGCAGAAAATGGTAGTAGAGTCACAAAGTGTATGTTGTTTTGATGATTGTGATGTCTCAACCTAGCCATTTAACAGATTTAAAAGCTCAAAAATATCCGTACAATGAAACCTACTAACATATGTAAAAACTACTAAATAAACCTTACTTAAGACCTCATCCTGAGATACTTTCAACGAGGGCCCCTAGTATTATCAAAGATGACCTTCTGTGTATTGCCATTGTTGCTGGCTTTAGCTGACTAATCCTCCAACAGGTGGTGTCAGATTTGGTCTGTCAGTTCGAAGCTCATTGCCATTCAATGGCTTCTTGAAAGAAGACATGCATCTGGTTCTCGTAATTAGCTATTTTCATTGGCTCGCTGAGTTGAATACTGATCTTTTCTTTTTACGTAGTTTTTGCTAAGGCAGTAGTATTTTTGTTGAACTTAATGTTGGAAATATGTTCTTTTATGTGGTTTTTATTTTTCTTTTTGTAACAGCCACTGTCAAAGTTGGGTCTAGAGAAAGGGATATTGTAAATTCTGGTGGTTTCAAAAAGATCAGTATTGGTCCTTATCAATACGGATGAGTTAATAAATATTGTGATTGGGTAATACTAACAGTTGAAAAAACAATGATTAAACCCAACTGCAATATTTATCAACTAATCCGTAGTATTAAGAATCAAACCTATCCCCTTGAAACTGTCGGGATTTATAATATTCTTTTCTCTAGACCCAACTCTGACAGTGGCTTGTTACGGTAGTGACGAAAAAAGAAGAACTTCATAAAAGAACACAAAAATACTACTGCCTTAGCAAAAAACCTGCAAAAAGAAAACATCAGTATCCAATTCGATAAGACAACAGAAATTGCCGATTACGAGAACCTGGCATATGCTTTCTTCCGAGAAACCATTGAAATTTTGAGTAATTCTAAATCATGCAGTGGCAATGAGCCCCGTGCTGAAAAGACAAAATCCGGAACCCACCTATTGGAGGATCATCCAGCTGAAACAAACAACAAAGGCACAAGCTCACTTCGAATAAGGAATGCTACCACAGAAGGTCGCCTTTGAATGATAACTAAAGGCCCCAGTGAAAATGATTCAGGAACAGGCCGTAAGTAAGGTTTATTTAGTAGTTTTTTTTAAACATTCAAAAGCTTTGAATATTACTGGTGTACAAAATTAAAGCAGTAACCTGTTTTCTCATTTTCTTCTTTTTCATGTAATTTTTAAACAAATAAACACAGAAACATAAAATTTTGATAAAATGTTTGTTGTCATATTATTTATTAATTGTATTTCATATAACTTTAACGTAAGTGATAATGTATAAACTAACAATTAGTCAGTTTTTTAAAAGTAAACTTCGGATAAAAGAAAAATTTCAATAGTTTTAGAAAAGAAATCTTAATGAAAAATTGTGTTAAGGAGGCATTTCAGAAAGGTGAAAATACAAGTGCATGCATGTGTTAGTTTAAAACTGTACTTTTCTTCCTGTATTCATTTTTCTGTTTCTCCTTTTTTTTCTTTTTTTTTCTTTTTTTTTTTTTTTTGCATGTGAATAATTTAAAAAATATATATACTATATACATACAAACATGAAAATCGGATAAGATGTTCTTTATTAAATTATTCCTCGACATTATTATTATTCTGATGATTATCTTAATTTACAAATTACTAATTATACTTTTTCCAAAATTCCATTAAAAAAGTAAAATAAAACTGAATACTGAAAGAAAAATCAGGATTTTGTTTTACATTTGGAGATGTGTGTGTCATCACGCATCTATAATTCATCCTTAGCACCATTTTTCATTAAGTTTTATTTTCTTATAATAGTTAAATTTTCATTTTTTCCAAGCTTACTTTTGAGAAAAAATGAATAATTATAATTTTAATACTTATGCTAAGGTTGTATAAAATCCAATTAATGATATGATATAATGAACAGGCCGTCCAAATTTTATGTTCATATATTTATCATTTAAAAGTTATGAGTAAAAGAAGAAAATATGGAAAGCAGGTTGTTCCTATAATTTTGAAGATGAGTATAATTGCTGGTTGGTTAGAGTGAGAAGAGTCCAAACACAAACTGAAGTAGCTGAAGCCACTGGAGTTTCACAAAGTGTGATTTCCAGGATCTGGAACTGATTTTTGGAGACTGGAAATGGAGGTCGAAGACCAGGGCAAGGTCATAGACATGCAACAACGCCCATTAAAGATCGATATTTAAAGCTAACGGCACTTAAGCACCGAAATATGAATGCCAATCTTCTTCATCAACAACTTCTCTTGGCTACTGGAGCCACATTTTTGACCCAAATTGTCCAAAATCAGCCCCACAGTGTAGTAATAAGTTTTAGGATCTCATCCCTATATTGATGAACAGTAAGAACTCCATTTTGAATTATGTGGGGATCGGTGTGCCCATCATTGGAGATGCCAGCATAGACCATTACCCCACTGCTAAATCTGACACTTCCATGCACAAATGCAGGGTTGTTTCTAGTTCCTCATTCACTTCAGATGAAAATATGCCTATTATCATGATGAACAGCAAAATACAACTCATCATAGAAAATAATGCACCACTCATCTCTCTTCCACTTCAGAGACTCTGTTGCCCATTCTCTGTGGCACATCAGTGCCTTATTGTAAATGTAACAGTATTGGCAGGTGAGCATACAGACCTACAGTATGGAGCCAGTTTCGAACAGTTTGAGTTAAAACTGTGGTGCCAGTAGCTGAACGAAGATGTTAATGAAGAGTGGCCTTCATATTTCAATGTCTTAGAGCCATTAGCATTGAATATCGATCTTCATTGGGCATTGTTGCACATCTACGACCTACCCTTATCTTTGGCGTGCATTTTCAGTCTCCAGATATCTGTTTTATATCTTGGAAATCATACTTTGTGAAACTCCAATGGTTTCAGCGACTGTAGTTTGTTTTTAGACCTTCCTCCCCCCCCCCCCCCCTACAACTGATCAACAATTCTTCAAGCTTTTGAATAGATTAAATGACTTTGTTGAGACAACACACTTTCTGAATATTGAACAATGTCAAACTAAAAATATGCATACTCCAAAGTTTGAAAATGAGAAAAATTTGCTATTTGCGACTCTTTTCTTCTATTTTCTAAAAAATGTTTTTTTTTTTTTTTTTTTTTTTTTACACTACTTTTTACTTACAATATTCTTTAATCCTTTGACTGCCTTTGAAAAGGGCAAAAATATGTTATTTTTGCTGCTTAGTTTCTTTAATGTATTAAAATACGCTTAATTCAACTTTAGATTAAAAATGTAACTGTGTACATCATAATATTCCTCATGACTATTATAAAAGGCTCTCAAACCTGAAAAACAAGCTAAAATTTCTTAAATATATAATTTTGAATTATGAGTGTATCTGGCAGAAAAGAACAACTCAATGACTGGGTATATCCGTTAGTGACAATCAGATGGTTAATTGTTTTGAGCAATATATTTTCCAACTCCAACTGATCATCAGAGGACTAAGAATGAGCTTTATTATATTAACACATGTGCAACACACAAGCAGTATCTATGTAAGGATTATATTTTAATCAAGGAGGGTGAACTGAAACTGATGATAACATGTACCTGCTGTTAAAACCTGTTAATTGGTATTTGTGTTTATTGTACATTTAAGATAGTATGTTATTTTGTTTGAGTGATGCAACTTGTTTTTGTTCATAGATTATTGTATTATGAAACATACACATGTGTAACTAAATGTTATATTTCCCAATAGTTAATTGTTGATATTTTATATATTTATTAAAACTTAATTATGTTAAATTTCTTTTTGCTCATGTGCCTGCTCAAATGTTAAGAAAAATACACGGTGATTATAATTAAAGTGACCTTTTTAGACCTTTATATATCATGTGATATTAGATGTATTTTGTTAAAACTTAGTACATGTTTTGTGTGGACTAAGGGAAAGCGAAATCTAAAATAAGAATTAAGGGCTTAAATTTTGAACATGAGGTACCGCATTTCGTGCAATGTAGAAAAAAGTTTTTGCAAGTTGCATTTCAAAGCATTTTCAAAAGGCAGTAATTAATATCATAAAATCATTCTTTTAAGGAAGAAGAATATTAAATTTAAATGGAGAGTTGGGTATGCTGTGGGGAAGATAGCGGAAACTAATATTGCTACAAAAAATACTGTCTTTCTGGTATGGAGAAAGTAGCTCGTAAAGAAATAGGCAGGTTCTAGTCAATGTATGCACTTTATTTAGAAACAAAAGATTAAAAATTGATTAAAACAAGGGAAAAATATTGCAAAACTGTTATATATATATATATATATATATATATATATAAAGTTAAATATTTGTTATTTTAATAACGAAAAGTGACATACTTGAAATAATGTGGATATATCTTTTAGTTAGGGAACAACTGACTCTCATCATCATTTTGATGCTATTTCTCTGGTTTGGCAAATCTGCTTCTGCTGTTATTTTTGTTCAAGAACACAGCACCATATCATGTCCAAATTTTGGTTGGATTTGGTACAGTTAGTTACATTTGTTGGATAAAATTTTGACCATTTCTATAGTGATTGCATAAATATATTTCTTCTTAATTATCAAGGTTTTTAAGTGTTTTTAAATCAATAAAGATACAGTCTAAATGTTAGCTAACGAACAAAGATATGATTGTGTCGAACACAGCTAAAATTTAGATGTGCAATGGTGCTGCCACGTTTATCTGAAAGTAACAGCAGAAGAGAAGTTGCTTACGAAATCAGAGGAAGATCATCATAGCAATGATGAAGTTTGGGGGTTCAGTTGGAAGGTCTACACACACTACTTAAAGTATATAATTTTTATTTTTAAATTACTATCTATTTTGATAAAGTTAAGTTTTAACTAAGTTTTAAATGTGGCTAAAAGTTGATACCAAATTAGATTGCACCCAGTGTGTATCAAATTAGTCATGCTTTAAAGTATTTAAGACATAAAATCAGTGGCATATAGGGGCCGATGGGCTGCAGCCCCTTCCAAAATTTTGCAGAAAGTTTAAAAAAATAAAGATTAAGAATAATAATATGCATGAATTCTGTACATTGGGAAACATTATTAAACTTAACTCAGCCTTCCCCGAAATAAATCCTGAATATGCCCCTGTATGAAATAAATTAATTTTGAAAATAGGATTTTGGAATTAATCCTCGCTTTCCCAAGATCAAGGCATTACTGCAGAAAAATTGCTTTCAGGTGCCGCTCGGCACGTTTGCCGAAAATCACCAGTGCGGCACTGCATTTTTTTGTATTGTTTTTTAGAAGTTGCAGCACTCCACTGATTATGTTTGCTATTTCTGACGAATTAGTGCACTTTTCGAATGAGGCGGGGTAAACTAAATTTCATCTTCAAAATGGGGTCAAAATCTTAGGAAAGCGAGGGTTAATGAATGTATACGATTATTTCCAATTTGCAATATTTAATTATTCATTTGCATAGAAAATATGTATATTTATTTGTTATCTATTTTATTCATTTATTTTACAGAAATGTTTTTTTTAACTTGCTAAAGTAAATATGTTTCTTTTTAGGTGTTTTCTTGGAATTAATCGGAGTCGAAGATCAAAATAAATTTGGAAGAAAAAAATAATTTTTAATTTTTATATATTTTATTTATGTATTTTATACGAATAAATGTTTTAATTTCATTTGCCTACTCAGGGTCAATCCAGACAAGAATTAGTTTTTTTTATACCTCTTCACGAAATTCCATATTATAAGGCCTCCTTTACAAAATTCATATCCATAAAATAGTCCTCTTCACAGTATTTATAAAATGTGTTATATATATGTGTATATATATATTTTTTCTTTTTCACAAAAAATAAATTAAAAAATCAGAAAAATTTTGATTTTTCCCAAAAGTAGGCCCAAAAAATGAAAATCTAGATTGACCCCTGTTGTTTTATGCGTCTTCAAAATTTTGAATAGAGTCAAAAAATATATAGATTTTTCTTGCTGGAATATACAGGGTGGTTCAAAAAGTCCAAGTGGCATGTGTTGTGTCAGGTCATAAAAGTGGGGGGAAAAATAATGTCCATAACTAAATGACTCTATTTTAAAGTTGTCTACAGACAAAACAATGTTCAGAAAATTATAAAATTTTGTGTATATAGAATTGAGAAGATGGGAATTAATTTGAGCTAATAAAAAATATTTCGTCACCAGAGAGTTTTGTAATTAATTGAACATTTAATATACACTTCATATATTATTAGATATTTCAAATACCCAACTCACAAAGGCAAAATTCCCATATGATTAAGGCTGGGGTTTGGGAAGACCACAGATTATGAAAGTGATAATTGATGACACATGATTTTTCAGGTTGTCTTAATATCAAGAGTGAAACTTTTCAGGTGCATACCCTAAATTCAAGAATTTTGAAAATTTTTGGTCTCTGAATTTCATGATAAAATATTTTGTTTTTATGTAAATTTCTTGTTATAAATGCTTAATTTGCCGTAAATATCACTTATTATAGGTAGTCATTTGGTATATCATTACTGAGTCTTACATAATTTCATGCAAGTAATAGTTTTCAAAGTTATTGCATGTTGGGAAGTTTCACTCCTGTAATGTTTAGAGAAGCATCATCTTCCATAAAAAAAAAAAAAAAAAAAAAATGTGCATAAGCACTGACATGATTGTAGATCCTGAAAATTTTTATTCTGTAACAGTGATGCATTATTATTATTGTGAATTTTATCAATTGAATTTTCTGCCTCATTTTCTTAAATTTATTCTTACAATTCAATCTTTTGCGTTTCCTGGCAGTAACCATTATACAATTTATTTTTTATTTAATTCCTTTTAAAGAAAAATATTTCTTTTTAAATTTTTTGTATTTATCAGAACAAATTCTTCAAAATAAAAAAAATCTGTATTGTTTATTATTAATAATGTTTCATTTGCTAAACGAAAAAAGATTTCTCTGTCTTCTGTTGAAATTATTTTTCCTATTGAAATAGCAATCAAAATGTGACTATATTTGAAAAAGGAGAAAAAAAAAAAAAAAAAAAAAAAAGTTAAATTTACAGAAAAAAGCTGTCAGCCAGGACGCCAGTAAAAAACTGTTTTCTTGATGGGATAAAACTTTTTTTAAGAACAGCCAAATTTTGTTATATAAACATAAGAATATCGTTATGTTAACAGAAGTACACTGTAATTTTAAAAGAAACAAAGTTTTTGTTCTGTAAAAAATTACAGATTTTTCTGTAAATTTCACAGAACAAAAATTTTTGTTCTGTAAAAGTTACGGATATTTCTGTAAATTTTACAGAGAAAAATTTTTTTGTTCCGTAAAAATTACAGATAATTCTGTAAATTTTACAGAGAAAAAAATTTTTGTTCTGTAAAAATTACAGGTATTTCTGTAAATTTTACAGAGAAAAAAATTTTTGTTCCGTAAAAGTTACAGATTTTTCTGTAAATTTTTACAGAACTCTCTTTAAAAATAACAGTGTTTTTCTGTTAAGAATAACGGTTTTCTTGTGTTAATTTGAAACATTTTTTCCCCGTAAAGAAAACGGAATATGATTGGCGTCCTGGGCTGACAATTTTTTTCCGTTTTTTTCACGAGTTTTTTTTACAGTGTTTAATTCAAATAATGAAATTTAACTATCGTGAAAAGAAAGAAATACTTTCGTACGAAATAACAAAAATAATTATAAACAAATAAATGCAGAGACAATTATTTTGAGCGAAATGGTTTGAAAATGTTCTATAAAGTTCATCTACCATTAGAAATATAGATGTAGGAAATTTGACAAGTGCATGGAGATTCTTCAAAAACAAAAGAAAATATTCTTCTTTTCATAAAACTGTGCACTGAAACGGAAACTCAACGATGTTTATACCATCCAAATTGGTATGCATTTTTAGACATTTTTCAACCGTATGCGAGTGAATCTTTCATTTTTATATATATTTTAATAAATATTTTTAATAATTAATGTTATCTACAAATTAGTTTCTAAACTTTTCTCACTAAACAAAGCTTGCGACAGACTATAAATAATAATGAGATATTTTCTGTTTAATCTGAAGGAAACAATATCTGAAAGGGACTACTAAATTAAGCAAATTACTCTAAAGTGTCAGAAATCTGGAATACGTTGACTGAAAGTTGTTTACGTTCTTATAAACTAAGAAAGAAATATCGTTAAATGAATAACCATTCCAAAGCAAAGCACTTTGCCTATTTATACTATATATGTTGCAAAAAATAAATAAATTCGGAATTAAAATTTAGCTAGCAATTGATGTTAATGATAATAAAATATTTATAATATGACTCTGTATTTAAGAAAAATTTAATATAAATCCATCAACAAGACTGTTGTAGAACATTCAATTAGACGGTTGGCAGAAAAGAACACAACAGACCAATTTTTTACATCGCTTAAATTAGACAAAATTTTGAGAAATACAGGATTTAGTGCACTGTGAAACGTGCAAAGAAAGATGATGCTAAAAAAAAAAAAAAAAAAAAAAAAAAAAAAAACTATAAAGGTTTGTGAAGATTGCAAAAAGTCAGTTTGTAGCACCTGCAATATCAAAGTAAAAAGCTGAATATTTGTAAAATCTGTAAAAAGGAATATATACGTATATCTTTGCCTCGGAAGACGCCAATTTAGCGCTCTTGGTATATTTATCATTTCCCTACCTTTTTTTTTTCTTTTAATAACCTGTTGCAATGCTCAAAAAAGTGTGATAAGTGACAAAAAAAAAAAAAAAAAAAAAATGCGTTATTTGTACAGATTATCATTATATGTAAAACAAGTGTACTGATTAAATAGGAATTTTTTTCCAAGATGGAACTAGGAGAAACATTAAAAATGTAACTCAAAAGTATCATACTATGAACAAAACAACGGCTACCACTTGATAATCTGTTAACTCACTGTGTACATGTGACAAACCTAAGGCAAAAAAAAAAAAAAAAAAGTAACTTGTATATCTATCTATCTATATATATATATATATATAGCAGCTTTACACTTTGTTGCGACCTTATTATGCTGTCAGTCTCTCGTAGGGAAATTCTTTGCTTTTAATACAACCTTAATTCATTTATCTTGGTAAGAACTCTACATGACGTAGATAGGTTGTTTGTGGAATCCAAAATTATGCTTAACGTATACATTGTCCAGTAATGTGAGATTGGACGCTTGTGGATCTATTTGTTACATGACTCTTCCAAATGCGTCCCACAAATGCTTAACCGATTAGGCGCCAAAGCTCACTCTGCGAAAACAATTTTTTAAAGAATTTTTTTATCTGCAAGTAATTAAGATAAATATATATATATACATATATATATATATATATATATATTTTTTTTTTTTTTTACATTAAATATTGAAACGCTTAGCTTTGTTGGTAATTCTTTCAAAAACTTTGTGATGTAACTGCTATTTTATTTATTTATTTATTTATTTTTTTTTTTTTTTTTTATTCAAACAAAGATGTTCATTTTTCTGCAAAACATCAGCAAAGAGAAAGAATCAGCAAAATTAATTCATTAGATTACAGAGGTTTAAAACAATGAATTTGAAATAAAACTATTCTTTTCTTAAATTTTAACAAACGGGGATCAAGAAAAATAATTTAAAAGTGTTTTGCAGTTTTTCAACACCTGTTCTTCTCCAATTGGGTGTGACATCTCTTATTTTGGAAGCATATCATATTTTCTAACAAAATATTTTTTTTTAAATTATTGAAACTACATAGAAATGCACATTAAAACCCAAATTATAAGAAAATTCATAAATTTTCAGTGGGATTCCTATATCGGCGTTCAATGGGTTAATAGGATTGGATATGATCGACCAAAGTGTATCTCAAAACAAGATTCATCTGTTCGCATTGCTATTTTCGGATTGTCTCTTGCCTAATGCCAATGGGCTTTAACAAAATCTTAAACCTTTTATCCTGTTTTCCTCTGAAAACAAACGGTGTTTTCACAGACCTCTTCAGTTTCTACAACCCAAACGATGTGCATGGCACAAAATAGAGGGACCCAGAAATACTAGAATAAAATTCTAGGAGGACATGTGTTGCAATTTGTTACACTGTTACCATTCTGTTTTTCATAATTCAAAGCTTTTCCACTTTGCTCGTTCATTCTTTATTCATTGACAACCACATTCTGCCTGTTTAGACCCAGCGCCTGATTGTCAGTTTTGATACAGCTGCAGATGAATATTTCACAATTCTGAAAGTTATACTTAAAGATACTTAATGCATACAAGCTCATACTATCACGTAACACTCAAAGACTGTCGAATCAAATGTTTTATCCGAATAGTATTTTTAAAAAAGTCCACCTGTACTAATGTCACACCAACTCAGATCTCTTTTTTATTTTATTTTATATAGATTTAGCATCAGCACTGTGACAAAATAGCTCATTTTCAAAAAGATGTTTTAATAAAGATCGTGAGATGGTTATAATGAAGCGACCACTTAGTGCCTGTTATTTAATTACTAAATGTTCTTTAAAAAAATCTGGTTTCAAAACAAACCTTCAAAAATAATGTTGAATTTTAGCAATGAGAAAAAAGCTATCAAAAAGACATCTCTTCGCATCTCTAGTTATAATCGTCTTTCAAGTGTACTGAAAAAAAAATAAGTAGCAGAGCAATTTAAAACCTATAATTTAAAGAAATCGTAATTCATCCATAAGTGGAAATCTAAAAATATATTTTTAGCTTCAAAAGTTATACTATATAAGTTAACGTTAAATTATTATATTAAGTTAAATTATTATATTAAATATATTAGCTTAGAAATCAGTATTGTTGACAAAATTTAGATATATTTAAACCTCAAGTATTAACTCTAATATTCTCAAAAAGTGAGACATTGGGGTATTAAATGCTACTCATTTTTAGAAAGGTACTCAATGTCCCGTTTCTGAATCATGGTGGTCAAGAAGCAACGTTCTACAAACCTAAGCCATTCTTCCTTTTTTTGTGCTTTAGCAACCTTCCAAAGTACAAATAATAGAAATGATTTATCAAGTTAATACTTAGTTTATTTAATCTGTTTTAAAATTAGTATAAATGTACATTAATGGCACTAAAACATCTTAATGTCATTAACAAATATTAGGGATAGTATGACGTTTATAAAATGGAGTAAACTGTATTTAATCAGTGTCATGATAGAAAACCATTTCGAGATAAATTTATGTTGAACGCACTAAATTACGGTTACAAACATTATGTTTAAAAAAAAATCTACCTTATAATTAGACATTTATGTTTGTATAAAAATTATGTTTATAAATATTTACAAATTATTTTAAAATTACCGAATCATATTACAAACAATAAAGTTCCAATTTTTTTTTTCCCAAACGGGCAAAATTTTCACCATGCATATTAATGTATCCACACAAAACAGAAATAATTTAATTTATACATCATCTAGAGTGAAAATTATGACATAATACTTTCTATACACGCTCCTTCTAATATATTTCAGCAAATAAAAAATGTAATTTAATTATATTATAAAGTATCATTTACGCTAAATACCATACAACTTTTGTTAAAAAAAGTATTTTACCATTAAAATTAACACGGAAAACCTTTTTTTTATGAAATATAAAAAAATTGGAACAAATGCGTAAAAGGTGTAATTTTTCAAAGTTAATGCACAAATATATTTCATGTGCAAGATATAAGGATATAGCACTTGGCAAATTAATTGTTAAACCTGTAACATTTTTATACAGATGTTTCGAAATTAGGAACGATGTTTGCCAACAGACAGTACTGTGCAATGTACAGATTTATAGAAAAAAAATATGCTCAATGGAATACATGATTTCAAAAATTTCCTTTGCAACGCCAACTTCTTTTGCGTTTGAAAGCTTGATCTTACCACTCTTGGCATTGAAGCTCTATTAATAGAAATTCTATTTTACAAATATAGCGTACAGTGCTACTATTTGAACAATTTGTTTTTAATTTCCTAACTTCTGTATTTAAATTTTGCAGCGTTCACAATAAATATAACGTATATTTCAATTTCCCAATGATCTCTGTTTTCGATAATTTTATTTTTAAAGTCGGGGTGTCCTTTGCTGAATATTCTACAGTAGATAAATAATTCTACAACATATGTTTACAGAAATAGCATTTAATTTATTTGTAATATATTTTTGATCAAGAAATACCTTTAGAATATTAAAGCTAAACATTTCTTCAAAAGTAATTCTTATTCTTATTTAAATTCAAAAGTACTATCGGAATATTTAAGAGATCATTTTATTACAAATATCTTTAAAAATATTTGCATGAAATATCCCTTTAAATATTCATGCTCAATGCAGTATATTTTACTAAGCTATAACTTGGATTATTTTAATATGAAAATATTTGAAAATATTCTAATAATTTATTTACTTTTTCAACTCATGACACTTAACGGAATGGATTGCAGTAAATTGAATTTTTTTAAAGAAAATGTTTATGATTTCTTATTATATATTCTAATAAGCGATATATATATATATATATATATATATATATATATATTAATTTATGAGTCATTCTAAATTTAAGACTTGGTGAAATATCTTTATATGTTAATTTATCGTAAAATTTTATTTCACGTCATTTTTAAAACATAATGGGTGGTGTATGTTTTAGAAAATCACATTATAGAATAGTGGCAGGAAACTAAAATAATATAAAGAATTTAAAGTAAATGCAAATAATACTAGTTATTCTAATTTAAATATATTATATTATAAAATTCCTTTTATTTAAATAAGTATTTGAATTTCATTATTTACATCATATAATTAATTTTTAAATGAGAAGAACTTACTATAATTTCTCATGTTGATTATTCTACTTTTAATAAATAGTCAGACACTTTCGATTTTAAAAGTATTGACAAATAGCTCAAGTAGAGAAACTCTAGTAGTATAAAAAATCATGTTGTACCTCTTATATTTCAGCAAAGTATTTTTCTCCAAAAGCATAAAGAGGACCAATGTCATAGCTAAAGCTCCGGCGCTAATGGTCGCAGCGCTTCGAAACCGGTGTCGACAGACGCAGAATTTCTTCATCTCGACATCGCGATAATTCGCTAAGCGATGCGACCCTAATTAGCGGAGATATTATTAAAACGTCGACCCATATCAACCGAAAAATGACCCAGAATTCATGATTAAATGCTTAAAAAGCGACATTTTTACGGAAAAAGTGGAAAATAAATTAGAAATATCAGTCGTATCGTTACAAATAAGATATCAAATGAAAGGTCCGATTTTTCTGAATCCGGCGGTTTAAATAGCTTATCTATAGGGCAATTAGATTTTTTTAAATTAACTAAAGTATGAAAAAAAAGGTGGCAACAAATCACAACAGTTCTATTAATTTCGCAATAGACGTATTTCGGTTACCATGGCGCCGGGCGAAAGAATAAACAGATTTTACTTCCAGCTTTACTGATTTTGTACTGGAAATAAAAATTGCAAATTTCAAAATGCTTCAATTTTCTTCAAAATTAATTCAAACTTGCTACAAACTTTTAACATCACAAGACGAAGTTCCAGTTCAAATATCATCGGGTTTCGAGAATAAATAAATAAAAAGTACAATTTAATTGCAAATTAAATGTTATTATAATACGCGTATTTCAAATTCTAACTATGATTAAATTATTTTTAGTACATCATTCGAAAGATATTTTAAAGTACTTTTATATTATCGAAAGCGGGATTCAAGATTTCGCTTCATTTACATGTTTTGAGGTCTCCTGGATCGGTTTTCTTTTGTATCTGAGCTACTAATTAAAATAATTCCATAAGTAATACATCATAAGGTAGCTTTGTTGGTTTGAAATCGAACAGTAGATTACAGAAATTTCTACCGCCAGATGACGCTGTAATATTTTAAAATTTCAATATTTCAATTTCTAATTATGATTAAATTGTTTTTAATGCATCATTCGAAAGATATATTAAAGTTCTTTTATATTATCGAAAGTTTTAACCCGATTTGCACGTTTTGAGGTCTCCTGATTAGGTTTTCTTTTGCATCCCAGCTAATTCAGTTAGACCGTTCAAAATTGGTATATGTAGGTTAATTAGGAAGGGCTGAAAGGGTGGGGAAGATATAGGCGTGCACCGCGCGCACAGGACAGCGCTGCCGAAGGCAGTAGGGACCCGGTCCGACTTTTTAACCGATGAGAAATGATTTTTTTTTCATTTTCTTTTCTTAAGAATAAAAATTTGATTTGAAAAGGAATATGTGCGCGTAGCGCGCGTATACCTTCACACGTGCGTGCGCAGCGCGCATGGGTCTGCGCTGCCGAAGGCAGTGGGGACCCGGTGTGAGTTTTTACCCGATCAGAAATTTTTTTTTGAGGGGGGGGGGGCACGGAGGGTCAGGGAAGGAATACGCGAATGCGGCGCGCACGGGGCAGCGCTGCCGAAGGCAGTGGGGACCCGGGCCGACTTTTTACCCAATCAGAAATGATTTTTTTTTTTTTTTAATTTCTTTTCTTAACACTAAAAGTTACTGTTAGTGATTCATTAATTTTAGTAATTCATTTGAAAATACTGACCCACTAGCGGGCGAAGCTCGCTAGTAGACTTATTATAAACAGTACTTGAAGTCTATTGTAACGGTAACATATGCTGTGATACTTCTGTTATTTATCTATGTATGTTAATATATGACAGGTATGTATATTCATGGAGATATGACTTTTTTTCTCTTGAAGAGATTATTTTTTTGGCACGTAATTCGTCTATAACATGCAGATTTTTTTGTACTAGTGCAATGTTATTTTATTATTGTTATTATTATTTTTATTATTACTTAACATACAGCAACAGAATCAATCTACTGCAATCAGAATATATATATATATTAAAGATCTGATGAAGCGAAAGTAAATTTACATAATTGTCTTTAACTCTACACGAGCTAAATTTATAATTTCCGTATAATTTACTAACAAAAAATGTATTGAGATATTTATATAAATATCTGTGACGTTAAAAAAGTTATGCTCGATAGAACTAGAGCCCCTTAAATAAAATATATAGGCTGATGCATCGCCGCCATTTTTTTGGGTAGCATTCCTGCTTGGCGTCCTTATTGCTTTATTGTGGTTTTAAGAAATCTTGATCTGTAGTTACGATCGGTCAACAAAAGCAATAAACAACAATAATACTCCTAACAACACATCTTTTTCACATTACATTACCAGAATATCCTGTGGATGTATTAGAAATAAGATGTGCTATTAGGGCTGTTTCTGCTTTTTATACAAAACGTCGCCAAAACTCAAATACACATTAATAAAAGGTCTTCCTAGATCGATTTATCAATATTAATATAAATAATATGATTGATTAAAATGACACATTTTTCCGTATTTTTACATTAACGCACGTCAGAAATACAAAGGAAAATATAACTAAACATATGTAATGTTGTTTTATTTTTCTCAAGATATTTTATGAAAATCTGAGGATTTTATGGTCTTTTCTTGAGTTATTATAACAATTTATCGTTAAACAAATCTCATACCTTCCTTTATTTAACTAAAACTATGGAATATAATAAAAGGAGTACTCTACAGTTACACAAGACGATAAAAGTAATGACTGCCGTTTATTTATCAATGAAACGCGCTGGGTACATATGGCAACCCTAAGGCAACAAAATGCCTGATGCGCCAGCTCGTATATATAGGAGCCTTAGATAGAGCGAAATTACTTTTATCTCAACATATTAGAGAGTTTATATATTTACAGAGCTGCCGACCTAATCCTGAGGATTGTTAGTACCACCTCTTTTTCCGCACAACTTAATTTTTAGAGAAATTCTCTTGAAATTTATTTACAATGAATTAAGATGTAAAAGACTTTACAAAAAGACTGGTGAGGAAAAGGGGCGGGTACTAACAATCCTCTAGATAAGGTTGACAACTATATTTATTTTCAGTTAACATACAATATATTGCCACTAATGGTCAAAAAGCATCACAATCTACTTACGCTAACATAACTTCAAAATGCCACAGACCCACATTTTTCTCAGATGACCGTCTCAACCTTTCTAGGTAGACTTTTAAGAGGCAGACTACGGCAGGAAGTGCTTTCAATTCTGTCTGCAATGTGGAGAAAACTTCAATTTTAGAACTGCAGCGTTGTAGTCGGCTTTAGATTGGCGTTCTAACTCACTTGTTATTAAAAAAAAAAAAAAAAAAAACATTAAAAACAGGTTGGATTTTTTTTTTTTTTTTTTTTTTTTTCGAATTTGATACTTCTTCTTCTTTTTTAATACAGAAAAGTAGTAAAAAATTTACAATTATTAAGTGAAATTAACATTCACTACGTTTCATATTTTTAGAAATTATAAATAATATGATTTTCTACTTATACAAATTTTTGAAATTTTTTAATTTTTTATAATTTTTTTTCAAGGAAAGTTTTGCCATACGTCTATTTAAATAACATTCTTAAAAGTTTTTTAAATCGACAGTATTTATATATTTTGTTCAGCGACATTTTTAAATGTCTTGGAAGGAGTCATAAAAATAAATGAGAGCCGTTTACGAGGTATTGCAAGTGAATTATTTCTGCAAGTTATTATGACTGTAAAAAGAATCTTTTCCGTTCCGTGAAAAATAAATCCTAACGGAAAAATCGAATATTAACAATAAGAAATAAAATTATGCTTAAATCAATATAAAATTAGCGCTTAAACTTTTAACGTGGAATGTTAAAACAAACAAGAATAAGAATAAGAATAAGAATTAGATCAATGAACGAATTGATGTATATGTACCGGGTGTCCCATAAGTCTGTAGTCATTTTAAAAATTCATAAAAATTGAAGAAATTGGTAAAATTGAACGTGATTTGCAAAAAATTATTCTCATGAAAGTTTTTTTTTTTTTTTTTTTTTTTTTTTTTTTGAGTAAAGAAAAAAAAAAAAGTTAAAAATTTTGTTGGATAGAGGGCGCTACACGAGAAGTATGGAAATCAGAGTCCTGTAAATTGCATAGTTTTTCGATTAACACAGCTTAATTCTTATTTTTATTCTTATTTGTGCATACACGAAATTTTAATTGCGATGCTGACTTGGTGGATAAAGCGTTATTAGTGAAGATGTTTCCCTAAGGCAGAACCTTTGCTGAAACCGCAGATACAGTGGTGTTGTAACTCGTGTACAAACTGTAATTTGGGGTGATGGTAAGGACACATAATAGAATTTACATGTCTGTAAACATATGCATGCAAATAAATATAGCTTTACACGAAAATGTGTGAATTTTCTCACGTACAGATTCTTCTATCAATAAAAAACTTTATTTTATTTCCCTCCCCCCCGAAAAAAACCCACAAACCGCGTTTTTAATTATCAATTATTTAAATTTTTATGAATTTTTAAAATGTCTACAGACTTATGGGGTACCCGATATTTACAATTCATTCTTTACGATGCATAAATATGCATATATATACTTATGCAGATGATATGTTATAAACTATTAAAAAATAACTATTTAAAGCGGTTACGTTTACAAAATATTTAGCGAAGTCAAATAACTAATTAATTATTTTATTTCACTAACTCATGTTTAAAAATTTACAAAAGTATTCATATTTTTAACTTTTTATATTTCTGAAATATATCTTATATTCTATGCGCGATGCTAATTTCTTGCTGTTTAGTAATATATATATATATATACAGTAATCTGTATACAAAAACGTCACTCAAATCTATTCACTTTTTTTATTATTATTATTGACATCTTTCACTTGAAAGAAAATCCAGTATTGGATAAATTTAATGTTCGACATTTTACGAAAAAGGGGCTTTTCCAGATTGTTAAAATTAACCTTTGTATATAAAAATCAAATATCAATATAGTTTTTTTTTTTTTTTTTTTTTTTTTTTTTTTTCACTTCCCTATAAAAACGGAAACGTAAGTTATAAATTCTAAAGGTAAGTTATAAATTTTATTATTCATATGTTTCACATGAAGGAAAATCCAATATTGGAAAATAATAATAATAATAATGTTAAACATTTTATGAAGAAACGATTTTTCCAGATTGATAAAATTAACCTTTGTATATAAAAATTAAATATCAATATTAATTTAATTTTTTATCTCTCTGCCCTATAAAAATGGAAATGTAAGTTAAAAATTTGAATGACTCAGAATCATAACAATTCTAGTGTAATATCTCATGGCACAAAAAATCATTTTTATACCTTCTTTAACTCCGTTGTCATATGATGTCAATTTCAGGTCGTCATTTGTTTGTTTAATATGCCATTGTAGATTTTGTCGAGTGTAACTCGTCAAGATAAATTTTCGACAGATACTTACAGTATATTATTAGATTACTCAGTTCTTTCACTTTGCGTCGATTCTGTTTTGTTCGAATGATCAAGATTCTCCCTCTTCTCAGTATCTTTAATAAACACGTAACGGATAGAAGACATAAATTTATGAATTTTCGATCTGACTACCTAAAGCAGCCAAAGAATTTTTACGTCTTTGCATTTTGATAAACGTGCTTTGTGAAAGATTTAGCATCGTAATTACATAAATTGTACTAGGTTAACTTAACAAGATTGGGTGATTTATAAAGAATCACACTCGCGAAAAATATTAGATATGTAAAATAAATAAATTTTTATTACTTTATTTAAAATATTATTGATTTAGTAGAATGGTAACGCCCATACTTTCAGTTTATCCAAACATTACTTATAGCAGGGGTCGTACAATCCGCCCTATTTTCAGGACACTCTCTGAGAGGAGAAATTTCTGCCTTTTTTGCCACCACTATAGTCATTTGCCATGATTATAGAGGGTAGAGATTTTTTTTTTTTTTTTTTTTTTTTTTTTAATAAAAGTAGTGGTATAATAAATTTAAATATTTCTCTTTCATGAGAATGTCCTGAAAAAAGGGAGGAGAGTACGACCCCTGTTATAGTACTTTTTCGCCGAATCATTGTCGTTGTTGTTATTTGTATGTGAAGAGGTTAAGATTGAGTTTTACTTCATAAACTCAATATAAATCTATCTGTAGTTTAAGAAATCACACGCTTTAATGTAGGACTTACATTTGAACATAGTTACGTATGTAAATGTGTCTTTATATATATTTATATATATATAATTATACGTTCATTAAAAGAGTCATAAAGTACATTTTGTTATGAAAACAAAATTACGATTTTGTTAAAAACATAAGGTTTATGACATTTCCATAATAACAAATATATATATATATGTATATATGCACACACACACATGCAATTATGTGTATATATATCGAGTGTCGTACTCTCCGCCCTTTATTCGGAACGCTTTCTGGGATAAGATATTTCTGCCATTATTGCTACCACAATTTTTATGGAATAATCTCTATTCTATTCTATCACGACACATTACTATAAAATTACTATAAATATTTCTGCATGAAATTAATGATGGGAAAAAAGGTAATCCATGAGAGTGTCCTGAAAAATGGGCAGAGAGTACGGCCCCTGATATATACGTGTTATGTGTCATTTTTGATCCATTACAAAAAATTATATTTATTTGAAATTTTTACTTCTATAAATATGTTAAAATATTACTATTAGGTACTAAATTGTGTGTATAAAACTTCAATTTGTCTGATTATACACATGGCATATCTGAAATCATCATCAATATTTAGTGGAATAAGGCCATAACAAATGAAATTTTTTCGATGGGAAAATACGAGTGCGAAAGACCGCTTCACAAGGTGGGGGATGTTTTGTATCGAAAATTCTTATTCAAGTGAAATGTTATCTGGCATGTACAGAACTGTCTATTCTCCAGATTAATTCACGTCACAATTCTTTTAAAGTTTTCACCGGCTCATTAAATCACAAAATTTTCTCGTAAACATAATGTGGATATTTCTGTAAAAATTTAGTGGTATTTAAAAATCCAGCAAGTTGGCAAATCTGCATGTGCAACTAGTTGTTATTCGACAAGGTGACTTTGCAGAAGTAAGATCAATCAGTATGCATTTAATAAAATAACATATATATATCTAACTTACGATACCGCAGAGAAGAGCTATCTTATAAATACGTGAAATTTTGCAAAGTACTACCGTAACCGGCGCTTGAAACAACGAATGTTTTCACGTGTTCATCGATAACTTTGCGAAACAAGTTCATACTCTGGTTCTATGGGTGATCGATTAAACCGTTCATTGATACTGAAAAACATGTAGGAATTTGAATGAAATCTTACATTCAGATATATTTTGTAAAACTTTTGTTGTTATTAGAATTTGGCATACATCATAAACATATGATATTTGTTTCTTGGATAAAATAAAGAGATGAAACTTTTGTTAAAGCTCAAAAAAAAAAAAAAAAAAATATATAGAATGTATTTTCTTTTATGGTAAGCTCAATCAATATATTACAAACATGCAAAATTATTGACATGTGTTTTATGTAATGATAATCTCCAACAGCATTGTTCTACAGCAAGGATAATCATACCAACCGCCCATAGTCCAAGCGGCGGCTGCAAAAAATTGACTTGAGAAGGTACGAAGCTGATTTTCTTCCTATAGATAGAACTCATTGTTACAATGAAAATCTGATAGGGTTGCCTGGTCAAAGCCGTCAAGTTTAAGAGAAACAACCTCACTTCCGGTCACAATTTAAACGATTTTCGAACCCCAAAAGGTATGAAGATGAAACCGGTGCTAAAATGTAGAGATTAATATGCTCTTTAAAATGGCATAGGGTTGCCTGGTCAAAACCGTCAAGTTTCAGAGGTTGCCTTGATAATAGGGGTCAAATGTAAACGATTTTCGGACCCCAAAAGGTATGAAGAAGAAACCGGTGCTAAAATGTACAGATTAATATGCTCTTTAAAATGGCATAGGGTTGCCTGGTCAAAACCGTCAAGTTTCAGAGGTTGCCTCGATAATAGGGGTCAAATTTAAACGATTTTCGGACCCCAAAAGTTATGAAGAAGAAACCGGTGCTAAAATGTACAGATTAATATGCTCTTTAAAATGGCATAGGGTTGCCTGGTCAAAACCGTCAAGTTTCAGAGGTTGCCTCGATAATAGGGGTCAAATTTAAACGATTTTCGGACCCCAAAAGGTATGAAGAAGAAACCGGTGCTAAAATGTACAGATTAATATGCTCTTTAAAATGGCATAGGGTTGCCTGGTCAAAACCGTCAAGTTTCAGAGGTTGCCTCGATAATAGGGGTCAAATTTAAACGATTTTCGGACCCCAAAAGGTATGAAGAAGAAACCGGTGCTAAAATGTACAGATTAATATGCTCTTTAAAATGGCATAGGGTTGCCTGGTCAAAACCGTCAAGTTTCAGAGGTTGCCTCGATAATAGGGGTCAAATTTAAACGATTTTCGGACCCCAAAAGGTATGAAGAAGAAACCGGTGCTAAAATGTACAGATTAATATGCTCTTTAAAATGGCATAGGGTTGCCTGGTCAAAACCGTCAAGTTTCAGAGGTTGCCTCGATAATAGGGGTCAAATTTAAACGATTTTCGGACCCCAAAAGGTATGAAGAAGAAACCGGTGCTAAAATGTACAGATTAATATGCTCTTTAAAATGGCATAGGGTTGCCTGGTCAAAACCGTCAAGTTTCAGAGGTTGCCTCGATAATAGGGGTCAAATTTAAACGATTTTCGGACCCCAAAAGGTATGAAGAAGAAACCGGTGCTAAAATGTACAGATTAATATGCTCTTTAAAATGGCATAGGGTTGCCTGGTCAAAACCGTCAAGTTTCAGAGGTTGCCTCGATAATAGGGGTCAAATTTAAACGATTTTCGGACCCCAAAAGGTATGAAGAAGAAACCGGTGCTAAAATGTACAGATTAATATGCTCTTTAAAATGGCATAGGGTTGCCTGGTCAAAGCCGTCAAGTTTCAGAGGTTGCCTCGATAATAGGGGTCAAATTTAAACGATTTTCGGACCCCAAAAGGTATGAAGAAGAAACCGGTGCTAAAATGTACAGATTAATATGCTCTTTAAAATGGCATAGGGTTGCCTGGTCAAAACCGTCAAGTTTCAGAGGTTGCCTCGATAATAGGGGTCAAATTTAAACGATTTTCGGACCCCAAAAGGTATGAAGAAGAAACCGGTGCTAAAATGTACAGATTAATATGCTCTTTAAAATGGCATAGGGTTGCCTGGTCAAAACCGTCAAGTTTCAGAGGTTGCCTCGATAATAGGGGTCAAATTTAAACGATTTTCGGACCCCAAAAGGTATGAAGAAGAAACCGGTGCTAAAATGTACAGATTAATATGCTCTTTAAAATGACATAGGGTTGCCTGGTCAAAACCGTCAAGTTTCAGAGGTTGCCTCGATAATAGGGGTCAAATTTAAACGATTTTCGGACCCCAAAAGGTATGAAGAAGAAACCGGTGCTAAAATGTACAGATTAATATGCTCTTTAAAATGGCATAGGGTTGCCTGGTCAAAACCGTCAAGTTTCAGAGGTTGCCTCGATAATAGGGGTCAAATTTAAACGATTTTGGGACCCCAAAAGGTATGAAGAAGAAACCGGTGCTAAAATGTACAGATTAATATGCTCTTTAAAATGGCATAGGGTTGCCTGGTCAAAACCGTCAAGTTTCAGAGGTTGCCTCGATAATAGGGGTCAAATTTAAACGATTTTCAAACCCCAAAAGGTATGAAGATGAAACCGGTGCTAAAATGTACAGATTAATATGCTCTTTAAAATGGCATAGGGTTGCCTGGTCAAAACCGTCAAGTTTCAGAGGTTGCCTCGATAATAGGGGTCAAATTTAAACGATTTTCGGACCCCAAAAGGTATGAAGAAGAAACCGGTGCTAAAATGTACAGATTATTATGCTCTTTAAAATGGCATAGGGTTGCCTGGTCAAAACCGTCAAGTTTCAGAGGTTGCCTCGATAATAGGGGTCAAATTTAAACGATTTTCAAACCCCAAAAGGTATGAAGATGAAACCGGTGCTAAAATGTAGATATTAATATGCTCTTTAAAATTGCATAGGCTTGCCTGGTCAAAACCCTCAAGAAACAGAGGTTGCCACGAAAAGGGAGGGGGGGAGCTAATTTTAGTGGTTTTCTTGCCCTAATACATTTAAAAATGAAACCGTTTATGAAATATAGATAATAATATTCTCTTTAAAGTAACATAGGGCCGCCAGGTGAAAATTCTCGAGGAGTAGTGGTTGCCTCGAAAAAAAAAAAAAAAACAGATAATTTGGAAGGGTTTTTACACATTGTGAAAAAAATATAAAAAGTATTTAAAAAAGAAGAAATAAATAAGTTTTTAATACTTAGAAGGTGGCATTTTTTCCAAGATGTAGCAAAAAGTAGCATACGTTTACTTGGTCACATCTGTCATACAATAGTGGTCAACCTCGGAAATACTAACGAACTTGATAGATTTTTAGAAAAAGAGCAAGAAACTGGTATAATATTAAAAAATAAATAAATAAAATTAAAATTAAAACGGGAATATTTGAAAGATGAATCTAAATTTAAATTATAGAGTTTATTTTTAAATAGGAAAGTGTTTCCTGGTCATATCTGTCAGAAAATAGCGGCCAATCTTGAAAAAATTAGGTACTGGAATACCGATGAAATTATAAATATTTAAAAGAGGAAATTGGTGCAAAATGTAAAGTATAGAATTTACTCTAAAGGGCGTATGTTTGCCAGGTGGAATATGTCAAGATATAGCAATGAGGCTCGAAAAAATAGTGAATTTTAATGTTACATAACCAAGTGTTAAAAACAAGTAAGATATTTTTAACCCTTTGCCCGGAACTTGTTTCCATCATGCTTATCGGGAATATCGGTCTCATAGACCGCTTTTTGAGAAAAAGGTACTGAATGTATTTGGCGAAATTTTGTGGCGATAAATTATGAATTATTGCAGCCATAAATTTAGTTTCTCAATCATGACGTATCATAGGGGCGACAGGGTATATTATATAGTTGATTGGATTTAATGTCGCATTAGTACTGCGAAATGGGTAAAAATGATAGCTACTGATAAAATATACCTTTCAAAGACCAGATAACTCCTCTAGGAAACCCCTTTCAATGAATGGCTTGTGAATGAATTGGCTCTGGAAGACTTCCTACAAATAACTTTTCTTTGCTTTGAATAACTTAAATATATCTGCCGACTGGAAAAATCATTGATTAAATCATCGCAACAAAATTTTACCTAAAATACTTTCCAATCCAACTCGAACACCAAAAACTCGCCGAAAACCATAATTCCGTTAGAAACTCACAACTTCTCTAAAACTCGTAACTCCGTCCGCAACTTTCTTCATAGCACTAATTCTACCTGATACCAACAAAACCAATCGAATTTAAACTTTCAGAAAGAATTCTCAGTTACTGACATTTCTACGTAATGTGTCTGTTAGCGCTCAAAAAATGAGATTCCTAAAATTGTAATAACATTTTACAGGTTTCTTTTCAAAACTAAGGGGCTCCGCCCCCTGCTCACTGCCAACCCCAAAGGGTAGCTTCCCTTGTTTGAGCGAGTTTTACGTTTCACTACTGCCACGCTGTGGACAATTGGCGATGGTTCGGGTATCACCTAAGGATCCTAAAAAGGGGAGCTGACTCGCAACTCATTTTGTTGCCCACTGCTCTTGTATTTTTTCGATTTTTATCGAACAAATTTTTAAATTATGGGTGGTTTTTCAAATATTAATTATTCAAATCATTCAGAGATGGGATTTTGACCTGCACAATTTTGAAAAAATAGAAAAAGAAGAAATAGCGCAGTTTCGGTTTGGGCAATATTTTTGATGTGACTCGGCCTGTATCTATAGGGGCTCTAGTCTCACCAGAAAGGGTTGTTCTGAGACATGTCATCCTCTACAGTTTAGTGCAATTTACGTGGCACTAGTGCTTCAGTTAGACACACTTGGCGTTTTGTATATTTATCGCCAAACGTGCCGGTACTCTGTTCCAGGAATATGCATCCGCAAGTCCTTACACTAAACCTAACCTTTAGCGATCTCAGAGACCGATGTTCCGGTATAAGGGTTAAATAGAATAAAGATGAATGTGTAATTATTTAATCTATTAAACTAATGGTAGATTGCCAAACATGTTAGTAAACATCCAATAATTTGACGCTCTCTTACCGCTTATTTTCTCTGAATTAGATGGTGTAGGATGAAAATTGTGATGACATATCTCCGGACCATCTGTAGGGGTGAGCCCCAGCCCTTTGCAAATTACCCATTCTGCAGCACTAGTGCGACGTAAAACTCACCCAACTAACCAACCTTTGAATCAGATGATTTTCTCCCCTATTTTAACAGTGGACTCGTTCAGTAAACGCTTGCGCGGTAGCTTCCTTGGTCTGAAGAAATGCGATCGAACAATAATCATGTTACCGATATTTAAACAATTTAGATTTTAAATAATTCTTCACAAGGTTTAAATTTTGTGCAAAATGTCGAAGTGCTTTCTTTGTGGAGGCACTGATAATATAGTTAATTTTACAGACACTACACTTAAAAAATGTATTACCATGAAAATTTTCGTGAAAAGAAAAAGTTTAAGTATGGAGACGTCGTATTTTTCGATGTTACTGAAGATAATGCTTATCACAAGAATTGTTATAAAAAGTTCACTGTGTTAAAAGAAAAGTACAAGAAGGAGTTTTTGTCCTATCTTCATACTGATGAAGTAAGTATTTTATGATTATCTTAACTAATTTTTATGAGTAAATAAATAAATGCATTGTAAAATATCATAAATTTATAATTTTATATATAATAGTTAAAAAAAAAAAAAAAAAAAAAAAAACACCTAAGACTTTTGTATCAGAGAATTTATAAAGAAAGTCTAGGTTATGTTGCAGTTTATGTAAGTTGCCCTTTGTCTGCATTTGACACGAAGACTTGAAAAAAAAAATTCTGGGATCTGTTGGCCAAAATATGAACACATCTCAAATATTTGTCGCGAATGTTATTTATAAACAGGGACACCATATATATTTTTAATTTATGCTTTTATTTCTGTTTTCCAATACATTGGTGTATGTGTTACGTCACAATATGTCTTTCCAATCACATCATCTCTAATTCATAATTAACTTTTTCAAAGATTTTGCATTTTTTTAGTTATAATTATTTTTATTTTTAAACAGAAATTAAATTAAATCATACATAAAGGAAGCGATAATTTATATTCTTTCTTAAACAAACTTTAATTTTGAATAAAAAAAAAATTACAAAATATTGCGAAATTTCAATTGATTTCTTTAGGAATTTATCTATTACATAATCACTCTCTTTATACATAATCACTCTCTATATACAGGGTTCGTCAAAAGTCCCCCCCCTTTTTTTTCCTATCTCGAAAATGCACTGGAATTTTGAAAATTGGCGAAGCATATATTTAATGAATTCAATGGAAACTTCTTTCGGTGAAGGGGAAAAAAAAGGGGGGGGGCTGCGAAGGCAGGGGT
Organism: Salticus scenicus; assembly: GCA_963930645.1. Lineage (NCBI taxonomy): Eukaryota > Metazoa > Arthropoda > Arachnida > Araneae > Salticidae > Salticus > Salticus scenicus. The sequence goes on from OZ005649.1 coordinate 235,830,235, forward strand.
CCACTAGGGAGGTTAACGTTAAAATGTCAATTAAAAAGGAATGATTTGTGATACATCGCTGGAAACGTCTGTTTAAGACAATGAATTTGATATAAGTAGTTTTGTCCTGGGATGATCATTAAAGTAGACACATGAGTATAAAATCAAGTTTCCAACTCGAAAAGCCCATGTATCTCCATTAATATTTATTAGAGGACAAAAGTATTTATATCAAATTCATTATTTTGAAAAGACATTTCCAAGGATATATCACAAGAGGTACTTTCCCATTTGAAATTTTAAAGTTGTCTTCCCTAGGAGCCCCTCACACTCAATTTTGTCACCAAAATAGGGCCTCCTTGAATACATCGAATACTTGTTTCACCATTTTTTTAAACTATGTCGCATTTCCGAGATAGGAGATGTGTGTAGGACTTTTGTCGGACACCGTACATGTGTGTGTAATAGAATTTCTTCACCGTGATAACTTCTAAAATACTATTTCGATTCGTACTGAAGTTCGACAGTGAGATTATTTTAAACGTATCTTAGATGCGGTTTCTGGCCAACTCAATCTGTATTCTTGTTTTAAAAAGGCCACTTTTGATTGAAAGGATTTTTTTTTTTTTTTTTTTTTTTTGGGGGGGGGGGGTTACTTAACATTTTATCTGCATACTAATTTTAGAAATGTTGTAAACCATACTCAAGTTGGGCATGGATATAATATTTTGAAAGAATTACTTGAGCAAATTATTCTGTCATTTTCTTTTCAGATATCGCTTATTTGAAAAATTTAAACGCATAACACACGCACACACACAAAAAAAAAAAGTGCATTTAAGAACGGGTTTTCAAATTCCTATGTACACTTAATGCAAATCGAGGTCACAATCATTCTTAAAAATCAACTTAATCCATCATTTTGAATCAAATGGCGGTTACTTGAAAAATTGTCATCACGATACTTTTCAAAGTACTGAATTAATTTGAACTAAATTTTGGCACTAAATTTATTTTAGAAATATCTTGAATTAGTTCTATGGAAAACTTGATCTGTTATTTTATTTCAAAATTGTAACCAAGTAAAATCAAGCGGAAAAACAAATAATAATAATAACAATAAATAAATAAATAATAACAATAATGAAATTTTTCATTTTCTCTTTGTATAGTTTTCTCTTAAAAAAAAAAAAAGAAAAGAAAGAAAGAAATATTTTATTTTGTTTATTCACTTACTATTATTTTGTTATAGATATTGCTTAGTACGTCTCATATAGAAGACAATGTAATAGAAGAAAATCAATTGACAAATGAAGGCCTATCGGTTATTGAAGAACAAATGCCTGTATGTACATTTTTCTTTATTACATAAAAAAAATAAAATAAAATAATAATAATAAAGTAATAACAGTAATGAAACTTTTCATTTTCTCTTTGCATATTTCTTCCCCTTAAAAAAAAAATCATTTATTTTGTTTCTTCATTTATTATTATTTTCTTATAGATCTTGCCAAGTAAGTCTCATATAGAAGCCAATGTAAAAGAAGAAAATCAATTGGCAAATGAAGGCCTATCGGTTGTTGAAGAGCAAATGCCTGTAGCAGATGCTGTATGTACATTTTTTGTTATTATACAAAAATAATTTAAATTAAATTAAATTAAAGTAATAACAGGAATGAAACTTTTCATTTTCTCTTTGCATAGTTTTTTATTATTATTATTATTGTTATTCATTTATCATTATTTTCTTATAGATCTTGCCAAGTACGTCTCATATAGAAGCCAATGTAATAGAAGAAAATCAATTGACAAATGAAGGCCTATCGGTCGTTGAAGAGCAAATGCCTGTAGCAGATGCTGTATGTACATTTTTTGTTATTATGCAAAAATAATTTAAATTAAATTAATAACAGGAATGAAACTTTTCATTTTCTCTTTGCATAGATTTTTTTTTTTTAATTCATTTATCATTATTTTCTTATAGATCTTGCCAAGTACGTCTCATATAGAAGCCAATGTAATAGAAGAAAATCAATTGACAAATGAAGGCCTAATGGTCATTGAAGAGCAAATGCCTGTAACAGATGATGTATGTACATTTTTCGTTATTGCATAAAAATAAATTAACACTGGCAATTACATACATGTATACGTATATACTCTATCTTTACGCCTTCTTGTTTTATTATGTTAAATAATATATATTATATATATATATACTTTTTTTTTTCTAGATAATACAATCTGAGCCAGTTGCTTTAAAACATCTTTCCAGTACTCAAGTAATAATAAGAAGCAGTCCATCAGACAATCTATCAAATATCCATGTCACAGGAACGGACCAACCAGGACCATCAAGTGTTTCTGAAAAAACGTGCATTTTTTGCAAAAAATATTTTAAGACACACAAAAAACAAGCTCAGCGGATCAGTGTAGGTTCATCTAAAGATGCACTTAAAATTATGAGAAATGAGGCTGAAAAATTTGAAGATGCTGAGTTAATTCGGAAACTGAAAAACTGCAAGGCTTTTTTTTATCATCCTATATGCAAGATATATTTCTATAAGCGGTATGAAATACTAGTGAAAAAACAAAATCAGAAAAGTAAATTGTATAAAATCCGGCGAATTCATAATCAGGCTTTTGAAGCTTTTGCAGAGTTTTTTGAACTGGAGATTTTTAAAAACGAAAAAGTTTTCTTTATTAAAGATTTGTTTTTACGGTACAAGATATTACTCTTAGATATAAGCGATGAATTTAACAAAGAAGCTTTTCAATATTACAAATTTCAAAATTTTAAAGAAAAGTTGTTAAATGTTTATGGTGATGAAATAATTGTTAGTTGTTCACCTTCTCATAAAAGAAAAAATATAGTTCACAAAAGTGGACTAGATATTCATAAAATCATGTATGAATCTGCAGCTCAACATAATTCTGAAAGATTAGGCTTTGAAAATATTGCATATAAAATAAGAAATTCAGTAAAAAATTTAAAAAAAAGCAATAGTAGTAATAATTCATTATCAGATATAATTAATGGAGATTGTGATATTCCAGAAATATTGCTAGATTTTGTTAGCAATTTAATTCAAGGTCCAGATATACGCAGAAAATGTTCGACTGGTGATCGCATTCAAATTAAATCATTATGTGAAGACATAATCTTCATTACGACGAAAGGTCGCATAAAACCAGGAAAACACCAAACTCTGGGTTTAGCAATGAAATCACTGACGAGCAGTAGAAAAGTGCTAACCATATTAAATAAATATGGACACTCAATCAGTTATACTGTTGCTGAGGAACTGGAGACAGAAATGACTTTTTCAGCTTTTGACGAAAATCAAATGATCCCTCCGAGTATTATTCCGGAAAATTTTTTGTGTACTAACGTAGCATTCGATAATTATGATAGATTTGTTGATACGTTTTCCGGAAAAGATACACTACATGACACTGTTGGTATTATTTATCAATTTGTTCCATCTGATACTTCATCTATTTCCGATATTAATACATCTACAACAACACAAACGTCCTCAAAATCTGAAAATGATAATGGTAATATTAATTCAACGCCGCGAAAAAGGAGGAAATTTGAAAAAATTCAGTATGGTCTTCAGCCTTATTTAACAAAACCTTCCATTAAAACTAATTTAATATCACACGATATATTAACACAATTTATGGATGACTGCCTAACTGTGAAAAGAATTTCAGATAAAAAAAATTTATTATGGGTTTTCGCAGTTTCTGAAATTCCGTCAACTCCTATGTGGGTTGGTTACAACAGTAAAATAACAATTGATAATAGCCCAGTTCAAAAAGTTGATTATTTGCCCCAAATAAATGAATCTCCAACAACGTATTCTGTCGTTCACGAAACCATGATTCAGTCTCAAAAAATAGCTTCTATATGTTCTCAAAATAAAATCATTGTTACTTACGATTTGGCAATAGCAAAGATGGCTTTGCAAATACAAATGACAGAACACCCAAAATTCGAAAATTTATTTATCAATCTTGGTGCATTTCATATTCAAATGGCATTCTTTAAAGCCATAGGAAAGTACATCGATTCTTCGGGAATTGTCGACGTTCTTGTTCAATCCGAGGTTCTTGCGGAAGGTTCTGCGAATAGTTTTGTTGCAGGTAAGCATTTTAATCGATGCAAACGTGTACATTCCTTATTATCAGCAGCTCTTCAAACTTTGCATTTGAGAGAGTTTTTTTCTGAATATGAAATTGATGCTAATACACTTCAAGAAGATTTGAGATTTGTTGAGAATAATCCCACTGAATTCGACCAACTTACCAATGTAACGCCTTTCTTAGATACGGTTTTAAATGAATACATAAAAAATTCAGAAATGACATTATGCGGTGTGTATGGTAAGACACCTCGATATTATATGCAATATATATTCTTCATAAATACCTTTTTTTCTTTTTCTCGAAGTATCAGAAGTGGAAATTTTGAATTGTATGTGAAATCACTTTTTGAAATAAATAATTTATTTTTTGTAATGAATCAACCGAATTATGCCCGCTGGACCTTGCTGTATTTGTGTAATTTGGTTAAATTAAAACTAGTGAACTCAAATTTGTTAGAAGATTTTCGGAAGGGTGCATTTGGGATTAAGCGAACGGCAGCAAAATTTTCAAGATCACCGATTGATTTAACTTTAGAACAGACAATTAATGCGAATGCAGCTAATTCATTGACGGGAATTACTCATTTTAGCAATTCCATTTCAGCTAGACAAAGGTGGGCACTTAGCCATACATTGCGAACAAAAATAATTTCAATTATGCTACAAGATATAGGAAAAAACAAACAAGATGACACTGCACACGAATTAGAACAGCATAAAATTAAAAAGAGTCAAAATGCAATACAAAGTATCATTAATTGTGTTAAACAAAATATTAATCCTTTTATTCGAGATATAGAGAAAGAAAATTTATTTAACATAGTAACTGGTAGATCTGCATCGAAGGAGACAGCTGAATTTTTATTAGATTTAAATTACCTTGGAAACAGTCAAAAACTTCAGTTTTTAACTGAGTGTAATGAAAATCCTGAAAGATTTGAAAAACGAATCAAACGAAATGTTATCCAGAATTTTGCGTCAGAATGCTTGCAGAAAACATTACGATCTGGAGACGATAAGAAAAATGTTACACTTAAAATGGAACGAGATGTTTTTGGCAGACTTCTAGCAATTTCACTTGAAAAAAAAATTGATTTAGAGTACTGTTTAACGTTTCCATTATCACCTGCCCCACCTGCTTTAAGTCATAACAATGGTGATATGATTAAAACTGATAAGTCGACGCTTGCTAAAAAATTACGTTCATTTATAGATTACAACACTTCGATTGATATAGATACGGATATAATTGATGGTTTCTATTTTTTATATCACCTTGGTCCATCAATACCAACATCATTTGCTGAAATTGCTGAACTTGTGTGAAAAAAAGCATGTAACACGAGCGCATCTACTATCTATTTAGTTTTTGATAGATATATAAAACCTTCCATAAAAGATCAAGAGCGTCGAAAACGTTCAGAATTTCATGTCTCATTTACCATCACTGGACCATCACAAAAAAGACCGAATGATTTTCATAAAAGTTTACATAATCCAAAATTCAAGGAAGCTCTAGTTTCATTTTTCGCAGAGCATTTTCAAAATGATAAGATGGCACCGATTTTGAAAGATAAAACATTGTACTTGACAGTTGGAGAAGATTGTTTTTCTTATGTGGCTACTCATGACAATGTTTTAAAAACTAATGAAGTAAATTTAAGGTGTTCCCTCTGAAGAAGCAGATACTAGAATAGTATATACACTAAGCAAAATAGATGGCAATAAAAGTGTAATGGTTAAATGCTCGGATACGGATATTCTAATAATTGTTTTAGGGACTATCCATAAACTTAAGAATTTAAACATTTATTTAACATCAATAGGAACAAAGCAAAATTTATCTAATTCTATAAATGTTACAATGTTATCTAAAATATTAGGGGAACGATTATGCAAATCACTGCCAGCATTTCATGCGTTTACAGGGTCTGATTATACGGCTGCATTTTATAGAAAAGGAAAGGTAAAGCCATATGAAAATCTGTTAAAAAATTATGAAGTGCAAGAAGTATTTGCTGATCTGACAAATCCAAAAGATATCCACAACACTGAAAAAATGGAAAAAACACAAGAATTCACGTGTTCATTGTATAACGTAAAACGCTGTAAAAGTGTGAATCTTGCACGGCTATTTCTTTTTGAGAAAATATATGGCTCCAAATCAAAATCGGAAAAATTTCTCAAAAGTGTAAAAAATTTTGACTCCAGCACAATACCACCATGTTGGAAATCTCTAAAACAAAAAGTTCTGAGAACTATTTATGTAAACAACATGTGGCAGAATGCTACAGAACCTGTCTGTACAAAATTAAATATTTTTGATTGCGGGTGGGCTAACATAAATAACGAAATTGAGCCTATATGGTTTGAAGGTGAAACCACACCTCTTACTATTGAGGATATTGTCATCAGTGATGATGAAAAAATAGAAGAAGAATCAGATCCGCTATACAATTCAGATGATGAAACAGATGACTAATAAATAGACATCAATATATGTTCAAAAGTGAATCATTATTCTAAATTAATCATCAAAAGGTTGCTGATTTCAAATCAACCTTCGAAAACAACCTGAATGGCAGATGAAGTGTCATTTAGTAATGTATATAAACACAGATTAAATTTATTTTATATCTTAAAATCTTTTTTACAAATTGCCTAACTATACAGGCATTAAATGTGTGGATCCTCTACTATTTATTTTTAAAATTATTTTTTTATATATCAGTTTCATGTATATATATATATATACATTTGAGTATATTTTCAATGAATCTCTAAAAAAAGGGGTTTTGTATGTAATGTTGTTAAACATTAATAAATAATGAAACTATATGACTTAGTAAAATTTTTTCTAATAAAAAAATGAATAAGTAAACTGTAATGAAACTGTTCTAAAATTTCCCATAAAACAACGAATTAATAGTAAAAATTAAATATATAGCTTGCGGACACAGACAAGAAAATACGCCCGCAAAAGTTAACAAAAAGGAAGATAATAACGCCCAAGAAACTCATAATAAAAAATTATGTTAGTATACAAAATAAATAAATAAATAAAAACTATTATTTCAGATTTGCAACAAGATTTACAAATTTCAATTTCATAAATTAATTCATCTTTTAAATATTAATCATTTCGACTTTAATCTTTTTTTAAATAGTCTTCATGTGTGTTTCACTTTGTGTTAAAAACCTTTAAAATTCGTTAGCTTTTTGGAGACTGACCGCTATTTCTTTAAGAATTTTACCAGACAAACTTATGGCATTTTAAAATGGCTTCTATGCAGTACATTCTGGAACCAATCACACCTTTCAAATATTCATAATTTCATCCTTATTCATTTTCATTTGAATGTTATTCATATATTTCTACACTTCGTTAAGAAATCTTCAAATCTCGCCTATTTTATTGTGGTTGACTGCTTTACTTCACAGATTTGACCAGGAAGTTCTATGCCATTTTAAAGAGGGTATTATTCTATACATTTTAATACCGGTTTCATCTTTATGTGTGTAGAGTAAGTAAATAGCTGAAATTCCCCCTTAAATTCGTGGCAACCTCTGTTTCTTGACGGATTCGACCAGGCAAATCTGTGCCATATTAAAGAGCATATTAATCTCTACAATTTAGCACCGGTTTCATCTTCGCACTTGTGGGGTTCGAAAATCGTTTAAATTTGACCCCTATTATCGAGGCAACCTCTGAAACTTGACGGTTTTGACCAGGCAACCCTATGTCATTTTAAAGAGCATATTAATCTCTACATTTTAGCACCGGTTTCATCTTCATACCTTTTGGGGTCCGAAAATCGTTTAAATTTGACCCCTATTATCGAGGCAACCTCTGAAACTTGACGGTTTTGACCAGGCAACCCTATGCCATTTTAAAGAGCATATTAATCTGTACATTTTAGCACCGGTTTCTTCTTCATACCTTTTGGGGTCCGAAAATCGTTTAAATTTGACCCCTATTATCGAGGCAACCTCTGAAACTTGACGGTTTTGACCAGGCAACCCTATGCCATTTTAAAGAGCATATTAATCTGTACATTTTAGCACCGGTTTCTTCTTCATACCTTTTGGGATCCGAAAATCGTTTAAATTTGACCCCTATTATCGAGGCAACCTCTGAAACTTGACGGTTTTGACCAGGCAACCCTATGCCATTTTAAAGAGCATATTAATCTGTACATTTTAGCACCGGTTTCTTCTTCATACCTTTTGGGGTCCGAAAATCGTTTAAATTTGACCCCTATTATCGAGGCAACCTCTGAAACTTGACGGTTTTGACCAGGCAACCCTATGCCATTTTAAAGAGCATATTAATCTGTACATTTTAGCACCGGTTTCTTCTTCATACATTTTGGGGTCCGAAAATCGTTTAAATTTGACCCCTATTATCGAGGCAACCTCTGAAACTTGACGGTTTTGACCAGGCAACCCTATGCCATTTTAAAGAGCATATTAATCTGTACATTTTAGCACCGGTTTCTTCTTCATACCTTTTGGGGTCCGAAAATCGTTTAAATTTGACCCCTATTATCGAGGCAACCTCTGAAACTTGACGGTTTTGACCAGGCAACCCTATGCCATTTTAAAGTGCATATTAATCTCTACATTTTAGCACCGGTTTTATCTTCATACCTTTTGGGGTTCGAAAATCGTTTAAATTGTGACCGGAAGTGAGGTTATTTCTCTTAAACTTGACGGCTTTGACCAGGCAACCCTATCAGATTTTCATTGTAACAATGAATTCTATCAATAGGAAAAAAATCAGCTTCGTACCTTCTCAAGTCAATTTTTTGCAGCCGCCGCTTGGACTACCACTTTTAAATGTCTTTTATTAGTAAAGTTTTCTAAACGGCAAACATTTCCAAAAAATGAATTACAAAATAGGGAAGTAACTTTATAAATTTTACAAAAACGAGGTATAGCAAGTTAAAGCATATAATAAAAAAAGCAATTTTTCTTTCAATATTTTTAAAAAGTAAATTAATGCTAATAAATGGAGAGGGCTTCAGTATCGGACAAAAACTCTACATTGCATCACAATAGATGGAACGTCCACAAGTGGGCGGTAGGGTCCGATACGATTGTCAATGTCTAGGGTAATACTTTAGAAATTAAAAAATAGAAAAAATTGTGATATAAAGTCATATACCTATAATTTTATATCTTATCAATATATTCATTTGTCTGTATATGAGAATACATACACTCATTCACTGACCCGCCCAGAAAAGTATACTGAAAGAACTAACTCGAAATTCAGTCAAATCACATAGCAGATAGTGTGATTGCGTACTAAAACGGGATTGGGAATATTCCCTACCTTTCCACTTAGGGGGATCGTAAGTGGTTTTAAGTCATGTCCTAGTGCGCTGCCCCTGATGAGTGAAAATCTTCAAAATTTTACAAAGAAGCTTTTAGGAAATGTGCGAAGAAGTATTTTTCATGAATTTCGAAATCTGAATTATAAGGGAAGAGAACCATAAGAAATTGATTTTGAAATACAGTGTCATTCACTTTCTCCAGTATGAACGGGATATGCAAGATCTAAAAACTTTTTTGGAAGGCTCTATTAAATAATTTAGGATATGATATATCATGTTTATGAATGGTCATTATTGCTGTTGACGGTTGACAATTGCTTTTAAATATATTTTTATGGGCGACATTACAGTTTTCAAACGACTGCAAAGCACTGTTCTTCATAATTTGTAAAATATTTTAGAAATGCCTTTGTAGTTTAATTCAGAAGAATTACACTGTGACACTTTCCCCAAATTACCTATAAAATACCAATAGAATAATATTATAGTTTTAAAAAAATTAAAGAACACGCTTTTATAGAAATGTGAACTAAAAAGCACAAAATATCTATCTTAGTATAAAAATTCAGGGTAACAGAAAATCGTGTGAGTGACACACCGTAATATTTACATACATTTAAATATTTAATTAAAATAACTTAGAATTAACAAAATCCATTTTTAAGATATCACCCCTGACGGGGATCGAACGCTGGACCTTTAGGTTCGTAGCGCGGCGCGTTACCTCTACGCCACATCGTTCACGTAGGGAAAGTATTTTTTTTACAATATAAATTTTTTGTTTGCTCCCAGAGAAGTTACAAACATACATACATACATACATACATACATACAGGTGAAGCTAATAAAAGCGTGTTAAAAATACAATAAGCTTTGATGCATAGCTGAAATATGTAATATTATTGATTTTTTTTTCTGCCACTTTTTAAAACTCTTTTGAAGGAATAATATATACCGAAATGTTAAAAGAAGTGATATCGAGAGGATATGTTAATGGTGTAATGGATTTCCTTAAACATCTGTCATTAACACTTACTTTTATTCTTTCTTTCTTTTTTCACTTTTTTTTTGTCTATTCTTAAACGCAAGAAAATTGACAATCACAGTAGCAATCGACCTCTTACTCTTTATTTTAAATAATCTTATTATATGTTAGTTTAGGTTTCATTTTCTAGATAACTGAATTATAATATTATTAATATTTGTATCTTTGTTTACATATTTAGCTATAAATCACTTTTATTCATCAAGAAAATTTCTTAAATGAAAGTTTCTAATTTACCATTATTCGTAATAAATTAAAATATGAAGTTGAAATAATATAAGAGCAAACATTTTTCAACGATAAATTTGTATTCGTTTAAAAACAGCTGTATAAATTTATAAAGATTTATGCAGATTTTAGAAAGGATTCCTTTAAAATGAATTTGTCTTTAATTTTTAGAAATATATATATATATATATATATTAAATATTAAATTAAAAAATGTTTAAACGAAAAAAAAAAAAAAAAAAAAAATCCTTTTTCTTGCAAAAGTAATTATTTTTAAAATAGTTTTTTAACAAAAGACTCAGGTGTTTCAAAATAATATATAACTGTCCAATTTAAGCAATTTCGCTGTATTAATTTCATGAATATTTTATTAACTTTCGCTTAAATAAGCAAAAATAATGTCTTTATTTCGTTTTATATAATTAAAACTCAATTAGAAACAAGTCCTTACTGCAGCATTTATTTACAGACGAAGAATATAATATTATGTAGACAAATTAATCAGCGATTAAACACCTGATCACAATGAATGAGATTTCAAAGATTATTTTTTCCAAATAAGTGTTTATAAAAGTAATTCATTATTTATAGTTTTATTCAGTTGCCAAACTCTAGGCAATATTCTTTCATAGAAAATTTTTTTTAGATTGATAAAAAGTAACAGCAATCCACTTAACAGTTATCAACCTCCATTAGGATAAATTTCTTTGCTTCTGCTATGTAATACAAATTCCATTTTCAAACATTGAACGCAATATTTTTCAATAATTTGTTAAATACACTCGGGCGCCAAAATTTTAGTTAATGGTGTTTTTCAGATTTAAAGCATAGAATTGCGTATCATTACAAAATCCGGTAATGTTTGAAATATTTTTTTTTTAAATACTATCAAAAGCACTATTGTTAGATTTTTCATAATATTGCATTTTTGGGTAATAAAAGAAATTCAGAAACAATTACAAGTTTCTACGAATTTTTGTTGGTAAATGAAACTTTAAAAGAGATAATATCACAGACTTCGAGTAATTAAATTTGTGATTTTTACTTCCCGAACACTATAGTGAGGAAAGTATTGTAATCATGTCAAAAATCCGAATTTCAGATTTTGATGTTTCTATGCGTTTCGAGGTCCCCTGAATCCGTTTTCACTATTTTTACGATGATGTATATATATGTGTGTGTATGTATGTGTGTGCATGTCTGTGAGTGAACACGCTAGCGTCTAAACGCTTTGTTCGAATAAGCTGAAAGTTGGTACGTATATTGTAAGTCACCATAGTACGAACCCTATTGATTTTAATGAATCTAGCACTAGATTTTTTTTTTTTTTTTTTTTTTTTTTACAGGGTCACCAAGAAAAATTCCTTATCATTATGGTCTATGGGGCCAAATTTTTAAAAGTGTTGTAGCGTCTAAACACCTTATTAATCTGAGCAAAAGAATTGTACATGTTATAGATCACAAATGAACCAACTGTATAGATTTTGGTGAATTTAGCACTTACAGTTTTTTACACGGATACAAAGTAAAATTCTTTATCTTTATGGCCGATGGGACCAAATTTTTAAAAGTGCGATAGCATCTAAACGCCTTATTCAATTGAGCTGAAAATTCATATGAATATTATAAATGACAGTTGCACTAACTATAAGCGTTTTGATGAATCTAGCAGTTATAGGTTTTTACAGGGACACAACGAAAAATTCTTTATCATTTTGATCTATGGGCTCAAAGTTCAGTAGCGTTCAGTAAAACATCGTGTAATATATGGAGAAAAATACTCAAACACTCTATTATGGTTTTCTCTCTTTTGTTTGTTTAACAACTCTTTATTCTTTACTTTATCTACAAAACTGTTAATTACTCAATGTTCGAAAAGTCGAGTGGAGTCACTCCAGATTTTTCTCCTTGTGTGAGGACTTTACCTTTCTCCATTCATATTGCGTATTTAGGTAAGGAAAAACATAGGATAAACAAAAAACCTCAACAAATTTATCCAATATATATATATATATATAATATTCAAATGCAATATAAAGTTCACCTTACTTTATTTTCAAAATTCGAAAGATTTCTTTAAAAACATAATAATAATAATAATAAATAAAATGACAATCTACAATACTTCCCACTACATAGCCTTATTAATTCACATCTGTCAACGATCAATTGTCCTAAATTTATCACAAATTCAACGGAAACAATTCCACACCTAGAGTAAGGTTACCATCTTCAAAAATGTCTCCTAAACCACAGAAATAATCTCGAACCTAAAACATATATCACAATGTCTTTCTAATTCCTTCAAATCTATGTTTCTCAATAACTATGAAAGTTATATGCAGATTGAATCTTTAGTGACTTTCCTAAACTTAAAGCATAAAAGAAAAGCTATTGCGAAATGTTGGCTTGTATAGGTTCTTTTTTTATTAATATTTAAGTCAAATGTAAGTAGATAAATGAAAGTTAGATGTTAAATAATCCTTTGCACTTTTAGAATAATGCATTTCAAATTGTAAGAGTGTGATTCTGACGTTAAAAAAATCGTGCTTTCGTTATTTTTAAAGCGACCTTAAAAAAAAAAAAAAAAAAAAAGTTTGTAAGCAGTCTGATAAATACAATTGGTTTAACATTCATGCCTAATAATTTGGGAAATTTTAATAGATACAAATCTATCAAGAAGCAAAATTGAAAAAGAAAAAATATACAACTAGAAAATCTGCAGTGGCTGCATTAACATTGACATTTTAAGCACATCTTTTAAAATGCAATGGCTGCACTAACATTACTTTTCTTCTCTATAAGATCCTCTTGTCTGAAATATGAAAAAAAAGAAAATACTTTCTAGTAATTTTTCCATATCCAGAAGATAAACTGTGGTCTGTACGTTTCCACAATTAGATATATAAACCACAACCAAACAATAATAATAATAATAATTATTATTATTATTTACATTTTTTTTTTCGAACAAAGGCTAGACGAAATAGTTTTGCTCTTCTGACATTTAAAGAACATATCTAAATTCACACTTTCTACAATAGAATTAGTTCTGGGTCCAATTAGGGAATCAGTCACAATTTGAAGAACAGCACAAATACTTTGGATTACTCTCTATCATAAATAACTAAAAAGGAGTTGCAATTTTAACACATGATTTCACATATTATGTGCAATACTTGTATACTTTTACGTGGAAATAACACGGTTATTCAGACACATATAATAATTATTATTTTTTATTTTTTAATTATTATTATTATTATTATTGTTAGAACATAAAAGCGGTTTCAACAAAAAATTTACAAAATTTCTAAAACAAAATTACAAATCTTTAGAGAAATATTAGTCTGGAATATAAAATACACACGTTTATTTATTTTTTTCTGAGCTATGAGTAATTGATATAAATATATTTTAACTGCTCATGCACGAAAAATAGGTTTTTTTTTTATTTACATAGATTGAAAACTAGGTATATTAAGAAAATTGTGTTAAAAATTCATTAAAAAGCAGTAAAAAGTAAAAAAACAATATCTTTAAAATAATGGATTGCATTTTAAATACTATCCAGATTTAAAATTTCATATAAGATTGTTCACGTGCAACGTATATGATTTGAATATTCACTTTTTCCAGCCACATTGCAAAAATATTTTTTTATGAAAATTCCGATATGAAGTAAGAAATCTTGTAATGTATATTAATTCCATATAAATTTACGGAAATCTAAATAAATTAAAGTAAGATTAATTTAAAAGCCCACTAGATATTATAACCAAAAATTAATTTTTTCAACGCGGTTTAAATAATTCGATCGCCAAATTAAAGAACATGGCACGGGAAAAATCACTTATGAAATTTTAACTTGTAAAAATACCTAAAATTGAGCTCTTCTTTTCCTACAATTTACTTAATTTTTGCTCTATTAAAAAGTACTTTTGGTATGCGTTGCGCAATATATCTAGCTTCCAATCTTTGTATAATAATAATAATAAAAGTGTAAAAATGTAATAAATAAAATTTAACTTTTTGTGCATCTTCTCTTATTTCGGATTCAAAATTAGGTTTTTCTTTTTTTTTTTTTCTCTGTCAGTGATTAGGAACAACTTTGAACATGGTTCCAGGTACTCTGAAATGAACTATAGTACATGCATACACGTACTATTTATTTTTCTACAAATATGGGAAATTTAATAAGAATGTATTGCAAATATTGAAAAGTTTTAGGTAATTTATGAGTGATGTATGACTTTATTATTTGCCTGCACGTCTGTGTAGAGTGTTTCATCATAACTTAAGTTCTGGAAGATAATACAATAACTTTTTATTAGTTAATAGGATTACGGAATTTTTTCACTCAATTTCTCAAGTATCTATTATAAATATTTATCTTGTCTCTTTTTAAAAAAATCTGATTTCTTAAATTAAATACGAAATTATAAGTTACTAAAAGAATTATGCATATGGTAAATATATATAAATAAATATGGGACTTTCATCAACAATGTAGGGAAATTTTGTGCTGTCCGTAAAGACAAGGCAAAATTTCAGTTGGCAACGCTGTCCTTGAGAGCATGTCATGAAATACACAATAACGGACATATTTCCCTCTTCTGTTTTAGTTGCAGTATGTTATTTATAGCGGGAGTTTAAGTATAACCAACCTGTGTAATCCACCGACAAAAATTTAACAATATAAATGTTCTTTTTGCACTGAAGATGGTACGCTTAAGGCTACCGAAACAGCTGTATACATCTCAATTATTTTTCTTTGGCGTTTCTGACGTAGTAGTTTATTCGGGTTTTAATATTCCAACGCCAAGTCTCCTGTTGTTATAAGATTGATTAGGTCTGTTTACAAAAATATTTGGCATTACATTAATGCAATTTTTAAATCTGGATTGATTTTAAGGTTGAGGAATATGTTTGTGCGAAGAAAAGAAAAATTACCCTTAAAATAAACATTAAATTGCGAAATTAAATAGAAATAGAAGAAAATATTTCATAAACCAATATATGAGAATTAGTAATTAAGTAAAGAGAAAAAAAGCAAAACAACTTCATTATGTTTGAGAAACGTGATAATTAAGATATGACCGGGATGAATAGTAGTATTCTTCTTATCAAACAGTAATCTCTAAGATTAATGCTATTTACAAACACATATTTCCCAAGTCCAAATTCTTTATATATATATATATATATATATGCGTGTGTGTGTGTATATATGTGTACATATATGAAATAAAACTGACTCACAGCTGATAAATTAAAGTTAAAAAAAAAAAAAAAAAAACTATTTACAAAAAAATTTCTTAATTTTAGTTTTTGTTGTCTCTAATTCAATTTTAGTTAATAGTTTGTTTAAGTTTTTAGTAAAAAGAAAATTGAATTTTTTTTCAATTTTATATTTTTATGGGCGGTAATAATAATTGATTTAATAATAAAATGTACAGAATCTCACTATTTACACTCCTTAAAAAAAAATAAATAAATAAATAAATAAATGAATAAATAAACGAAAATTTCTTTTATTATTATTATTATTTTAAATGATAATTATATATATATATATATATAAATATATATATATGTTATAAAAATATGCAACACTTAAATCTAAATAATGAAATATACACTTTTGTTTCAATTATTTGCTTAATCTCTTCCTTATTCTAAAAGTCTCTGGAGGATCAAAATAATGTTCGCATGTTTTGACAAAAAACTTAGGTTTAAGGGTATATCGATGGTCAAATTTATTTAATTTATCCATATTTTTACTAAAATTAACGTTTGCTGTTAAACTTCACTTTGTCCATTACAAAATGCAGCAGAAAGTTGGTTTTATCGAAAACGAATCTAACAATTTTGATAAAATTTTATATTAAGACAATTTTCAAATGACAAACAAATCTGACTTATTCATATCGTTAGGACAATTGGTGTTCACTGTTTACCATTACACCAGCCTTTTTAAATTGTAGAAGAAACTTGGCTTTCTCAGAAATGGATTTAAAAAAATTGATAAAACTTAGGGTTAAGTATTTTTTGAGATGAGCAACATATCTGACTTAACCTCATCCTCACGAAAATTAAAGTTTGCTGACCCTAACTCTGGCATTGTAAAAATATAGTAGAAACATGGTTTTCTTTGAAACTACTTGAATGACTTTGTTGAAAATTTAGATTTAATGATTTTCCGAGTTTACAATTCAATCTAAACTGCTCTCATCTTCAAAAAATTTGGCATTTACTTGTAATGCATGCTTCATCCGGAAAAAAAAAAAAAAAAAAAAAAAAAAAAAAAACATCGTTTTCTACAAGAGCACTCAAATGGTTTTGATAAAAATTTTGAGTTAGTGTATTTTGAGGCGACATTTTGAACGAAAATACCCTCAATTTTCAGGATAATTAGCAATCACTAGTAACCTTCACTTCAACCGTCAGCATACAGCAGGAACTTGATTTTCTTAGAAATTCCCGGTGGAATTTTGAAGAAAAAAGAGTAAGGGTTGAAAGTTTCTGTTTCTTTTCTTTTCTTTTTTTTTTTTTTTTTGAGGCCGATCTGACTTATCTTCTTTTTCAGAAAACTTAGCAGTCGCTGGTAGCCACTTGTATTGCCTTAATAAAAATGTAGCAGGAAACTAGTTTTCTAAAGAATATACTCGAAAGATTTAAAAAAAAATTGTTTTCAAAAACAAATCACGGTATATACACTACGAATAATTTTTAGAATGAGACAGAGTAAACTTGGACATTTAGGATCAGATAATAGTAAATAGCTTTGAAAATAATTTGTAGGTTACCGAAGCGGGGAAGAGATTCCTTCGGCAGAGTATCAAAATTATATAGACATTAGGGTGCATCGAAAAACGCGTTTTTTCTGCAATTCAATTCTAATAGCGCGGAAAACTTGCGCATAGGCGTCATTATAAATGAAAAAATATTAAATTTTTTTTTTTCAAAATTTGAAATCACGCAGAAGGCCTAAAGTTACCAAAAAAGCCAAAATACCGGTAAAATTTAAAAAAATGCAAAAATTTCAAAAAAATACATTTTTTGTTCTAATAGTGAAAAAAGTGTTTTTAAGAGTGTCCTTAATGCATACAAAATATAATTAGACCCATTCTTGTTTTACGGAATTCGCGCAAAAAGCCTAAAGTTGCGGGTTGTATCGTAAAAAAACGATATTTCATGATTTTCGACGATTTTTAAACATGTGCCAAAACCCATAAAAGTTTTATTTAAATTTGTAATAGTGTAAAAACCATTCAAAATAGTTTTCCCAATCCAGAAATAATACTTTCAGACCTGTTATTCCTTAAATGTATTCGCGCAAAAGGTCTAAATTATAGTATAAGTTAAGTTAAAGAGTCCTGTAAAAATGCCGTTTTCCATATCTGACGAGTGTTTATTTAACACATTAAGGTTTGTAATAAGACTCTAACAAGTGATTTACAAAAAATGTATTAGCCAAACATATCATATTGCAGCTCTCAGCTCATTTCAACATTTAATCTGTGCTGAAATGACCTAGGACTCACGGCGAGGACGTGGCTGCAAGGCGAGTCCCACCTCCACCCTACCCAACCAACAAACCAGGATGAATTTTATTTACAATATTTACAGTAACTATTTACTTTGTACAATGCATATATGTTCGTTGTAGGCAAAAGATTATTTACATAGAAGCGCCTTTGAATTCTGACTTTGAATTAAATGTGGGCATCAGCTAACTTGATTTTAAAGTAGCTCTAATATAACCATCTCGATTTTCATGCCCGCACACTTTTTCTGCTGCTTCTGTAACCAGTTTTACACACCTCTCAACTGACTGGGTGTGACATGGGAATTTGAGGTAGTTAAACTCTGGTAGCGCTTTGTCTTTCAATAAAGAAGCAATGTATCCAGTTGGCATCTTAGACAGTAGTGGCGGCGATGTTAACTTGCAGATTGACCAATCAATTAGTTCGGTATAGTCGTTTGCACTAAAATTTATTGAAGGTATTTTGAAGTCTCTTACATAACCTTCAGCTGATGGCTCATTTCTGGATTTAAGGATCCTCCTGTAGCCAAGTTCTCTAATGTGTGGTCTCTCATCCATTATCATAGCCACCATCATATTTTCAGGGTGGCAGAAGAATGCATTCCTTTGAATTACTGGATCAATGATTTGCTTGATATTGTCCGGTAGATGCCTGGCTGTTTTAACTACCTTCAAAATATGCTTCGGTCCATCTTTCACAGTGTAGTTTTTCTTTATATCAAACCAAACAGATGCATATGACTACAGGAGGATCCTTAAATCCAGAAATGAGCCATCAGCTGAAGGTTATGTAAGAGACTCCAAAATACCTTCAATATATTTTAGTGCAAACGACTATACTGAACTAATTGATTGGTCAATCTGCAAGTTAACACCGCCGCCACTACTGTCCAAGATGCCAACTGAATACATTGCTTCTTTATTGAAAGACAAAGCGCTACCAGAGTTTAACTACCTCAAATTCCCATGCCACACCCAGTCAGTTGAGATGTGTGTAAAACTGGTTACAGAAACAGCAGAAAAAGTATGCGGGCATGAAAATCGAGATGGTTATATTAGAGCTACTTTAAAATCAAGTTAGCTGATGCCCATATTTAATTCAAAGTCAGAATTCAAAGGGGCTACTATGTAAATAACCTTTTGAATACAACGAACATATATGCATTGTACAAAGTAAATAGTTACTGTAAATATTGCAAATAAAATTCACCCTGGTTGGTTAGTTGGGTAGGGTGGAGATGAGACTCGCCTTGCAGCGACGTCCTCGCCGTGAGTCCTGGGTCATTTCAGCACAGATTAAATGTTGATATGAGCTCAGAGCTGCAATATGATATGTTTGGCTAATACATTTTTTGTAAATCACTTGTTTGTCTTATTACAAACCTTAATGTGTTAAATAAACACTCATCAGATATGGAAAACGGCATTTTTACGGGACTCTATAACTTAACTTATACTATAATTTAGACCTTTTGCGCGAATACATTTAAGGAATAACAGGTCAGAAAGTATTATTTCTGGATTGGGAAAACTATTTTGAATGGTTTTTACACTATTACAAATTAAAAATAAAACTTTTATGTGTTTTAGCACATGTTTAAAAATCGTCGAAAATCATGAAATATCGTTTTTTTACGATACAACCCGCAACTTTAGGCTTTTTGTGCGAATTCAGTAAAACAAGAATTGGTCTAATTATATTTTGTATGCATTAAGGACACTCTTAAAAACACTTTTTTCGCTATTAGAACAAAAAATGTATTTTTTTTTTTTTGTAATTTTTGCATTTTTTTTAAATTTACCGCTATTTTGGCTTTTTTGGTAACTTTAGGCCTTCTGCGCGATTTCAAATTTTGAAAAAAAAAATTTTTAATATTTTTTCATTTATAATGACGCCTATGTGCAAGTTTTCCGTGCTATTAGAATTGAATTACAGAAAAAACGCGTTTTTCGATGCACCCTAATAGACATGTTTCCAGACCGCCCCTTACATTTGAAAACAAGACTCGTTTACTACCAGAAGCGCATCTCTTTTGCGACGCGAAAACTAATCAATCTCAACCAAAGTAAAATTTCAAAGTAAAGATGAAGATTCAAATTCTACAATGCTTTATTTTCACTCCAATACGAGAAAGTAGATTTCGAATAAAGACGGTAGAAACAGAAAATAAGAGATATTAGATATGAGTTAACCAGCTATGTTCACTATTTGAGGATCCTCTGCGTTGGCACTTTGTTTTCCAGCACTCGCGCCTACTTTATTCGCCTGACAAAGGATCGTGTTTTCTTTCGGCCTGAAGCAATTGTTGCGAGTTCTTACATTTTATAGTGTTTATTCAAAATTTTGTACCAATTACAGAACACACTTTTTTTTAAATAGAAAAGATAGTTATTGGGTATGTCTCTTTATATGATTTAATACTTTAATAAAAAGGATTTTGTTAAAGAACGTTCAATCATAAAAATAACATGTTCTTGTAAAAATTTTAGCCCCGTTTCCAAAAATTAAACAATAATTATTGGCATCAGCATGAATTGAAACCATTAATTTCCCCCTATAGCACTTACAACGATAAAGTGTGCTGCTGTCTACCTAAAAATACTTCCATTGTCATATTTTTCAGTTTATGTACAACTTCTTGAAACCTTAATCGCGTATATCTCCTATATCTTTACATTTGTTGTATGCGTGCTGTCTAGTTTAAAAATCGGCCATCTCGAAAAAAAAAAAAAATAATAATAAAAAGAAATGTTGGTTTTTTGCCACACTTAGCCAAAATAAGATAGGAACTGAAACTCTTTAGCTTTGTAATCGTAGAGCAGTATATTTAAAAATTCGAAATAAGTTTTCAGGGGAAAAAAAAAACTGATGAAAAATATAAAAATCCCATAAAACAAAACAAAACAAAACAAAAATAATTTATATCGATAAAACAAAAAAAAAAATAAAAAATAAAAAAAATAAAAAATTAAACTCTAGAAAATTATGAATATGTATCACAAGTAGTCTCAAATTCATTAATCGCGAGCTATTCTTTAATAAGGTGGGAAATCATTCGATTTGTATACAAACTTTCATAAAGACATGACTATAACTTACCGAATTATCATAGATGTGTTATTAAATTAATAACACATGACTGACAAATCACAATATGCTAACTATGGCGCTATTATGCTATCAATTAACAGTGTTGTTACAAAATCATAGAACATTATCTTTGAAATTTGTCTTTGTTTATGTTTCACGGCGTAGGGTTACGTTTTACTTCCTTGATTGGTTAGAAGATACTTCTTCTACAAACTCCTGCATAGTCTAAGGAAACACGGAATTCAATTATTAGAAACTCAACTCTGTGTGCACCAAGAAAGTGCAGTCGCAGGCGCAATAGAACACGATAACACGAACCTAATCAACAAGTGTGCAGTTGTAGTCTTGCGGAGCAGAATCACAATAGCGCGGATATGGAGGTGATCAGTTTTGAAACATACCAGCCTTAGGATTTGACCGATTTTGCAGCACATTGTGATTTTAAAACACAAATAACACATGGATGCTTAGGTGATAAGCTTAGGTGTTACTTCTTGTTTCCAGGTGGTGAAAAAGTTTACTTAGAACTGAAAAAAAAAAAAAAAAAAAAAAAAAAACTATAAAAACGCATTTTCCAAATTTAAGGAGTTTTGCAATTAGACGACACATATATAGAACATACTGCATATACCCCTTCATGTACTTTGAGAAATAAAATTAAACTGGACTTTATAGTTAGCAAAATTTATCAACTTCTAAAATTTTCAGTTCAACTTTCCAAAACATAATCATAATTATTTTTTTAAAGAAAATTAGCATCATTTATTTTTTAAAAAAAGAAAAAACTTTATTTTTAAGATTTTTTTTCATCTAATATATAACACTAATTAATGAAAAATACATATTTCTTACATAAAAACATTTTATAAACGATGTTAAAATTACTTACACTTTATCTTGCGATCTTTCAGAACCTTTTCATAAAATTTACAGACGCCTAAAATTATATTTGACATATTTACACTGTAATATAAAAATTTAAAACTAAACGAAGAAGGTTTGAATTTTCGCAGATTGCAGCATCATTAATAATAAAAGATGTTTAGTTTCTGTATCGTTTCCCAGCAGATTGTGTTTGTTTATAGAAAATTATTATTCAACCACATAAAGATAAAACAAGTTGTATTCTTAAATCATTTAAGCCTATTAATTTTCTTAAAAGAAAAAAAAAATTAAATATCAAATTATAAATGTATGCATATGTATGTGTGTGCCACCTCCGCGCCATAGAATGTAAAAAACTATTAAAAATAGCATAAAAATGTAAATCAGTAAATAAAACGCACAGTCACATGTGTGTCGGATAAAAATCCAAACCCAGTCACAAGACAGTGGAAAAAATGACAAAATAATAACACTACTCTGCATGAAAGGCAACCCCAGCATCATTTTTGTAAATTCTTATGAAAAATGACCTCCTAAATCCAAATATGACGCACATTATGCCCTATCATCCACCGTTTTTTAGGGACGACCCCCCTATTTTTATCACTTTTTGGTACTTTTATGGCTATAAATTTGATTTGTAGGGGGAGAAGTATTATTTTTTTTTACTTTACATTTATTATATTTTATTAATCAGTTATTACTATCATTAATTATACATTATACTTTTTTGTTTTTAAGTATTAAAATAATTATTTTCCATTCTCCAAATCAAATTTATGGCCACAAAATTACCGAACAGTGGTAAAAATTGGGAGAGGGTGTGGCATCCCAAGAAAACGGTGGGTGATTGGGCAAAGTGGTGGATTCATATGCGGATTAGGGAGGTTATTTTACATAAGAATCACTAAGAATGGCATCAGGGCTCGATATATATATACATATATATAAATTGCTGCGTAGTGTAATTATGAAATATGAAAACAATGAAATTAAAATTAAATTAAATAAATAAACAGAAACGGGGGAAAGAACAGCACGGGTCCCTGAAAATCGCGAGAGGGCTTGCTACGTCTCTTGTGTACATTTGCGTGTTTTGAGAGAGTACAGCATATAACATCATATATGAACGACATGTATATTAATATAGAAACAATGTGAAAAGGATAAATACTTCAGTTCATTATTGCTGGCAGTCTGTATTAGGGCAAATTAAGTAAGTTTTGTTATATATGTATATGCATATATGCACAGTACATAACATAACATAGAGGGAAAATGTAAATATGGGCATACCCTCTTTTGCTTTTTATTTTAAGTTAGTTTAATTTTGAAAAAAAATCTAAGTGCTTGCCCTTCATTAGCGACTATTACATGTTTACTAAATGAGAGGAGGCAAAATAATGATTAATAATAATTATTTCCACTCAAAGACGAAGATTTAAAAAAAAAAAAAAAAAGAGATTTAAAAATAGCACTAAAAAAATGGGGTGCAGTTATATGCTTTTTTCAGAAAATCACAAAAAATGGTTATAAAAGTTTTAAAACATGAAAAAAAAAGAAAAAAATAAAAATGGTAGATAATTTATTTATTCTTGAAATCACAATCTAAGTGTGCTCACATTTAGTACATAACACAATATACCACTTTTCTTTGTCAGTGTGCTAAGAAAACATACCCTCACAAAAGATGCAAGTTGCATCGCTCGAATTTAGTTTATTCCCATCGTTGATATCCAGATTGCTATCATTATCATTTTCAGTAAAGGGAGGATTATAGTAGACCATAGACCTTATATACTAGACAACGCATTCCCCTTCGTTATTTGACTGCATCATGAACGAGCTTCCCCAGCAAAATTGTCACGTGATGTTGGTCTAGAGGAAGTGTGGAGAATGATCACTATGTTATTTTTCTGTAGGAACGAATTTTGTGTTTTTTAATATTTTTATTGTGCACGCACTTTTTATTTTAGCATTTAGATTTACACATGGATGGAAAGCTAAACTTTCATAGATTAATTACATAGAAAAAAAAATTATGATAAATCATTTTGCAAGCGAAAAAATTGCGTTTGAATTCTTACTTCAGTCAGAGAAGTATGAGATTATGCTTGCATACGGCAAAAAAGAGAGAGAGAGAGGGGAATCACCCCTAGGCCAAGATCACGTGACTTCCGAGACTCAGAACAAAGGATGGAGGTATCAGATTACACCCTCATGTTGAAGACATTCGCTGTAATGGTCAGCCGTATTGGTAGCGTGGTCTAGTATATAAGGTCTATGTAGTAGACTGATAAATCCGATGATGAATCATAGCATATAGTGGGTCGAACTTTCTTTCTTTGAAGGCCTTTGGTCTTCGAACCCTTGGCCGGTCTTTAATATGCCGTCGGTCGCGCTGTATGTTACTGATACAGAGCTCTGAAATTCCTTTCTTTTGACTAGAAGACGGAAACTCATGACCTTGAAAATAATAATATGTCTTTCTGGTTACATGGTCTACTAGAATGTCACCAGAATAGATTTTAGTGGATATATTTTTTCTGTATTCACGTAAAATTTGCGGTGTTACATCTGTCAGATGCAAAGCGACCAATAACGCCTGTTGGTTGATTTTCTTTGAATGTTTTCGATTTTGGATATATATATATATATATATTTAATGGATAAGAAATATTTCGTTGTATTTAAATGAGTAGAAAGTTTTCGAAAGATTTCATACATTTTTCTTTTTTGTGGGAAATTAAAATTGAAGCAGACAATTTCAATGAATGTGTCGAATGTGAAGAAGATTTGACAGGATATAATTCTTAAAACTGTAGTGCAAATGATTCTATTAATTTTGAAAATACTGCAAGCTTAGAAGATTACTGTGCAGGAAAAAAATATTCAACAAAACGAATGAAACTAGTACGGAGAAAAATAAATTACCATAACAAAATTGCTTAGAATAATTTGATCAGCAAATGAGAATTATTTATGGTTTATGTAACTGCATGTTATGCAGTTGAATTGTTATATATTATTTTAAACTACACAAATAATTATTCCAATACATTATAAAAAATGAGAAAGAAAGAGGTTCTCGTCAAATTGACATTATATATTATTTTTAATTTTATTTTGTACTTGTAATTCTCTGTATTGCATTTAATTATTTTCACTGCATTTTTTAATGAAATAAAGCAAATAAAGGAGCAGTAAGGTCCAAGTGTAGATAAGGAGGATCCTGGACTCAAAACAAAAATACAATTTGTTTAAAGCTCATTAAGTTTATGATAACTTCAAAAAGCGAAATGTATCTGTTAGATACATCGCACCCGATGGTGTAAATTAAAGCGGGCCCGACAGAGTGTAAACTTTACCGAACACTGTCTGGTATATAACCCCGAGAAAATTCAAGGATGTCTTCCTGTGGACACTTTTATGTTCATTTCTTTAGAAATCGACCTATTGCAGTCACTTCGTTTACCTATATATATATATAATGAAAAAATTTTCATCACTATAACTCCCGAAATAATAATACAAATCGAACATTAACTTCGGTTATTAATAACGATATGAGATTTTGACAATTCATTTAAATAGTGCCCGTCGAAGCGGGCAAGGGCTGATAGTATATATATATATATATATATATAATGGGAATTTGTCATCGCGATAACTCCCGAAATAATACTAGAAATAGAGCCAAATTTGGACAGTGAACTTATCTAATAAATATCTTGGATGAATTCGTTAACCAAGTTTCTCCTACTTTTTTTTTTCAAGTGGCAGCCACTTGCAAATTTGAAATCTGCGTTCTAAAAAGCGTATTTAGGGCTGGATTTGCATGAATTGTGATGTAAATATGAACCACACAAGGGCCTGAATGAAGTTTATTAATAAACTTTATCCGACATTTTCAACAAAGTGGCAGATATCTTATATTAAGCGGAACAACTTGAAACCAGACTACCACTTAAAAATTTAATATCACGATAATTTTCAAAGTAATACTCCAAATCGTACCAAATTTGGACAGTGAATTTGCCTTATAAATATCTTGGATGATTTTGTTAATCAAGTTGCTCCGCGATTTTGTTTTCAATTGCAGACCACTTGAAAATTTGAAATTCACATTGTATAATACTTGTTCCGAATTTGTTTGAATTTTGATGTATATATAGACCATATAAGTGCTTCAACCAAGTTTATTAATGGACATCATAAGCCATTTTTAACAAAGGGGCGGATATCTTATACTAAGCTTGGCCATTTGAAATTTGGCTACCACTAGAAAATTTATAATCACGATAACTTTCGAAATAATATTCCAAATCGAACCGAATCTAGACTGTGAACTTATCTTATAAATATGTTGAAAGAGTTTGTTAACCAAGTTGATCCTACTTTATTTTTCAAGTGACTTACACTTGAAAATTTCAAATCCACATTCTGAAAAGCGTATTTAATATTGGATTTGCATGAATTGTGATGTAAATATTAACCACATAAGGGTCTCAATGAAGTTTATTAGTGAACTTTATTCGCCATTTTTAACAAAGTGGCGTATACCTTAAGTTAAACGGGACCACTTGAAACCAGACTATCACTCAAAAATTTAATATCACGATAATTTCCAAAATAATACTCCAAATCGAACCAAATTTGGACAGTGAACTTATCTTATAAATGACTTGGATGAGTTTGTAATTCAAGTTGCTCCGCTATGTTGTTTTCAAATGCAGAGCACATGAAAATTTGAAATTCACATTGTACAAAACTTGTTCCGAATTTATTTGAATTTTGGTGTATGCATAGACTATATAAGGGTTTCAACCTAGTTTATTAATGAACATTATAAGTCATTTTTAACAAAGTGGCGGATATCTTATACAAAGCTTGGCCATTTGAAATCAGGCTACCACTTAAAAATTTATAATCACGATAACATTCGTAATAATATTCCAAATCGAACCAAATTTAGACTGTGAACTTATCTTATAAATATCTTGAATGTGTTTGTCAACCAAATCGCTCCGCCATTTGGTTTTTAAGGGGAGGTCACTTAAACATTTCAAAGTCCCACTGTAAAAAGTGCATTTAAGACCGGATTTTCATGAAGGTTGATGTATAAATAAAATATATAAGGGTAACAACTAAGTTTATTAATGAACTTTAACCGCCATTTTCAATAAAATGCTTATGTTATAAACTAATCGAGACAACTTGGAATTTGGCTACTACTTTAAATTTTATAAACATGATATATATTTTTTTTTATTCTGATTCAATTTAATTCAAAGTTGGACAGTGATCTTATCATATAATTATCTTGGATGTTTTCACTGGCCATCTTGTTCCGACGTCTTTTTTTCAAGTTGCAGCCACTTGAAATCATGCTGCCATTTGAAAATGTGCCATCACGGTAACTTTTAAAATACTAAACTGATTTAAACAAGCTGGACAGTGAACTTTTGGTTCAAATATCTTGGATAAGTTCATTTGGTGACTTGATCAGCAACTTTATTTCCAAGTGGCGGCCACTTATAAATTTGTCATTATGATAACTTTTGTAATACTGAATGAAATCGCATAAAATTTAGGTAGTGGATTTATCATTCAAATATCTCAGATAAGTGCGCTGTACATTTCACTCCACTTTTTTTCCCAAGTGGTGGCTACATGAAATCAATGTTCCACTTGAAAATTTCCTATCACGCTAATTTTTGAAATAATGATTTAATTTGAACTAAAGTTTGAGAATGAACTTATCATACAAGTATATTGAATGTTTTCGCTGGGCAAGCTGTTTCCAAATTGAAGACACTTAGACTGCCACTTGAAAATTGCCATAATAAATTTTGAAACACTGCACTGATTCGAATCAAAGTTGGTCAGTGAACCTATGCATCAAATACCTTGTAGGAGTTTGCTGGGCAATTTGCTCCATTATATTGTTTCCAAGTGGTGGCCACTTGAAAATTTGTTATCACGGTACATTTTGAAACACATAACCAATTCAAACCAAAGTTGGAAAAAGGATTTATCATTCAAACAACTATGATTTCGGTGGGCGATTTCGTTTCCAACTGTTCCTCTGAGATTTTGTTTCCAAATATGTCATAGCGAAAACTTTTGAAATACTGAACTTTTTCGTACCAAAGTTGGAAAGTGGATCTATCTTACAAATATCTTGGCTTAGTTCACTGATCAACTTGCTCCGCCATTTTGATCCAAGTGGCGGCCATTTAATTTTTTAACACGATGACTTTTGAGATTCTGAATTAATTCAAACTATATTTGTACAGTAGACTTACAAATGCATTTGATATATTTGTTTGCCTTCTTGGCCTGACATCTTGTTTCCAAGTGCCGGCCATTTGAAAATTTTAAATTCATATAAAAAGATACTTATGAACAGATTTGCTTAAAACTTCATATGTACATAACATGCATCAATATTTCTACCAAGTGTATGAATAATTTATAGCCGCCATTTTAAAAGAAAATGACGGCAATGAAATCAATCTACACTTCCGAATGAGCCGGAAGGACTTGTTTTCAAATAATTTAGTCAATTGGGCCTTGTATTGTCATAAAATGATGAGACTGAACTTCGCTGCTTTTTGTCCGCGAGTATTAATTCTTCTCTAAAACATACTGAACAGAGAAACTGCATTAAAATTTCCAGGGACACATATTTTCACCATTAAGGTGTGACCATATTTACACAAGATATGTTTGCCCATATTTACACGAAAAAAGGTTTCCCATATTTACAACAATACCACCTGAAAAAGAGGCCTCTATCACATGTAAATTAAAAGCGCGCATGTCTAATGGCGTGCTTCTAAAAGTACCTTAGGGTCTCTGCTTTCCGGATATCATTGTGAAATTATTTTAAACTAACCATATGAACATGGAAAAAAAACGATTTCCGATGCCTGCCAAAAGTTTTCAGTCTAGAAAAAATACCATTTCACACAATAATTCACACTGCATCCACGCTAATTAAAATAATGATGCCATCTGCTCTCTAGTATCTTATTTTAAAATGTGGCACAATCTGCAGTGCTTGCTGCCAGATTTCAGCACATCCTACAGCCACTTGATGCTGGGTACCCATACACTTGCTCCCATTTTTACACACCCTCGCTCTCCCTCTTTCTCATTATATATATATATATACTAGCAGACCCGGCCACGCATTGCTGCGGCTAAGTAATACGTTGATAATTTGATAAGGTATATAGTAAGGTATATAGTATAGTATTAACTGGATTTGGCGATTTTTTTTTTGCGCCTTTTTGAACGATAACGAAGTCGTTCTGGATCCTTTGCAATAAAATACGGTAACCTGCATGCTTTTATTTTAGATTTATGATTTAGCTTATGATTTTATCATTTATGATTTTTAGATTTATGATTTAGCCATAATCGCCAAATCCAGTTGTGGGGAAATACTATAGTTGTTACCGACAACTATAACTTATAATATAACTTCAGTAATTATATTCGGATAATTATAACTTCAGTATCAGTATATCCCCACAGCTAAATTTGGCGATTTTTCTTTGGCGCCGTTTTGAACGATAACGTGGTCGCTCTGGACTGTTTGTGATATAATATGGCAGCCTATATGTTGTTTATTTTGGATTTATTATTTTATGTTTTTGATTTATGATTTAGATTATCATTTATCATTTATGATTTATAGATTTATGATTTAGCCATAACCGCCAACAAAAAATCGCCAAATATCGTTGTGGGGATATACTGATTAATATATTACTGAAAAGATTAATATATTTTAACGAAGTGGTGAGAAGATTCTGAGTATGTTAAAATTTTAATAGTAAATTCAAGTTATTCAAGAAGGAAAGCATTGAGGATTAAGATAAGAAAATTGCAAGATTTTAAGATCGCATTTTCAGCAATAAATATGAGTCAAAATTTAATGCAAAATACATATATAAATCAAAAATTTAATCAGGAACGTTAAATTGGTAAGTTATTAAAGAAAAAGTAAAGAAAAATAAGAGAAATAATTAATTAAAGTTTCGAACATCGATCATATAGATTAGCGTTACAAAACAAATAAACAGACTTAAACTCTTCCAGACTTTTAAATAAGTTTTAAATTAAGTTTTAAAATTTAATGTTAAATGAAACAGACTTTTAAATAAGTTTTAAAATATTGAAATGGTTACTTTTTATTTAGAACGCTATGTATACATCACAAATTTCTTAAAGAAAACGAAGTGATACAGATTAGAATAATGCAACAAAAATT
The DNA here is from genome assembly GCA_963930645.1 of Salticus scenicus. NCBI lineage: Eukaryota > Metazoa > Arthropoda > Arachnida > Araneae > Salticidae > Salticus > Salticus scenicus. The sequence continues at coordinate 235,860,789 of OZ005649.1, forward strand.
GAAAAAGCAAGGTTATGTCGTAAATAAATTTTTTACACACGTGTCACGTGAAATTAATTGTAGCATATACATAATGTATCTGATATAAGATATTAACATGTTGCAGCGGAATAAATTTCATATCAATCATCCTTGGCGAAAAAAAAATAATATCGCCAAATGATATGGCGTATACATTTAATTCCTTTCAAAAATCATGGTTATTTTAACAACTTATATTAAGAGAGTAATTAATAATATGAAACAATAGTTCACACAATACATATTACGAAAATATACATCTAGCTTGTATATTTTCGTGTTACGTTTTTGATCGCCAAATACGAAAAACTCCAAGGACGATAGAGCTTTGAAATTTAAAATTAAAATTTTGTCAATTTGACAGCAAAATAACTCAATCTAACGTATGCACATGATAAATAATACATATCTATACAAAAATATGGGGATTAAAATCCGGAAATAATTTTCCACGGTTTTTAATAATTTTTTACAAAAAATACAATGGGCGATTAACATAAGAAATCTTTTTCATGATTTCACAGACTGTCAGTGACGTCACACTTCGCTTGTGTATAACTACATACTTTATCAATGCGAATAAAATGTTTAAATTGATTATGACGTCAATTTTCGTGAGATGTATAATTTAACTTTTTATAATTTTTTAACGTTCACGTTTGATTAAATGTATTTACTTTTATGTCGAAAGAAAATGAACTCGTATTTTTTCTTTTTGGCAAAAATTAAACTTATGGAACTCACAGATATTTTGGAGCAACTTTAATAAAGGTCTATAATTAACAAATAATTGCAATAAAACAATATTGTGACAATAAATTGAGATAAAAACTATCCTATCTCTCAAGTTGGACCAAACTGCACACAGTGTGCAAAATTTCATTAAAATCGGTTAATTAGTTTAGGAGTTTACCCCGGACAAACATCGTGACACGTAATTTATATATATATATACAGATATATATATTATATATATTATATATATCACTAATACACACATAAGAATTTATCGACATTTCACATGGTCTTAATTATTAAAGCTAACAAAAATAATAAGTAATATTTAATCTTCTTTACTTCATCCTATAAGTTAAAATTGTCTAAAAATATATATCGACGTTGTTTAATCCTATCAGGCACAATTTTCTCGCTTCGAAGAACGCAGTCACCAAGTCCCAACCGCAAAAATCCTCGGGCAATCATCTATTCATTTAGAGCAAAATTTTAGTAATACAATACAGAAAAAAATGACATTTATATCTTTTATTTTAATTCTTTCGTAATATCTGGTGGAATCCAAATTTAAATGAGCGAATTTTTTTTATCTTCAAAGCGTAAAATATTTTTGTAAAGATATTGAAAAATTATTACACATACACTTATATTCAAAATAATGGATGAGGGCGGACAACCTTATAATTACTAAATGGTTTAATTAAAAAATACAAAATATAATTGGGAATAGTCGGAGAGCTCACAACAATTTTTGGGTACATACTTTAGGCAAGGTGAAATATTAGAAAGTGCTTAATTCAGTGTTTGTAGAATAGGGAATCTACACTCGGTAATGGAATTAGCGGTTATTTAGCTACTGCGCATCACATGATATTTACAAAAAATTGCTTGCAGAGTGCATATTTTAGACACCTTGGAACTTAATTCATCTCTTAATTTAGCACTCACAGAATACAAAAATCATAACAACTGACAATTTTCGCCGCTTTGAAGCGTATCCCGATAGCCCCAAAAGTGTAATTTTTAGCTACGTCAAATACATATTTTATGCACCTTGGAACTTGTTTCATCTCTTAATTTAGAATTCGTAAAATACTGAAAACATTATCACCGATTAATTTCGCAGTTATAAAGCTTAACTCGATATCTCGAAAAGCATAATTTTTAGTTACGCAAAGTACATATTTTAGGCACTTTGGAACTTGTTTTATCTCTTAATTTAGCATTCGTAGAATACAGAAATCATAATCGTCGACTGATGTCGATGTTAACCCTTTCTGTCCCGAAACATTTTTACCTTAAAACATTAAATTCTTCTATTTTTGCAAACTGAAAGAAAAATATGGTCTATAACCGACATTTGTTGATTGAAAATTGTACTTTACACTTTCTGCTAATTAGCTCGATCGGCCATTTCCTGATTTTATTATATACGACTGTTCCAGATGCAAAAACGTAAGAGGATGTCGTGGATGTCTAACCCGATGATCGAACGGCCTGGGTCGTGGAGGATTATAAAGCGTAACTTGATAGCCCCAAAAGTGTAATTTTTAGGTACGCAAAGTACATGTTTTAGGTATTTTGGAATTTGTTTAATCTCTTAATTTAGCACTCATGGAATACGGAAATCATAGCCGCCGACCCATTTGTTGGTTGGCCCGAAACGTATATTTTTACTTTCTTTTATCTATATATGGTAAAGTATTGTTTTTGAGTCAAATTTACGAAATTCATTTTTTGTGATATTGACACTTTTCAAGGTCCCCTGAATCCGAAAAACATGTTTTTATCAATTGGTAGTCGTGTATGTGTCTGTGTGTCTCACTCGGTAATGAAGTAACCGGTTATTTAGCTACTGTGCATCACATGACTTCCGCAAAAAATAAATAAATAAATAAATAAATATAATAATAATAATAATAATAATAATTCGCAGAGTACATATTTTAGGCACCTTGAATCTTGTTTCATCTCTTAATTTAGCACTCATAGAATATAAAAATTATAACAACTGACATTTTCACGATTATAAAGCGTAACCCAATAGCCCAAAAAGTATAATTTTTAGTTATGTAAAGTACATGTTTTAGGCGCTTTAGAACTTGTTTCATCTCTTAATTTAGCACTCATAGAATACGGAAATCTTAACCTATGACCGATTTCGCGGTTATAAAGCGTATAACCCGATAGTCTCAAAAATGTTATCTCTAGGTACGCAAAATGCATATTTTAGGCGCTTTCGAACTTGTTTCATCTCTTAATTTAGGACTCGTAGAATATGGAAATCATAACCGCCGACCGTTTTTGCGGTCCCAAAAATGTAAGTTTTATTTAAGAAAAGTACATATTTTACGTACTTTCGAATTTATTTCATTTCGTAATTTAGCGTTCGTAAAATGCAGAAATCTTAACCGCCGATCGATTTCGTGGTTATAAAGTGTAACCTGATGGTTCGAAACGTATATTTTTACTTTCTCCTACCACATATATGGTAAAGTTATGTTATTGGTCATATCTTCGAAATTCTGTTTCTGTCATATCTACACATTTTAATGTCCCCTGAATCCGAAAAACATGTTTTGAGCGGTTGGTCTCTGTGTGTGTGTGTGTGTCTGTTATCATCATATTTGAAGAACACATAGCAACAGGAAGTTAAAACTCGGTATACTAATTACGAATCACATGGGAATGCTACATTAAACTTTTCATTGAAATCAAACAATTGTTCGTGTACAAGGACATCCAAGATAATTCAAATGCGTTATATCTATAGACTAAACTGCAAATAAGTAGAATTTAATACCTATAGTCTGCACTAAACTAAATGAAATAAATAAATAAATAAATTAAATATATATATATATATATATATATATATATATATGTGTGTGTGTGTGTGTGTGTGTGTGTGTGTGTGTGTGTGTGTGTGTGTACATATGTGCATTTTTATATGCGTAAAAGCATGTTTTGAATAGATTGTGTTATGGATATCATTCATCATTCTTTTATAGGATTACCCTAAGTATTTGGATATGTTGGAGCTATACTTGAAAATTGCTTGAAGTGCACTTCATTTTTTGTTAGAAGTTTTTCCTATAAGACTAAATTTGTTTACACAATGTGATGTACAGTCGGCAACCCCCCCCCCCCCACACACACACACCGGGGCCTTCGGAGAAGTCATCGTTTCTCCCGGCGACTTCTACGAAGGCCCCGCCCAAACCCACCTAATTTCGCCGTACGTTGTCGTAGAAACATGCGGCTGGTACCAATCGATTTGTACTTACGTCTAGTTTATAATGGTACGGTTAGATTTTAATGAATTAAATGATTTGCAATTAAATGATTTCATTGCAAATCTGTAAAAAAAAAATTGTTTTATAATGTAAAATTTTAGAAAATTGTGTAAGGGCGTGGCTTCCGTCGCACTCAAGTTAAATATCATGATTTAGGAAACGCGGTAAGGCGAGGATTATTGTTTGAAAGAGGAATACGCAGGGAACAGTCTTTTTTTTTCTTTTTTAAAATTATTATAATTAACATTTAATAATTTTTATAAGATTTTTTAAAACAAATTTTCAGTTTTAATTTTGTTGTGACATTTTCACATTTGTTTACTGTACCGTTTGTAAGCTAATGTTATTTAAATTTTATCGCATGACGAAACATAATATTAAATTTTTATTAATTTTTTTAATACAAAACCAAACAGTGGAAGATTTTTTTTTAATTATTAAATATATTATTGACACAAAGCGCAATATTATTTATTTGCGATTATTCTAATCACGGCGTAAAATTCACATTTATTATGGGAAAACAATTTAAAGCAATGTCTTATTACTTTTAAAAATATAGATCTTACACATTTAAAATTAAGAATTCAAGTACAGCAGACAACTATATAACGGCGGGTATTCGTTCTGGGCAATAGGATATCATTTTATATGGGACATACTTTATCAGACCAATTTATGCAAATTCAGTCCAACACTGAAAATTTTTATTTAATTTAATTTTGTTGTTTTGTTTTGTTTTTTATTGTTTTCTAAGTGAGGTTTCGATGTTTACTATACTAATTAGAATATTTTTGTAAGATTAACGCATTCCAGGCAGGAAATTTTTGTTGCATTCCAAAAGGATAATAAACCCATCCTCTTGCTTTTTCTGAAACAATACTTTACTTTAAAAAATGTTTTTTGTTCCCTTAATTTTAGTTTGTTTAACTCTTTATAGAACTCTAGAATTATATATAAACAAGTGAAAGTTGTTCTTTTGATTGTTGATGACAAAATTTCAATTATTTAATACTTTCGTGACCGCTGACGTAGATTCACGACATTTGAAAATCTGTAACTCAGCCAATTGACGTTTCTTTCAAAATTTTTATGCATTATATTAAGTATATAACCAAAATTCGTATTTTTACAATGAAATATAAAATGGACACAACTACTTTGATTAGAAAAACATAATTATAATGTATATCCGTTTTTAATATAAATGTGATTACGGAAAATTTTGTTCTGAAATATTATAACTTCGAATATTAACGCCTACAGGCGGACCTTACTGTCAAAATGACAAAACCATGCGGTCGCAAAAGTGTTAATCATGCATTTTGTTAAATAATTTGATGTTTTAGAGAAACGTATAAAGGCGTGACCTATTACCCAAAATAGGAATGATTTTGAGCCGTATCTCCTTTTTTATTGAATTTTAAATATCCTTTCTCAGATTTTAGTTTAAATCTTGTTATCTATATTTTTGTATATTGTATGTTGTAGGTTTGTACGCCTCAAATTGAATGTAAAACTTTATAGTAAAACTTTCATGCGGGGTTTACTGTATAAAATAAAAATATAAACAGAAGTAGATATTTTTTTTTCTTAAATATTAAACACTTTTTTTTACCTCTATTATTATTATTATTATTATCATTATCACTATTATTCTTTTATCTTGTTATCTAGATTTTTGTAATTCAACATTACAGGGTTCTTATGACTCAAGCTATTTAAAATTTTTACGCATGAAGTGACTCATTAAACTAATCTACGTTTAATAAGTATAAACCACTTAAAAAAAATTATTTCATAAGTGAAGACAGTATATTTTGTAAATCAGTTTTCGTTTTTTGTTTTATAATTAAAATTTCTGTACTTTTTTTCCGGTGTGAAACTTAACAAATAATGCCTATTCTGTGGTAGATCATGATTTACTTTTTCTAAATGTATAGACGAACCCCTAATGCATTTACGGTTGTATCTCTATCTAGAATTAATTTAAAGTATATAAATAGGTATATTATCCGAACTGCCTTGATCTCAGAAATAGGAATATGAGGTCAAAAATAGGGGTATCTATTGAAAAAATGAAGTTGAGGTCGGTTTTAATATGTAGATGACCCCTTAAGCAACCTCTAACTATACCATTATAAACTAGACGTTACTACAGATCGATTGGTACCAACCGCATGTTTTTACGATAATTTAGAGCGAAATTAGGTGGTAGGTGGTGAGGGTGGCAGATTTTTTTTTTTTGCCGACTGTATATATATATTTTATAGAAAATATACAGGACTACCCAAAATTAAGCTAAATATTCTTTTCTATTGAATGTAATTGATTGAAGTGCTTTGCTGCATTTTTTTGTGTCGACAATAACTGCTCAGGAAGTAAAATTAATTTTTTATACACATAATGTCAACAAATTATTTTTTGAAATTTTATTTTCAACTCTGTTTTATTATTATTTTTTTCTTGTATAATATCACGTCTTCAGGCTTATTGAATATTGCAGTTCAATTTTTAGTAGTTGACCTATACACTGAGAAAAAATTCTGTAACTGCCATCTAGAAACTGAATTGTGGCTCTAGAAAAATAGTTCCATATCATCCTTATAAATTCTAGTCCCCTTTGTAAGCGAGTTCTAGAAACCCCAATTACAATTATAGAGACTTTGTCTGTATTATCAAGGTCAAACCTATTTGACAATATCTCCAAATAAATGCGAACACAAGAGGCGGGTTTCAGCAACTATAATCTTGGTTTATGAACCAATTCTAGAAAATCAAGCGAGAATTTCTTGCCATACAAAAGATTCAGAATATTGTTTCACAATCTGTGTAGACTTGAAATTCTCGATCATTTCGTCTATTCAGTTTATTGGCGTGCCTTGCGCGCATAGCTCAGAAATCTATATATCTAGTTAAGGGATTTAGAAAACGGTCATTTATTAATTCTAGATGAAGGCGGTATATCTTTTTTTTTTCTCAGAGTATGTATATTTGCTATCATCATAACGTTAATAACTGCAAGAAAATCAAATTTGGTATTTTGAAGTTCGAATTAAGTTGCCACTTGAAAAATTTGATTAAGTTTGGCAATTTGAAGATGAATTAATAACAACCTTTTCTTCTTCTTTCTTTCTTCCTTTCTTTTTTTTTTTTTTTTTTTTTTTTAATGTAGGTATTATAATAGAACGACGGTTGAGGGAGGAGGTTGTCCCTCATGCAAAATTATATGACAATTAAATCTATTATTAAACATATTTTGGATTACTATTAAAATAGATTTAACTTTGTTGTGTTACCTTACTGATTTTTCAGCTTAATCTGCAAAAATCAAGCAGTAAAATTTGATGCGTTGTTTCGACCATTGTAATTTTCACGTTTTTGAGCTGAAAATAACCAATAAAAGATTATATGAAATTTTCGATGCTAGATGACAGAAGCAACGTGACAATTTTGTTGGAGAGCTATACACTGTCTTTAGACACTTTTAAAGTTGTGGACGTTTATAACTTCGTATTCTACGACAGCTAAATTAAGAGATGAAACAAGTTCCAAAGTGCCTAAAATATGTACTTTGCGTACCTAAAAACTAAACTTTTGGGGCTATCGGGTTAATTTTTATAACCCCGAAATTAGACAGTGGTAATGATTTCTTTATTCGACGAGTGCTAAATTAAGAGATGAATTAAGTTCTAAACTGAATAAAATATGTACTTTGCGTACCTAAAAATTACACATTTGGGGCTATCAGGTTACTCTTTATAACAGTAAAAATGGTCAGTTGTTATGATTTTTTATTCTGTGGGTTCTAAATTAAAAGATGAAACAAGTTTCAAGGTGCCTAAAACATGTACTCTGTGAACGTTTTTTTTTTTTTTTTTTTTTTTTTTTTTTTAAATCATGTGATGCGCAGTAGCTAAATAACCGCTAACTTCATTATCGAGTGTCGATTCACTATTCTGCTGATATTGATTTAATCACTTTTTATTATTTCACCTTGCCTAAACTATGCACTCAATATTCGTTACGAGATCTTGCACCAGAATTTTGAAAGTATTAGTGTTCCATTTTAAGTGTTCCATGTATCTATAGTTATTTATGACAAATTAAATCACTTTAACTAGTGTATCTGCAGATCAGGAGCCTCAACGTTCTATTTACATCAGACATTATTCAATAGGTCATTTTTATTTATTCCTTACTATATAATCGTATATATTGATTCGATATATATTGACTTGTTACCATAATCAAATACATTCTTGAGGGGGGCTACCGCCCCCCTCAACCCCCCGCTGTGTCTCTACTTGCATATCTTATAAAGTGTTACGGAATTGTAAATAATTGCATTTATTTTTGTACCAATTCTTTCAAAGAGGTTTAGTAAAGTTAATAAAATGCTAACTTTGTGCATTTCTAGTCGTTTTAGCGTTAAAATAGCCTAATTTTCCTTTAAAAACACTTAAAAAAGCTCCAATAAGGGAATAAATGGATTTGGCGCCAAATTTGGCGACTGTATCCTTCCTTGGCGATTTTTTTTGGCGACCTTTGCGAGAAAATCCTTATTAGGGTTATACCAAATATGGAAGCTCTAATCTCATAATGAGATATGAGAATTTTCCAGAACAGTCTGTGTTCGACAGAAAAGTATAAAAGGAGCATTTTCTCGCCATGACGGTCAGTCTCAGATCAGTTTCGTCTAATGCTTGCTTTGCTTTGAGCCTCTTTAGATGAGACTATCTTTATGTGTTATTGCTAAATAGTTTGTACCGTTGTTTTGCTGTTAACGGCTGTTGTTTTAGCTGTGTTTACTGGTTGAATTGAAGCTGATACTTGGTTTATAGACCTGTATTTTTCTGGAACTTCCTGTGAATACATCACTGAATTTTTGCAAGTTTTGCCTTTCATTCTCGGACAACTTACGGACCCCTAAGTACGCAACAATATGTATTCTTAATGAACGACGGTCTTGTATTATTTCCCTGAAATTCATAAATACCAAATTTCATAACTCCAAATTTCATACAAAAAAAAAATTACATAGCATATCGGAAATATTTTGCGTAACCTTTAAACTAATTTCCAATTCTATGCCCACAATTATCAACAAGAAAACATGCTTTTAAAATTCTAACATAAATTCATTATATTTGATGGGGTGAAACCATGTTAAAATAAACTTTTAAGAAATGCCGACTATAGACCGTAATAGTACGAAATTCCTTTATTTATCCCGAAAAAGTACCCACCGTCATTATAAACGCCAATAATAAGAATAAACTTAATTAATTATAAATCATTAATTTTTCAAACTAATTTGACATCATTCGGATGATTACAGTACATACTCGGAATTATTTTGTGTGATCCCATAAATTGTTTAGTCTATACATAACCTTTTTTAAGAGTAAACATAATTTTAAGCATCTTTAGAATGTATGATAATTCTGTTAAGTTCAATGCAGCATAAACGCATTAAACTGCGCTCTTAAATAAAAGTTTGTCAATAGGCTCTAATGCTACGAAATTCTTTTGCGTGTCTCTGTAAACAAACCATAAACATTATCTATACACCTGTAAAAACTATTCAGCTTACTTTGCGTTTAAAATTAATAATTGTTCCAAATTTAACATCGTTTGGATGACTACGTGACATTGTCAGAACAATTTTGTAAGGTCCTGTACATTAATTAGAAAGCTTAAGAGCACATATTTTCTTCAAAACACATAAGTTTAAACATCTTAATCACGTACGCTAGTTTAATTTTCTTTATTGCAAAGTAAAGATGTTAAAATGCGTTTATACGCAATTCACGTCATACGCCGTAATGTGAAGTATTTTGGCGTGTCCCTGTATACAAGCCATAAAAAGTATAGACCTAAAAAAATAAATAGCTATTTCTATACCGAGCCTGAATATATGTGTCAATTTGCAAGTCAATCGGAAAATTTTTGCGGCCGCTATTGCGGTACATACAAATTCTTCCCATAGGCCGTAATGATAAAAAAACTTTGGCGTGTCCCTGTACACGAACTACAAATGGAATGCACACCCAAAACTATACAGCTAATTTCGTGGGATCATGAACATGTGTACCAAATTTCAAGTCAATAGCGTGATATTTGCGGCCGCTATCGCACGACAGACAGACAGACAGATGGACAGACGGAACACGAAATCCTTTTGAGTCTCAACAGAGGGCCTCCACTGACGTTTCGGCAAAAATTGGAAGTCAATAGCTTGATATTTGCGGTGGCTATCGCAGTACATACAGATTCTTCCCATAGGCCGTAATGATAGAAAAACTTTGGCGTGTCCCTGTACACGAACTACAAATGGAATACACACCTAAAACTATACAGCTTATTCCGTTGGGTTCATGAAAATGTGTACCAAATTGCAAGTCAATAGCGTGATTTTTGTGGCCGCTATCGCGATAAATACAAATTCCTCCCTTAGGCCGTAATGATAAGAAAAATTTTGGCGTGTCCCTGTATACGAACTACAAATGGAATACATACCAAAAACTATACAGCTAATTTTGTGCGGATCATGAACATGTGTACCAAATTTCAAGTAAATAGCGTGATATTTGCGGCCGCTATCGCACGACAGACAGACAGACAGACGGACAGACGGAACACAAAATCTTTTTGAGTCTCAACAGAGGCCCTCCACTGACGTTTCGGCAAAAATTGGAAGTCAATAGCTTGATTTTTGCGGTGGCTATCGCGGTACATACAGATTCTTCCCATAGGCCGTAATGATAGAATGACTTTGGCGTGTCCCTGTACACGAACTATAAATGGAATACACACCTAAAACTATACAGCTAATTCCGTTGGGCTCATGAATATGTGTACGAAACTCCAAGTTAATAGCGTGATTTTTGTGGCCGCTATCGCAATACATACAAATTCCTCCCTTAGGCCGTAATGATAAGAAAAATTTTGGCGTGTCCCTGTATACGAACTACAAATGGAATAATACCAAAAAACTATACAGCTGATTTCGTGGGACTCATGAACATGTGTACCAAATTTCAAGTCAATAGCGTTATTTTTGCGTCCATTACCGCGATACATACAAATTCCTCCTATAGGCCGTAATGATAAGAAAAACGTTGGCGTGTCCCTGTATACGAACTACAAATGGAATGCATACCAAAAACTATACAGCTGATTTCGTGGGGTTCCTGAACATGTGTACCAAATTTCAAGTCAATAGCGCTATTTTTGCGGCCGCTATCGCGATACATACAAATTCCTCCCATAGGCCGTAATGATACGAAAAACTTTGGCGTGTCCCTGTATACGAACTACAAATGGAATACATACCAAAAACTATACAGCTGATTTCGTAGGGCTCATGAACATGTGTACCAAATTTCAAGTCAATAGCGCTATTTTATCGGCCGCTATCGCGCGACAGACAAACAGACAGACAGACAGACAGACAGACACAGCCCAAAACCGTTTTGATTCTCAACAGAGGGCCTCCACTGACGTTTCGGCAACTAGTGGATCTGCAGATCAGGAGCCTCAACGTCCTATTTACATCAGACATTATTCAATAGGTCATTTTTATTTATTCCTTATTATATAATCGTATATATTGATTCGATCGACTTGTTACCATAATCAGATACATTCCTGAGGGGGGCTGCCGCCCCCCTCAAACCCCCGCTGTGTCTCTATTTGCATATGTTATAAAGTGTTACGGAATTGTAAATAATTGCATTTATTTTTGTATCAATTCTTTCAAAGAAGTTTAGTAAAGTTAATAAAATGCGAACTTTGTGCATTTTTAGTCGTTTTAGCGTTAAAACAGCCTAATTTTCCCTTAAAAACATTTAAAAAAGCTCCAATAAGGGAAGAAATGGATTTTTCGCCAAATTTGGCGACTGTTTCCCTCCTTGGCGATTTTTTTGGCGACCTTTGCGATAAAATCCTTATTAGGGATATACCAAATATGGAAGCTCTAATCTCATAATGAGATATGAGAATTTTCCAGAACAGTCTGTGTTCGACAGAAAAGTATAAAAGGAGCATTTTCTCGCCATGACGGTCAGTCTCAGATCAGTTTCGTCTAATGCTTGCTTTGCTTTGAGCCTCTTTAGATGAGACTATCTTTATGTGTTATTGCTAAATAGTTTGTACCGTTGTTTTGCTGTTAACGGCTGTTGTTTTAGCTGTGTTTACTGGTTGAATTGAAGCTGATACTTGGTTTATAGACCTGTATTTTTCTGGAACTTCCTGTGAATACATCACTGAATTTTTGCAAGTTTTGCCTTTCATTCTCGGATAACTTACGGACCCCTAAGTACGCAACAATATGTATTCTTAATGAACGACGGTCTTGTATTATTTCCCTGAAATTCATAAATACCAAATTTCATAACTCCAAATTTCATACAAAAAAAAAATTACATAGCATATCGGAAATATTTTGCGTAACCTTTAAACTAATTTCCAATTCTATGCCCACAATTATCAACAAGAAAACATGCTTTTAAAATTCTAACATAAATTCATTATATTTGATGGGGTGAAACCATGTTAAAATAAACTTTTATGAAATATCGACTATAGACCGTAATAGTACGAAATTATTTTATATATCCCGGAAAAGTAGCCACCGTCATTATAAACGCCAATAATAAGAATAAACCTAATTAATTATAACTCATTAATTTTTCAAACTAATTTGACATCATTCGGATGATTACAGTACATACTCGGAATTATTTTGTGTGATCCCATAAATTATTTAGTCTATACATAACCTTTTTTAAGAGTAAACATAATTTTAAGCATCTTTAGAATGTATGATAATTCTATTAAGTTCAATGCAGCATAAACGCATTAAACTGCGCTCTTAAATAAAAGTTTGTCAATAGGCTCTAATGCTACGAAATTCTTTTGCGTGTCTCTGTAAACAAACCATAAACATTATCTATACACCTGTAAAACTATTCAGCTTACTTTGCGTTTAAAATTAATAATTGTTCCAAATTTAACATCGTTTGGATGACTACGTGACATTGTCAGAACAATTTTGTAAGGTCCTGTACATTAATTAGAAAGCTTAAGAGCACATATTTTCTTCAAACAACATAAGTTTAAACATCTTACTCACGTACGCTAGTTTAATTTTCTTGATTGCAAAGAAAAGATGTTAAAATGCGTTTAAACGCAATTCACCTCATACGCCGTAATGTGAAGTATTTTGGCGTGTCCCTGTCTACAATCCATACAATCTATAAAAAGTATAGGCCTAAAAAATAAATAGCTATTTCTATACCGAGCCTGAATATATGTGTCAATTTGCAAATCAATCGGGGAATTTTTGCTGTCGCTATTGCGGTACATACAAATTCTTCCCATAGGCCGTAATGATAAAAAAAATTTGGCGTGTCCCTGTACACGAACTGCAAATGGAATACACACCTAAAACTATACAGCTAATTTCGTTGGGCTCATGAATATGTGTACCAAATTGCAAGTCAATAGCGTGATTTTTGTGGCCGCTATCGCACGACAGACAGACAGACGGACAGACGGAACACAAAATCCTTTTGAGTCTCAACAGAGGCACTCCACTGAAGTTTCGGTAAAAATTCGAAGTCAATAGCTTGATTTTTGCGGTGGCTATCGCGGTACATACAGATTCTTCCCATAGGCCGTAATAATAGAATGACTTTGGCGTGTCCCTGTACACGAACTACAAATGGAATACACACCTAAAACTATACAGCTAATTCCGTTGGGCTCATAAATATGTGTACCAAATTTCAAGTCAATAGCGGTATTTTTGCGGCCTCTACCGCGATACATACAAATTCCTCCCATAAGCCGTAATGATAAGAAAAACTTTGGCGTGTACCTGTATACGAACTACAAATGGAATACATACCAAAAACTATACAGCTAATTTCGTGGGGCTCATGAACATGTGTACCAAATTTCAAGTCAATAGCGCTTTTTTTGCGGCCGCTATCGCGATACGTACAAATTCCTCCCATAGGCCGTAATGATAAGAAAAACTTTGGCGTGTCCCTGTACACGAACTGCAAATGGAATACATACCAAAAACTATACAGCTAATTTTGTGGGGCTCATGAACATGTGTACCAAATTTCAAGTCAATAGCGCTAATTTTGCGGCCGGTATCGCGCGAGAGACAGACAGACAGACGGACAGACAGACGGACAGACAGACAGACAGACACAGCCCAAAACCGTTTTGAGTCTCAATGTAGGGCCTCCACTGACGTTTCGGCAATTAACTTTTATTCTCAATATAGAAGGTTTACCACCCGTTTGTCATCTCACATTCCTTTAGAATTTAGAGGACTGCATATTTTCTTACCTTCAGACAAGTGGCGCTGAATTCTAGATCTAGATCAGCGCTCAGATGTTTTCTAACATATATAAAGGTTGCAAAACAAATGAATTATATTGAGAGACCAACACTAATCCTCTCGCTTTCTCTCACACACACAAACACAAACACGCACGTATATATATATATATATATATATATATATATGCATAAAGTGTTAAAATGAAGTATAAATCAAAAGCTAAACATAGTATTAAATTGACATGGTAATCCCATAGACCTATAATAAGAGTGGACAGAGCATTCCATTATTAAGGGAATATAAGATAAGTTGCGATGATGAAGCCATGTGAATGTTGAAAAAGTTTACCTTTCTTGGCATTTATCGCGTTATTGGCAATTTTGTATTTTGAATATAAACATAAATATTATTATTATTATTAAAAGATACATACAACAAGCAAAACTAGTGTAAAATATTACAGCTGCTGTGATTTAATTTTACCTTGTTATTAACATCTAACAAAGTTCAAAAGTTTTTATAACATTGGTTTGTCTCTACTCGTTTTAACTCTCATAAATAATTATGGATATTTTTCAAATAATATAAGATATAATATAGTTAAACTAATTCAATTTTGAGAAATAAGTACTGCAATTATAAGCATTTTATAAAAAATAATTACTTAAAAAGAACGGAATAATAAAATATTAAAAATAATCTTACCTGTGAAATAAAATACTTATTTTACATACCTTCTAGGGTTTTTAATGTACATCTAATTACTACTTCTTGCTATAAAATTCTTTTTAAATTCAAAACAATCTAACTTTTAAAGTGAAATAAAAATTTTAAAAAGAGCTTTCACAGAAAAATGGAAAATATTTTCTGCGTAATAAAAAGCAGAATTTAGAGTATGGCGAGTACATTTCGATATTGGCCAGTTTGGCATTCTGTAGATCAACATTCACATGACCTTTTTATGAGTTATCTTTGCCAGTAAGAAATATTGTCATTGACCCGTCCACTCTTATTATAGGTCTATGGGTAATCCACAAGAGCTTAAATAGATTATAAATAACTACAATAAAAATAACTATAAAAAATAAAAAATAAAATGTAACATGAACATGAACATGAACATGAATATTTTGAACAGTATAAATTAAATATAGCTATGTAAGGAAAAAAAAAATACTTACTTTAATATAATTCCATTGAAAAAGTTAAACTATATTGCATATAAGTAATATAATTTTACCTTGGTATTAATATCTAACAAAGTTCAAAAATTTTATAACTTTGGTTTGTCTCTACTCGTTTATCTCTCATAAATAATTATTGATATTTTTTAAATAATATAAGATATAATAGAGTTAAACTCATTCAATTTAGAGAAATAAGTACAGAAATTATAAACATTTTATAAAAATAATTACTTAAAAAGAACGAAATAATAAAATATTAAAAATAATATTACCTGTGAAATAAAATCCTTATTTTAGATAACTTCTAGGGTTTTTAATGAACATCTAATTACTATTTCATGCTATAAACTTCTTTTTAAATTCAAAACAATCTAACTTTTAAAGTGAAATCAAAATTTAAAAAGAGCTTTTAAAGAAAAAGGGGAAATATCGTCTGCATAATGAAAAGCAGAATTTAGAGCATGGCGAGTACATTTCAATACTGTCCAGTTTGGCATTCTGTAGATCAACATTCACATGACCTTTTTACGAGTTATCTTTGCCACTAAGAAAGGTTGCCACTGTCCCGTCCACTCTTATAATAGGTCTATGTGTAATCCACAAGAGCTTCAAAGATTACTAAATAACTATAATAAAAATAACTATAAATAAATAATAATTAAAAAACAAAAAAATAAAATAAAAAAAACATGAACATGAAAATGAAAATGAAAATGAATAATTTGACCAGTATAAATTAAATATAGCTATGTAAGGAAAAATAATACTTAATTTAATATAATTCCATTGAAAAAGTTAAACTATATAGCATATAAGGAACTTATAAAGAATACAATCAAGAATGTTCTTAACTAAACAAAGTTAAAACATTTATTTTGTAATATGATTATTTTCATAGCCATCATGTTGAATTGTAATATTACATCTTCATTTCCAAAATTAAAGTGCTTTTCCTTACGTATAAAATTTCGTCGAGTTCTGCTTCCCCATGTAAAATTTCCATAATACATGAAATTTTCTTTGATGCATCTTGATAAAGCTACTTTTAACGACGAAATACAGAATAGACTAAAATGTGAAACAGCCGTTGATTTGAATGGTACAAATACGAATAAAATGCTTTTCATTTTGAAAAGAAAAGAAAGAAAAGAAAAGTCAATTTGTATACATATTTGATAGTTGTATTTTGATGAAATTTAAAACAATCCAGAATATTTCAATAAAGTACTAAAATGTCATTTTTCGAAAATAATTGTTAGAGTATAATTGTGATTGTATTCGTATTAATTTTACTTTTACTATATAAACGAATTTTAATATTTTCATTTAAAAATAAGCCTATTGAAACATATACACATTTTAAATATCGGAAAAGGAGTTGAATATTTTCTGTCAACTACTGTTTATTATTATTATTATTATTCATGTAAGTCTGCATTTGTATATTGCAATCATATAATAATATCTGATCTCCACCAATCTTAATTAATATTTCCTTTTTCACCTGCCAAATACATTTCTTGCAACAAACTGTATGTATGATTATGTTTAGGAAAATGTTTTTCTCAGTTGTTAGTGAACATCATGTTTATGCGCTTTAATTAGTTTAATATCATATAGTCATATTTTTGTATGTGGTTTCTAGAGGTTGGTTAAAAAAATGTATAGGCATGATTTTCTAGAGACAAGAATTATACAATTCAAATCCGATTATTTGAATGGCTGGCTATTTTTTCATTCATCGCTGATTTCTAAAAGACACGTATTGTTCCAAATAATGCAAAATAACCCAAGTATTCCGAGATGACCATTTAAATAGAATTATATAGTTAAAAGAACATCAACTTAACACTTTTTTACCCACAACTAACACAAGATAAGCAGTACAAAGTAATAAAAAAGCACCCACTACCTGAAGCGAATGTGCGGCAAATACAATTAACGGCATCGTGATATCTTAGCGCAAACTTAGTTTATTTATATTTATTTATTTATTTTTTTTTTTTTACTTTTATAGTAGGTAAATACGCATTTTTTTTTTTTTTTTTTTTTTTTTTTGACATGTTTTGATTCTTTTAAATTCATGTGTTATTTATTCATTTCATTAAAGTGATAATAAAATGTATACATATATCTTTATAGTTATACAGGTTGTGCTCCTAGCACATTGAAAAACTAGAGAGTACGGTGGAGTACGGTCAATCGAAAGACTCGAAATCCTATAGAAATCCAGAGTAGTTAATGATTTTTTCAGACGTGGCGGGGCACATAAAAACATCAGAAATAACTATAAAAACACCAGGCAAGTGAATATTCATTTTTAAAAAAGTGTATTTTAAAAATGTAACATGGATCACGGATAATGGTCGAAGTTTCGCCCACCGACCTCAGTCTACACATTACATCGATGACACTACACATTACACCGATTGCCAATGTATTGACATTGGTAAATTGGTCTCTCATTGTTTGTCCCAAATCGTGTGGTGATAAGAATCACACTGTTAATCTTCCAAAAGAGAAATTAAGCCTATAAACCCGGATTTAATCTCCCACAGGAGAAGAAGCCTGTCTACGATTCTGTTAAACCATGCCCGAGACAGGGCTGGAATACAACTAAGGCAGAAGACCGTAGTTTAATTCAATAACAAGAGATAAGCTAAGACTTATCTTTAAAAAAAATACATAAGATTATTTTTAGGAAAGATAGAGTTTGAAAAAGATAAAAGAAATAAAGAAAAATTTAAAAAAGAATAAATATATTTATACAAATTACAATCGGTAACAAAAGTGTCCGAATACTAGCAAAAATTCCTATGCAAAAAAAGTACATTTCATACGGATTTGTTAAATAAATCCTTGTCGAATCCTGTTCTTAGTCAATGTAAAAGCATGATTCGATAAATATTTATTTAACAAAACCGTATGAAGTGTACTTTTTTTACATAGGATTTTTTGCTAGTTTTCGGACATTTTTGTTACCGTCTGTACGTTTCTTTAACACATAAAAATAAGTTGACTGATATAGTATTAGAATTTATATTTAATAAATGAGAAATGCACATTTAAGATATTATAAATATGTTTTAGTTTATTAAAATTATATCAAATTAATAATATTGCCTTTAGGTTTAGGCGTATCGTTTGATTACTATTCAGTTAAAAATGGCTTTTAATTAATGAACATTCTTCGAATGCGTAATAAACATAAAAGAAAAATCGTGCAGTACGCATTGATTAGTAACACTTTCCAACTGTACGTATTTGTTGCATCGAATAAACTTTAATATTCTTTCCCTACGTTATCACACAACAGACAGAAGGACTGAAAAATATACAGATAGACTAACTGATTTTAAAATTACTCTTAATCATTTTGTAAAGTGATAAAAAGGCTTAACGCAAAAGAAAATGCAGCCATTAGATTATAATTACAGTTTTGATCTATCTGAATATTTTAGTGTAGCCCTGTAAATCAGAAAGTTAATCATATCATATTCTATACAAAACATTATTTTAGAAAATAAAAATTACATTTCAATATTTTTATGGTTTTTTCAGAAGAAAGAATTTTAAATATAACTTTCAAAAAATTCTGTCCTAAAACGTAATGCATTGGCATTTTTTGTTGTTGTCGTTATTGTTGTTGTCCCTGTAAACAAACTGGTTGTACAGGACCTATTAATGTCATTTTAAATGGGGAACATTCTACAGGGAAAATATTTATAAAAAATAACACTCATAGAACACAATGCTTTCGAATGCATCTCGGTGTCTCTGTACACAAATCAGAAGAGATATTCACTCCATTTTCAATATGGAACATCCGATAGTGAACTTCAATAAAATATATCAGTTTCGAGAAATACCATAAATATTTAAAGGAGTTAGAGCGCGGGCAGACAGATAGACAGATATATGGATAGATACACAAACTGAAATCATATTCACACTTAAAAATTTTAGAAAGTGTTAAAAACGCTTAATGTAAACTAAAGTACAATTCTAGCAATTTTCTGTTAATAACTCTTAATATAAATGGATATTTTGTGTCACCCTGTAAATCTAATGCTAATCGCGCTACATTCTATGCAAAGAATTTTTTTGTGCATTTAAATAACATATTTCAATTTGCTAAAAGTTCGTGGAAAGTAAAGTTATTAAAATTTGATTTATAGAAATATCTCTCATAGAACGCAATGCTTTGGAATACTTTTGAGTGCCCCTGTATATAAATCGGTGGTGGTATTTCCTCCATTTTATACAGGACACATCCAATAGGGAATTTGAATAACATATTTCAATATCATTAAGATATGTCACAGTAAAGGCATAAAAATATGGTTTATAGAAATAAATCTCATAGAAAACAATGCTTTTAAATAATTTCGGGAGTCCCTGTGCACAAACCAGTAGTGGTATAAACTTCATTTTCAATAGGGAACATTCGATAGTGAAAATGAATAACATATATCAGTTTCAGGAAATTCCATAAATATTTACGGGAGTTAGAGCTCGGACAGACAGGCAGACAGACAGACGGACATGCAGATACACAAAACTGAAATCATATTCACACTTAAAAAATGTTACTGTTAAAAACGCTTAACGTAAACGAAAGTAAAATTCTAGCAAATTTTTATTAACAGGTCTTAATATAACTTTTGAGCCACCCTGTATATATAATGCTAATCATGCTATATTCTATGTAAAGCATTCTTTTGTGCATATAAATAACATATTTCAATTTCCTAAAACTTCAGGGAAAATAAAGTTATTAAAATTTTATTTATATAAATATCTCTCATAGAACGCAATCCTTTGGAATATTTTTGAGTGTCACTGTGTATAACCCGATGATGGTATTTCCTCCAATATATACAGGAAACATCCAATTATGAACTTGAACAACATATTTCAATTTCATTAAGATATGTGTACAGTAAATATGGTTTATAGAAATAACTCTCATAGAACACAATGCATTGAAATACTTTCGGGTATCCCTGTACACAAACTAGTAGAGGTATAAGCTCCATTTTCAATGGGGAACGTCCGATAGTGAACTTGAATAACATATATCAGTTTCAAGAAATTCCATAAATATTTACGGGAGTTAAAGCACCGACAGACAAACAGACATGCAGATACACAAAACTGAAATCATATTCCCACTTAAAAAATGTTAGAAAGTGATAAATACGCTTAACGTAAACGAAAGTACAATTTTAGCATTTTTTTATTAATAGCTCTTAATATAACTGGATATTTTTGAGGCACCCTGTAAATATAATACTAATAATGCTATATTCTATGCAAAGCATTCTTTTGTGCATATAAATAACATATTTCAATTTCGTAAAACTCTGTGAGAATGTAAAGTTATTAAAATTGGATTTATATATATATATATATATCATAGGACGCAATGCTTTGTAATGCTTTTGAGTGTCCCTGTGTATAACCCGATGGTGATTTTTCCTCCATTTTATACAGGAAACATCCATTAGTGTACCTGAATAACATATTTCAATTTGAGTAACATATGTGTACAGTAATCGTATTAAAATATGATTTATAGAAATACCTCTCATAGAACACAATGCTTTGAAATAATTTCGGGTGTCCCTGTACACAAACCAGTAGAGGTATAAACTTCATTTTCAATACGGAATGTCCGATAGTGAACTTGAATAATATATTTCAATTTCATTATGTATGTCTGCAGTAAAGGTATGAAAATAGGGATTATGGAAATACCTCTCATAGAACTCGATGCTTTGAAATACTCTCGGGTGTCCCTGTACACAAACCAGTAGAGGTATAAACTCCATTTTCAATAGTGAACGTCCGATGGTGAACTTGAATATCATATTTCTATTTCATTAAGATATGTCTCGCGTAAAGGTATGAAAATATGGTTTATAGAAATACCTGTCATAGAACACAATGCTTTGAAATACTTTCGGATGTCCTTGTACACAAACCAGTAGAGGTATAAACTCCATTTTCAATAGGGAACGTCCGATAGTGAACTTGAATAACATATTTAAATTTCATTAAGGTATGTCTACAGTAAAGGTATGAAAATATGGTGTATGGAAATAGCTCTCGTAGAACACAATGCTTTGAAATACTTTCGGGTGTCCGTGTACACAAACCAATAGAGGTATAAACTCCATTTTTAATAGGGAATGTCCGATAGTGAACTTGTATAACATATTTAAATTTCATTAAGATATGTCTACAGTAAAGGTATGAAAATATGGTTTATAGAAATACCTCCCTTAGAACATAATGCTTTGAAATACTTTCAGGTTTCCCTGTACACAAACCAGTAGAGGTATAAACTCCATTTTCAATAGGGAACGTCCGATAGTTAACTTGAATAACATATTTCAATTTCATTAATATGTCTACCGTAAAGGTACGAAAATATAGTTTATAGATATACCTCTCATAGAACACAATGCTTTGAAAAACTTTCGGGTGTCCCTGTACACTAACCAGTAGAGGTATTAACTCCATTTTGAAAAGAACACGCCCGATAGTGAACTTGAATAAGAAATATCAGTTTCAAAAATTCTATAAATATTTACGGACGTTAGAGCGCGGACAGACAGACAGACCGACAGTCGGACAGACAGACAGACAAACCGAAGTCATAAACACTTTTCAAGCTTGTTGCAAAGGGTTAAAAAGGTTTACCTATTTTTTTACATTTACAGAGTGCGTTTCGTAGTTTATTTATTTTAAAGTAGTAAGCACACGAAGAGACCATGCTCTGAGATAAAATATAAAGCTATTTTATTTAGGCCGATAAAATTGGGATTAGCTGTTTTAAGAACAAACGTATGTATCTCTACTTTTATGGGGATATTGCCACTCTCATTTCCAGTCAAAAAGAATTTTAGCTTTTATTGTTGATTTGATAAGTGAGATTGGGAAAGGAAGAGCGATCTCATAATGATGTAAATTATGTTTTAAAACTTATTTTGCTAGTTCGTCTGCTGTTTCGTTGTCAAGAGTATATACATATGTTCTTGTCTATAAAAGTTGTATTAGTGATATTTTCTTTTAAGTATTAAATTATATAATTCTAAAAGGATATTGTATTTAGGAAATGGGTTTTTTAGTACTTCTAATCTTGATGTATCATCTGTTATTATTGTTTTTGGGATAGTTATATATTTTAAATTTAAGTAACATTTAATTTTTACTATAATAGCTAAGAAATTTGCTGGAAAATACAATGAAGCGTAGGCAATTTAAATTGTGATTTATGTATAATTCTATCATTTTCGAAGACAGCAAAAGCACATGAGATTTCCTTTGGCATTTTTGGACTATCTGTATGTATATTGGGATTGTGTAGTTTGATTTGTCTGTGGATGTTATATTTTAATTAAAGTAATAGCTTTTGTGAAGACAAGGGAGCTGGTTCCACGAATCGCAATAGCTCCCGTGAAAACTCGAGATAAAGTTTGGACTACTCCAGAATAATTGAAATGCTATGCAGTCAGTGGACGAAATTTTAAATTCATCTTTGACCCATGCCCCTTTTCATAATGTGGCCCACCAACGGCCGAGTGGTTCTGCACTCAAAGCTGTTAGACGTGAAAAGCTGGACTGGATTCCAGGTCACATCGTCGGCTTAGCCGTTCGGAGGTTTCCGTGGTTTTCTCCTAAACTTGCGTAAATATAGGATAGAATCCCTTAGAAAACCTCCCACTTATTCCCCCCCTTAGGTCAAGAACCCTAGTGCAGTTAATTGGCCCTAATCCCCACAACCCAACCCAACCCAATGTTTTTTCATAATGTGCATTTCTTATTAAAATAAATATTTACGTGCTAGGTGTCTTTTTATTCCTAATGTTTCTGTTACAAAAACGCGTTAGGAATGCATTCCTTACCCTGCATTGTTGTATGACTCAGTGCCGTCTATATCCTATTTACTCCCTCTAGAAGTACTGACGCGTGGTACTGAGACACCCTGTATATGATACATTTTACTTACTTTTTACATACTCATTTATATTGCATATATTCCCAGTTATATACAAATGGAAAATTTAAATTCACATGTACGTCGAAAAGCTGTTCACTTCAGTGTCTATAAATTTAAGTTGATAAAAATAAAATATAAATTTCGTTATAAGTTTAAAATACATTTTACACGTTGTTAAATATATAATTTATTGTATTCTCACTTAATTAAAACATTGTGTTTCGAGCAAAAATTTAAAATTAAAGAAAAGTTTAAAAAGTATTTTACTTAAAACATCATTTATTGGAATTCATTTGAAACTACTATTTAAAATTTTAATTAACTTTCCATAAGCTTTCAAAAATAATTTTTCAATACATATGATTAAAAGACATAAATTATTTATAAAAATTGCTTAAAGAAACCGCTATACTTTATTCTATGTATAATATTGTAAGAATTCATTTGAAATTTTAAAACTAAATTTCCAGAGAAAAATTATAATATGCGTAAAGTTCATACATATTTAGTAAATACGCTTTTTAATCAATATACTAATTTGTATATTTTCACGATTTTTTTTTTCGATAATTATGTATATACGCATTTTTATAGAAAAAAGTGTTTACTAAATGACATTTCTGTTTTTTTTTTTTTTTTTTTTTTTTTTTTTTTTCTTTGTGGAGCTTTGCAGTAAAAGCTAGAAAATTTTGTATGATATCTGCTGTTTATATTTTATTCTTATTTGACATTTAAGGTATTCAAAGTTTTATCAGACTACTTAAGTTTATTTAAAATAAAATTAAATATATACTTTTTTACTTTGTCCTTTATTCAAAAGAAGATAGTATTTGACTCTTAAAAAATTTCCACATACAGTTTTTGGTCGATTTGCTCATTACAAGAAGTCCAGAACCTTATTTGATAGTTTTTTTAAAATGTCTGCTTGTATAAATGTACGTGAAAGAAAAAAAAAAAAAAGGGAAGTTATAACTCCTAAAACTTTATCATTGCATCTTTTTTCTGGGACTTAAAGTCAGCTTGGAATTCGAACTTGAGCACCTCTAATTGGTCATTTCTAGTTTTAGTTTTTTCTAAAGCCTCTGCAGCATCTTTTTCAGTCATAAAATTTACAGTAGCACTCTTATGTGTAGGGGTAACTTCTAATTGTATTTGCATAGCTTTGGGAAATAATGCAGCTATTTTATCAATTGTAGCCTCCATTGGAAGTGATGAAATAAACATTTTTTTCAAATTTATTTTGGCAGTCTTTTCTTTTGGGACATTCTGTCTTTTACAATCAATGGAATGTATCGTGAAAGGTTGTCTTCTCAATTTTTTTTTCTTGTAAGAAGTTTGAAATTTTCTTCAACTTTTTTCTTCAACTCTTTCTGCTCTTCTGCTAACTGCAAAACCTTTTCATGTAGTATTTGTTTTTCGTCTTTCTTTGAAGGAGATTTTTCTTGATTTTGCGATTTCATTTGGGAAAGGTTCATCTGATTTTGTTTCTTTCGTTGATGATCCTCGTCTTCCTCACTGTCATCATCTTCACTGTTATCATCCCATAAAAGCACCTCCTTATCGTCATTACTTTCGTCATTATTTTCATCACTTGCAGCTTTTTTGGAAGATTCTAATGATTTTTTCGAAAATTCAGCAGGTTGAGGGGTTTTATTTTGACACTTTTCAACACTATTTAATGTTTTATTTATTTCTGGGGACTTCTCAGAAATTTTATTTTTAAAGTTATTGGGAGCTTCAATGGCAATATCTGTGTCGACTTCATTTTGATATGCATTTATTGGAAGAGCTGTTACTAAATTTACCTCGAGGGGACTAAGTTGGTTTTTTACAAAAATGCCATTTTCCATTATTGTCGTCTCGCCTAACATCAGTACATTCAATCCGATGGTTACGTCATGTGGTATTACATCATTATTTACAACATAAAAAGTAACGACGTGTGTAAAACTTTCAATTTTCAAATCTGCGTCAAACGAGCCTAACGGCTTTACGAAACTTTTCCCGATCCCCTTCAGAGTGGGACTCATAAGATTTCATCTATTAACATTCAATTTATTAAAGGCACTTTTACGCAGTAATGTGGCCTCACTCCCTGTATCAATAATACCAGTAAAATTCACATTATGTATTTGAATGTTTTTCTTCAGGTTTAGATTTACTGTAGTGCATAATGCTTCGAATTCGGGTTTCGAACCCGGACATTACGAACTCTTGTGCCCAAAATGTTTACATGAAAAACACATTTCACTTTTATGATTAAATTTTTCAGTTACATACTCAATGTTCGGAAAGTCGAGTGAAGTCACTCCAGATTTTTTTAGCTCGCGGCATGTCGACTATGAAGCGTTATCATTTACAGAACTTAAGTACTCAAAATCTGTGACATCATCGATTTTAAATTTGCATATGGCAGCAAATATTCACAGAAATTCATAATCGTGTCTAAACTTTTGCGACAAGCAAATTTTCATTTTTATCAAAAAAAAAATTAAAATTATTGCAAATCAAACGACTGTCTTTTGATTATAGCATTTTAAAACATATTTTAAATATATATACAGGTTTTTGTAATTCTGACGTCATAATTCTAAATTTTAAAGATGAATAACGTCATTGTCTAAACTTTTGCGTCGTACTGTATCACCATGTTAAAAATTTAGAAAATGCGGGATGGCAACGCAACCTGTAAGACGATTTTTACCAAAAGTTGATAGGCACTAATTTATGTCAAGGTGCAACTACATACCAATTTGTATGAAATTCTGTGCAGTAGTTCCTGAGGTACAGTTGCCACAAAATTTTGTCACACACACACAGACAGACACAGACATTTTCTAAAAAAGGTCAAATCGTGCTCTACAGCTCTCAAAACGTGTAAATCCATCAAAAACCCGAGGTCGAAAATTTTTACGAATCCAATACTTTCTTCTATTGAATATAGAAAAAAGTAAAAAGTTATCACTTAAAAGTTTTTGTTTTAAAACATAATTTTCATCACCAACTGCGAAAGAGAAATCTGTAATTTGTTTTTCTTCTGCATCTGATTTTGCGATCACCGTCATCGTCGAATAAAAAACGATGCAGAATTATAATTTTATTAAATTTTTCCTTCCCGAGTGCAATACTTATTTGAGGAATATCCCCCAAAGACATCATCATGCAATAAAAAAACGTTGATGTACCTTTGCAGAATAGGAACAACAGATGCTTTGATTATTTTAATATTTTATAAGTGCATAGTTAGATTTTCGTTGAGTTGTTCCGTCTAAATAATCTGTTGACTTTGCGCACTTTCAAAATTACTTGTAGAAATGCTTTAATATAATTCAGCACTGATTTGTAGAAAAACAGTTCAACAACAGTTTTAAAATCAGTGAAAAGTTCAATCTATCAAATGTTTATTTTAATTAAAGTTCAACAAAAATTTATATATAACGAAATACTTAACATAAAAATACTAGTGGATCTACAGATCAGGAGCCTCAACCTCCTATTTGCATCAGACATTATTCAATAAGTCATTTTTATTTATTCCTTATTATATAACAGTATATATTGATTCGATCGACTTGTTACCATAATCAGATGCATTCATGAGGAGGGCTGCCGTCCCTCTCAACCCCCTCCTGTATCTCTCTTTGTATACCTATTTGTATATTACATAAAGTGTTACAGAATTATAAATAGTTGCATTTATTTTTGCATAAATTCTTTCAAAGATTCTTAGTCAGTCGATAAAATGCTAATTTTGCGCATTTCTAGTCGTTATAGCGATACAATAGCCTAATTTACCTTTAAAAATGCATTAAAAATCTCCAATAAGGGAAGAAATGGATTTGGCGCCAAATTGGCGACTGTTTCCCTCCTTGGCGATTTTTTGGCGATCTTGGCGAAAAAATCCTTATTAGGGATATAACAAATATGGAAGCTCTAGTCTCATTGGCTGATGAGATACGAGAATTTTCCAGAACAGCCTGCGTTCAATAGAATAGTATAAAAGGAGCATTTTTTAGGCGGCCAATCTCAGATCTGTATCAGTTTCGTCAAATGCTTGCTTTGCTTTGAGCCTCTTTGAATGAGACTTGCTTTATGTGGTATTGATAAACAGTTTGTACTGTTGTTTTGCTGTTAACGGCTGTTGTTTAAGCTATGTTTACTGGTTGAATTAAAGCTGGTACTTGGTTTATAGACCTGTATTTTTCTGGAACTTTCTGTGAATAAATCACTGAATTTTTGCAAGTTTCGCCTTTCATTCTCGGACAACTTACGAACCCCCAAGTACGCAACAATATGTATCCTTAATAAACGACGGTCTTGTATTCTTCCCTGAAATTCATAAATACCAAATTTCATACAAAAAAAAAAAAAAAAAAATATTACATAGCGTATTGGAAATATTTTATGTAACCTTTAAACTAATTATCAATTCTATGCCCACAATTTTCAACAGGAAAACATGCTTTTAAAATTCTAATAAAGTTTTATTATATTTGATGGGGGTGTAACCATGTTAAAATACACTTTTAAGAAATGCCGACTATAGACCGTAATAGTACGAAATTCCTTTATTTATCCCGAAAAAGTACCCACCGTCATTATAAACGCCAATAATAAGAATAAACCTAATTAATTATAACTCATTAATTTTTCAAACTAATTTGACATCATTTGGATGATTACAGTACATACTCGGAATTATTGTGTGTGGTCCCATAAATTATTTAGTCTATACATAAACTTTTTTAAGAGTAAACATGATTTTAAGCATCTTTATAATGTATGTTAACTTTATTAATTTCAATTCAGCATAAACGCATTAAAGTGCGTGCTTAAAATAAAAATTTGTCCATAGGCTCTAATGTTACGAAATTCTTTCGTGTGTCTTTGTAAACGAACCATAAACATTGTATACATCAGTAAAAATTATTCAGCTTATTTTGCATTTAAAATTAATAATTGTTCCAAGTTTAACATCGTTTGGATGACTACGTGACATTGTCAGAACACTTTTGTAAGGTCCTCTACATTAATTAGAAAGCTTAAGAGCACATATTTTCTTCAAACAACATAAGTTTAAGCATCTTACTCACGAACGCTAGTTTCGTTTTCTTCATTGCAAAGTAATGATATTAAAATGCGTTTAAACGAAATTCCCCTCATACGCCGTAATATTAAGAATTTTGGCATGTCCCTGTACACAGATTATAAAAAATATAGCAATAAAAATTATACAGCTACTTATATGCAAAGCTGGAACGTGTGCGCCAATTTGCAAGTCAATCGAAGGATTTTTGCGGCCGCTATTGCGGTACATACAAATTCTTCCCATAGGCCGTAAAGATAAGAAACACTTTGGCGTGTCCCTGTACACGAACGACAAATGGAATACACGCCTAACACTATGCAGATAATTTCGCTTGGGCTCATGAATATGTGTACCAAATTGCAAGTCAATAGCGTTATTTTGGGGGCCGCTATCGCGGTACATACAAATTCTTCACGTAATGATAAAAAAAAAAAATTCGCTTGTCCCTGTACACGAACAACATATGGAATGCATACCCAAAACTATACAGCTAATTTCCTGGGGATCATGAACATGTGTACAAAATTTCAAGTCAATAGCGTGATTTTTGCGGCCGCTATCGCACGACAGACAGACAGACAGACGGAACCCAAAATACTTTTGAATCTCAACAGAGGGCTTCCACTGACGTTTCGGCAAAAATTGGAAGTCAATAGCTCGATTTTTGCGGTGGCTATCGCGGTACATACAGATTCTTCCCATAGGCCGTAATGATAAAAAATCTTTGGCGTGTGCCTGTACACGAACTACAAATGAAATATACACACCTAAAATTATACAGCGATTCCGTTGAGCTCATGAACATATGTGTACCAAATTGCAAGTCAATAGCGTGATTTTTGTGGCCGCTATCGCGATACATACAAATTCCTCCCATAGGTCGTAATGATAAGAAAAGCTTTGGCATGTCCCTGTATACGAACTACAAATGGAATACGTACCAAAAACTATACAGCTGATTTCTTGGGGCTCATGAACATGTGTACAAAATTTCAAGTCAATAGCGCTATTTTTGCGGCCGCTATCGCGCGACAGACAGACAGACAGACACACAGACCGAGCCCGAAACCGTTTTGAGTCTCAACAGAGGGCCTCCACTGACGTTTCGGCAATTAAGTCTTTTTTTTTTTTTTAAATACAATATTAACTAAATTTTAGTATTTCTTCAATATAATAACATTTTCATATTTTTTTTTTCCTTTTAAAATCTTAATATATCATTTTTATAGAAATTAAAAATATATATACATATTTAAATTTAATTACTTGATAAATTTATTAAATAAATGGCAAGGATTTTTGGCATCATATATAAGTTATATACTAAATGCTAAATATTTTTACGAAGTTTTATTTTATGAATACATTTGCTTGAACTAAGCAAAGTTTTAATGACAAATAATAAAACTTTATTAAATGTGATTATAAAACTTTTTGTAATTTCTTTTTACTTTTCATGTACATTCAATACATTTATGCTGTAAAAGCTAGCGCAATATTTTCCACATGAATATTTTTAAAAGAAATTTCAAAAATGCTTATAAAAATCCCAATTCCTTCAATATCCCAAGTCAAGAAATTCACGAGAATTAAGTTTTCTAATTTTTACCTGAGTCTTTTATCCTGTCTTATTTTTATGATAAATATTTTTTTCTTTAAATCTTTATGAAATTTTAGCGCCCAAACCTTTCTAATTTTTTAATGATTAATTTATTAATTTATCTGAGAGTATGAGCCTGCTTTTCCAAACAAATGCTAATTTTTGCGAGGATAAATAAATAGATAACTCATTTAACCATTCATGCATAATATTTTTAAATGTATTATTTCTAAAATAGAATTTTATCCAGGAGAAAAAAAAAATCACGTTGGTAGTTCGGAAATATAACATTTTTGTGTTTGTTATAATCGACTTTTTGAAAATTTATGCATGTAAAACTTTTCTTTTATGGAACAAATCTCTTATGGTAGTACAGCATTTAACTTTAAGTTATTTGAGAAAATAAAATTGAAACATATACTTTTGGTAAATAAACTTTTTCAAAATTCCCTAAGCGGATCAATAGTTTGTTATGTTACTTTGCGGTATTTCATCTATTTTAACAGTTTTAACGGAATAAGGTTTTGGTCAATTTTTAAAATGAAATGTTTATAATAGTTGTAAAAAATTACAGGTTTTAAATAATATATATGGTTTATTTTTCCGACTGAGTTAAAATAATGCCTGGACCTGGAGTCAAACCCCGGATCTTTGACTTACAAGGTTAAGGCTCTACCAGTTGAGCTATCCATTACGACAACCGGTCGACATTTCACTCAGACAACCTTTAGGCAGAATCTTTCTGGTCTATCATGTAGATAGCTCAACAGAAATAAGCCGCAGGTAAAGGAAAACACCATTAAACAATGGGAGAAAAAAATACAGTCTTTATTTCTGCCTAAAGGTTGTCTGAGTAAATAATGTCGACCGGTTGTCGGCCTGGATATCTCAATTGGTAGAGCCTTGACCTTGTAAGTCAAACATCCGGGGTTCGACTCCCGGTTCATGCATTATTTTCACTTAAAATTTCACTAAAATTTCAGTAAATATGATTTTCTTCCAATCAGTTGATTGTGCGATTTTAATAAAAATTATATATGATTTAATTTTTATATAGAAAGTGTATATTAAAACATCTAAATATAAGCAAAAGTCTCTTAAAAAAAAAAAAAAAAAAAGGGCTGAGCATTGTTTCAAAACGAATGCAAAACGGAAGAAATATTTAATTTAATTTAATTTGTAATAAATTATTTTGACTTTTTGACCTTAAAAGGAATTTTTAATTATGATACAAAGCCCAAAATGGGATGTAAAAAATAAATAGCGATTCAATTCTTTTGAAAATGTATTGAAATTTAGTGACCAGCGAAGCGAGCGTAGTCTGCTAGTGTTTAATAAAACATGGTAGTCAAGAAAACTGAACATGTACTCAATGAATTTTATTTTACTTTTTAATTATGATATTTGGAGATTTGATTTCAGATTTTTAACTTTGAAATGCATTTTATGCACGTATACATTATAGAGAAAGAAAAAAGCTTTTGGTGCATACCATAAAAAATTGAAGTCGCGCGCTCAGATTTACGTGTAAGTACGTTCGAGTATGAAGAGAACGGCCAGTTTGACCAGTATAAACTGAATTACAAGATTTACAAGGGATATTATAAATAACACCTGTACGGGAAAAAGGGGGGATAACAGTTTTAAAATTGAAAGGAAAATACGAATTAGAAATTTAGGTTTATAGGAAGCAGAACCGGAGTAACATCTCAAAGTTTTAGCTGTAGAAGAGTCAAATAATCCAAGTTTTTCGTATTTACTAATTAAACTGTTCAATTTTCTCTGGATGGCAGGGGTATTATCTTTATTTAGTTTCCTATAAACCTCAATTTCTAATTCGTAATTTCCTTTCTAATTTTAAAACTGTTATCCCCCCCTTTTTCCCGTACAGGTGTTATTTATAATATCCCTTGTAAATCTTGTAATTTAGTTTATATTGGTCAAACTGGCCGTTCTCTTCATACTCGAATTAAGGAACATAAAACAAATTTCAAAAACCGTGATATACGTTCAAAAATAGTTCAGCATGCCATAGAAACTGACCATTTACCTGATTTTAACAGTACTAAAATAATCATATCTAATTGTTTAAATTATCACTCAAGAATTTTCCTGGAGGGCTGGTACACAAATCAACATTTTTCGCCACTTAATGAGCCATGCACAGTTCCTGTTGAATACGTTGTACTCACATAATGAAAGTCTGTTGTTCATCTCATCATTTACACTTGATGTTTTTTACTGATGAGGAGCCTGTAAAAGGCTCGAAACGTTTAAATTTATGTTTTTGTGTTTTTAATATTTTAAAATGTATATTTTTAGTGTATATTATCTGTCTCAGTTTTTAATGTGATTAAAATTTAATTTATACATATATATATATATATATATATATATATATATTTATATATATATATATAATTCCCCCCCCTGCTGCTAAGTTAAAAAAAATCTTAAAGGAAATTATCATTTTATTAAAACTATATCTTCATATGAAAAAAAAAAAGAGATAATGATGATGATTTTGATTTCCATTCACAGATGGCGCCACTACTATTAATCAAAGATGAAATGTGAAATGATTCGTTTAAGACATTTTTAAATGTCTTAATTTAAGACATCTCCCTTTTTTAAGATACTTTACATTAGTTCATTTGCATCACCGGTGTTTTAAGACACAAAAGTGTTTTAAATTAAGATATCTATTATGTCTGAGCTTCATTTTAAGGTATTTATGCGTCTGAAATCCATTTTAAGACATTTTTTTTTGTCTGACTTTAAGACGCCTTTATTTGCAGTGTACGTAGTACATTGCACCATAATTAGCTCCAATTACCTAGTAAGAGGCCAGTTGGTACCCCATACACATTTCCAAGCTCTAAGGTGTCAAATAGTTCCGTGTTTTCACCCCAAGGTGCCAAATGGCACCGATTTGTCACCTTCAGTTTTAACAGTGTATACAGCTTCTGATAAATAAATCAATGGGGTAAAAAATGTTAATAAAATTAACAAACAACCATTGCTAAAAGAAAAACATTATTCAAAATAAAGTTGTAAATATAAAATACTCCATTTAATATATATACGTATTTATTGTTAATAAGGTGTATATATATATATATATATATATATATATATATATATAAGTTTTACATTTACTGGTAATATCTTACACAATGCACTTGATATTCGATATGTGATAAAATCAAATAAGTACTAGAGGTTAAAAGATGCTAAGCCAAAAGTAGGGAAAATATGACACGTCAGGAAGGCTTTATAGGCGAATTTCTGAGCAAAGAAGTAAGATTTTCCGACAGTAAAAAAAGTGGAGACAGAAATTAGTTTTGGAAACAGACTAACTTTCCTAACTAGATCATTATTTAATGAGAGTGAAAATGGATTCTTGAGGATGTAAGACATTATAATTCCCTATGTCTCAGAAAATAAAATAAAATAAAATACTCTCGTATACATAATAGAATTTTATTTCCTGAAAAAAAAAGTAAAAAAATGGATGAGGGATTTTTTTTTCGCTTGACGTTTAACCTGATGTTTAACCTGATAATTAACCCTATCCTGAAATGAAGTTTGCAGTCCCATTAAGAAATGTACTTTTTTTCAAATGATATATCATTTACATAAATCCAACGGAATACATACCTTTATTTGTGGACATCTGTACTATTATCCATTGGTTTATATTAATTAGAATATCATAAGAAAGGCTTCTATAAATATGTAGTAAACACAAGGTATTTTCACACCTACAATATATATTTATATATAACTGTGTATGTGCGTATGTGTGTATGTCCAGTGTCATTACTGGACATACCAATTACTTAGTAAATGATGGTTCTTTAAACAAATTTGGATGCGAGGTGTCGTAAATGGAACAAAAGGAAAATCATAACAGGTGTTTGAGTATTTTTTTCCGAATATGTATGTCGTATAAATGATAATACTTAATGTAATGAAACACTTTGCACGTTCCTTTAAAAGAACTGTATGTATTAATCTCGCATTATCAAACATTTATTTTAATTTATTTTATTTTTACTTATTATTACTAAGGCAAACTTTAAATAATTGAAGCCCATATACTACAATGTGTAAAAAGCGTACTGTGTACCAGTAACAATAGTAATAATAATAATATTACGTATATATATAATTCCTACAAACATGTTAATATGTACGGTACTTGCGATGATAACTTGCCTAGTAATTTATATCTTAATCGATCGTAGAGACTAGACGCTAGCACACTTCAAATAAACCAAGTTTATATAGTCTAAATGATACAGGAATTTTCTGTACCCCTCTAAAGGAACTATACATTAAATTTTATACAAATCATTCAACGGTTAGTTATAATATACCTATCAAGTTTTTACTCAACAGAATAAAGCGTTTAGACCCTATAAACTTCAACTATCGATGATACACTAATCAAACTTTATACATTTTGAGTGACTATGTCCTATACTTTACCTCGATTTACTTCGATTTATCCCACCGATTTACTTCGGTGACCTATATTTTACTTCGATCAAATTTCAGCTTAACTGAATCAAGAGTTTTAACGCTATCGCACTTTAAGTAATTTGCGCCGGTAGTCCATAATAATAAATAATTTTTATTTATTTCCCTGTAAAATCATCTGTAAGTCTTACACTTACTAAAATCTATACAGCATAAATGTCTCTTGTTTTTCAAGGGAGATGTAAACCAAATTTTTTTTTTCATCTTTATTAATTGTCAAAAATATGTGTAACATATTCCTTTTAAAAAATACTGGTGGTAAATCTGATTAAAAATTAGAAATTTTGACAACTATCTATACAGTTTGTGCAACGGTATTTGCCCTACCTATGAACTTGCAGCTGTAAACAAAGCATTTAGATGCAATCGCTTTAACTCACATATACAGTCATTATCGTAAAAATAGAGAAAAGGAACTCATGAAACCTAAAAAAATATGGATACATCAAAATGTTATAGAGAAATATTTTCATGATAACAATACTTTCCTCACATAGTTTACGTTCAGAAATTAATAAATTGCGTGAAATTAAAAAGAATTAAATAGTGGAATTAAAGAGAGTGCACATTAAAAAGAAAGATTTTAAATTTAATTTGTATTAAATAAATATATACATAGCTAATATTTTACTCGATTATCATATAGGGGCGCGTGGGACGGGCTGTAACAGTTTTTAGAAACTTAAATTTATTGTGAAATGTATTTACGTTTTCCTATTTATAATTGCTATTTTCCATAGCATACATAATCAACTATCATATTTATAAAAAACAACTTTCATTAATGTTGGTAGTTTTAGCCCCAAAAAAAATATATACATATATTTTTTAATTATTGGCCTGTTACAATTTGCCCCTTACTTGGGGCTAATTGTAAATATTTCAAAATGTTATATTACGACAATATTTTAAAATGTTTTTTTTTTTTGTTATCAATCATTTATTAATTTTATAAAAAAGCAATTAATAGCAAATATTAAATTATAACATTCTTGGTATAGTAGCAATGAATTACATCAAATAGATTATGGTAAAATAAAGAGAAAATTTAAGATAAAATCAACATAGAAGTCAAACCTAGTCAGAGTTGAAATTAATTCAAGCATATGATATTTTGTTCCTCTCATGCATTTAATGTGTGCCCACATTTTGGAAATTAAGCATTATACCCATTTTCATGCCAAAGGGAGGGTTTAGCAGAGCTAGAATTCTTCGCTCTTTCTTCAGGGCACTCACATTGAGGAGAAATTTCTACTTTTTTTCTACCACTATTTTTATGCGATATTCCCTAATTCATGATTAAATCGCAATTATAATTCGTGATTAAATAATCATGGCACTATAACATAAGGCACAGAAAATATTTCTGTGTAAATAAAGTAGTGGCAACGAAGCCAAAAAAATTTATTTTCTGAAAATTTCTTTAAAATAGGAAGAGACTTCGAGCTCTCGCTCTAGGCATCTATCTCCACAAGCCACTCCTCTAACATGTTACAACTTGCCCCAAAATTTTGTCTCAATTTGCCCCATCGTATGATTTTGGACATTTTGTTTATTTATAAAAAAAATATAACGATATATACAAAAAAATTAAACATGCATTTTTAACTCAACACACAGATTAAATAAATAGTTATAGACGTTTTTTTTTAAATATAAATTAACATACCTTTAATCTAAATTTACGAAATATTTTTTCCCCACTAATTATCTAAAATGAAGCACGTGTACAGAACCTCTCATTAACAACTCTTGTGGAGCACTGATTGTGCATGCATTATAAAGCGCGTCATAATAATTATATTTATAAAATATTTAATCACAAATGTTGCAAACTATTTCGTAAATTGCGTGTTACTTCTTACACCTGTGATAACTAGCCCCACGTTCCCGTATATATATATATATATATATGTGTGTGTGTGTGTGTGTGTGTGTGTGTGTATGTGTGTGTGTGTGCTGTTGTTGCTGTTGTTGTCATTGCCTATTAAGGAAAACTTTGTATAATACATCACATTTTATTTTCAATCGAACATTCATACAGACAATTTATTGTTATATTTAGACTATTATTTAACGGAACATTTACCTTATTTTTATTTATTTATTTATTTATTTATTTGACAAAACATATTGTTATTGCCTATTAAGTAAAACTATGTTAAAAATATCACATTTCATTTTCAATCGAACACTCATACAAAATATTTATTGTTATATTTTGTCAAATATTCAACAGAGAATTTATCTTATTTTTATTTATTTTTTAAGAAAATTTGTCAAAACAAAAAAGAAAAATAATAATATTGAAAATTGTGTATAATTTAAAAATATTTCAGATACGTACTCAGATAAATTATATTTACAAAATCTCTTATAGCCATAAATCATTCCTTAAAACTTTAATTGCATATACCTACTATTTAAAAAATTACTTAAACATCTGTCCTTATACGAATTACAAGCGTATACATTTTTTTTTTTAACTTTAAGTAAGTATGAAAGTTTTAATCATCATTTCAATAGAAACTCAGTTATTAATAAACAGTTTAAAGCTATAACAGAGAGCACTCAATTCACTGTAGTTTCCGCTGCATTGCAATTTACCTCTAGATATGTGAAGATCGTAAATCTTCAAGATATGTTAGTTGAAATTTTGAGTGCTCTGTAAACAAATTATGTTTCTAAAGTGCGACGTTCTCATTTTTTGAACAAGATTTATGTAAATTAAAAATACGTTAGCTCAACAGTAACAAATTATAAAGAATATACTCAGTGCATGCAAAAATTTTATTCTTTACAATATTTTAAAAGTACTTTATGCGAAGATGTAGATATTTGTTTTGAATTTATTTATTATCAAAGTAAAATATTTTAAAATGAAAAAATAATTTTTAAATGTCTTTTTAAAATTATTTATTTAATTCTTGAAACTTTTAAAATAAATACAATTTTATGATTTATTTATTCACCCATTTTCAGTTTCGTATAACATACACTGTCATACTGATTTTTCTTTTCTTTCAAATATTGATATATGAAATGTAATTCAAAATGAGAAAAAAGATACGCATTTCCTTAGGAAGAAAAAAAAAAAAAAAAACTTTTTATTTATTTATTAAAGCTTTTAAAAAAATCAAAATCCTTCAATTTTTAATTAATTTTCGTTTTGAAATTTTATGTCGTCGTGTAACATTTACAAAAATTAAGTACATTCTTCAAATTGTTATGAAGAATAAGGAAATTTTCATGATTCGTATCTTCCAATTAAGATTCCTTTAATTTAGTTACATAATTTTACATAAAATAATTATAAGATAAAAAGAACTTTTTATATACCATGTTTTTAATTTTATGATATGAATCATAGAGCTCTTATCAATGTGAATAAAATTTTGAAAGTGATAATGACGTCAATTTTGTGAGCTCCATAATTAAACTTTTTATAATTTTTTAATGTTCACGTTTAATTAAATTTATTTATTTTTATGTTGAAAGAAAATGAACTTTTTTTTTCAACAATTAAATTATAGCTAATATTTTAATTGGTATTTTAACGCTATTAGGATGTTATTATTTTCATACTTTAATTAATTATAAGAAATCTAATCAAAAATTCGAAAATCAGACTCCGAAGTATTGTGTTGTCATGGGGTTCTGAGCTATTGCAAAAGTTTCAAATGTCTATCTAGTAGGGAAGTTAGTTAAAATTCGATTGTAAGATTTGTACCGGACAAACAAACAAACAAACAAGAATGGAAGTTAATAAAAAACATGGTAAATTACTTGATTAAATACATTATATCAATTTTTAATTTATATTCATTCTTTTTTTAATAAATTTAAGACAATTACAGTAATATATTATCTAAAATTGCAAGCACAAAATAGATTTAAATTTAATTGCTTCTATGCTAATTTTCAATTAAATGTTGATTTTACGGTTTTATGCTTAGCTAGTTTTCACAGTGCTGTCTCCTTGCTTTTCTACGCTAAGTTTAATTACGTTTATGCTAATATTGAAATACATTTTGATTTTATGCTCTTATATTTAGCCAGATGTCATGGCGCTTCCTCCCAGTTTTTATATGTTTAATAGGGTATATTTTTCCTTACAGGTAAATATTACATTGACTTACTTAGCATTAAAAATATTTACCTATAACAGATTAAGGACCATAAATCGAGATAAACTGCACTGAAGAGAAATTCACTGCTAGATTACTTTCGGTGACTAGCAACCATAGGTATAGTAATTTATATAGATCTATCATTCCCATGTTAACGAGCAAAGATTTTTGATGCTAAAAAAGTTTTTGGCATCAGCCATTAGAGAATATAAAACTTGAAATTAGTGATAAAATAGAATGTTAATGAAGTCTGAAAAGGCCGAAATATTATGTGGCTTTCAAGTGTTCTAATGAATATATGAAAAGAAATGGAATAAGTTTTCATAAATAAGTTATATTCAAGTAATTTATGAAAAATATAATTTTTATAATCAGTTGCTTTGTTATTATTATGAAATATTTACTGCCTTTATATTTAATGGAATACTATTTTTTAATTTTAATATTTTTTAATATTGTAAATGAGTCAGTAATATGGAATTATCAAAATTCTTTTAAATGTAGTTAGCAGCAGCGGAAGTTTTAATATATAACAAGCATGTGTTGGCCACCACAAGACTTTCTTCTACATATAATCCTATACAAGTTTACGGAATACAAATAATTTATTAAATTATAATTTATTAAATTTATTTTTCATGATGAATGCAGACGATTTTTATCTCAAAGAAGTATTATAGGGTCAGGTAGGGTAATATGGGTATAAAGACACCGTTTTTGAAAATCAGTGGCAGAAAATTTATATAATATTTCAAAAAAATATATAGATATTTTTTGTTGCATACACATTACAAGTGTTGAGAATACATTCTGCTTGAATTTTTGATTCCACATTAAAATATAAATAAATAATAGCGATTTGAAATAGACTAAGATTTATACCCACTTTACCACATCGCATGAGGTAAAATAAGTAGTCGTGGGGTAAGGTAAGTAATTAGTAAAAAGTAAGCAAAATTAAACCTTTTGAAAAGTGTTAAAACACTTTCCAACAAATCTAAAAAGTGTCTTTACCATTTTTTTAAACAAAGTTTAAAAGTGCTTATAATTTTGTTTTGTCTGTCTGTCCGTCTGTTCGCTCTCTAACTCTCGTAAATATTTATGGAATTCTTTTAAACT
This sequence comes from Salticus scenicus, assembly GCA_963930645.1. Classification (NCBI taxonomy): domain Eukaryota; kingdom Metazoa; phylum Arthropoda; class Arachnida; order Araneae; family Salticidae; genus Salticus; species Salticus scenicus. The sequence continues at coordinate 235,900,885 of OZ005649.1, forward strand.
GATATACGTCTTTCAAGTTCACTATGGGATTTTCTTTACTGAAAATGGAGGAAATACCACCGCTGGTTTATACACAGTGACACTGAAATAATTTTAAAGCATTTAGTTCTATGGGAGGTATTTCTATAAACCGCTTTTTAATACCTTTATTTTGCACAGATCATAATGAATTTGACATTAATTTTACTTATGCGCAAAAAATGTTTTCTATAGAATACAGTATCATTTGCATTAAGATTTACAGGGTCACACAAACATATTCAGATACTTTAAGGGCTGCAACCAGAAATTCCTGGAATTTATTTTCGATTTAATTAAGCATTTTAAACTCTTTCTAACAATGTTTAAGAGTGACTATGAGTTGGATTCGCCTATCTGTCTGTCTTGCTGTCTGTCTGACTCTGCGCCTGTCTGTCTTTCCGCTATTTAACTTCCTTAAACATTCATCGAATTCGTTGAAATGGACATATATTATTTATGTTTACTAAGCAATGCCCCCTATTGAAAATGGAGTAAATAGTACCTGTTGTCGGTGCACAGGGACACACAAAAGAATTTCAAATCATTTCGTTCTAAAAAGAAAGATATTTTTTTTAACCGCATTTTAGTACCTTTATTTTGCACAGATTATAATGAAATTGACATTTATTATTTATGTCAATACACACACACACACACGTAAAGATTAAATAAATAAATAAATAAATAATAAAAAAAAGTTATCCATAAGTATAGTTTTATTAGCAATAAGATTTACAGGGCCACTCAAAAACGATTCACATAGATTAAGTCATTAAGAGCTATAACCAGAAACTCCTGAAAATGGATTTTCTATTTTATTAAGTGCTTTTAATACTTTTAAACAATGTTTAAAAGTGATTATAAATTCTGTCAGTCTACCTGTATGTCTTTTTATACTTTTGACTCTCCATCTGTCTGTCTGTCCGTGTTCTAACAAGAACTTTATTATCGCAGGGGCACGCGGAGTACATGCCCCGAGTCCAGAGCAGAAAGGGCCCAAAAACACATTTTTCGTATACTTGATTCAATAAATTCTTCTTTTAATGCATAAATATCGTAATAGAAATTTTTATTAAAGTGCGAAGAGAAGAATGGTGAGGGCCCAAGAACGTAAGGGTGCGCCGGACCTCATTTGAAGTTAATCGGGCCTTTGTTTCACTTGAAGTTAATCAGTATCCTTTGTTCTAACTCCTGTAAATTTTCATAGAATTCTTCTTTAAAATTAATATATACTATTTAAGTTTACCATTGGATGTTCCTTATTGAAAATGGAGTGAATAGTGATTAAATCCGTAATTAAATAAATTACTCAAGAGAGAAATCTTTAAAAACTTACATTAATATGTGCTAAAAATTGATGCACAAAGATAAAAAAAATTGTGCTAACATCATAAATTAGAGAAACGCGTAGCAGTTGTTATAGGGTAAACTTTAAAGCACAACCCTTCAAAAGATAAAACACTTGTAGTGGTCACAAGTGTAATATGAAAGCAAAGCGTACTGTAGCAGCGGAACAGCAGCACTAGTGCATAACCATAAAATCGATTGATATATTAACAATATTTAAAACAAATAGATGTCAATTTCTAAAAGGATTACTTTACAGCCATTTTGTGATTATCAAAAAATAGTATTTTCCATATTTAAAAAAATATATATTCAAAGTAAAGATAACAGAAAAAATATTTTGGCGACATACTTGATGTCCATATATGCGCTTTTGTGGATTTGGTGACAATTATCACTTTCTTGCTATGCTGGCTTAAAACCTAGTTGCGACTATCTCAAATTCATTGTACTTGTAACTCTTAAATTAATTAAAAAGCAGCGTATTCTAATAACATATCATCCACTCACTATAACTGTCATTCTCTTACTTTTCTGTATTCTGAATTAATTTTATTAATTTAAATATTTTGATTAATATGCAGGATCTATACATATATTATACACACACACACACATACACACACACACACACACACACACACATATATATATATATATATATATATATATATATATATTATGAAGCTATTGCATAAATATCTATTTATAATAATAATAATAATAAAATAGGAAGCTTTCCATTTACTTCGATTTTCTCATAACCCGTTAGTAGTCGCTATAGACAGCGCCACCTATTACAGATTGCGCACTTTTTATTTAACTGTCAGCAATAATTTTAAGAAGTGATGTGATCGGCGTTTCTTCGATTTTACTCGCGTTTTCTGTATATCAAATGCCACTTTTAAAAATTTTTGGTGGCTATTGAATAAAAAAATTTGGCAACACCGAAGGATGAGCGGCAAATCGACAAACTAGCTACTATAATGACAGTTTTCATGAGAATGATCCATATAATTCCCACTTTATACCCACTTTACCCCACATGATGAAATATCCTATAGAATACAAAATGCAATAAATTTAACTTAACTTCAGGCGAATATCTGTTCTTAGATGTTTTATGCTTCTTTTTCTTTTGCAAATATTTTACATTTTTGCTATAAATAAAAAGATAAAGAGAAGTTTGTAAGAGTAATATATTCCATATGTTAAAAGCAAAACAAAATTATAATTAAAAATGATAATTTTTTTTCTACCACTATTTCTTTTTTTAGCAGAAATACTTTGTATTCCTCTAATAAATACAAAAGAAAAAGAAAAATATATAAAAATATTTTGTGGCAATTGTTTTTAAGTATACTCACTTTACCCCCACCTGACCCTAATAAATACCGAAAGAAAGAATGACAGTTTTGTGCAGACATGAGTATACTAGACTATAGTAAAAAAAAAAAAAAAAAAAAAAGAAAAGGAAAACATAAAGAAAGAAAGAAAAATGAATATGTGTAGTTTTTTGTTATCTTTTAGTACATAAATTTTATTTGCTAAATTATCTGTGTGTATTCCCGTGTATATTCACTCGGGGAAAGACATCCATAAGACAGTAAAACGGCCGTCTTTCCCGAGTAAAAAGGAATCACTTTTCCCCCCTCAATGATCAATATATGTCTCTTTACTATAGCTATGCTGGCAACAAGTCATTTAATATAAAAACAAAATTAGTACAGTAAAATATATGGTTGTTTTTCTCGAAAAAGTGTATTGAGTACTTAATAAAAGGTTAGCATTCTAAATTTTACAGCAGTTTGTAGCAAACATGATTAAAGCATATTTTTATTGAAGAAGAGAACTGGTCGTAAACGTTAACAGTTATCGCCCCGAATTTTACTAAAATTTTACTAAAATTTTTCTGAATTTATCTTTCCGGTCATTTTATCGTATTTTACTAAAATTACTAAAATATTTTGATGCTAAATCGGAAATATGAATACATATAATTTTATTTTATTTTAATTATCTTTTATACTATAGTTAAATATTTGTGTTACATGTTCATATATTTAATATAAAACAGTTCTAAAGTGTCTGGATTTTTATTATTATTATTATTATTATTATTATTGTATGTGATTAGTAATTATTTTTACCTTTAGATTTTGTACTGAGAAATACACTTAAACACAGGCAACTCTTCATTTTCAAATTGTTTCATTTTTTGTAGTATATGTATCAAGATAAGTTATGAGTTTTATTTATTTATTTATTTTTATCCGTATATATAATACAAATTTAGCAATATAATTAAAATAAAAAAAAATAAAATAAATCTTTAAGACACTATAAAAAACAATACGTTAAATATTAATTGTATTCGTTTATAATAATCTTAAAGAAAATGGGCTTGTTATCCAAGCAAATTTATGTTTAAGTTAAAAAAAAAAAAAAAAAAAAAATGAAGAATTACACGTGAGTTGAAATTAAATGGAACCACTTAATTTATGTTAAAAGATTTTTTTCCTCCAATGATTTTACTGTTAAGTTGTTTGAGTGTATAATTAATTTATCCATATAAATGATCAATTATTTTTTAATTGTAAAAATAACATGCATTTGTTTTGTTCATTATTGTGTGCGTTTATTTTATTTATTTTTTTTTTTCTAAAAAAATGATCATTATGTTTCATTCAAACTTCTTAGAAATATATATATATATATATATATATATATATATATATATATATATATTTAAATTTAATTTAATATTCTGAAGTATTAAGAATTAATTACGATAGTTATATAAATAAGAATCTCTTCTTTCTTTATTAACAATTTCTATTAACTTAAAAAAAATTAAAAATTAAAATTTTTAAGGATAACTCCATTTAAGAAATACTTTCTATGGCATTTGTTTTTCTAACTATGTAAATATAAACTAATAATACTTAGGGAGATACCATAGTCAAGCGAATAAAAAATGCAAGCTGGTGGAGATAAAATTATTATTTTAATTTTAGAAAGGATTTTTTTTTTCATGAAAATTTAATGAATAAAATATTTAATTGCGTGAGTGCTTTTCAAGAAATATTTGTTCTTATAGAATCTGACTGTGTATTCAATCGAAATTTACAAAATCTTTACAATAACTTAATATCGAGAATGTATAATAAAATAAATTATAACATCCACATAAATACAAATTAAATTATTAGTAATTCAGTCTTTAAGTTAAAATGAAAGTAAAATCTTCGTAAGTTTTTTTAATGAAGTTTACTAAGTCAGCTGTATTAAAAGATATAAATGTTAGTTCTATCTAAATAAATAATTACAATGCAATTTTTTTTTTTTTTTTTTTTTTTTTTTTTTTTATTATTATTATTATTCTGAATTTTCAATAATAATTTTATTGGACCTTACTTTAATTTATGCATGAAAATAAAAAGCAAAAGGAGATACATATTAAATAGCTAAATAAATTTATGCAAAGTTTTTCATTTAATATGTAACCCCCAACAAAACTGCGATTGGTTTATATTACAAAGAATCTCACACATATTGTTGATAAATATTTTTTAGCTGATTGTTTTTGTCATGTGCTGAAAAAAAATCACTTGCACTCATGTATGTAAACAACGACAGAAATAAAATATAGAAATGAGAAAAACCGTTTAGAAATATAAGTAAATGATATTTGTTCATGTTCGTAAGTTTTTTATTTAACATCTGGATTGAATATTTGTGCAAACACTTTGTAAATTTCAATAGTAAACTGCCTTCATATTTACGTCCCATGTTTCCTACTATCGATCGTTTATTGTTTTTACACCCTAGTGAAAACTTTAACTTTGTCCTTCACTAACATTTTTAAGATTTTCTCGGAATAGGTCTAAACGTCTAAGTAAGAAATGAACCGTAATGCTCATGTTAAATACACGATCTCTATAGTTCTTAAGCATGTTGTTTATTAGTTAAATAAAGAAATCCTTGCTTTTCTTTCATTCTCAAAAATAGAATTTCCTCTAAATCATTGGACATCAAATGTTAGGCTTCTTCTTTTCTCATTTGTCCTCTGCTATAAGTGTTCTATGCAAATTCTATACAAAGTATGTGGAGCCAGTATGTTATTTGTGACATCAAGCATAATGCTTGATGACTTTTTGAATTGAAAGTTTTTTTTTTTACAGTATTTTTTTACTCTTTTAAGGTGTAATAAAATAAAGCGGAATAAAATCATGCAAGTTACATAAATCAGGAAACCATTTCTCATATTTAAAGAGAAAATAAATAGCCACTAAGGATGAAATTTCTAAGCTCTGCAGAAAAACGATTTTAATTTCAAATTCCAAATATTCAACTATTCATTTTATTGATAAACATAAGTTGATTATGTAATGTAATTCATAATATAGTGCAAGGAAGTGGTCTCCAAAACTGTTGAAGATTGTTTTTCTTTTACCAATTACATCATTACTATCATGGTTTAAATGTCATGATAAAAATATGTGTTAGACGTTAGAATATAAACATTGATATTAATGCTGTAAAATTTCTGGTCTAAACACTTTGTTTTATTCAATTTCTTCATTTTTAAATGTAGTAGAGTATTTTAAAAGAATTTTTATCCTATTTACTCTTGATATGAAATTCCATGTCTGCTAATGCGCTATGAACAAGTTAAAAAATGATGCAGAAGGTAATGATCGTCTTTAGTACTATAGTCATGGAACATAACTCTTGAAATACATTTTTTTTTTTTAAATATTTCTTTACAGTTAATTTTAGTTGAAATAAAAAGTTGTTTTAAAGAAATTGGACAAAATATCATGGAGACACAAGCATCGTGTGATGTCATAAATTGCCTCTGAAATTCATTTTGTTGATATATGCGTACGTATGATGCATATTACTTTTATTTGTGCACATGACAAGCATATGGATTTTCTGCAATACATGTTGAAACATTATCTACTTTCGAGAGAGTTAAAAAAAATTATATCACGTATCTATGAAAATACTTATATTAGTTTTACATTTCAAATATATATATGTATATATATTCGCACAAAAATTGTCATTGAAAATGAAGTCATAGAACAAGTATCACACTTTACCTACCTAGGATGCGATCTTTCTTATGAATATGAGAAAGAAATACAAATAAATTGCACAAATTACACTACATCTGCGAAACTTTGAGTAAAATCCTCAAGAGGATAACACGAAAAGAAACTCAACTCAAGCTTTGTAAAGTCATGGCTACACTTGTCTTGCTCTACGGCGCAGATTCATGGAGCTTGAGGAGCCAAGATCAGAGTAGAATTCAAGCAACAGGAATGAGACATCTAAAATCAATAAAAGGCTGCACAATCACCAACAAGATCCGAAATGAAAAAATGAATCAGGAATGAATTGGAGATATTCAACTTATGTGATAGAGTACCAGAACACCGTACTAAATGAAAAGACCATGTACAACGCATGCCAGTGACAAGACTCACCAGAGCTGCCTTTGACTACACCGCGAAAGGCAGAAGAGACCGAGGACGTCCGAGAATGCGGTGGATTGGCCAATGAAGTCGCACCCTTCCTACTCTTTGAAGTTGATGATATATATATATATATATATATATTTGTAATACTTTTTTTTCAATGGGAATTATTATTATTATTATTGTTATTATTATTATTTTCTTTAATATTAGCAAACGTTTATTAAACATTTATTGTTTATGACTTATAGCGGAATTTTAACACACAACTACTTTTTGCAAACAAGTTCAATTATCTAGCTTTTTTTATTTCATGAAATAAGTCTTCTATGTGACAAATCATACAACGTCGTGTATTATATAGTTGACTACATTAAAAAAAAAATCGATTCAAAAATTGTGTACTTTTAATTTTTAGTTCTAGTTTAACTTATAAAAAATAAAATCCTACATTTAAATATTAAAAAAAAATGGTGTTTATTAATAGTAATATAAAAGTTTTGAATATATTTTAAATTCTCTTTTACTAAAGATATTTACCCGTCTCACGTTACTTTTTTTTTTACTGAAAGTAACTTCAATTTTCAGTAATTAGACTATGTGCCATTAAAAAAAAAAAAAAAAAAAAAAAAAAAAAGTTAATCCGACTGAGTCGTTTGCAGTAATGCAAATATTTTTGCAATGAAATTACTTCCCCATGCATTTAAATTAACTTTAGAATATGTTGTGTAGAAAAAATTTAAAAGAAATTCACAGTTTAATGAAAAGATTTAGTTTAGAAAAACTTTTTCTTGGAAATTTTTCCCCCTCTGCAAATGATGCTTTGAAATTAAACTTTCTTTCTTTTCTTTTTTTTTTCTTTTTTTAAATCATGAGTTTGCTGTAATTTAAATAAAATTATTTCACTACAGTTTTAAAGTAACCTTTCTATGTAGGAACTTCTAAAAAAAGTATTAAATAGTTTTTATTCTATTTCTAAATATTATGAAGAACAAAAAACCAATATTAAAAGTCTGATTTATAATGTTTTACGTTTTCCATAATTCTGTGCACATATTCCTTCCGTGTACTCTAGTAATTTCTTTGCACTCCATTTATAAATATAAAGTTGTATAAAGATGAAGATATTAAAGATATTTTGTTCCTTCAATTTATTTATTATATTTTCTTCCTTGGTCGAAAAATCTAAATAATATTTAATGATATATTTCGAATTACAGTAATTCATACTCTTTATAACATGTTCTTTTCAACCTATGGAAAATATGCAACTGAGACAGTAAGATGAAAAGTTTTTTATTATGGCAAAGAATTTTATTGGAGAAGAAAGGAAGATACCGTGCAAGGAAAAAAAAAATAAAGAGGATGAAACTACATTGATGTAAGAACTGACTAAAATTAGTAGCACCATATAATTGAGGTATAAGCGTTTAAAATTAACATGCTTTTTAAATATTTATCGGAAGAATAAGCATTTCTTGAAGAAAATGAACTGTCCGCTTTAATTATTTTTCCATGAGTATCATTGAAAAAAAATATAAACAGTAGAGAAAATAGCTGGGTTTTTCCCCGAACATAAAAAATAAGTGAATAAATAAATAATAAAAAAAAAAACGAATTTAATAGATTCCACATTAACGGAGGAATTAGAATCACTATATCGAGCAACAGACAAACTACATGTGGTATTTCAAGGAACTGTTCAATCTTACCACCTACAAAAAAAAAAAAAAAAAAAAAAAAAATTAAAAGCATTAGTTTTTTAAAGTGTTTTGTGTTTTACGATTTTAGCATAGTTATCATATAAAATAATAGTTTATAAGTATGTGATTCATATTATATACTTAGTATACATTTAATTAGATTAAATATTACAGATAATTTTATATTTTAATAATAATAATAATTTTATAATAAAAATATATTAAAAATATAATGCTAAATAAGCATTTATAACCTGTAATATATCAAGCTAAATTTAACGTACATTTTATAAATTTTTAACGATCTATGTGGGAAAATACACTGCGTAAAAAAGTAGAAAGATAATCGATTTTTGTAAATTATTTTCTATATGTTTATTCGGGCTATCAGCTTCTTATGCATATTTTGTTTAACAAAGTTTTCTCAAATTTCGCATACAAATAATATAGCTACCATTCATCCTAATTAGAGTATTATGGAAAACATTAGTATTCGTGTATTAGTATTCGAAAGTACGTAGGACATGTCAAAATTTGATACCAACAAGTAAAATAGTAAATATAGAAATTTCTTTAGCCACTTTTGTTAAGGAAAATATATTTTGTTAAAAATTGCATTGTTATTTTCTTAGAGGATCGTCTATCTCCTAGAGAAATGTCTTGGAATGATTTTCAAATCGGCCAAGTTGTTGCAAATAAAAATGCTGATAAAAGTACTAGACATATTGCTCGTATACTGTACCTCAGTCTCAATACAAAATGTAAATTTATAAGAAAGCCAGACAAACATGGGAAAGGAAATAAGACTGGAAGGCTTAAAAAGTGAACGCCTCGTGATGAAAGAAAACTGGCTCACGTGCTTAAAAAAAAAAAAGAGCTGTGCAAAGGCTCAAAGGCATGCGGAAATTACTCATGTGTTAAGACAAAAAGTTTACAACTAAGTGGCAAGATCCAAATAATTTACTTTGAAGAAACGGACGCACCACCCAAAGTGCAAAAAAAAAACACACATTGGTAACTGATTATCTTCGGCTAAGGAACACACGTCATGGACTTCAGATGGGACTTCCGCAATATTTTCAGGCAAAAATAAGTAAAAAATAAACGATCCAGATGATTACCAAAATTACTGGTATTGTCTGCAGAATGCAGAAGAATTTTATTCAACTTGGCAAATGGAGGAGGAGAGGTTGGCCTGGTAAACAATTGGACATTAAAAAAAAAAAAAAAAGAAAAAAGTGTGGTCTTTATCAGTGGTAAGCGGAAATATACAGACTATATTTAAGTGCTGTATTCTTCAGTACTCAAATATAGTCACTTAAATATATTAAATTATATTTAAGTGCTTCTTCTTCATGGCTCCGAATTCGGGGAAGAATAGTAGATGTTTCAGCAAGTTGGACGCTCCATTCACGCTACCAATAGAGTTAAGAATTGGTCCGCTGCAAATATGTGCAGGTTTTACGATGGTCAGCCAAAAGCCTGATATTAATATAATTTAAAACATCTGGGCAATGCTTGTTCATGGAATATATGCTGGTGGAAAAGATAGACGAACAATAATATATATGTGAATATATTATTGTTCAAATTAAATTTTAATTTACACTTTCCTAAAACTCGTTTATTGTGGCAAAAACATGACTTTCGTTTACATTTCCCCATACAAATTCACTCAATACACAAAATTTCTCAAAATTATTATTTATTAAAGTTATCTTTCATTATGAATGCAGACAATTTTCATTCTGGAGAAGTATAAGCCTAAATCTGGAGAGAAAAAAAAAAAATTATATTCTGTATGACACATCTAACAAAATATACTTTTTTTTTCCATGTTGAAAATGAAAAATATACAATAACTTTATTTTAAATTATCACAGATCGATGATTCAAACATTCGCCTTAAAGATACTGACGATCTGTTTTGAAAGGCACCCATATACTGAAAATTTACTCTCTCGGAGGTGAAACTTCCGCACCAGGGTAATGCTTTGCCCCGACATATACATTTTTTTCCTCATTTGGCCATCACTATTGTAAATATTTCTTTTAAATTTCATAATAATTCTTAAATATTAATTCTCTTTAGGCCCATTCATACGAAATTTTGTCCTATACCGTCATGCAAAAAATTTAGAAAAAGCGGGATTGCAACGTCACCTGTCGCATGATTTTCACCGTAAATTGGTAGGTACTAATTTAAGTCAAGATGCAGATACATACTAAATTGTATGAAATTCTGTGTAGAAATTCTTAAGGTACACAAAATTTTGTTTCACACACACACAGACACACATATATATAAATTTTCCAAAAAATATAAATTGTGTTCTACATTTCTCAAAATGTACCACATCGGGAACCAGAGGCAGAAAATTTTTACGACACTAATAATTTCTTCAGTTGAATATAGAATAAAGTACAAATAAGTATTTTTAGAAGATCTTTTTTAAATTATTATTATTATTTTTTAATTAAATTTAAGGAAATTATGGACGCTAAAAATCTGTCTTTGAAATTACTGTCTTAAAATTATAACATTTACATAAAAGTATCAATATTAAATATATTAAAAATTTCAAGAAATATTTAAAAAAGAAAAAAATCCAATTTAATTTTTTTTTTTTAATTTTTAAATGATTGCATGCGATTGTGTTTTTTAATTCTTTCCTCGATTGTACAGTATTATAGTTTATCCATATATTCTAAACACATTTGTACATTAATCTGTAGATTGATTAATAAGTTAATTTATTTTTAAGATTTTTGTGTTCAATGTTAAAAAAATTATAAAAATTTAGCATTCAAACGTAAATAAATAAATAAATATAATAATAATAATAACTATGTATAATAATAATAATAACTTTTCAGTCAATCCACAAAGTAATGCAGAAATATGCTTAAAATATATTGGTAAACTACAATATATGAAATCTAGTGAGTAATCTAAAAACATAGTCACATGGAGCATTTACAAATTTTTAAATAATTAATTTTTTTTTTAATAGTTTACAAGAAATTTTAATACATTTAATATTAATATATTTCGAAGCATATATATGCAGACTTTCATGTTTTTAACAAAATGATTTTAAAAACCGATTTTCAACTTCCAGCATCGCCTGAAGTCAGTTATAGATCACTACAAATATTTTTAGTCTAACTTTAAACAATGCTTTTGATAAAATAAGCCACTCTAGATTTTAAAATGCAACATATGCCAACACGATGTCAAGAAAAACAAAAGAAAAGATTATTTTTAAACTAACGATAAATGAAAATATCATGTATATATATATTGATATATATGATATATTGGAGCCTTAAATATCATATATTTAATATTTAAGGCATTGAACTCCTTTCTCCTTGAAGTATAAAACATGGTAAGCAGAGATTATTTGCGTGTACTTAATCTGTCGCAGAGGGACGCATTTTAAATAGAGATGCCATTACGCTATCGAAGACAATATCAGCAGTTGTTAGAGTCTGAAAGGGAAAGAATAATCGGGATGATGGAAACTGTTGGTGGTCAGTTTAGTGAATAACTCGCTACCTAAGCCGTTCTGATTTTACTGTGAGGAGGTGCTTGGATCTGTGGACAAGTTGGAGGTCACTTACATGACGACTAGGCTGAGGACGCTCTCTCTCGGCAGATCAATAGTCGAGCAGACCGTCACTTCATACGACACGCACGCATTGCGCCAACTGTCTCATTGACAGCCAAATGTCTCATTGTCAAAAGTTTTACTACGGGTTCCCACGTCTGCCGTACCATTGCAAGGCTCCTATTTGATAGTTCTACTATCTTGTCGTCCATTACGTATGCTGGCAATGACCCCCCTTCTGTTGCTTCCATTCGGAATGGTGTCGCGCTGTCGCGCTCGACGGAATTAGACTGTAACCGAATGGAACCAGATCGTCTTCAGCGACGAATCCAGATTCAATTTGGACAGCGATGACGATCATATACCTTTGTGGAGGCTCCGCGGTGAATGCTTCATTTTGCCTTTCCTTTAGAGCGGCACACCATAACCACAGCTGGTGTGATGGTATGGGGTGACATCGCAAAGATGTACGGTGCCCCCTAATATTGATCCACGTCACTATGAGAATCTAGCTGCACTTTCGTGACTTCATTTAGCCACATGTGTTGCCACTTATAGCAGGGCTGCCAGTAGCCATTTTTCAACAGTGCAATACTCGACCCCACACAACAAAAGTGTAACAGGTCCGCCTCTGCCACATTACCACCTTTCCCTGGTCTGCTCGATCCACCGATAGAGAATATCTAGGATCACTCGGGACGGCAATTTCACATCCTAAGTGTTTGGTCGAATTAAGTGGCACGTTTACAGCACCTCTGGAACGAGATGCTGCTAGACATCATACGGCACATGTGTGTGTCATTGCCCGCCTGCATCACGTCGTACATTCACGCTAGAAGTATACTAACAGGGTTTGCCTACTAGATCCGAACCATGGTGATTCTCGATTTTTTACAAATAGTAACTTAAAAAGTTCTTAATTAAACAAATTAAAGTATCTGAGCATCATCCTTTTTCTTAACACGAATAATAAAATAATTCAAATTTAAGCGGACGAAACAAAAAAAAAGATCAGTTGAGGTAATATTTTAGTGCTAGAGGCCTATTTCAGTCGGTACAGTTATCGAATTTTTATAGGTCACTCTTAATAGTGCTAAGGGCCTATTTCAGTCGGTTTATTGAATGGGGATTTATTGAATGAAGTCCCCCCAAGGCACAACTTTGACATGAGTCCCCCCCAGGCCCAACTTTGACATGAGTCCCCCCCCCAAGGTACCCCTATTTCAGTCGGTACAGCGTTGTCGAATTTTTATAGGTCACTCTTAATAGTGTTAAGGGCCTATTTCAGTCGGTTTATTGAATGGGGATTTAGTGAATGAAGTCCCCCCAAGGCACAACTTTGACTTGAGTCCCCCCCCAGGCCCAACATTGACATGAATCCCCCCCCAAGGCACAACTTTGACATGAGTTCCCCCCAGGCCCAACTTTGACATGAGTCCCCCCAAGGCCCAACTTTGAAATGAGTCCCCCCAAGGTACAACTTTGACATGAGTCCCCCCCAAGGCACACCTTTGACATGAGTCCCCTCCAAGGCACACCACCCCGTCATTGGGAAAAAGAGAAAAAACGTTGTTTTGCGGCTATAAGACAGTTTGGACTTCCTACGTTATTTGTTACAGTATCTGCAGCTGAAACACATTGGTTTGATTTAATGAAAACTTTATCATGGAATTTAGATCGTCACGAATTAACTAAAGAAGAATTTGTCGATATTAACAAGTTTAGCAGTAGGCCTCTGGCACTAAATTAAAATCTGTCAAAGTCAGATTTTCATGTTTTAAATAATGAAATAATGCCGTGTCTGTATAATTATATTTTATATTTTATTTTATTTTGTTTTAGTAATGTATCGAGAACTTTGTAAAAAATAGAAACAATATTTAAACAGTGTTTTTTTTAAGCTATTGCATAGCTTTTATCGCGGGCTTTGAGCGCGGCGACCGAATCAAGAAATTCCGTAACGAAGATAAACCTAACACAGTTCGGCAGACTTCGGCAGACAGTCAGTTCGGCAGACTTCGGCACGGTGTTTGTGTGCGTGCGACTAGACGTATGCGTGTAGACTAGCTGCTAACTGCTCATAACTGATTCTATCTCTTTTACACGCAATGCTAGGTGAGACAGCGTGCTTTTTGGCCGCGTCCACGAGTGAGTTCGAGCCCGCGACTAGTTGAACCTTAACGTGTATGTATATGGTACGACTGTACGAAACTCGCACGGATCGAGACGAGCTGCTCCGAAATCGGACGAATACGTGAGCAGCTGTTTGTGAGAAAGTATATAGGTTTATAGGTATCTAGCATCTATGTAGAACAGTGAATAGGTGTATGCGTAAAATTTGTGTATAAAGTGTTTTAAATATGAATAAACAAAGTGCATTTATTAAAATCCCCCCCAAGGCACAACTTTGACATGAGTCCCCCCCCAAGACACAACTTTGACATGAGTCCCCTCCCCAAGGCACAACTTTGACATGAGTCCCCCCAAGGCAAAACTTTGGCATGAGTCCCCCCCAAAGGCACAACTTTGACATGAGTCCCCCCCCCCCCAGAACTTGAATTAATATCAAAGAAAAAAAATACTGCATAAATAATATAAATAAATAATTATAATTGCATAAGTTGATAAAAAATGCTATGCAATAGCTTTACCGCTGCAGTCCCCGAATGCCACACGTATTTTTTTTTTTTTTTTTATGAAACTCTGCTATATAATTTGATATTTTTTACAAAATAAATACATTCACCAATAATAACAATAATAAAAATAGTTATCTTATTAATTTTACATAATTTGGAAGTTTACCTATAAAAGCAAGATAGCCATAACTATTTAAAACTTACAAATTAATTTTTCGTTTTGTTTCGTTTTGTTGCTTAATTTTCATTAGTCGTTTTGTTAGCCTTTTAATAAGTTATGAAAATCAGCTAATTCTGAAATATATATATATATATATATATATATATATATATTAGCGTAAATGGTTTCTTTAAAAATATTATCACATAATATAAAAATCCACACAAATTTAATATTTTTTCGACAGTTTTTGTGATTACAAAAAAATAGAATAATAATGATAATAATAATTAAATGTCTTTATGAGTTTGAATATTATAATATACCAGTGACATTAATATAAATTAATAAATAAAAATTATGCATAGAATAGTAAAAAAAAAAAATCTATATTGTCACTATTTTTGTTTTAAAAGAGAAAATCTTACTAATTAAACATAGTTTCTAACAACAATTTAGGTTTAAATTAAATTTAAAATACAACCAGAACCGCTAGAAATTACTTTTCATTTCATCCGTGTCATGTTAAAGTTACCAAATTGAAATTCTAGTTTCAACACTTTAATTAGTTTCTCCCTAAATATTTGAATAAAATTCACTTGTTTGTTAGATGCTTTAACAACTAATGAATAATATTATAGGCTGAAATTCGCATGTAAAAACTTATCTAATCAAATAAGAGGTACAAAATAATTATTTTTTATTAGACAAATAAAAAAAATAATAATGCATTATTCTAACAATTTTAGTGTTTTAATTTTTATAACTTAATACACACAATATATTTATTTTGTAATTCCATTAGGAATATGAATGTTTTATTTAAAAATATATGATTAAAATATCATGTTTATGAAAATAGCATGAATGATAGCGACTAGGTTTTGATGTTATTTTTAATAAAATTCCGAACCTGATAAATAAATTTGC
Source organism: Salticus scenicus (assembly GCA_963930645.1). Classification (NCBI taxonomy): domain Eukaryota; kingdom Metazoa; phylum Arthropoda; class Arachnida; order Araneae; family Salticidae; genus Salticus; species Salticus scenicus. The sequence goes on from OZ005649.1 coordinate 235,916,788, forward strand.
ATGCATACAAAGTCAGTTTTAATTTTTCATATAAATTACACACACGCACCAAAAAAAAAAAAAAAAAAAAACTAAATTTTATATATACGTTCTGGATTACGAATTTTTATTTTAGACTATGGCTCATACACTGTGTAAAAACTAGTTGGCATAGGTGGACTCTGCTCAGTTCCCCATCATATTTATGTTCTCAGAAATTTCTAGTGCGAGACATATTACTAGTGGATCTGCAGATCAGGAGCCTCAACGTTCTATTTGCATCAGACATTATTCAATAGGTCATTTTTATTTATTCCTTATTATATAATAGTATATATTGATTCGATCGACTTATTACCAAAATCAAATACATTCCTGAGGGGGGCGGCAGCCCCCCTCAAACCCCGTTGTATCTCTCCTTGTATACCTATTTGTATATGATATAAAGTGTTACGAAATTGTAAATAATTGCATTTATTTTTGTATAAATTCTTTCCAAGAGGTTTAGTAAGTTGATAAAATGCTAATTTTGAGCCTTTATAGTCGTTTTAGCGTTAAAATAGCCAAATTTTCCTTTAAAAACGCATTAAAAAGCTCCTATAAGGGAAGAAATAAATTTGGCGACTATTTCCCTCCTTGGCGATTTTTTTTGGCGATCTTGGCGAGAAAATCCTTATTAGGGATATACCAAATATGAAAGCTCTAATCTCATTGGCTGATGTGATACGAGAATTTTCCAGAACAGTCTGTTTTCGATAAAAAAATTATAAAAGGAGCATTATTTTCGCCAAGGCGGTCAGTCTCAGATCTATATCAGTTTCGTCAAATGCTTGCTCAATGGGCTCATGAATATGTGTACCAAATTGCAAGTCAACAGCGTTATTTTGGGGGCCGTTATTGCGGTACATACAAATTCTTCCCATAGGCCGTAATGGTAAAAAAAACTCTGGCGTGTCCCTGTACACGAACTTACAAATGGAATGCACACCGAAAACTATACAGCTAATTTCGTGGGCATCATGAACATGTGTACAAAATTTCAAGTCAATAGCGTGTTTTTTGCGGCCGCTATCGCATGACAGACAGACAGACAGACGGAATCCAAAATCCTTTTGAGTCTCAACAGAGGGCCTCCATTCACATTTCGGCAAAAATTGGAAGTCAATAGCTTGATTTTTGCGGTGGCTATCGCGGTACATACAGATTCTTCCCATAGGCCGTAATCATAAAAAATTTTTGGCGTGGCCCTGTACACGAACTACAAATGGAATACACACCTAAAACTATACAGCTGATTCAGTTGGGCTCATGAACACGTGTACCAAATTGCAAGTCAATAGCTTGATTTTTGTGGCCGCTATCGCGGTACATACAAATTCCTCCCATAGACCGTAATGATAAGAAAAACTTTGGCGTATCCCTGTACACAAATTACAAATGGAATACACACCCAAAACTATACAGCAGATTTCGCGGGGCACATGAACACGTGTACCAAATTGCAAGTCAATAGCGTGATTTTTGTGGCCGCTATCGTGATACATATAAATTTCTCCCATAGGCCGTAATGATAAGAAAAACTTTGGCGTGTCCCTGTATACGAACTACAAATGGAATACATACCAAAAACTATACAGCTGATTTCGTGGGGCTCATGAACATGTGTACCAAATTTCAAGTAAATAGCGCTTTTTTGGCGGCCGCTATCGCGCGACAGATAGACAGACAGACACAGCCCAAAACCGTTTTGAGTCTCAACAGAGGGTCTCCACTGACGTTTCGGCAATAATGTTAAAAGAAATCAATTTGACCAAAGCTTCATACAGTGACAGAATGAAATCCCCGCCTAATAGGCTATCCACCGTTCACTTCGATATATTTATCTTATTCTAATCTATTAATTTATTTTATCGGGGTCAATTCCGTTGTTTAGTTTTCATGCTACTATTTCCAATGCAATAATCCTCAAATTCATATTTATATGAAAAATTTACAATTTCTCTATGTTGATAAAATCGTAAATTACGAATAATTTACGAAATTTTCCTATTAGAATATTTGTATTCAATCATGTTCAAAAAAATATCATAAACGTAATTTTGAAGTTGTCTAACGTATTTAGGATCCTCAAAATGGAAGTTTATGCTCAATTTTGCTTTATTCTGACATGTTAAATAAATCGTAAATTCCAAATAACTTAAGAATTTTTTAAATTGGAAAAATCATAGTCTATGATATTCATGCCAGTATCCCAAATATTATTTCGAAAGTGGTTTGACATCTTTACGATGAAAATTTCCCTCAAGATTGACGTTTATGTGAAATTTTGCTCTATTCAGCCATGTTAAGAAATTCGTAAATTTCCAATAACTTACGAAATCTTTATATTGGAAAATTCATAGTCATTAATATTCATGCCAGTGGCCTAAATAATGTTTCAAAAGTAGTCTGACATCTTTACGATGAAAATATCTCTCAAAATTGACGTTTATGTGAAATTTTCCCCTATACTGCCATGTTAAGAAATTCGTAAATTTCCAGTAACTTGCGAAATTTTCAAAGTAGCATATTTATAGTTACTGATGTTCATTCCGGCATCAAAACTGATATTTTAAAACTGGTCTGACATTTTTACAGTAAAAAGTTTTCATTTAATGCACGTTTAAGTGATTTTTTGTCCTATTCTCCCATGTTAAGAAAATCGTAAATTTCGAATAACTTACGAAGTTTTTAAAATCGAATGTTGCATATGAATAGGGTTCTTGCCAGTGTCGAAAGTAATATTTTAAAACTGATCTGACCTCTCTGCGACAATTTGTTCTTGAGATATCGTGTACACAGACTAACAAACTAACGGACTGACCCACTAACAGACTAACAGACTAACAGACTAACAGACACCCTACAGACAGACACCATAGAAATTTTATCATTTTCGGATTCCTCACACCTGAAAACGTGTAGAAAAGTAAAAAAACCGAGGTCGAAATTTTTCACGATTACCTAAGTTCCCCATACCTATAGTATGATGGGGAACTAAAAGTAGAAGGACAGTTGATTTTTGTAAATTATTTTCCGTATTCTTATCCTGGCTATTAGGTTTTTATACAGTTTTTGTTTAACAACGTTTTTTTTTTTCTTTTTAATTTCGCGTAAAAATGAAATCTCTACTACAAATGCTAATTTATGTATTGTAGAAGAACTAATATTCATGACTTCCAGAGTGTAAAAAAAGTAGAAGGACACTTTTCAAAATTTGTTATTTGGTGGACTGTGCATGAATAAAAGAGTAAATATTGAAATATTTTAAACTGCTTTTGCTGAGGGAAACGTATTTTGGTAAAAACTGCATTGTTAATTTCTTTACAGACTGCCTAGAAGAATGCCTTTAAATTATTTCCACAAGGGGCAAATTGTTACATATAAAATTAATGGTAAAGGTGTTATATTATTCGCATACTGCACATCCTCCCCTGCGCACCCTCCCATCTCCCTCGCATACTGCACATCCCAGTTTCTAACTTTATCAGAAAGTCAGATAGAAATTGGAAAAGAAAGAAGACTGATAGGGCTAAACATTTAACTCCTTAGGATAGAATAAAACTTGCTCGTGAGCTTAAAAAAAGCAGTAGAAGTTTCGCAAATGTCCAAAATCAATCAGGACTTACTCATGTGTCAAAGCAAACAGTTTACAACTGCATAAAAAGATCTAAATAATTAATTTTCAAAAAGCGGAAGCATCATCAAAAAACACAGATTGATTACCGTTTATTATGGGCCAAGTAAAACATGTCATAGACCTCAGATGGGACTTCTATAATATCTTTAGACGAGAAGAAGTTTAACTTGGACGATTTATATGGTTACCAATAACACTGGCATTGTCTGAGTAATGCAGAAGATTTTATTCAACTCGACAAATGGGAGGGGAGATGATGGATTTTTAAGCATTTGGATATGGAAGAAGAGCCAGTCTGGTCTTTTTCAGTAGTAGGCAGAAATATTCAGGCTATATTGAAGTACTGAATTCTGAGCTTCTTCCTTATGGTTCTGAATTGGGTGGAGAAGAGTGGATGTTTCAACAAGATGAAACCTTCATTCACATCAACAATGGAGTTAAGTTGTTCTCTGCAAATAATGTGCAGGTTTTTGCAAACACAACTAAAAGTCTTGATCTTAACAATGTGGAAAACATATGGCCAATGCTTGTTCGTCAAGTATATGTTGGTAGAAAAATGTTTGAGTTCCTTGCTGAACTTCGAGAAGCTTTGAATAGCTCATAGGCTAAAGGTTTTTGCCAAACAGGAATCCAATCTTTATATGATTCACTTCCGAATATAGTGTTCGAAGTTAAAAGAGCTAATGGGAAGAGTATTACTTACGAATATCGCATATATTTTATATTTTGTATTATTGTCCTTACGGAGTTATTGTCTTTACGGAGTTTTAAAACGTAGAAACTATCTTTGTTGTCCTTAATACTTTATTTTTGAAAATCATGATAATGATACTGATATTTTCCTGTTAAATGATCGTTAAAATGTTACACATAAAAATAATTTCATTAAAAATAAAAGATTCCCTTTTTTTTCTAAAAATATCTAGTGTCCTCCTACTTTTTTTACGGAGTGTATTGCTAGGCAGTAATGATGAGTTGTCAATAATGAAGCTGATTCAAAATTCGTACTTTTGTAAATGATAAAGTTTTTATCTCTAATGTACGCTGGTTGTATATATATTTTATTATAAATATATTTTAATTGCTATTATTTGCATTAAGACAAACAGCAGAAAGCTAACTAGATCAAAATTCAAAACACAACAATTCAATATTTCTATTCATTACTCTATTCGGGATGTATTCCGTCCTTCTGAATACATAAGAAACAACTGTTGGACTAGTGAAAAAGTTTTTGCTTCTTGTTTTTGATAAATTTACGCATTCTGGGCGCGATTTGATCATTTAAAAAAAAATTTAAATGATTTGTGTGTCAATGTACCTGTATGTTCGTTGCCAAAAAATTGGGTTGGTGTGGCTAACAAAATGATGGAAGAAATTCTACGTTTTTGTTCGACCTTCATGTAATATTTTGCTGAGTAGCCTTTGGGATATATAACCAAGTAGGTAGTGCTGCTATACTACGATTTTACTCGTTTGCGGAAAGACTATATTTCAAATATAACATGTTTAAATGTACATAGCTTGATACTCGTACGTCATATGAACACATTATTAGAATTTATGCTGATCCAATACAAAATAGACGGCATGTATCGCACTTATGCTGTGAATTTCTATGTTTAGAGAAAGCTTGTATCTCAGCTTTTATAAAGACTTTATCATTACTAAGTTCGCAAAATCATTCGCAAAATACACCAAATTTAGCATATAGGATAGTGATCATGGAAAATGTTGCTCATTTAATGTGCATGTGTCTGAATTCAAGGGGCGCTGTTATTAATCAAAGTCTGGAGATTTTTAATTGGTTATATCTCAGTATCTATTGGTCAAATCCACACTATACTGCATGTGTAAATTTATTATTATAAGAAACTATGTAAATTAAATGTTTGAGCATGTTAAACTTTAAGTTTAGCTGTTAGACTGAATTTTATATAAAAAGGTTTTAACGACGGTCACAGCATATAAACTGTTTTTACATTATCTCCTATCATTTATTTATGTATAATAAGAGAATTCCGGATTAATTTTTATATTTATATTTTTAAAAATTTAAAATATAAATTAAATGAGTAGTAGATATTATTATTTGAAATATTTGTTACTAATATAATTTTCATTTACTAAGAATGCCAAATGCTGAGATTTTCAAAAAAAAAATTTCATAGCCAAATTTTTTCAAATAAGAACAATAATAATCTGGAGTGTATATAATATTTTCTTTAAACAAATGTGTTTTATAAATAAATAATTAGGGTTTATAACAGCTTCTGAGAATATCAGTGATTTCTTTCTTTGTTTCTCTCCCTTTTACATTTTATTTTATATATTTTATATTATTTATTTATTTATTTATTTTGTAGAAATTGTTACAAGTAAGATTAAAATATTGCCTCAAGTAAATGTAAATAATTAAATTTTACTGAATTCTGGATTTTAATTAGTTTATTATATTTTATTAATAATTCAATAATTTGTTTTGGAAACTTACTTTATTAAATATATTATCTTATTTTTAAAATACAAGAACTCTTATTTATGGAAATAATACGGTGTAAAATTTGCCATAAATTAAATGCTTACGAAATAAGTCTTTATATTATTTATAGTTAAATAAATAAATAAATAAATAAATAAATATATATATTATTTTATTAATTAAACCTTAAAATAATGCAAAATTATCACGCAGATTAATATATATATATATATATATATATATATATATATATATTTTCCCTTCCTATATTCAGTAAAAAAAAAAAAAAAAAAAAAATAGATTTGGAAAAATTTTCCACTTCCGGTTTTTGATGTATTTAAATGTTTCGAGAGATAAAGAACACGATATGACCATTTTTAGAAAATGTCTGTCTGCCCGTCTTTCTGTTTGTGTGTGACAAAAATTTGTGGCGACTGCATTTCAGGAACTATTTCTGAAAATTGTAAATAAGTTTATCAGTTGATGCACCTTGACATAAATTAATGCGTATCAAATTTTACTTCAAATTGCACAGGAGGTGTCGCTGCTATACTACTATTTCTCCTATTTCAAGAAAGGCTATATTTCACGTTCTATTGCGTATAAAAAAAAAAAAAACTTGATATCTTAGAAAGTCTTTATCAGACATTAAGCTGATTCAGTATAGTTGCATATAGGCAGATGGGTGGTGCGGTTATACTACAATTTTCACCGAAAACGGTTGATATATATCTCACATTCTATTCTATATAACGTCACAAAACTTGCTCTATGAGAAAATAAATATAACACACTATGCTGATTTTATTTGAATGTACATCGGCCAACATGTGACGATGTTGTTTTGTACATTGCCTGTGAATAGGAAAGCTAAATCTCAACTTCTACTGCATATGACTACACGAAACTTGATCTGCTAGATATCCATCATGAAAATAAATATAGATTTAATTTAGATGTATATCGGCAGAGAGGTAGAGCTGCGATTGTGATTTTCAGATGGCACTATTTCAGCATCTGTTGATTAAAATTGCGCCAAATTCCACATGTAAAACTTTTATTGTGAGAAGTTATGGTTAAGCATTTCTGTATGTTAGACAGTAGGGTGTTCTGTTTTATAGAAATATATAAAAGAAAGTTTTGTGATGTTCACAGTACACTAGCTTTTGGTTTGTTTTAGTTGCAAAATGTTCTTCCTTTAATCCAACTCTCCATTATAACATTTCTAATATGATAGAATTTCCCAACTATTATTACTTTATTTATTATTTTCTCATCATTTTTTTTTTTATATATCATAATATATATATATATATATATATATATATATATATAAAACAATTGACAGGAAAATATATAAAAATATAAGTTTTACTGATAAGAAAAACCAATAGGAGAATTACAAACCAATGCGCAAGATTGCAGCGAAAGGAAATGCAAAACTTTGATATAGCAATATATAAATGCAGAAATATATAAGCAAATGAATGAATTTAAATGTAGAAATATAAATACACAAAACAATTTCAAATACAATTTCATTCATTTGTGTATTTATATTTCTACATTTAATTTCATTCATTTGTTTATATATTTCTGCATTTATATATTGCTATATATATATATATTATTATTATTATTATTATTATTATTATTATAAATTAAGATCTATAAGAATTAATTTTCTAAATTAAGAGTCGTTTATTTATTATTATTATTATTTTTTTTTTTTAACTTTTCCCCCCTATTATTTATCTTTAAATTGACAATAAAATCTAAGAAAACTACAAAAAAAAATCTTTATTTATTTTTCTTATGTATATTTTTCCACCTTTTTTTTTTTTTTTTTTTTTTGTGTGTGTGTGTGTAGGGGGGGGGGGGGGTATGAATGAAAATTCTTTATTTTCTTTCCGATAACGAATTAGAAATAATTTTCTGTATTCAGCATTTTTCTGTAAATAATATTTAAAATTTATTGAAGATTTCAAGATATAAAATAAACCTTCTAATATTGAAAAATACTTTCACAATTTCATTTTTTTTAAAACTAAAATACTACTCGAAATCAAATATTTATATCTATTGGATATCTCGTGAACAGCCAGATTTGATAGACAATTCTTATGTATTGCAATAATATTTTCTGTAATTTACCGGCATTTCAACTTCACACTACTTTTCTTGAGACAAAAATATATTCAGTATTCATGGATGTTATATACCCAAATCTTTTTGTTTTACTAGTATATCTGCAGATCAGAAATCTCAACATTCTACATGCATCATTTATTACTCAGTAGATCATTTTTATTTACTCCATATTATTTAAAATAATTATATATATAGTGTAACTATATATGTGTGTGTTTAACTAATTACATAACCAGATATGCTTATGACAGCAGATGTAGCCCCCCACTCAACCCTCTGTTTTCTTTGTATGTCTACATGTACCTGTCTATATATGAATATATATATTTCTGTGTAACTCATAGCCTAGTATTCATTCTTTGTAACTGATAAATACTTCTACCAAATTTGATGCCAAATGATTGCAGAATTTATCGGACTTCTTTTGTATGTCCTGTAGGTTAATTACTAATTCTATAGTTATTATTTTCCACGGATACAATACATCTAAACACTCTAATAACATAGGTTTATATCATTATGTTTAGTGGAGTGTAACTATGTTAATGTGCATTTATAAGAAATAACAACTTTAGACCGTAATGGTACGACTTTATTTTGTGCGTCCCTGTATACGAGTCACAGTAATAATATACACTAATAAAAAACATACATCTAATTTATTGAAACTCAATAATATTAGAACCAATTTTGACATCATTTGGATGATTACATAGTGTCATCGAAATTCCTTTGTGTAGTCCTGTAAAAAAAATTATTTAGTCTTTAAATACCTTCTAGAGAAAGCTTGCCTATAATCATCCTTAATGCATGCTAAATTTATTATTTTGAATGCAGCATAAAAGCTTTAAAATGCTCTTAAATGAAATATATATATCCATAATTTCTAATGTTACGGAATGCTTTTGTGTGTCCCTGTAAACAATGTATAATCATTATATACACCACTAAATACAATACAGAATACCTAATGAATAAAATTTCAAAATTTGACATAATTTGGTTGATTATGTGACATTGTCGGAAAACTTTTGTAAGTTCTGCACTTTTATTATTTTCCTAAGCACACATTTACCTACAGAAAACATGCTTGTAAGCATCTCAGTATTGTATGTTACTTTCATTTTGTTGAATGAAGTGTAACCATTTCGATATGAGTTTAAACGAAAATCTTAGCATAAACAGTAATGATACGAAATAATTTGGTGTGGCCCTGTATTAAGTAGAATTCTGGGATTCCACTGTAGAAAGTTCCAATTTATTGTCCAGGTATCCATACCGCTAAAAAGATGGCCGTTAAAGTAAAACAGACTAACTGATGCTACATAATACATTTTTGTTTTGGAGAGGTTTCATAGGAAATAAATAGTTCCTTATAGTAGAAGTACATATAGACCGTAAGTTACGAGAATGTAAAAGGTAGAGGTGAGAGAGAGCTACGTTATCGCGTGTTATTTAAGCAGCCGTTCGGGAGCGAATTCCTCGTGTTCTCTATCTCGCAGTCATGCCCCGACTGCCCAATAACGCCAATTTTTTTTTTAAATAGCGCCAAACGCAGAGCCAATTACATCTCCTTTGACTCTCGAACTAATTAATACAAATATTTTGAATTTAGAGAGTTCGTTATAAAAGTGTATGCCAAACATTATGCCAAATTTTATCGCCAGAATATCGTTTGGGTAAGGGAGACAGAAAGACTACGATTTATTACCACATCCTGTTACTTAGAAGATAGATTTAAATTACCCCTAAATGATATTACAATGGAAATTTATTGCTTAATTTTAATTCTAATAAATAAACTTACGCAATTTAAAAGAATGAAATATAATTATGTGTACACAACGGTTAATAGATGAAAATATTTTTCATATTTTATTTTATTAAATTACTTAGTACCGAAAGAAATATAAATCTAAAAGAGCGTTATTTAATAAAAGACATTTATATTACTCGGAATAAATTATTAATTTTAAAGAATATGTTTTTGTTCTCAGCAGATTTATTTAATAGATTAACAGATAAAATATTATTAGAATCAAGGTATTTATTTATAGAGACAAAAGCGATTAAATATGAAAGATAATTTAGAATTTCGTTAGATATTTTATTAGACATTTAATTTATTGAAAATTTAGTAATTAATTATTACATTTATTTAAAACTGTAATTAAAACTGATGTATGTGAAGGAACGCCTTCACACCCTGTATACGAACCATAAGCAATATATAAATATAAACCCAAAATTGTACAGTTAATTCTCTGTGGTTCGTGAACACGTGTACCACTTTACACGTCAGTAGAGTGATTTTTGCAGCCGCTATCGTGAGGCATACATACATACATACATGAAGAGAAACTGACAAAATCTTTCTGAGTCTCCATATTGAAGACTCTACTATCGTTTCGGCAATAAAACCAAAGATGCAAAAGCACACTGAAGAATTTTCAGAGAATTTTAACGGTATATCAAAGATAGGATGCACTTAATCCTGTTTCTGATTCATTCATTGCTAAATAAGCGGCTGGTGATTCGGTCGTGACTCGGGGCATTGTCCTAAATTCCGTTACATTTACCAATTTTAGAAATATTAATATATATATTCTACATTCAATTCTAAATAAAAGAGTAGGAGACTATTATTGTGAACTTGTCAAACTTTATCTCAATATGCAAACAATGTCAAAAATCAAAATAAATTCAAAACGACTTTAATAAGTTATCAATGTACATTTCTGAATATATATATATATATATATATATATGTGTGTGTGTGTGTGTGTGTGTGTGTGTGTGTGTGTGTGTGTGTGTGTGTAATTTCTTTTTTTGATATATGTATAATATAAAACATTTAACGAGAACAAACGAATGTCTTAAGCACAATTTCAAGCTGTCTAAAACAGCATATCTTTTATATATGAAAAAGTATCTTCCCATTCCTTTTTTATCTTTATTATTAATGAAAAAATGTTAATGATATATATTAAAGTTAATTAATAATAATGATATAATAATAATTACAAAAAATTGGGAAATCTGGCTTTAGGGGGCTTTAGGAGTGCGGTCTGCCGTTTGCCTAAAAAGCGACCAACACATACGTGGCTCAACTTTGGTTTTTGTCACTTTCTCGTCATCATTTCTGTTTAATATACTGTGAAGACGCTGAAGATTTTTTTTATTAATTACCATCTTTTGTAATAATTACCTGAGAATAAAAAAAAAAAAAAGGAACATTCGCTCTTGGAGAATTGAACCCAAAACCTCGGTATTTTCAGCCTGACGCTCTGACCAACTGAGCTATTGGATCACGGTGAGGGTTTTAATTTTATGTTTCTATCTCTAGAGATAACCATTTTAAAAATTTATAGATTTTAGTTAATTAAAAAAATTAATATTTTGGAAATCGGGCTTCGAGATGCATTAGGAAAGGTCAATACCGACTTCCAAGCAAAATTCTGTAGCTCGACGATCAGCCGTTTGTCTACAAAGCGACGGTCGCTGTACACACATCTTCTTTTATTATATGTAGAGATTATTACATTAGATAAAATGTTCAGTTATATTATTAAAATTTGTCATTTAAGTTTTTGAATAGCAATTCTTCAATAATTAACAATTTAAACGAATTGTATTTTTCGAAATGTGGTAATTCATTTAAGAATATATACTTATTTTATCTATGTATCTATTTATTTCTAAAACTTTACATAACTGCAGTTTTCATGTTTCATATTTTTATCAGTAATTTTTCATAGACTGAAAGTATAAACATACAGTTTCTTTAAAAATTAAAGCAAAATAATATATTTAAAAAACAAATTACATATAAGGAATGGTTACAAATTAGAACTGTTATATCGAAATATTATGGATAAAATAATATTCTTTAGTATTTGGGTTAACGTTATGCTACAAACAAAAGATTATTATTTGTGACAAGACGCAAAAAATTTCGTGACACAGTTTTACGTCCCAGTAAATGAAAAATTATATGTCCAGAATTTCTTTTCCTCCGGCAATAATCAGAATACAAATATTTGTTTAATCAATGTCTATATAATGGAAAACGATGCTTATGCCATTGTGTTTGCTTCATTTTTGGGTCACCAAAAATAAAATATTTTGTCATGTAACAATTTCATTATACACAATTCTATGTGTTACAACAATTTTCTTGTATCAAAAAGTGATTTATTTTCCGAAGTTATCATACATAACGAGATTACAATTTTTTCTTGAGTTATTTATTTATGTGTGCTACTATTAATGTTTAAAACATTTGAACCTTTTATTTATATCTTCATGCGTCTAAATTATGCCATTAAAATACAAATAAACGACGCATTTTAATACTTGTTAATATCGTGATATTTTGCAAAATCTCGGGTAAGTATTTGTAAAACATGGGTAAGTGTTTGCAAAACTGCATGTATACTGCATTTTTTTATCTACTTAATAAGCTTATAATAGTTAAAGTATAAAGCAAAGTGTAAATAATGTAACATTGCTTTAGAATATTTAAAAGAAACTTTTAAACGTATTCGGTTCTCTGAAGACTGCAAATATTGATATGTGAAATAAATTTGTTATACTTAAATGAAGATTATTATGTTAAAAATATTACATTTATTGGAAGGTATAAAATTTAAGCGTTTCAAAAACATTAAAAAAATATTTTTATGCAAATCATCTTTAATTTTTTAGAAGCTTTTTATATGAAATTGACCTTTGTTATCGTGTCTTCGTGTCACGCTAGTAAACAAAGCGCCTTCATTTTAAAGTAAATATAAGCCGTTCCGTTTGCCACTCCTTGGTTTAGATGGTTACAGCGGCACGTTAATAACGTGGTGGTCGAGAGTTCGGTCTACGGAAGGTCGTGTTAATTTTTGAAGATAATTAATAGAAAAGGTGTCAATTGATATAAGAACATTTTCCTTTGCTTACACAGTATCCTAAGCATTTTTTTAGGAGTTTTTTAAGAAACTCTTTTTTTTTCTTTTTAGATGTTAAAAATCACAAAGTATTTTTGATAGTAAAAAAAAAGCACCAAATAAAAAGTTTTAAGTAAAAAATACATAAATATATATTTTTTAGAAACTTATTTTTAGGTAGATTCCTTATAGGAGATCTACCTATTGCAATGGTTCTCATGACACGACTTCTGGAAAATTTCTTCATATCTTCACCGATCATGACCCCTAGAACCCAAAACCACCCTCCGTTCAAAAGTTTATATATATATATATATATATATATATATATATAGGTATATATATATATATATATGTATAACGCTTTTTCCCATGTTAAGTTGTGAACACGATAACTGGAGTAATTTTTATTTAAATTTAACCAGCTCGGGATATGTTGTCAGGACAGTAAAAATCTCGGACGAGTTCGTAGATGGGGTATCCTGCTCAAAGGGGGTGGAAATGGTGGGGGGTGGAAATTTTCATTTGCCCATAATTTCTTTAATATTGAAAATAGGAAAATACTTCAAATCAGGCGAATTACCGCCTTACCCTAAAGAACAACTTTTGTACTTAAACTTTTATGATAACTTCAATTGCTTAAAAGTTACAAGTTAAAACGTGATTTTTCTTGTGATGAACCCGACATTTTCTGTAGCTTTCATTGCAAAAATTTATAATCTGATGCTTATGTCACGTGCAAATGATAATAAAAAAGATTACTGAAAATATAATAAAATTTTAATCATGTTTTTAAACAATATAATAATCTGATAAAAAAAAAAAAAAAAAAAAAAAAAAAAAAAAGTTTAATTTAACAGAAAATATGACGTCACAATTACAACAATGTACTGAGAAAAATCGTGATTTTAAACAAATAAAATAAAAGTTAATAAAAAAATAAGTAAATAAAATCAACATATATTAGGGCTAAGCAGATTTAGACTTAGCTTTATGACATAGATGCTATAATCATAGAATAATAATAAAGGAAGAAGGAGCGTACGTGTTTTGGTTTCGGTTTGTAAAATCCAGGAATGCCGGGTATACGGTTGTAACAGTGCTTCCATCTGATTGGTTGGCGACTTGTTGGCGAGATTTTTGAATCGTCTCGTCTGTCTCTCAATCAGTCTGCGAGGCAGCACCCACAACAAACAGCGATAAATGCGTGGAGGATGGGTGCCCTACTTCAAAGTTGAGAGGAGCAAAACTAGCTTTCGCTGGCATTTCACTAGAAGGGGTTTGTAAGCATTAGAGTATTGGCATGCTACTTCTTCTTTTATTATTATTCTATGGCTATAATGTAAAAGATAAATGTCATCGTTAAAAAAAAAAAAATCTTATAAATCGATGCTAAACGAATTTAACTCGCATGGTAGAAAAGGTAATAAATTTGGGGACATTTAGGTATCCCTTTAACAAATGAACTAGGGACGATTTTAATTAATTTTCCGTTGAAGTTTATTTTCATGAAAATTTAAATTTAACTTAAAGTATTTCATTACTCGAATTCCCTTATTTTGATAAATAAAATTATAGCATTTAAAAAAAAATAAAGAACACTCTTTTACTGAAAAATGAACTAATAAAGGTTTTAGAAAACTATTACATACTTTTAAATCTTTATTAAAAAAAATTAATTGTTGCTACTCGACATTATACAAATACATCCAAATCCTGTGTCACATACGATCCGCGTTTGTAATGATCGATAGATGGCGCTCTCTGAACTGCAGTTGTTAGTAAATATAACAGCCACGTTTATTTATTATTCTTCTTTCTCCGCCATTTCATCATGGAAAGTCGATTGCATAATATGAGGATATGCAGTGGTGTGATAATTTCACCTTAGCCCACCAGAGGGCGAGCATTTCATTACAATCGCGGATAGTTTTGTTTAAGTATTTATTTTTTTTTTGTTTGTTTGTTTGCCCTTGGAACCTGCCCCTGATGAGAAAAGTGCCTGGAAGCACTGTATCTAGTATTGTCATTGGTTATGAAGTCGTGTGCAATATTTCAGGTCCTTTGGAAGACAAGAAGTTGCCGAAAATTGAATTGCAAAATTCCGTTACATACATTAATAGTTGCATCATATCAAGTTAATAAAAGTGTGTTAATTAAAAACTTTGTTAAACGCTTTAATTAATCATTTAAAAATATTAAAATAATACGTCAATCTTAATACAAATATCGTTTGTGGTGAATAGTTTAGAATGTCAGTTTAGGCAAGAATTTAAAATTTACGATTGAGAGTAATACGTTACAGCTTCCTTTGACTTTTTATCTTGTCGAAACAAGATATTGGTCTGTGAAGAGATATGAGGTTTTCGCGTGGAAAGAAAATATAATGACGCCAAAGCTGCCTTTCTCCATCTCCAAGCTCGCCAGATTTTGTCGCCAAGTCAAAAATTTCGTCGTCAACTATCAACTTTTGCCGCCAAATCACAAATTTCATTGCTAAGTCGCAAGTTTTGTCACCAAAATCTTGCCAAATCATGCAATTTACTAAATTCATAACAATTAACATTGAAATTCAGCGGTGCCAAATGCTCAAATGTTAACTAATGTTAATGTTAATGTTCCAGCTTATGTGAACCAAAACAGTTTCACTTTGCAATTTTTACTCATCTGACAATAAGAATCACAAAAACACAATACAAAACTTTCAATAATTCAATAAGAATTACAATGAAATAACTATTCAAAAACTGCTACCACTTATCTGTATTTGACTTGACCATAACAACGCCAGGCTTACCACAACTAGTGAGATCACAAGTGCATTTTCACGTTTCTATTACTTTTTCTTTTAAAAGAAAGATATTGAACAACAGTTATATGGATTTTAAATAAAAAATATAATTTTAATGAAGCTTGGGTGGGGAGGGGGGTGTAGCCCAATAGCCCCTTCCGGGATTCACCATTGCTGGGATTGTATATCTCTAAGGCTTTTATTTGTTGAATGATTATGAGCTTGAATTTTAAAAAATTGAAACATTTACAAACCAATAAATTTAGCCTAAAATTTTAAGTAGAATGAATAAAACCCTTTTGTAGTTGAAAATTAAATTTCTTGAAAACAGAATAGCGACGTAGATAATGCAAAGTGTGGGAACAAAGCCTTTGGCTAGGTATTAATGCATATGTAAAATTTCTTTACAATTGTAACATTAACGTAAAGGAATCTACCTTTGCCTTTAAGCTTGCCGAAAAGGGATTTTTTAAATTGGTTTTTGTTATCGCGTCTTCGTGTCATGCTAAAAAAAACAAAGCGCTTCCACTTTAAAGTAAATGTAAGGAATTTCTACATCGTTAAATGGCTCAGTTGATTAAATTGTAATGTTGATAACGCGAATATGGTGGGTGGGTTCGGTCTTCAAAGGCCGACGGGTTATTTTTTTTATAGATAATTAATAAAAAAGATGCCATTTGTTAAAAACAATACCTTTCATGACCCGCACAGTATCTTAAGAAATTTTGATTAGCTTTTTAAAAAAGCTTTTTTTTTTTTTTTTTTGTCTTTTTTTTAGTAAAAAAAAAAAAAAAAAAAAAAAAAAAAAAAAGAATATTATTGCAGTGACATACTATAAAAATTAAAGTTCCAGCAATAAGAAAGATTTTAAAAACGAATGTAGATATTTAACGTTTACACGAGATGAAAATTCTTAAATATTCAATGTATTTCAAAAAGCTATCAAGAACAATAATTTTGCATTACTTATATTTTTCTAGCATGTTCTATGACTTTTTTTGACTGTTGTTTGAATTTTGGTTAGAAAGTCATGCTGAAAATGCGCTGGTCGTGGGTTCGATCCTAAAAGGCCGTTGTGCTTTTTTCTTTCTTTTTTTTTTTTTTTTTTTCAGTTGATTAAAAAACAATGTCAGTATCTAAAAGAAAATCTTTATTTGTCTACACAGTATCCTAAGAAATTTTGATTAGATTTTTAAAAAGCTTAATTTATAACTAAAAAGCACAAAATAAAAAAAGTAAAAGATATTTTTTTAAGATTAGAAGCTTTTTATTGCAAAGCCCTAAAAATCATTAAAAAAAAAAAAAAAAAAAAAAAAAAAAAAAAAAAACATGCTATAAAGAAATGAAAGTTTTAACACTAATGAAATTTTAGAGAAAAATATAGATATTCTCCTTTGGAAGAGATGAAAATGATTTAAATATTCAAAATATTTTAAAAAGCTTTCGAGACCTTTAAAATTTATGGCAACGAATAACTATACAAAAAACAAATAACTAAGAATATTGGTCTCGAACGCTTTAAAAAAAAATTGAATATTTAAAAATTTTCCTCTCTTGCAAAAGGGAAATATCTATATTTTTCTCTAAAATTTCATTAGTGTTAAAACATTCATTTCTTTATAGAATCTCTTTACCTGAATATATATTTTTTTACTTTGTGCTTTTTAGGGCTTCATAATAAAAAGCTTCTAATCTTAAAAAAGAATATTTTTTACTTAATTTTTTATTGTATGTTTAGTTCCTAAATGTTGGTGAAAGACATGGTCTTCATAAAAAAATGTTAATAGAACAAAGGGATCACTATATGCCGCATGACATGGACACAAGCGTTGTTTGGTTGCAATCATCGGACATTTTGGTATTGGGATTTATTTAAAACGTTGTGTATCAGGAACTTATTTAATGGATCAATTAACTTTAGGACTAATTGATTAACGGATTAAAACATTAAAGATTACTTGATTAAAGAATTAAAGGACCAATCCACTTTACAAATCATATGAATAAATGCCGATATGCGGCGATCTTTCATTAAAAACATTGTACATGTACCACATCCACATATTGGAATAAAAAAATGGTGGTAATTTTAAGCCATATTTATAAACAAGAATTAAATTTGTTAATAAATATTAAGGAAAATTTAATTACTGTTTTAATTGTTAATTCTGTATTCATTTAACACACATATTACGCTCACAGTACCAAAGTTTTTTAGCAGTCATTTTTGTTACTAATTTTCTCTTTATAATTCGAAACCGCATACTCCGCTGTAATATTTATAACATTTGACATATTACACTAAAATCTGTAGGTTTCTGAATACCTAATTTTATACTCACCCTGTATCTTGTGTAGATTTTTAAAGTAAAGACTAAATTTACCCTTTCACGACGAATAGGAGCATTTATTTACCAGAAAAATTTTGAATTTTTTCGAAGTGTGTTTACTGCCTGATACATATTATAAAACCTTTCCTTCGAAACGTAATTCACGCAAAAACAGATTTCTCATATAAAAAATAGAATTTTGATCTTCCCAACGTTGTTTGAACACTGAATTAATTTCTATTAGAGAACTTATAAAACTACAAAACATTTTATAACCAAAAATTTATGAAAAAATAAATAAATAAATAAATAAAAATTAGAAAATTTTCATGTAGTGCAACAAGCAGTTAAAAATTATTTAATAAGAAAGATTTTACTTAAAAATATTGTTAATAACAAAATATATTTAAAAGAAGTATCAGTGACTTTTAAATAGCTTAAATAACCAAAATGTTGTGTTAAATAAAAAAAAAAAATAATTTTATAGAAAGAAATTTAATACCATGCATTTTCAATGCCATTTATTTAATTAAATATTTCCTGATATATTACCAAAATTCCATTAATTATATTGCATAAGTAATGTCAATCTTCTATTATAGACAATAGATTCTTAATTTATTTCCTGTCACTTTCAAGTAACTTACCTATCTCAATGTCTAAAAGCCATTATTTTAATTATTTCATACGAAGAGGAAGTGTATCTTATCGCTGTCAATGTTACCTTCAGACTGTCAAGTACATATTCAATTTAAAGATCGATGAAACACAGGTACATTGATAATTTCTCTGTAAAGTTTTTTGTTGTTGCTTCGTAAATAAAATTTTAATTATCTTGACTTTTGAAAGATTTTTACAGAGACGATCGTACCTCAATTATTATATTGAACATCAATTATTATGATCTTCAATTCACTTTAAAACGTCGGAAAACAATCAGAAAACATTCTGTTGCTTTACCCTATTCAGAAGATTATTTAAAAAAAAAAAAAAATCACATATCACATTAAATAAACGTAAAAGAGCAACATACCAAGCATAAACATGAAATAATATTAAATTCGATTTAATGAATAATAAATTCGGTTTAATTTAACTCGATTCAAAATCTTACTTTAAGAAATAATTTAATATATGGTTTGTTATCTGCTAATAAACTATAATTATGAAACTGTAAGATATTTGCATTATTTTAAATTGTGTAGTTTTAATTTATATATTCAACATATAGTATTAACTATATGTTGACTTAGTTTTGCTACATTATTTTATAAATTTAAAGCCCAATTAAGAAAAATATTGTTTATTTAAAGTTTTAAAGCTATGAAATATAATTTCCTCAGAAGCAACATTTATCTTTTAGAAATACAAATAAATAAATAAGTAAAATAAAATTAATTACTGAAATATTTATTTATTTTTAATTACTACATTTCGTGCAACCATTTGAGCCTCTGCGCAACTGTGGACTCAACGAATCCAGTTTTGAAATAGGGGTGAAACCCCTTGTCGTATAGCAAAAATAATCAATAAGGGAACTCCAAATGACTGGACGTTTACCAAATCACAACCTGTCTGTCACTTTTCCACCCCTCCAAGATTCGTCCACACTGCTAGGCATAGGAAACGTGGTTACACTATAACTATCCAACTTTTATCTTTTAAAATTAACACTTCTCTGTATGTATTTATTTATTTATTTACTTTTATTTTTAATTTCATTTTCATTATTTTATTATTTATTATTTTATTATGTCCAAAAATTCACTATCGAGTTTTAACCTGATTTACATGTTTTAAGGTCTTCTAAGTCCAAAAGCGTAGTTTTCGCCAATTGGCCAGTGTATGTGTGTATGTATGTATGTGGGAAATCTTCTGACTTCCATATCTCCAAAACTTTTAAAGATATAACAACAAAACTTTAGATTTGAGACAGGTCTGGTGTACAAAGCAATTTTTCAAATTTTGGTGAAAATTGGTAAACCGGAAATGGTACATAGAAAACCGAAAGTGGAACTGTAAGTCCGTATCTCAAAAACATCTATTGTCAGTTAGTTCAGAAAAACTGATAGGCGTCCTGTATAAATAGCTCTATTTCAGGTCTCACAAGTACGTTTCTTTCAAACGAACCATATTAACTACCTTTTAAATATCCTTTTGTGTGTAATTATTGTTTTCCAGTCAATAAATGTGCATGCCAAATTTTGGTAAAAGTTTGTATCTCAAAAACGGTTCTAACGATTTTCTTGAAAACTGTTACATAAATCCATTTTCGATATCCTTTCACATATATTACGCGTTTATTACAAGAAAATTAACAGTTATCTTAATTCGGTAGGTCAGTGTTAGATATATGAAATTGGTGTTTCAAAAATAACTCTACACACACACACACACACACACACACACACACACACACACATATATATACATATATATATATATTTATATATATAATAACTTTTCAGTCAATCTACAAAGTATTACACAAATATGTTTAAAATATATTGGTAAAGTGCAATATATGAAATCTAGTGGGTAATCTAAAACACAGTCACATGGGGCATTTCCAAATTTTTAAACAACTAAAATTTATTTTATTATTTTTTTTTAAATAGTTTCCGAGAATTTTTAATGCATTTAATATTAATACATTTCGAAGAACATATATGAAACTTTCATGTTTTTAACAAAACGATTTAAACAACCGATTTTCAACTTCCAGCATCGCCTGAAGTCCGTCATAGCCGTCATAGATCATTATAAATATATTTGTCTAACTTTAAAACAATGCTTTTGATAAAATAAGCCACTTTAGTTTTTAAAATGCAACATATGTCATAACGATGTCAAGAAAAACACAGGAAAAGATTATTTTTAAACTAACGATAAATGAAAATATCATATATATATATATGATATATGTTTGGTGAGAAGTATGGAGCTAAGGATTGTTATTGGCTAATTGCTACTATCCTTTCAAAAACTTCTCTTTAACTCCTACACGGAAGGGCCTCCCTGATGAAGACTTCTGTGTGTTTTGGGGTTTCATTTCATTTCATTTGATAAATTATTCCTATATTCAAGTTTTACATTTCCTTTTGCAGCAATTTTGCTCATTGGTTTGTAAATCTCCTGTTGGTTTTTCTAATCTTCAAAATTTTTATTTTAATTTCATATATATGAATACTTGTTTTAAAAGTTTCTTATATATATATTGATATATTTGATATATTGGAGCTTTAAATATCATATATTTGATATATTGGAGGAATTGAACTTATTTCTACTTGACGTATAAGACAGGTAAGCAGAGCTTGTTTGCGTGTACTTAATTTGTCGCAGAGGGTCGAATTTTAAATAGAGATGTCATTACGCTATCGAAGACAATATGAGCTGTTGTTAGAGTCTGAGAGGTTAAGAATAATCGGGATGATGGGAGCTGTTGGTGGTCAGCTTAGTGAATAACTCGCTACCTAGGCCATTCTGATTTTCCTGTAATTAGGTTTTTGGATCTGTTGACAAGTTGGAGGTCGCTTACATGACAACTAGGCTGAGGACGCCCTTCCTCGATAGACCAATAGTCGAGAAAACCGTCACTTCATACGACACGCACACATCGCGCCAACTGCTTCATTCACAGCCAAATGTCTCATTGTCAAAACCTTTACTACGGGTTCTCACGTCTGTCCGTACCATTGAAAGGCTCCTGTATCAAGGTGCTGCTATCTCGTCACCCATTACGTATGCTGGCAATGACCTCCCTCCTGTTGCTTCCGTTTGAATTGGTGTCACACTCGACGGAATTAGACTGTAATCGAATGGAACCAGATCGTCTTCAGCGACGAATCCGGATTCAATTTGGACAGTGATGACGTTCATGTACCTTTGTGGAGTCCCCATGGTGAATGCTTCATTTTTCCTTTCCTTTAGAGCGGCACACCACAACCACAGCTGGTGTGGTGGTATGGGGTGATATCATATACCATGCATGGTCACCTCTAATATTGATCCACGTCACTATGACAATCCAGCGGTACGCGGTACGTTCGTGACTTCATTTAGTCACATGTGTTGCCACTTATAGCAGGGCTCCCAAGAGCCATTTTTCAACAATGCAATACTCGACCCCAGACAACAAGGATATAACAGGACTGCCTCTGCCACATTACCATCTTTCCCTGGTCTGCTCGATCCACCGATAGAGAATATCTGGGATCACTTCGGACGGCAATTTCACAGCCTAAGAGTTTTGTCAAATTAGGGGACGCGTTTACAGCAACTCTGTAACGAGATGCTGCAAGACATCATACGGGACATGTGTGCCTCAATGCCCGCCTGCATCACGTCGTGTATTCACGCTCGAAATATACTAAGAGGGTTAGTCTACTAGATCCGAACTGCGGTGATTCTCGATTTATTACAAATAATAACTTAAAAAGTTATCGTGACACATTAAAATATCTGAGCTTCATCATTTTTCTTAACATGAAGCGGTAGAAACAAAAAA
Organism: Salticus scenicus; assembly: GCA_963930645.1. Lineage (NCBI taxonomy): Eukaryota > Metazoa > Arthropoda > Arachnida > Araneae > Salticidae > Salticus > Salticus scenicus. The sequence continues at coordinate 235,939,644 of OZ005649.1, forward strand.
AAAAAAAAAAAAAAAAAGATCTGATTTTATATGAGGTAGCTTTTATTTTATTTTTCTAATGCTACTAGAACTTTGTGAAAAATAGAAACAATAATTAAACAGAGTTTTTATTTTTATTTTATTTATTTATTTATTTTTAATGAAATTCTGCTAGATAATTTGATATGTACAAAATAAATATATTCACCAATAATAATAATAATAATAACAATAATAAATAGTTATTTTATAAATTTTGCATAGTTTGGAAATTTACCTATAAAAGGAGGACAACCATAACTATTTAAAACTCACAAACTAATTTTCATATAGTCGTTTTTTTAGCTATTTAATAAGTTATCAAAATGAACTAATTTTGTAAAATATATTTATATAAGCGTAAACGATTTCTTTAAAACAATTATCACATGATATAAAAATCCTTATAAATTTAATATTTTTTACACAGTTTTTGTGATTACAAAAGAAAAAAAAATGGATTAATAATGATAATTATAATAATAATAATAATAATAATAATTAAATGTCTTTATGAGTTTGAATATTATAATATACCAGTGACATTAATATGGATTAATAAATAAAAATTGTGCATAGAATAGTTAAATATATATATATATATCTATTGTCACCATTTTTGTTTTAAAAGAGAAAATCTTACTAATTAAACATAGTTTCTAACAACAATTTAGGTTTAAATTAAATTTATAATACAACTAGAACCGCTAGAAATTACTTGTCATTTCATCCGTGTCATGTTAAATTTACCAAATTGAAATTCTAGTGTCAACACTTTAATTAGTTTCTCCCTAAATATTTGAATAAAATTCACTTGTTTGTTAGATGCTTTAACAACTAATGAATAATATTATAGGCTGAAATTCGCATGTAAAAACTTATCTAATCAAATAAGAGGTACAAATAATTATTTTTTATTAGACAAATTAAAAAGGAATAATGCATTATTCTAACAATTTTACTGTTTTATTTTTTATAACTTAATACATACAATATATTTCTCTTGTAATTCCACTAGGAATATGAATGGTTTATTCCAAAATAAATGATAAAAAAATATGATGATAATGATAATAGCACGATGGATAGCGACAAGGTTTTGATGTTATTTTTAATAAAATTCAGAACCTGATAAATAAATTTGTATGCATAAAAAGTCATTTTTAATTTTTCATATAAATTACACACACACACACACACACAAAATAAATAAATAAATAAATTTTATATATACGTTCTGCATTACGAATTTTAATTTTAGACTACGTCACATACTGCTAGGTAATAATGATGAGTCTTCAATAATGAAGCTGATTCAAAATTAGTATTTTTTTTTTAATGATTAAGTTTTTATCTGTAAAGTACGCCAGTTGTATACATTTTATTATAAATATATTTTAATTGTTATTATTTGCATTAAGACAAACATCAGAAAGCTAACCAAATCAAATTCAAAACACAGCAATTCAATATTTCTATTCATTATTCTATTCGGGATGTATTCCGTCCTTCTGTATACATAAGAAACAACTCTTGAAAAAGTTTTCATTTCTTGTTTTTGATAAATTTACTCGTTTTAAACGCGATTTGATCATTTAAAAAAAATGTACGTTTGTGTGTCGATGTACCTCCATGTTCGTTGCCAAAAAATTCGGGTTGGTGTGTCTAACAAAACGATGGAAGGAATTCTACTTTTTTTTTTCGCACCTACATCTAATATTTTGCTGAGTAGCCTTTGGCATATATAACCAAGTAGGTAGTGCTGCTATGCTACAATTTTACTCGTTTACGGAAAGACTATATTTTAAATATAACATGTTAAAACGTCGCGGGAAAAATCGCAGCACTTGCTGTAATTTCATTATTAATTGACGCAGAAAAATTTAATAGACACCATTCAACAGGAAATTAAATGCACTTTTTGAAAATGCTGTCGAATTTTGAATTAGGGGTTATCTACATATAGCACCTTCAAAATTTGAACGCTTATAACCCTGTGAAAAAATAAGTAAAATATACACCCAATATGCTTTTTCAAATTGTCGCGATTCCAGGAATTCAAATGTAAATTAATAATCTGGTGTGTCACTCACACGACTTTCTCTTATCCTGAAATTTAATACTATAAATACAGGTTGCAGATTAATAGGTAAGATAACGAGTAGTGTTATGTAAACCTATGTTAAACAATTCATATTAGGCCTCTGAAGAGTTTTATAAGATAATTAGTTCTGTGTGAGGAGGGCTACCGCCACCCTCAAACCCCCGTTTCATTAATACACCTACATTCATATAGAATTTAATTCGATTATTAAAAAATAATTCTGTTTTTAAAAAATAATTTAATAAAATTATTATTTAAAAAATATATCTTTTATGATAAGGCAGACGATTTCCATATTAAAGAAGTAGTATAACACCAAATATCCAAAAAAAAGTCCATTTTATCTATATATATATAAATGAATGTTTGTCTCTATGTCCTTTATAAAATCATAAACGGCTTGACCGATTTCGATCATTTTTTTTTTTTTTTTTTTTTTTTTTTGTTTGTTTGTTTTCCTTATAGGTCAGGGATGGTTTAGGAAACAAAAAATTGAAAAAAACAAAAATTTGAAAGAAGATATTAAATAAAAACTCCATTTTAACTTTAAAATGAAAAAAAAGAAAAATAGATTTGATTCCAAAATAAAAAAAATTCACGTTTATTTATTTTTTTCCGGAAATAAAATATTTTTTATTTCGCGTGATAAATAATAAAAATTAGAAAAAAAAATTAATGTACTATGAAAATATTCGCGTGTAAATAAATATTTTCATACAGGTACTTGGTATTAGCTTAAAATTATAATTTAATTGAGTAGTACATACTTTTCTTTTCTACAGTAAAACAAAATTCTTCGTTTTAATTGATACTTTATATGTAACTTATAAAGGTTCTTTTATGTTTTTGTAAATAGTAATAATTTCATATTTATTAGAATTTTTTATTTTTTTATTTTGTATATATCATAAAAGTTTTTTTTTTTTTTTTTTTTTTTTTTTTTTGGTATGGAACAGCTTTAGTTAATTTGGCACCGAAGTACCTCGGACGTTTCTCGCCAAGGTAATTTGAAAATCGGAATCTTCTTCTATCTTATCTCATGTGATGATCTTCAGCAAAGTGTTGTGCATGAGTCTACGAAGGTTTCTGAGTTGGTAAGAGCAATCTTTATTCAAACGCCTTTTTCGCGAAGTTTACGTACAATTATGCCTATAAAGCGACAAGCAATTGACCGATCTACACCTGAAGCACGGAAGAAAAGAGCATTACGAGCCTCAGAATTAAACGAGCAATGAGCATTAAAGCTGGAAAATCTTAGAGTGCATGACGCTGAGCCCCGTTCGTCTGAATCATCTGAACAACGAGAAGTGAGGTCAGAAAATGATCGAATACGTACTACTCAGGCACGTTCTTCTGAGACAACTGAACAACGAGAAAGAAGGCTGAAAAATGTTCGAATAAGCACCGCTCGATCAAGACGAACACTGCACGCTGATTTAAATCTTGGTGCATTCCATTATAACAGTAATAATGATTACAGTCTTCATACAAGTGTCGTCATAAGAAAAATGGATAAAATTTGTATGAATTGTAGCGCCCTCAAATTTAAGAACGAAATGCCAGGAATATGTTGCACCAGTGGAAAAGTTAAACTGCCAGAATTACATCCACCACCCGAACCACTATCAGCGTTGCTATCAGGTGTTACACGAGACTCGAAGCATTTCTTGGAAATTATTCGTAAATACAATTCATGTTTTCAAATGACATCATTCGGTGCAACGAACATCGTGCGAGAAAATTACATGCCAACATTCAGAGTCCAAGGACAAATTTATCATCGTGCCGGATCGCTTCTACCATTGCCGGACGCAGATCATAAGTTTCTTCAAATTTATTTCATGGCAAACAGTGATGAACAAATTGAACAACGACGTCATTACAATGCGGGCACTAGACGAGAAATCGTGGCTGCGTTACAAGCCCTTTTCGATCAACACAATGAATTAGTTCAATTGTTTAAAACCGCCATTCAACGAATGCCAGACGATGACTACGCAGTTGTAATTCGAGCAGACAAAAGACCCGTTGGCCAACACAAAAGACAGTTCAATGCACCAACAATCGATGAAGTGGCGATCGTGATAGTTGGAGAAGAATTCAAATCGCACGACATAATTCTTCATCGCAGAAGAGGTGGCGTTCAGCGAGTCTCTGAAACTCGTCGCTCATATGACGGATTGCAGTATCCGATTCTGTTTTGGCGAGGAGAAGATGGATATCATTTCAACATCAAAATGAGAAATCCACAAACAAGCGAGGAAAAGAATAAGAAAGTCAGTGCAATGAATTATTATTCGTATCGATTGATGATTCGTCAAAACGTAATGAAAAATTATATGTCCAGAATATCTTTTTCTCCGGCAATAATCAGAATACAAATATTTGTTTAATCACTGTCTATATAATAGAATGCTTATGCCATTCTGTTTGCTTCCATTTTGGGTCACCAAAAAGAAAATATTTTGTCATGTAACAATTTCATTATAAGTCTTTCTATGTGTTACAACAATTTTCTTGTAACACATAAGTGATTTATTTTTCGATGTTGTCATATACAACGAGATTATAACCTGTTCTTGAGTAATTTATTTATATGTATTATAATTCATATTTAACATATTTGAACCATTTCTTTTTTCAGTCTTTATGTGCCTAAATTATGCCATTAAACTACAAATGAGCAACTCTTTTTCTCACTTATTTATTTCGTAATGTTTTGCAAAATCTCAGGCAAGTGTTTGTAAATGAAGCTGCATGTATACTGCAATTTTTTACCTACTTAATTAGCTTATAATAGTTAATCAATAAAGAAAAGTATTACTAAAGTAACAATGCTTAAGAATATTTAAAAGAAGCTTTTAAACGTATTCGGTTTTTTGAAGATTATAAATATCTGTATGTGAAATAAATTTGTTATACTCAAAAGATGATTATTATATTAAAAATATTATATTTATTAAAAGGTATACAATTTAAGCATTTAAAAAACATTAAAAAAATATTTTTATGCAAATTACCTTTAATTTTTATATGTCCAGTTCTTAAAATTTTGGTGAAGGAAGGTAGCTTTATAAAAATTATTAATAGAACTAAGGAATGACTACATTTCCCTATACATGGACACAAATGTCGTTTGGTTGCAATCATTGTGCATTTTGATATACGGATATCTATAAAACGCTGCGTATCAGAAATTTGTTTACTATATTTGACATTTAAAGGACAAATCATATAAATAAAAACCGATATACTGCGAGCTTTAAGACATCGTATATCTTCCTCTTCCAATTATTGGAATAATAAAATGGTGGTCTCATTGAGGAACATTTATAATCAAGATTTAACATATAATGTATGATGAATTAATAAATAATACATTATGAGTTAGCAAATAATAAGGAAAGTCTAATTACTGTTTTAGTTGTTAATTCTGTATTCCTTTAATGCACATATTATGCTCACAGTACCAAAATTTTTTACCAGTCACTTTTGTTAATGTTTTTCTCTTTATAATTCCAAACCCCATACTTTGCTGTGATGTTTTTAACTTTTGACACATTACACTAAAAGCGATAGGGTTCTGGGCACCTAATTTTATGCTCATCCTGTATCTACTGTAGATTTTTAAATAAAAGACTAATTTTCGACTTTCATATGATTAAAAGCTTTTATTTCCTAAAAATTGTTTGAATTACTTTGAAATGTGTTTAAATCCTGAGACCTATTAGAAAGCCAATCCTTTGGAAGATAATTTACGCTGGCGAAGATTTCTCATATAGATAATAGAACCTTGATCTCCCCAAATTTTATATGAATTTTATATGATTTCTACTGGAGTGCCTACAAAACTTACAAAAAAAATTACAACCGATTATTTATGAAACAAAAACAAATAAATAAATAAATAAATAAAATAAATAAATAAAGTTCGAAATGTTTCATAAAATGGAACATAAAAATTCTTTAATAAGATGTCAGTGATTTTTAAATTGTTTAATTAAGCAATGTATCGCATCAAATTTAAAAATTAATTTTATTGAAAGAAATTTAATACTATGCATTTTCCATGCCATTTATTTCATTAAATAATTCATGATATACTACCAAAATTCCATTAATTATATTGCATAAGTGATGTCAATCTTCTATCATAGACAATAGATTCTTAATTTATTTCCTGTCACTTTCAAGTAACTTACCTATCTCAATGTCTAAACGCCATTATTTTAATTATTACAGACCAAGAGGAGGTGCATCTTATCGCTGTCAAAGTAACCTTAAGCCTGTCAAGTACATATTCAATTTAAAGATCGATGAAACACAGGCACATTGATAATTTCTCTGTACAGTTTCTTATTGTTGCTTTGTAAATAAAATTTTAATTATCTTGACTTTAAGTTTGAAAAACAAAGACGATGGTACCTCAATTATTATATTGAACATCAATTATTATGATCTTGAATTCACTCCAAAATGTCTGAAAACAATCATAAAACATTTTACATTTTATTGCTTTACCCTATTCAGAAGATTAAAAAAATAAATAAATAAATAAATAAATAAATAAATAAATAAACGTATCACTTAAATATAAAATACACAAGCATAAACATGAAAGAATATTAAATTCGATTTAATTTAACTCGATTCAAAACCTTACTTAAAGCAATAATTTAATATATGGTTTGTTATCTACTAATAAACTATAATTATGAAACTGTAAGATATTTGCATTATTTTAAATTGTGTAGTTTTAATTTATATGTTCAACATATAGTATTAACTATATGGTGACTTAGTTTTACTATATTATTTTATAAATTTAAAGCCCCAATTAAGAAAAATTTTGTTTATTTAACGTTTTAAAGCTATGAAATATAATTTCCTCATAAGCAACCTCTATCTCTTAGAAATACAAATAAATAAATAAATAAAATAAAGTAAAATAAATAAATAAGTAAACTAAAATTAATTATTCAAATACTTATATATTATTAACTACTACATTTCGTGCAACCATGGGAGCCTCTGCGCAAGGAATCAACGAATTCAGTTTAAAAATATTTTTTCAGTTTTGTCGTTCAGCGAAAATAATCAATAAAAGAACTCCAAATGACTGGACGATTACTAAATCCCAATCTGTCGGCCACTTTTGCACCCCTCTAAGCCTTTTGATTCGTCCACACTGCTAGGCATAGGAAACGTGGTTACACTATAACTATCCGACTTTATATTTATTGAAATCATTGATTGATTAATTTCAATAAATATGTTTTTCTTCCACAGTTAATTGTGTGATTTTAATAAAAATTGTATCCGACTTTAATCTTTTAAAATTAGCACTTCTCTGTATGAATTTATTTATTCATTTATATTTATTTTTAATTTCATTACTCGACTACCGTAGGTATTGGAAGTATTGTGTTCGGTCCAAAAATTCAATATCGAGTTTTCACCTGATGTACACGTTTTAAGGTCTAAATCCAAAAGCGTAGTTTTTGGCTATTGGTCAGTGTGTGCGTGTTTGTACAGTTGGTAACAAAAGTATCCGAACACTAGCGAAAATTCCTAGATAAAAAAAAAAGTACACTTAAAAATGTTTTGTTAAATAAATCTGTCACTTTTGAATATAGCCTTTTTTCTTCCATATGCACACCATACAAGTTTATCTCGGTCGATAATTTCTTCCATGATATTTTCATTCATCATAAGGACTTGACCTAGATAAATATAACTGCATACCGTTTCTAGTTCATCTATATAAACAGTTATCCTCAGTCGAGAAATAAAGAAATTTGACATAACTTTTGTCTTACTGAGGTTAATTTTTAATTCAACGACCTTGCTTTCTCTGTTTAATTCCTGACGCATTTCTTGCAATTCCTTAAATCAAGAGGCAAGCAGTACGATATCATGCGTACTTGGGGCTCGTGAAATGTCTCTGAGTGAAAGGCAAAACTTGCAGAAGCTCAAGAGTTTACTTACAGAAAATTCTAGAAGAATACAGGTCTATAAACCAAGTATCAACTTCAGTTTCACCAGAAAACACAGCCTCAAATAACAGCCGACAACATCAAATTCACGGTACAAACTGTAATGTAGCTTTAATACCCAGCAAAGGCTGTAATTCAAAGAGGCTCAGAGCTCTTTATGCAGCAATGAATGCCTTAGTGAAACTAAACTGAGACTAAACTTGGCGCGAAGAAATTCTTTAAATACCCGCGTAGAAAGTGGAGAAAATTCCATAAACTCAGTAGCCAATCAAGTAAGAGCTTCCATATTTGGTATATCGATAATAAGGATTTTCTCGCGAAGGTCGACTTTTCGCCTTACAGCAAAAAAGTCTCCAAGTTTGGCGCCCAAAGCTTTTACCTGCCTTAATGAGGCTTTTTAACATGTTTTTTGATGAGAAATGAGCTAATTTAAGGCGAAAACAAGCTAAAAGTGCAGAAATTTAACAAATTATAAACTGACTAAGCCTCTTTGAATGCATTTAGATAAAAATAACTACAATTATTTACAAATTCGTAACACCAGATACAATTAGAGATCGATAGAATTTGCTCTTTTAAGTATTTTTTATTCATTTACAAATTTCGAAACCTCTGAAAATCTGTTTCATTTTTCTCCATTCTTCAATTATGAGCACCATTCAAAAGAAAAAAAAAAAGTATAAAAATAAGCATATTTTTTTGAAATTTTTTAAAAATCATTCATTGGTTGTGGTTGTGGTTGGGTTTTACGTCGCCCTAATGCTGCGCAGATGGGCAATCATCATTCATTGGAATAGAGTGGTGAAATTATTTTAATTAAAACTCTAAGTTTCAAAATATTCTTTTTATTATTATTATTATGTAAACAATTTTTTCAAAATATTTTTTATTCCATTTTTCCTATATTTAATTGCATGTAAAAAACAAAATAATAATGTACTGAATTGAATATTATTATTATTTAATTTTCTCGTTCACAAATACTCTTTTTCAGAAGGTAAGAAAAAATATTCTATTAACCTATAACTTAATACTTGATATAAAGTTAAATGAGGTGTTAAAGAAAATAGATTAAAAAAAAAAAAAAGTAATATATATATCTATATCTATATTTATCTCTCTCTATATATATATACATATATATATATATATATTATTATTATAAATTATTATTATTATTATTATTTTTTAGAAACATTTAAGAATTTATGATGTAAGCACAATGATAAAATGTGATATTTGTTTATTTTATAGTATAATAATAATATCTATGTTTAATTGTTTAATAGTATCATGTATAAGTCATCACAATGCACTTAACAAAATGATAATTTAATTTTCATGAATAATTTTAAGGTGTCTCTACTATGTTATTTTGTAATTATTATCCATATAAATGACTTCTTAAAAAAAAAAAAAAAAAAAAAAAAAAAAAAAAAGATTTAAATTATCTATTCCTTTTTTGATTTTATTTAAGTTAAAATCCTTATAATTAGATCTCTAAAATAAGAATTTTGGGACACTAAGCCTTTTAAAAAATAGTGTATTAAATTATTTTAACTTATAAATAAAGTTATTTTTTATTCTTTATTATTTCAAAGATAAAGAAAATTTTCTTGAAAAATTATTTTCTTCTAAAATAATGCTGTATAATTGTGAAAATATTTACCGAAAATAAAAAGTAAACATTATACTTAAATTTCATTTGAAAAATTAATTTTTTTTTTTTTTTTTTTTTTAAATTGGAAATATTTAAACTTAATATTTTTAAGTGAAATAATTCAATGTGCTATATTAAGATGAAATATTTTATGACCTGTAATCAAATATCTAGCACAAGTTATATAAACTGAACTACTGAAGTCAACATGAAAAGTAAATTTAAAATAAACTTCTGAAATACAGCTTTTTTTTTTTACTCTCTTCTATATTCAACAGAAGAATTTATTGGATTCGCAAAAATTTTCTACCTCGGATTTTCGGTGGATTTACACGTTCTGAGAGCTGTAGAACACGATTTGACTATTTTTAGAAAATGTCTGTATGTCTACGTGTGTGTGTGTGTTTGTGACAAAATATTGTGGCAACTGTATCTCAGGTACTACTGCACAGAATTTCATACAAATTGCTATGTAGTTACACATTGAAATAAATTAGTGCCTATCAACTTTTGGCAAAAATTGTCCAAACGCTTGTATTGCCATCCAGCTTTTCCTAAATTTTTAACATGTTGTATAGGACAAAATTTTGCATAAATGTGCATAAAGAGAATTATTTTTTAATAATCATTATGAAATTTAAAACAATTATTTGTAATAGAGATAGCGAACAGAAGAAAAAAAAATGTGTATGTAGGAGCCTTGCTTCCCCCCCCCCCTGGGGGAAGTCCTCTCTCTCGAGGGGAGTAAATTTTCATGATGGGTATCTTTCATAAGAGTTCGCCAATACCTTTAAAACGAATGGTTGAACCATCCATCTGTGATAATTTAAAATAAAGTTATCGACTTTTTTTCATTAAAAAAAAAAAAAAAAAAAAATGTAATATTGAGAAAAAATGGATTTTTTTTTTTTTTTAATATTCAATGTTATACTACTTCTCTAACATGGAAATCGTCTGCATTACCATGGAATATATATATATATATATATTAATAGTAACTAAAATAAATTATTTTTACAGAGTGAATTTGTATAGGAAAATATAGAAGAAAGTAATGTGGTGGCCACAACATACTAGTTTTTTTTTTTTTTTTTAATCTGGATTATTTTAATTAAACATGATTAAATTGTTATAATAAAAAATATTCTTCTAAAAATATCTAAATGCGTAATTTTTGTTTTATTTTTCAAAAAATAAAATCATGAAAAACACAAAATAAATTTTTAATATTACTTATACATTTCTTGATTATATATTTCAACAAATTTTCAAAATATTGATTAAGGAAAAAAAAATAGACCTCAGTATACTTCAACTACTGACTTTTTTTTTTTTTTTTCGAAAAAAGTCGAATGAGCAAAATTTAGAATATAAATCACGATGTTGTTTAATGATATTTTATTTAAAGAATATATATATATATATATATATATATATATATATATATATATATATATATATATATATATATATATATATATATATATATATATATATATATGTGTGTGTATATGTATGTATATATATATATATATATATATATAAACATGATAAAATACCGATGTAACTTAAAAAACCCATCAATTGTTAGTTAAAATTTATAAAACTTCATTTAATTTTATCTAAAAATTTAAACGAATTTTGCTTCTTTCTGAATTATTTAAATAATTCAAAAGATTAATTGTATGAAATATATCACTTAAATAAAAATCTGGAGTGTCTCCACTCGACTTTCTGAACATTAAGTATTTGTGTAAAAAAATTAAAGTAAGAGAAATAGTAAGAGAAAATTATAATAGGATGCATGAGCACTTTTCTTCATATAGTATGTTGTTTAGTTTAACGCTATTGCGCTTCAAATAATTTAAGCCCATAGATCATAATGATAAATTTTCGTTTTGTCCTTTAAAAATCTATAAGTGCTAGACTCACCAAAACATATAAAGTTCGTATGATGCTATAATATGCATATAAATTTTCTGTCAATCAAATGTGGCATTTACACTCTATAGCATTTTAAATAATTTGAGCCCGTAAGCCCCAATGTTAAAGTATATTTCTTTGTGTCCCTGTGAAAACAAAACTATAAGAATTAGATTTACTAAAATCTATATGGTTTCTTCGATTGTGACCTGTAACATATATATGAATTTTCAGTTCATTCAAATGAAGTGTTTCTTCGCAATCGCACTCTAAATAATTTGAGCCTATAGGTCATAATGATAAAGAATTTTTGGTTTTGTCCTTGTAAAAACCTATAAGTGAGGTTCACAAATCTAGATTCACAAGAATCTTTATGCTTCATGCGGTGGTGACATGCAGTACGCATATAAATTTTCAATTCAATCGGATAAGGCATTTAGATGCTAATGACTTCAGCCCATAGGCTTTAATGATAAAGTTTATCTTTTGTGTCCCTATAAAATAATAATAGTAATAATAATAATAAGAATAAGTACTAGATTTAACAAAATCGATACAGCTCGAGCAACGGTGGACTTTAACACGTATATAAATTTTCAGCTGATTATGATAAGGCATTAAGACGCCATTTTACTTCGAATAAATTCAGTCAGTAGGCCATAATGATACAGAATTTTTGGTTGTGTTCCTGTAAAGAACTGTACGCACTAAATTCACCAAAATTTACGCACTTCGTGCAACGAGTATCTGTAGCATGTGCGTAAATTTTCATCTCAACTGAAAAAAGCATTTAGATGCTCTCGCAGTTTAAAAATTTTGGTCCATATAGACAACAATCATAAAGAATTTGTCTTTGTGTCCCAAGAAAAAAAAAACACTGTAAGTGATAGATTCACTAAAATCTATAAAATTTGTGCGACAGTGACTTGTTATATGCATATAAATTTTCATCTCGGATGAATAAGGTGTTTAGACACCATCGCACTTTACAAAATTTGGGCCCACAGCCCATAATGATAAAGAATTTTTCTTTGCGTCCTTGTAAAAGACCTATGAGTACTAGATTCACCAAAACCAATAGGGTTCGTGCTATGAGGACCTATAACATACGGAACAAATTTCAGTTCATTTGAATGAAGTGTTTAGAATTTAGAAGCTATCGTATTCACTCACGTACATGCACACATACGTTATCGTAAAAATAGTAAATATGAATTCAGGGGACCTCAAGACGTGTAAAAACACCAAAATCTCAAACTCGGATTTTTGACATGATTGTTCGGAAAGTAAAAAAAAAAGAAGAAGAAAAAAAAAATGAAAATGAAAATGAAAATGAAAATAAAAATATTTTTGTATATCTAAACTCTCATACATAGATATAATTTTATAATTTTATGTTGGAGAGTATATTTATTAAAATGAATGAAATATGTTTAGGGAGTTTTGAGGGTGTTTGGTAAATATGCGTAGACCTATTTAAAACGAATCTGCATCCATATGTTTCAAATATGCAGCGCGTCTTCCATAATCGAACAATAATAGCTCAATCTTTGACGATTTCTAAAATATTTATATATTTCTAAATGATTAGTTTCATAAATTGTACAGCTTCATTAATATAAAATTAAAAAATATTTTTATACGTCTAAACATCTATGTTACAGTGTATATTTATGAACAATTAAAGAAATGAATTATATTGAAGTCTCAGACTGGTAGTTGGTAAATACGCAACCATTTATTTCAAAACATTTAACCCTCGCATGTTTTTGAAAAAAATGCTATTTTTTATAATATACAACATTTTCACAATAATTTTTGATTTATTTAAATATTTTAAGAGGCTTTACCCAGTAAAATATGCAATCATATGAATAAAAATCAAAGAAGAAATATTTTTAAACATATCAGACGTGTATGTTTGAAAATATATTTATCAACAGTTAAGCAAAATGAAATATGTTGAGATGTTAAGGTGATAGTTGAAAAATATTTAATATAATAAATTAGAGCACCCCGCTTTTGCATGTTTTAAATATATAACTTCTTTTATTTCATGATATTATAATGATTTTTGAAATATTTAAATAATTTTAAAGGATTAATAGCATAAAATGTACAACACTATTAATAAAGGAAAATATTCTTAACATCTAAACGTTATGCAATAGAATACTATATATATTTTCAAATAATACTTACACCCCGCGACAAAAAGATATGTACAAAGGGTTTTTTCTTTGATTTTTCATAAAATAACATTATCTAAATTGTGCACATCATTTATTATTATCATAAAATAACACAATTTCCGGACTAATTTGTGTTTTAAGATTAATTTAGAAAAGTTTTAAGACTAAAGTTTTTCTAAATTAATACTATACTCCGCGACAAAAAGATAGAAACAAAGGTTTTTTTTTTAAATTTTCATAAAATAACATTATCTAAATTGTTCTGATCATTTATTATCATAACAAAATATTATCATATAAAAAACGTATTAAATATTTGAATCATATTCAAAATATTCATATTCAAAATAATCATATTTAAAAAAAAAAAAAAAACTTTGTTCCTATGTTTTTTTGTCGCGGTGTGTAGTCTTAAATTAGAAAAATTTTAGTCTTAACATTTTTCTAAATTAGTCTTAAAACAAAAATTAGTCCAGGAATAGTGTTATTTTATGATAATAATAAATGAAAAGCAATAATTAGATAATGTTATTTTATGAAAAATCAAAGAAAAAACCCTTTGTACTAACTTTTTGTCGCGGGGTGTACTATTTCATACTATTTACTAGTGCCCGTGAAATATATATCTACATCTGGTATTTTAGTTTCGTTGTTTTCGCAATAAATAATTTCAATTGACTTTAATTTTGTAAATTGTACATCTATAACTGATAAATACACGCAATTGCACTGAATAGTAGGAGGTGTATTTTAGTCCAAAGATACAGTAAAATAAACTAGTATGTTGTGGCCACCACAAGACTTTCTTCTATATTTTCCTATTCATATTCAATCAGTAACAATATTTAAAAAAAAAAAAAAAAAAAAAAAAAAAAAGAAAGAAAGGACGATTATTTTTTTTTTGTTAAAAACAATACATATTCAATCAGTAACAATATTTAAAAAATAAATATAAAAATAAATAAATAAAAAAATTACGATTTTTTTTTTTTTTTTTTTTTTTTTTTTTTTTTGTTAAAAGTAAAAAAAAAAAAAAAAAAATCGATAACTTTGTTTTAAATTATCACAGATTTATAGTTCAACCATTCATTTTAAAGGTTTTGACGAGATCTTTCGAAAGATACCCATCTTCAAAATATACACCCCCGGGGAGTAGCGATGACCTCACATGCACAGAATTTTTTTCCTAGTTAACTATTGCTATTATCAATAACTCATATTAATTTTACAACCACAGGTTAAAAATAACTCTCATTATGTACATTTATACGAAATTTTGTCCTATACTGCCAAGTTAAAAATTTAGAAAACATGAGATCACAGCGCCACCTGTTGAGCGATTGATCCCAACTAAATAACAAGTTTGGTTAAATTTCGTTAAAAAAAAAAATAAAAAAAAATAAAAAAAAATACGATTTTTTTAAAGTTTTTTTTTCGTTAAAAGTAAAAACAATCGATAACTTTGTCTTAAATTATCACAGATTTATGGGTCAACCATCCATTTTAAAAGTATTGACGAGACCTTTCGAATTACCCATCTTGAAACTTTGCAACCCGGGAGGGGGGTACTTCCCCCCCCCCAGTGGGGGAGGAACCGATGCCCCCACATGCACAATTTTTTTTCCCAGTTAACTATTGCTATTATCAACGAGACCTTTCGAAAGATACCCATCTTGAAAATATATTTCCCTGGGGAGGTACCGATGCCCCCACATGCACAAAATGTTTTTCCTAGTTACCTACTACTATTATCAATAATTCATATTAATTTTACAATCACAAGTTTAAAATAACTTTCATTATGTCCATTTATACGAAATTTTGTCCTATGCTGCCATGTTAAAAATTTGCATAAAGTGCAATCACAGCGCCACCTGTTGAGCTATTGATCCCCAAATCTAATCAGCACCAGTTCATGTCAGGGTGCAATTAAATACCAAGTTTGGATAAATTCCATTCATTAGTTAGTGAGATACAGCGTCCACAAGAAATGATACAGACAGACAGACATTTTCTAAAAACTATGAATTCGTGTTCTGGATATCCCAAAACATGTAAATCCATCAATAAACGGAGGTCGAAATTTTTCACGAATCCAATACTTTCTCTATATTACATATAGAAGAAAGTAAAAACATGTGTTTGCTGCACATCAAAAATATACCTATACCAAAGAAAAACAAGAAACACATAAAAAGCAACCTACCATTAATCGTCAGTTACATTATCATTTTTCTGAATTAATTAAAAAACTGCGATTATTCATACTTTGCATAAAATTACTTATGGTCTTTGCATTAATTTTCGACCAACCGATACAACAGGTATTGAAAATTTCAGTTTAAGTTCTTCTTTAGATTGAAAGCGCTCACTATTTGCATATGCAGTCGGCAACAAAATTGTTTGAGCACTAACTGTAACTCCTATATTAAATAATAATAATAATAATAATACTGTTTTGTTAAATAAATCCTTGCCGAATCAAGTTCTTTG
Organism: Salticus scenicus; assembly: GCA_963930645.1. Classification (NCBI taxonomy): domain Eukaryota; kingdom Metazoa; phylum Arthropoda; class Arachnida; order Araneae; family Salticidae; genus Salticus; species Salticus scenicus. The sequence goes on from OZ005649.1 coordinate 235,956,030, forward strand.
ACTGACTAAGACCATGATATTCGAAAAGGATTTATATAACAAAACAGTATTAAGTGTACTTTTTTTATATAGGAAATTTTGATAGCGCTCGAATAATTTTGCTGATGACTGTAGTACCTGCCACCATTTATTGAAAATTAAATATTGCTTTTAATTAAGGTGTTAAGCAATCTCAACGTCGTCAAAGAATATGTTTTTTATTTCATTGATTTCACAGTCGACACATTTCTTTAATTTTACTAATGTTCTTTTTTTATATAGAAATTATTGTTAGTGCTTTCATAATTATGCTGCTGACTGTATTCTGCGTACACGTATTCCCCAAACTTTTAAATAGCATTCAGGTTGCGAACAGACTGGAAATGTAAATACTTGAATGCGTTTGGCAGAAAACCATCGAGACGTTGTGGAACGAGTATGAACGAGCATCATCTAATTGAAAAGTGTTCTTTTTGAGACAAAATCAGTACATCTCTAGTACATTAATATAGTCTCTAGTAATAAAACTGGCTCTAGTATATTAATTCAATCATTGCTGTTTATCTTTGATGGTAATGAAAGAAACTGGAAGCGCTCCTTTGCTAAACAATGCCTAGATTGTAACACTTCTACTACCGAAATTTCTTCGAAGAAATATCGCTTTCCTTTGCTCGCATCTCTCCAACAGGTCCATCCTGAATTTGTTTCGTCACTGAATATGATCTGTAAAGCAAAAATATATACATTTAAGAGATTCTACACATTATATACAAATGATTAAAGTATAAAGAAAATTTTAAGTAGAAACCTTAACCTAGTGTCTGCGTATTTCCATCAAAAAAAAAAAAAAGAAAAATAAAATAATCAGTCTCTGAATTTTTTGTCCCATATTTTCTTTTGGAGTGTACCACACTTTCACTGTCATCACGTTGGGATTTCGAACATAATTTGAATTTTAGTCACTTTACTTACTTGCAATTGGCATTCTCGTTTATTATAATTATTATTATTATTATTTTAATTTTGTAGAATTCATGCAATTCTTTACATGTGCTTTTCTTTATTTTAAGACTGTTTTTTTAGATCGAATATTTCATCTTTTTAAGCCAAAGACCACCTTTTTAAACAAAATCATGAACACATATTTTAAATCGGTGTAGTTGGATTCGCAAATAAACATAACTTTTTAATACGGAGAGCTTCAATTTACCATTTGAACTGCAGTGAGTTTTTTTTTTCTCGTGACACTATCGAAAAATGTAAGGAAAGGCTTTTTAAGAGCACGAAAAATGTAAAAATTAACGTAATAGGTATACTTATGACACGTCACTAAAAGCACATTTTTGGATTTTTGTATACTCATTTAATAGAATAAAGGTTTTCAGTTTCAGTTTCAAAATCAGATTATTATTTCGTAATGCAATAATACAATCTACTACATTTTTCCAAATTTAGGGACCTTTTTATTCAATATCTACCACTAAATTTTAATGAAAATGCTTCCCTGATCACTTGAAGACTAATCGACATTTATGTATGCATGTCAAATGCCATTCCTCAAATTTATTGATGATAAGAGTATAAAAATGTTCCCTAAAAATGGCTACACTGAATCTACTAGTACGATATATCAAAAATATTAAAGTTTCAATGAGAAAAAAAAATCTTATATGCATTTTTTTTTTTTTTTTTTTTTTGAATAATTTGCTTTGAATTTCTTATAAATATATTTTTTAATAAAACCATACTTTAATAGTAATGTAAAATTGTGGTGCTCTAATTATAAAATTTATTTGAAAAAACTGTAGCGTTTATATTTGTATATCAAACAAAACAACTTCCCATTAATTTCATCGCTTTGTGTATTTTATAAAACAATTCAATTTATTACATAATCCCACTCTGGGTGATTGTGATGACACTGCAGTGTTTTTGACACTAATTATTTTTTTACTACTTCATCTTATAAAAACTTATACGTTTATACTATTTTGTCATAATGTATTTTAATCGGCAAAAATTAATAACGAAGAAGGGCTGCTCTTTTTTTCCCCTTATTCACTACTTTGAATATATATGTATATATTTAAAACTTAAGCGTTAGAAATTCCTTTGATTAAAGTTATGTAATATATAAGGTTGGAAAAAAAAAAAAAAAAAAAAAAAACTTTGTTTTTATGAAGATTAAAAAAAAAATAAAAATAGCTTTTGGTATATTTTAGTTAAAAAGGTAAAGACTATATTGAAATCTTACGTACTTCTGAACGATATGTGTTTATAAATTATTAAAGCATGGTCAATTTAAAATAACTCAGTTACTTACATTAATATATTGCACGAATTTAATTTAATATTAACTGTTCGTTGACTATGAAATTAGAAACTATTTTTCATTAAATATACGCTTGTTTTGTTTACTCAAGCCTTTATTTTATCTTATTTTATCTTATTTTAACTTTTTTTTTTTTTTTTTTTTTAAGTTATGAAGATTAATATGCAAAAATAATATGGGAATTTAAAAGTCTTTTAAAAAGAAAATGTTAATTATTCACGATGCCATTTATTCATTCTTCTTCTTCTTGTTCTTTTTTTTTTTACTTTTGATTGTCTTCTGTTTGATAGATAGCAGCACTATTCCGAAATTGAACAAACGATGTTTCAGAGGATGCCAAATCTTCAAGTGACCTAAAATTTCATAGTGGGTGCTATTGCGTAGTTGTTGCTTTAATGATGTAGGGTAACATCAGGGTAGATTGTCATAGAAAAGAGATGACCAGTCTGATTATTGATGGCAATATAAATTTTTTTCGTAGGAAATAGTACAATGAATTCATTCATTACAACATACAGCTGTGATTTCAATTACAAAAAGTAAGTGGAATTTTAATGTTTATTTAATTTTATGATAGAGTATTTTTGTATGGCGAAGTGACACTTTAAATTAAGTGGATATCTATCCAATGATTTCAGAAAAGATAGCTACATGAAATCGAGAAGAAATGTCCACTTTTAAAACATCAAAAACTGATGCAGTACCATCGCCTTCTTTATGATATTGCACCAATTCCTGACGTAACCATGACAAAAACAGTAAATATAGCAACGGTATTTATGACCCGTTTAACGGCAAATAGAAAACTGTGATTTTGTCATCAAGAGAAAATATTGAAAACCGTCAAAAATGTTTGTCCTAGAAAGAGGCAAAGTTGATAAAAACTTAAAACAATGAAAAAGTCTAAAGTAAACGCAAGAAAAAACACGACATTTCCAGCAGCGACGAAAATTAAATACATTTGAATTATCAGATTCTACAGATTCTGAGGGCATAGAATTTTATGACGGTAACTCTACTGGTTGTACAGAAGAATACAATACCACAACCAAAACGAATGACTGGATATAATGCCCAAGTTTCCTGAAGTGGTTCCGAGAAGCGTGTACAAACTATCAACAGCTTCTAAAAAAGTGTGCTAAAATTTTACGAAAAGTGAAAGATTGAAATTACACTTTAAATTTTTTTATTCGAATTTTATTCAAATATTTTCGCTGTATAATTGCATCTTTGCAAATTTCTATGTGTTTTTTATGATTAACTATATAATAAGTGTTATTTTTTGCTATTTTAACAATTTTTTTTTTTTTTTTTTTTGTGAATTGGATGACCTCTTCGACTTGAAGGGAGGTATAGCCATTTGCCATTTTAATTTCAAACTATGTTTATCAGGTTTTGTTCTCATTATTTTATTATTTTTTGACCAAAGTTTGATGACAATAAGTATAAGGAGTTTTATATATATAAATATCTTTTTATATTTTCATTCTAAGAATGTTTTTTTTTTTTTCAGTTTTAGAAAAATATGGCGATCAATCGTAGAAATACCCAACTCTTGTCTGATAAATAGTTATTTTATTTATTTTTATTTTATTTTATTTTTAAGTATTTGACGCGTTTACGTACAAAAGTATTTATTTATTAAATTAATTATTATTTGAATTTGTTTAGACTAACAAATAACTGTTACAAACTTTTTTTTTTTTTTTTTTTTTTTAATACTAGTAAATATTTTTCTTTTTTACCTATTCATGACATGACATGTGTTTGATATTCATCTTTGCAAATAGTTTAGTGACCGTACAAGAAAGCACGGAAAAAAAAATTAAAGGTTTTAGCGATAAAGTTTTTTTTTCCTTAAAAATTGTTGATTAACCCTCTTTTTCCCAAGATCAAGGCGTTACTTCAGAAAAATGGCTTCCAAAATCACCAGCACCCGGCCTTTTTGTATTATTTAGAAGTTGTAACATTCTACTGGTTACGTTTACTATCTCTGGCGAATTAGCGCACTTTTTGAACGAAGCGGGCTTAACTAAATTTCAACTACAAAATGGGGGGGGGGGGGGGGGGAAGTTGTGATAACTTCTAATAATTTGCGTTTAAAATTTAATAAGACTTCTGCAGTAAAATTGTAAGCAATTGCTCTGGCCAAAGCTATAAATTAAATATATTAAATCATATTAAACCAAACCATATTTTACATAAATTAACACAAAATAAGAACATGCATTTAAAACGCTTTATTAAAACATTTGCAAAAACTGATACAAGCTTTTAAATGTGTAGTATTTTTTAAATGAATTTGTTTATCGAATGCAAATAAAATATTTTGAATGAATACATTAAATAAAACTTTAACCTTGTATAAACGAATTTATATATATATATATAAAATACGGCAACAGACATTAGTTTCAACAGAAATGTCAAAATGTTTTCGCTTCATTACACAAATAGTGAATAATCACTTTTATCATCAAATATCAGCATTAAATGCCTTTCTGATAGTAGATTCAAACTAGCTTATATGTTGTTTTGGAATGCGTTTCTCCATTTAATACTGAATAGGGTATTTCTGCAAATACCTTTAAATCCTTTTATGACGCTTGAATACCATTAATAAATCCTCTAAATCTCCTTATACCAGATGTATTCCTTAAACAATTAAGTGCTTCGCATCACAGTTCAAAGTCAATTAAGAAGAAAACAAACATATCTTACTGTCAATAAACATTTATTTTACTCCTTGTTCGTTTAAAGTTTACTTACATCTTTATTGGAAGAAAACATTATTTTTCAATTTAAAAGAGCAGATTATTATAAACTTTGTTACGTAATTTTACCTTACGATTATTAATTCATACCGTTTTTAGTAGAAAATGATACCGATTGTATACTATATATAACATAAAATTAAAAATTACATAGAGAAATGGATGTAACTTTTAAATTTTTTAGTATTAATAATACTAACATAAAATACATTTTGGAAAGCTTAAACATGTGTTTTTATAGACATTATCTTTAATAGATTACATTGTTAACGATACAAAAAATTAAATAAAGTGTGAAACAAATTGCAGATTGGTCGACAACTCTAATTGGCATTTTTTTTTTTCGGAGATTATGGTGAAATGCGCTTTTCGGAAATGGTTGCCATGGGTTCAAACGCGAACAAAGAATCCAGAACGGCATCATTATCGGTTAAAACGGCGCCAAAATAAAATCGCCAAATAGGGTTGTGGACCAACCTGCAAGTTGTACCTAAAGTGTCTCATTGCTTGATATAGGAAAGCTTTAAAATGAAAACAAATATGTTTTTCATTTTTACTAATATTTATTTTCGAAATAAAAGCAAGTTTGCTAAAATACTTAAATAAAAAATAGAAATTTTTGTTCGTTTATATTTATTGCAACATATTTAGCAAATTATATTCTTTATCTCAAAACTTCTTCCCTGTGACTTTTGTTTAACCTTTTAAAAACTTCAAGATTTTTGATTGATCTTAATTATAATAATAAACAAAACTCTTATTTTAAAATTATTGTAGTGTATTCTTATAAAGGTTTTTTTTTTTTTTTTTTATACAAGCTGAGAATTTTTTTTAATATTGTCACGTTTTTAAATTTCTAGGTAATTTTTTTAAAACTTGTTTGAAACGTAAATAAATGTATGGTATTTAACACCCTACTTGTTACATCCTGCATATTGTAAATTAAAAAAATGTTGAAAAACTTTCGATGTTGAGATATAATAAATCTTCATACATTCAAAAATGAACATATTAATCACACACAAATATAATACACATAATTAAACAAGGTGCATGATTATATACTGAGGCGACAACGAATTTCGAATATTATTTTTTTAAGGACGATTTCAGATATTATTGCTATTCTTTAATTTGTTACTAGTTTCTTGCCTGACTTGCGGGGAAAAACGTTTGCTGAATTATATGTGGTAGATCATGCTCTTGAAACTCCACGAATTTTGTAAGGAAATTGTGAAAAGTAAAGATAGAAATTGGCGAAGTTTGTTAAGTATGCGTTTTAGTATAAATGTTCACATCTCTGTATATGTATATATACGTAATTTATTTATTTTTATTTTAAATATTTACTACTAAACTCTCATAGGGATAAATTATTATTCTGTACTTGTAAATGCCCTCAAAGGCTGAGAGATACACATCTGCAAACTGGTATGCTGGAAATGACGGTTTCGATTCCAGGTTGCGCTGACCAGCTTAGCAGATTGGAGTTTTCCATGGTTTTCTCCGACATTCGAACATATACGAGCTAGGCTCCCTTAGACTGAACCCCATTGAGGACAGGAGACAAGCGTTTTAACAACACTTACTCAAAAACAAACCATTTGTAAACAGTTGTGTTATATACACACTATACAGAAAAAGAACGTGTTTTAAAATATTTAGAAATAAAGTAAAATATTTTTTATACGCCAAAAACATATATAAACTTTAAATGAAAATGAAAGTGTATAAGGAATTGCAATGAAAATTTAACGACAAATAACTGTTATTTTTCGATGCTTCTTTTATATATACTCTGGATTCAGAATACAAAAATAACAAGGATGAAAAGAATACAATTAATCAATTCTTAAGGATTACAGTTTGAATTATAAAACTTAATAAAAATTGCAAAATGACTTTTTTTCTTTTTTTTTTTTTCTTTTTTTAATTATGTATGCAAATATATTCAGCATTATACTATTCATAGTTATATTTGATTTTTTCATACATAAATAACTTGTTTCGGCAAATAATTTTGTATGAATAATAAACAAAAAATTTATAAAAATAAAAAAATAACTTTACTTAAAATGAAAACTTTAAGCAACTATTCAATTATCTGTGACAATTTCATGTCTTATTTTTCTCCTGGCTATTTTCTTAACCTTAATGTTATTTTTCAAAATCATTTTAACATGACAACGAAAATACCCTTAAGTAACAATTGCTATTTTTGTACAATGTTTTTGTTTTTACATAATTTTATTTATATTTACAATTCCTTAATCATCTGTTTAAATAAAGAATGGCGGAAGTGAAAAAAATCGTATTTTATAGTTTGACTAAAAAATTGAGGCACGCTTAGGATAATATATTTGAACTAGTAAATTCAAATAATTACGCAACGAAACATTGACAGGTTTTGAGATAAATAGTTTTTGATGGTGGGATTTATCTTTTTTTTTTTTTTTTTGGTTAAATATGCATAATGATAATAACGATGATGTAAAATGTAAATAATTTAACTAAGGGAAACAAGTGTATAATTCTTTCAGGGCGCACTAGCAAAGAATGCCAGAAAAAATATATATGTGAATTGTCAAATAATGTTTAAAAAAAAAATCAAAATGATTGTAAATTATATTCATATTTAACATTATTAAAAATTTTAAATAGATATTCAAAAATGTATTTAAATATATATATATATATATATATATATATATATATATATATAAATTATGACGACAAAATGTACATTCTGTTTAAGGTTTCTCGCATATAATTTTGAAAAAAATAACTAATGTAGATGTTATAAATTTATATAATTAAATCAAACATCAAAATACTATTCTCAATAAACATTAAAATTTATTTTTGCCTAAATAATAATATTAAGCAACAATTCTATCAAGAATTATCAGAGTTGCTAGATTGCGCGACCTTTTTATTTAATAGTCACCAATAATTTTGAGAAGTGATGATATACATTACAGACGATTAATCGTCGATTATGTACATTGAATACCACTTCTCAAAATTATTGGTGATTATTGAATAAAAAAGTCGCGTAATCTGGCAACACTGTTATAAAATTATATAGTGCAATAAATGTTACAAAAACCTACAAATGCATTTAATTTTATGCTAGTTTTTGCAAAGATAATTCGTAAAAAAGATTCCATCAAATAAGATAGTAAGATTTAAGTATCGTAAATCAATTCCTTATTTGTATATTTATAGCATTTTGAAGTTGTATAAAATGCATAATTTAGCCATATATATATATATATATAGATATATATATGCCATATAAAAACTGCCATATATGTATATATATATATATATATTAATATTACACTTCTAAAATAATTATTCAATACCATAAGTTTGTTATATTTATAACAATGTATTCAAACAATGTTCAAACTAATGTGATGAACAAATATATTTAAATTATATAATTAATATTTATAAAAATTAAGCTATCAGAAAAGAATTCTGAATAACAGTACATGTGCAACTCCGAGAAAAATTTAGTTATGATTTTAATAGAATAACTTATTTAATTGTAAAAATGATGCATATAAACAAAAAATAAGTAAAGATTAAATTTTCTAGATTTAAATTATAAAACATAAATTTAAAATTACATATACATACATGTATATATATATATATATATATATATATATATATTTGACCAATATCATAGTACTTAAAATCGGACGGACAAAAAAAGAGAAAACAAAAGTGTCTAACTGGGAAGGATTACCTTATATATGCGCCCATTAGTTACAATTCATAAAACCAAACAAGCCAACATTTTAATTCATTCCGTAGCATTGTTAGTCAACGCCCTTTTTTCACACCACATTTTTCGAAGGGTATTTTTATTCCTATTTTATCATAATTAGGTATTCAAGAAAATTTCGCTACTAATAAAGTGGTGTAAAAAAGGGCGTGTACTAACAGTGCACTAGATATCGCATGGAAATCAAAATATTGGCATGTTTCATAAAACTGAACGTGTCGGGATTATTTTATATAGTCAATTAAATTGCAGTGGAACTCGGTTATAATATTAATAAATAATAAATGAATAAATTCTATTTTGTAATTAAATTGCTCTTTTGATTGAACTCAACTGGTTCAAAACTTTTCTAATATATTATATATTTTACATTGCAGTATTAAAACAAAACGATTTCGCATTACAATAGAAGGGAAAATATAACAAACCATTTGAACGTTACATTAAAGTGACAATTTATCAAAATTTAAATGAAATGATTTGTTTAATCTCTTAGTTGGCAGATAATTAAATCTCTCTCTCTCTCTCTCTCTCTCTCTCTCTCTCTCTCTCCACACACACACACACACACACACACACACACACACACATATATATATATATATATATATATATATATATATATATATATATATTAGTACTAATTAATTGGTGTAAAAAGTTCGTATGTAGTCTTTTAAATTGCAGTTGAACTCGGTTATAACGTTATCAAGGCGACGAAAAAATCTGACGATATAGTTGATTGACATAATAACTGAGTTTCATTTACAAGCAAGTTATATTGTTCTACGTAACTGATATTAAAATAAGGTAAGAAATATTTATATTTAAGAGCATCCATAACAGTTTACGATTGTATTAGGAAATACTACTGAAATCCGTTTAACACACACATTTTCCTAGAGATAGATGGTCATAATCAACTTTGAGATTTTAAAGATTATTTAAATTGCGTTTATATTTTATAATAAAAAATAAATAAACATATAAACGTTATGAGAAAAACATTGTTTCACAAAAGAAATGATCGCTGTTTTTCTATATTTTTACATGTATTTTAATTTACTGTCATCATTATTTTCAAAAAGAACGTTTTTAATTCTTTAATGCTATAAAATTATTTAAAAAGGTGTGTCGATAAATAGTGGTCCCAAAAGAATAAATCTAAGGTAAAAATATTGACACGCCTGCATGAAATTATGATCATATCAGAGTTGCCAAATTTTCTGTTTATTACGGAGCATTTTTAGCTCAGCCTGTATTTCTCACCACTTTATTTATAGAAGCATTTTATCAAGTTCATAACTACGATAAAAAAATAAAATTACTTTTAATGTAAAAGTGGCATGGAATAAAGGCGGGGTTAAAAATGTTCTGGAATAAATTAAAATGTTAGCAACTATGCCATCTTTCTTTCCGTCCACTGAATGTATTTACATATTTATCCAAAAGAACTCGAAATAATACTGATGCGTACTACAATTACTTGAATATGATTTGAATAACAATATTTATGTTGCGAAAAAATTTAAAGAAAAAACTAGTTAGTATGCTTTTAAAACATATTCACATTCTTTGAAAGTTGCACATTTTTGTTCATTGAATCTCTGTTATTATTTACCAAGGGAATAATCGAATTAAAATAAGGAATATTCAGCATTCAAAGTTGATTATGCGTTTTGGAAATTGAAATACCTTTGAAATCATTTAAATTAAATATAAAAATCATTTTTCATAAACCTAAATATATAATAATAATAATAATAAAAATATAGTTGAAACACACAGTGATGTACAACACTTTTTTTTTTTATATAAGCTAAGAAAAATATAAAAGAGAAGAAAAAAAGAAAGAAAGATTTTAGAATTATATTATGTAAAACATCAGTAAATTATAATGATTTTAAATTCATATAGTTTAACACAGAATAATAAACACAGAAAATTTCCATAAGAAAACAATTATTTTAATTAAAATTTCTCATATTTTGTTGTAAATGCATACAACATTTTAATAAGAAACATTACAACGAATTATTGTAGCTCTCAGAATTTCTTGTTTTCAAATTTTATCATCAGTTTGAAAGATATTACTTCTTAAATTTTCATTTCAAATTCAAAATAGTGAAAAGAAAACATGCAGAATTATTTTCGCTCATTTATTATCCTGTTGAAAATCGTCACATACATTTGCATTTCCTACTAACTTTGAAACTATATTAATATTAAAAATATAACCTACGTAGTACATATATATATACGTATATAAATGTGTTTGTATACTTAGTTGCAATAAAGTAATGTTTCCCATGATGATATTATTTCGTCTGAATAAAAAATGCATAATTAAATAATTTAAATATATTAAATTGTTTTTTGGTAATATTTAGTATGATAAATTTTACTAAGCAAAAAACAAAATGGTATTTCTAAGAAGAAGGTAGCGTATTACAAAATTAACGTGGCTTTCCATTTAAGAAAAAGATTTAGAGAAAGAAAGAAAAACAAATAAGGAAAAATTAAGTACATTAGCATATTAGTAAAACGCTTTCCCAAAACTGCCAGGATTTTGAATTTTTATATGAAATTTATCATCTGAATTAAAAAAAAAAAAAAAAAAAGTAACAAATATTTTCTATGATTAAATAAATTAGAAATTGTTGCAAAACGTTTCTGGTATGAAATCTTTCGGGGAAAAACAACAGACTTGGTAGCTAAGTTTTGAAATATTTAAATCAACTGAAAAAAAAAAGACATACACACCAGTTAAAATTATTCATTAGTTTAAAAAAAAAACAATACTAATACTAGTATTGAACATAACACACAAAAGAAATACATTAAATTATTTTTTAATTATTTTTTGTAATTTTTTGTTTTTTAATTTTTAAATAATTCCTATGTAACATTAATAAAATATCTTTAACATGCATTTGAAGATTCTTTTATAATACAGTTTCATTATTTAAAAAAAATAGGATAAATTATTTACTTTAAACAGTATAAGTACTCTTTATATAATATAATAGAGGACTGTTAAAATCAACTTGAATTTTTTATTACGATTAAACGTTTGTATGTCCGAAAAGTCCGTTTGTATTTTTTGTGACTGCATCTTTGAGATGACATGGTTTATGCATGAACCATACTCATTCGATCTACTGAGAAAATGTTTAAGCATTTTGAGTTATCTGAGTGTTGTACATGCTTTATGACATGTTTAAAATGAAGAAAAAGTTTGATAAACGCACAACACTGTAATTTGTTTTTAAAGATGATTTAGCTGTTAAAAACGTGTGAACAGATCTGTGAGATGGTAGCAGAGATGACATAAGGAGATGACATAATTCACATAGGTGACGTAAGCGACAAGATTCAGTTAAAGGCACATTAATGTGCATGCTCACCATTCGGGTGATCATCCATCGTCAATTAATCATGGACTGGTTTACTCATACAGTCGGCAACAAAATTATTCGAGCACTAGCATTAATTCCTACGTAATAAAAGTACACTTTATACTGTTTTGTTACATAAATCCTTGTCTAATCCTGTTCTTAGACTGCCCAAGAACATCATACGGTTAGGATTTATTTTACTAAACAGCATTTAGTGTAATCTTTTCATATAGGAATTTTCGCTAGCGCTCGACTAATTTTCCTGCCGACTGCAGTATCTTCCATCTTTTATTGATAATTAATTATTGCTTTTTACTAAGATGTTTGAACAATCTAAACGCCATCTATGAATATGTTGCTTATCTGATTGATTTCACAGTTAACACATTTCCATGAAAAATGAATACAATATCTTATGTAGTTATTGCAAATTCAAACGATATTGTGAAAATTTATTAACAAATTAATTTAATCCTTCAAAAATTTTAGCGCATTATTATTATTATTATTATTATTTTATTATGTACTTTCTTTCTTTTTTTTATCTGTCAAATTTTTTTTCGGAAACGCCTTGTACTTGATGGAGCTGAATAAAACAACAAAGATTTGTTGCGAATATTTCAGAGATTACGTTTATGTTAGAAAAAACAGTTTTCTGTTTCAACAACAAGTGACGTTTTGTTGCCTAACAAACTTGTTCACCCCGATAACCTATTTTTTTAATTCCGAATTATATTTTTTAAGGATCTCTATAACAGATCGTCAAGATCAGATAAATATCTAATTAACTTATGGAAAATATACAACATTACTATTAATCATATAACCCATGATTTTGGTTCAGAAAAATCGTTAATTTTAAATTTGACCCTCCTTTAAAATAGTTATATTTTTCATAAATTTGCAGATATACTTTTTGTAACATGAAGAATTTCTCTGTGAGATTTCACACTCAAAATACATATTACGTAGGCAAAACTTTTTATTTTAATAGAAAGCAATACTTTAACATTTTGTTTTCCTTTTTAAAATGAAAACGGAATTTAAAAATATAATGAATAATAATGAGGGGCATTTCATCAAAGATTAATACAGGGCTTGTCTGACACCAACTTTCTCCAATAGGAACCTTAATGGAATTTTCAGACATTGTTCATTATTTAAATAATTCATTTCCGGATAATCACGGATTGCTTCAGAAGCATTTTTGTTGTTTTAATATAAAAAATTACTACAAATAAGAATTTTTACTGACAGTTAATAAATAATTTGTTCAAATGACATATGCAGTTTTTATGGGGAAACAATATTGTATCTCACTCATATTCTTCAGTGTTTTTTGGCAACCAGCCACCTTTTGCTGAAATAGAAAATCATTTTTTTTTTATGTTAAACATAATTCCTATAATGCACTGTTCAGGCTTAATTTGTAATCTAGTAGTAGCACAGCCCCGTAAATGAATAATGAATGATTTTCGTATCACAATCTTGGCATACCATGCTTTGTTGCATGAATATATATGTGTGTGTGTGTGTGTGTGTGTGTGTGTGTTCATTCCATTTTGTTTAGGGCAACCTATAGATTTTACACTGTACTTACCAGAAATTTCGCCTATAGACGTAATATATTTGAATTATCTTGGATGGCCCTGTCTGCGAACTCTTTGCTTGATAAAACGAAACGTTTAGCGTAGCATATCTATATTTTATAGATATAAGATGCCAAGTTTTGTGTACCTGCTGGTATTTGCTCTTGAGATTTACTGATAGCAGATACACAGATACACAGACTCACTTAGAGACCAACCTCTAAAAACATGTTTTTCAGATTTAGGGCACATAAAAACGTATGAATATAAAAAATAAAACTCGATTTTAAAAATCTGGCTTTTAAACAGTACTTTCTCTACCGTATAAGAGAAAGTACCGGGTAAGAGAAAGTAATATATATTCATTTAATTTGTTTCATGCAGACAACAGAGGTTAAACTACACCTATCAAAATTTTTGTCTAAAGACGTAAGTATCTGAATTATCTTGGATGACAAAGGAATTGTTTGATGTGAATGAAAAATTTAGTGTAGCATCCGTATATGATGCAGATTTAAAATACTCAGTTCGGTCTTTCTTCTAATATTTGTTTCTTGAGATATGCTGTTAAGAGACACTCTCACACACATACAGACACAAAGAGAGACCAACCAAGAGAATTTTCGAATTCAAGGGACGTTTAAATGTAAGATATTTTCAATTTCGAAAATTTGACCCAAAAATAATACTTTCCTTATATATGGGTAAGAGACAGTAAAAGAAATACTCCTGACCCATGCAAATTTGCTGCATTTTTTTTTTTTTTTTTTTTTTTTAATGATTAAATTGTTATATATGTCAATCTCAGTTTCGCATTTTTATTTTGCATTTTCGTTTTTCCAACGTTTATACATCTCAAATTACACTTGTAATATTAAATAGGTAACGTAAAACTAATTCTTTTTTAAGAAACTATCTTAAAATTTAAACAGAAGTATAAATTTTTATGAAAAAAAAAAAGTGCAAAATATAATAGAAAAAATATAGTTAAAAAACAGAAGCGGAATATCGATTGCATTATACTTTCGATAACTGTATGTAGATTGTTGTATTCTAATTTTATTTAAAGTATATCTATATGATACAATTATGCTGATTAACTTTCATTCTTTTCCCTTTAAATGTTGTACTTGAAAGGCTTCAATATGGCTTCTACTTAGAAAAAAGTGTAGTAAAAATAAATTCTTCTTCAAAGCAGCAATCAACTAATTAGTAAAATTTTCAAGATCCTTTGAAAGTTAATGAAAAAAATCAATTAGCATCTGAGTATTTTTCAAATTAGAGCAAAAACCGTTTAACTTATAAACTTTTTCTTTTACCTTAAACACTGAAATATTTTCTTTAATAAATTTTACTTAATTATTCAATAAAAAATGAAACTCTCTTATTCGAAATACAGGTTTTTTAAAAAAATGACCCCCGCCCCCTAAAATCTGTTTTTAATTTATTCTTACGCTGATGTGACATTTTAAATGAACTTAGGATATAATTTCACTTCTAAAATTTAAAAAATGGTTCTTAATTTGGAGATGGTTTTAATTTAATTATAATAATAATTATTATTACTAGTAAATCCGTGCGGAATTTTCGCACTTTATTTATTTTCTTATTTAACTTTAAAATTTGAAATTCATAAATATTATACCAATATCGCTACCTACTTAAAATTTTAATTTACCAGAAGCCAAATTATTATTATAACCAAATAAATATTGTGCAATTATGAAACCGGAATCATTCAAAGAAAAGTTTCTAAGTAAAATTCACAGTTGAGAACCCATTTTTCATGCTTCTGCAGGCAGTACAGTTTTATTAAAGAACTCCCATGACACCTTTTAAATTTTTATCGCAAAGAGTGCGATGATATTTTATTCATTTTGGCATAATTTTTAGTTAAAAAAATAATAATAAATAAATAAATGAATCCTATTTTGATTATACTTTTTATGAATGCATTTTTTACTCAATTTATGCTGATGATTCATATTCTGTATATATATTTAAAATGATGCTAGGTTTAAAATGACGCTTGCAAAGATTTTGAAAAAGCAACTTTTAAAAATACATTTTTCCATAAAATAATGTCATCATGTAAATGTCGTATTTTTTTCTTATTAGTTTATTGAGCTGCGTCAACGTGCTTTTCTTCATTTTTGTATATTATTTTTTAATACTCGGGTATTTCATTAATTTCACTACTATCGTATCGTTTCGACAAAAAATAATTGTAACTGGACCACGTTAGGGAAATACTATATAGATTCTATCAGAGGGGTATATAAATCTTTACTATTCTTACGATAAGAACATGTAACCTGATTACAAACATATTACTTAATCGAATATAGAGATTAGATATTAGATGTTAGCGAATTTCGAATAATATGAATTTGTATTCCATAATCATAAATAATTGTTTTTTATGAGACCCATAAAAAGGACAATAAGTTCTACACTAATACAAAACCATACAATTCGTGCGATGATAACCAATAACATACTTACCAACTTTTAGCTCAATTGGATGAGGCGGTTAGATGTTATTACTCTAAATAATTTAACTTGGCCATTATGAAAACAGATTTTTCTTTTTGTTCCTTTAAAAATACTATACTTGCTACACTTATGAATATATATGCAGTTTCTGCATAAGATGGCTGATAACATTCCAATTTTCATCTCAAACGATGAAAGCGTTTGGATGTTATCGTGTTTATTCACTCACTTGTATACACATATATACATATGTCGCCATAAAATTAGCAAATATGAACTCGGGAGACGTTAAAAGTACAGATACAACAAAATCCCATAGTCGATTTTTTCTGGATTATTATAATATTTCCCTTCCATAATGTATGTAATAACATGAAGAAAATTAGAGAAGTAACAAGAATAGTTCAACAAAAGCGACTTTCATCTTTAAAACTAATAAAAAAGATTTTTAAAACTAAATGTATCAAAGTTAGGAATGGATAGCTAAGGAATGAGCATTTAATCTTATATAATGCATAATGTCATGTACTCCATAGTGTGTCTCCGAGATGTCCTGAGAAAAAGTTGCGCTACGTGAGTAGAATTGTCATTTAAGGTTGTCTGTGAACTCCTCATTATGGCAGTGTAGATCTGGAAAAGATTTAATTAAGTATATTTGGGTTTGATCTCTTGAGAGAGAGAGCATTCGTTGTTAATTTAACCCAATATTTCAACCTCTATGTTCAATAGTGTAATTTAAATAAATAAATAAAAATGTTTGTCTTGCTTTAGCTGACAAAAAAAAAAAAAAAAAAGATTTTTTTTTCTTTCTTTCTTTGTGGTTGTCGATAAACTTTAAGTTTTGTTTTCATTAATGTACAAACAGTTTATTACTAGGTACATTTTAAAATAATATTTCCAAAACAAGCATTTAAACGGAATATAAATTCAAAAAAGAAAAACACTCATATTTTTTGAAGAAAAAATAATATTATTTACTTCACTTTTATTTATTTTTTATTTTTTAATTTGAAGAGCGATTATTTTAAAATATATATGTTTAACTACTTTTTTTTTAGGTTTATAAACTTGTTAAAATTTGCCGCAATGAATATTTTAATAAATTCATTAAAAAATACAATCGTTATTTCATTATGGCATAAAGAATATATATATTGATATATATATATATATATATATATATATATATACAAGTGTTCAAAAACAGTTTTTTTTTTCTTTCATAAACTGTTTTCTTGTACAAAGATACTCACATTTTATGTAATAAATTATTTGAAAAAAAAAAAAAAAATGCACTCAACAATTAAGAAATTTCGAAAAAAAAAATAACCCTAAGCTTTACATACATATTAATGAGAAATAGTAATGTCAGAACTTCATGAGTTTAATATAAATATATCTTATTGATGTCATTGTTAGAGTAAAGAAGTTAAAATGGAGCTAAGCTGGGCACTTTGCCAAAAGAAACGATGCTAGATGAACTTGCAAAGTCCTTTTTTGGATAGCGAGAGATGAAAAAAGATCAAGACAAAGTCCACAGTGTCATTGGAGAGATGGTATTGTTAAGTTTGGAGGAAGTGAAAGGTGAAGAATAGCTGAAATTAGGGCAGATTGGAATCACCTAGCAGAGGCCTTCATCTTGAAGTGGATTGCTAAAGGCTTAAACTGATGATCTTGATGATACAGGATGTCCACTAAACCCCATTCACGCTCTTTTAACTTTTAAACAGCTGCAATTGTATCATAAAATTTGTCTACTGGTATAGTAAACTGGCTTATAATATCATAAAATTTGTGCTAATACGTATAACTGCTTACTGCGCCACTTTGTCCTTTCTATCTCAGAAGCTAGCCTTCCTATCTCAAAAACGGTAGTAGATATGCGAAAAAAGGTCTTACAAATTCACAGAACATCAATTCAATACAAAAGGAAAGCTTATCACAAAAATGCTAAAGACGAAACATTTAAAACGCGCATTCGTTTGTTCGCATTTTCTTACACAGCGTGCAGTGCGTAAACAATCTTAGAAAGAGAAAACTTCTATTCATCACCAAAAACCTTTATATTCGATTTTCTAAATTTGTCCACCAGCTGAAATGTACATTTGCACTCTTGTTTGTTTTTTTGGCTGCACATAATGCAGCGTAACGGGTGACACGTATGCAGCCTTTTAAAGTTCAAACAAAGGTCCAGATTTCTATTGCAGATTACAAACAGAAATTTCAACATCGAAAACAATGGATTCTTGAGATAATTAGTTTTATTTTATTTTTAAGATTCTCTCTTAATTTTAAAGCGATTTCCTACGCATTTTGTCATATCACAGTGTATAAAATTGCAAATAAATTAATGCACGTTTTAATTGTTCTATTTGTGGCATTCATATCAACAATTTTTTTTTTTTTTTTTACTAAATCGATGATATTTTGTAACATTGTAAATGTTTTCTTCCTCTCCTATCTCTTACCGTTTTAGAGATAAGAAATCCAACTCCGACATTTTTCCATGGGTAGCGCTGTAAATGATCTCATCAAATAGTGTTTAGAGACTTTTTTATACCCATTCTTCAAACACGTTTCTTGTGACTATGGGAGACACTGCGCAAATGTTAACGCAACGAGTTCATTTTTAAAATAAGAGTAATAACCATTGTGGTTGAGAAAAAAGCGATAAAAAACTTCGAATGAATAGTTATTTACAAATCCTAACCTTGTGAGGAATTTGTGGTCTTTATTCCTCAATCTTAACTTAATTACTTAAGTAGTAAATGATCAGAGCACGAGACAAAGTTAAATACAAACAAAGTTTATTAAAGATCAATTTCAAGGCGGGTGTTGGGCTAACTCAGAAATAACTCTTAAATAACTTTAGGGGATGACTTCAGTAACTCATTAAATAAACGTAACTTATTCTCACCAATACACATACTGTTGACGATTGCTCTCTCTCTACCCACGATGCACCGCTGGTGACAGGATTCCCTCGATTCACTTAACTTTGCACTATCGCTGAGCTATGGCATCCATCAAAACTAAGAACTTGTCACAAAAAATCACTTATTCAAACTCTTTCTTCATCGACTCAGCAACACTCTCCTACTCCCTTCAGACTTTCACCCCCTTTTACTTTCCAACACACATCAATATTTATATCTAAGATTCACCCATTCCACTCACTTCATTTAATTCTACGACTTCTCCTTATTCACTCGCGCTTCGCAACTTGTGAACTTAGCTACAGCGCCATGCTGACGTGAACTCTACTACACACAGACTTTACAACCTCTTGGTTTATTTGGCATCACTCCAAATCTTTGGAATCACCCTTAGTCCTAAACTCCGGAAACATGGTTGTACTATATCTTTTTTCACTATAGTTGCAGCTATTCAAGAATTAAGAGGGTTACAACGGACTTCAGCGGGCACACTACACACACAAAGGTTATATATATATTTATATATTTATAACAATTGATATTAAAATTTAGCATACATAGTTTATGGCATAAATAGTTCTTTAGAAAAGGTAAAAAAGTCTCAAGTATAATGCCAATACTGAAGTATAAAAAGTAAAAATTAAAGGCAATATTTCTCATAGCAGGGTCATTAAAATGTTTTATCACTGCTATTAAAGAAATATTTATAGATTTTTTACACTTTCCTAAAATGGTTGTTATTTACAGTTGTTACTCTCAATTTTATTTTGTACTTTATATACGTAACCAGACATTTAAACATTTCATTGGTTGCTTCTTAGGTGTTTTCTAATCCAATAATTATTTTAAGGGTTATAAAAACTTTTAAATTCTTTTGAAAAGTATATAACTTGTATTTTATTGTTAGAATAAGAAAAAAAAAAAAACACATTTTAAAGTCAGATGCAAATACTAATAAATATCATGAAAATAGTTAGAAATAATATATATATCTGTTTTAAATTTATGTAGACATAAATGCATAATTTGTCTCTAGATACCAGGAATAGTCTTATTCATTTATTTTCTCTTATAGCTACGGTATCTAGATTGTACTTTCAGAACGTATTTTCATTATTTTAATTCGAAACTCAAATGAATTTGGGATGTAGAAATCACATATATTTTAAATTTTTCTATTTAATTTTAATTCAAATCTATTTTAACGTTTTATATAATAATTTATTTGTGTGTTTAAAATAAATATATATATATATATATATATATAATCGTTCTTCCTGAGGGGGTGATCTATCATCGCCCAAACCAAACCCCTGGATCTAGAAGCATGAAATTTTGTGACAATGTTCTTTCTATGACGTAGGCATCCACTAAGAAGCGATTTTACAAAATTCGCCACCCAAGGGGGGGAGGGGGCAAAACGAGAATTCAAAAACTTATTCATATCTCAAACAAAAAAAAACAGATATCCGTAAAATTTTTGCTTTAAAATATAGCTAATATAAATGTCTAAAAACCAATTTTTGGAATTTTCGAAATTCGTCCCCAAGGGGGGCGGAGGGGTAAAACAGGATTTCACATGCGTAAAACGTGATTTCGCAAAATCCTATATATCTCAAAAAAAAAAAAAAAAAAAAAAACAGATATACGTGAAATTTTTGCTCTAAAATATAGCTAATACAAATATCTTAAAACCGATTTCTGGAATTTTAAAAATTCATCCCCTGGTGGGGCAGCAAAGAGAGCTAGGGGGCAAAAACAATTAGAAATACAGTTAGGCCTTTCAAAATTGGTACAGATAGGTTTTAATAGCCTGCAAGTCGAATGGGGATATTTTCGAAAGTGTAAAGTTATTAGGAGGGGCGAGAAGGGGGGAAGGGACGGGGAGGGGCAAAAATATAAAAATTGAGTTAGATCGTTCAAAATTAGTATATAGAGGTTTTCGATACTTACAAATCGATTGCGGATATTTTAAAATTTTAAAATTATTAGGAGGTGCGGGAAGGGAGGTGGGACTTTAAGGGTGGGTTATGGGCAAAAACAAATGGAAATACAGTTAGACCATTCAAAATTGGTACAGATAGGTTTTAATGGCCTGCAAGTCTAATGGGGATATTTTCGAAAGTGTAAAGTTATTAGGATAGGCGCGAAGGGTGAAGGGGATGGGGGGGCAAAAAATAAATAAAAATAGAGTTAGATCGTTCAAAATTGGTACATAGAGGTTTTCTATACTTGCAAATCGATTGCGGATATTTTTGAATTTGTAAACTTATTTGGAGGTGCGGGAAGAGGGGGTGGGGCGGGAAGGGGGCTATGGGCAAAAACAAATAGAAATACAGAGTCAAAATTGGTACAGATAGGTTTTAGAGGCCTGCAAGTCGAATGGGGATATTTTCGAAAGTGCAAAGCTATTAGGAGGGCCGGGAAGGGGGTCGGAGGGGCAAAAAAAATAGAGTTAGATCATTCAAAATTGGTACATAGAGGTTTTTGGTATCTACAAATCGATTACGGATATTTTCGAATTTGTAAAATTATTAGGATAGACGGGAGGGGGTAGGGCGAAGGGGGAAAATAATAGAAATAAGAGTTAGAGCATTTTGGGATTTTTTTCCGAAGGCAGTGAGAACCCGGTGCGACATTTTTCCTAATCAAATTTTGTTTCTTGTTACACACCGGTTTAATAGTAACATTTCTTTCTTAAAATGTCATAACGTAAACATCGCTAAAAAATAAAGAAAATAGACAATTTACATTATTATGGATAACAATCGATCATAAAACATCATTACTCCGGGAATAATGCATGCTAAAATAATTTCGTATTTAGAGTAAACGCTACATCGCTCAAAATTTAATTAAACATTGTTACAAACAGGCAATTTTAACTATTTCTTAATATTTTACTTTCCTTTTTAGATGCCAAAATAAAATACTTTTGGTCGATATCTCGGTAATGACACCGATACCGGAGTAATCTACTAATCATTACCTTTAAAATGAGATATTCCCCATCCATATACGTTAATAATATCAGGATTTAACATCAAGATTTTTATACAGCGATTTTGCGCATTTTAAATAAACGCGCCACTGTTTTTTTTCATTCTCACCGGGCAGCCATTTTTCCTCATCGTTTCTTCCTTTTTCCCGCTCGATAAGAGGGGAGGCAGCTAGGGGATTCCTTCTAGAATCCTAGAGAACATTCCAGAACTTTTATCGGGAAGTGGCGATGCGCGTCACTTCCGGTGAGTTCGCGAAGCTGATTGGCTGATTACGGCGCGCGGCTTCGAAATTCGGCTGCCAAAAAGTTCGGTTAGGCAGATCCAGTAGAGAGTTAGCAGGTGCCGGAGGTTAGGGGAAGAGCCCGGCATTCGCCGTGGTTTCTGAACCAACGCCAGTTCTTTTTTTTATGTCAGCCACTTTGTAGCATAAGGTGTTTTTCTAAGTTTTTTATGCTTGAAGTCGATAGGTGTCTACATCAGGCCCGGATTATGATGTAGACATAAATATACTTTATTGAGAAGTGATGATTCATTATATCCAGGACTTTATCTTTTTATTCTTTTGAGGAGATTGACTCTAACAGTAACTATTACGCGGCATGGTGTTCCGGCCTTTCATGAATGCAAAAGACGATGATTTTCCAGTTTGTCACGAATGCCAAATGATCCCGAAGGGAGATGCCTATACTCATCATAATTACGTCCAAGAGGTTTAGTTTTGCGTATACTGGACTTTAGTTTCTTGATTTAGCCTATCATCAACTTTATGACATTATTATGAATGGAGTTCAAGCAGACTTCAGCACTGTGCCATCATAAGACGCCGCATTACCTCCGAAAGTGAAAATTATATATAGAAAGCTTTTACGTCGAATTCCATCATTGCGAGAAAGATAACCGTTTTTGTGCCATCATAAGACGCCGCATTATCTCCGAAAGTGAATTATATATAGAAAGCTTTTACATCGAATTCCATCAATTGCGAGAAAGATAACCGTTTTCGCCCATGTACGTCAATTATAACTCTATCAAACTATAATTTGGTGAATGATATACAACGATAAATATGTGGGCGTGTCTTCAAGTGTGCCATACTATTATCATTAATCAAGAAAAATCATGTGTATCATTGTGTAATTTTACATTTTTTTTATACGTAGTTTCAAATGCATATTTAGTTATAAAGAAGTCTTTGAGCGCCAAGACTCTTACTTTCCTAATTTTAACTTGATTAATATGATACGATCACATTTAGATTTAAATTCAACATCTTAGAGTCTCATAATTTATAGTATTTTCAGTTTTAATCTTCGCAATTTTATCGAAGCTTTATTTTTAATTCTTACCCTAATGTAAAGCTTTACAAAAATTTAAGATAAAGTTTAATATTTCTCTCTCTCTCTTTTTTTTTTTTTTTTTTTTTTTTTTTCACGTGATAAAAATTAATGCAATTTTGAGAATTCAGTAATTATAGTGATTCATTTAAAAATAGCGACCAGCGAAGCGGGCGCTGCCTGCTAATCTTTAATAACCGCCGAATTGTTTCTTCATCAATAGAGTAATAACAAAAAATGTAAAAGAAAATCACTCTGCAAGCAAAATTTCACGATATATTTTCATCTCATAAAGAGTAACACATGGCTGATATCATTTATGTTCCTCTTAAATCATAGTTTAACTTCTAAAGTAATTTTATCCAGTTAGTCTGAATTATCCTTGAATAGAATTAAATTATAGCTATTTTCTATGTATATGACCATTGTGGTTTATCATTTCTCATCACTTATTTGGCGAAATTCAAGGGTTATTATTGTTTGGCACCCCTGCTCTATGAATGAAACATAATTAGCTTGATTAAAGTCTAACGTATCTTTAAAAAATGAACTTTTTATATGTTCTTGCTGGCGAATAAATTAAATGCCAATTTGTAATGATAATTTCAGTTTGCCTTGAACTTTATCTTTCTTTTCTGATCGCTCCTGCATAGAGCCCCTATCAATGTAGGTCTTAAAATTCATCCGTTAGGGGCACCTTCCCTTCCTATTTTATGCAGTAACAACAATAAGAAAAACATTTTGTGCATATTTTTGTGTCATTTTCAATTACTTTTTCGATCTTTATTGATATCTGGATTTCGCTCTTTTCACACTTCTGGGTAGAATCCTGGGTTTTAAAATGGAAAAGATATAAATGAGATGTCTGGCGGCGAACAACGCAAGAAAAAGAAAGCCTTTTACTTATATGGAAATATTTATGAGTAATGAAAACTGTCTACCGGCAAAAAACACTCTACATACGTGTACGGAAATGTCCTTCACGGATTTATTTATTTTATTTTTTATTTTTTTTTTATTTTTTTATTTATTTTTTATTTTTTTAATACAAAATAAAATTTATTAATATATACAGTACTGTGCAAATTAATTGGGACCAGCTCAAAAATTTTCACAAATGTTGTTTAATTGGTATAGATTAACTTACATGCACGGTATAACAATCTAATACGAAATATGCCCTCCTCTAGCTTGAATGAGATCTTGTACACGGTTTGGCATGGATTCCACTAAATTTGAACTTAAAATTTCGATCTCTTCATTACAAAATCAAACTTTTATAACATTCTCAATCATTGTTTTCTTTGTTGAGCAGTTCATTTTACTCACACGTCTCTTTACAATGCTCCACAAATTTTAGATGGGATTTACATCAAGAGAATTACCAGGCCAATCGAAAACCGTTAATTTCTGTTCTTGAAAAAAATTCTTTGTTAGCTTAGAAGAATGGCATGGAGCAAGATCTTGTTGAAAGATGCCAACATCACCAAGGAACGTTTGCATCATAGGCACGATTTTTCTTTCTATTATAGAAATGTATATTTTAGAGTTCATCATCCCTTCAACTGGTAGTAAGCTGCCAGGTCCTCCAGAAGTAAAATAACTCCAAAACATCTGTTTATGAGGGTGCTTAACTGTTTGAATAAGATGTTGTTCTCTGATGGGTTCTCCATCACTTAGCCTGACAAATCTTGGTCGAAACCCTTGCTCAATAAAATGAGTTTCGTCGCTAAATACAACCTTCTTTCAGTCTTGTGCAGTCCACTATTGATATTTCCTGGCCCAGTTCATACGTTTTCTCTTCATTGCAGGTGTTAGTAATTTTTTTTGATTGGTGTTCTTGCAAATCACCCAGATTCAATAAGCCTTCGTCGAATTGTTGATGAATCCACGCTCACACCAATAGCTAATAATTCTGTCTGAAGATCTGTACTTGTTTTGCGAGGATGCATTTTACTATTTCCTGCAAGAAATTTATCTGTTCGAGGTGTGGTCTTGCGTTTGCGTCCACATTTACCCTTCGTTTTAGAGACACTGTTCCAAAATTCTTTTGCAGATTAATAATCCTAGAAACATTGGATTTTCCAACTCCAACTGCTGTAGCAATATCCCTCACAGTCATAGAAGTATGCTGACTAAGGGTAACAACTGTAGTCCTTTTCCTGGGAGTGATATACTTTTTTTAAGTACACGTCAGAAGCAGACAATTCACACAATCGACCACTTCTTACAGCAACTGAAGCGCAACTGAAGGGAAATTTTTTTGAAATGTCATGATCATGTGGTCATACCGGTTTAGATTAGTTAAGGGCAGTCGCGCATTGTAAGAAAATGCAGTGGAAACCGGTTTGAGGCAGAAAATCCCTGAGGAATTAACAATTTTCTTAAGAAATGTGTTTGTCCCAATTAATTTGCACAGTACTGTAGTACCTGGATGACCATGATAACTTGCTCTCGTTGTAAAAATCATTCGTAGTGTAGATACAGTTATTTGTTTTCAGCTAATTATAGTTATTTTTTGTTTCCCAAAGGCAAAGCGCGTGTTACCACTGAAAGCAAATTTTACTAGAAATAAGAAAAATTCAAATCAAAATATCATATTAAATATCTAACTATAATTTCTTTTGAAAATCGTTCAAGTAGATTTCTAGAAATGTATAATCTATGCTATGAGGCAGAAAACCAGGAAAGTGTTACAGAAGAGTGACAGCTAATTTTTCTGAAGAATAAGATAAGTAATAACGTTTTTCATAAAAAAAAAAAAAAAAAAAAAAAAAAATGTATCTTAAATTGTTCCTGCGATTTCCTAGGAAACAAAGTTTATGTCGGATTTCTCCCGGGTGGTGCGCCAGTTAATAGTGAATACTTCTTAAATGAAGATGAGGATGTCTTCGATCGAAATGTTATCTCAAAAATACACCACCTCTAAATAATTATCAGAATCATTCCAGTAAAAAAAAAAAGTAAAATAAAACTTACATTTTCTGCCTTTTTCCCTGGGAGGAGTGTAGGTTACAGCTAAACGCCAACTGTTCAAAAAAGAATGCCAGACTTTTAGGCTTACAAACTAATTGTAAACTCAGAAATTCCCTAAATCAAAGTTTTTAATTATCTAAAGTCATTTATATAGTTTCTAAGAAAATCATTCCTCTTCCATATTTTGCCTCTTGAAAAATGAAGATTAACAGTGAACTTTGGCTTTAATGAAGATGAGAATAAATCAGATGGGTTTCTCATTTCATAGAAAAATAAAATAAAAATTTAATACTAATATTTTATCAAAACAGTTGCAGGGATTTTTTAGAAAGTTTCTGCCGCACTTTTTCAACATACGGTGTGAAGGCTAATTGTACACGTTAACTTTTCTGAAAAAAAAAAGAAAGGAAAAGAAAAAGAAAAAAAGAAAAACAGGTTAAATTGTCATTTAAAGTCGCTGAAATCTTAAATATTTATCAAAATATTTCGAGCAATTCCCAAGAAAACTAAATTCCAGCCATACTTTGCCAGGTAAAGTAAGAGTTAACATAGCAGTCAACGCTAATTTTCCTTGAGACGAGGATATGTCAAATAGGTATCATATAATATATATATATATATATATATATATATATATATATATATAATTCTATGCTTATATTAAAATTGTTAGATATATTTCTGAGAAAACCAAGATTCTGCCATATTTTACAATGGATGGAAAAGTGTTAAAGGCGTATGCCATAATTTGCGAAGATGAGTTTACGTCAAATTGATTTGTCCTCTCAAAAAACACTTAATCCTAAGTTTCTATCAAAATATTTAGAGTCCTTTCCGACACAACTAAATTTCAGTCATGTTTTGCAACGGGAAGTATAATGATTAACAGCGAAAGCTAATTTTTCAGAAGAGGAAAATAAATGAGAAGAGTGTGTCGTCACAAAGCAAAACATTATTGCTAGATTTTTTTCAAAATTATTTGAACCATTCACGAGAAAACCCGTATTAAGCTGATTTCTACCATATTTTTCAACATTTGTAGTGAAGTATAAGAATAAACGCTAACTTTCTTGAAAATTAGGATGGATATGTGAAGAGGATTTATCTTCTCAAAAAATCTTTAACCATAAGTTTATATTAAAATCGTCATATCCATTTCTTAGTAAACACAAATTCTATCTCATTTTGCAATCGGCGGTTGACAGGTTTGCAGCGAATGCATTTTTTCCTGAAGATAAGGACATGTCCAATCAGTTTTTCACCCCATGAAACCTTTACGCTCCTGGCTCAACACCGCTCTTCGAGCGGTGAGCCGGGGGCTGCTCCCCTGTTCAATCTCCGTCTTTCCTGAAAACCATTTTATCTATTTCCGAGTAAACTCGATTTGTGCGATATTACGCTGCAGGAAGATAAGCAGTTAATAGCAAACTCGAATTTTCCTAATGTGAGAATTGAAGTAATTGTTTTTTCAATGAAAACGACCTTAACCCACAACCTTCAATAAAAATCGGTTTATGTATTTCGGAATAAACTCAATTTCCGCCATATTTTGCAACCGGTGGATAAAAGGTTAACAGCAAAACTTTTTATGTATTTCCTGAAAATTTTCGTTTTCCATAAAAGGATAAAATTCCTTTTTTATTTCAAGCGTTTTTTTTTTTTTTTTTTTGTGTGAAAATGAGGATACCTCTAATTAATATTTCAATTTAATTCATTCTTAAAATCAAATGTTCGTCGAAATCGTTATAGTTCACTTCCAAGTAAACTCGATTTCTGCCATATTTTGTAACCAACAGATGAAGGGTTAACTGAAAACCTAAATTTTTATGAAGGTGAAAATAAGTATAAAAGAATTTTGCTCCAAAAAACACTTAACCGCACACATTTAACAAAATTATTATTGTATTTTCGAAAAAAAAAAAAAAGAAAAAAATAATACAATTTTTGCTATAATTTGCCGACGGCAGTCAAAAGGTTAACTGTAAATGTGAATTGTTCTGATAATTAGGATGTGTCTAGTTGATTTTAAATTCCCCTAAAACTTCAATCCAATTCTTTCTTCAAAATTTTTGCATCCATTTCCGAGTATAGCCAATGTCTGCCATAATTTGTAACCGGCTGATAAAAGGTTAACAGCGAGCGAGAATTTTCCTGAAAATGACGATAAGCACAGTCGATACACACCTTAAAATCACTTAATCCCAAACTTTCATTAAACTCATTATACACATTTCCGAGAAAACTAAATTTATGCCACATGGTGCAACTGGCCTTAAATGGTTACCAACGGAATCAATTTTTTAGAAAGATGAGGATACGTCCGATCGATTTATCTCTTCAAAAAACATTTAAGCATAAACTTTCATCAAATGCGTCTTACCCATTTCCAAGTAAATCCAATTTCTGCTATATGTTGTCACTGGTTGATAAAGGTTTAACAGCGAACGTGATTTTTATTATTATTATTATGTTTAAGATGAGGATATGTTCGATCTATTTAAGTCCTCCAAAAACGCTCAATTCCAAACTCTCATCAAAATCGTTATATCAATTTCCAAGTAACCAGTCTACCCATTTCATGAAGGCGAGTCATATTGATGTCCAATCGATCTAGCTCCTTTAAAAATACTTAACTCCAAACATTCATTAAAATTGTTTTATCCATTTCCGAATAAACCCAACTTTTGCCACATGGCTCAATTGGCCGATAAAGTGTTAACAGCGCACGTGAATTTTCCTGAAGATGACGCTATGTCACGTCAATTTAGCTCAATAAAAACACTTAACTCCCCAATTTTACAAATATCGTTATAACCATTTCCGAGCAAACCATATTTCTGCAATATAGGGTAACAGGTCAATAAAGGGTTAACAGTGAACGCGAATTTTTCTGAAGATGAGAGTATGCTCAATCGATTTAGCTCAATAAAAACACCTAAATCCAAACTTTTATTAATATTTTTATATTCATTTAAAAGTAAACCCCATTTCTGCTGTATGTTGCAAAAGGTTTAAGAGCGAACACGAATTTTCCAGAATATGAGCATAAATCTAATCGTTTTCCCGACCTACAAAATCTCTAAGCATAAACTTTCCTCAAAATCTTTAGAGCCGTTCCCGAAATGGCCAACACTAATAGATATGAATAACAAGTCACGTGATTTGCTAGTTTAATATGAAAGAAGGATAAAATGTATATTTTCACTGAATTTTCTTCATGATAATGATTTTACAAGGTTTAGAATGTAATCAATAAAATAGAAAGTCATGAAACTTGCTAATATATTTTGTTGCTGTACTAACTATTAGAAGTAACTAAATTATCATTTCTCAAATTATAAATCTGAGTTTTTTCATTTTATGTTTATTAAACCGAATATTGGATCAGTAATGAGTTTTACAGTATGATTCAGGGAAATGAATATGCAACGTTGATTCTAATAACTATTATCATCAATGTATATCCATCACTATCTAACAGTTTTCGTCATCGGTCAGGTATTGTTCTAAATTGTTCTTGACAGGTTTTGCGCCCCACAGGCGGCGGAGTGGTTCTACACTCAAATCAGGTAGATTGGAAATGCCGGGTTCAATTCCTCGTCGCGCTCATCGACCTAGGCGATCGGTCTTTTACGTCGTTTTCTTCAAAATTCGCGTAAATACAGGCTAAGACCCATTAGAAAGATCCCCGTACAGGAATTTCACCTACAGGCCTAGGTCCCTCTCGTAGTCAATTGGATTTAAATTACCCTATAACCAATCTTAACAGGTTTTGCGACATGACACCTTGCGTTGTCATGTTTTCAATGAGCAATTTAAAGTGACGGAAAAATTTGCCAGTAAATACATGTTTCCGTCAAACTTCATGGATTAATTTCAAAAATTGATACTTGCAGTGTTCAGCAGGTACACTTAGATCAGGTGTTAACAAATTATGCTGTATCACACTCATCAAACCCACTGTATACAGGGGAGGCACAATTTTTTGCAATGTTGGTTTCGTTGTTCATTTTGTTGCTTCACCGGGACTCATCTAAAGTTTTTGCGTTTCAGATTGCCGTAACATATCCAATTTTCATCTCCCATTACCATTTTCTAAAAGAAAGATACCCTGTGTTGCAGTTAGCAGGTTCATGCGCCTAAATACTTGCTCATCGTTATCCCTTTGTCTCGATTCATGTGGTATCTATCTTCTTGCTTTCTGGATCTTTCCTACTGTATACAAATGGTGTAAATGCGAGTGAGTTGACTTTTGCGAGAGAGTGCTTAGACACTGCGATTCAGAGTTGTTCAGAGACCTATTCTGAACGACTGCACATTCGAGATTTTGCACTAAGTAACTGAACTTTGTTCGTGAGCTAGCGAAGATTTCTGCCTTAGAGAACTTGATTTTATTTGCTTTACAAGTGGCTTTTTTTTTTTTTTTTTTTTTCTTTTTTGAACTGTTCCAGAACATTCGTCGAATAGTGAGTTTTGAAGTACAAGTGGCATCTTCATTAGACTGCTACAAGAACATTCGATAAAGTAATAGCACTATTGCACTGTTTCGAGAATATTCGTTGTCGTCACAGTTTCGTTGAACTGGTTCTCGAAGTTACGTTGAATAAAGAGCATTCATCGAAACAAGTTTCCTTACGAACTACTTTCTCACGCAAGAAAGTCAACAAGTTTTTAGTAATAACACATATATATATGATTTATTATTATTATTACATTGAACTAATAAAAGTATTAAATTAAAGTATGTAATAATCTTAATTTAAAAAATGTGTGTTTAAATATTTAAGAGCTGTACTAGCTTATAAGATGAAATGTTTTATTGAGAACGTACGCCGCATAACGTATTATCCACACAATGAATATTTTGTGCCAGTCAGTTAAAATGTAATTTAATTAAAAAGAAAAAAAAAAACTATTGATTTAAATTAGACGTTTGTATTAAAAAAAAAAAAAAAAAAAAAAAAAAAACCTTTGAAACAGATTCATTTATTTTAAGAAACTTAAATATTTTTTTAATACTTAAGAAAACTATTTTTCTTTTTCATTCTTTCTTTTATTTATTTTTTTCTATTCAAGTAGTTATTTTAAAATAATACGCTTATTGCGTTGTTTGACATAAAACCTTTATTTAATGTTTTATAAACACTTTAAATCAATAATTATTTTTAAAAAGTTAATTTTTACATTGCTTTATTAAAAAATAAATAAAACCCATTTATCAAATAGTTAAATATACACTGTTTTCTAATTATAAAATCTTTTAGTACGCAATATTTACTCAGATAATTAAATACATTTAAATATATTTGTAATATATAAAAAATTTCCTTCTTATATTTTCCTTAGTGTTTATTTTTCTTTTCGAAGAGTTTTTATAGACGATCGGAAACAAAATTATTAATCTTAAAGTAAAATACTAAAGATATTGTTTAGTCAATAAACATTAACTTTCTGCAAGAATTTTCTTTTATTCTTCTTTGAAATATTCGTTTTCTTTTCCAATATTTTTTATTTATTTATTTTTTCATTAAAAAAAAAAAATATATCTATTGAAAGGGGAAAAAAACATATTCATCTTTTAAAAGACAGTTTTCAAAACGATTTGTTCTATTTTTGAAGGAAAACAAATTACTAATTCTTTTATATTTTTATCTTTTTCTGGAAAATTTTTATAATTCACACGGGGAAAAAAGTTTTAAAAATATACCTTAATATTTTTAACAAAGTAAAATAAATTGTTCAAATTATGTATATACAGAGTTATCAGAAATAAGTGACCACAGATTGTTTCAAACGTCAAGGAACTAATTAATTTTTAAAAAGTCCCAAATACAAAGATATGAATATATACGACGTCCAGTTTGGATTCTACAGGACTCTACAGGCGACCAGTTTGGACTCTACAAACATGAGTCGTTGGCCCATCAGAAGATAATGGTCTACGAGATTGACACTTGGTTAGTTGGGATAGTTGCAGTTGGCACAACGTCTGTTTATTGCGTTTTCCGTGAGTATTTTATTTGTTCAGGTAGCTATGATTGTCCCACATAAATGAACAACGTTATGTGTTCAAGAATAATTGGTATATCATATTTGAAGATAATGGCTCATTTCAAATCATTGCGTAACTTTAAAGGAAATAATAAAGGATATAATTAAAGGATATAATTTAAAGGATACAATTTTATTATATTTTATTTAAGCATTAAGATATCGTTGGGGATGCTGATTATGTGCAAGATACTAAGAAACTAGAAAATATTAAATACCAGAATGAATTGTCAAAGCAAAATATTGTATATGGCTCTAGAATTTGCCAATGATTTAGCCATCAATCTAGCCAAGTGTCATTTATAATTGTTGCCCCCCCCCCCCTCAAAAAAAAAAAAAAATAAGTAAGTAAATAACACCGTTGTTTTAGTGTTGGACTGTATAAATTCTGTTTGTGAGGGCATCTACATTTATATATAATGAACAGAATTAAACCAGATTTTATATACAGATTGTGGGAGACATGGGGAGATGATTTATAGTCGTCAACAAAATTATTGAAGTATACATCAACACTTTTCAAACATATATTTTTAGTTTTCGCTAATTTTTATTATCAAATTACCTTTTTGTAGGACTACGATCATCACTCGACTAATATTTACTTAATAAAACAGTTTTAGGTGAGCATAATTATTGCAAATGTTTCAATAATTTTCCTGCCAACTGTACGCAAAGAAGGAAAAAGTACAAAAAGTCGCCGACAGGAGATATTTTGCCGCAAAGTTCAAGTACACACTATGGAATTTGCACAGTATACCTCGATTATGTCAATTTTCAAATGTGACCAACATTATTAGATGTGACGTCTGGGACCCAATTGTTGTTTAATATAATTATATTTTCTGTGAATTTAATACTGTATGTGTATATCATTCATTTCTGTATGTGCATTTTTATTTGAACTTGAATGAAATTTTCACTATCTACCTCAATGTGAAATTTCCATACTACTTACCAGACAACTGTACCAAAATATATCTTTGGAGTAATTTTTTGTATTTTTTTTTTCTTTGCGAAAATCCTTTCCAGGTGTCTGTACATAAAATTTCGCTTTATTTATTTTACTGAATTTCTGTGCAGATGCCTCCAAATTGCAATTTTCTTCTTCTTTTTTTAATGCCATCTTAAAACAATGTATATCTATAAACTGAAATTACTACTTATTAGAGTTTGGGTTTTCCTAATATTTCTAAGATATAAAATTAAATAAAGGAAGTCAGATTTTAAACATTCATTACTACATGTGCATTTTTATTTGAACTTCAATGAAACTTTACATAGTCCATTCTATTTTCCATGTATTTATTGAAAGTACTAACTTTTTTTCATTTCCAACGTTTCATTATCCAGTTCATTATCCATTATTCATTCTCCATTTCACTATCCAGTATACAGTATTAAACTCACAGAAAGTATAATTTTATTAAACAATAATTGGGTCCCAGGGTGTAGTGTATGAACTATTGACTGTATCCGCTACCAAACTATTTCGATAATGTGTGGACTATTAACTGTATCCGCGGCTAAACTACTTCGGTTTGGAACTGTTCGGAATCGACAGTTCAAGGCTATGTGTGAGCCGATATGGCTGTATTAATATTTTGTTCCAGTAAATAGCGTTCGTACTTGTAAATCTGTATATATATATACATTACGTGTCACGATGTTTGTCCGGGGTAAACTCCTAAACTAAGGAACCGATTTTAATGAAATTTGGCACACTGTGTGCAGTTTGGTCCAACTTGAGAGATAGGATAGTTTTTATCTCAATTTATTGTCACAATATTGTTTTATTGCAATTATTTGTTAATTATAGACCTTTATTAAAGTTGCTCCAAAATATCTGTGAGTTCCATTAATTTAATTGTTGCCAAAAAAAAAAAAAAAAAAAAAAAATACGAGTTCATTTTCTTTCGACATAAAAATAAATACATTTAATCAAACGCGAACGTTAAAAAATTATAAAAAGTTTAATTATGCATCTCACGAAAATTGACGTCATAATCAATTTAAAGATTTTATACACATTGATAAAGTGCTATCATAGATATAGTAATATATATAGATCTCTCATCCCCATGTTATCGTACAAAGATTTTTGATGCCGAAAAAAAAAGAAAAAAAAAAAAAAAAAAAAGCTTTGGAAACAGCCATTAAGTGGTATTAAAAAAAAAAAAAATAAAGAAAGAAAGAAATATGAATTTGAAACTGTATCTGGAGTCTTCCATTCCCCTTTAGCAAATAAATTATTCATAAATTTTATTTGCTAAAATATTAGTATGTATTCCCGTGTGTATTCACTCGGGGAAAGACGGCCATATTTTGGTAAAAACGTCGTCTTTTCCCAAATGAAAAGGAATAACTTTTTTCTCCCCAATGATCACTCTATTCTATATATGCAGTACTATATCTATGAGTTTTATACGCAAGCGAAGTGTGACTCACTGACCGTCTGTGCAGCCAAGAAAAAGATTTCCTATGTTAATTGCCCACCGGATTTTTTGTAAGAAATTATTAAAAATCGAGGAAATTTATTTCCCGATTTTAATCCTTATATTTGGGTATAGATATGTATTAGTTATCGCGGGTGTTAGATTGAATTATTTTGCTGTCAAATTGACAAAATTTTAATTTTAAATTTCAAAACTCTGTCGCCCTTGGCTTTTTATTATTATTATTATTATTATTTGGTGATCAAAAGCGTAACAAGAAAATATACATGCCAGATGTATGCATTGTACGAAATGTAATATGTATTATTCATTGTACGTATGTATGATATGTAATATGTATTGTACGAAATATTGTTTCATATTATTCATTACTCTTTTAATATAAGTTGTTAAAATAACCATGATTTTTGAAAGGAATTAAATATTTTCGCCAGATAATTTGGCGATATTCTTTTTTTTCGCCAAGGATGACAGAAATGAAATCTATTCCGCTGCAAAATATTAGTATCATACATCAGATATTTTATTTAGACATTTGAAAACAAATTTGACTTCAAACTATGATAGAATATTTATCATTTTCCTTTTAATTAGTATATTATTAGTATATTAAAATTAAAAGCATGGTATTTTTTTTTTTTTTTTTTTAATCTTATAATTATTCTTATCTTAATCCTCAATGTTTCCCATCTTTATTAACTTCAATTTACTATTAAAATTTTAACATACTCAAAAACTTCTCATCACTTCGTTAAAATACACTAAACTTTTCCAAAATCTTTTTCTATTTAAAATGATACATGCATTTACTTTAAATGTCCAATATTTCATAAGATTTCCAATTTTAAAGTTTTAAAATATTTATCAAATTTACTTATTTTTCTGGTTTAGCCTTATTGTTTTCCTTTTTATAACTACAGCTGTTGCCCTCTTTAAAATATTTAAAATGATGAGGTCATTTTATAGTAAATTATCCATTATAGCATATATTATATTTCACTCCTCCATAAAAATTGATTTTAAAATCGTCTGTTTCTTTTATACTTTTATTTTAATAGAATTTTAATAGAATTTAATTTATATATTAGTCATTTTAGCAATTTTATCCAAAGTAGCATTAGAAATATTATATATCACTTCTCCATTAAAATTTATAGGACCCTACAATAAAATTAGTTTGTGCTTAATATCAACACTACGAAAATTTTTATCAATCGCTTCCAAATTTTGACCTAAGTTTCAAATCTCAACCCTGTGGGTTTTTACATCGGCTACAACGTTTTCGTCTTTGTTCGTAAATAATAATTTGACTGTACTAAATAGTTTACAGCCGTATAATTCAACGTATAACTTAGTCACAGCAACGCGTGGCCGGGTCTGCTAGTAGTATATATATTCAAGATGTAATTAATATCCTAATTAAATAATATATATCCATCAAGATGTGTTAAAGCCACTGAAAAAGCAACAACCACACGTAATCATTATTTATTTGAATCAGTGAGTGTAATATCTTGGCGACGAAGATGGTTCGCTTTGGAAAAGGAAAGTGCTTTGGTTTTAAATAATAATGGATACAGCATTTTGCTCGAAGACTGCAAAAGGTAAAACGTTGTTTATTTTTCTTGAATAATCAAAAGTAATTAAAATGGAGCAGCAGCAAATAATAGAATTATCGAAACCGAGTAAAGAATTGATTGAAGTTTTGCAGAATAAGGAACAAGGATGAAATCAGAAAATTTCAGTCCAGTTCGAAAAATTTAACAAAGAAAATGAAAATTTTGACTGTTTTAGGACTGAGGGCCTATTAGTCTCAATCTGGGATTTTTGCGTAGTTGTTTTCGATAGTTGGACATTTGTCGAAATCTAAAATTTATCGAAAATATAATTGAATAATTTGAAAGCGATGCTATAATTTGAAAAAAGAAAAAAAAAAAAAACTAATAGTCCTCAGTCCTAAAGTAAATACTGCTTTTGCCAGAATTTCATCAAAATCTTTTTTTTTTTTAATATTATTATTATTATTGAAAGAAAAAAAAAAAAAAAAAAAAAAAAAAAAAGAAAAAAGAAAATCAATAATAATCAGTATCGTTACAAGCGATATCAAAAAAGTTTTTTTTTTTTTTTTTTTTTTTTTTTTTTTTTTTTTTAAATATATATATAATGACGTCAATTTTTGTGAGATGTATAATTTAACTTTTACAATATTTTAACGCTCACGTTTAATTAAATGTATTTATTTTTATGTCGAAAGAAAATGAACTCGTAAATTTTTTTTGGCAACAATTAAATTATAGGTAATATTTTAATGGCTAGTTATAACGTATAAGAAGGTTATTATTTTCATATTTTAATTAATTATAAGAAAACTATTCGAAAATTCGAAAACCAGACTTCGAAGTATTGTGTTGTCATGGGGTTGTGAGCTATTGTGAAAGTTTCAAATGTCTAGCTAGTAAAGGGAAGTTAGTTAAAATTCGATTGCAAGATTTGTGCCGGACAAACAAACACACACAAACAAGAATAGAATTTAAGAAAAGAATAGAAGGTTATAATAACATGGTAATTACATTCGAAAGGATATCTATACGTAAAAAACAACAGTAGATTTTACAGAGGGAATACATGTAAAGAGAGACACTTTTATAGATGTTTCTGAAGTAAACTATTATTATTATTATTATTATTATTATTGACAGCAGAATATGCTGACACTACTTTTTGGAACACATTCTGCTGTAAAAGCTACCGTTCTTTTTTACAGTGTAAAAGGGAGTTAATATGGCGAGTTTGAAAAAAAAAAAATCGTACAACTCTTTTTAAAGACACGCACTTGTGGAACCTAACTTATGTAGGACGCCTATCCCTTTTCCTAAACTAACTAATGCACACGAATGGAAATCTAATATGGTGCTTATATAACATTAAAAAAAGTCGTTAGAGCCGTTTTTAATGTACAGACTTATAGTCACACTTTCGGTTTCAAATGTCCCACTTCCAGTTTTCCCAAAAAGTTGAAAAAAACATCCATACACAAGACCTGTCTCAGTTCTGAAGTTTCGTCGATTAGTTTCGGAGATATAATAGTCGGAGTCGGAAGATTCCTCATATACATATACGCACATACACACTATTGAATATTTCAATGTAATGGCATCATTAAACAGAACCGAGTATTTGTAACTTGTATATGGCAAGATATCGATATGGTTTGGGTTTGTGTTCAACGAGATAAATAAAACAGAGTGATAAATAGTGACCCCGACATGGTCCAACATGAGTCATATGACATGAACCCTCTATGCGTTGGTTCCTATGGCAACAGCTTATTTTTGATAAATTTCTATGGCAACGGTTTGGAGATTGTTCTTGGCAAAAGTCATAACCGCCAATGTTTTTGTTTACTTATGTAGTTTAATATTCTTTTATTCTAAATCATTTTGATTTTTATATTACTTCTTTTTCATTTCGTGTAGTCGAAATTTAACCGACAAATTGCTTAAAAATAGTTGAAAAAATATTATTTGTTGTTCAATTTTGCTCTTTAAAAGCTTAACTTTTGTTTTATAAACATTTTTAAACTTTGTTGGGAAACGATGAAGAAAAAAGTTTATTTTATTACTTATTAAAATGTGAATTACGGGAAAAAATATTTTAAAAACAATTTGTTTCGGTGATACGACTGTCATGTTACCTAATAATAATGATAATTTGTCAAACTGAAATTTTAAATGCCAAAATAGAGATAAAGGGCCAAACATAGCAACCTATCGGTTCATGTCACGTGATTCATCTTGAACCACAGAAAGCTAATCCTTTATCTTTTGAATTTGCACTCTAATTTATTTATTTATTTATTTATTATTATTATTATTATTATTTTTTTTTTGAAAGATTTGAATCCCATTTAGATATTTAGCACGTTCCTGCTGATAAGAGAGCGAAAGTATTTATTTCGTATCTCAGTGCAAATTTGTATCAATTATTGAGAAATTTGCTGGCTCCTGACATTCCTTCTGATCAGAGTTTAGATAAGTTAAAAGATGTTTTAAAGAAACATTTGACCCCAAAGCCCTTGATTTTCCGCAAAAATGAAGTTTGAATAGACATTTACGCACTCAAGCAGGAGAAAAGGCGAGATTTGTTCTAAAGGATTTTCTGAAAAATGGAGATGATTTGTCAGTTGCGATAACTCTTAGATAGAGTTATATAACTCTTAGTTATATAACTCTAAAAATTAAGTTTAGATTTCGGTTAATGTTTACTACCAATTAAATATTTGCAATGCATCTATGTATATGTATAAGTATTTAAAATAAATAAACGAACGCACTCAATTTTACTATCCACAAATTGAAATTGTTGAATGAAAAACCATTTATAAGTTATAACATATAGAACTCTAAAACATATTTTGAAGTATATTTAAAATAATTTACAAGTTAAAAGAAATGCTTGCTGTATCATCGGAATCTCCATAATTATATTCCACACTTAGCAACAATCTTTTATCTTGTTCAATGATTTCTTCTTTTTTTTTTCCTGTCACTTATATGTAACATGCATTTTTCGATATCTAAAAGTCATTATTGTAATTATTACACGTCGTGAAGAGATATATTTTATCGCTTTCAACGAAACTTTAATCTTGTCAAATATACATTCAATGTCAAGATCGATAAAACACTTGCATAGATAATTTTTCTGTAAAGTTTTGCCCTTTTTGTGGAAAAATATGCTGAATTATTTTAATATTCAGTGTAATTTTTTTAGAAGACAATAAGATTTCATGTATTATTTTTGGATATATTGCTAATAAATTATCTTTTTTATATTTTAAATGTTTTTCATAAAAAAATTAATATCAGAACGCTTTGCTTTTATAGTTAGTACTTAAATAGGCAGTGTGGTATTAATTTTAGAATTATTTATTTCTTTTTATGCATATTTTGATAATAACATGTTTGGACTATTTCAAAAAATAAATAAGTAAATAACGTTTGGATTTATTTTTTTACAGATAGAGTCTAATAGACAGTTTTTATTTATTAATTTATTTTTTATCATTTGATGTTTTGCTGTTACATGGATATCCCCTAAGTTATTCAACTGTTTGTATTATATATTTTGTTAAGTAAGGAAGTAAAATGCGATATCCTTTTAGATTCTTGTACAAAAGTTTAATATTATTTTTTCATTATTTTTAAGATTACAAAACTGTTAATCTTTGCTTTTATAAAAATATGATACAGAATAATCAAGGTATTTATTAGAATGCTTTTATATTAAATTTCTTTGTCTCTCATTAATTTTCTTAAATCAGTAAATGTTCTGTTACGAAACTTGTTGTTGATAACTATTAATACCATGGTGTCGAGGTAAGGCATCTGATTTCGAAAAAAAAAAAAAAAAAAATAGGAGTTCGAAACCCAGTAAGGCAAGTTGCTGAAGAATGCGTTTTGTTGAAATTTATAGGAAAAATGTCTTTTTTTTTTTTTTTTTTTTTTTTTTTTAAAGAATGCTTTTAAATCGGTTTGTCTAGCTCATTGTTTGTCTTTATTATGAATTTAGGGTAGAATATTCATGATATCTTCTTGAAATGTGCAGAAACCTCATGCAAACGTCCGGAAACTTCATGAAACCTTCTAAACATTTCATGGTGTCTTCAATAAACTTCATAGAGACGTCCCGAAATTTCCTGGAAAAGCTCAGAAACTTTATTGAACTTTCTAGAAACTACATGGAAGCTTTTGAAATTTTAATGGAACCTTCTCGAGACGTCATGGAAACGTATAGAAACTTCATGTAAGTATCTAGAACTCTGGAACCTGTTAGAAACTTCTGAAAGCAAAAGTTTTTAGAAAACTACATGAAGTTTCTAGACATTGTCATAAAGATTCTATAAAGTGTCATAACAATAAGGTTATGAAATCTTAAAGGAAACCTTATAGTCTATAAAGTTCCATAACTATTTTTATAAGGTTTCATATCTAAAATCTTCAGGGAATCTTCTGGATTCCATGAAGATTCTAGACGTTTTAATAGATGTTTCAGTCATTTTTACGAAGTTTCATGGCATTTCCTCCAACCTTCTAGAAAACTATGTTCATCTTTCAGTTTTTAGAACCCTAAGTCACATTAATATTTTTCAGAATTCTTATAGAAAACTTCAGAAGCTTTCAAATTTTACATGGTTATAGAAGATCATAGAACTCACTAAAAAGTTTTTGAATGATTTTTCATAAAAATATTAAAATACCAACAATATGTACTCAATGCGAAACTTGGCACGATATGATGTTCGTAGCAATTAATTATGTAGTACTTAATTAATTAATTTAAAATAAAGAAATGTGATATGTAAGAAAATATGTGATTTTGGTAGAATTTCAAGAAAATTAAATAAATCTAAATTAACTAAAAAACGAATAATCCGTTTTCTACATTTCTAAATGCTAAAAATAAATGATGTGTTTAAAAAAAATGTAAACAGTAAAAAAAGGTTTTTAAAAGAGAATGCTTTTTTAAAGGTGCCCTAAAAAGTGGAAAATATAGAAAATTTTTGTAAAGTTGTGATCAACTTGAAAAAATTTAAAAGCATTCAAAGTTGACAACGGAAAAGTTTACTCCTGAACAAAAATACACTGCTTAAATTTCAGAGCTTCTAAATATTTTTTTTTCTTCCAGTTACTTTAATTCTTCCAAAATATTCTTTATTTTCCACTTTTTAGGGCATTTCTATAAAAAAATTCTACTTTAAAAGTCTTTTTTTTTTTTTTTTTTACTCAGCATTTATTTAAGATGTTGATCAAACAAGTATCCTGTACTGAAACAATGCGCTTTATAAAAAAAGTATTATTAATCAATCATATTTCTGTACAATAAATTAAATTAAAACAGATGTGTTCAATAAAAAACAAAATACCTATTTATATAGATACATATTTTTTAAAAAGTGTTTGTTTGTAAGAATATGCATAGGCTTTTGGGTAAAATTAAATAAGTTTCGGGGGTCTTAGATTCATGATATAATAATACGTATATTATGTAATGTGCATAAGTCCCCTAAAATAGTGTATTTATTATTATTATTATTGCTAGCCTTTCCCGAGCAGAATATCTGCGTGATAGTACCTACATACCTAATAAGTTAAAAAAAATCTCATAAATAAAACCACTAGAAACTTTCAGTGTATTATTATTATTATTATTACTATTATTATTTCTGCTCTCGTATTTGGTTAGAGAGAAGTACCAGGTATGATCCCAGGCACAATTGCCAACATTATAATTTATTCCAGAGTACTTTTTAACTTTATTCTATAGCACTTTTTTTAAAGCGCGATTTTTTTCTTATTTTATCGCAGTTATACATTGGAGAAAAATATTCTAAAAATAAAGTGTTGCGATATTATAATGGATGTCCAAACTCGCGCATGTCGACCTAGACGTTAGGAATATTTCGTGTTTTTTCTCTGAACCTCACGAAAATACGGACTAGACACCCTTAAAAACACCTTCCACGGAGAGCACTCTATACACAGACATACTATCGAGCTGTAAATAAGCCTTAATTCCAACACCATCACCAGCAAACATCTTTTAATAATTTTATTTTAATTTTCTATTGCAATGCATTATTTTTTGTGCTTTATCGTATATTTTAAATTAATATATACCATACTTTATTAATGTAAATAATCCGATGTGAAAAGTTTATTTTTTCATTGTTGTTTTAATAAAAATAAATTAAAACAAGTAAGCAATCTATAATAATAAATAAAAAAGTTTGTCTGTCTGTCTGTTCTTTTATACGTTCAGCCCCTATTGAACGCAGAAGTACAAGAATTGACATACGGATGCTGTGGAGCCTTTCCGAGGTCCTCCTGAAAACAGAATTTAAAAATTTTAAATAGTTGTGGAGATATTAATTAAAATGTCCACTCATGTCTAATCTACAAGCGATCTCAATGACTGAGAATTCCCCGCTATTGCATAAAAAAAGTATTTTGACGGAGTTAAAAGCATAAAAAGTGGAAAATAAATTAGAAATATTTGCCCGGTCGTTACGATTTCGGTACCAAATGAAAGGGGAAAATTTTCTGAATCTAAGTGTGCAAGCGTCTTATCGGTACAACAATTAGATTTTTTAAAATTAACTAAAGTATGAATTTTTTGTGGCAACATCATTTCAAATGCCAGACGACCGTCTGCCGTGAAAAAGGAAATGATTGTAACCGATCAAGATGTCATGTGTTTCATAGTGGGGGGGGGGGAAATTGCAATTTTCAAACTTTTTCAAATTTTCTTTCACGTTACATTTGAATTAATATTCGGCCTAGACAGCATATTATAAAGCTACTGTTCAATTTTCACGAAAATATGTGGATAAAGAAAAAAATTAGATTAAATTTTGTTTTATATTTTGCAGTGTTTTAAATTGCGATATGCCGTTGAAATTTCGTAATATTTCGTTTTAACGCCCGATAATTCGATTCTGCATATTTTTGAAAGTGTAGAATTAGAATTATTAGGAAGGACTTGAGGAGGAGGGGGGGGGGCGAAGGGAAAAAAAGAGCTACAGCGTTTGAAATTGGTATTATTAGGTTTTAAGGAAAGATAAATCGATTGCGGATATTTTCAAGTGCAAAATTATTACAAGCGACGGAAAGGGGGGGAAGGGGCAAAGACATAGAAAAGGAACGGTTGTTTCGGAGAAAACAACGGAAAACCCATAACGCCTTTATTCTTTTATATTTTGCAGAGTTTCGAATTCTAATACTCCTTTCACATTTCCTACTATTGATTTTTAACAGTATTTTGCCCGGAATTACGCAATTTTCAGAGAAAACCACGAAAAAGTCAGACACAAATCGTTTTATAATAGTGTTTATATCATTTTTGTATCTCAGCTTCTAA
The DNA here is from genome assembly GCA_963930645.1 of Salticus scenicus. Classification (NCBI taxonomy): domain Eukaryota; kingdom Metazoa; phylum Arthropoda; class Arachnida; order Araneae; family Salticidae; genus Salticus; species Salticus scenicus. The sequence goes on from OZ005649.1 coordinate 236,000,071, forward strand.
TAGCATAATTTCAAAAGCAATATGTCATTTTGAAACTTATTTGAATTGAATTTCAAGAGTAGACGCCACAAATTTCTGTCACCTTCCTTTAACCGACTACCGTAAGTAATGGAATTCGAGATTTCACGTGATTTACACGTTTTAAGTTGTCCTGATTAGGTTTTCCTTTAGTATCTCAGCTACTAATTAAAAATATCTTATAATTAATACATTATTTGAAAGCTTTGTTGATTTGGAATTGAACAGTACATTACAGAATTTTCTACCGCCACATGGCGCTGTAATTTTTTAAAATTTCAATATTTCGAATTCTTAATATGATTAAATTATTTTTAATACATCATTCGAAAGATATTTTAAAGAACTTTTATGCTATCGAAAGTGGAACTCGAGATTTCATCAGATTTACACGTTTTAAGGTGTCCTGATTAGGTTTTCTTTTGTATCTCAGCTACTAATTAAAATAATTTCATAAGTAATACATCATTTTAAAGCTTTGTTGATTTGAAATTGAACAGTAGATTACTGAAATTTCTACCGCCAGATGGCGCTGCAATATTTTAAAATTTCAATGTTTCGAATTCTAAATATGATTAAAATATTTTTAATACATTATTCGAAAGTTATTTTAAAGTACTTTTATATTATCGAATAACCTACATTAAATTTATCCAACAGAGGGCGCTAATCGCAATTATTCGAGATTTCACCTGATTTATATGTTTTAAAATGTCCTCAAGGGAGGCAAAAAATTAGAAATTGAGTTAGACCGTTCAAAATTGGAATATATAGGTTTTGGGTGCTACGAGTCGAATGAGGATATTTTCGAAAGTGTAAAATTAAGGAGGTACAGGAAGGGTGGTGAAGGAATATGTGCGCAGCGAGCGTATATATGAATTTGTGAGCGCTGCGTGCACACAGGTCAACGCTGACGAAGGCAGAGGGGACCCGGTGTGAGTTTTTCCCCGATCAGAAATGATTTTTTTTTTTTTTTAATTCCTTTTCTTAAGAATAAAAGTTTATGAGTAATAACATGGAATTTTGAGAAATCATAAGGGTGGTGAAGGAATACGCGCGCTCATATATATGCATCCGTACGTGCTACGCTGCCGAAGGCAGTGAGGACCCGGTGCGACATTTTTCCCGATCAGAGGGTTTTTTTTTTTTTTTTTTTTTTTCACATGATACAAGTTAATGCAATTTTGAGAATTCATTAATTATAATGATTCATTTAAAAATAGTTACCAGCGAAGCGGGCGTAGCTTGCTAGTTAAGAATAAGCAAAACTTGAATACGTAAGTAATTAAAGTTAATTTTCTTTTAATTTCTTATATCCATGTATCATTGTGAAAGCTTTCTTTCAATTTATCCCAAATTTTAATTATAAAATTTAATTAAAAAAATATTAAATTTAAAATAATTATATTTCACGATAATTATGAAACAGCACCAATTAAAACAAGGTATAGAAAACAGTTTTATTCAAATTATCTAAAAATCACTTTTATCATAAACACTCTTTATTGTAAATATTTATTTATTGTTACGGCTTTTAACTTTTAATTTATTAATTTGTTATTATTATTATTATTATTTTGTATATAAAGTTCAATGCAACGACTTAATGCATTTATTTAAATAACAAGATTTCTTTTGTGAAATTTTCTTATTAAAAACCGATTATTACAGATTGTAAGAAACTAATTCTTATAACCTTATAAATAAATACTTATAGTGAATCTATCTAAACTTATTTTAACTAAATATTATGTAAAGTTTAATTTTAATATAATAATAAATAATTAAATTATATATTTTTTATGGGTTTCTTTAAGTGGTTGTAATTAAATTCTATATATATATATTCTATATAGTTATAAATGAAAATGCTTGTTAAAGAATAAAATATAGAAGTAGTTGGACATTTTTCAATCATATTGATTTTTTTAACCAGAAATTATTATAGAGGTATGGGTACGAAAAAAAAAAAAAAAAAAAAAAACTTGTACCATCTGTATTTTTTATTTATAATTGTAATTATTGTTTTTAATAAAAAGTTATAGTAATTATAATAACACCACTAATAAAAAGAACGAAATAATTTTAAATTTATTTATTTATTTATTAAGAATATTACTTATATTTTTATATGTATACATTCGTCCAAATAAATGCTAAGAATATATATATGCAACGTTATCGGGGTCCCGTAATATTAAGTGGGTTGATAAACCCGTAATGCGAGTATCTTAGAAAGGATGAGGTGTCCAGATTCACTAATAACCCTTTATTAAGTGCAAGATGCAGCCTTGGCCTGAAAGTTAGACATCCTGAGCGTCATCTGTCCCGTAACTACGCCGAAAGTCGGCCCTTCTCCCACCGGGCCCGCGGGATTCGTTAGCGAGCTGTTTTATGATAAGATTAATATTTAACGTACATTGATTAGGCAAGTCAATATCAGAAAAAGCCACGATTTTTCGAGTGTTCCCGCTTAAATACCGTCTATTCCGGCAGGAATATTTAATCCACTTAATCATTGACTATTAACTTTATGATTGGCAGTCCAGCTCAGGCCTGGATCCCCAGGATTAATTAACATGCATTACTTAATCACAAGAGAAGGAAGATTGCACTTACTCAGCACTTTTTATTCTGAAAGTTGTTCATTTTTTCTGATTTTTGCGTTATAAAGTCTTCTGCTGTGAAACAAAATTTAAAGGCGCACGTACGAATTATTAGCAATTTCTAGATTTTAAAATGGGTTTTTAACTATTTAAATTTAACTATTTTTTATCCCTTTCATATATATATATATATATATATACATATACTTGACTCTAAAATTTAATCATTTTAATTGGTTTTGTATGATAAGATTCTTAAGATACTAAGTCATACGTAAAAACTCATTGAGCTTTAAATTAATTATTATTTAAATTATTATTGATTATTATTTACACTGTAAACGTAAACGTCTAAAATTCAGTTAAAAAAGTGTCTTAAACGTATGGTCATTTTTTAAGCGAAAAAAAAATGTCTTACTTTTTAAGACACTTTTTTCCAACTGAAATTAAGACATTAAAATGTCTTAAAACACCGCCATGTTTTTTAGGTTTAGAAATACCGCCATGTTAGGTTTAAAAACACCGCTATTTTTAAGGCTTTTTAATAAATAAATAAATAAATAAATAAAGGTGGCCTGCGATTCTTTTTTTCTGTAAAATATAGATTTTAGAACTCTCTAGAGCATTAAAAAAAAAAAAAAAAAAAAAAAAAAAAAAAGATTAAAAAAAAGTTTTTTTTTTTTTTAAATGCCTTTTACCCAGCGCTGGAATCGAACTCACATCAGTCGCGAATACGAAACCAAGTATCGGAGGTCGCAGTTAATGCCATGTACCTTGCCAATCAAGCCACCATTTCACATACGAGAGGTCCTTTTTATAATTATATGTAAGTCAGTATCAGCAAAACACAGGTAATTATACGTTATAATTCGTATTTATTGTTTATAAAACTGTTAATAATATACTATCTAACAGTTAACATGCATTATTATATTAAATTTTGTATGTAGAGGCTTAGAATTTAAAAAAAATGCATATTAAGTATGTGAAAAACTATCCTTATTTCGCCCTCAATATTTTTGGATAACGATATCCTCCTTTAAACCGTTTTTTAAAAGAAAACAAATTATGAACATAAATATCTGTAAATTCGTTGTTTTACGCTTAAGAACAAGTAAATATGTCGATGAAAACAGATTTTAAATCGAAATTAAGAATAAGAAATAAAAAACAGTGATGCACAAATTATTCAAGATTCGCTTTCTTAGCTGTAAGTTACTTGCTTTCATATTAATACTTTTTCTTTAAATATCAAATATTAGCTTTAAATACATAGTTTTTTTTTTTTTTTTTTTTTTTTTTTTTACCGAATAATTTTTGTGTTATTATATATATCGCTTTATGAGTTGTAAGAAACATAATTTCATGCAAATATACACATATCTAGAGTAATATTCATTAAAAATTTAATTTTATAAATTAATATTGTTTAAATTGCTTACGCTTTACAACTTAATATGTAAAATGTATTATATTTATTGAATGAGGAAAGAAATTTAAATAGGCTAAATATGTTGCTTAAAGTAGATTTCATATAAGAAAAAATGCCAAGTAATGCAAGTGTCTGAATTTCCAAAATGGACGAAAATTTAGACGCATTTGCTGTCTGAAATTTCTCACAGTTATGCATTTTAGATACTTTTTGTGTCTGAATTGGTATTTTAAACACATTTCTGTCTTAAATTAAGATATCTATAATGTCTTAGGTGTATATTAAGGCATTTATGTATCTTAAATGATTTTTCAGTTGTTTTTATGTCTTAAATTAAGACACCTTCATTTGCAGTGTAATTATTATTTATTATTTTAATGAAGAATAGTTTTAATTAGTTCTTAAATAATGGCAATTTGACGAAAATTATTATTTTTTTCTTCTTAAATAACGTTTCCTCATTCCCTCAAACAACTTTTCTAAAAATTAAAATTCATTTCATATTAAAATTTTATTTTATCATTTTTCTTTTAAAAAAGATATGAGACTGAAGTTATTAATTTTAAATAAATGTATTCGTAGATTTGAATAAAAATAAAACAATGTATGATCTCGAATCCAGATGAATTAACGAATTTTATGCGCTTTGTTAAGGAAATTTTTTTATACGATATATCTAAATTAAAATTCAGATATGGTAAATGTCCTGTAAAAGTGGACAGAAAGACCAATTTTTATTTTACTTTTCAACTAACACATTTTTTTTGGTTAAATATTTGTATTCTTGTTCGAAAGCATATGAAACATATAAATTAACAGAACAAGTTATATACGCATAAATGTTTTATGTCATTAATTAAAAATGATTATTTATATATTTAAAAAAATAAATAAATAAATAAAATAGGTGTACAAAAGATAATATTAAATTTTTTACACTTGTAATATCTGTCACAAGTCATATTAAATATATTTTTACATATTTAATTATTTCAACTTTACTTTTTTATAATCACATGTCAGATAAAACTCCTATTTGTATAAATTAAAATTTCTAAACTTCAAAAGTATTTCAGTTTTGAGTAATTAAGTGATAAAGATGTGTCACTGAAATTATGTGTCTCTTTATTGGCATGCTATTCACGCTACATTTTCATCTCGCTAAGTGTAAATGATTTTTCATGTATAAAAAGTTTTGAATTATTTATAAGCAATTCGAACACATATATCAGCACACCAAAATTCGTTAAATTAAATTAATATTTAACACTTGAAATCATACAAGAAATGTGTGTGATATCTGACACCTCACAAATGAATATATATTACAATGAATATATCATTTTCCTAGTATTATCTTATTACAATTAGTGGCTAAATAGACGCTTCATTGAATCTTTCAGAATTAAAATTGTAATAAAAGGTTATAATGGAATTTTCGCTCATATAATTAAACAAATTTTAAAAAGTTTAATTTTAAAGAATGTAATAAATATTTATTAAGGGGACTTTGTGAAGTTTCCTTTAACGGCTATATTATAATTTGGACAGAGAAATATGTGACTAAGTTGCAATAACTTTCGTTTACAATCCAAAAATTGTATAAAAGACAACATAAAGAAAACTTATGAGATTTTTAGATCAAACATCAAAACATATAAAAAGTATATTTTTTAATCAAATTAAAATTATTGAGTATATTTATTTTATTATTTCATATACATTTTGTTTTTCAAAGAAGTGTCATTCTCACTTTATATACTTTAAAGAAGTGCTATTCCCATTTATATAATTTTGGAAGAAGCATTAAGCCTACTAGACCAGTGGTCGGCAACCTCATTTTTGAACAAAATCAACTGTAAACAATACAACGATTAAAATATCTTTCAGAGCCAAAAATTGTTAACCTAATTTATATTGGCTTATTCATTCTTATTAACATAATTAGAGTATTCCTAAGTCGACATTTGCTAAAATCTCAAGGGGCGAAAAATCCGCGTTTGGCTCGCGAGCCGCAGGTTGCCGACCACTGTACTAGACCAATTAGTCATAAGAAAGATATTCTAATGTTGGCACTAAAAGTATTCTTTTGTTTTACTTCAAACAAAATATCCACTCCTACTCACATCATTTTATAACAAAACTAGCAGGCTACGCCCGATCGCTGGTCAGTATATTTAAATGATTTCTCAAAAAAAAATGAATAACTGTTCATTTTTTGTATCACATTATAATAAAAAATAAATAAATAAATAAATAAACACCTACATTCAAATAGCACTAAACCTTGCTTTGGGTACCTGGTGCCTAGGACAGGTCTTTTCCCGACCGCACTGCATCGGATCCAGGTTACCACTGCCTGTAGAAAGATCTATTCCGGGTACTTCAATTTTGGTATTTATCTGCGAAATTCAGATTTGTTATTATTCAAGAACGACGCTTTCAAAGATGACTGTATCTCAACATCTATTACATTTTTAGTTTCATTATTCAGTAGCAAAATTTCATTATTCGCGTGAAAATATATATATATATATATATATATGTATATATATATATATATATTTTTTTTTTTTTTTTGGCAACAATTAAATTTAAAACTAATATTAATATGGCTGATTGTCAAGCCATTGTAAGGAAATTATTTTCATATTTTAATTAATTAAAAAAGAAAAAAAATCTGAAATCTAACAAGTATAAAAAGAATCTTGAATTTTGTTCTCGAATGCATTTTAAAATATTTTGATTAGTTAAAATATTTCCTCTCTTGGAAAAGTAAAACATCTATGTTTTTCTTTAAAATTTAGTTATTGATGACACGTTGATGTTTCTTCATAACCATATCCCTTCAAGGATAAATGTTTATTTTATGATTTATTAGGCTCCAGTGTTTTTTTTTTTTTTTTTTTTTCGCTTAAAGTTTTATTTTGTGCGTTTTAGTGACAAAGAAATATTTCCATTTACAATGGACATCTTATCTATTAATTATCTGCAAAATATGTAACACATCTGCCACCGAGTGTCGAACCCACAACTATCGCATTCACACCTTGACGCTTTCACCGACTGAAACGCCTTGTTTTTTTTTTTTTTTTTTTTTTTTTTTTTTAGCATGACACGGAAACACTATGGAAAAATCCAATTTCAATAATAATAAAAAAAGAAAACTGCTGATTAAAATAAAACTAATCAAAAATGCATCAGGAGAAGTCATTACGAACCTCCATGAATATTTGTGTAGCTCTGCGGTCAGCCGTTTTTCTAAAATGCTCCGGGCATGCATACAAATGGCTTACACACAAACATCTTATTTTATCGTATGTATAGACTGATTTACTAATACTTTTGATGAGCTATTCGAAATGACTATCGCGATAGTAGAGTCCTTGGCGAAAAATGTCCAGTATACTTCAACATAAAAATTTAAAAAATTTAAAAAATATATAAACAAAATAACAAATATAAAAAAGAATCTCGAATGTTGTTCTCGAATGCTTTTCAGATTATTTTGAGGAGTTAAAATATTTCATCTCCTGCAAATGTGAAACATCTATATTTTTCTTAAAAATTTACTTAATGATGAAAAGTTTATTTTTTATAGCCATATCTCTTCAAGAATAAATATATATTTTATAATTTTTAGGGCTCCAGTTTTTTTTTTCACTTAAATATTTATTTTGTGCGTTTTAGTAACTAAAAGAAAGCTTTAAAAAATACTAATCAGAATTTCTTAGTATACTGCGTAGACAATGAATTTTTTTCTTTTACAATTGACATCTTATCTATTAATATCTGCATAAAAAGTAGCACGCCCGCCACCGAGTATCAAAACCACGACCACCGCAATCATAACTTGACGCATTACCCGACTGAGCGATTGACCGACGTAAGAAATACCTGACATTTACTTTAGAATGGAAACGCCTTATTTATTTTTAGCATGACACGAAAACACTATGGCAAAATCCAATTAAAATAAAAAAACTTCTAATTAAAAGAAAACTAATAAAAAATTCGAAAATCGGGCTTCGAGGTGCATCAGGAGAGGTCATTACCAGCCTCCATGCAAATATGTGTAGCTCTACGATCTAGAATATTTTGATTAGTTAAAATATTTCATCTCTTGCAAAAGTGAAACATCTATATTTTTCTTTAAGATTTATTTATTGAAGAAATGTTTATTTTTTTCATAGCCATGTCCCTCCAAGAACAAATACATATTTTATAATTTTTAGGGCTCCAGTTTTATTTTTATTTTTATTTTATTTTTCACTTATATATTTATTTTGTGCGTTTTAGTAACTAAAAGAAAGCTTAAAAAAAAAAATAAATAAATAAATAAATAATCAGAATTTTTTAGGATACTGTGTAGATAATGAAATGTTTTCTTTTACAGTTGAAATCTTATCTATTTATATCTGCATATCGAACCCACGATCATAACTTGACGCTTTAACCGACTGAGCCGTTGTCCGACGTAAGTAATGCTTCATATTTTCGTTCAAATGGAAAGATCTTGTTTTTCTAGAGTAACACGGAAACACTATGACAAAATCCAATTTCAATGAAACAAAAACTTCTAATTAAAAGAAATCTAAAAAAAATTCGATAATCGGGCTTCGAAGTGCATCAGGCGAGGTCATTACGAAACTTCATGTAAATTTGTGTAGCTCTGCGATCAGCCGTTTTCTTAAAATGCTCCGGTCAAACATGCACAATGGCGCACAAACACAATGACACACACACACACACAAACATCTTATTTTATTACATTGTGGCATACAGCCCCCCTTCCAATTAATTAAAGTTGGCCAGACCTTAATCTCTACACAGTGCAGGTGTGCTGATACTTACAATAGTTTGGCTCCAGACTGTCTCGAACTGTGACACTAAAGTACAAAGAAGCTGCCCTGCTAGCACGCCCTGATGGTCGTGAGAACAGCGGAGTTTCCGAGGTATTTCTTCGGCCAGACGGGAAGGCGCCCGCCCGCTCAGCGAATGAGGGAGGAGCGCGGGTTGCCATCGAGAAAAAGAGTTTCCCCAGGAGCAGCGCTGGAAGCAGAGAGTGGGGGATTCGGATCTTGTCTTCGGCCAGTGAAGGTCAGAGGGTTTTTTCTTGTCTCGTTTACCAGGAGAGGTAGCGAGACACTTAGTGATTTTTTTGTGTTCCTCTAGGAGCAGATAACACAGGTCAGCTTATTTTCTGTCACCGGCGAAGGTGTGCAGGTCAGCTCGTAAGAGACTTTTTACTTTAAATTATCCTAGGACTGGATTATAGCTTTTCTGTACCTGGAACGGTGCAAGTATTGTTTCAGTAAATCGAATTTAGGATCACGGAGATCCACTGAAACTGTTTATTAAGATCATCAACTCAACTATCGATCCATGCTGTATCTACTAGCCATTGTATATAATCATCCAACTTCAATATTGTAACTAACGGTTGTACATAGAATCTTGTTTAAATTTTAATTAATTTAATTTTCTTATCAACTTCTGCTGTGATGGGATTTTCTTATTCGCTACCAGAACCCTCGCCCGAAAGTCCGAAACGCCACAGCTATACTAACTTGGTGGCAGCGCTAGAGGGATGTTGTTGGAGAAATACTACACTGCCTGAAGAAGTACGGACGATAGGAACGTGATAGACTCAACGGAAGGATAGACGCAGCGGAGTACGTCGAACCATCAAATCAACGGAGGATACATCTACGTCGCATCGACTAGAATCTCTAAGACAGAGAGGAGAGCCCTCAGCCCTGAATTATCCGGAGCCCATCCCGAATTCCATACGGAGTGCCGATCCGAGAGCTCATCATAAGTGCCAGAAGGAAGGACGGAACTCGAGCAACGACAACAAAACAGGGGTGAGTCAAACTTTTCTAGTGAGGCTGTAAAATTTTTGTTATTTAAGGTATTAGATGATAAATGTATAAAGTTAAAAGTTATTTAGAAATTTATTAAGGGAGAGTAAACCTTAAATTAACATTGTTTTTGGAAAAATTAAAAATGTGGCATATCACAAATATTAGAAACTCTAAGTAAAAACGGGGAGGAATTTAAATTATAGGTAAATTTAATTTAAATATAACTCATATTTGTTTAGTTTGGAAAAATATTAATTGATTTGCACATATTTGATTATCTTGTTTTAAATGAGAAAACAAAAAGGGTGTTAAAATATTTTGAGAAGATAACACAGTAATTTCATATTGTTTGGTGTAATTTATGAAAATTAAAAGTGAATCAAATAAGTTACGGAAAGAGGTTTCTTTCCTGGAAAGTGTTGTGATTTCAAATATTTCAAATTTAATGTGTAGAATTGAATATTAAGTTTTAATTATTGGAATCGTGTTGTATTGGAATTTTATATACCCCCCCCCCCCCCCGAAAAAAAAAATTGCAAAATGGAATTATAGGTTTTATTAGGGTAATTTTGTATATGTATTTTTTGGAATTGGGTAAAATTGTAAGAATTGTGTAAAATTGTTAGGAATTGTGTAAAAGTGTTAGGTATTGTGTAGAAATTTTTTTGGGAATTGTGTAAGATTAAATTGTGAATTTAGAATTAGGTAAACATGTCAGAATTAGGGCAGTATAGGAAAGCGGAACTGCAAGAGCTCGAAGTCGAATTCGGAGTGATTGTTGAAACTTCGGATAGGATAAGTGATATCATAGGGAAAATTCAAAAGTCTCCAGATTATGATAAAGACCTAGCCCTATCTCAAATTAAGTTAATACGGGAGGATATCTTAGAAAGAAAGGCGGAAGAGAAAAGGAATGCGGAAAAGATTGCGGAAAGGGAGGCTGAAGAGAAAAAAATCGCTGAAAGAGAAGCGGAAAGGAAACATGAATTAGAGTTAGAAAAACTTAAAATAGCCCAACATTCAGAAACAGTAAGTCTAGCTTCGACTCGTAGCGAACGCCCCAGCCGACAATCACTAAAATCGGTTATGCAAAAATTTGAACCGGAGAAATCGGACATGGCATTATTTCTGGCGTTATTCCAAAGACAAGCGAAGAGGTTAGAAATAGATGACGAGGATCTAGTGACTAATTTATTAGCTTTATTGCCCGTAGAAATCGCGGAATTAATCTTAAAAGAACCCCAAGAAATTAATGACGATTTTGAGAAAATCAAACAAATGCTATTAGATCGATTTAAATTAAGTCCGGAAAATTTTAGAATTAAATTTATGCAACACCAAAAACAACCGGGAACTCTTTGGCATGACCTAGCTTATGATTTAGATACATATTTAAATGGGTGGTTAGAGGGAGTAGAAGTAACAAATTTTGAGGATCTAAAGAAATTAATGGTGGCCGACCAGTTAAAGAAACGGGCTAATTTCGAAATGAAAGATCATTTCATAGATTCGTGGAGCTCTCTCAATGAACCGCGAGAGTTAGCTAAGAAGTTTGACACGTACGAGTCAGTTCGCAGAAATAATAAGAAAAGTTGGACCCCGAAACCACCACTAGAAAAGAAAGTAGATAAACCTCGCAACTTTGATAAAAATAGGGTTGAGAAAAATGCCCCAGAACAAAAAAATTGGAGGGATAAGTCTGATCTGACGGAAAGATCTAAATTATTTGAGGCCCGAAAACCTATTGTTTACTATGTGTGCTCTTCCCCCGATCACATTAAGCCAAATTGCCCAGTCTGGAAAAGCAGACAAGAGAAGGCTGAAAAAGTAAATCACGTAGGAGACGCTGAGAATTTAAACCCGGCTTTTGAACCTTATTTAAGTGAAGCCAAGATAAATCGGGAAAAGTTTACCATTTTACGTGATTCTGGGACGTGCCTCGATATTGCCCCTCATAAAATAATTTCTAATGAGCAATTAAACGGGGAAACCGTGTGGGTTAAGGCAGCTTTAGCCAACGAAGTGCGATGTCTACCCATAGCCAATATTGAATTAGAAATTGAGGGAATAGGGTTAATTAATACGAAAGCCGCGGTGGCGGATAAGGAAGTTCTCATGGATTATTATTTACTGGGAAATGAGACGCAGAAATTAATCGAGAGAAAAAAAACAAAAACCCGAATTAATCCATGCAGTCGAAACGCGAGCGAAAAGGCGTAAAAACGAAACTGCGCCAAAAACCAGTCTGGCGAGTGAAAGCGCTGGGAATGATCAGGGAGAGGCAGAAATGTCGCCAGAGAGCGAGCCTACGGAAAATCAGGGTACGGAAGAATCAATTTTCCTCCCCGAGTTAGAGGAGGATAGGATCACCGTTCTGGCGCACGTTGGGAAAAACGAGTTTCGCCAAGAGCAGGAAAAAGATGAAAGCCTGACGGAGTTGTGGGCGCGCGCGAAAGAGGAGAAATCGAATTTAACAATAGATCAGGGTTTGCTGTACAGAATTGCTACAGATCACAGAGGAGAAAAAAGACGTCAGCTAATTATTCCGCGGAAATATAGGAATGAAATTTTGAATCTTTATCACAGTTTAATATCCGGTCATGTGGCCATGACTAAAACTAAGGATAAATTGTTGCGATATTTTTTCTGGCCAAATATCATTAAAGAGGCTGAAGCCTATGTAAAATCGTGTGATCCTTGTCAGAAAATTGGGAAGGCAGGAGAGCAAAAAAAGGCCACTCTTAAACTTGTTCCCATTATTACTGCAATTTTTACGCATATAAACTGTGATATTGTGGGGCCACACCCACCTTCGGAAAATCAAAATAAATATATGCTCACGGCTATGTGCTTAGCATCGAGGTATCCAGAGGCTATCCCGATACCCGATTCAAGGTCGGAAACAGTGATCGACGCGTTAATGATAGTATTTAGTAGAATGGGATTTCCGAAAGTAATCCAAACAGACTTAGGGACTTGTTTTATGAGTAACTTAACCTCAACTTTCTTAGAAAAATTTGGAATTAAAATAACTCACAGTAGTGTTCACCACCCACAGACATATTGCATTGAGCGTTGGCATCGTTCAGTTAAACGGTTATTGAAGGTAATCTGTTTAGAAAGTGGAGAAAGTTGGGAGAGGAGTTTACCCTATGCTTTGTTAGCTTTGCGGACGGTAACACATGAATCAACGGGATTCAGCCCAGCCGAGTTGGTTCATGGGAGAAATCTGCGAACCCCGGAAACCCTGCTATTTGAGAAATGGACAGAGCAGGAACAGGAGCAAAACCCAGTGACGGAGTATGTCTTCGAATTGATAAACAGACTACAAAGGTGTCAAGAGCTCGCAGGGGAGCAGATGGAGGAAAAAAGGGACAAACGCAAAATCTGGTATGACAGAAATGCGGTAAATCGGAAATTTAATCCCGGGGACAAAGTGCTGGTTTTAGCCACAAGTAAACCCAATAAATTATCCGTATCATGGATAGGGCCAGGCACTATTGAGAGTCAAATGTCAGAGACTAATTATATTGTAAAGGTACCGGACAGGCGCGAAAAGTCGCAAACTTATCATGTCAATTTACTAAAACCTTACGTGCAGAGAGCCGAAATCGTAAATGTATTAATAGAGGAAAATTGGGATAAAACGACGGAGGCAGACTTAGAAATACCTTATCCTATAACTGACCCGGAAGAATTTGACCTCAATATGGTAATTAGGGACAGTAATTTAGGAAGTCGTTGCACAAAAGCCCAACAGGAGCAATTAGGAGCATTACTAATTAAACACAAGAAAGTGTTTTCCAATATTCCAGGCCGAACGAATTTAATTGAACATGATATTGAATTGACTAGTGATAAACCCGTTAGAATGAAGCCATATAGGACGTCACCTTGACAAACCGACATCCTGAAATCCGAAATCCAGCGTATGTTAGAATTGAGCATAATTAAGGAAGGGGAGTCAGATTATACCTCGCCTATGATATTAGTAGAGGCCATTGGCAGAGAACCCCGCCCGTGCGTTGATTATCGCAAGTTAAATGAGATAACTCGTGCCGAATTTTTCCCTTTGCCTAACATAGAAGAGAGGGTAGAGCAAGTGGCAGCATCAAAATTTATTACCGTGATTGACTTAACTAAAGGCTATTGGCAAATACCTTTAACCCCTAACGCACAACGCTTAGCGGCATTTGTAACTAGTTTCGGTTCATATCAACCTTTGGTAATGCCATTTGGACTTGTCTCCGCCCCGTATAGGTTTTCAAAATTCATGAGTATTCTATTAAAGGGACTAGAAAGTTTCTGTTTGCCTTACCTTGACGATATGGCTATCTTTTCTAATTCATGGGAAGAGCATTTAGAACATTTAGATATAGTTCTAAAGCGGGTAACCAAGGCAAAATTAACCATTAAATTAGCCAAGTGTAAATTTGCCCAGGAGACGGTCAAATATTTAGGGCATGTTGTAGGGAAAGGACGTAGGAAACCGTCCGAGAACAAAATTAAGGCCATTATTGATTTCCCAGCTCCAAAATCAAAAACGGAAATTAGAAGGTTTTTAGGGATGTGCGGGTATTACTCCCGATACATAAAGAACTATGCAATAATAGTAGAACCGCTGACCCGAGCTTTAAAAGGGAAAACGAAAAAGGAAAAAGTAGACTGGAGTCCCGAAATGGAGAAGGCTTTTAGGGAGTTAAAAGAGAAACTCACCCGTGACCCAGTACTGTACGCTCCTGATTATACTAAGGAGTTTATTATTCAAAGTGACGCCTCAGATAAGGGGATAGGTATTATCATGGCCCAAAGGCAAGGAGATGAAGAACATCCAATTCTGTACTTAAGTCGAAAATTTACTAAGGCAGAGAAAAACTATAGCACAACCGAAAAGGAATGTGCTGGGATCATTTTCGCAGTGAAAAAGTTAAAACATTACCTGGATGGTCAAAAATTTACCATAGAAACTGATCACAACCCATTAATATGGTTAAAGAGAAATGCGGGAAACAATCCCAGATTAATGCGGTGGGCGATAACCTTGCAGCCCTTTAACTATGAAATCCGACACAGACCAGGAAAAGACATTCCTCATGTGGACTGTTTGAGTCGGGTGGATTAAAAGTTATCTGTAAGAAATTTTGTATATAGTTTATTATTATTAGTATTGTTTTTATTATGTTAATTAATTTGTAAATTTGAAACTTGTAACTTTAGTGTAAATTTAAGTGTTGTTTAGTCAGGAAAATTAGCCTCTCTAGAATTGCTTTGATGCACCCTAACCTAATTTGATTGCAGAGATTTTCTGGAGTTTTTCAACCCCAGAAAACCATCTTAAGGGGGGGGGGGGAAGTTGTGGCCCTTAGCCCCCCTTCCAATTAATTAAAGTTGGCCAGACCTTAATCTCTACACAGTGCAGGTGTGCTGATACTTACAATAGTTTGGCTCCAGACTGTCTCGAACTGTGACACTAAAGTACAAAGAAGCTGCCCTGCCAGCACGCCCTGATGGTCGTGAGAACAGCGGAGTTTCCGAGGTATTTCTTCGGCCAGACGGGAAGGCGCCCGCCCGCTCAGCGAATGAGGGAGGAGCGCGGGTTGCCATCGAGAAAAAGAGTTTCCCCAGGAGCAGCGCTGGAAGCAGAGAGTGGGGGATTCGGATCTTGTCTTCGGCCAGTGAAGGTCGGAGGGTTTTTTTCTTGTCTCGTTTACCAGGAGAGGTAGCGAGACACTTAGTGATTTTTTTGTGTTCCTCTAGGAGCAGAGAACACAGGTCAGCTTATTTTCTGTCACCGGCGAAGGTGAGCAGGTCAGCTCGTAAGAGACTTTTTACTTTAAATTATCCTAGGACTGGATTATAGCTTTTCTGTACCTGGAACGGTGCAAGTATTGTTTCAGTAAATCGAATTTAGGATCACGGAGATCCACTGAAACTGTTTGTTAAGATCATCAACTCAACTATCGATCCATGCTGTATCTACTAGCCATTGTATATAATCATCCAACTTCAATATTGTAACTAACGGTTGTACATAGAATCTTGTTTAAATTTTAATTAAATTAATTTTCTTATCAACTTCTGCTGTGACGGGATTTTCTTATTCGCTACCAGAACCCTCGCCCGAAAGTCCGAAACGCCACAACATGTATAGAAAGACGATGAAAGGATATCTGACACATGAAAAAAAAAAAAAAAAAAAAAAAAAAAAGTAGTTTTTTTTTTTTTTTTTTTAATCGATAATAGAAATCGCATAGTTTTAAATAATTCAATCGATAAAAGAAATCGCGTAGTTTCAAATAATTCAAACGATAATAGAAATCACTTGATTTTCTATGATTAATTACAAAATACACTGTTGAAAATTATGAAAAAAGCCCGATTTTATTTACATAATAAACGGTCTTGCTCTACAAGAATGCTATAGTGACCAAATCAGAGTACCTTTATAACAGATAAGAATTAAAATTTATTACAATTATCCAAATACGAATGTAATTTTTCATTCTTAATAAATGGGAACTGAAAATAAAACATAAGTAATAAATAATTTACTTTCTTCAATTTTTCAAAACTTAGAAAAATGCTTTTAAAATAATGGCTGTTCCCAGAAAATGGAGACATTTGATCACCCTAAAGAATAACTCAAAATAAAATATTGTTCTTTGTACAGCATTTAAAATTAACGTAACGAAAAAGTTTGATAATGATTGCTATATATTTCAAAATCTATTTTATGATTTTTTAAAAGAAGAGAAAAAAAATAATGATTATTCATAGATTTCTCTCTTTTATCTTTTTTTTTTTCTCTAAATCATGTATAATGTTAATTTTAGTTGAAGAAGTAATATAAATTTTCAAAGAAACGTTTCTAAGATTGCCAGTTTGTGATTTACTTTTTAAACATTTTAATTAAAATAAATAAAGATGTTTCAAATGTTATATACGAATGCAGGAAGAGTAAACTTTAAGGATAGCTTCACTGAGAGAGGTTTCTGTAGGCATACATTATAGAATTATTCTTGTTGTTTTTAGGAGAAATCCATTTTTATTATGAAACACAACAACCGTTGCATTCATCCAAACTAGTTGTAAAAATGCAGATACTCTTTGGTGTTGAGAGAAAGTTCAAAGAGCTGTTTTTGAGTTTTGCATTGTGAATTGTACAGAAATTAATAATAACAGTGCACAATTATTTAATTTTTTTTTCTAAAAGCATGTGAAGCATATTCGTATAATATCAGCAATTAAATAATAATAGTAATAATAATAAAAATAAGTAAAAGACTAGAATGCACTGTAGAAGGATTTGATGATTAATCAGATTTAAAGATATAGCTGGGACAAAAAGAAGACGGGGTGGGGGAGTGAGCCGCATATGAATGAAAAATAGAATGGCAAACAAAGTATTGCAAACTGTTTTTATATTCTCTAAAAGGAAGTTGCAGTTTTCATTAAAAGTTTTTAGTTTAATTATTTATCTGCGAGTATATCATTCAGAAAATTAAAAACCTTCTTTGTATCCGGAGGTTGGTTTTCTCCATTTCAGAAAACTAGTAACAAGAAATTCTATATTAGTATTATGATGTGTTTCTTTCTTTCTTTACTTTCTTTCTAACTGAATGTATGATGACTTTTAGCTTATAACACAACTACTTTGACTGATGCTGTTTATTTATTTTTTTTAAAGTTGTAATACAGAAAACTTATCAAATCAAAACTTTCTCGGCATCAATGCACTAACCACTGAGCCACCAGAAGAGACAATTAGAGAAACAACATAAAAACAACAGCAGTCAAAGAGTTCTTGGACGACAACATAAGCATAAATTTTCGTATAATGGTAGATTTATTTTTTCTTAGTACAGAGTGCCTAGACTGTACTCATCAGAGAGAGCCTAATTTAAATACATTTCAACATTAAACCCATTCAAATTAAATCCCAAAATTAATTGTTTATTATTTAAAATCCCTGGAAATAATTAAAAAATAAATAAAGCACTTGGTGAATATAAAAAAACATACACAACACTAATTATGTCTAAAAGATTTTCAATAAAAATTCAAAATTTTACTTCTAAAATTTACTCTTTAAAAAATTACTTCTACTAGCGAAATCTAATTACTAAGTAAAATAATCTTACACTGATAAACTATATAACTTCACAAAATCCACTAATATCTATGGCTATGTTTACAATTATCCAGATCTTGTGAAGTGCATACGGTTTATTTAACATAGATGATTTTTTTTTTCTTTTTTGAAAGTTTAAAAATCAAACTAATTTAAAACTTCAATTGTATGAGTCAGCAAGAAAAATATCAAAAACATTGGTTATGTACAATCTGGAATTTATAACAGAACACAGCATTAAATTTCCTTACTTTAAAATTCCACTTTAATTTTTAAATAAAATTAAAAATTCATTAAAGAAATTAGACTAAATTTTAGTCTCATAAGAGATATTCCAGATTATACATTACGTATATTCACAACCCAGAAAAAACAATAAATGTTAAGCACAAAGAAAAACAACTTAAAAGGCTAATTAACTTTAAATTTGATTTCCTTTTTTTTTTTTTTTTTTTTTTCTCCTTTTTAGCTCTGATGAGTACATGAATTAATATCCCAGTTTGAAGGGAAGCGACCGCTTCCAATTAGGATAATTTTTTTTTCTTTCTTTTAGCTCCCAAAATTTACCAAAACAATATTTTTTCATAATTTACTAAATCAGAAATTTAAAAACTGTCTAAAGGAAAAAAATAAATGAAAATAAACACATTAAAATTTAACTTTGAAATTAGTGATTTATTTAAATATTGGTCATTTAATGAATTCTAACAAAAACATTTTACTGACAAATCTTTCATTAAAACCAAACACAATTATTCATTTTTAACGTTATTAACCCATAATATAAGCAGCTAAAAAAAAAAAAAAAACATATATATGAATTAACATTTAACTCACTGAAATAACAAAGTTATTAAATATTTATCATTCTTTGATAAAAGTAAAACACTTAGTATCACATAATTAACCACTCTTGAACGATTTTACATTTGCTTCAGATTATAAGAAGGAAAAATAATCTAAGAAGAAAAATATTATTACATTGGTTTGCAGTCAATTATTCACACAGACAGAAGGCAAAGAAACGTAGATAATATTATTATATTAAGTCGTCCGGAGAAATCTCAGCTGTTCCCCTTTTTCTTTCAGGCAACATGGCATTCCGTGTTAGTTAATATGGCGACTCGATGTAAAATTTCATCATAAGTAGAAGGTAAAGAAGCCATAGCAATACAAGTAGAAGACCGGTTCCATAGCAAGACTTAGGCAGCAGATCCTCGACTCAAATGTATGAGTCATCTAGCATCAACTATCAGTAGAGCGTCATTTCGACGAAATAAGTTCATCTCGAAAAAGTAGAGGGTGCGAACAATATCAGAACTACTTCTCGAAAGAAGTGTCAAATCGAATTAATGCGAGAGTGCCTTGGAAGAACCTCTCAAATCAAAAGACAACCAGAATGAAAAAAGCTGCGCACTTCAAGCACCAGGTCTACCTCTCTGAAAAAAAGCTAACTGGAATGCATGCGTCTCTAAAGAAAGATAGTCTCCATAGAATACAAGAGCGTGTATACAACATCAGAAGAACCTCTTGAAAAGAATAATGTCCACAGAATGAGAGGGGGCCTAAGGCCCCTCTCCCTTGATATAGTCACCACCACCTACCGGGAACCATAAAAAATACACTCCCACGGATAATAAACAAGCACACCGCTTTCCGTAAACACGTAACAACTCACACAATCGTAAAATCCAATCGTGAGTGTTGCCAATAACCTCAGATAAAAAGCTACACACTCATTCGACACTGTATAACCGAAACTATTAGCTTGGCCCCTCCTAGTTAAAATTAAATACACCCCTTCAAAAATGACCCAGAAAATTTTCTCATGACAAGATTGCCATTTAAAATTCATTAGCACTCAAATCTTAAATTTTGTACATCTGGGAAACACAATTATTTACTATTTAATTCTAAACAGTTAACGATCAGATCCTGAAATCTGTAAACCGCGAACAGAGCGTACACCTGCGACTGTCATTAATATCGGCACATCGCTAGCGGGCCTCTGACGAACTCCAGATGTACAGATGTCTCTTACGGAGCTAGGAAAATATAATGACCATTCTCTCCTTCGGAAAAACAGATTGCAACCGGCATTGATAATAGAGAAGGCGGCTACTTTGTTGATAACAAACACATATGCTCGTCATTTTAATCCCGGTTTTCACATCATTTGAGAACACTAATGGGACACACAATAAATAATTCCGTGGGAAAGAATATTTTTCTTTTAACGAGCTAGATAAAGAATTACCAGACAACTTCGAAACATAACTACATTTAAGAAAATTTATCTTTTAACAGTATAGAAACTTCATTTATTAAATATTAAAAATAAACAAAATGTTATGAATCTTCATAACAATTAGATATCAAGCAAAATTCAGCTACATAAATTCCAGGATTTTGTTCAAGTGTTATTGTAAGTTGGTTTAATTAAAAAATTATGTTACCAGTTATAAATGAAGTTTAGGACTGCCACTGCTAAAGAGACAATAGAGGGTTATAGGTTTTTGATTTATAAATAGTTGAAACATAATATTATACAGAAAAAAAAGTTATTAACTGGCAGGTTTATCGGACATTAAAGTTTATCTAAGAATAACATATCTACTGATTATGAATGTGCTATTGTGGAGCTCAGTGTGAAAAGATATCTCTTGTTACCCCAGCATGGACTTATTAAACACTGTAAATATTTAATGACAACAACATTAGGCCTTTTTTACTTTCTCTTACCCATAGAGTTGACAAAGTATTGTTTTAGGGTCAAATTTTCGAACGGGAGTTTTTGTTATATTTACATGTTCTGAGGTACGCTGAATACGAAAATCATGTTTTTAGCGTGTGTGACTTTCTGTCTGTGTGGATGTCTGTGTGACTACTTCTCTAATCTGGAAATCGTCTGCATTATCATAAAAGATAATTTTTTTTTTTTTAATAATAATTTTAATAAATTATTTTTTAAAAACAGAATTATTTTTTAGTAACTTTAGTAACTTTATCGGACATTAAAGTTTATCTAAGAATAACATATCTACTGATTATGAATGTGCTATTGTGGAGCTCAGTGTGAAAAGATATCTCTTGTTACCCCAGCATGGACTTATTAAACACTGTAAATATTTAATGACAACAACATTAGGCCTTTTTTACTTTCTCTTACCCATAGAGTTGACAAAGTATTGTTTTAGGGTCAAATTTTCGAACGGGAGTTTTTGTTATATTTACATGTTCTGAGGTACGCTGAATACGAAAATCATGTTTTTAGCGAATGGTATGTGTGACTTTCTGTCTGTGTGGATGTCTGTGTGACTACTTCTCTAATCTGGAAATCGTCTGCATTATCATAAAAGATAATTTTTTTTTTTAATAATAATTTTAATAAATTATTTTTTAAAAACAGAATTATTTTTTAGTAACTTTAGTAACTTTATCGGACATTAAAGTTTATCTAAGAATAACATATCTACTGATTATGAATGTGCTATTGTGGAGCTCAGTGTGAAAAGATATCTCTTGTTACCCCAGCATGGACTTATTAAACACTGTAAATATTTAATGACAACAACATTAGGCCTTTTTTACTTTCTCTTACCCATAGAGTTGACAAAGTATTGTTTTAGGGTCAAATTTTCGAACGGGAGTTTTTGTTATATTTACATGTTCTGAGGTACGCTGAATACGAAAATCATGTTTTTAGCGAATGGTATGTGTGACTTTCTGTCTGTGTGGATGTCTGTGTGACTACTTCTCTAATCTGGAAATCGTCTGCATTATCATAAAAGATAATTTTTTTTTTTAATAATAATTTTAATAAATTATTTTTTAAAAACAGAATTATTTTTTAGTAACTTAATTAAATTCTACATAAATGCAAGTGCATTAATGAAATGGTGGATTGAGAGGGGCGGTAGCACACTCACACAGAAGTAATTACCATATAAAACTCTTCCGAAGCCTAGTTTAAAGTGTTTAACATAGGTTTACATAACAGTACTCGTTATCTTACCTCTTAATCTCCAACCTGTGTTTATAGAATTAAATTGCAGGGTAAGAGAAAGTCGTGCGAGTGACACACCAGATTATTTCTGGTATGTTAACCACATGTAGTTTATTATTATTAGTATCGGCATATCTCACAGTTGTTGAATAATGTTTGTATGTAAAAAGTACGATTAATCAAAAATTTGAAATAAAAATAAAATTACAAGCATTTCATATAAATAATTTTAAAGGCAATGATAAAATACTGACAGCAACTTAAAATAAAATTTATTGAGTTCTGATGCAACCAAATTTGCTCATTAATGTAAAAATTAAGGAAAAGTGCAATTGCAGACAGTTGTTTTGTTAGCATTGAGTTTATTAACATCCGTGCATAATGAAAGAAAAGAAAACTGCTCATACATATATATAATTTGAATGTATCTGCTTCTCGGCTTATATACTATAGTAGTACTTCCCTTTCGTTTCCTTATGCACTGATGACGTACGCTCAATGCTACCAAAAAAGCTGACTGTAATTGCATTTTTCCTTCGTTGTTTCTACACGTTCAAGCATTTTCCTGCGGTTATTTATCCAATAAGTTTCTTTTTATGTAAAACGCAAATCACTTTAGTTTCTAACACTATTTTGAAATTAAAAGAAGCACTTTTTTAAATTCCCAAATGCCAAATATTTTACTATATATGTTATGTGAATAAAAGCAATACGTTTTGCTAGTAAATAAAAATTTTAACTGGAAATTGAAAAATTGCATTATTGTTAATACAAGAAAGTTTATTAAATAACTACAAAAAACTTGAGATGATAAATATTTACAAACTCATCTTACTTATTTTGCTTATCTATCTATGTTTACTTAATGCTAAAAATGACCCCCATTAATAATAGTAAAATAGGAAGGCAATATCAAAAATAGATTTTAATATATATATTATTGCATATTTTATTCTTAAGGGATCATAAAAAGGGTTTCAAAAGGCATTTATTCTAGGTATTCTTATTAAGTGATTCTGAGAAATAGTTTTAAATATATATTATTGTAAGCATTATTCTTAAGAAATACCGTTGTTAACAGCATAAAAGATAAATTTTATTAGGTATTTAATTGAAGGTGGCATAAATTTTTTAAAACAAAGAAGGAAGCAATTTTATTTTATAATAATATTTATTTTTGACAAATAAACATTTTGATAAAATACTAAAAAGAAAAAAAAATGTCGATTCCCATTCACGGAAATATATTTACCTTAGACTACATTGCTTAACTGTAAACTATTTTTTTTTTTTTCTTAAACGCTTGAAAATCGAAATTAAATTTTCTATGAGAAACAAAAATAAAAGATAAACAAGACTTTCGTTTTTTAAATTATATTGTTTGTTCTAAAGCATTTTGATAAATTACGCAGCGAAATACTGTTTTTTAAGCCTATTTTACTAAGAAAATAAATTTCGATTATTTATATAGTTTTTTTTTTTTTATATTTATAGAATTCTGTTATTTTTAGAGCAGAATATGTTTCTGGATGGATTAAGATTTTAAACATGTTTAAGTTAAAACTTTTATTTAATATCGACTTAATCGCTCGAGAGATCTTAAATTTTTTATATGCGTTTATCTGGTGAGCTGAAAATGCTATAGGCACACATCTGCTAGCCGCTGCACAAACATATCTCAGAAAAAACAGAATAGGGTGATTTTCCTTATATATATACATATATATGTGTGTGTGTGTGTATTATAAATTAAACAATGATTTTTTTTTTTGGATAAATGTCACGTGTTGGAATTTTAGGTAATTTATTTATTCGCTATTTTAATAAGGAATTGCATTCCGAAATCGTTTCCCTATATTTATAAAATACTGTTATGATTTTTGAACATAAAATTATTACTTTCTCTTACCCAACATATGGTAGAGCAAGTATTGTTTTTGGGTTAAATATTTGAAATTCAGTTATTATTATATTTAAATGTATTAGGTTCTCTAAAATATATATATATATATATATATATATATATATATATATATTTAGCGGTTGGTCTTTGTTTAAGTCTGTGAGAGTGTCTGTCTGTCTCTTATAAAAATATAGAAAGAACAAATTGTAGCAGAAAGTTCAAACACGGAATTCTAAATGTGTATCAGATAGGGATGCTACACTAAACCTTTCGTTGAAACCAAGCAAATGGTTCGTGTACAGGGTCATCCAAGAGAATTCATATACATTATGTCTATACGGGTTAATTTCTGGTAAGTATAGTGTAACATATATAGGCTGACTTAAACAAAATGGAATAAACAAGTTTTTTTTTTTTTTTAATGCATAAAAGCATCTTTTGTATGAATTGTGGTATATAAATCACTCTTCATTCGTTTGCAGGTCTACCCAAAGTATTTCATATTGGAGGTGTACATGAAAATTGCTCAAACTGTAATTCATTTTGTGTTAAATATATATATATATATATATATATATATATATATATATATATATATTAATAAAACTAAATTTGAGTACACCATACTTTTTTGTAGTGCATAATGTTTATATACAATATACAGGGCTACCCAAAATTAAACTAAATGTTCTTTTCCATTAAAAGTAATTGATGGAAGTGCTTTGCTGTATTTTGCTATGCCGACGAACACTTCTCGGGAATTTTTCATGCCCATATTATAAACTATTTTTATTTTTATTTTTTTTATTCTATTTTCAACTCTGTTTTTTGTATAATATCACGCTTTTGAAGAGCTCTGATTACGAATGTCCAATTTTTAGCTATTGATCTGTATGTATATCTGTTATCAGCATAAATTAAAAACAATAAAGCTCAGTAAATTCAAATTTGTTACTTGAAGTTCGTATTAGGTTGCCTCTTAAAAATTTGACCAAAACTGTGAATTTTAAAGCAGATTTATATCAGCCTTGGTTTTCTTTTTAAATAATTGTAAGTACCATAATTGAACGATGGGTTAATGGTGGTGGAAGGGGTCCTGAAACAGAAGTATATGTCAAATACAATTTATTATGAGCATATTTTAGATTATTTTAAAGGTATATTAACCTTTTGAGAGGGGCTCTTACGAAATCTTATGGTGAAGCGTGACAGGTGCTGTTCAAAAGTTTAAATCTTATCACCTTACCTTAAAATTTAACATGCAATCTATCTTTAGATTTTTGAATAGCAGAATGAGAGAAAGTTGTGTGAGTGACACACCAGACTACTTTAGCATGTTATACATTTACAATTTTAAAATTTGGGTTAAGACTGTGAATTAACATCAACTAAATCACTCTCGAGCTATTAATAATTTTTCTTTTATCTGGTAAAATCGAAATGTTACCATCACAGATTTGTTAGTCAAAACAAAAAAAGCTTCTGAGAATAAGCAGGACAAGGTGATTCTACGTGAAAAAACTATTTATGTTTTAGTGATTAAGAAAAAAACAAATAAGAAGTTTTTATTTTTAAACGCAGTACTGGAAATGTATTTAACATAAAAAAAAAAATATAACCATCATACTGCAAATCGTAAAATTTGAAATTTCGGGAAATTAATGATAATACTTTAAGATGAGTAAATAAATGGATAGAATAATAAATTAAAAAAAAAAAAAAAAAAAAAACATAGTTATATGAAAATATTTTCTCTATTCTTTTGAAATAACGAGAATAATGGTTAAACGAGAGAGAGACACAGTCAGAAATAAACGAAGATTTTTGTACTAACTCATCTGCAAAAGTTGATAGGGAATAGGTTTAATACGTATTTGGAAATAGCATTCCTTATTTCTCCAGGAATGTTCTTTTTTTTTTTTTTTTTTTTTTTTTTCAATTTCCTAATGCAAGACACCGGAGATTCAAATTTTAAATAATATCACATTACTTAAAAACATAAATATCGCATTTAATTGTCCACTTACATTTTTCATTACTTTAAATTTGATGGTAAATACTTTTTTTTTTTTTTTTTTTTTTGCCTATTCAACGATTTCCAATTTTTGCACGAAGTAAATTTAAATTTCACATTTTGCAATGACTGATAATGATAATTGGAAGGAAATTGTCAAATGAAATTGACTATAATGAATATTATGTCATTAAAGATAAATCCGAGAAGATCCTTTAAGAAAATCTATTAAAAAGAAAGAAAGAAAGAAAGAAAACCTTATTCCTGCATTTTACTTTTAGATTTGTACATTTTTTCTTTAGTGACTTACCATTTTTAAGGTTTTCAATACAATATCTTTTCTCTACAATTTATTCGACAACCTGTTTTGGCATTACTTTCGAATTATCAGTAGCACTTTTTCCGATTCCTAATTCGTTGACTTTATTCGTAAATATCGAAAAAATTGCCAGAAGTTTTGGTATGCAGTAGACTTTAAACAGACTTTTTTTTTTTTTCTCTCTCGATATCGCGAACATGGTTCATCGCTTAATATGCGAACATTTATCTCGACAGCAAATTTTAAAATCGATGAATCTATGGTAAAGACTGTCTAAATAGTATCAGTTTTAACATTTAAGTTTTTACTTAAGAATTCACACTAATTTTTGTTGAATGAGGCAATATTTTCTTACTATTAGAAAATATTAGAAAACAAAAAATATGGGTCCACATTTTTATGCTTGTGCTTTGATTAAATAAATTTTTATTATCATTTAACTTCAATTTTTTTCCTTTTATATGTTATTAGAGCATTCCCGTTTTTATTTCCTGTATAATTTATTCCTTATTTTTCCTTCTATTTTAAGCACACATTTTTATTTAGAAGTTCTTAATAAATTCATGACATGCCCATTTCAATACTTAATGTTTCGATTTGTAAAATAGGGTTAACAGACGAGAAGCGTACCATTTAGTAGATATTTTTATAAAACTTTGCCTTATTTTCTCATGTAACAATTGATTTTTTTTTTTAAGTTTCTTGTACTAATAAATTGATAAGAATTAATAAAATATAACCATTTATTTCTTCTCTTTATACATATATTATTTTATTTACAATAATCATTTCAAAAGAAAAATTTCTTACTATCTGATCATTTACTTCTAGTAAATGACCATATTTCTATTAGTAATTGAATGTTTCAATTTTCCAGTTTAAAAACTTACATAAATACTCGGTAGGACACCTTAGAAACATCCCACTGAGGGCAATCCACTTATAGGATCCTTTATGCAGTCAATCAGCCTTAAACCCCATAACCCAACCAAATTAAGTTTTAACAATGCTTAAAAAAAATCTATTGACAAGAATTCATAAATGAATTGTATTTAAATATAAATATGTAAAATACAATACTATATACTAATAATTAGCAATAATTTACTTACTAATCAACATCTTCCCTACAGCCCTCTAGGCGTTAATCTCAGACGATCGCCAATCGCCCATTGTTAAACCCACTTATCCATCCATGTTTTCCTTCAACAAACTTATTCCTTCTTAGACGATTTTTTAGTTCCCTATCATACTATAGGTATGGGGACCCAGCAAAACTTATACTGATGGGCTCGTTCTAGCCTATAGCTGGCATCTTGCACTTGCCATCAGCTGCAGGTTGCCACATGTAGCTGAAGCAGTGGGCCGCTTACGGCTGCCAGCATTGAAGACAGCCTACAGTGAAAAGGCCGGTGGCTCAGAAGCGGCGTAATGACAGCTGGCCTTTTGCAGGGTACCAGCACACGGCCAACATTATGTTTGCCATGTTGCGGCCACAATTTATAAGGCCGGTACCGGACCATCACTTGCAATTCGAAAGCATAGATGGCGCTGCGATCACCTGCTGTTGATTTGAAATTCCCTCTCATTTCGCTTCGTCATTTCGTGCCAAGTCTGCGGCGTACAAGATACGAAAAGGTTAAATGATCTCATAAAAAGTGTAAGAGTAAGTGATTCATTTTTTAATTTGGTTTTGTGGTTTTTTTTTTTTTTTTTTTTTTTTTTAATATCATTTTTAGAAGCCTTTGATTTTAGAACTATTATTAAAATATTAGGGTTTCAGGAAAAGTACAGCAAATATCTCGTTGGTCCGTTTAAAATGAGTCATGATAGTCATTAATTTTCCAACTATATTTTTATTATTTGTTATTATTATTATTTTAATAGAGCTAATAAGTTTATGGATCGAACTTTATATTTGTATAACTGTGGGAAAGTTATTAGGACAATTATAAATTTGAAACCATTTTATTTTATTTATTTTTACTTTGTTCTACATGTATAAGAAGAAAGTATTTGATACGTAAAAATTTTCGACTCCCGTTTTTCGGTTATTTTACACGTTTTGATATGTTCTGAACACGATCTGAATTCATTAAAATTTATCTGTCTACCTTTGTGTATATCAGTAAATTTTTGAACGATGTATTCTATAAGCAATTGAATACAATTTAACTTAACTTGATATTTAGTTGGACTTCGATATAAATTGGTGCTAATTACATTTGAGGATCAATCCTTCAAAGTATGCCGCTTTCATCCAATTTTTTCTCTAGTTAGTTCCCCATCATACTATAGGTATGGGGAACTTAGGTAATCGTGAAAATTTTCGACCTCGGTTTTTTGACTTTTCTACACGTTTTCAGGTGTGAGGAATCCGAAAATGACAAAATTTGTATGGTGTCTGTCTGTAGGGTGTCTGTTAGTCTGTTAGTCTGTTAGTCTGTTAGTGGGTCAGTCCGTTAGTTTGTTAGTCTGTGTACACGATATCTCAAGAACAAATTGTCGTAGAGAGGTCAGATCAGTTTTAAAATATTACTTTCGACACTGACAAGAACTCTATTCTTTTGCAACATTCGAATTTAAAAACTTCGTAAGTTATGATAAATTTACGATTTTCTTAACATGGGAGAATAGGACAAAATTTCACTTAAACGTGCATTAAATGGAAACTTTTTACATTAGAAATGTCGGACCAGTTTTAAAATATCAGTTGTGATGCCGGAATGAACATCAGTAACTACAAATATGCTACTTTGAAAATTTCGCAAGTTACTGGAAATTTACGAATTTCTTAACATGGCAGTAAAGGGCAAAATTTCACATAAACGTCAATCTTGAGGGATATTTTCAGCGTAAAGATGTCAAACCACTTTCGAAATATTATTTAGGATACTGGCATGAATATCATAGACTATGATTTTTCCAATTAAAAAAAAATTCGTAAATTATTTGGAATTTACGATTTACTTAACATGTCAGAATAAGGCAAAATTGAGTATAAATTTCCATTTTGAGGATCCTAAATACATTAGACAACTTCAAAATTAAGTTTATGATATTTGTTTGAACATGATTGAATACAAATATTCTACTAGGAAATTTTCGTAAATTATTCGTAATTTACGATTTTATCAACATAGCGAAATTGTAAATTTTTCATATAAATATGAATTTTGAGGTTTATTGCATTGGAAATAGTAGCATGAAAACTAAACAACAGAAATGACCCTTATAAAATAAATTAATAAATTAGAATAAGATAATTATATCGAAGTGAACGGTGGATAGTCTATTAGGCGGGGATTTCATTCTGTCACTGTATCAAGCTTTGGTCAAATTCATTTCTTTTAACATGATTATAATATGTCTCGCACTAGAAATTTCTGAGAACATAAATATGATGGGGAACTGAGCAGAGTCCACCTATGCCAACTAGTTTTTAATATGGCAGTATGAGAGAAAAATTTGCATAAATATACATAATGAGAATTAAATTTTAGATGTTAAATAAAATAAATAAATGTTTATGTTAATAACAGTCAGCCAAGATTTTCCGCCCTTCTTTTTAATCCAGAGAGCATCGCTTGAAAAAAAAAAAAAAAGAAATAAAAAATCAATCTTAAAAATTATCCATTCTGTATATATTTGACTAGATCCTTATATATATATATATATATATATATATATATATACATATATATATATATATATATATATATATATATATATATATAAAGTATCTTAAAAAATGTACTTGTAAAATAGTAAACGGCATTTTAAAAATTCCCATATGTTAGAAATATAAATGGAAAATGAAGTATTGCCATAAGTTAATTAAAAGGGAAGTAGCAAAAAGTATAATCAAAATAAGTATTAGACTTTCTATTACACCCCAAAGAAACGTCACCCAAGCATGAGAGTTCTGCTTTTTCTGCCAAAAGTGTAATTTGTATCATATTTCTTATATTATTTTTGTGATTTTATAGAACAGAAATTTTTTATGGAATTTTGTGGTGGCAAAAAAAGCGGAATTCTTTCATTCTTGATCACCAGTATGATTCAAACAGTCAAGAATCGTGAAGGCGGTCCTATACTACTAAATCTGAATCAGTTTATTTATATTTCATGAATAACAAGTGTATTATTACCTTTCAAATTCCGAAATTATTATTATTAACACAGATAACACTCACAAACTAATAAAATTTTCGCCGCATAAAGATGTGAGACAAAATAAATAAAAAATAAATTCAATTAAATAAATAAAGACAAGAAGATAAAATAAAAAAATCATTTAGATTAGAATAATTTTCTGTCAAATACTATATACTTATCCCAGACGTTAATCTTTGAACTGCATTATTATTATAATTATTATTATTATCACTACACTGCATCATAAAATTATATATTCTGTTTAAATTTGTAATTTAAATTATCACTTTTGGCTATTAAACTTTAAATGAGTAAGAAACACTGAGTAAACCTTAAATGAGTATGACTATAAATTTTATAAAATGTTTATCCATAGTCTCTGTAATTCTACAATGGTTTTCAACTAAAAGTAAATAATTGAAATTCTTTACCTTCATCCCGTATTTTTATTTTTTCAAATTGTTTTATTTCTCAACAAATAATAATAACAATTAAGGAAAATTAAGGTCTATTTAGAAGGAAATATAAATCATTGATGTACACCCACTACTAAATAATTAAAATAATAGTCATTCTCATTAAATCTGTGTATAAAACAGATTTTTTAACATCCTGTTTCATTTTCTCTATATAAGATTAGTTATAATGAAATCTTTCAGAGCAACTGAAAACTACGTCTTTATTTAATAAATTCATTTTAAAGTAAACCAAACCAACATATATCAGTGCAGTACGAATGTGTTAGTTTCTAATTGGAATATTTTCCTTAGTCAGCAATTATTGGAGCCAGATGGCCGCAGCGCAGATGCTTACTTCCTATGATCTTTGAAGGTTAGCAACAGCGCTTATCTGTTCAAAGAATGTCATTTGAATCTTAAATTGTAATCTGCGCCTTTCTGATTAAAAAAAGTAATCCATAACTTTAGATGAATTAGTCATTTAAATAAATTAATAAGAAAAAAAAAAGGTTTTCAATTGGTTTCCATGATCATGCATAAATGTTTAATTTAAATTTTTATGACAGCAAAAATATTTAAAAAAAAGGGGGGAAATGCGTACATATATAATTTAATTGTAAAAAAATAAAAATAATTTAAATTTAAATTAAATTAAAAAAAATAAATAAATAAATAAAAATTTTTAAATAGAACCGGTATTAATAATAAAAATCTTTGTAAAGAAACGCAATAATTGAAAAAAAAAAAAAACCTGGCAACATTTGTTTCTGGTGATACATGACTCTTCATTTGGTGAACAACGTAGGCACGATTGTAGCAAAGCACTCTTGCTACACTTGTGTTCACTTTTGTTCTCCTGACTAAGGGTCATAGTAGTGACATCTGTTGCCTTTTTATTTAATTTTATTATTATTATTATTTATTTATTTAATTTTATTTTTACAGTAATAAACGCATCAAAGAACCGTTATTAATAATAAAAATCTTTGTAAAGAAACACAATAATTGAAAAAAAGAAAACCTCTCAACATTTACTTCGGGTGGAAATAATACCATGGCTCTTCATTAGGTGCACAAAGTAGGCACGAGTGCGGCAAAGTACTTTTGCTACACTCGTGTCCACTTTTGTTCGCCTGACTAAGGGTTATAGTGGTGACAGCTGTTGCTTTTTTTTTTTTTTTTTTTCAGAGTCAGAACTCCGTACTTTAGTAGTTTTTAAATCCCTTTTAAGGGGATGACGAAATTGAAAATCGTACTTTAAAATTAGCGTCTTAGAGTTCTTAAAGTTTACGTACATATGCTTTGAAATGTATCAATACCAAGCATATTAAAATTTCTGGAAAACTATTTAAATATGTGGAAAAAAAAATCAAAAATTTCAAAAGGTTTTAAGTGTTTCATACGATTAATCTTTTTAAGAAATTCTCCCTTACCCTGATTTTATTGTATTGCAATGTATCAATATATTCGAAATAAATTTGGTTTTTACTTTGTGCATTGGTTGGTGAGGTATTTTTATTGGTTAAAAATACTTTTATTTTTGACTTTTAAAAATTTGCATAAAAAATTTAGCACACAAGTACAAAGTACTTTTCAAAAAGTAACTTCTCAATCAATCCACATAGTTATAACCAAATATGTTTAGAAAATTTTGATAAATTACAATGATGTAAAATCGAGTGTAAAATTCAAAAATTGTGCTGCATGAAATATTTATTTATTTATTTTATTCCAATAGTTTATGAGAAATTTTAATGTACTTAATAGTGATACATTTCAATACTTATATATGAAATCACGACATTAAGAAAGAAATTTCAAAGAACGATTTTCAATATTTACCATCTCCCTAACTCTGATTTAAATATTTTTTTATTAAATGTTCTCTATATTGCATACTTAAATCAGAAAATTTTTATTTCAATATTTTATGTAGTCACTTGCAACCTTACATTTATTTATATAAAATTACTTAACACAATTAAATAAACGTTTTGAAATTTAACACTTTGAAACAAAATTTACAAAGAATATAATATTGCATAGAACAAAATTTATGTTTATCTTATCAAAATCTTATATTTCCATAGAACAAAAGTAATAATAAGCTTATCATAGATTTATTTTTAATGAAAACGGATCGGCTGAATATTTCTCACGCTGTACTAGAAATCCTAAATTTATAAACATAGTCTAAGAATCAAATGCTTGTAAAAATTTTATTGAACTATAAATGCAGTGGGTAATCAATTATCATTATTATTAAACAAATACTGGATGAAATGGTCTTGAACTTCTGATATGCAAAGAACATTTAAAAACTCATATTTTCCACTATCAATTTAGTCAAGAGTGCAATTAAAGAAGCAACCACAAATTGGAGAAAAGCACAAATACTTTGGATCACCCTATATCAGGAAAAGCTACCGATGACTTGTAACTTTAACGCGCTGCATATATTATAAACAATATGTGTATGTTTTTTTTTTCCTTTTAAATAAACTGTTATTATTATTATTATTGATATTTGGCGGGGGCAAGGTTTTTTTTTTTTTTTTTTTTTTTTTTTTTTTGCTTATAACAAGAATGGAATTTAATAAAATTTTACAAAAATTACAGAAAAATTGACAAAACACTAGAAAAATATTATTCTAAAGCACACATTTATACGTCTAATATTCGGTGAGATATGAGCATTTATAATAAATATTTTATTTACTGCTTTTGCGGGAAAGATAAAAAAATTTCATCACATTGGTTAAAAGCTAGATATATTGGGCAATTTACATCGAAAGTTCATTTAAATACAGTAAAAATTAGGCAAGTTGTTGCCAAAAAATGGGGTAGATTTTAGGTATATACAGGTTTGAAAATTCATAAAGGGTTTTTCACATGCCAAGCATTTAATTTGAAGATCCAATTTTTTCAACCATGTTTCAAAATTTCTTCTTTGTGAAAAAATCCTTCTGGACTTGTAACTCTAACATACTTTTATTTATTTAGTGCAATCTGTGAGTTTATAAGGGAATTTTCACAAATATGAACTTTTGTAACATGGTTGAAAATATCTAAAATCTAGCTCGTTCTTTTACCAATAATTTGCTTAATTTTCATTCCATTGAAAAAAACTTTTTTATAAGTTACTCAAGATATCTGGCTTTCGACTTACGCAATAAAAAAATTTCTATCTTTCGCGCACGCTCGGAAGAAAAAAAAAAAAAAAAAAAAAAAAAGAATGTAAATGCTCAAATCTCCTCGAAAATTACACATATGAATTTTATGGTTCAGAATAATGTTCCTTTAATGTTTTATCAATTTTTCTGCAAGTTTTGTAAAATTTTATGGAAATTCCTTCTTGTTATAGGCAAAAAACTTGCCAAAAATGTAATAATTTATATATATATATATATATATATATATCTGCCTAAAAAATTGTGTATTTCCCATGCAAAAAACTTACAAATATTGTATATAGTAAGAGCAATAATATGTTAAAATTACAAGTCATTTGTAGCTTTTTATGGCACAGGGTGATCCAAAATACTTGTGCTTTTCTTTAATTTATAGTTGATTCCTTAATTGAACTTTGGACTAAATCGATAGTAGAAAATGTGAGTTTTTACACGTTTTTACGTGTCTGCATTTCAAAATCATTTAGTCAAGCATTTTTTTTTTTTTTTTAATCAAAATAAAGAAATGTTTAAATAAATAAATAAATAATAGTTTGATCACCCTCTGTTTCTACAAAACCAAATTAAATATTGGATGCAAGAAATTAGCATTAATAAAACGTAAGGTATCACAATAAATATATAAATAAATAAAATAAAATAAAATAATAGTCATAACCAAACCACTGTTGGCCGATTAACGGCCCTCTTCAATTACCGTTGCCGGAAGCCCGAGCCAATGTTATTCTATGGGGAAATTTTCTTTACAAATAACTTATTAATTAATACATAGTTTTAAATTCTATTTTCACATTCAGAAAATGCCAAACTGTTACATTTTTAAAAGAGGTCCGTCAATTTAGATTTTTTAATTTTTAATATTTTATTTTGAAATTGCAAAATGAAAAAAATTCACATATTGAAAATTCGTACTTTGAAGCTTCAAAATAAAATAAAAAAAAAAAAAAAATTTTAAAAAAAAGGTCCGTCAATTTAACAGCTGGGAATTTTAAGAATGTGAAAACAAAATTTAAAAATATGTATTAGTTAATAAGTTATTTGCAAAGAAACATTTCCCATAGAATAACTTTAGCTTCGGCTTCCGGCGGCGGTGAGTGAAGCGGGCCCTTAATGGGAAAATATAAAGGGCCAATAAAAACAACCGGAGTAATATAATTATTTATGTTTGCCACAACTGGCCCACTGAAGGCTTCCAGCAACAATACGAAAAAAATATGTTTGTTATCAGGTAGCCCGACACTGGCCCACTAACAATTTTTAACCTATTGTTGGTTGCCAACAGTGGCCCACAACCTTTTTTCAACCGATAGCTTGCTGCCAGCAATGACCCATCAGTGGCCCACTGACTTATTCCGATCGTACTGCAGGCTGCCAGCAGTGGATCTTTCGAATGCGGCCATCCGATGGCCGGCGTAACATATTCCCTTCGGCACCTTAACTTTTGCCACCAACGGGCCAGCAGCTGTTACTGTTGGCAGCCAACACTTGGCCTTGTGTTGGCCATCATCCCAGGTTTTGCTGGGGAACTTACGTAATCGTGAAAATTTTCGACCTCGGTTTTTTGACTTTTCTACACGTTTTCAGGTGTGAGGAATCCGAAAATGACAAAATTTGTATGGTGTCTGTCTGTAGGGTGTCTGTTAGTCTGTTAGTGGGTCAGTCCGTTAGTTTGTTAGTCTGTGTACACGATATCTCAAGAACAAATTGTCGTAGAGAGGTCAGATCAGTTTTAAAATATTACTTTCGACACTGACAAGAACTCTATTCTTTTGCAACATTCGAATTTAAAAACTTCGTAAGTTATGATAAATTTACGATTTTCTTAACATGGGAGAATAGGACAAAATTTCACTTAAACGTGCATTAAATGGAAACTTTTTACATTAGAAATGTCGGACCAGTTTTAAAATATCAGTTGTGATGCCGGAATGAACATCAGTAACTACAAATATGCTACTTTGAAAATTTCGCAAGTTACTGGAAATTTACGAATTTCTTAACATGGCAGTAAAGGGCAAAATTTCACATAAACGTCAATCTTGAGGGATATTTTCAGCGTAAAGATGTCAAACCACTTTCGAAATATTATTTAGGATACTGGCATGAATATCATAGACTATGATTTTTCCAATTAAAAAAAAATTCGTAAATTATTTGGAATTTACGATTTACTTAACATGTCAGAATAAGGCAAAATTGAGTATAAATTTCCATTTTGAGGATCCTAAATACATTAGACAACTTCAAAATTAAGTTTATGATATTTGTTTGAACATGATTGAATACAAATATTCTACTAGGAAATTTTCGTAAATTATTCGTAATTTACGATTTTATCAACATAGCGAAATTGTAAATTTTTCATATAAATATGAATTTTGAGGTTTATTGCATTGGAAATAGTAGCATGAAAACTAAACAACAGAAATGACCCTTATAAAATAAATTAATAAATTAGAATAAGATAATTATATCGAAGTGAACGGTGGATAGTCTATTAGGCGGGGATTTCATTCTGTCACTGTATCAAGCTTTGGTCAAATTCATTTCTTTTAACATGATTATAATATGTCTCGCACTAGAAATTTCTGAGAACATAAATATGATGGGGAACTGAGCAGAGTCCACCTATGCCAACTAGTTTTTAATATGGCAGTATGAGAGAAAAATTTGCATAAATATACATAATGAGAATTAAATTTTAGATGTTAAATAAAATAAATAAATGTTTATGTTAATAACAGTCAGCCAAGATTTTCCGCCCTTCTTTTTAATCCAGAGAGCATCGCTTGAAAAAAAAAAAAAAAAGAAATAAAAAATCAATCTTAAAAATTATCCATTCTGTATATATTTGACTAGATCCTTATATATATATATATATATATATATATATATATACATATATATATATATATATATATATATATATATATATATATAAAGTATCTTAAAAAATGTACTTGTAAAATAGTAAACGGCATTTTAAAAATTCCCATATGTTAGAAATATAAATGGAAAATGAAGTATTGCCATAAGTTAATTAAAAGGGAAGTAGCAAAAAGTATAATCAAAATAAGTATTAGACTTTCTATTACACCCCAAAGAAACGTCACCCAAGCATGAGAGTTCTGCTTTTTCTGCCAAAAGTGTAATTTGTATCATATTTCTTATATTATTTTTGTGATTTTATAGAACAGAAATTTTTTATGGAATTTTGTGGTGGCAAAAAAAGCGGAATTCTTTCATTCTTGATCACCAGTATGATTCAAACAGTCAAGAATCGTGAAGGCGGTCCTATACTACTAAATCTGAATCAGTTTATTTATATTTCATGAATAACAAGTGTATTATTACCTTTCAAATTCCGAAATTATTATTATTAACACAGATAACACTCACAAACTAATAAAATTTTCGCCGCATAAAGATGTGAGACAAAATAAATAAAAAATAAATTCAATTAAATAAATAAAGACAAGAAGATAAAATAAAAAAATCATTTAGATTAGAATAATTTTCTGTCAAATACTATATACTTATCCCAGACGTTAATCTTTGAACTGCATTATTATTATAATTATTATTATTATCACTACACTGCATCATAAAATTATATATTCTGTTTAAATTTGTAATTTAAATTATCACTTTTGGCTATTAAACTTTAAATGAGTAAGAAACACTGAGTAAACCTTAAATGAGTATGACTATAAATTTTATAAAATGTTTATCCATAGTCTCTGTAATTCTACAATGGTTTTCAACTAAAAGTAAATAATTGAAATTCTTTACCTTCATCCCGTATTTTTATTTTTTCAAATTGTTTTATTTCTCAACAAATAATAATAACAATTAAGGAAAATTAAGGTCTATTTAGAAGGAAATATAAATCATTGATGTACACCCACTACTAAATAATTAAAATAATAGTCATTCTCATTAAATCTGTGTATAAAACAGATTTTTTAACATCCTGTTTCATTTTCTCTATATAAGATTAGTTATAATGAAATCTTTCAGAGCAACTGAAAACTACGTCTTTATTTAATAAATTCATTTTAAAGTAAACCAAACCAACATATATCAGTGCAGTACGAATGTGTTAGTTTCTAATTGGAATATTTTCCTTAGTCAGCAATTATTGGAGCCAGATGGCCGCAGCGCAGATGCTTACTTCCTATGATCTTTGAAGGTTAGCAACAGCGCTTATCTGTTCAAAGAATGTCATTTGAATCTTAAATTGTAATCTGCGCCTTTCTGATTAAAAAAAGTAATCCATAACTTTAGATGAATTAGTCATTTAAATAAATTAATAAGAAAAAAAAAAGGTTTTCAATTGGTTTCCATGATCATGCATAAATGTTTAATTTAAATTTTTATGACAGCAAAAATATTTAAAAAAAAGGGGGGAAATGCGTACATATATAATTTAATTGTAAAAAAATAAAAATAATTTAAATTTAAATTAAATTAAAAAAAATAAATAAATAAATAAAAATTTTTAAATAGAACCGGTATTAATAATAAAAATCTTTGTAAAGAAACGCAATAATTGAAAAAAAAAAAAAACCTGGCAACATTTGTTTCTGGTGATACATGACTCTTCATTTGGTGAACAACGTAGGCACGATTGTAGCAAAGCACTCTTGCTACACTTGTGTTCACTTTTGTTCTCCTGACTAAGGGTCATAGTAGTGACATCTGTTGCCTTTTTATTTAATTTTATTATTATTATTATTTATTTATTTAATTTTATTTTTACAGTAATAAACGCATCAAAGAACCGTTATTAATAATAAAAATCTTTGTAAAGAAACACAATAATTGAAAAAAAGAAAACCTCTCAACATTTACTTCGGGTGGAAATAATACCATGGCTCTTCATTAGGTGCACAAAGTAGGCACGAGTGCGGCAAAGTACTTTTGCTACACTCGTGTCCACTTTTGTTCGCCTGACTAAGGGTTATAGTGGTGACAGCTGTTGCTTTTTTTTTTTTTTTTTTTCAGAGTCAGAACTCCGTACTTTAGTAGTTTTTAAATCCCTTTTAAGGGGATGACGAAATTGAAAATCGTACTTTAAAATTAGCGTCTTAGAGTTCTTAAAGTTTACGTACATATGCTTTGAAATGTATCAATACCAAGCATATTAAAATTTCTGGAAAACTATTTAAATATGTGGAAAAAAAAATCAAAAATTTCAAAAGGTTTTAAGTGTTTCATACGATTAATCTTTTTAAGAAATTCTCCCTTACCCTGATTTTATTGTATTGCAATGTATCAATATATTCGAAATAAATTTGGTTTTTACTTTGTGCATTGGTTGGTGAGGTATTTTTATTGGTTAAAAATACTTTTATTTTTGACTTTTAAAAATTTGCATAAAAAATTTAGCACACAAGTACAAAGTACTTTTCAAAAAGTAACTTCTCAATCAATCCACATAGTTATAACCAAATATGTTTAGAAAATTTTGATAAATTACAATGATGTAAAATCGAGTGTAAAATTCAAAAATTGTGCTGCATGAAATATTTATTTATTTATTTTATTCCAATAGTTTATGAGAAATTTTAATGTACTTAATAGTGATACATTTCAATACTTATATATGAAATCACGACATTAAGAAAGAAATTTCAAAGAACGATTTTCAATATTTACCATCTCCCTAACTCTGATTTAAATATTTTTTTATTAAATGTTCTCTATATTGCATACTTAAATCAGAAAATTTTTATTTCAATATTTTATGTAGTCACTTGCAACCTTACATTTATTTATATAAAATTACTTAACACAATTAAATAAACGTTTTGAAATTTAACACTTTGAAACAAAATTTACAAAGAATATAATATTGCATAGAACAAAATTTATGTTTATCTTATCAAAATCTTATATTTCCATAGAACAAAAGTAATAATAAGCTTATCATAGATTTATTTTTAATGAAAACGGATCGGCTGAATATTTCTCACGCTGTACTAGAAATCCTAAATTTATAAACATAGTCTAAGAATCAAATGCTTGTAAAAATTTTATTGAACTATAAATGCAGTGGGTAATCAATTATCATTATTATTAAACAAATACTGGATGAAATGGTCTTGAACTTCTGATATGCAAAGAACATTTAAAAACTCATATTTTCCACTATCAATTTAGT
Organism: Salticus scenicus; assembly: GCA_963930645.1. NCBI lineage: Eukaryota > Metazoa > Arthropoda > Arachnida > Araneae > Salticidae > Salticus > Salticus scenicus. Next base: position 236,040,340 of record OZ005649.1, read on the forward strand.
CAAGAGTGCAATTAAAGAAGCAACCACAAATTGGAGAAAAGCACAAATACTTTGGATCACCCTATATCAGGAAAAGCTACCGATGACTTGTAACTTTAACGCGCTGCATATATTATAAACAATATGTGTATGTTTTTTTTTTCCTTTTAAATAAACTGTTATTATTATTATTATTGATATTTGGCGGGGGCAAGGTTTTTTTTTTTTTTTTTTTTTTTTTTTTTTTGCTTATAACAAGAATGGAATTTAATAAAATTTTACAAAAATTACAGAAAAATTGACAAAACACTAGAAAAATATTATTCTAAAGCACACATTTATACGTCTAATATTCGGTGAGATATGAGCATTTATAATAAATATTTTATTTACTGCTTTTGCGGGAAAGATAAAAAAATTTCATCACATTGGTTAAAAGCTAGATATATTGGGCAATTTACATCGAAAGTTCATTTAAATACAGTAAAAATTAGGCAAGTTGTTGCCAAAAAATGGGGTAGATTTTAGGTATATACAGGTTTGAAAATTCATAAAGGGTTTTTCACATGCCAAGCATTTAATTTGAAGATCCAATTTTTTCAACCATGTTTCAAAATTTCTTCTTTGTGAAAAAATCCTTCTGGACTTGTAACTCTAACATACTTTTATTTATTTAGTGCAATCTGTGAGTTTATAAGGGAATTTTCACAAATATGAACTTTTGTAACATGGTTGAAAATATCTAAAATCTAGCTCGTTCTTTTACCAATAATTTGCTTAATTTTCATTCCATTGAAAAAAACTTTTTTATAAGTTACTCAAGATATCTGGCTTTCGACTTACGCAATAAAAAAATTTCTATCTTTCGCGCACGCTCGGAAGAAAAAAAAAAAAAAAAAAAAAAAAAGAATGTAAATGCTCAAATCTCCTCGAAAATTACACATATGAATTTTATGGTTCAGAATAATGTTCCTTTAATGTTTTATCAATTTTTCTGCAAGTTTTGTAAAATTTTATGGAAATTCCTTCTTGTTATAGGCAAAAAACTTGCCAAAAATGTAATAATTTATATATATATATATATATATATATATCTGCCTAAAAAATTGTGTATTTCCCATGCAAAAAACTTACAAATATTGTATATAGTAAGAGCAATAATATGTTAAAATTACAAGTCATTTGTAGCTTTTTATGGCACAGGGTGATCCAAAATACTTGTGCTTTTCTTTAATTTATAGTTGATTCCTTAATTGAACTTTGGACTAAATCGATAGTAGAAAATGTGAGTTTTTACACGTTTTTACGTGTCTGCATTTCAAAATCATTTAGTCAAGCATTTTTTTTTTTTTTTTAATCAAAATAAAGAAATGTTTAAATAAATAAATAAATAATAGTTTGATCACCCTCTGTTTCTACAAAACCAAATTAAATATTGGATGCAAGAAATTAGCATTAATAAAACGTAAGGTATCACAATAAATATATAAATAAATAAAATAAAATAAAATAATAGTCATAACCAAACCACTGTTGGCCGATTAACGGCCCTCTTCAATTACCGTTGCCGGAAGCCCGAGCCAATGTTATTCTATGGGGAAATTTTCTTTACAAATAACTTATTAATTAATACATAGTTTTAAATTCTATTTTCACATTCAGAAAATGCCAAACTGTTACATTTTTAAAAGAGGTCCGTCAATTTAGATTTTTTAATTTTTAATATTTTATTTTGAAATTGCAAAATGAAAAAAATTCACATATTGAAAATTCGTACTTTGAAGCTTCAAAATAAAATAAAAAAAAAAAAAAAATTTTAAAAAAAAGGTCCGTCAATTTAACAGCTGGGAATTTTAAGAATGTGAAAACAAAATTTAAAAATATGTATTAGTTAATAAGTTATTTGCAAAGAAACATTTCCCATAGAATAACTTTAGCTTCGGCTTCCGGCGGCGGTGAGTGAAGCGGGCCCTTAATGGGAAAATATAAAGGGCCAATAAAAACAACCGGAGTAATATAATTATTTATGTTTGCCACAACTGGCCCACTGAAGGCTTCCAGCAACAATACGAAAAAAATATGTTTGTTATCAGGTAGCCCGACACTGGCCCACTAACAATTTTTAACCTATTGTTGGTTGCCAACAGTGGCCCACAACCTTTTTTCAACCGATAGCTTGCTGCCAGCAATGACCCATCAGTGGCCCACTGACTTATTCCGATCGTACTGCAGGCTGCCAGCAGTGGATCTTTCGAATGCGGCCATCCGATGGCCGGCGTAACATATTCCCTTCGGCACCTTAACTTTTGCCACCAACGGGCCAGCAGCTGTTACTGTTGGCAGCCAACACTTGGCCTTGTGTTGGCCATCATCCCAGGTTTTGCTGGGGAACTTACGTAATCGTGAAAATTTTCGGCCTCGGTTTTTTGACTTTTCTACACGTTTTCAGGTGTGAGGAATCCGAAAATGACAAAATTTCTATGGTGTCTGTCTGTAGAGTGTCTGTTAGTCTGTTAGTGGGTTAGTGGGTTAGTGTGTTAGTCCGTTAGTTTGTTAGTCTGTGTACACGATATCTCAAGAACAAATTGTCGCAGAGAGGTCAGATCAGTTTTAAAATATTACTTTCGACACTGGCAAGAACCCTATTCATTTGTAACATTCGAATTAAAAAACTTCGTAAGTTATTAGAAATTTACGATTTTCTTAACATGGGAGAATAGGACAAAAATTCACTTAAACGTGCATTAAATGGAAACTTTTTACTGTAAAAATGTCAGACCAGTTTTAAAATATCAGTTTTGATGCCGGAATGAACATCAGTAACTAAAAATATGCTACTCTGAAAATTTCGCAAGTTATTGGAAATTTACGAATTTCTTAACATGGCAGTATAGGGCAAAATTTCACATAAACGTCAATTTTAAGAGAGATTTTCATCGTAAAGATGTCAGACTACTTTTGAAATATTATTTAGGACACTGGCATGAATATTACTGACTATGAATTTTCCAATATAAAGATTTCGTAAGTTATTGAAAATTTACGAATTTCTTAACATGGCAGTATAGGGCAAAATTTCACATAAACGTCAATTTTGAGAGATATTTTCATCGTAAAGATGTCAGACTACTTTTGAAATATTATTTAGGACACTGGCATGAATATTAATGACTATGAATTTTCCAATATAAAAATTTCGTAAGTTATTGGAAATTTACGAATTTCTTAACATGGCAGAATAGAGAAAATTTCACATAAACGTCAATCTTGAGGGATATTTTCATCGTAAAGATGTCAAACCACTTTCGAAATATTATTTAGGATACTGAATATCATCGGCTATGATTTTTCCAATTTAAAAAATTCGTAATTTATTTGAAATTTACGATTTACTTAACATGTCAGAATAAGGCAAAATCGAGCATAAACTTCCATTTTGAGGATCATAAACACATTAGACAACTTCAAAATTACATTTATGATATTTGTTTGAACATGATTGAATACAAATATTCTAATAGGAAAATTTCGTAAAATATTCGTAATTTACGATTTTATCAACATAGCGAAATTGTAAATTTTTCATATAAATATGAATTTTGAGGATTATTGCATTAGAAATAGTAGCATGAAAACTAAACAACGGAATTGACCCAGATAAAATAAATTAATAGATTAGTATAAGATAAATATATCGAAGTGAACGGTGGATAGCCTATTAGGCGGGGATTTCATTCTGTCACTGTATCAAGCTTTGGTCAAATTCATTTCTTTTAACATGATTATAATATGCCTCGCACTACAAATTTCTGAGAACATGAATATGATGGGGAACTGAGCAGAGTCCACCTATGTCAACTAGTTTTCTAAATAACTCATCTACCTCTTTCTTAAACGAATCAAACTATCGAGACCAAATACACTATCAAAGTCAAACGTTTAAAAAAATTCTCAAGCTCAGAAATCCGCTGCAAAAACTTAAATAACATATCCGACGTACTTTGATCAGTTACTTAAAAAGTTGAAAACAAACAGAAACTCAGTAGTTAACCAATTGTATCATTTACTAGTAACGTTGTCATGTTAATATTTTGGATGCCTAGTATTTGGCCGCACCTTAATTTCAATAAAATTTGTTAGTTTATCGATAATATATATATATATAACGTAAATGACCTGCACACTTCAATAAATAACACTCTGGAATGAAATTAAGCTTGAGGTTTTGAGATTGAATTAAACATCTTATAAAACTTGAGCTTAAGTGGTAATTAAGTCACAGAAAACCTCTTTAATAAATTTCCTTCCACCGAGATTCTCAAAGAAAGGGCCCTCCGTGGTTGAGTGGTTATGTTACTACACAGCCAATCTCATTCGAGCGTAGGAGTGTGGGTTCGATTCCCGCTCTGGCCACGGGTATTTTTCAAATTCTTTTCAAAACAGGCGTTTTTATCTCACGTGTCATGTTTCGTATACTTATATGACATAAGCGTTAAAATATAGCTTTCCTGTTATCGAGAAAATTTGCATAACCACTCCACCATTTGTCATATAATCATTCAAATTGAATTAGCATAATATCTTATAATTGTAGTCTCAAATATGATTTTTTGTTTGATTATACGCAATAGAACCTGAGATATAGCCTCCCCTTAAATTGCGGAAATCGCTGTATAGTAGCACAACCATCGTGTTCTAGAACTCTCAAATCGTGTAAATCCATTGAAAACTGGAAGTCAAATTTTTTTTTACGAATCCAGTGCTTCTTCCATTGAATATCGATGAAATTTATAATTAAATAAACACGACTGTTTTTTTTTTTTTTTTTTTTTTTTTTAAGAAGTACATTTTCTGAAATTTGGACTAAACCTAGCTTTTAAAAGTTTTGTCCCATAAAAGAAGTAACATTTATTTTGTCAAATCCATAATAACGTATATAAATAAACTTTAAATTTGAAATAAAAAAAACTAAGTTACAGATCAACTTTTAATCCATTCATTTATTACTGCCGCCAATAGAGTTTGCGTGGCAAGATTTGCACCGGCGAAATGGTAAAATACCATCTATTTTTGTCGCCAATAACGTTTACTTGTCGAGATTTGCGCCAGCGAGTATCTTTTCTCCTATCTACTTCTTAAATTAACGAAGAACAAAATCTACTCGACTAATTATAAGAATTTTAAGTGATGAAATTTTTTCTTGCCATAATCAGAAATATGAAATGTATCATGGAAATGTGTAATTCTGTAATGTTAAAAAAATATCAATGTTTAATTAGAAGACTGTTTGTTTTATAACTGAGTTTCAATTTAAATCTTCCGTAATTTCTGGCAGATAACCCGCAGGTAAGATGTGTCATTTCTCCACCAGAAATTTTATTTAATAGAGAAATCTATACTTTTTCGAAAGAAGAGCTCGTACAAATATAAATTTATTTATCAATTGAAATTTCTGGTGCAAAACTGGACTATATAACCTGCGGGGTACCTACCAGAAATTACGGTAAATATTTTTTTTATGCCAAAAGTATTTTAAAATATGTTTTTAAATAAAAAAGTTAAATACACTTTAAAGATAAAAAGAAATGCAGTCAGTTATGCAGAAACGACATTATTTCCTTATTCACAAAATGGAACACAAAAAGAATTTATAAACAGCATAAGAAATTGCCAGTAAGAAAATTCATTTTCTAAAAGTAGAAAAAAAAATTGCAAACGGCAATAGCATCAATGACATTTATTTTATTTTTTTACACCATTGATCACATTTTAATTTTCCCGTGGAAAATGACGTGATGCCCGAAAAACAACGTCTAAAGAGAAACTTTTTTCGAGGTGGCAGATACAGTTCCTTTATAAACCCGAAGTTTTTCATTAATAACTAAGTTAATTAATATAATAATTTTTTTAAGTAACTGAAATGTCTCTTTTGGAATATTCGGAAAACATTGATACCTCTCATGACCCGAAAGACGATACCCTCCGCAAGGAGTTGCGGTCGCAGACAAAAAAAATCACACAAGCGACAGTAACTTTTTTTTTTTTTTTTTTTTTTTTTTTTTTTTTTTTTTTAATATATAGAAATAAAACTAAGTTTGCTAACACATTTGCATAGAGAAAGGAGGATTATTGTCTAGCCTTGAAGTATGCTCTTTAAAAATCATTGCTTAAAATGCGGTTTCCACATTATAGCCATACACTACTACAGTCACAGATTAATATATTGACATTAGAGATTAATGTTTTTGGATAAAATGTTACATTCATCACACACAAAAATTATATTATCACTAACTCACAAATACACACACACACACACAAAAAAAAAAAAAAAAAAAAAGTGCAAATATTCGTTGGGGAGAATTGACGAGTAGTAAACTTGATGAAATGTGACCAAAAAAAAAAAAAAATGTATAACCTTATTGAAGATAAGAAAATCATATTAGTACAACGTATTCCAAATAATAATCATATCCGTATAGGAAATGATCATTTTATAAAAGTGGCAAACAAGATACAAATGAAAATTTTCATAAACGCATGCACTGTATCGAGGTAAGAGTTTCAGTAATTTAATTTATCTCCTACCAATACTCAAATTATTTAAAGTTGAACCTCGCTTATCCGTGGTAATATGGACCGAGTGTACCTCGGATAATCGAAACCTCGGATAACAAGGACTATCTCGTAAATCGAGGGGTAAATATATGACAAAGTTTAAAATGGATGAAAAGGTATCGTCAATGAAGTAAAATAAAACATAGAATATTTCATCATGGTTAGTCGCATTAAAATTTGTAATGAATATTAATAATAATAATAATAATAAAAAAACTATAATTTAATTATAATATATATATATATATATATATACATGGAAATAAAATATATTAATGCATAACAGAAGTGAAATAGCTATTTCATATCATGACATGATGCCAGGGTAGTTAAAATTCTCACACTTTTTCAATAATTTAAAATTAATCTGTATAATGAAATTAGTTAATTAGCTTTATTTTTTTTCCTTTAAAAGATGCTCTTTTGCATTATTCATGATTCGACATTTTTACTAAATTAGAAGAAAAATTAAGAAAAAAAATGCGTCTCTCTTTTTAAGTTCTTTTACAAAATTCTAAAAAAGAAAAAAAAAAAAATCAATTGCATTCAAGCACTGTTCAAATTAAAGCGGAAATAATTAAGATATTATATACTTTTTCTTTCCTCAAACACTGAAAAAAATTCTGACTAATTGTGATTATAATTTAAATATATATATATATATATATATATATATTTTATTTATTTATTTATTTTTATTTATTTATTTATTTTTTGAAAAAACTCGTTCCGTTACATATAATAAAATGTGAAATTTTGTTGTGTAGTTTGAACATTCATAAATAGCAAAAAGTAATTAAAATAATCTGGTGTGTCACTCACACGACTTTCTCTTACCCTGAAATTTAATACTATAAATACAGGTTGCAGATTAATAGGTAAGATAACGAGTACTGTTATGTAAACCTATGTTAAACAATTCATATTAGGCTTCTGAAGAGTTTTATATGAAAATCAGTTCTGTGTGCATTAATGCACCTACATTTATATAGAATTTAATTCGGTTATTAAAAAATATTTCTCTTTTTAAAAAATAATTTATTAAAATTGTTATTTTAAAAAAATATCTTTTATGATAAGGCATACGATTTCCATATTAGATAAGTAGTATAACACCAAATATTCAAAAAAAGTCCATTTTCTTCTCAATATTAAAAAAAAAAAAAAAGTACGATTTTTTTTTTCAAAGTTTTTTTTTTCGTTAAAAGTAAAATAATCGATAACTTTGTTTTGAATCATCGCAGATCGATGGTTCAACCATTCGTTTTAAAGGTATCGGCGAGCTCTTTTGAAAGATACCCATCATGAAAATTTACTCCCCTCTAGGGGGCAAATCCCCCCAAGGGGGGGGGGGGTGGAGGCGAAGCTCCTACATACACAAAATTGTTTTCCCAGTTAACTGTCTCTATTACAAAAAATATATATTTGTTTCATTTGGTTTAGTGGAGTCTATAGACGTTAAACTCTATTTTCCTGCAATTTCCCCCCATAGACGTAATGTATTAGAATTCTCTTGATTGTCCCTGTACACGAACCATTTGCTTGATCTTAACGAAAAGCTTACTGTAGCATCCCTATATGATACACATTTAGAATACCAAGTTTGAACTTTCTGCCACAATTTGTTTTTGAGATATGCTGATAACAGACAGACACACTGACACGCAGACACACACACAGACACACAGACCATTTGCTAAAAACATGATTTTCGTATTCAGGGGACCTCAAAACGTGTAAATATAACAAAATCTCGTGTTCGAAAATTTGACCCAAAAACAATACTTTCTCTACCTTATGGGTAAGAGAAAGTAAAAATTACACAAATACGCTTTTCTCTAAATTTGACATTTAAATGTAGCGAAGGATGAATTACTTTTATTTAAAAAAATGGAACTGATTTGGAATTTACAGATTTTCCTTTTAGTTTTCTATCAAGAATACTACATTATGACTAACTTTTACATGGTTTCTTTCATCCTTTTTTGAGTTTTGAATTCATTATCACTCGTTTTTCTATTACACACACACACACACACACACACACACATATATATATATTTCCAATAGCAAGATAAAATGACAATTATAGCAGAAAGTACAAAAAGCAACAAATAATAAAGAACAAAAGAATAGAACAGCTGTAACATAGTCTATGTATCTAAAAGGCCCCTGGCCTCCCAGTAGCGGTCGGATAATGCGCTTGGATAATGCCTTGTAATGATGGAGATGTTCACCATCCATGTCCCGTCCCTGATTACAGAGATTACAGATAGGGGTTAAAACTAATCTAAAACGGTACAAATGTTTCAAATGGAAATCATGGCCAGTGGCCAGCCTAAACTCAGCCACCATTTTATGTCTGGGCCACTTTGACACCACAGAAAGTCTGTCTCTCCAAGACTTTTGTATTGCGCAAGGTTTGAGGCTCTTTCTGAACCTCTCAGACATTAAATTTTTGATTAATCGTTTTACCGTGTCAAAAGATACACTAGAAGGAGATATTTGTAAAGTCAAGGTACCCCTTTTGGTCAAAGAATCGGCAATTTCATTGCCAGGGACGCTACAGTGTTAGGGATCCACTGAAAAACAATGTCTTTTTCATTGGAAGACAAATCCTGTAGCAGTCTCCGATATTCAAGGAAAATAGAGGATAAAGAGTTCGATGTTAGGATCAAGGACTGCAATGCGACCCGAGAGTCACTGAAGATCAATCCTGATCGCCAGCAATTCCCCATAAAATGCGGAAAAAGAATCAACTGGATTAGCAAATGAAAACAGGGGACAGTAGACCCCTGCTCTAGCGTTGGGCCCCTTCTGTGACCGGGAGCCGTTAGTATAAATTCTCAGCCTTCTTCATTCTATATATATATATATATATATATACATATCTTAATATATATAAATCTCGTGTCACAATGTTTGTCCTCAATGGACTCCTAAACCACTTAACCGATTATAATAAAATTCGCACACCATGTGCAGTTCGATCCAACTTGAGAGATAGGATAGTTTAAATCTCAAATTATAGTCGCAATTTTAATTTATTGCTAATTATTTGTTATAATTTCAATATTTCATTATTTCAATTTCTAATTATGATTAAATTATTTTGAATACATCATTCGAAAGATATTTTAAAGTTCTTTTAAATTATCGAAAGTTTTCACCAGATTTACACGTTTTGAGGTGTCCTGAATCAGTTTTCTTTTATATCTCAGAAATTAATTTAAAAAAATTTCATAAGTAATACATCATTTGAAAGCTTTGTTGACTTGATACACATTTTAAAGTACTTTTACATTATCGAAAATGGAATTCGAGATTTCACCCGATTTACACGTTTTGAGGTGTCCTGATTAGGTTTTTTTTTTTTATCTCAGCTACTAATTAAAATAATTTTATAAGTAATAGATCATTAGAAAGCTTTTTTTGATTTGGAATCGAACAGTGGATTACAGAAATTTCTACCGCCAGATGGCGCTGTAATACATTCAAATTTCAATATTTCAATTTCTAATTATGATTAAATTATTTTTAATGCATCATTCGAAAGATATTTTAAAGTTCTTTTATATTATCGACAGTTTTCACCAGATTTACACGTTTTGAGGTCTCCTGAATTAGTTTTCTTTTGTATCTCAGCTACTAATTAAAATAATTTCGTAAGTAATACATCATTAGAAAGCTTTTCGAACAGTGGAATACAGAAATTTGTACCGCCAGATGGCGCTGTAATATTTTAAAATTTCAATATTTCAATTTCTAATTATGATTAAATTATTTTTAATACAGCATTCGAAAGATATTTTAAAGTTCTTTTAAATTATTGAAAGTTTTCACCAGATTTACACGTTTTGAGGTGCCCTGAATCAGTTTTTTTTTGTATCTCAATTATTAATTAAAAAAATTCATAAGTAATACATCATTTGAAAGCTTATTTTAGTTGATACACATTTTAAAGTACTTTTGCATTATCGAAAATGGAATTTGAGATTTCACCCGATTTACACGTTTTGAGGTGTCCTGATTAGGTTTTCTTTTGTATCTCATCTACTAATTAAAATAATTTCATGAGTAATACATCATTTGAAAGCTTTGTTGATCTGGAATGGAACAATAGATTACAGAAATTTCTACCGCCAGATGGCGCTGTAATATTTTTAATTTCAATATTTCATATTCTAATTATGATTAAATTATTTTTAATACATCGTTCGAAAGATATTTTAAAGTTCTTTTACATTATCGAAAGTGGAATTCGAGATTTCACCTGATTTACAATTTAAAGTGTCCTGATCAGGTTTTCTTTTGCATCTCAGCTAATTGAGTAAGACCGTTCAAAATTGGTATATGCAAGTTAATTAGGAGGGGCTGGAACGGTGGGGAAGGAATAGGCGCGCAGCGCGCATGGGTTTGGGACCCGGTGCGAGTTTTTACCCGATGATAAAAGATTTTTTTTTAATTTAATTTTCTTAATAAAAGTTTGAGTTGAGAAGGAATATGCGTGTACAGCGCACGTATATCCTCAAACGTGCGCGCGCAGCGCGCATGGGTCTGCGCTGCCGAAGGCAGTGGCGTCCCGGTGTGAGTTTTTACCCGATGCTAAATGATATATTTTTTAATTCCTTTTCTTGAGAATGAAAGTTTATGAGTAATAACATGGAATTTTGAGAAGTCATAAGGATGGTGAAGGAATACTTGCGCGCAGTGCACGGGTCTACGCTGCCGAAGGCAGTGGGGACCCGGTGCGACATTTTTCCTGATCGGATTTTTTTTTCTTTTTTTATCACATGATAAAAATTAATGCAATTTTGAGAATTCATTAATTATTGTGATTCATTTAAAAATAGTGACCAGCGAAGCGGGCGTAGCCTGCTAGTATATATATATAAGAAGTAAATATTGGATTCAAGATTAATTACGATAAATTGCGATATGTATTTTATGACAGATTTACAGGTTTTGCTATGTCCTAAACACAATTTAGCCATTTTCAGAAAATGTCTGTCTATCTAATTGTGTGTGCACATATAAGTGTCACAATACTTGAGCATCCTGCATCTAATGTACCAACGAATGAAATTCAATAAAACTTGATAGTTGGTTGGACCGACCTCTAAATAGACAGGTGTTGATTATATTTGGGGATCATTCATTTAAAAGAATACGACATCATCTTTTTTTTTTTTTTAATCATATTTAACATGGCAGTATAGAAAAAAAGTTCGTATAAATATACATAATGAGAATTACTTTAAACTATTCAATATAAAACGAAAAAGAAATATTTATTATAGTAATAGCCCACAAAGAAAAAAATATATGTATAGGAGCATCGCTTTTGGGGAGATATAAACCCATACGTGGTATAAATTTCAATGTGAATCAATGTGGATCGTGGTGTGAATCAATATGAGTAACTTTCGAAAGAACTCGTCAATACTTTTAAAACGAATGGGAAAACCATAGTTATTTTATATTTTAAAACAAGTTTATCGATTAAAAAAAAAAAAAAAGAATTAAAAATTATTTTTCCTTATGATGGTATAAAATTCGTATAAAATTCAATTAAGGTATAAAATTCTTTCGGCATTTCGTGTCATACATCTCTGAGATGAAAATATTCTGCATTCATTATGGAAATAAATTTTTATAAATAATATGAAAGGCATGAATTTGTACAGAAAATTGTAAAAGAAATTTTTGTGGTGGTCACAACATTCTAGTTAAAATTGTAAACATCTGTTGAGCCAAAATTTTTCTCTTTTTCAAGAATTTGATTGGAGAAGAGCAATTCTCACTTGTATTAGATTGATTTCACATTCTGAAAATATTTTTTCATTATTAGAAACACTCTCCTACATTTAGATGTCTGAAAGATTCTGAGTACATTGTTTCTCTTAAACTATAAATGTTATTCTAAAAAAAAAAAAAAAAGGAAAAGAAACGCATAAAATGTGCTTCATATGTAAATAAATCGTTCACACTTAATTCTAAAATAAATAGAACAAAGATCAAAAGTCCCATGCAATGTCAAAATTCTTATTCACTACTAACGTTTAAATAGATTAAGAAGTTTCTGATACATGAAAGGAAAACAAGAAATTTCAGATTATATATATAGGAAATTTGAGAATGAAAATCTGCTTAGAAATCAGTGGTGTCCGTGATTCGGAAAGTTCCGCTAAATGTTATTATTATAAATAAATTATTATAAATAATTTAAAAAATTAAATTATTAATAGCATTTGTGTTAATTGAAATATATATATATATGATTTATCTATGAAGGAATAATAAAAATAAATAAAAATAAATCTTTATTTAGAAAAAAAGAATGTTTTCGGAGGTTCTGTCTTTAAAAAGAAAATAATAATAATTAAAAAAAAATAATAATAATAAATAGATTCATCTTCCCAAATATGAATCTGAGCACAAATAACTCATTTTCTAGATCATGAACTTGTTTTAAATCAGATCCATTTTTTTTCGTTAGCTTTCACAACACTTATTGCGACATACATTTTAATTTCACTCTATAACAAAAAAGAAAAAGAAAGATAAATGCACATAGAAGAAATTCTCCGATTGAATTTGTGTGTACAGAGACATCTTGATCGAGCATGCAAATGATTAAGATTTTATATACAATGAACGAATAACGGAAGCTCCATTACATTTGAATTGTGCATTGAGCATGTGTATACAAAGATCAATTCTCAATCTGGTGGTCAAAAATTTTCTTGAATTTCTACTGATTATATCTTCATAGACTGTAATGCCTCATCAAAAATTTCGTGATCATTATGAGCATGCGTCAGAGTTTAAAATAGAGCGTGCTATCGGATTGAAAGAGGCTAGTTGGACAAATTAAACATACGCTTGATATCTGGGTTGAAGCGTTGAGGCGGTTAAAGTAAACTGGCTAGAGTGGATTAACAAGAAAAAATATCAGCGTCAGGGCGGCAGCGATTTACTTATGGCGACAACAGAACGGTAGGACACAGCGATGGTCAGAGCCCAAGCATTCGTTATCAAGTATCCAAGGTGAGAACAGCAGACATGTGTCCAACATGAACCTTGATAGACGACAGAGAAAGCGGATTTTACGGTCTCGCCGACTGTTATGTTACTTACCTAGTACAGCTATATGCCGTTAAGTCCGATTACTTTGACGATGGGCTCTATCAACTTGGACCTGTGCTGAATGGGAACGTATAGTCATTAGTGACAAGTACTGTTTCTAGTTGTCTCCTTATGATAACTGCTGGCATGTCAGGAGATGACCGAGAAGAGGGAAATCCTGCACTTACTGTCGCCGCCACTCGTACCCACAAAAGGGCGTTACATCTAGGAAGCCATTTCCTTTAACAACTAAACCTGATAGTCATTTCTGAAACTTTTACAGCACAGCAGTACGCAAACTGCATTTTCAAAACGGATGAGGTAGCTTTAATTTTGTGACACCTTGTACTTCACAACAGTTCTCGGTTGCACACGGAACGCGTTGCTATGAATTGTCTTCAAACATTTTCAATGCCTCCTTGGCCATCTAGACCACTTGATCTCTTCATTGTAGAGCACATTTGGCATGTTATGAAAATGCGATTACTACAGCCATTCCGGATTGTTGACTATTTATTCCGACAGTTGGAGGCTGTTTAGAAAGAAATTCCATAAGATAACATCTGGAAGATTTATCAGACTTTCCCATGCCGGTGACAGGTTGCATCCAGTCCAGAGGTTAACCAACATCGTATTGTCTTTCTCCTTTGTAACTGTAAAATACATAAATAAATTAATTGTAAATGGAAACTTTCGTTTGTTTTTCTATGTATGATCTTCATAACAACCAATTTTTATCTCAATAGGATAACTCTTGCGTCGAATATTATTATTATTATTATTATTATTATTATTATTATAGAATATATTTTGGAAGATATTTATTCTCCTATAGTTTAGTAGCAATATATTTCTGTATTTTAAATTTATTTCTTACTTTTTGAAAAGAAAGTGTTGCTTTTTCTCATTTTTTTCTTATTTATTCACCTTGTTATTATATAACAAATAATAAAATTTTACAAATTAATGTGTGTATTGAGACAAAACATCAACCCGTAAATTCTAGGCCTGCGTGAAATGCCGTCTGTGGGAGTCATTCTAACCGTTCTAATAGACAACTTTTATCTTAGTTTAGAAGAAACCACGGATAATCTGAACAGTTAAGCCGTTAAACGCTGTCTGGATTGGAAGCCAGCGTCACGCTTCTAAATTTTAGAGCAGAGTTAGCAATTTGAAGGAAATCACTTTGTGTTCATACACTGTAAAAACAAAAAAAAACCGCACCAATAAGGATTTATATGAATGGGACGAAAATTAGTAGATGTGATGTACATGTGGAGAAAAATGAGTGATGACAGTTTCAGAAAATTTGGATGATTTAATGAAGAGAAAGGGCCTCACAAAATAAACAAGTCAATAACTCTCTGGTCCCCTTCTGCAACTTATGTAAGCAGTTATTCGGCTTGGCGTTAATTGATACTGTTGGCAGATCAGCTCCTGCAAGATATCTTGCAAAATTCTAGCGTTTAAAATAAATACTTACATTCCCGTTATTTAACAGGCTATCAGGACAGAAATTCATCCACAAATTATACTGGATCTATATTAATATATCGTAAATTTAATGATAATTTTGTTTATTTAATGATACAGGGTGATCACAAACATTATTGATTTTGCTTCCCGCTAAATGTTGTGTTAAACCAATCTACAATGAAAAATATGAGGAAGACCCAGTTCTTTAAATATCCAATGTTTGAAAATATTTAATTTATAGATAAGTTTTAAAATAAATAAAAATAAATAAAAAACTGATCGTTTGCAAAATTTAATAAACTTTTGAGCAGGAGTGTATATTCATATATTAAAAAAAAAAGTAAACTGATAGTTGAATTTTTTAAATCTCATTTAAACGAAACACCCTTCTTTTGGTATACGCGTTGCCAAATATAATGCTGTTAAATGCGCTGAACTTAAAATTTGCTATAATCATAGTTTCATTAAAGAAATTAAAAGCGAATAAATGAATAAATAACATTCGCACTTTCATTAATGAATGCTGAAAATCAGCATATTCAACTATTTAGCATTCTTTCTTATGTACAATCATTTCTTTTATTTTTCTTTATTTTTTTTGTCTTTATTTATTTATTTCTTTATTTATTCTTTTTTTTTTTTTTTTTTTACAGACCTTTTATACTGTAATCGTAAAAAAAAAAGGAAAGAAAGAAAGAAAGAAAAAACTGTTTAGCAATTAAAGAAGTTCGAGAGGAAATAATCCTAAATGTTACATGCATTCTAATGGGGAATGGAGTTTAACTAAATATCATGATTTTAACTCAATTAGGATAGAAAAAAAAAATAAATCTAGCGTAATCTAGAAATAATTAGTAGAATTTAATGAACCTCAAATATTTTTTATCTAATGCTCAAACGAAATGCTGGTGATTTATTAAAAAAAAAAAAAAAAAGAAAGAAAGAAAGAAAGAAAGTAGTGTGTATGTGTATGCATAATTTAATAGACGAAACATTTTTATTTAAAAGTCATGTAAAAAGAAATTAAGTTATTCCAATATTTTTTATGCTTTTCAAGTCATGTTTGTCTTTATTTATTTATTTATTATTTATTTTTATATTTTTTCATTAAATTCATAAAAACAACAATAAAACGGTATGCATTACAAATTTTTGTAAAAAAAAAAAAAAAAAAAAAACTTTTAATAAAAGTTCTTTAAGAATATTCAATATTACTGGTTAAATGGAAAAGAGAAATGGCAATTAATATATGGTAAAATTATTGCTAAAAATATACATTACTTGCAAACAAAAAATAAATGCATTAAATTTCAAAGTCCTTCAAAGTCACCTTTTTTTTTTTTTTTTTTTCCTTTTTTCAATATTGTAATATGTAGACATTATCGCAACTTTTAAGATTCGGAATGATTTATGTTATATATATATCAATACAAAAAACCCTTAACGGGTTAAAAGTTTGTGACGCAGCACTGTACTTTATGGCTATAAGAATTAGAAATACGGGTCTTAAAAATAATGATATCAAATTTTCAGTGACGCTTTGATATTAATTAAATTATACATAGATTTTCTTATTTGAATTTGCTTTTTCCTTTTATTTATATTTACAGTGTAAACGTTATTTTCAAGATAAAATAATATATAGCATTTACTCATTGATACCTTTCCATTCACATCTCTTATACTATGAAAGCATGTGTTTTAAAAGAAATTATATGAAATTCCAGTAACGCAGTGGTGTTACATTAAATGATTTGTTTTTAAATTTCACTGCAATTATTTTGTTTTGCATATTAAAGTATATGTGCACATTGAAATATTGCTTTTAATTTTCAAATACGCTGTCAAATATATCACTTTCATTAAGCTTATATTATGTACTGAAATATATTTATTTCAATGAATTATTCTATCTTTTGCGTCACGCCATCAAAACTGAAAAATGTTCACAATTTTTTTCTTTGCAGCACAATATCTATTTGCATGCATTTTCGATTTATTTGGATGAAATGACACAAAGTAAACATTTCCATATATTTTACTTACAGTTTTGGATGGCGTGACGCAAAAGATAGAATAATTCATTGAAATAAATATATTTCAGTACATAATATAAGCTTAATGAAAGTGATATATTTGACAGCGTATTTGAAAATTAAAAGCAATATTTCAATGTGCACATATACTTTAATATGCAAAACAAAATAATTGCAGTGAAATTTAAAAACAAATCATTTAATGTAACACCACTGCGTTACTGGAATTTCATATAATTTCTTTTAAAACACATGCTTTCATAGTATAAGAGATGTGAATGGAAAGGTATCAATGAGTAAATGCTATATATTATTTTATCTTGAAAATAACGTTTACACTGTAAATATAAATAAAAGGAAAAAGCAAATTCAAATAAGAAAATCTATGTATAATTTAATTAATATCAAAGCGTCACTGAAAATTTGATATCATTATTTTTAAGACCCGTATTTCTAATTCTTATAGCCATAAAGTACAGTGCTGCGTCACAAACTTTTAACCCGTTAAGGGTTTTTTGTATTGATATCATTACTTTTTAGGGGTTAATGATCAAAACGTAAAATTATAGGAGCATGGTAATGAGTTATAACACTGTATAAAAAATGTTGTTTTAGAGGTCATACTCGAACAAAATAACAAACTAAATGAAATTTCAAAATTTTATAAAAAGTGATTAAAAAAAAAAATTAAAAAAAAAACTTTAAGAAAGAATATTTTTTGAGGGATGGAAACATGCAACATTACAAAGGCATAATATAGTACATTTTAAAAATGACAAAAATTTCTACAAATAAAAAAATAAAGATTTTTTATTTTATTCAATATTCAATTTCTTATATAGCTCATTGGTTCAACTATTTCTTAGATAGTTCAACAGAAAATTCAAAATAAATGTTTAATAAAATACGAAAGTTTTTATAATAAAGTGTTACGAATAAGTTTCTAAAGAATTTTCACCACATAGATTTTAGTTAGATAAAAATTTAACAAAAATTTTTAAATGTTCAGTCGAGTGAACAAAAGATAAATATTTTGTTATTTTTAAATTGTAGATGCATAAAGTAAAACTGTTTAAGGATATGATAGTAATTTTCCAAAATACCTAGCACCATTGGGGTTAGGTTCAGATCCTCCCTTGGAAACTCTGATAATTCTAAAAAAGATGCTTAATCAATTTGAGAGAGATTTTGTTTGGTTTAAAATTAATTCATCTGGGGAAAATAGGAGGGGGGTTACCAGTTAGATCACTTAGAAATTTTAATAGGGAAATCGCTTTTTAGAAAAAAATTTCTAAAAAACATGCATTAAAATGTTATGCATCTAGTTTTATTCTATCTGATTAAACATACTGTACATAGTCCCAACTTTCTTCCTAGTATTTCGGAATCACTTTAGAATTCCTAAAAATTTTCTGAAACGTAGTGTAGGGATTTTGGACTTTGCCTCATTTTCAAAAATTGGTTTATGGGGCTATAAAGTGTATATGAGAGATCTAACTTTAAAATTTTAAATGATAAGGATTTTTTAGCACTTTGAGAAATCTTCTAAATATAATCACCTAAAATATTTCCAGTGATATTTTTTTAAGGTTGTTTGTTTGTAGGTTTTAAGGCCAATTGACTGCGCTAGGGTCCTAGGCCTATAAGTACATTGCCCCCCGTGAGTTCTTTCTAAGGGTCGTAGCCCGTATTTATGCAAGTTTCGGAGAAAAAACACTGAATGAACGGCTAGGTTGAAGAGAGCGGGATGGGATCGAATCCGGCATTTCCCATCAACCAGCTTTTCAGCACAGAACCGCTCGTGGGGCATTTTTTAAAGAAGCTTATATATATATACATTCTAAAAGTCCCATTTCTCTTTCCAGATCTATAGGAAACGCCTTGAAAGTTTTGAAAACGTAAACAGCGTGCATATTAAATATGAGTCTAAGTAGAACTTTAAATGAGCTTCTAATCCCCCTCCTATTCGAAATTTTAATGTTTGCCTCCTAAGGTTTCTTCTATCTCAATTCAGCTTAAATTTCTTTTTTTCTTTTCCTTTCTTTTCTCTTTCTTTTTTTTTTTAAATAAACCAAACGAGATCAAACGACGTGATCCTGAAATAGGAACATAATGGAGACTATTTTCAGTATATTTAATAATAATTAAAAAAAAAAAAAAAAAGAGGCAATCAAAATATATTAAAAAAATTTTTGTTTGTAGAAGACATTTCCGACAAACTACAAAAAGAACTTCATTTGTTTAAAATTTCAAAGATGTGCCTTTCGCTCCCCTGTTTTTACAGTTCGAATTTCCAAACAAAACAAAGATCCTTCAAACTGATTAAGCCCCCCCCCCCCGCCTCCTTTTTTTTTTTTTTTTTTTTTACAGTTTTTAAATTTTCCAAGGTGTTCTCGAGACACGGGGGACGACTTTAAAAGAAAATTTTTCTTTGTTATTTTCCTAACAATTAGTTATAGAGAAAAACATTTTGTGTTAAAATGTTGTTTTGAAAAGGTCTTTCCATCAAACTAACAGAGATTCCCCCTCCCTCCACCCAAATTTCACATTTATAAAATTAAAATTTGCCCATCAATGAGTCCTTATGCCCCCCTCCCTTCCCCTACTATACACATTTGTTTTATTCTTAATAAACAAAATTCCGTAAAAATTCTCGTAGACGTGTTTTACAGTTTTTAGAAATTCCGAAAATTACTAGATAAAAACAAATTGAATAATTCGTATTCGGCACTGCTTGGCGAGATTTTGTATGAACTTTGGAAACACACTTTTCTAAAATCGATGAAATTAAATTCATATAAAAATTCTACAGAACAACTTGATTAGTTTTTTATTTAATACAAAATGATTTTAAATCAGTTTAATTTAAAGTTGTTTTCGTAAAGAATTTGCCTTTACGATTTTTATAATATAATGCAAACTCAAGTTACTGTAACAATGTTTGTGTTAACAGTAATTTATTAAGCTACGGAAAAATCATTTAATTTAGTATAAGTATTAATCGTTATTATTGTTGGTTTGTCCACAACTTTTAAGTTTTTAAACTGATTAATAGATTAGTTTTACAAAATAAAAACAGTTACATATTATAATTTTACTTAATTTTTTGTGTTTAATTAAAAGCTTAAAATTGCCTCACTTTACCTCGTAACACTTTTAAGATTTTATGGATATTGTATAGGAAAGCTATATTAAAAAATAAACAAGTACTTACGCAAATTTCAGAACAATATGTTGTACTAAATAATGAATAACAGAGGTTTTAAAAAAATATGTAACAGTAAAAAAAAAAAAAAAAATCCTTTGTAATGGAAATAAACATCCTTGAATCCTATTTGAACCTCTATGTCATTTAATCATTTGAATGATATCATTCACCAAAAAAAAAAAAAAAAAAAAAAAAAAATTCCTCGAAATTTTATGCCATATTTTTTAGAATAGTGTGTACAATATTTACAATGTTATTATTAATTTCTAATTTAAAAGTTGCAGATTCATGGTAACTTCAATTTTATTTTATATCACTATTATATCTAAGAAATAAGTATATACGAGTTAAGGAGGATATTTTTATTTATTTATTTATTTATTATTATTATTATTATTATTATTATTATTATTATGAGTAGTTTTTATTGTTATATTCATGCCACCTCCCTCCTGTTAAATTTAAGAAAGAAAGAAAGAAAGAAACGCGAATAATTTTTTAGGTATAGATTTGATTTAAAAGAGAAAAATAAATAATAATAGAAAAATCTTTAAAAAGTGAAATTTTTATACTGGTAAATATTTAAGTAGTATAGTTTGCTATGAATTTAATAAAAAAAAAAAAAAAAAAATCTTAATCTATTCAAAATTTTATTATAGCTTAACATTTTGTAATTTATATATATATATACTAGAAACTTAATGAGCAAATTAATTATTTTCAAATTCTGTTTTAAGAATTTTTTCAATCCATAGTTTAAGTGATTTATCACCTAATTTTGAAAAAATTACAAATATTTGCATATGATTATCATATTATTTGTCATTTTTATGAAAATAAAGAAAAAAATTTTTGTTGTTGCAATCACTTTTTAAAATAAAACCAATTTTGAAAGTTAACAACGTATCAGCATGAAAACAATGTAAATACAATGAATATTTTTGATAAACAAATGTCATATAAAATACAAGTACCTAAATAAATAACTCATTTAATATATATATTAAAAAAAGAAGAAAAGTATTTTTTTTTTATATTTTTGTGTTTATTTTTGACGCCAATTCGCGATAGATGGCGCCAAAACGATTATTTGATATTGAGTATTTCAGAATATTCTTTGGACTGTATTCGTCCGCGAAACTGCCGCATCACGGTATTTTCGGAGTAAAAAATAGTTCGATTTTTAAACTGAGTTATAAAAAAAACAAGAGTTTTCCTAGGGAAAAGGGAGACGTCAGGCACATCAGATAAAAGCGATTAATATCATATATAAATTAAACTAAATTCGCTCGAGCCATATTCGAGAAAAAATTCTTACACATTAGGCCGCCCATTTATAGCTTAAATGAGCCAATTCATATCTCGAAATATATTGCACGCAAAAATTTAGCGATTTCAGGGTAGGATCAGACAGAAGGTGAAAGACTATTTTTAAAATATCAGAACATAACCTCCCATATTTCCTGAGATATTAAGTGTCGGCTTCCAGCGTTTTCTTTGATCTTAAATTCCTGTATATATAAGTGTCGCAGTTTCGTTCGTTTTTCCGTTTCCGCTGAGTGTCGTGGCGTTCGTTTGTTTTTGCGCTTGCGTCACTTGAGACTCTGCCGAGTCTCTTGATATTTTTTAATCTTGCATGTTGTTTTAGTGATCATTAGAAAGAATTTTAAATGAATTTTTTAAATGTGTGTGCGTTATTTTTCAACAATATATAAACATTAAGTGTAAATCATATTAAATGAAAATATTTATAATACTGAAAATATTTATGATACAATTGTATAAAAGTGTTGTTATTGCTCGGCATAAATACAGGGTTCGTACGGGCGTTATTTTTTCCCTGAGTCTCACACCAGTATTCTGAAACAATGAAATTCATCTTAATCATACAGATTTATTTTATAACGAAAATTTTTCTACAAAATTACTGGTATAATTACTGGTATTACTGGTAACACATTCAAGCAATTTAAATAAAATTTCTTTAATATTGATTCTTATATTCACTGATTCCCAATTTGTGAAGAAATGATATAAGTTTTGCGATATTCAATATTGGTGAGGTAAATTGATGCAAAAAAATTATAACTGAAAATTGTTAGCAATACATTTCCTCTGAAGAAATAAATCTTTACATTTATACAGTCTTTCTACGTGTCAAATCAAAAACAATTATTTAAAATGCAAAAATAGGTTAACTGTGCTTGTAAATGTATAATCTTATTAATAAAAGCAAAATGGCCTCTGTCTTTCACACTGTTAGTTGTCTATAGAAAAATCTACCTTATTTACAGAGATACCATTTGCCACACAGACAGTTTGCAACGTCACCTCGAAGTTGGATTTAAAAAATTTTAATTAAGAAGAAAGTTATTAATTAAAATGTATTAACGTATTTAAATCTATTAAATTTCTGGACATTTTTCTTTGCGATGTAATTTCAGTCTGTTGCCAATAAAATAAAATGTTTACAACTTTTTATTTAATTTCCTTTTTCTAACATACAAAAGAGCATGTCTCTATGCGGGAAAAATAATTAAAATAATAATAATAATAATTTACTAGTCAAAACGTGGAATTTATATGATATAAAGTAAAAAATAACCGTAAAAAAAATCGGTGAGGGAAAAAAAAAAAAAAAAAAAAAAAAAAAAAAACCTTAATCAGGCTTTTATTATGAAGCGTTTATGCCCGCCTTTTTTTTTTTTTTTTTTTTTCACACCAATCATTATTTAGAGTAATCTTATTTTTATTTAATCGTGATACCACTTGGAGAAAATTACTCTAAAAATAAGATGGCGTGGAAAAGGGGCAATTTTTTAAATGGCGTTAACAATTTAACCTGTATTAATGATATGGTTGGCAGATATGAAACTTGCATTTAGCTTCATTTTACTATGAATAACAATACCCATTTTTGACCCATAATCAGATACGAAGTCCGTTCGAAAAGAGATGTTATTTTTATACTTTTAATTAATTCTTCATAGAGTCACAAGCGAAAATGTGTTAGGGGTCAATCCATAAGTTTAGAACAAATAAATTATTATCTCATGCGGAGAGACAATTGTGTAGCTTTCTGTGATTTTCTCCAAAATTCAGGCTAGAAATCGATATAAAACCCTCTTGGAAGGCGTTCCGCTCAGGCCTGATACTGTTTTGTAGTCAATCGGCCTTAAATCCCTACACCAATACCACCTGAAAAGGAACAAATATTTGCTATAAACTGATAAAGCTTTATCTCCCCTGCTCATCTCAGCCGATGAAAAAATGTGCAACGCTCAAAAATTTATAAATTAGTCTCCTTAATTATACTAATTAATAACTTCAGATGGGTACTAGCGATCAATTTTCTAGAGTTAATTAACTAGCAGATATATTACTATCATTTCCTCGCATCTTCAAAATTTTCGCTCTAAGATATAAATAATACAAATCGCTCTATTCATTTAGTTATTTTTTCCAGACTTTCTTTGTCTATAAATTAAAAAAAAATCATTAATTATATAAAAAAATTGCCATCTGAATTTCCGACAGAATGTTAATAACGGAGTACATGGAAAAATAATAAAGTTTCTGAATGTGTGTAATCACCAATGAATAAAATTCTTATATGTCAAAATGGTGCTTTATTTGAGATATTTACAAGTAGGGGAGCGTGGGGCTAGTTGTCACAAGGTAAGAAGTAACATGCAATTTACAAAAGAGTTTAAAACATGTGTGATTAAATATTTTTATAAACATAATTCTTATGACACGCTTTATAATGTAATTACAATCGGTGCTCCACAAAAATGGTTAATGAGAGGTTCTGTACACATGCTTTATTTTAGCTAGTTAGTGGGAAAAACAATTTCGTAAATTTTGATTAAAGGTATGTTAATTTATACTTTAACGAAATGTTTATAGATATTTATTTACTCTGTTTGTTGAGTTATAAAATGCATGTTTAATTTTTTGTATAAATCGTTATATATTTTTATAAATAAACAAAATGTCCAAAATCATACGATGGGTCAGGTTGAAACAAAATTTTGGGGCAAGTTGTAATATGTTAGAGGAGTGGCTTGTGGAGATGCCTGCAGACAGAGCTCGAAGTCTCCGCCCATTTTCAGGAAACTTTCAGAAATGAAAATGTTTTGTCTTCTTTGTCAATACTATATTGATACAGAAATATTTTCTGCGTTTTTATGTTACAGTACCGTGATTATTTAACCACGATTTAGAATCACGATTTAATCACGATTTAGACAATATTGCATAAAAATAGTGGTAGAAAAAAGCAGAAATTTCTTATCAATGAGAGTGTCCTGAAAAAAGGGCGGAGACTTGGAACTCTGCTAAATACTCTCTGTGGCATAAGAATGGGTATAATGATTAATTTGCAAAATGTGTGCACACATTTAATGCATGAGAGGGAACAAAATAAAATTTGCTTGAACTAATTTAAACTTTGACTAAGATTGACTTCTATGTTGATTTTATCTTTAATTTTCTCTTTATTTTACTGTAATCCATTTGACATAATTCATTGTTACTATACCAAGAAGATTATAATTTAATATTAGTTATTAATTGACTTTTTTATTAAATAAATAAATAATTAATATCAAAAATCATTTTGAAATATTGCCATTTTCATTGTTAGGGTTCCCTTTGTATCCGTTACAATTTGCCCCATGTGTGTTACAATTTGCAGGCAAATAATTTTGAAAAAATATTTTTTTGTGATAAAATTACCAAAATTAACGAAAGTTTCTTTTAATGAATATGAAAGATGAATATGCATGCTATGGTAAACAGCAATTATAAATAGGAAAACGTAAATACATTTCAAAATATGCTTAATTTTCCAAAAACTGTTACAACCTGCCCCACGCTCCCCTACTCTTAAACTTAGTTCAGCTAGGTGCAAGGTGTTTCTTTTTAATTTTTCAATCGCAAATGAAAGTATAAGAAAAAAGGCCAACAGTTATAGGATTCAAACACAAAAACACAAATAGAACTAATGCCAGTCCTGCCATAGACGTATTTTCAATTTCTTTCTTTCAATCTTAATCCTTTTTGTACAACTATTTCGAAGCGAAACAATTTATAATATATTTATACTGTGAAAATGAATGCGTTCACTTTACCTGCATAAATATATAATAATTTAATTTTACGATTGTACTGGTATGAAAAGAGTATAAATTAATTTACCTGTGGAAGCCCTATAACGTAATATAATTTGCCTACCACCTGCCAACGCCATATCGGAAGCTTTGATTATTGGTGAATCTAATAGAGTGGCCCACTCTCTTTGCATCATTGTGCTCATGAATTCACAGGAGGGTCTATGGTAAGAGCGAAGTTGTTATGCCATAACTGTACAATATAAGATTCAAGTATTCCACTCGATCTTTGACCTGAAAAGTTATCTTCTCAAGAAGCTGGATTTGATGTATTTGCCAGAAGAAGACTTAGAGTACGAAATATAAATGTTTTTTACAAAATATGATCAAAATAACATTATCACAAAGGTTGCGGTGGATATATGCACGCGTTTGAAAAATCAGAAATGAGCTTTGGCCTGAAAAATATTAATAATTTTTAAACAGTCGGTTTGGTAAAGCTCAAACACTTTTATTTGTATTTGTAAGAAAGCACCACAGAGCTAGTATTTAAAAGTAATTAGTAGAAAATTTTGAATGCACACCATAAAATATAAGAACTCGCAACAATTATTTCGAGTAGAAAGAAAAAAAAACCGGAAACAATTGTTGTGAGTACTTATATTTTATGGTGTTTATTCAAAGTTTTGTACTAATTATCTTTATTTGTATTTCGAAGGCTGCAATAAGAAATCAGATTTATTTTCCAAAAATGAAATTATAGATATTTGAATATAATGAATAACTTTCAAGTCAGACAATTGAAGGAATATGTCTTGCAATTATAGCATACGTTGATATCAATATTCTTTGCCAATCACGAAAAATGAAACTTTGTTATCTGTAAGCTTTCTTATCTGAGGTTGAACCTAGTGAATGTAGTAATGGTGAATATTTCTAAGTTATATTATTAACACTCTCGACGAAATTAAGAAAAAAAAAAAGTCTTCGGTTTACCTGTAGTTTTGAATAGTATAACCATCTTTACATCATGTGTATACTATTAGCTTTTATTCAATATAGGAAGTACCATTATTTATTTTTAAAACAAAAGTTACATACATTTTTCACTCTTCACTCCAAAACGAAAAAATTTTTAAAAATTTTAAAAAATGAATACGTTTAGGAAATTATATATTATAATAGAACAACAGTATATACTGTTACGAATTTGTAAATAATTCGTAGTTATTTTTATGTAAATCCATTCATATAAGCTTAGTCAGGTGATAAAATATCAATTTTCTGCATTTCAAGCTCTTTTTTGCATTGAAATAGCTAATTTTCCCTTAAAAATGTATTAAAAAGCTTTAATAAGGCAGGTAATGGATTTGGCGCTAAATTTGTCGATTTTTGCGCTCCTTGGTAACTTTTTGGCGACCTTCGCGAGAAAATATTATTATGGATATACCAAATATAGAAGGTCTAATTCGAATATTCTACGAGTTACCATAACATTCTGGGTTTTACAGAGGGTTATAAAAGGAAGACCAATACGCCCAAGCAGTCAGCCTTTTGCCAACTGCTTTACGATAGAAATAGTCTCTTTGATAACAGCCTTGTTGTGAGTTGAT